>CM059601.1:132275000-133646649 GCA_030412105.1 Cyclura pinguis
TAGTGTAGAGACATCTAAGACAATGGGTCATTCCCCCTGGTTGCTTATTTAAGGTTTTTGTTCTCCTATGGCTGGGCTCTTGTACTATTTGCTCAGTTCCCTCAATAACTTTTGGATTATTATCTCTGGCACTTGATGAACTTCTGTCCTCACGAATATTGTTACCCTCCCCCACATAACTCAATTTAAAGCCCTCCTGATCAGGTTTGTGAGCCTCTAGCAAAAACATTCCTGCCAACTGCTATGAGGTGACACCCATCACTTGCCAGTAGACCATGAAATTGCAGACCATGATCCAAGAAGCCAAAGCTGGCAGCACCATCTGCAGAGCCAGTTGTTCACTTCCACTATTGTTCTCTCCTTTCCTGGGCCATGTTCTTTAACTGGAAGAATAGAAGAAATGATAACCTGTGCATCAAGTTTCTTCAGCTTGCTACCCAGAGCCTCGTGATCCCTTGTAATATGTTGAAAACTACACCTCGCCATGTCATTGGTTCCCAAATGAACCAAAAGTAAGCAGAAATGGTCAGTGGGCTTCACAAGTCTTGTTAGTCTCTCTGTGACATCACTGATTTTTGTCCCATGAAGGTAATACACCTCTCAAGTCATCTTGTGAGGCTTACAAACTACTGCTTCTGTTCCCCTCAGCAGGGAGTCCCCTATCACTGCCACCCGTCTCTTCTGAGGATTGGCAGGGACAGTACTATGTCCTGAATTTTTCAAGGACATCTGTACATTTTCTGAGGACTGAGTCTGCTGCTCTTGGTGCTGTTCCACATCCTCTCTGATAAGAGAAAGAGCTTTGAATTGATTCTGTAGTTCCAAACTCACTGAATGATCCCTGGTCTTTCTACTTCTCTGTGTCACATTCCTCCAAGTGTCAATCTCCTGTTTTGGAAACTGACCTCCTGCTCAGAGACATCACCTGTTTGTTCCTTTATCAGGACAGTCTCCTCTGCTCTATCCAAGAAAACTTCATGCTCCCTAATACGTTGAAGAGTAGATATATGGGCTTTAAGAGTAGATATATGGGCCTTCTCCTCCAACAGTGCCATCAACTTGCACTTGCTGCAGGTATAGCCACTCATCTCAAGGGGCAAGGACCTTTGCCATGAGGATCATATCAAGATTACTTGAATTAGATACATATAGATGGCATGGGATTCTCTTCTTCCTGCAATACTTCAGCAACCTGAGAGGTCAGACCCTCCAGACGTCCTGGTCATACAGCTAGAGGGGAATGACTTGGCCTTCCACAAAAGTTTGGACTTGATCTTAATGGCAAACAGGGTCCATGAGGTTGTGTTCAGCTCTTCCAGAACACAGTGTTGTTTTTGTCAGACTTGCTGGAATGTTGCTGCTGATGTCAGGCTGGAGACCCAATGATAATTAGTGTCACTAGAAGCAAGGTAAGCAAGGAGATTGGGGAGTCTGTATCAGCTTGAGGGGTGGCTGATTCAATGTTTGAGTATTTCCTTCTCGGGTGCTCTGACATGAAGATAGAGTACACCTATTGGGCTGGGGACAGGATACATAGTTGTATGACATCCAAGACAAATGCTGGGCATGGTTGCAGCTGTAAAGAGTTGCTGGAAGGAGGCTACATTGCAGCCTTCTCTGGTGGCAGTGTGGCATGGGGCAAGACAGAGCTGGTGGGTAAGAGCCAAGTTTTGAACCTGTTATTCCCCATGAGGGGGATCCTTTCTGGAACATTTTGGGAGAGATATCATGGCAATGTCCTACTGGGATGTCATGACCCTGGGTGACAAGGGAATCACACAGTGGCTGTACACCTGAGTGGTTTTCTCTGTTGCTGTTCCAGTGGCTGCCTCCTGCTTTGGACCAGGAGTCAAGCCAGGTGGAATGCTTGGGATTATCTGAGACCTGGGTTCAAGCTCAGATCTGCACCTTATGCCAGGTCAACCTGTACAGCTGTGATGTCAATACAGCTGTATCCATTTTTCTTCCAAGATAGTTGTTTTTGTGGTCGTTTGGTGTTGTCTTTGGCTGCTTCATCTTCACACTGAATAACTGCAGCTAGGTCTGCAACATATCTCACTTTTTCATGTTTCAACTGCTTACTCAACATTTCAACTAAGAATCCCCTTGAAGGCCAAAAGCGTTGGCAGCAATCTGCCAGACTTATCAGACCTTCAACCTCAAACACTCCAAAATGCAGTGTTGGTGGTAGGAAGAAAGATACACTGTTCCTACCATAACTGCTGTATGGTGGCCAGCCTGAGATAGTGAGTAGTGAGCAGATGGGTATGCAAGCCTTCCGTGTGCAGCTTACTCCTGCCCACTACATATAAGCAAATGCAAACACAGCTGTCTATAGTAGTGGCATACTAAGATTTCCACATTTGAGTGTGTGTTCACCATAAACAGCTATGGCCCTGCCTTAAGTACTGCACCTTGAATCTTCTCAGCTGGGTTGAGGAAGAGGCAAAGCAATATGGCACTATTTTACTCTTCTTATTCTTGTAGCACAGGTGACCACAAACTGGAGACTAGGAACCACAAACCAAACTAAGCTTTCTCTTTGCCCTTAACACAAGAACATTTTAGTAAACTTCCTGGCTGTAGTTTGCTGGGAGGAGAAATTGTTCCCCTATCTTGGGCCAAAGGGACACATGGAAATTTCACAGACCTCTAATTACAACCACCATGACACTTCATAATGTTGCAGCAATAAAAAGAATCATCAACCTACCTCATCATCATGAAAAAGTAAACAGCCCCTCACTGGATCATCATGTGGAAATACTGGGGTGACTAATAAAGCCCGAAGAGCATAGGGCATTTGAAGAACATATTTTCTATCTCCACTATTTCCTTCTCAACTTTGGAAGCAAATTTTTATTAAGTGCATGCAAGAGGATGATCTTAAACCTCAAGAAGAGAGTGCATAATAATTGTATGTTCCTGTAATGCTCTCCAAAGGCCTATTCAGAGTCCATTCTGGAAGACAACAATATATCACAAAGTTCTACAAAGTTCCTCCTAATGAACGCGTGCCAATTTGAGAGCAAGAATTTGGCCTCAGAGGACAAAATAACCACTGCTCTTAGTCTCTAGGTACTTTGCTACTTTATTTCAGAGTGATTCAAAATCTAATTAAATTTCTAAACTCTAATGAAATTACAGTAGAAAAATCATTTAGGACTATATTATATACAATTACTCATGACTGAAAATTACTGCTAGCCTCTTTCACTAGGAAGATGTCCCTGGAGAAATCCTTGTTATTCTGACCACAAATAAATCCAGCACTATTCCCTTAATTTACAGAATGAAGGTAAAATTGAAATTAATTAAAAATATATATCCTGCTGCTGCTCAATGACTGGGGAGTTGTGGGGCTGGGTTTGGAAGTCATCAGAATGGCCAAGGGGTTGGGTGACACCCTGAGTTTTCGCACAAGGAACTAATAAAGTCATGTGATCCTGTACACTATTTATTTCTGGTAAAGGAATACCATCACAATGGGAAAAAATAAAAATGGAATATGCATTCCATTCAATGCAGAATACACATTCATATCAAGAATTGGTCTTAGACCAATGTGTTCAAATCTCTGCAAAAATCTGTTCAAGCCTTATCTGTATTAAAATATGGATATTCTCTACTATCAGAGTGTATAATGGACACAATTCTAGAAATCTATAACTGGGTTTACCTCGTTGTGGTATAATTACAGTCTGGATTGGAGTAAGGAAAATTGTTGTAATTTGTATAGTAAACTTGCTTAGTCTTAGGGCATATCCAGACTGATTAAAAAGACCAGAGAGTCTCAGATTTTGTTCCTTTTCTTTTTTGTTTTATTTTAAAGATCCATACACATTTTGTTTATCTCAGAATATTTTCTGCAAGCTTCCAGTACAATTAGGGACTCTTTAGATCAACTGACCAGTTGGTTTATTTAACCCAGTATAAAACAAGAAAGAAAAGGAACAAAAACTGGGGCTTTTGAATCGGTCTGGAAGTACTCATAGTTGCAAGAGGGTATTAGAGCCAGCAGAACTAAACAACTTCAATAAAAATATGGATGGATTTGTAAGAAGTAAAAGGAAATGTATGAAGCAGTTCAAGGCATAAGGAACAAGTTGTTGAGCTCATTGGGGCTGAAAGAGCTGACTGAGCCAGTCACATGCAGTAATACATTGTTATGTGATAAAGAGGGACAAGTCCACAAAGAACTCTGGAGGACAAATGAGCCAAGTGCAAAAGTCAAGCTCAGATAGAAAGCTGCTGTGGCAATTTAGTCATAATAAAAAGAATGATATTAGCAGCAGAATGCTAGCAGTGTGGTCGAACAAGCAGAGATAATGCGAGTTACAGAAAAATGTAACAGTGAATATGGAAAATCTGAGGGCCACTAGTAAAATCTTCCAGAAATAACATATCAGACTACATAATTAATTCATTGTTGCTAAAAATATGTACTTTGGTTTCTTAATTAGTTTGGGCATACTTTCTATAAAATTAATGGGGTTGTTGCTTGCTGCTTGCTAAGAACCTCACTGGGAGACTCCTGCCTGCATTGGGGACTGCACTCTTGCCAGGACCAGGCTTCAGGAACCCAACCAAAGTCTGCTGATAAGCAGGAGGACCACCTGTACCCTTCTGGAAGGGTACAAAAGCTAGTTGTCCACTGCAGCGGAGTCGCTGCTGGCAGAGGTGACACCAAAGGGAGGGGGGTCACCACTTTGGGGGCAGAGCTAGGGCAAGGGCCAGTTCCTCTGGCTGGGAGGGGGAGAAATGGATTGGGTTTATTATACAATTTTAAGGAAGCTGCTTCCCCAAAAATGTTATATGGACAGCAAGTGAAGGGAAGTAGCCCAAGGAGCTACTGGGCTCAGTGCTGAGCAGAGGGAGATATGGTGTGGGGAGACACCTCATCACAATCATAGAAGGGAGAGTCACAGGGCTTTAGTAATTCCCAAGTTGTCCCCCACTTCAAATAGTCTGGATGGCCTTGGCAACAGACCCCCTGGGTTGAAAATGCTGCTGCTCAATGCCAGGTTGGTGAATGGAAAAACGTCTTTAATCCAGGACCTGATCCTGGATAAACATGCTGACCTAGCCTGTATTACAGAGAATTGGATGGATGATGCTGGAGGGATTAATTCGTCCCAGCTCTGTCCACCTGGGTTCTCTGTACAGCAGCAGGTGAGGCCTTGGGGGTGGAGAGTGGAATTGCAACGGTCTATCAGGATTCCATCTCCCTTGCCAGGTGCCCTGTCCCATAATCTGTTGTGTTTGAGTGTGTGTTTTTGAAGGTAGGTGGCCAAGACAGAGTAGAGATTCTGTTGGTGGTTCATCCCACTGCTCAAACAGTCTCGCTTCCTGAGCTGGCTGAGTTGATCTCAGTGGCAGTGTTGGAGTCTCTCCATCTTGTTGTACTAGGGGACTTCAACATCCATGCACAGGCTACTCTGTCAAGAGCAGCTCAGGACTTCACATCTGCCATGACAACCGCGGGCCTGTCCCAAGTAATAACTGGTGCCACTCATGCTGGAGGAAACACTTTGGACCTGGTTTTCTGTTCTGGGCAGGGTGATGGTGATCTAGGTGTGGAAGAACTTTCTATAGTTCCATTGTCATGGACTGATCACTACCTGGTGGGGTTTAGACTCACTGGGACTCAGAACCTCTGTACAGGTGGGAGGCTGATTAAGATGGTCCGCCCCAGGAGGCTTATGGATCTGGATGGATTCCAGATGGCTCTTGGGGAGTTTCCTATTGCCTTGGCAGGTGATCCTATTGAAGCTGTGACTGATCTCTAGAATAGAGAAATGGTCAAGGCGGTGGACATGATTGCTTCTAAGCGTCCCCTCCCATGAAGTGGAGTCAAGTGAGCTCCCTGGTTTATTGGGGAGCTGATGGTGATGAAACAAATGGGACAGAGACTAAAGTGACATTGGCAGAAGACTCAGAGCGAGTCTGACTGAACACAGGCTAGAACTCATTGGAAGGCCTATGCTGCGGCAATTGTGACAGCGAAGAAATCATACTTCTCTGTTGCCATTAGTCAGGGGCCTTTTACATTCCTGGTCCACAAGAAGGAAATAAAGACCACTCTACAGCCCACTGTGATGAATTTGCAAGACACTTTGCAGACAAAATCACTCAGATTCATTCTGACTTGGATGCTATAGTTGAGACAAGTCCAGGTGATATAATCTTGGCACCTGCTTGTCCTGTGTTATCGGATTCATTTCAGTTTGTACAACTTGAGGATGTGGACAGGATCCATGAAGAGGTGAGAGCTACCACATGTATACTGGACCCTTGCCCCTCTGGCTTCTTATAGCAGCTAAAGGGGGACTGGCTTGAAAGGTAAGGGGAGTGGTGAATGCCTCACTACAGCAAGGAAAGGTTCCAGCATGTCTAAAAGAGGTTGTGGTGAGGCCAGTACTAAAAAAGTCCTCCCTGGATCCCACCATCCTGAATAATTATCGGCCAGTCTCCAATATTCCATTTTTGGGCAAAGTTCAGGAGCATGTGGTGGCCTCCCAGCTCCAAGAGTTTCTGGATGAAATGAATTATCTAGATCCATTTCAATCTGTCTTCAGGCCTGGTTATGGGATGGAGATAGCTTTGGTTGCTTTGGTGGTTGACCTACACAGGGGGAGTGTGTCCCTGTTGGTTCTACTGGATCTCTCAGCAGCTTTCAATACCATTGACCATGCTATCTTTCTGGACCAACTCTCTGGGATGAGACTTGGGGGCAATGTTATGCAGTGGTTCCAGTCATTCCTGGAGGGACAAACTCAGAAGATGGTGGTGGGGACTCCTGTTCAACTCCCTGGTGTGAATCCCTCAGGGTTCTGTTTTGTCCCCACGCTGTTTAATACCTACATGAAACTGGCGGTAGAGGTCATCTGGAGCTTTGGGGTTCAGATGACACCCAGCTCTACCTCTCCTTTCCATCTGATTCCAAGGAAGCTGTCTCAGTCCTGAATCGATGTCTTGTCAGTAATGGAGTGGATGAGGGCAAACAAATTGAAGCTTATTCTAGACAAGGCAGAGATCAGTCAAAAGGCAGATCAGGGAACAGAGACCCTGCTTGTGCTGGATGGAGTTACGCTCCCCCTGAAATCTCAGGCTCACAGCCTTGATGTTCATCTGGATCTGGATCTGGAGCATCTAAGACTGGATGCTCAGGTTGCAGCACTGGCCAGAAGTGCATTTGCACAGTTAAAACTTGTGCACCAGCTGTGGCCCATTCCTTGAGATGGCCCATTCCTTGAGATGGCTTCTGGCTTCAGTGACACACACCTTGATTACATCTCGGTTGGACTATTGTAACATGCTTTACATGGAGCTGCCTTTGGAAATTGTTCAGAAATTTCAGCAGGCTCAAAATGTAGCAGCCAGAATGCTAACTGGGGCCAGTTACAGGGAGCACAAAACTCCCTTGTTAAAACAGCTCTATTGACTACCTCTTTGTTTCTGGGCACAATTCAAAGTGCTGGTTATGACCTATAATGCCCTATACAGCTTAGATCCGGGTTACTCGAAAGACCGTATCTTCCTGTACAAACCTGCTAGAGCCTGAAGATCTGCTGGGGAAGGCTTTCACTTGGTTCTGCCACTGTCCCAGGCTAGCCTGGTGAGGACATGGAAGAGAGCCTTCTCAGTGGCTGTTCCCACACTGAGGAACGCTTTTCCACAGGAGGCTAGGCTGGCCCTGCTCCCTGCTCTCCTCCTGCAGGCAGACTAAAACATTTCTTTTAAAGCAGAGTTTTATATGAGCTGGAGACATTTATTTGTTTTTAAAATTGAATATTGTTTTAGGTTTTATTATTTTATGCTTTTGATATTTTTAATTGTTTTAAATGTTTTTAATGTCTTTCATTTATTGCTTGAAGCCACCTTGGGTCCCACTCTGGGAGAAAGGTGGCATAGAAATACAACAAATGAAATAGACAAGTAATTTCAAGGCAGGTGCATGTGTGCCATACACACAGACACAGTGTTTAATATTTGATTATTTGATTTGTTTATATAGTGGAAAGTCAATGAAAAGCTAAAACTGCATGTGTATTTATCTCAAACAAATGTTAATATTCATATAAAAAATACAACAAAACTGCAAATGAAAATAGCAATAGTTTGAGGTACAGGATTGGATGGAAGGAGAACATATGCACATTAAAGATACCGAGGTTGAGAGAGAGAGGAAAATGTTGGGGGGGACTGGAAGGCATAATTTAGAATATTAGAGCACACACCTGCAACACCAGGGTAAAGTACATAATAGCTATTCTCTGTTTAATTATCTGAGGCACCTATAGCTTTTCTTCTTATTTTAATTCTTAACCCAGTAGTGGAAAAAAAAAAGGCTATTTACATGAGAGCAATTCAAGGCAATGGGCGTAATTTAGTAAGTTTAATTATTTAATGACTATTGAAATTAATAGTTCATGTCAACTTGGAATGGCACCTAAACTAGGTAAATTACAATGCCAAAAAAGAGAAGCTTAATACAATCATAAAAGTGTCTAAGCTTGTTTAATATGGACAGCACTTTGAATTAACCACACTATGGCCAGATTTATTTGAAAGGAGAGTGCAAGAGACAAAGGCGGGCAAGAATGATGGCAGAAAAATGCAGCAGTTTGAGTCAGAAATTAGAATTAAATTCTACTCTGATTCTACAGATCTCTGTACAGATTCTGTTTTATTTGAATAAGATGCTAAATGCCCTTTTAGGCTGCAGTAGTGGAATAATAATGCCCAAATGGTTCAGATGTCTTCTGTATTAAACAGATTAAATATTCTGTGCTTTATCTGGGCAGGAAAATAAAGGGATTAGAGTCACAGGTATCTCTGCCAATGAAAGACAGAGGACTACACAGAAAAAGGAAAATGTTAAAATGAATGTCTGACTACCCAGATGGTGTAGACAGAAGAGGAGTTTGCTTCTGGAACTATGGTCTTCACTTCTTAGACAGAGGACTAGTGGCTACAACTGGACTGCACCTCACAAAGACTAGGAAGAATGCCTTTGGTAGTAGCATGGTAAATCTGATCAAGATGGGTGTAAAGAACAGCTACACTGGATAAGGCCTATTTAGTTCAACATTGTTCACAAAAGGGTAACAAAATGCCCTTGGAGAGCCTACAAAAAGTGTGTAGCATGCTCCTCGCATGTTCCCCTGGAATGACATATGGAGGAATGTTATCACATTTGCTGGTTATATAGTTTTAATAACTAAGAGTCATTGATATCCTTTTGCACATGAACTTATCTAAACCACCCAGTTTTTTGAAGCCATGAACCTTGGTAATCCATCATCATATCTTGTGCTAGTGAATTCCATAGTCAACCATGTTTTATATGAAGAAGTATTTCCTTTTGTCTGTCCTGAATTACGCACCACTCTGTTTCATTGAATTACTTGGTTCAAATGCTATAAGAAATGGAGGAAATGTTTCATCCACTTTTTCTTGCTATGCATTATGTGACAGACCTTCATTTTTCAGTAGACTGGTTTCACAGGTCCAACTTAATAAGGCACCCTGACACTAACACTTAGCCCTAACTCCACCCTTTAAACACAACCTTAATGTAAAAGGGATTGTGTCTTAAGTGTTCCCTCAGAACCAATTGGTTTATTTAAGATAGCATGTTCTTTTTTGTTGCCAGTGACTTTACATAATGCAGGTCAACTCCATAGCTGTAAAACAAACTATATCCTTTATTGTAAAAACATTATAAATAAAGTATCTTGCCAAAATTCATGTAAAATGTAGCATTGACAGTTTATGCTAATAACTCTCAGCCTTAGACACCAGTTCTCTGCAACTTTTTCTCAGCTGCTTAAACACAACCTAGCCACCCTCCTGGGCCAAGATCTCACTAAAGGATCTCTTTACAAACAGACTCTCTGCTTTATTTATAATCCCTATCATCCATAAGCCCCTTGTATGCACACCAATGAGCTGGGTTTCACTCTTAAGGGTCTACTCCTGTTGCCTAGCAACCCACCATCAAGTTGCATTTGCATTCCAAAAAGCTGACCCCCAAAACAACTTCATCGCACATTATTTTATAAACTTTTATGACATCTCCCTTAACGCATCAAATATTGTAATCTTCCCCCAGAGGGTAATAGTTCTAGTTCTGTCAATCATTTGGGTTGACTGTTACTATGCCTTATGAAGTTCTACAGTTTTTTTTGACTGAGTGATCAGAAGTTTGGTGTGCAGTGTATATATTGCACACCATACTATGTACACACACATACACACACACACACACACACAGAGGCCCTTTCCGCACGAGGCGAGGGAATTGCTCTGTGACGCTCCTTGCCGTTTTTTCTGGGTCTGCTCTAACGCCGACTTTCACTTACGAAGTTCCGCAGGGCTCCTCCATTAAGTCCAGGGTGAATCGGACTAGCGTGGGTTAATAGATCCACACTATCTCCTCCGTGGCCACTCCCGCTAGTCTCCTTACCTCGCCCCCCTCAGCTGTGATTGGTTGGGTTTTTTTTAAAAAAAATGGTTCCATGCGTCATTGCGTGCGTGCGTGCGTACGTCCGTACAGCCCCCTAGGTCCTCCCATGACCCCTCCCACCGCCCCTCCTTCCTAGGAAGCTTCTGCAGAGAGATCACTTCTTAGAACTAGCCACGTGTGCTTGATTGTTATTTCTCGGCTCCTCTTTGTGCTGTTGTTTTTTGCTGGTTTGGCAATGGAAGAAGAGGGGATGAAAAACGTTGCCAGGGTTCTGGGGCCATTTATGATGGTTCTGGGAGTTGTGCTGGCTGCAATTGAAAGGCAGTGGACCAGAGATAGAGGGAGGAGGCTCCATCGGGTGGCTGGATACCCACGAGGAGCCAGTGCCCTTAGTGAGGCTTCCTTTGTGGCCTCATGGGATCGTGGGGATGATGATGATGAGTTCAGCCTGTATGTGCCCCTGCTAAGAGGCTCTTCACAGCGTGTACCACGCCCAAGAAAATGGTGGGTTCGGGAAAGGATGCGCAGGACATGGTGGACCGAAGAGGTTCTTGCAAAATGAGATGAAGACCAGTGGCTCTATCACTTCAGGATGACCAAAGCCACCCTGTTTGAGATAGCAGACCATCTGCGTCCCCACCTAGAGAGAAGGACCACAGAGATGCGCCAACCCATCCCTGTGGAGGAGAGAGTGGCCATTACTGTCTGGTGGCTGACAACCCTGCTGATCTATCGCAAGACGGTGAACACTTTCGGCTTGGGGATCTCCACAGTTGCGGAGATAGCCATTGAGGTGTCCCTTGCGATAGAGCATGTGCTCCTGTCATCGACTGTTTGCCTTGGAGACTATCGGAGGGTGAGTACTCTAATACCCAATCTCCCCTATACCACATAGCCCTGCACTCACTCCTGTGCTAACACAACAGCACTATGGAAGGTTCTCTGCTCGCCCTCCCCCCCACACAAACCCCATGCTCCCTCCCCAGGGACAGATGGGACATGCACTCTTTCCTGGGCACACTCTCAGACCCTCTGACCACTAGGTCATACTTCCCTACATGCCTCAGCCAGCACTCAGCAATCTAGAAAGTTCTCACACAAAACCACCTCCCCCCACAAACACAAACCCCATCCTCTCTCCCCAGGGAAAGCTGGGACATGCACTCTTTCCTGGGCACACTCTCAGACCCTCTGACCACTAGGCCATGCTTCCCTACATGCCTCAGCCAGCACTCAGCAATCTAGAAAGTTCTCACACAAAACCAACCCCCCCCAAACACAAACTCCATCCTCTCTCCCCAGGGACACATGGGACATGCAGTCCTTCCTGGGCACACTCTCAGAGCCTCTGACTACTAGGCCATGCTTCCCTACATGCCTCAGCCAGCACTCAGCAATCTAGAAAGTTCTCACACAAAATCAACCCCCCCACAAACACAAACCCCATCCTCTCTCCCCAGGGACACATGGGACATGCCGTCTTTCCTGTAGGCTAGCCACTCTAAAACCAAACACCACTAGTCCACGCTACCCTCCACTCCTGAGCCAACAAACAGCACTCTATAAAGTTCTCCCACCCCACCCCACACACAATCCACATGCTCTCTAACCTCCCCCCACCCACACTCTATGAAACACACCAGCCATCTAGATGAAGTACACAAAGATTATCATGGCCCGCAAGGCTTCCTTTGAGCAGGTTCTGCAATGTCCTTTCAACATTTGCAGTTTGTGGTCTTGAATGAACATTAAGGAATTACTCTATGCAGTTTCATGGCCAAAGTCCACCAGTTGACACCACACAAACATTCCTAAAACCACAGAGAAATACATCAATAATTCTGTCGCCAGACAGTGGTGAGACACGATCTTGCGCTGCAAAAGGAACATGGCACATGCATCGCTAACTTGTACAGTTTTACAGCTGTAATTCATCAAAAAATTAACTTTTCCTTCTGTTGTCCTACCACTTACAGATCATGGATGGCTTCCACCAGATGGGTTTCCCCCAATGCATCGGGGTGGTGGACAAAACACACATTCCCATGCAGCCACCAAAAGGAAGAGGACAGGAGTTAATCAACAGGAAGAGCTCTTTTTCCATACTCCTACAGGGTACGGTGGATCATGTGGGAAAATTTATTGATATAGTGCTTGGATATACAGGAAGAACACATGATGCGTTTGTTCTCTGCCACTCCTCCCTGTGGCACGCCATGGAGGCGGGAAGGTTTGTTCTGGGAAACCCGACCATCACCATCGGGGGGGGGTTGCCATTGGTCCATTAATCCTGGGCGATGCTGCATACCCCCTTTCTCGGTGGCTGATGAAGCCCTACGGAGGACAACTGGATCCACGGAAGATGGCCTACAACAGGGTTTTCAACCGTTGTAGGAACGTCGTGCTGTTACTGTCCTGGCTAGCCCGAGCTTTGGGGATATAAAAGATATCTACTGATATCACTAATTCGGCTTCACATATCCCTTCCATGTGCTTGTGAGGTCCCCGGACAAGCATGCACACAGGCTCGGCCGATAATCACCATAATATTCCAAAACAATACAGGCAGGCCAGAAACAGCCGACTCGCCACTTTAGGAGACCTCAAGGCAAGTACCTCCATTAGGTGTGCAAGCAACTCTCAAAAGATCCTCTGCCTAGCGCTGGCAGCTTGATGATCGAACTATACAACGCTCAAGTACTCCAAGTTTGCATACCGGCTATCCTATTGACAATTTGGCTCTAACTCAATCATTCAAATTCTGACCTTCCGGAGGCTTTGTCTCCAGCTCCAAATCTCTTGTTTTCCCCAAGTCTGAACTAGCCTGCGGTCACAATTCTCCTTATAAAAACCCCTGACTTTGAGCGCTTCCTTGGATCGCTCCCAAGTTCCAGACCACCTTGCTGCCGCTTCGCTTAGTGAGCTTCCCCTCAGCTCCACGTGCTGAGATACATCGAACCCCAGGTTCGCTCTCCATTTTCTTCCGGACTTCAGGACAGGTTTCATATCACCCGAACCAACTATCCCTCTGAAAATCCCGCTATCTTACTCACACCTTTATTTTCCTTAGTTATCTGTGTGCTTCTGTTGCTTACATTGTGTGCCTGTATTTAATAAAGATCATTCATTATTTTCCAACCGGTCTGCTTCTTGACTTGGTCTGACCCCGTAAACACTGGGTTACAAGATTCTGTTAAGTTACCCTGCCTCTCGTTTTGCCAACTAGTGATCTAAACTAATTTCCCCAATTTGTGTAATTGTAAGGTTATTTAGGTGTCCCTCCCGGGACCCCCAGAAAACAGGGTAACAGTGGAACGGGCCTTCGGAAGGCTCAAGGCACGATGGGGCTGTCTTTCTGCTCCTTTAATTTTGTCAGAGCAGAACTGCCTCCCAGTGGTGACGGCTTGCGTGGTCTTACATAACATCTGTGAGACCAAGGGTCACATCCTCCACCCAGACCTAGCAACACCACCCCCACTACGTCTTCCACCCGACACAGAGGACTTTCATCCCTATGCCTCTGGAAGGAGGCTCCGGGAGGGGGAAAGTGTGAGGAACACCATAGCAAGCCTCATTGCTGGGGACAGTATTTAGTTGCAGCAGTGGCATTCTGAAAATGGGAATGACAGCAGGGAAAGGAATTTCCCAGAAAAAAATTTGTTAACTTTTTGTGTTCCATAATATATTAGAAACTTGTAGTTTGTTATGCAACCCCTCCTTCATAAAAATTCAACCCTAAATGTTTATATTTGTTCTACCTTTCATAACACACCGTTCCCTTTCTGACAGCACCTTATTTGTTATCTCTGTTATATTAGTTTGTTCAGCCTTCTAATTTTCTTCTACTTAAGATCTATGAAAATAAATTTTTCCTACTTTCCAATTAAATGGCCTTGTGAATTTTATTATTTATATTTAAATAAACAGAGTAAATAACAACAAGTGCATCAATAGTACAGGCATTCACCTGCCAACTTGACTGCAGGCACCTTAGTGCATTCTCATGGTACGATGTAAGAGCACATTGCATCCCCTAACTCTCAGTCATATCAAAATACATTTTACAGGTGCAATATTTGTTATGTCAACACAGTAAAGAAACAGGGGAAAGAAACATAGCAAGATCATTTGCCAAGCAAGATAACACCCACACAGAAACAGAAAAAGACATGTGTGTGATTCTTTTCATGTCGCAAGGAGTTGTATAGATGTTGAGGCACATTGGCTCCATTTCAAGTTTAACACTGGCACAAGCAGTCCACCTTCACATATGAACAAGGCACTGTGTTGCTCCCTTCTCCATACTAACACTGACATTTACAAATATCATGAATGCTACAACACACTGTACTGTATGCTGTGGGAAATGGCTGACAGTGGTTAGCATTATGGCGTTCCACGGCCAGGAAAGTATTTCTTTTAGAAAGAACCCTGAAAATATGTTTACCAGAAAAAAGTGAAACAAACATTTTTAACAAAAAATGAAAACTGTGGAGAAATGCCTTCGGGGCTATAACGGTTGAAGGTTTTTCTGGGCCGGGAGACCTTTCCAATTGGTCATTATCGATGGGACAATGATGAGGTACTTTTCAGAGCAAGGGCCTGACTTGTCTCCCCTACAGGTGGTTCGGTGCCCACGGAGGCATTGCTCCTGAGTGGGGTTCTTCCGCTGCAACTTCTCCCCGTTTCTGCGGCTGCAATGATCGTCATTGCTGTGGCACATATTCTGAGGAGGGAAATTATCTCTTGGCGTTGCCCAGCTCCAGAATCTATATCCTGACGGTACAGCTGGAACATTTCTTTCATGGTTTCATTACTCAGGATTTCAAACTCCCTTGCACGCTGCGCTCTGTTAAGTTCCTGCTGTTCCCCGATGAATTCCATTGTTGCTATTGCTGCAGTGAAGGTATCATTACTCCTTCCACTTCGGCCCTGTAACGAGCCAATCTAATCCTGGATCTGGGTGACATTCCCGCCATGGAAACGTTGCTTACACCAGTTGGGGTTTCAGTAGTGGGTTCTTCTAGGGAGATGGAAATTACGAAGACGGTTACAACATTAGAGGTATGTGTTGATCACCAAGATGAAAACAATGTCAATATAGGGATTTTGTCAATCTCAAAGAAATTAATGTCCTAACAACCATTTCAGCAGGGAGGCACATAGAATTATTTCGAATTTGAGAATGACAGTTAAATGCTGCAGCGTGAACTGCATATTAATAGTGCCAAACTCTCCAAACAAGGGTAAGACATATCGATATTCCCAAAATGGTTCCTTCATAAATCTTGGAAATTAACAATCATGTAGGTTTTTTTAATTTGCAATCTCTTCATGCGTTAACTGCATTAAACCACTTATGGGTACACGATTGCTTACAAATTAGATTTCTATTTTGAGGATTACTCTGTGTTCCTTTAACCACAGGAAAAATAATAGTAACAATGTCTTATCAGGATGCATTGCTAAGGGTGACTCCTTGACTACCGTTTTTCTGTGGCTGTGGCATTCATACACATGAGTTGGGGAAGTTTTCATTTGCCTATCTTGCCATGTCTGTAAAACATGGAGCCATGTGGATCTCTAGGTGGTGTTGCCGAAAATGGTAATAAACCTTTTCAGACTAGGCTTTATTCCATAAAAACCAGACGTTTAACATGTGTAACGTGCATGTTCCCTTATCCCTTACTCCCATTGCTCTGAAAGATACTGTTCATACCTTGTTAATGTTCCCCAAATGAACAAATCTTCTGCTGTCAGAAGATAAACACATTTGTGCATGACAACAATGTTTACATTGTATTACTGTCATGAACACAGTAATATGCATTCATCACAGATAATCTCAAATAATTATAACTGTTCCCTCAAGCAAGACAAAACACGCACATTCTACCAGGGGAAAAGGAGATGTACTAAAACTCACCTGAACCTGTTGGACTATCATTCTCCTGCCTTAAGGTACCTACTTGCGATGGCCTGGGACAGTTGTCTTCATTCCCTATATGGAGATACAAGTCATCAGGTTGACTCAGTTTTAGGGCAACAACATGGAATGTCTGTCACAATCAAATCAAGATAATTGCCAATCACAGCGCATTGGCTAACTTTGACATCCCCATCCAATACTGAGTTTGAAAAGCATGTTTCACATGTCAAACATGTCAAAAGCATGTTTGTGTGCATTTGGTCATGGAAAGCATAACTTCACGAGGGCCAGAATATCACTACTGACTTTGTAAAACATAGGTGCGTTTGGCAGGTGCACTTTCCCACCCCACATCCACCTCAGGAGAGCAAACCAGAATTTCCAAGGCCAAGGATAATCCCTGTAGATTCCTCCTGCCACCCAGCAAGGTCCCCCTGCCCTCTCCCAGAGGCCTCAGGGACTCCCTGGAATTGCTCCAAGCGCTCTCCCACCCCACATCCACCCCTGGAGAGAGAACTTAAATTCCTAATGCCCAGGAAACAATCTCAAGAAATATCTCATACAGGCTCGGCCGATTATCACCATAATATTCCTAGACAATACAGGCAGGCCAGAAAACAGTCGACTCGCCGCTTTAGGAGACCTCAAGGCAAGTATTCCATTAGGTATGCACGCAACCTACAAAGGATTCTCTGCCTCGCGCTGGCAACTTGACGACTTGGGGAGAGTTTGCTTGATTGGTGTTTGGATTGTGGGTGGTGGTAGAAAACCCCTTGCATAGTGCTGTTGAGTTCAGTCAGGCATGCAGGGAAGTCAGAGGGTCTGAGTGTGCCCAGGAAGGACTGCATGTCCCATGTGTCCCTGGGGAAAGAGGATGGGGTTTGTGCTTGGGGGGCTTGGTTTTGTGTGAGAACTTTCTAGATTGCTGAGTGCTGGCTGAGACATGTAGGAAAGTGTGGCCTAGTGGTCAGAGGCTCTGAGAGTGTGCCCAGGAAGGACCGCATGTCCCATGTGTCCCTGGGGAGAGAGGATGGGGTTTGTGTTTGTGGGGGGAGTTTGTGTGAGAACTTCCTAGAGTGCTGTGTGCTAGCAGAGGCATGGAGAGAAGTGTGGCTTAGTGGTTAGAGGGTTTGATAATGCCCACCTGAAAGACTACTTGTCCCATCTCTCTCAGGCCAGAGAGATGGGTTTTAGAGTGCCTAGCCTACAGGAAAGACTACATGTCCCATTTCTTCCTGCATAAGGTCATATTAAGGGTGTTTTTAAGGAGCAACAGTATATTGCCTTTTATGTGGGCAAGGAGTAGAATTTCCAGGAGGGGTAAAGGGTAGGGAAAGTATTGCAGGTCCCATTTAGCATGCTAGCCAACATATGGAGGCTATTTTCAAAATAAGTAATAAGGGGGACATGGGCAGTCTTCATTGTTTTGATATGAGGAAGGAGACAGCATGCAGCAGTACCCCCTGAAATAAAAGTCCACCAACCACATATCCCCAGCCTCCAGAACTGCTAACAGCACAATGGCCACATGCAAAACTTATTTTAAACTGATAAATATAAAAACATATAAACTTTAATCCAAACTACCTACCTGCAATCTTTTTTCTTGCTGTAGCTCTTAACCCCTTTCTGAGGATTAAAAAATGGTGCCGTCCTGTTCTTTGTTGGGCGGGACCAACCGCTGAAGCTGTCCACGGCCACAGCCCACCCTCCGCTGATCGCATGCTCGCATTGGTGAGAATCTGCGCTTCTACACAAATGAGCACGTACGCAATGGCGCGTTCCAGGGAAATAAAAAACCTGTTTTTATAGGTTTTTAAAAAGCGCACGGAGTGACCAGTTAGGGGTGTCTCTGAGCGGACTGAGGTGCGGAACTGCAAAAATTTGTCCGACCCAGTCAACTCCACGGTGTCATGGAGGACCTCTGTCGGAGGTCGCACTGCGCCGTTTTAATTGCCCCGTGCGGAAAGGGCCAGAGAAACACTCAGAATACTAAGAATATCAAAGCTTGTACTAAGTATATCGAAGCTTGCTTTATAAATCTCTCAAGGTATCCATCCATAGTTTTCCATATGAAAAGATAGGATGCCTTTACTAACAATAACCAGTAAAATAGTACAAGTCTCAAAGAACATTGGCTGTGAATGTATGGTTATTGCACACATATTATACTGTGCATTCGGTGTTGGAGTCTTTATTTCTTTCTTGGTTTTAGCCACTACTTAGTATACAGCTACCACCTAGGGGACATTTCTTTGTAAATTACTTCTTCATTATGCCCACTGAAAATTGCAAGCATAATTCAGGGTTCATGTGTACCTCTTTTTATATATATGGCAGCATTATTTGAAAACTTTTCTCCAGAATGAATATTCATTATAACATCATCATCATATTTTTATTTATTTATTTATATCCCATCTTTTTGCAAGTTCAGGGCTCACAGTGCCTTACAGCAAATATAAAAACACAGTTAAAATTCACAAAATATAAAAATTAAAAAATGATTAAATGATAAACAGAACAGATTAAAACATGCACTATTAAACACACATTCACTTGCATGCAGCACAGCTTCATCACTTCAAGATGGCAGAGCTGACCCAGATCTCCTACTGCAGTAACAAAGGAAAGCACAATGCCAAAGTAATTAATTTTAATGAAAACACGAGAATAAGGCGGAGAATTTTCCCCAGTGCAAACTGGCACACTGGAGGAGGGATGCAAAAATGCACTTTGAGACTCAGAAATACACATTGTGCAGCTTCATAAGAGTCAGAGTGGCATAGTGGTTTGGGCGTTGAGAGAGTGTGACTTGCCCAAGATCATCTGAGGGTTTCTTTTTTTTATCTTTTTAGTAAACGAAAATATATCCAAAATACATCCATATGTACTCTTTTCATTTTTCAGTGAACATTCCCAGAATTAAAATACATAAAACATTTCCCCACTCTCTCCCCTTTATCTCCCACTCTCCCTCCCCATTATCTGTCCTCCATCTTGTTGTTTTTCACTTGGATTTATAAGTTATATCAAATAATATTTGTTCCTATAAATTGATCTCTTTGTGGCAATCACAGCAAATTTCAATTACTTATTATGTATAATACTATATTTTTGTAAAACTTTAGACACTTAAGTAACCTTTCAAAGTCAAAATGCATTTGGTCTTTAAAATTCATTGGTTTCTGTTTCTTGATTTCTTCATAATATGTGTTTGATATAAAATTTGTTTGTCTTTGTTTTACAAATATCATATCTTTAGATTAATGCATGTGTACAATTGATTTACGTTGTTACACATTGAAATTAAGATGGATAAAGATTCTGTTATTACTGATATCATCATGAAAAGGAACCCATGTATAATAAACATTGGGCTTATTTTTCTTACTGGCTAGATAAGCCTAGAAAGGGGAATCTCTCTCTCTCTTTCTTTCCTTCCCACTGTTGGGTCTCTGTACTGTTTGGTAGATAAGTACACCATGCCCCTGGCTTAAAGTTCCAATTCTTAGCTCTTTTCTGATTGGCAAACCTTTTGTAGGTGTCCAAAGCTGAAGTTATGGCTGGCCAAGCAGCCTTAACTTTCTGCGCCCACTCAGCTATAGGGTGCAAGACAATCTGAATGACCTTAAGAAATGGCAAATGTTTCAGGGTCTGCCCATACACAATTTCAAAAGGGCCATGCCCTATGCTTTGATAGACAATTTTGTTGTAAACCATTTCAGCAAAGGTGGCTCCCAGTTCTGTTGATCGTTCACGTAGCATCACTGCTCCAAAATTTGTTTGACTCTATTAAGGCCTTTCCGCACTCCACTGTTACAGTGCTATTATTCCACTTTCAACATCCTACGGAATCCTGAGATTTGCCGTTTAAGGAGAGGCATTTAGAATTCTCAGCCAGAGAACTCTTTGGCCTCAGTAAACTACAAAACCCAGAATTCCACAGGATGTGAAAGTGGAATAATAGCACTATAACACTGTAGTGAAGAAAGGCCCCTTGTTTGGCTCACCATTTCTGCTGGTGGGCTATGATCATTGTTTGTTCCACGCTCAACAGTCTTAAAAACAGTTTTCAAAACTGGAATACAAATTGATTACCTTGATCAGATACCATTTTGTTTGGCACTCTTGAGTAATCAATATATATGCTGGAGAAATAACTTTGCTAATGGTAGGGATGGATTTACAAGGCATAAAATGTGCCTGTTTAGAAAACAAACCAGAAAGCACCCCAATGGTAATCTTTTGATTACTCTCAGGGAGATCCATTATGAAATCCATACTGTTGTGTGCCCAATGGTGGGGACACAGGAAACACTTGTAACAACCTTTTTGGCTTCCCATCCACCTTCTTATTTTGAGCACAAATATGGCACCCTTTGCACATAGGTGAAATATTTTGACAAGCTCAAAATGTCCAGCTGGTTTGACATTGTGGTGATGTTGCAATTTTTTTTCTTTTTCACAGTCTCAGGGATATTATTTTCCCCCCTTTACACCATACTCCCTCTCTGTTAGTGACTTCTGTTTCATGTTCTCTGGCCCAGTTGTCCATCTTCGTTGCCTTCCATAGGCTTTTTAAGAGGGTTTCTGGAATCATTTTTTTTTTGTTTTTGTTTCATGCACAAATTTATTTAAAATATTGTATAAAAATACACACACACACACACACACACACACAAATTGTATATGTATATACAGGCTATGTGTATAAATTGCATGTTTAGACTTGGGTCCCATCCCCAAGATATCTTTTTTTTTTTTAAACATAAAATATAAAATTCTTAAGTAGCATCACAAACATACATACCCATACCAACAATTCTCATATAGATAGGAAGATCTCTAAAAGTGAAACTTGTGTAGTAAATATCATAATAATATAAGAATACACATAATATATGTAATATATAACATGATTTAACATATCTTAGGACCAACTTACACACCTTCTTACTTCTTCACTTCGATTCCATTCATTCCACTTCCTCTCTGGCTTCCTGACTAGGTTGTCCTTAATATAACAAATTGGCTGTGTAGATGAGGATCCATTTCCCTTGTTTACATACATCAGGGCTCTACTGATATTATATCTTATATAATATTCATCTTAACCTTCGTACTATATCACAATATTTTTATATTACTGATAATTAACATACTCTAAATATAGTTCATATCTCTCTTCATTTATTTCTCTCTTCATATCTTTCTCTTAATCTATAAAGCTCGCTACCATCAAATCTCCCCATTTGTTTTTAAAAAATTGAATAAGAGTGTCCCATTTTTTAACAAATTTCCCAAGAGAGATCCCTCTTATTGTCATCATCTTATCCATAATTGCCATGTCATACAAATTTAATTCCCAGTGTTCTATATTCAGTATATCTCATTTTTTCCAATTTTTAGCATAATTAATCCTTGCAGCGGCAGTCATATAAAACAGAATTTCATCGTGTTTCTTTTCCAATTGATCTTCTGCCATTCCCAATAAATATATTTGTCGTGACATATGAAATTGCATTCCCAGAATTTTTTCAATCCTCATATGTATTTGTTTGCAGTATTTTCTGGCTTTTGAGCATGTCCACCACATATGGTAGAAAGTACCCCTCTCACTTCTACACTTCCAACATTTATCACAACACTTGTATATCTTTGCCAATCTCTCAGGAAGGAGGTACCACCGTAGATGCATTTTATAAATATTTTCTTTTAAATTCTGACATGCTGTATATTTCAATCTTCTCTTCCAGGTCTTCTCCCAATTTACTAATTCAATTGAATGACCTAAATTTTGAGCCCAACGTATCATTGGTTCTTTGCAATAAGCGATAAGGTTCTTTGATAACCTTTTCTTCAGTGTCCCATCTTAGCAAACTTTTATATATTTCAGATATTATCTGAGATTCTTTCTCCAATAGTAACTCATCAAAGGTTGTTCTTTCTATTTGAAGACCATTTATTTTCAATTCCATTTTAAATTTTTCATTTAATTGTCTATGTAATAGCCAATGACAGTTGATACCTTCTTTTCTTAGTTCTTCCTGTGATTTTATTTTAATAGAGCCACCATGAGTTTTTATTAAATCCTTATGTGTTATCCATCTGTCTTGTAAAATATTCTCTCTTTTATAAAATGTATCTTGCGGTGACAGCCACAAGGGTGTTTTTGTATATATCCTTAGCCTATATTTTTTCCAAATTTTTAATATTGGTCGACGTATAAAATGGTTGTTGAAGTCACTATGAATTATATCCTTGTTATATCCAATGTAGGCGTGCCAACCAAAAGCTAAATTGATGCCTTCTAATGCCAGAAGTCTGCTATTAGTTAACTTCACCCATTCTCGAAACCATTCTAGACAACTTGCATGGAAATAGAGTCTCAAGTTGGGGAGAGATAATCCACCTCTCTCTTTGGCATCACATAGTATTTTATATTTGATACTTGGTTTCTTCCCATTCCATATAAAATGTGAAATATCTCTTTGCCATTTTTTAAAAACAGACTCATTACTAATTATAGGAATGGTTTGAAACAAAAATAGCAGCTTAGGCAACACTGTCATTTTTATTGATGATATCTGCCCAAAGAGAGATAATTTCATTTTTTTTCCCAGGTCTGGAGATTTTTATTGATTTCTTTCCAAACCTTCTCATAATAATTTTTAAACAGGTCAGAATTTTTCTTTGTTAGGTATATTCCCAAATATCTTACTTTGGTGTTCATTTTGAAGTCTGAATATGTACCCAGATTTTTTTCTTCACCTTTGCTTATGTTCTTAGTCAAAATGTTAGATTTATCTTCATTTACTTTCAATCCAGAAGCTTCTCCAATATCTTTTTTAAGTTTTTAATTCCTCTCATTGGCTCTTCCATTATAATCACTATATCATCTGCGAATGCGCGAATTTTAAATTCATGGCCCTTTACTTTTGCTCCTTGAATTGAGTTATCCAATTTTATACTCTTGATCAAGATTTCAACAGTTAATATGAATAATAAGGGAGAGAGGGGACATCCTTGCCTTGTCCCTCTACAAATTTTTATTCCTTCCATTTTCTCTTGAGTCATGATTATTTGAGCAGTTTGGTTTCTATAGATTGTTTTTATACTGTTCAAAAGTTTATCTCCAACTTGAAATTTAGGTAAGACTTCGAATATAAGTTCCCAAATTAAGCTATCAAAAGCTTTCTCAATGTCCAAGAATAACAATGCTAATTTCTTTCCTGGTTGGTGTTCACAATATTCAATTACATCCAGTATGCATCTCATATTATCTTTGAGATGTCTATTAGGTAGAAATCCAGCCTGTTCTTCTTCTATTACATCCTTTTTAATCTGTTCACTAATATTGATGTAAAAATTCTGTAATCTACACTTAATAAAGATAGCGGCTGGTAATTCTTAACTAAGAAGGGATCTCAATCTTCTTTTGGGATCAGAGTTATATAGGCTTCCCCCCAGGATCTGGATATTTTCCCCTCAAATACTGCATTCATTGTGGCTTGAAACAGCAAAATCAGCTCATCTTGAAGGACCTTATAATATATTGCTGAGAGACCATCTGGACCAGGGGTTTTATTCTTCTTAGTTAAATGGATTGCTTCAACAATTTCTGCCACTGTAATTGAATGATTAAGTTTCTCTCTTTGTCGTTCTGAGAGTTCTTCTATTTTTGATTCTGATAAATATTCTCTTTTAACCTGTTTCTCTTTATATAATTTTGAATATTTGACAATTTTTTTTTATTTTCTCAAATTCTTTATGTATCTTTCCATCTTCTGTGATTCTAAGAATAGATGTTTTTTGTTTCTTTTTTCTCAGACAGAGTGATAGCCACTTCCCTGGTTTGTTGGACCATTCAAAATTATTCTGTTTCCAAGACAACAATTTTTTACCTATTTCCTTTGTCAAATCAAGTTCTAATTGTTTTTGTAGCGCAGTTATCTCTTTCAGGACAGCTTTATCTGAAGATTTTTCTTTAAGTTCCTCCTCCTTTTCCTAATTTGATCATTAATTTTCTGAATTTTCTCTTTCTCTCTTCTATTCAAAATAGCATTTTGCTGTATGAAGAACCCACGGATCACTGCCTTTTCCGCGTCCCAGATGGTTTTGATACTGGTTCCTTCCTGTTGGTTTTCTTTAAAATATAACTGTAATGTTTCTTTCGCCTTACTAACTATCTTTTCATCCTGGAAGAGCCTTTCATTCAAATGCCAGCTATAGTCTTGTTTAGGTTTCTTAAGGGACAAAAAAATGGCATTATAATCTGATAAAGTTTTCGATAGTACTTCCATTTTAGTAATCAGTTCACACAGAGATTTTGAAGCAAAAAACATATCGATTCTTGAAAATGAGGTATGTCTTTCTGAGAAGAAAGTGAATTCTTGAGATTTCCCATATAGATAATGCCAAATATCTATAGCTTCTATAGTTTCCAACATTCTACTGAAAGAGCTGGGTAGCTTACCTTGATTTTTCTTGATTGTCTTATCTGATTTCCTATCCAAGGATGGGTCCATCACTCCGTTCCAGTCTCCCATAAGAATTATCTAGTCACAGTCATGTTCTAATATTTGGGTTTCCAACCGTTTATAAAATTTGTCTTTACCATTGTGTGGTGCATAGACTCCTACCAAAAGTATTTTTTGATTCTGCCAGTCCATTTCCAGTCCTATATAATGTCCATTTTCATCGTTAAATATCTCTTGCGCTTGGATATAATCATTAACGTATATTACAACACCCTTCTTTTTTTCTTCCGAAGCTGATACAAATTCTTTTCCAAGTCTTTTATTTCGAATCAAATTCACTTTTTTTTTAAATGCTGATTTCTTGCAAGCATATTATATCATATTTATCTTTACCCAGATAGTGGAATATTTTTCCTCCTCTTCTACGGAGTGCTTATGCCCTTAATGTTCCAAGATAGGATTTTCAAATTTCTCATTTTCTTTTATACTTGGTTGTCAGTGGTAATATTACTTCTTCTCTCGCAATTTGGATTCGCTCTTTTCACTCTTTTGTTGTTTAGTCTCTTTCTGTTTTTCTTCTCCCAATAATTTATCTTCCTCCTCCCTATTGTGATCTTCTTCTTCTACATCTGTTTCTTTTCCTTCTTCTTCAGAGGGACGTGACAAAATCTCTCCTTCTTCTTCTGGTTCTTCTTCTTGATCCTCTTTTGCTGTTCTTTTTACAGAACTTCTAGAACTTCTGTTTTCTTGAAAGCTTTTGTGAAATCATAGAGTCATAGAATCATAGAAATGTAGAGTTGGAAGAGACTACACGGGCCATCCAGTCCAACCTCCTGCCATGCAGGAATACCCTCAAAGTACTCCCGACAGATGGCCATCCAGCCTCTGCTTAAAAACCTCCAAGGAAGAAGATTCCACTACACTCCGAGGCAGCATATTCCACTGCCGGACAGCCCTGACTGTCAGGAAGTTCTTCCTGAGGTTCAGGTGGAATCTCCTTTCCTGCAGCTTGAATCCATTGCTCCTTGTCCTGGTCTCTGGAGCAGCAGAAAACAAGCCCTCTCTCTCCTCTACATGGCATCCCTTCAAATATTTAAACATAGCTATCAGATCCCTTCTTAACCTTCTCTTCTGCAGACTGAACATACCCAGCTCTCTAAGTCTATCCTCATAGGGCATGGCTTCCAGGCCCCTCACCATTTTGGTTGCCCTCCTCTGGACCTGCTCCAGCTTGACCATGTCCTTCTTGAAATGGGGTGCCCAGAACTGGACACAGTATTCAAGATGAGGTCTAACCAAAGCAGAGTAGAGTGGTACCAGTACCTCCCTCGATCTAGACACCATACTCCTATTGATGCAGCCGAGAATTGCATTGGCTTTCTTGGCTGCCGCATCACACTGCCGACTCATGTTCAGCTTGCGGTCTATTAAGACTCCTAGATCCCTTTCACACATACTGCTATCCAGCCACATGTCCCCCATCCTATATTTCTGTATTCCATTTTCTCTACCTAAGTGTAGGACCTTACACTTCTCTCTTTCAATGAATTCTTTTGCTTCTTGAACTGAATTTATATTGCAAGTTTTATTTCTGAAGTGAAAGGATAGTCCTTCTAATCTCGCCCACCTGTATGGAATTCCTTTCCTTCTCAGCTGGACAGTCAGAAAATTATAGTCCCTTCTTTTCTGGAGAATCCTCACTGGTACATCCTTATAAAGCAAAAGTTCATTATCTTCCACTATAAAGGTTTTCCTCATACTCTATTGCATTATGTTGTCTCTAGTGGATTTCTTGACGAAAGCAATCACATTATCTCTAGGAAACTCCCTTCCTTGTATTGTGTATGGTCCCACTCTGAAGATTTTGTCAATCTCCCATTCAATTTGTTGCTTTGACGTTTCCATAAAGTTTGCTAAAGCAGGTATTAAAATTTCATACAAATTTTGATTCTTCTGCTCTTTGAGCCCTCTTATTTTCAAACAATTTTCTCGAATTTTAAGTTCTAATAGGGCCCTTTCATCTAAATCTCGTTCATGTTCCACTGAGAGAGCTTCACATCTTTCTTCCAACTTCTTAACTCCTTCTTCCAAGTTGTTTACCTTGGTCGCTGTCCCTTTTAATTTCTCTGTTAATGTTTCCATAGATCTCTTTATATCTTTTAACTCACTCTTAAAGTCTTGCTTCAATTCAGTTCTCAAGTCTTTCATGTCCTGCTTCATTTCCATTCTCATCCTTCAAATTTCTTCTAACACCATATTTTGTTCTGATTGCTTTGGAGTAGTAGTTTGAGGTATCACTTTGCTCTGTTCAAAGAGCTTTAGTCCAAGCTCTATTGATGAGCTTCTCTGTTGTTTAGCCACTTTTGCTCTTTTCCTTGTTTTCATTAAATCATTACCTCAATCAAATTTGTCTAAATATTTCTTCGATCTGTTCCTGTTTCAACACTTCAATTTCCAATATAAATATTCTATACTATATACAATATCTAAATATTTACTCAATGTCAGAATTAGTGTCAATTAAGTATATAAGTATATATAAATGTAAATAATTATCTAAATTAATACATAAAGTTGATTTCTTATATATTCTATGTGTTCTGTCAATTAGTCCACAATTCTTACTCTTAGATATTCTTAATTATAAATTCTATTAAGTATTTTTAAATAAGTAATTATATATTCAACTCCTAGAACTTATCAGTTAATCAATTATTAATCACTTCAAGTATTTATATCAATTGATTGAAGAAAGGTTAGAAGGAAAGGGGGAGTTTTTTACATATATATATATATATAAACAATTAATATATTCCAAGTTTATCTTCCAGTAAAAAATAATTACGAATAATATATTTCAGTACTTAAACAAATCTTCTTCTACTTCCTTTCCTCCACCGCCAAAACTTCACTCTTTCCAAGTTAGACAGTTCACAACGCTCTCATATGGCAGACTGTGTGTAGCAGTCTTCTTCAGACTTCGCGCGCTCTCACCCCCTTCTCAGCACTGTAACTGTCACCATCTTAGCTTGTCCCCAAAGTACAACAAATCTCTGGTAAAGTCAGTCCAACCAGGCAAGGAAGAGAAAAAAAAAAGGACAGCTTCCACAGAGAAAAGTCAGTTCCAGTCCAATATCCCAAGTATCCAAGAAGTCTAAATAAAGAGTGGAAACTGCTCCTTCCATATTCCCAGCAATACAATTCAATTCAGTCACTCCTTATTCCAAACCTAAAAGAGAGAAAAAAAACCTGCTACGATTCCATCCATCGCTTCACTTGCACTGCTCCATAAAAATTCCACTCTCCCTTACAACTCTTCACGCAGCTTTTCTTCTTTTCGTTAACTGTAAGTAAATTCTTCTGTCTCTCTGATAGAGAGTTACTTTATTTCGTTTTAATCTGTTACCAGTAATTATATGTCTCCTTGGCACAAATTAATGTCCTTTTACAGATCTGATTACTTCAAATGTTTCCCACTGATTTTATAATCTACAAATGTACTGCTTGCTAAGATATTACCTCAGTAGCTGTTAAGTCTCTGTAGAGTCCGATCTTCGCAGATCTCCCAAGTCAAAGGTTTCAATCTAGTCTATTAACAATTCTGTGGCAGGACTTGTGCTGTAAAAAGCAGCTGCATTCGCGTGACAATGGCTGCCGTGATCCCCTCTTCTTCTCTGCTCCGGAGCAGACACTGACAGATGTATTTTCCGAAGCCCAAAGAAGGCAATGGATCTCCATAGCCCCAAACTCTATCTCACTATAACAAGTGGGATTTTTTGCAATCCACAAAATTATGGATCGACTCCTGTCACACGATGCAAGAAACTTCTCAGCCACCTCTGCCAAGAAGTTTCACCTTACCCCGCCATATGAAGAACTGGAAGTCCCGAGGGTTTCTGGAATCATTCTTGGAATTCCTTCCTCCCGTGTTTGGCGTGTCATGACTGCTAGTACTAACTGTTGTGGAGTAAACATAGTGTCAATAATCTCATTTTTCTGGCTGTAATGCTGAAGTAAATGTCACAATGCATCAGCTAAAAATTATTTTTCTCCAGCAAATATTTTAAAGTGACTTTAAACTTACATACAAATTTTGTCCACGGTACTTGTCAGGAATGGACCTAAATCAGAATAAGTACTGATTAAAATCAATCTTTATTGGCACAGCCTTTGTGCAGTCAAGAGTCCAGGATACTGGTGATGTTACAAAGGGCAAGGGCAAGGTTGGAAGTTGAAGAGCCCAAAGGAGCTCGCTTGAACAAACTGCAATGAAAAACAGGGTTAATCAATTTGTATTCAGGAAGCAAATCACATCATTAATTAACTTCTTAATGGGGAACGGCTCTATGAACTTTGAGGCAAGTTTACTGGAGGGTGAGATTTTTGATGGAAAGGTATACTAAGTCCCTGGGTTTGTATTCAAGTTGAGGTGACCTTTTCTTGTGAGCTTGCAGTTTATGAGCTTGCTTTGCCTTAATGATGGTTGTTTGCTTTGTCTTAATGATGGAGGCCTGAATGTGATCCCAAACTTGAGAGATGTTGGAAATCCAATCTTTTTGAGGGGAGAAGGAGTGTAATCAGTTGAAGTGAGCCTTAGAGCAAGTGCTTTAGGTGATAGTCCATAGACAGCCTCAAAGGGTGATCTCCTTGTAGCAGTCTGGATGGCTGAGTTGTAAGCAAATTCAACATAGGGAAGCAAAGAAAACCAATTGGATTGATTATAATTAACAAAACAACAAAAATACTGTTCAAGGGTCTGCACAGTTTGGCCATCAGTTTGAGGGTGGAAAGCAGTGCTCAATTTCTGCTCAACGCCCAGAACTTTGAGGAAGCATTTCCAGAACTCTGATGTGAACCCAGGGTCCCTGTCAGAAATTATGCATTCAGGCATGCCATGCAAGTACCATATGTGAGACCTGAACCAATTTTTCAGCAGCGGGCACCTTTTTCATGGGAATAAAATGACATTATTTTGAAAACTGGTCAGTAACAATGCATACTACCTGATTGCCCCACTAGAAGGTAGTCCAAGAACAAAGCCCCATGAAATGGACTCCCAAGATTTGGAGGGAGTCAGGAGGGGGCAAAGTAGCCCCTGTGGTTTGGCAGTCTGAGATTTGCTAGTTATGTAAGTGGGGGAATTTTTTACATAGGCTTTGACATCCCTGCAAAAACTTGGCCAAAAGAAGTCTTTTCATATGGCATGAAGTGTTTTCAAGTATCCAAAATGCCCTGCTGATTTTAAATCGTGATGTTGTTTGAAGATGTCCATCTTACAAGGGGAAGAATGTAGACCTTTTCTCCAACATAGGCCATTCCCTCCCTCCAGGAAACAGGGTGAGAGGGGTTTTGTAACCAAGAATCATTGGCATAGATAGTTTTCAGTCTCTTATAATTCTTTGTCTAGAAGAGCGCTGATTGTCTTTCCAGCTTTTGCTTGGCTGCATGTTGTCATGCCTAATCCCAGCATCTCGGGTGCGAAAAGTGTATCAGTCATAGACTGCACACCGGATTCATGATCCTCATGCTGCAGGAGCCTGGAAAGGGGATCTGCTAAAGTGTTAGTCTTACCAGGTTTGAAGATGATTCAGAAGTTGAACCATTGGAAAAATTCAGTCCAACATGCTTGCTTGGGGTTAAGCTTCTTCACTGTTTGGAGTGCCTCCAAATTGCAACGATTGCTCCAAATGTGGAAAGGGGTCAGTGAGCTTTCCAGTAGGTGGCACCAAGTGCTCAAAGCATAGCGGATGGTTGCAGCCTCTTTTTCCCTACACAGTCCAACGTTTCTGTGTCTGATTGAATTTTTTTGGAGATGAAGGCACAAGACTTTAGAACCCCATTGTTATTGGCTTGAAGCAGAATTGCTGCCATGGCAAAATCACTCTCATCCATCTGAATCATGAATGGCTTTGTGGGATCAGGGTGTTTCAAAAGAGTTTTGTAGTGAACAGTGTTCACAAATGCCTCCTGGCACTCTGGACCCCAGATTATGCATGTTACCTCACACTTAGGCATTGTAGGGTCCTGGGACTTTCTAGTCTTCAGCAAATTAGTCAATGGCAGTGTGATTTCAGCTAACTTAGGTATAAAGTTCCTGTAGAAGTTAGCAAACCCCAGGAACTGCTGCACCTGCTTCTTTGTGAGTGGGACTCTCCACTTAAGTATCACTTTTACCTTTACAGGGTCCATTTGTAGTCGGTTGTTGGTGACTTGATAGCCCAAATAGTCAAAAGTTTGTGTGTGAAACTCACATTTAGATAGTTTCACATAAAGCTGATTGTCTAGGAGTCTTTGGAGCACTTTTCACGTTAATTCAATGTGCTCAGGCAAGGTTTTGGAATAAATCAGTATGTCATCCAAGTACACAACCACCCCCTGGTAGAGAAACAGTTGCAACACACTGTTCACAAACATTTGAAAAATAGATGGTCCCAATTTTAGCCCAAAAGGAAGCACAGTCCATTGGTAATTCCCAAGGGGGGTGGAAAAGCAGATTTACCACTCATTCTCTGGTTTCACTGTAATGCAGTGAAAGACTTACACCAAATCGAGCACCAATTGCCCTACTATGTCTTTGGTCAAAGTTATGGGGTATACATTGGAAATGCAAATCTGGTTAAGGAAACATAATTAACCACCAATCAAAGATATCCCCCTTTCCTTTTTGCAGAAAAATACTGGAAGTGATTAGGGAGGTGGAAGGCTTCATAAACACACATTGCAGATTTTTGTCACTTTATGTAAGGCCGCCAGCTCAGGGGAGACATTGGATACAGCTTGGGCTTGTGAAGTGTTGCCCCCTCAATCAGCTTCAGTTTGCAGTCAAAATCCCTTGGGGCGGTAAGTTGCTTGCTTCCTAAACTTCAAAAACTTTCCTCAAATCCCAATACTCAGAGGGAACTTTACCTTCCAGCTCTGCTTGAGTTAACCCCACAGCCACCTCCCCAGAGGTTTCTTGCCTGGCTGGCTCCTCTTTTCCTCCCCCTAAGCCTCACTAAGCCAATGCCCCAATCTATTGAGGGGCTGTGTTTTTTCAGCCAGTCATAACCAAGCACCACATGGATGACAGGGCATGGATTTAAGCACCTAGCACAAAATCCTCCCTGGAACCGCTGTGCTCTGAACAAAAACATGGCTCAGAGGCAAGCAATAAACACACAGCAGAGTATCAAAATACAGCCACAAGCGTGAGCAGCAGCAGAGCGTGAACATACAGCATTAGCTCTGACCCCAAACTACCCACCAGTTAGAAACACTAGCATACAGTGTTGTCATCCAAAAAAATACCTGGAGGCTTTTATTCTTGAAGTTCCAATATATACATCTGTACAGGTAGGATTCACAGATCCTCAGTCAAAGGTTCAGCATCCCATCATCACATCACATCAGGCAGAAGTTTGCTCAGACAGAGTTTCAGTGTTGGCAAGAGTTAGGGTGACTGAGAGAAAAAACTGTCTGAGCTCAGCTTTTTATATACACATCAGCTGATAGCTCATCAGTTAGGGACCATGGCTGATGCAACCCCTTGCCAGGATTTCGTATCACCATGACTCAACCTTACTGTCCCTTGGGGATTACATCATGATTTGCCAAGTCATTCCCCAGGTGTTTAACCCACATGCTCATCAAAAGTATTTTAATTGGGGCAAATGTCACAGCAATCCCTTTCCAACATTGGAAACTATGTGCTTGGACACCAAGAACTGCAGCGTACCATTTATATCCTCAACACACACAGTTATAGGCTGCATGTGACTGCGTAGAGCCCTCTTCATAGGCGCTCCATCCATCTGGGTTAACTTAATAGTCTTTTTCAAAGGCTATCCCAGGGACAGTTTTTTGGCAACACATGGGTGCAATAAACTTTTACAAAATGCAAAGTCAACAAGTCACTTACAGCATCACTTAATGTCCTCTACGGTCTGCAACTCTACCGTAACATAGACATGTCGGGTTGTTTTACTCACATTGGGAGGAGTGTCCTGATCCCACTTGTTACTGCCCTGGCTAGCCTGAGTTTGTGGGATATAAAGATATCTTTTGATATCAATAATTCAGCCTCACATACCCATTCCCCTCCATGTGCTTGTGAGGCCCCCAGACAAGCATGCACACAGGCTCGGCCGATAATCGCCATAATATTCCAAAACAATACAGGCAGGCCAGAAACAGCCAACTCGCAGCTTTAGGAGACCTCAAGGCAAGTACCTCCATTAGGTATGCACACAACTTTCAAAAGATCCTCTGCCCCGCGCTGGCAGCTTGATGATCTGACTATACAACGCTCAAGCACTCCGCGTTTGCATACTGGCTATCCTATTGACAATTTGGCTATAATTCAATCATTCAAATTCTGACCTTTTGGAGGCTTTGTCTCCAGCCCCAAACTCATCGTTTTCCCCAAGTCCGAACTAGCCTGCGGTCACAATTCTCTGACTTTGAGCGCTTCCTTGGATCTCTCTTGGCTTCCATCCCACCTTGCTGTCGCTTTGTCTAGCGAGCCTTCCCCTCAGCCCCACGTGCTGAGATCCACGCTCCCCAGCTTCTCTGCTTCTAACCAGGCTTCAGGACAGGTGAAGTATCACCCAAACCAACAACTTCTCTAAAAATCCCTCTATCCCACTCCAACCTTTGTTTCCTTAGTTATCTGTGTGAGTATGCTGCATACACTGTTTGATGGTGTTTTAATAAAACCACATTTATTATTTCAACTTCTGTGTGCTCCTTGACTCGGCCTGACCCCGTAAACATAGGGTTCAAGATCTCGCTATGTTACCCTGCCTCTCGTATTGCTAGGTTGTGCTCTTGGCTAATTTCCCCAACTTATAAAATTGAGAGCGCATTTAAGGTGTCCCTCCCGGGACCCCCAGGAATCAGGGTAACACACTTACCACTGGAGGAATCTGAGCTGTGAGAACAGCTCTTTTCCATCTCACTGGTCTGGCTGAATCTCTGGCCTCCCAAGTAACGTGCTTTTGGCTCAGCTCATTCCCCTTTCCTGGCTCAGTGATTTTGTGCAAGGCTGGCTGTTTTTTCTCCTCAGCAGGTGTCTCTTTCTTGAACCAGTCAGAGGCCAAATGCCCCTTGCCCCCACACTTAAAGCAGGATCTCTCTCTCAGTCAATGTTTCTTTTCCTTATTGCTGGATACTGCAGATCTCCTTCTGCCTGGGGTTTTCTTGTCCAAAGGTCAAGCATTGAGCTTCCTCACATGCTGCACACTTTCTCTCCGAGCCTCAACTTCTCTCCTAGCCTCAGCTACCTCACAGGAGGGAGGCGGGCTGCCCTTGTCTGAGACAGTGATCCAAAATGCCTGGATGCAAACCTTCCTTTAAAAAAATTCAATTTTTGTGGGTTCAGGTCATTCTAGAATTTTGGCTGCCAGATCAAAATTCATGCAAGTAGTCGGACACTGTTCTCTTCCCCAATGCAGTTTTCATAGACAGTGGTGAGCATGTTCACACAGGAAGGGGTCTTCAAATCTTTCCCACAGGCTAGTCATAAAAAGGTCAAGGTCACCTGTCTCTGGAGCCCTCGCATCAAAAAGGAAGGCCATCCACTCAGCTGCTTTGCCCTGGAGATGCTGACTGACGTACCTCACTCTGGCTGGGTCATCTGGAAAGCTATTCCCATAACCTGCCATAAAATTGGAAGGCACATTCAGAAAGTATATGAGGGTGTCCCCTTCACTGCTGTAAGTTGCTTCCAACTCCCTGAAGGGGCTCTGGCCTGGCTGCAAGCCAGGACCTCCATCCTGGGGCACCTCTCCCACACCAGCCATTCCCACTGCTCCTTGCAGCAGAGGACTCTCGTAATGTGGAATGGTGGCTCTCCCATTACTCAAGGAGGCATGTAGCGAGGTCATCTCCTTTTGGAGTCTCTCTACTTCTTCCTCTTTGGCTAAGAGTTCCTCCCATAGAGCAGTGGCAGTAGTATTGGAATCCCACCCATTGGCCCTGTGCCTCTCATGCTGTCCTGTACCTTTGTTACTGTAGTTTCTAGTCTGGACTTGTGGTATATTAGATATCATTTGATATCAAGAATTTGGCATTCACTACCCATTCCTCTCCATGTGCTTGCGAGGCCCCCGAACAAGTATGCACACAGGCACTGCTGAAAATAGCTGAACTATTCAAAACAAATCCAGGCAGGCCAGTAATTGCCGGACTGCAGCTTCAGGAGACTTCCGGACAAGTACCCTCTTAAGATCATATTATGTATGCACGCAGCTTACAAAAGATCCCCTGCCCCGAGCAGGCAGCTTGATGAGCCGAATATCCAACTGTCAAGCACTCAGAGTTTGCATACTGTCTACGCTATTGACAACGCTGTCATAATTCAATCATCTAAAGTACTGACCTTTTGGAGGCTTTGTCTCCAGCCCAAAACCCATTGTTTTCCCCGGGAACGGTCTAGTCTACAGGCACATTTTACCCTATAAGACCCCTGATTTTGAGCATCTCTTTGGATCGCTCTGATTTCCATCCCGCCTTGCTGTCGCTCCTTTCGACGAGCCTTCCCCTCAGCTCCCATGTGCTGAGAATCTCCGATACAACTGACTTTTCTTCTGATAAACTGGGCTTCAGGATCAGGTGTAGTATTTCCCCTTAAAAACCCCTATCAAAACCCTCTATCCAACTCCTACCTTTCTTTCACTAGGTCTGCATGAGTGTCTGCATACATACGTTTTGACTGTATCTCAAAATAAAGTAAAACAATTATTATTTACTTCTGTTTGATTATTGACTCAGGTTGACCCCATAAACATTGGTTTCAAGATCTCGCTAGGTTGCCCTGCCTCTTGCATTGCTTAGCTTGTGCTCTTGCTAATTCCCATTCCCCAGTATTTTGAGCACATTGAGGTGTCCCTCATGGGACCCCAGAAATCAGGGTAACACCTTCCTTCTCTTGCCAAGTTCAGGTTCTCCATGCTGCTGCCCAGGGTAAAGGGTCACCTCTACCTTAGAGCGCACCTCTGGTGTCAGGGTTGAATGGGCTGCAGCTCCAGCTAGTAAGGCAGCGGATCCAATTTCTGTTGCAGTCTGGACATCATTATCCTCTTCGCTGTGATCCTCTTGAGATATCCCAAGTTGGTTCTGGTGTGGAACTTAGCAAAGTACAGGACTCTGAACACTCTGTCAGGAACGGACCCAAATCACAATAGGTACTGATTAAAATCAATCTTTATTGGCACTTTGTGCACATCATGACTTCAGTGTTCAGACTGAGGAAATGAGGAAAGATGCAAAGCAATTATGTGGCATTTCCCCCACGTGGTTCCCAGCAGGCAGTTCTCTTACCTTACTACAGCTGCACTCTATTCTAACATTCCTAGCCCTCCATGCCAGGCAATTATCTTCTCAATGGCTACTGCATTTCCCATTCTTTTGTCTTTTGGTGGGCTATCTGACTGCCCGACAGTACTTGTTTTGGGCTCAATTTGTATGAGGTCTGCAAAGCCATTTAATTGTGAAGGCCTGTCCAAATGTCAAAGGGGCAACTTCCAAAATATGCCTTGAAGTTTCTAGCACCCATTTGATAGCCACTGCTTCTTTTTCTTAAACCTGCCAAGCAATTTGATTGCGTTGAACTTTCTTGAAAGTTATGCACATGGTCTCAAGCACACCTCATCTTCTGTCTGTAACAGGACAGCTCCCAGTGCAATATCACTAGCATCTTCCTGTTCCACAAAAGGGCATTTGGGGTCTTGGTGCTTCAAAACAGGTTCAGTACTGGGGAATTGGCAGTAATGGTGTAGTGAGTGGCTGCTCTTTGCACAGTTGCGGAGAGGATAGCTGGCGATCAGGGCAAGTAATCCATGTAAACACCAATGAATGGGTTAAAAAAAAAAACCTTTGGTAAGGGGGGTTCACAGGGGCTCGTTTGGAGATGGTTTGTTGGTGGTTAGTGCCCCAAAAGGAAGGTGACAGAAAGAGAAAGGTCAAGGATTGATCACTGGTAAGGTTTTCAGACATGAATGCCACCTAGAGCAGTCAGAGAGCTGCCATTCCCTCAGTCTGCTCCTACAACTGGGTAAAGCTTCACCACTGTTTTAAATTTAACATTTAATTGGGTATAAGTAATAAGTAACAACAAGTCAAGCCTCAAGAAGCTGAGTTGAATTCTTCTTCATAGGGACTGTTACAGTCATTAAAATGTATATGAGACATTTATTTAATCCCTCATGAGTTGATCAGGTCTCAAAAACTTTCACAAGTATAAAGGCAGTGGAGAAGGAAACCTCACTGCTAAATATAATGGAAAGACTTAAGTTAACACAGAAAAGACCGAACTATTATTTTGAAGACTTAAATTATTTTGACGACTTATTTATAAAGACAATTATTATTAAGAAGGGAAAGAAAGAGACTTCTTCTATACATTGAATATTGAACTATATTGAACATCATGCACCGTTGGGAGATGGATCTCAAAACAATTCATTGTTAAAACAACTCTCATATTCAGACTTAAAACTAGTACTGAAGATATCTATTTTTTGCTGTAAACCAAGCTGTAAATTGTAGATCTTTGGGACATTTTGAAATACCAGGGAATTCATTTAAATTGGATGGTACTGGACTTCACACTTAGAATTTGAATAGATCTTGAAAGATCCGTCACAGAAGGGTGAAACAGACTTAAGACTGAGAGACTGAAGGACGTTAGAATAGACATTAAAAGAGCAGCGGATCAGGGGACTAGCGAAACAGAGGAATAGAGAAGAAGCTATTCTTAAGACTGCCATCACTGGAACAACAAGATAAGAAATACTTAAAAGGATTGTGATTTGACATAGAAAACATTGTTACTATTTTGTGTGTTACTGTGTCTTAGTGATATTGATGTATAGTTATAATCCTTTAATTTGGCAACATTTGCTAAAGTAATAGTAGGGTTAATTTGAAAAAGGTTTTTATTCTCTTCCTCTTTCTTTAATTCCTATTTGTGGCTTCTGAAATATTTTGCTGTAAAAAGTGATTATAGAGAGCGCTTTGACTGTATTAACATAGGGATATACATTGGGATTGAGAATTTATTTTCCTTTTCGTTTTTAAAGAAAGAGAGTGTGTGGAGACAAGACAGATATAGAGGGAAGACAAATTAAATTATTTCTGCTGCTTGGTATTACTTGGGCTGGTAACAGAAAAGCAGCACAGCTGTGCGATCACCAAGAACACTTTAAGGTTACAGATAAGATAAGCTCCCAAAGCTAATATAAACATTAACTAGGAAGCTCTCTAAGGAAGGACAAAAAGAAGATATTTGATAAATAAATAAATGAATGTATACTCTGTTTAAAAGTTAAAGGCTTCCCCAGATAAAAGAATTGGCAGGAAAAGTGTTACAATAGCACCCTCCTGTGGTTTAAAAATTAATTACAGATAATTGTAGAATTGTAGAATTAATTTTTACATTTAAGGTCTAGAGGAGATTCTGTGAGCCTAAAATTTGGGCAGAAGAGGTCAATCAACTGTACAATAGTTCATTATTTAAAACTAAAATAATTAAAATAATCCTATAATTAATTCGAATAACTGATTAACATATTTCAGAATAATTTAACTGGAAAGATTTTATTGTATTAAGATAGCTAATAAAAATTAATTTTATCATCCTGATAATCTAACAGTGAGTACATTGAGGAATAAGACTAATAAGTGATTTGATTTGGGAAACTTGATTTGAGTTAATCTCTTTGATATAAGGAAATTGACAAAAGAAGGACTTATAAGGAGTTTACATAATGGCAGCAGGAAGAAGAAAGTTTACACTGCAAATGGAGTTACAGACCTTGATTCAAAGAAGAACATCACTGGAAGCACAATAAAATATTTTAGATCCTTATTAAACTCTTTTAGAGGAAGTGAAGAAAATAAGAGAAGAAGCCTATTTGGAGATGAAAGATTTGACTACTGAAGTTAAGAAAGAGGTCAGAGAAGTTAGAAAAGAAATGGAAAATTTTGGTCAAAAGCTCGAATCGGTTACAACAGACCTAAAATATATGAATGATAGAGTAGGTGAAGTACAATACAAGATGAAGACATTGGAGAAACGTACTGCAGACACTGAATTGACTATAGAGTAGAATGAACAGAAAACCACTTTGTCAGAAATTAAATATCATGATAAATGTTTAAAAATAAGAGGCTAGGGGGGAAAACAAGGGGAAGATCTGTATATTAAGCTAATTCCAGCAATAGCTCAATTTATAAATTGGCATACAAAGCAATTTGATCTGGAGATGGATAGAATTTTCAGGATTAATTCACTGATTGCGAAAAAGAGGAAAGTCCTGAAGAGAAGAAAGGACTATAATTTCTTGACCCAGATATTAAAGAAAAAAAGAATCTTGTATAGATGGGGTAAGCCAAAGAAATCTTGAGAGAATCAAATGGAAGATATATTGGAATTGAATTAAATATACTAAATACTAAAACTTTGATTCTTGGTATATATGGTCCTGTAGAGAATAAAGGTGAGTTTTATAGAAGACTTCTTCAAAAAGTAATGGCTTTGAATTATCAAGAAGTAATAACGGGAGAGTATAATGGAGTAATTAACCCCAAAAATGATAAGATAGGAAGTTCAAAGGATAAGAAAAAAAAAAAAGGTAAACTTCCTAAAATATTCTTCCAGATGTTAGATACTCTCATGTTAACTGATGCTTGGAGAAGGTTATATAACAATGAGAGGGAATTTACATATTATTCAGATTATCATAAATCATGGTTTCGATTAGACATGTTTTTGTGTCTAAGACGATGGGTAAGAAATTACAGGAAATGGAAGTTTTTCCAAGAACTATTTCTGATCATACACCTATTATATTGACTTTAGAAGAATAAAGCCATGAGTATACTTGGAAACTGAAAGATATATTAATAAAAAACAAAAAAATAATTCAAAGGTCCAAAAAAAGAGTTAGAAAATTTCCTAAAGGATAATTAGGATAGGCAAATATCTACAGCCACCATTTAGGAGGCTGGGAAAGCCTTTGTGTGAGACTTTTTTATCCAACAAGAAGCCTAATGGAGGAAGGGAAAAAGAGAAAAAGAAAAGAAAATTATGACTGAAATAAAGAAGCTAGAGGAGGAGCTCACAAAGGATCAGCCCCCCCCAAAAGGAAATTGAATAATGAAATAAAAATGACTGATGAATTAGGGGGAAAAAATGAAATTTACAAAGCAAGGATATTTCTTTAATGCAAGCAAACCAAATAAATGGTTAGCTTATAAAATAAAAAATGGAAGAAAATAAATAAATAAATGAATGGGATAAGAAATATTGGAATAACCTAACACAGATTAGAGCATTTAAAATGATGATTCTCCCTAAATTATTATTTCTTTTTCAAACAATTCCAGAAGAAGTACCAATAAAGATATTAAGGAATTGGGACAGGGAAATAAGAGAATGGATATTAAAGAAAAAGAAGAGTAGAATTTCTAATACACTATTATATACTCATCAAGAAGATGGAGGGTGGGGACTTCCCTGTCTGGAAAAATATTTTGAGGCTTTCCAAATATTAAGAATGTTAGATTTTGAATATGAGATACAAAAAGGATGGGTTAGAATAGAGAAGCAGTTAAATGACATGGAATATAAATCAATGTTAGAAATAAGAAAAGGAAAGAAAAATAAAATTATAAGGGACCCTTTAGGACAATGTGGCAAATATGGCAAAAATGGGGTGGGGGGGGGAATTGAAGATTAAAAATTATTATTGGCACTCTTTAGAATATTTGAATAAGGAAGGAGAAGTTGGTAAAGGAACAGTATTAAAGAAACTGAGGAGTATTGGATATACAATAACAGGTGACCTATCTGATAAGCTAGGTAAAAGGATAGAGATAAAAGAAATACTAGATTTAATAGGAAATAAATATTGGCTTCAATTAAATGGTACATATAACAGTTTACAGGAAATAATATCTATAAAAGATAGCCAAAATCCATTAGAAGAAATATTGAAGAAAAGACAGGAAGGCAGAAAAGGGTTAAGTGGCAGAATACATAGGATGTTATTGAATAATCAGTATAAACTTATAGACGATTTGTTAGGAGTGTGGGGTAAGGACATCCAGCTCAGTAAGAAAGAAATGGAATAATGGTTATAGGAAATCAAAATTATCAAAAACAACAAGGTGAGAGAACAACAGATGAAAGTCATAGCAAGATGGTATGGAACATCACAACAGTTATCATACATTATTAAAAATGTATCACCTGCCTGTTGGCATGTGTGGGAGTAAAGGAACATATATTCATATGTAGTAGGAGTGTGCCAAAGTGCAAAGTTTCTGGAAGGAAATAGAACAAGAAATACATAAAATAATGGCGGGGGGAGGTTCAATTAAATAAAGAAATATGTATAACTTGTAAAGTTAGGAATATAGGACTAAAGAAAGAACAAAAATATTTAATTAAACAATTAATTATAGCAGCATAACCAGTAATTGCATATGAATGGAAAGAAAAAGAAAGATGGAATCATAATGGATGGGTCCAGTATATATTGGAATATATGATGTTTGATTATATAATGGAAAAAAGAAGAGTATATTTTGGTCAAAGGAAAGAGGAGGTCTGGTTTAGACTTTGGAGATTAATGATTGAGTTTCTTCAGGAAAGAGAGAGTGTTACCCTGATTTCTGGGGTTCCATGGGGGGTGCCTTAATGTGCTCCATGTGATAGAAAATGGAAGCTAGCCAGAGCACAAGCAATAGCAATGCGAGAGGCAGGGTAACCTAGCGGGGTCTTTTTACCCAGTTTTTATGGGGTCAGGCCAAGCCAAAAACCAAACAAAGATGTCTAATAAATGATTTTATTGAATGAAAGTCTCACGCACCAACGCAGTCACTCACACACTCACTCACTCACTCACTCAAGACCTGTTAAGAAGCAAAAGAGAGGAAACTGGATAGGGGAAATATTGAAGGGGTTGTAGCTGGGGTAATACTGTACCTTTTCCTGAAGTCCTTGATCCGGGAAAACAGCGAAGAAGTGGAGCTCAGCACGGAGAGGGCTGAGGGGATTACTCAACAGATGGAGAAACAGTCTGTTGGTATGACTGAGAGTGATCCAAAGAAAAGCTCAAAAACTGGGACTATTTGTAGGGGGAAAAGTATCTTAAGGGCAAATCCTCTCCCGGTGAGAACAATTAAAACAATTAACGAAAAAGAAGATCCACAATGGCAACTCGTTTTGCATGATGAGATTACAAGGTGTTGCCAAAGTTTGAGGATCTTCAGTTACTTTGGGTTGTGGTGTGAATTTATGTAAATGGTCCTTGCCTGATAGGATTTTATTGCTATCAGTGTTCAACTTGGGGGAAAACACACTAATCCCCTCAAGTTGGCTCTTTAGTGGCCGAGGACCCACTGTCTACTGTGGGCTTGCACACCTTGAGGTCTCCTGGGGCTACGTGATGGGACATTGTACTGGCCTGACCTGGTTTTCGATCGTTCGACCGTTGCTGCCTACGTGCTCATCCAGGTGACCTCTCAGGCATGTTGAATCATATTTTAATATCAAAATTGTAGACCCCAGGACAGGGTTTACCAGTGAGGTAACACTTGGTATGAGAAAGTAAAGGAAACAGTTAAAATGATTTTCCACATGAGAAAAAAAGGAAACTAATAAGCTACACTGTTCCCTGGGTGAGTGGGAGGGGGAGGGGGAGGAGGCAAAAAAGAAGGAAATATTGTATGTATATGAGTGGTTAGTTAAATGTGGGGTATACTATTATGATATGGTGAGTATAACTTTTGTAACATATTTTACATTAATAAACTCATATATCTCTATATATCTATATCTTATAAACTGAAAAAAGAAAGAAAAGAGGTTGATTCAGGAGACAAAAGAAGGTCAAGAAATACATTCTAACCAAGATAAAATTAAAAAAGCATTTACTAATTACTATAAGGGACTCTTTCTCGATGTAAACACAGCTCAAGGAAAAATTGATAAGATAAAACAATATCTGATAAAGAACGATATACCAGAGATTACAGAATCCCAAACGAATGAGCTGAATAGACCCATTACAAAAAATGAGATTATAGAATGAATAAAGAGATTAAGACCTGGGAAGGCGCCAGATCCAGATGGATTTACCGGCCTCTATTATAAAGTGTTCCAGGAACAATTAGCCCATTTCAAAGAATAATTCAGGATCTAGAAAAAGAAGATATCCCATTGTCCTGGGGGGTAGCAAATATCACTCTGATACTGAAAGAGGGGAAAGACCATTTAGAAATGAAAAATTATAGGCCCATCTCATCATTAAATGTTGACTATAAAATCTTTGCATCAATATTAGCTGAAAGATTTTAAAAAATACTCCAGGATTGGATACATAGAGACCAAAATGGCTTCTTACTTAAAAGGCAACTTAAAAACAATATTAGATTGATATATTAGAATTTTTTCATAGACACAATGAGAAGAAACTATCTCTGAGGCTGTTAGATGCTGAAAAGGCATTCGATAATGTCAGCTGGTTATTCATGAAGGAGGTATTCAATAAGATTAATTTGGGAAACAATTTTAACAGATGGATTCGGTCTATATATAAAAAACAGAAAGCCCAAATAATTATAAATGGTGAATGGACTGAAACTATATTTATTGGAAAGGGGACCAGGCAAGGGTGCCTTTTATCTCCTTAGTATTGATTACAGTATTAGAAATATTAAATAGGAAAATCCATCGGAAGCAACAAATTCAAGGTGTCAAGATTACAAGTCAATCTTAAAAAATTAGAGCATTTGCAGATGATCTAGCTGTATCATTAGAAGACCCTTCACAAGGTATAAGTGTATTATTAAGTATTTTGCCGGAATTTGGAGACCTCTCGGGCTTCAAAATTAATAAAAAGAAAACTCATATATTTACAAAAAACATGTTAAAGACAGAAGAACACGATTTATGGGAAAGAACCAACTTTACAATAGTTAAGAATTATCTTAACTATCATCGTATTATCTTGAAAACAACAAAAGGAAAAGAGACCGTAAGTGAAATGTTAATATCCGAAATGCTTTTTTCCATATTACAATACATTGTACATGAAACAACAGGTCTCATTAAAGAAATTAGTTGAATATTTGGATAAGCAAGATCCCCCCAAAGATAAACAGATAGTGACTGTACCTATAACACCAAGTGAGACTGGGGAAGCAGAGACTCATAGAATCATGGAGTTGGAAGAGACCATAAGGGCCATCCAGTCCAATTCCCACAATGCAGGAACACACATCAAAGCACTCCTGACAAATGGTCATCGAGCCTCTGCTTAAAAACTTCCAAAGAAGGAGACTCCACCATACTCTGAGGCAGCATATTCCACTGCCAGACAGCTCTGACCATCAGGAAGTTCTTCCTGAGGTTCAGGTGGAATACCCTTTCCTGCAGCTTGAATCCATTGCTCCTTGTCCTACTCTCTGGAGCAGCGGAAAACAAGCCCACTTCCTCCTTGACATGACACCCCTTCAAATATTTAAACATGGCTATCATGTCCCCTCTTAACCCTCTCTTCTGTAGACTAACCATATCCAGTTCTCTCTATTAAGGCTTCTCTTTAAGCTTCTGCTACCTTATTGTTGTCTCATTATGTCTTTGGGAGCAGACATGTTTACAAGTTTCAAGGTCTTTCCCAGCTGAGTCTCCCCTCAGAGTAAAACAAAGTCTTTTCTCTTTGGCCCTTTCTGCAGGACATCAGTATCTTGCATTGGGAACAGGAAAAGGATTGGACCCGGATGATGCTTATGCACAACATTGTCCACGTCCCATCCTTCTCCCATCCCCAGACAGCACAATCATGCTGCAAATCATTGATGAGTTTTATCCGTCAATGACTGGCAATTGCACAGCCTTCCCACCGCTCTCCTGCACTTACCTGAGCTGTAGAGGGTCAGGAAGTGCAATGGTCATGTTTCCTACTCCAGCGCAGCCTGGGGCATTGCCCGGCTGTGCTGCGGAAGGAAAAGGCATGGCCGCTGGTGTGGAAGGGAGTGATCCTGTCACATTCCCCTCCTGAGAAAGGCTGTACCAGGATTCCCGCTGGATGCCGCTGGGATCAGGTAGAGTGTGGAAAGGGACTTTGGGTTTTAACTCTTAGTGCCAGAATGTTTTATTCTTTTCTTTTTTTACGTGATTTTTTTATAATGTTCATGTTATCATGTTAAATACTTGCACGTTCATGGTGACTAAAAATATACTTCCTGATTATTCTTGATTCTTAATTATAATTCCAACCTATTGCTTCAAAATCCTCTTAGCTTCTTTTTCTTTACACAATTGTTTTTTTTTCTTAGTCCTGTAAGTCAATTAAAGCATGCCAGAGAAAGATAAATATAGCCAAAGGTTCTGAGTTTCCTTCCTTTGCGTATACTCACAGTCCAAGTCTTGCAGTGAGGGTAATTTCTAGGGGGTAATTTCCAACCTGGTCCCCAGCTATGGGCCACTTAGATGCTGTGTGCTAATCCTGGTCCTCTACTTCTGTTTGGAGCTCAGAAGATCAGGACTCTCCATTCACCCAGCCATGCCAGAAACCATTCTGCCAGAGATTCCAGCATAGCTTCTTCTTGTGAGAAGTCTAATTATTCCTTATTCCTTTGGAAAATCTAGAACAGTTTCTTTCTTAACTCTTTTGTTCATCAAAGGGAACCACACGCCCAGTAGACTTAATTCATATATAGCACCATTTTCAAATACTTGAGCAAACACATCATGTTTTAGCAATCATGCACGTTTCTCCATTGAAAAGTTTTCAAATCCTTTTTTATGTAAAGCAGATACACTCAGCATGTTGCAGTGTAAGGCAGGACTTTTTTTTTAACACATTATTTGTTACATTTGTTGCAATTTAGAGTACAATTTCCTGATCCCAGGATTGTCATAAACTCATCATTAGCAACTTAATTTTTTTCTTAGCATTTCTACAAATTGTATCAAAGCCAACATCAGAAAATGTGCTGTGACTGGTATAGTCAGAATCTGAAATCCAAGAATCTGATTGCTGTTTGTATTCATCAATTCCCAGGGCCTTTCTTTTTAAGCAAAGATTACTTTCTTTCTGAAACCTGTTGCTAAAATCAGCCGAGCCATGCCTTGCAGACTGAGTAGCTAGAGAAATACCATTGACTGATGCTCTTTTGAGGAGGGTGCAGTTCTTTTCAATGTGACCCTTTTATCACTGTTATAGCAACAAAGTTCCAATTGGTTCCTGGCTGGAGCCTTTTGCCTTTCCTTCCTTCTGACTAAGTACTTTGATCCATTTGGGTTTGAGGTAAGTAAAGGGACTGAGCTTCTCTGCTCCACACATTCTGTTCTAAGGCATGAAGAAGAAACATTAATTTTGCCAAGGGCTATACATCAGGGTTTTGTTTTGTTTCTATGTTCACATGGAACTGGTTGTTGTTTGATGTCTTTAAATTTAACTTGCTTCTTGTAACTTTACAAGTTCTTAAACTATTGACTGGAAATGGATGGTTTGCAAGACACAATATCCCCAAACATGATTAAATCCTTATATAGCAAAGTCCAAAGTGTTTTACTTATCAGTAGACCAGTTATTTGTATTACATTACACACTTCTGGGAGCAGATGGCTAGACTGGTCTACTCACAAGTAAATACAATTAAATGCAGTGGGATTTAGTTCCCCAGCCAAGTGCAGATAAGATTCCAATGAACCCTTCACACAGGACCCATGCTAGTGCGCAGCAGGGCTCTCAGGTTTCTGAGGAGACTGATTCCCATTGAGAGCCATAGCACTTTAGTCACGGTCAGAGGGAGGCAGGGAGGGAGGGATAGCTTTTGGGCTTCAGAAAAAGAAAGGTGTGTGCCTACTCACAAATAAACCCCATTAAGCACAATAGGATTTATTTCCAGGCTAAGTATGGATAAGATTTGAATCCTCCCTACTCAGAGGTAAGGTCCATGGAATCTTGTTGCAGCTAACAATGTAATCCTAAGTGGGTCTACTAGAACTAAATCTTTAGTTCCACAGGCTTGTGCCTATTGTCTTAAAAGTTTGAAAAAGATGAAGCTGGTGCCCTCTTTCAGCCATATCTTAACCAAAAATGGTGACATTGTAGGGAAGAAGATATTTGGATTTAGAAGTTCCGGGCATGTTTGGGAGGCTGTTTTGTTGTTGGTTTTTCTTTCTTTCTTTTTGTTTTTTGCAAGCATGGTTCTGATGTTTTCTGGTGAGAGGTTAAAATTACCCCAAAATCACACAAAATTGGAGGATTTGGGGAACTTCCGGGGACTTGTGCAGGTTCAGGAGCTGAAAAACTCTGGAATTGCATGAAACCCCTGGGCCATAGTTTCCCCACTCCTGCTTTGTAATATAAAGCATTATAGCTGATTCAACTTAATTTATGATGGTGGCTAGACAAGTCATAACAATAAGCCTAGAAGTAGAATGCAATATTGGGCAATAGCACTAGCTGAAAAATCAATGAAACAAGCCATTGCCTAATAAACACACATTCAGTATTTGGTTGATTTTATCATACAATGTGACAGCATCATCCCCAATATCAGGGTAGAGAAAATGCAGTCCATAGTGCTGTAACACCCATTTTTGTGCCCTCTGAGCCCAACAAATATCTCTAAACCCCACCATCATTTACTAAGAAAACCCCCCCGACTCTTTTCCAGTGATTTTTCTGTTGAATATGGCCAAAATCTATGAAAAAAACAAACAGAAATGTGACAGTGTCACTTATGGCCCCCCAACTCCCCATCCCAAAATGCAAGAAAAATAAAAATGATGGTGATGATGACAATGTTACCAACAAAAGCAAGAACAAGAATCACCACTACAATAACAACTGTACTACTTTTTTTATACTCTCTCAGCAGCTCCATCTTTTAAAAGTATTTTAATTGAATTTCATTAAGATTATTGTACATTTCATTGAAATTAAAGTTAGTCACAGTGATTTCCAATCCATTTAACATATCAAAAGTAGCTTTGTAAGTCTTTCAGAGTATCCATGAAATCCATAGTTTTCCATGTGACAATGGATTATCTATTTGTGGCCTTTGTTAACATGGTCAATAATACAGTACTTTGTTTTTATTAACTTGAAGTCTAATTTATATACACAGCTCCCCCTCTGAAATCTCCAGAAGGGCTTGACTTAAAACTAGATATTTCAAGGCCACCTGGATTTGATGGTTCTGAGTCACACAGGGTGAACCCACCCAGCAAAAAGCAACACAAGAATGAGGAAACTGGGTGGAAATATGCTTTCTTCAGAATGGCCTGTATTGCTCTTAATTACAGAATAATTAAAAGCCTCAGTAAAATTTTCTTAAGTTGTTATCTTTCTCTTATGAGGGCATAACAGCCTGAATGGAAGCCCCTCCTCCCACTCGCAAAAGTTTTTGTAGGAAAAAATGGTTTAGCTTTATACTTAATGCAGCATATGGGCTTCTTCTTTCCTGGTTTTGCCAAGAAGAAACAGCATTCCCTTTATTTAAGAAAATAATATTTTTAATTTATATTTCTCACATAAAAGTGCTAAATGATGACACACAGAAAATACTTCGAAGCCCAGAGCAAAGACATTAATTGCTCATAATAGCAATTTGCTTAACAAACTGGAGAAATTGAAGAGAATCCAGAATTAATCCCTATGGGAGTTTTATTTATTTCTCTGAATCAGTTTCCCCCTTATTCTCTGTGATGAAAGATGAGATACACTGGTAAGCAAATGCTGTGCTAGAGTAATTTTCATGGATTCCCAAGGTGTCTTTTATCCAGTTCAATAATACTACAGCTCATTAGCTGCATAGGCTGACTAATATCCTAAGTGAGTAATGCTATGGTAAATAATTTTGAGTGTGTATAGCAGAGAATTAACCATCCTGTAAGGTGTCTGTTAATTGATTTTCTTTCTATAGTTGCATTTTAATTAAGATCTCTGGTTTGGGAGGATGTGGTCATAGTGCATCATTCTAGATGCAACTGTTCCATCACCTCGTTTAGAATCACAGCAAGAAATAAATAAAACTGTGTGAACAGACTAGTATTTATATAAGAGCAAACATCGTAATTATAACTGTAAAGTTGTTCTAGAACAAGGATAGGAATCATCCAGTTGTCCAGATGCTGTCTGTTAAACAGCAATCCTCAGAAGCAGTACCCAACATAGCCAAAGCTGAGGAAAATGAGGAATTGCACTCCTCTTATTCCTCACCCCTGTTTTAAAGGTATCAACCTAATGTCAGCAAAAAACTAAGGAGAGACAAATTAGAAGCAAATTCTCTCACTTAAATAGCACATATAATATCAAATAAATAAATTCCTGATACAAAGCTTTCATTCTGTCCAAAAATGTTGTAATCCCTTCACCTTTGACAGTATTTACTGATGTTTACTGGTTAAGACATACCAAACCCATTTTATCAGGTAGTTTCAGTGTTTGAGTTCAGCGGATCATGAGAGGGAACTTGAAAACAGAATATTAACATAAGAGATTTTCATCTTGGTGAGGGGAAAATCAGAACTCTGAAAGAAAGTGCCTTGAACTGATTTTTTTTAAAATACATTTCCTTCCAGCAATTATCATCAATCTCTGCCTGTATATCTCTCACCCCAGTTACATTCCAATCAGAGAGTTATAGTATGACATGAAACAGTGTTTTTGTGGCTTGATTTTGGGAATGGAGCAGAGATGGAGCTGCTTCAATCATTTTGCATCCATGTGATCATTAAATTGTGACACTAATTTGTGCATTATTCCTTCAGAGAAATACAGTTGACCCTCCACATTTGCTAGGGATGGGATGCAGGACAAAAGTGGAAAAACTGCAAATATCAAAATATGTGCTTGTCTGGGGAAAAGGGTTGTACCCCAAAACATGGGTGACTCAGAGGTCCACCTGAAATGCCAGTACATCCACATGACAATGGGGAATTAATTAGCTCAAAATTTGGAGACCTGCGAGAAGGGAGTAATTTAATGAGATCTTTCCACCTATGTTTACAGGATCATGCAGGAAAGAACTAGACAGAGAATTCAAAATGTAAACTAAAAATGTGTTTTATTGAAAGATTCACACATGCACGCAAAAGATCCAAACACTCATGGACTCACACAAGGACTAACCAAAGATGAAGGGAGGAAAGTTGTAGATACAGGACTTTTAAGGTTCGGGTGATAATTACTGGTCTGGAGAGAAGCAAAGAAGGCTGCAATGTGGCTTAGGTGGCCACCTAAGGACAGTTCTAATTCAGGAATCAAAGTGACAGCATGGCGTTCAGGAAGTCAAGAGATTACATTTGACTGCTTGAAATCATGGGGCTTTATACTGCAAATCTACCCTATAGGCATAAGTGTGAATCATTCTCTCAGCCAAGCAGACAATGAGAGTTGCAAAACAAACAATGAGGTCCAGACAGAGTTAATGGTCTCAGTGTTTAAGTGACAAAGAGGTAATGGCTGTAGTAATAGCTCTATGTCGTGGAGAAGTTAGGAAGATAAAGCAGGGAAACATTCAGGTGTGAGGGATCAGGGTTAAAACAATTACAATTTGGTGGGAACTTCCTTCTTCCAGTCCAACATGTCTAGCTCTTAGCATAAGTCTATAGTCTCTAGAGTTGCCTTGCAAGCTGCCTGACAATAACTTTGGTTTCGCTTAGGAGGGGGTGTGGCTGACCTGCCTTTCATCACATGTTTACAGTCAGTAATTTGTCTTTTTCCAGCTTGAACTTCCAGTCACCTCAAGTTTCATTTTATATCTCTGCCAATTAATGCAATGCTAATCAAATAATATTGCCAATTAAATCATATAAATCTGGGGGGGGCATAACAATCCTCCCCCCAAAATTGAACCTTTGTAGGGTGCCATGAGGTTTCATTTTTCTTTGGGAAAGGTGCTACGCATCTCCAATTTGATGAATTTAGGAGGATGGGATACAGGCAGTTAAGAATACGCGTAGGAGAGAGGCTTAGGGTAAGCTATTTTACCTCCAATACTCTCATCAGCCAAACACTTGGTGGGATGGTCAATTTAGTAAAAATGTTGTCAATTAGATTTACAAACATGAGGAAAGACAGAAAACAAAAGAAATAACTTCTAAGACACACACAAGATTCATAGCAAAAGGCAAACATTATTCCAGCAACTGGAGTGTCAGAAGTCAAATATAGAGAACTCAAATTTAAAGAGAAATAATACAGTGCAATTGGGTAATGCTCCTTCAATAGAAGTAAATGTAGGGAAAAGTTCGATGTGGACAATTCATGGCTCAGTCTATAAGCTCACTGAGTCAGAAGGTACAATGCTTGAGGTGGAGAGTGAATCTCACTCTTAGCTGAGCTAAGTGTTAAATGAAATATGTACAGGAGGTCTGGTGCTGAGAGAAAGAAAAGCAAAAGTAAAATCTGGCCGAAAGGTTTTTTGAGAAAATTCCCTGAGTGCACCAAGGCAACCTCAGTACTGAAGAACTGGAGGAGGAAAGGTACTACGGCTGATTAGTGGAATTCTTGATTTTGGAGTTCCAGTTTAAAAGGTCTCTCCAATGGGCAACAAATGTCAGAGAATTAGTCCTGGCCAACTACCAACAAAAGCAGTGAAACAACTGAAGATTGATGAACTCCTAACATCAAATTGCCCTGTGAGTAATTTCCCTTCTTCATCTACTGTCACCTTAAACAATCGGTTTGCTGTACTGAATAATGCCTCCCCCATGGTAACTCAGGAGAACTGTGATTTAGAAAGCTAGTAGCTTTCTCCACACCTTGCTCTCCTGAAGATATCTCAAATTCTCCAAAGGACCATAACATTAATTCTAACCCTGACTTTCTGTCTGAACAGTGTCTTCTAACAGCACAAACAGTAATAGCAATTTCTGATAATTTACAAAGAGTTTACAATAAAAGGAACGTGGTGGAATGTGAATTAGGAAAACTTATGCAGACTCTTACTCAACATAATACTACTTCAGAGGAAGGCAGGGTAAAGACAGAAGTCTCTAAAAGGTCTAAGGGCAATATTAACTTGCAGAATACCTTACAACAACAAACAGTCACATATTCGAAGAAGCCCAACACGTCAAGGATCTTTCAGCCTACACAGGTCATACTGCAAATTGTCCTAAATGATATCAAAAGAAGGAGATGAGATTCCCACAGAGTAGTTACGACCTCCCTAAGCCAACTGCTAAGCATGGAGCCTAGGAAATTAGATCTAAAGGGAATTAACTGGCTGCCTGGTAACAGGGGCCAAAGAAGAGTACATCTTACCTTTGAGCATGCGGTGATCCCACTCATGCTATTCAAAATGAAAACTTTCCTAGCCAAATTCCAGATTACCCCGCTAAGAGTCTTTTCGGACCCAACTTTTTAGCCCTTGCTCCAAAGAAGACCTGAAGTACAGACTGTTAGGAACTCTCCTCAGGGAGCTGATGATGACGACATAATAGTAAGCCATGGAAGCAAGGATGAGTTGATAGCAGGGACACAAATGGAGAACATGGTGGCACAACAGATAGTAGAATTTGGAAACACTCAGACTACTAGTAGGAACAACTTAACCTCCTTGGCTGAATTTAATTCCAGATGGGAGGAGGTTAAGATGAGCTTGAACCTTTTAAAGGATCAAACCAAACTGCCGAGAGGATATCTCAGGAGGGATGGAAATCCTACTTGTGCCAAAGAAGATCCTCTCATCAAAGCTTCAATGGTGAATCAAAATGCTTGCTTAGTAGGAAACTTGAGGAAGTCAATGCAAATAATGGGTTCACACCAAGGGAACTTAATTTGCTTGGAGGTAGATGATATGGGAGATATGGAGGACCCTGGAAGCTGATGTATACAAGAATTTCTATCAGCAATACAATTTGCATCTAAGTCTTTGCTGAGATCAGCTTGCAAGAAGGTTTTTGCATGTCTTCTTTTAACCTCAAAGGAGGCATATCAACCTATCTTGTCCCAATCTAATGCACCTTGTGCTGATTATTTAGCGTCTTCTAATAGTATATCCACCAGAAAAGATGTGGAGATGTTGGAGGATACACAGGAGCTTATCTTACCTGCAGAATTAAAAGACTGACTCATAGATTCTCAGATCAATGCTTCTGTGCCATTCTGGAACATTGCAGGATGGAATGCTAAATGCAAAGACCCCTCCTTTTTGGAGCACTTTCTCACAGATAGAACCTTTGATTAAGAGCCCACAATACTCAACTACATCTAACTCAGTCTTTAATCCAGATCTACAATATGGGATTCTTTCATGGAATGTGGCTGAACTAGCAAGCAAGCTACATGACCAGAAGATAAGCAATTTTCTAAAGAAACATACTGTCATTTGCCTTCAGGAAACTTGGATTTGTTCCAAGCAAAGCAATATCAATCTTGAAGGGTTCAATTTCTGGTTAAAACCTGCATATAACCTGGCAAAATACAGCTACCCAAGTGGAGGTCTAATTTCTTATGGAGCAGTCAATCAAAATATTAAAGGTGAAGAGATAAGTGGTGATAGCTCCAACTTTCAATGTATAAATATAGTTAATCTGATCAACAAAACCAGCATCTATCTTATAAATACTTATATTCCACCCAGGAACTCCAAACATGATTACAGACATATATGGGGAGAATTAGAGATATTCACAGAACTGTTACCCTGTTTACTGGGGGTCCCGTGAGGGACACCAAAATGTGCTCAACAATAGGTGGGGAAGATTAGCTCTGAGCACTGCTTTAGCATCTTAGCAGGATCTTGAACCCTATGTCTACGGGGTCAGGCCGAGTCAAGGAGCACACAGAAGTTGAAATAATAAATGTGGTTTTATTAAAAACACAATCAAACAGTGTATGCAGCACGCTCACACAAGATAACTAAAGAAATAAAGGTTGGAGTGGGATAGAGGGGTTTTTAGAGGAGTAGTTGGTTTGGGTGATACTTCACCTGTCCTGAAGCCCAGTTGGAAGCGGAGAAGCTGGGGAGCGTGGATCTCAGCACGTGGAGCTGAGGGGAAGGCTCGCTGGACAAAGCGACAGCAAGGCGGGATGGAAGCCAAGAGCGATCCAAGGAAGCGCTCAAAGTCAGGGGTTTGTATAAGGAGGATTGTGACTGCAGGCTAGGTTGGACTTGGGGAAAACAATAGATTTGGGGCTGGAGATAAAGCCTCCGAAAGGTCAGAATTTGAATGATTGAGTTATAGCCAAATTGTCAATAGGATAGCCGGTATGCAAACGCAGAGTACTTGAGCGTCGTATACTCAGATCATCAAGCTGCCAGCTCGGGGCAGAGGATCTTTTGAAAGCTGCGTGTATACTTAATGAAGGTACTTGCCTTGAGGTCTCCTAAAGCGGCGAGTCGGCTATTTCTGGCCTTCCTGTATTGTTTTGGAATATTACGGCGATTATCGGCCGAGCCTGCGTGCGTGCTTGTCCGGGGGCCTCGCAAGCACGTGGAAGAGAATGGGTATGTGAGGCAGAATTATTGATATCAAGAGATATCTTTTTATATCCCCCAAAGCTCGGGCTAGCCAGGGCAGTAATAATCCCCCCCCGAAAATGGGCGATGTTGGGGACAATATTGAACATTTTCCAATTAAAAATCAAAAATCATTTTAGAGCCGAATAGGGGCTTGCAGGTTGGGTAGCCATATTACTCCACAGGAAAGGGAATTTTGGGGGAAAGCGAAGGGTTTCTAGCCTATAACAACATTCCTAACTAAAACCTAAACCCATACACACAAATGTCAATTAAACAACCATCAACAGTTAAACAATAAGCAAAGTCAAACTGTCCCGTCAATAGGGAACTGTCAAAGAATGAGTAATGGTAGTAAACAGCAATTGTAATCAATGAAATACTGTAAATCCAATGCAGGGTCTGGCAATGAAGGCAATCCAAGGAGCAATCAGTTCAATGTGGATGATAGGATGAGAGTTCGTAGTCCGGGGGAGGTGAGGTGCGAGCAAAAGTCTCTGCACCCCCCCTTGCAACAGGAAAAGTCCTGTAGCTGGGGCAAGTGAGTAGGACATACGTCCATCTGGGCAGCGGAGCAGGAACAGCAACAAAACGTCCAAGTTGGTGCAGCTTAGCTGGCTTGCTGCAAGTTCGGGAACAGTGAGGCTTTGCAGACTTTGGAGCCTGGAACAGTCCACTGGGTTCTCGGGTTAGCAGGATGGCAAAAAGGTCCGTATTTGCAATTGGGAGGCTGCGTGGTCACTTTCCCTCACGGTCTCAGGTGTCGTCGAGGATGCAGGGCTCTCCAAGTACCAGCCATCAGATGAAGCGGCAACTTTTCTTCGTCACCCCCCCATGGTACTCGGGGGCGATGGTACGACCTCGGGATCTTCCCGGTCCTCCAGATCAATTAACCTATTAGAATTTTTAACAGAAGAACTGACATGATTATTAGCCAATGTATACCATAAATGCAAACTGCCAGCTCAAAGCCTACTGGGATGAAATCTGGCTGAAGTTTAGGATTCTGGGGGCGAGCAGTGGACAATGGATGGTGTCAGAGCTTCAAGCCAAACCAGGAAGGTCTATGTTAAAGCCACTACAGACCATGGTCACCCTAAGATGGTGGCAGGTCTGTCAGAGCTTGGGGATCCATATTTCCAACCACAGTTCACCTCTGAGTGCGATCGGGCCTGCAAAGCTCAGGCGTCAGATGGACCAACTGAGGTCAGCCCGGCAAATTTTGCTCCGTCCGGCATTTCACTAGATGGGCGCCGTGCTGGGAGCACCTGAATAAGTTGCACGGGTACATTCTGCAATGGCCGCAGCACACACATGCTCAGAGTGAACTGGGTTAGGCTCTGGTCTTTTGCTCTCTGCCTGGTCAGCGGGGAGCTCCCAAACGGTTAAAGGAAAGAAGTAGCCAAATCTGAGACAAGCCAGCCCCAGGCTTGCTCGCTGTTAACAAGGTTGCCAACATTCCTGACAGTAAGCCGGAATGGGCGGATACTGGGCTGCACTAGCCTTGAAGGCATATGCAAATAAGATATGATGCACCGGGGCAACCGGTTTTTAGATTAAGCTTGTCCCCTGCCCGTAGGGGACTGTGGAGATGATTTCTATGTAGAGGGGCTGATGGCCGAATCAAATGGCAGACGACAGGGCGTCCCTGACTGTTCTCGCCCTAACATTCAAGGCTTGTGAAAGAAGGGGGGAGGAGGTCCTCGATGTGGTTAGGGGCATGTCTGGGCAGTAGACCGGGAGTCCAGAGTCAGACCTGGTCCTCCTGAGAGGGACATGAGGCCCCTTTTGTCTTGCCCTCTCCCACCAGAACGTCATTGCACACGGCGCTCCCGGCCTCGGGGGAGTACCGGCGTTCTGGCTTAAGCCGTTCCCTTCCTCAGAGTATCAGGGCTGACTCTGTAGGCCCGATCTACCTCAGAGGACAGGAGGACCTTGGGACAGCCATCCCATGGATCCTTCTCCTTCAAAAACCCTCCTCCCTTAGAAGGTAAAGGACAGATTCAAACACACTATACCAAATACATCTACAACAAACAACTATTTACAAGTGGGGGACCTTTTCCCTTAGTAAAAGTGAATAGCTTGTAACATGAGGATCTGCTTCTTTACCCAAAATACTAAACCAACAAGACTGACTGCCAGGATGATCTGAAACACCTCCAAGATGATTAAAGGGTGGGGGGCGAAATGTGCTATAGCCTGGCCCTTGGAGGACCAGCTAAAGGCATCCCACCATGACTGTTCTGAGTCCACCTCCAGATCTTCTGATGAATCTACAATCACTTTGGCGGAGTGGTTAACTGTCAGAGCGATTTGGTGGAGGGAGTGTGAGGTTTCTAAAACCTTTTCTGCTAGGCGGGAGAGATTCCGGAGCCATGTAGATACCGGGATCTCGTCTTCGAGGTGGAATCCGACTAATTCAGATTCCTGAGGTGTGTAGCCAGTCTCCAGGATATAATCTCTTATCTCCCGCTGGAGATAGAAGTGTTGTCCATGGCAGTCTTGTACATGCTGATTGCAAAAGCAGGGATTGCCGGCAGTGCGGTTGACAGTTACGCTTGCCCGGCTCGGCAAAACAGTTAACTGTGGGCAGGGTGTTCTTAAGCAGAAGCAGTCCTGAGTGAGTTGGGCCATCACCGTGCGGTTGACCGGTGTGACCACATATTCTGAAGTGTTACTGTGAAGGTAACTCTATGTTTTGAAAACAATGGACCCACTGTTGTGTAAACAAGCAACTAGCTATATAAAAGGAGTGCAAACCATTTGACCAGTGGTACACTTGTTTCGGCAGCAACGAAGCGTTTGCACCTATGAGTGGTAGACCTACGTGGGACATAGGATGGAGGACTATGGGATCCAGAATCCTTTCGTGTATGACTTCCACCTTCAGGGTCAAATTATCCCATGTGGCATGCCTTACACGAGCCAAAACGGTGGGGTGTTCCAAGGATTCTGGGTACCGCTCTCTCAGCAAACACAAGATCTCTGGATGCATCAACCCCATGAGACTGGCCTGAATTACTTGGGCGGCGAATGTTATAATGTTACTTTGCAACTGGGTGCACTGAATGGCTACTGAGAGGTTGTGGGTTGTGGTCTTTAAAGACTTGCCCAAGTCGGCTACTACATCACCTTCAGCGCCAACCCATTGTGGAAGCAGTTGGCTAATTAAGTCCATTCCCCTCACCAGGTTCGTTAAACCAGCGGCAGAGGAGATACCAGTCTCTTTTGTTTTAGTGCCGATGACTCCCAGTTTGTTAGCCAAGACCTCATTGTCTATGGCGTTAATATTTGCACTGCCAGTTCCTATGTCCCCTAGTACAGTTCAAAGCACACTCCTTTTTGGCCGATTGTGTGTGTGGGAAAAGGAGAGCCAACGCTTTCCCCAATGCTCCCATTGTGTCCAAGCCAGTTTCAAGTAGGGTTGGCATGCGGGAACTACCCTTGAAATGTTCACCACCGTGAGGTTTAAGACCATGGTGGTGATGATCGGTTGGGAGTTGGAATAAGCTACCACCTCTATGTCCCTGCGTATAACAGTACTGCCTACGTACATGTCCGGCGTGCTAGCTGTGGGCGGCGTGTGCGGAGGGGTGTCAGAACACCACATTTTATTGCAAGAGAACATGCAGCCCATGGGAACACGAGTAAGGTTGCTGCATGTGAATAGAAATGTTTTCCATTCCCAGGCAGGAAGGCAGTTCTCGTAGGTGAATCTAGCCATGAACAGTGAAGCGTCTCGCCTACAGCTCCAGACTAGCCTTACGGTCAATGGGGACGGGTCGGTCACCATTTCCGCATGTATCTTGCCTTCACTATTGGCTACGGTCATAACTAAACTAGAACTCACCCTGCCGTTGGGGCGTGCCTGCACATGGGTAAATAGCTGGAAGGGGTATCACTGTTGGAACCAAGGCAACAACTGGGTGTTTCGTAACAGGACCTCGGCTTCCTTATAGGGGGTCCATTGGCATATGGCCTGTACGTTATACTGCCCATCTATATTCACCTGAGCACTATATTCCGGAGAGGTCCCCAGCGCCAATTCAACCAGTATAAGCAACACGAATGGTCCCATTCCGTCTCCCTGTAGGGAATACAGAGATGGGGCGCCATTAATGAAAGACGATAAGCTTGAGGGGGCTATTTACAAAGGAAGAGGGAAGGAGAGGGGAGCTGGAGGAACCACCTTTTCATGGGGATTGCCATCCCATGAAGGGAAGCAAAGCCCATCTATCACGCTGTGTTGCTATAAAGAGGGTATCCCCATCTGGGGGTTTCCCTTTCCACTCCTTCTTCCGGGTTCCCAGAATTACCGGCAAGAGCAGCAACACCTGCTCCTGATTTGAGACCCTTACTCTCGATTTAGGGTGGAGACTGGTCTTGGACCCATGTGCCTCCAGGGAATCTCTCGCGCCAGTTAAAATGGTGATCGAAATGGAGCCATAGCTAATCTTGGCCCCCTTTACAATCGCCAGCATTGCAATCAAGATGGTGCCATGGCCCTTAAGGACAAGGCAGCACCAGAATGTCTGCATGGGGGGGAAGGTGGTAGCCAAATTCACGTCCGGGTATGGGTATAGCTGTTGGTCAGTCACTATCGGGACAGGCACAGGAGCTTTAATGGCGGCACAACGGTGCACAGCTGAAATCTCTGCTGGTCCCTGATCAAGCTGCCATAGAAACCCATTCGCGTAATCAACTGTGAGCTTGTTTCCCCGGAGAAAGCCGATGCCCGAAAGGCCGTCGTCTTCTCCCCGGTTCTCGCACGCCCACAACTGAAAACGGAACGTCTCTATGGACATTGGGATGTTGGCTTGGTGATCCCCCCCCACCATATCCAGAAAGCTGGATATGCTCGGGCGTAGGTTCATCATGTTTCACAAGTTTGGGGTGCAGCACTTTCAGTGCCGCACCCGAGTCTACAAGCAGGGTGGCAGGAGTCTTTTTCCTCTCGGTCCCAATGCCTGCCTTCACCCAGAACCTTCCCCACCTGTCTGGCTTCAACCTAGCCACAATGTTGCGGGGAAGCTTCCTGGACCGAGGGCACCCCTATTCTTGCAGATCCAGGTTAGGGTAGTACCCAGCCGGAGGACGGCCATTGGTCACGGCGCTGACCGGCTGTTTACCTCCCACCTGAAGCTGCTTCTCCAGAGCTTCCAAAAGCTCCGATGTTGGCCATTTGTCGAACTAGCTCATGTCCAGCCCGAACTTCCGGAGCATGCCCCAGATTCTTACTCTGTCCAAGGAGTATGTCTGGGCCGTGGGATCATACCTGCCAGATGTCTCCCTGGGAGCACTCAAGTCTGGGGTCTGTCTTGGGGCAGCAGGCGGGGGAGCGGAGTTCCCCACCCGGCTGGGCTGGCCTCAGGAGTCCCTGGCCTGCCAGCGCTGACTGTCCTGTCTGGGAGGAGGGTGCGAGTTCCAATTCCCTCACAGAGTGGAATTCGGAGCCATTTTCCTGTGCTGGGAATGGGGCCCATAATTCGAGTACGTTACCTCAGCTATGGGTTCCCAATTCCCGGGGTCCTTCCTGTATGGCTTGGTGGGAGGTTTGAGAGAACCCGCCTAGTGCAGGTCAGCGACCCGCTGGAGGTTATTCTCAAACTCTTCCCAGTTGGTGGTGGCCGGATCCACCAAACCCAGGGCCATTTTAGTCTCGTGGTTCAGACTTCCGTAAAGAAGCATCTTAAACTCGAGATGGTTGAAGTCATATCCATGAGGCGTCAAGGGGACCTTTTTGGCCAGAATGGTGAGGAGCTGCTTCCGTGCCACATAAGCCTCAGGGTTCTCTTGAGGACCCTGCTGCTCCATGACATAGAGGACGCTCGCACTCTGTTCGGGCCACAAAATCCTTACTACCTCTCTCATCCAGTTGTGGGCCTCGAGCCTAACCAAGCCTCGAGCCGCCATGGTCGATTTGAGAGTCGGGAGCTCGGAGGGGGACATACAAAGCCGAACCAGTTGGGTCAGGTCTTGGCCGTTGGCCGTGGGATGGGAATGTATGACTGCATTCAGCCACATTATTCCTGTGGACTTATTCAATGGACCCAGCTGGTCCGCTATTGCTTTGGCCTCAGTAGCTCACCAGGGGACCCTAGTCTCGGTGACCTGCGTCTCCTGTGTCTCTGGCCTATCTACGTTGCCTTCGCCAATGGGGGTGGTCCGCCTGGTCATGGACCGTGTCTCTACCGGGTTGACTGGCACCATAGGGTCACTCCAGTCAGGATTGCGGGGAGGGGTTGCCCGAGCATCCTCCGGCAGCAACTCCCCAGAAAAATCCTCAGCGAACGTTGGGAGCAGCTCCGGGCACACAGCCGAAATTAAGGCTCTGCACGTTTGGAGCTGGCTCTCCAGCGCCACAATTTGTTGGTGGCAAGTTGCATGGCTCACAGCCTCCTGCTGCTCCTTCACTTGCCCAACCATGAACTTGGCTGCAGACCTGGTGTGGGCGAGCTCAGCCTCTAAGGCGTGTGCTCGTTCCTCCCAAGACTGGGCCAGCAAGGTGACTTTGCTAAGCTTCTGTGTGGAGGCCTGCACGACAGACGCGAACGCTACCTTGTCCTCACGCAATGCCTCCATCTCAGCCTGAAGACAGGCATTCTCCTTTTCTACGCTCACTAATTTCTCTCTGGTCTCTACCAGAGCAGCACTAGCATCTCTGGCCGTAAGCCAAAGTCCCCACGCGGCCAATGCGTCCTCAGACGGCCCAAATGGGTTCTTTGTTTTACGTGCCAGGGTGTATGCTTCATGGAGGGTAGCAAAGGGGTCCGCCGTCTGGAAGCTAGAGTCCTTCCAGCGGCATTTCACTTTACTTAACACCCATCTCTCTAACTTCCCTTTGACCTCCTCCTCTAGCATGAGGTCCTTAATGGTGACTTGGCTCTTCTCGGCCATTTCTATAACTACCAAAACTTCCGAACAAACACGGGACCAGGACCTGGAGTGATGGGTAGGATCACCTAGACCCCTGGGGGATTTAGGGCAATGAATGCTCAGGAACTCTGCTAGGTAAGAGGGATGGGAACCTATCTCCTGCCCACCCAAACAAAGTCACTTTTGTACACCTAAGCCTGGTTTTCCACCTAGACAGCAGTAGGGACAAAAGGACGAGGAAACGGTTCAGGGACAGGGAGGTCACCTAGACCCAGGGGACCCTCAGGAGTACTCCGCCTGCCTGAAAGGGGGAAACGAACCCAGTGGAACTTACAGCGCCACCTGGCTAAGCAGCGGGAAAAAAGGGCAAGGAACCAAACTGAACTGTCCCTAACAGTTTTTCGGGTGAGGGGGCCCTTCCTACACCTCAGGCTAAACCTTATGAAACCCTATGCTAGGTTGGGAATCACCACCCGCACCTAGTTTGCTAGCAATCGGGACGCACCAGAGAATTACACAGCCGGGATGCACCCGCGCTTTCACTATACCACAACAACTACTACAAGGGGGCAGGACGCACCCGCGTTTCAACTCTGGGGGGGGGGGAGAGAAAGGAGGAGGGACTCCTTTCCTAAGTGCTTTTGTCTGCCTTGCTGTTGAGGTGTTGGATGTATGTGGACTATTCCTAACGTGCTAACACTCTAACATTTCGGATCCCAGCCCACGATAGACCCCAAGTTAGGGATGTGATTCCCAGGACAGCTTGTGCACACCTCTTGCTATCGGCAGTGCCGGGGCGGCTGACATACACGAACCAAGCAAGAAAGGGAAGCAGTTTTCCACCCAGATAGAACAGCTCCTGGAGTTCAAGCACACAGATTTCACACACACACACAGACACACACACGTGTTCCTGCCTAACAGAATCTCTAGCAACTTGACTGGCCATTCCCTGAGTCAGTACCAGCCTGATTTGAGAAGGTTCGCAACTCCTACTCAAATTAGGGGTACAGGGGTTGCCCGCATTTTTCACCACTCTGTTACCCTGTTTACTGGGGGTCCTGTGAGGGACACCAAAATGTGCTCAACAATAGGTGGGAAAGATTAGCTCTGAGCACTGCTTTAGCATTACGAGAGGCAGGGTAACTTAGCAGGATCTTGAACCCTACGTCTACGGGGTCAGGCCGAGTCAAGGAGCACACAGAAGTTGAAATAATACATTATATATTATGCTCACACAAGATAACTAAAGAAATAAAGGTTGGAGTGGGATAGAGGGGTTTTTAGAGGAGTTGTTGGTTTGGGTGATACTTCACCTGTCCTGAAGCCCAGTTGGAAGCGGAGAAGCTGGGGAGTGTGGATCTCAGCACGTGGAGCTGAGGGGAAGGCTCGCTGGACAAAGCGACAGCAAGGTGGGATGGAAGCCAAGAGCAATCCAAGGAAGTGCTCAAAGTCAGGGGTTTGTATAAGGAGAATTGTGACCGCAGGCTAGGTTGGACTTGGGGAAAACAATAGATTTGGGGCTGGAGATAAAGGCTCCGAAAGGTCAGAATTTGAATGATTGAGTATAGCCAAATTGTCAATAGGACAGCCGGTATGCAAACGCGGAGTACTTGAGTGTCGTATAGTCAGATCATCAAGCTGCCAGCTCGGGGCAGAGGATCTTTTGAAAGTTGCATGCATACTTAATGAAGGTACTTGCCTTGAGGTCTCCTAAAGCTGCGAGTCAGCTATTTCTGGCCTGCCTGTATTGTGTTGGAATATTATGGCGATTATCGGCCAAGCCTGTGTGCGTGCTTGTCCAGGGGCCTCGCAAGCATGTGGAAGGGAATGGGTATGTGAGGCCGAATTATTGATATCAAGAGATATCTTTTTATATCCCCCAAAGCTCGGGCTAGCCAGGGCAGTAACAGGACAGCTACAATTTATAAATCATGGTGTATCCATAATTTTGATGGGAGATCTAAATGCTCGCATTGGCCCAAATGAGGAATTTCTTTTGCATAATCTCCAGTCCCATATTTCACCTTTAAATGCAAGTAGAGAATCAAAGGATAGTGTGACAAATGAATATGGCAAAACATTTTATAGTATTGTGCTAAAATTTAATCTATATATTTGGCAACCATCATAATGACAAACTAGGTAATATAACTTTCTTTGCTGGATTTGGAGGAAGTGTCATAGATTATGTAGTACTCTCACCTGATCTGATTCCTCACATTAATGAGGTTAAAGTAATTTGTTTTCTAGAAAAAGATCATTTTCCACTCCAGTTATTGTTTCTGAAGGCACCTAAGATAGAGCCATTATAGGAGGAAAATTTTGCAAATACTTTTAATTGCACTCTAACCAAAAGAATTAGATGGTCTGTGCAAACAGAACATCTGTTGCTGGGGATACTATATGATGAGAAGAATCTTCAACTGAGAGAGAAAATTCTCTATATGCCAGAAGGCAATGATTGTATCACAAAATTCTTGGAAATCTTGCAGATATTAGAACCTCTATTCCCCAAAACAACACCTTCAGAACCAACAAAATCTCACCCCTCTGGATGATATGACAGGCAATGTAGAATGGCCAAATCCAAGCTAAATGCAGCAGCAAGAATAGGCCGCAAGCTGCAAGCTCCTAGATTAATTTTTTATTTCTGCCAACTAAGAAGCAATTACAAGAAACTGTTAAAATATAAGAAGCTGTCATATTTCAACTTACAATGGAATGAGCTGTTGCTGGCAGCTCAAAGTAGGGATTCACAAAGATTCTGGAAACTTATTAACAAATCTAAGGTAGCTGATCATCCCTTGATTGAACCCAAAATATCTTCTTATGAATGGCAGGCCCATTTAACGAGCCCTCTAATAATTCCCTGGAAGACTCTACAAGAAGCAAAAGTAGTCCACCTGGGATGGTAGATGACTTGCCAAAGTGAGACCTGGTCTCCCCCAAAGACATTTCTGAAATTATTGCCACTTTAAAGAAGGGAAAGGCACCTGGTGAAGATGGAATTATAGGTGAAGTTTATAAAGCAGCACCAAATTGGTGGGCTTCAATCCTAGCAATCTTATTCACAGAAATAAATGAAAGTGGTTGTTTTCCACCCAAATGGAACACCAGCATAGTAGGAACCCATATTCAAAAGAAATGATCCAAGCAAACCAGTCAACTTTCACCCTATTAGCCTACTGGATATTTCTTCTAAAATTTATACTAAACATTTATCCACAAAATTAAACTACTGGCTGGAGTCTAATGAAATGATTGCTCAAGAACAGGCAGGCTTCCGATGTGATCGTTCAACTATGGATGATTTTTTTGTGCTGTCCCACCTAGTGCACAAATATGTTAGACTGAAACGAAAGCACCTGTTCGTAGCATTCATTGATCTTTCAGCAGCTTTCGACTCCATTAACAAGGAATGGCTATGGGACAAATTATATAGAACAGATATAGACAAAAGATTGTTCATGTTAGTGCACGAACTCCATGTAAGATTGAATCAATCTGGCTTGTTATCAGAACTGATACCAACTAGTCAAGGTGTTCGGCAAGGCTGTCTGTTAGCCCCATCACTGTTTAATTTCTCTGTTAACTCACTAATAATTGATCTAAGCAATAATGACAACTTTGTTCCCCCTGGACTGGGAAATAAGAAATTAACAGTCCTTATGTATGCAGATGATACCATTCTATTCTCACAGACACAACAAGGGATGAGGAGATTACTGAAAGCCTTTAATCAACTGGCATTACACAAATTAAAAATTAATTATGATAAAACCAAAATCTTAGTATTTGCCAATAGACATATAAAACATGTACAACAGATTGACGGGCATCCTATAGAACAGGTGAAATCATTTAAATACTTAGGCCTTAATTTTTCCCAGACCGGACTCTGGACAAATCACTATGAGAGCATCAAAAAAATTGCCATTAGCAGTGTCAACTCCCTACTAGGATTCTATTGGAGCAGAGGTGGTAAATAGATCCCACCTGTTATTAAAATTTATAAGGTTAAAGTAGTTACTCAGATATGTTACGGCGCTGAACTTTGGGGAGTATCCTTAAAAACGCACCTAGAAACAGTTCAGAATCATTTCCTTAGGGCAATTTTAGGATTACCTATAGCAACTGAAACCTCCATTTTGCAGTTGGAGACTGGTCTCCATACACTTAAGAGTGCTGTTCACGTGTATGCAATCAAATATTGGCTGAAACTGAGAAAAGGAATAGGTTCTTCTTTAGTTTTGAGTGCCTTCAAAGAAATGTCAAATTGCAATAGTAGAAAATATTTACCCTGGAATCAGAAGATTCTACATCAAGTTGTTACCCTGATTCCTGGGGTCCCTTGGGGGACATCTCAATGTGCTCCACGTGATGGGGAATGGAAACTAGCCAGAGCACAAGCAACAGCAATGCAAGAGGCAGGGTAACCTAGCAGGGTCTTTTTACCCAGTTTTTACGGGGTCATGCTGAGCCAAAAACCAAGCAAAATTGTCTAATAAATGAAATAAATAATAAACGTACACACTTACGCACAAGACCTCACGAGGAATAAAAAGAGGGGAAATTGGATAGGGGGGCTTTGGAGGGTTACAGCTGGGGAATACTGCACCTCGTCCTGAAGCCTGGAGGCCTGAGACAGCAGCAGAGAGAGAGATGAGACTCAGCACTTGGAGGGCTGAGGGGATAGCTCAATGGGCGGAGTGACAGTCTGCTGGGAAGCCGAGAGCGATCCAAAGAGCCGCTCAGAAACCGGGTCTATCTATGGGGGGAAAGGTACCTGGAGGGCTGATCCTTTCCTGGAGAGAACAATAGGTGGATGAGCTAGAACAAAGCTCCAATATGTCAACGTCCTTTGCATGATTGGATTTGCCGGGGTTGTCAAAGCCTCGGCTGTATGCAAATCGTCCTCACTTGATGGGCTGTGTGTCAGATGTGTTAATCCCCTCAAGCTGGCTCCTCGGGGCTGAGAACCCTTTTTGTATTTTAGGTTTTACACATCTGGAGGTCTCCTGGGCTATGTGACTATGGATTTACTGGTCTGACCTGGTTTTTCCTGTTTTCGACCGTGCCTGCCTATGTGTTCATTCGGGGGACTTCTCAAGCATGTGGAGATATTTTTAATATTAAATTGTAGACCCCGAGATAGGGTTTATCTACTGCAGTAACAACCCCCCCCCCCATAATGAGCAATGAGGGCATGCTATCGGACATTTTCCAATTAAAATCACAAAAAAAAACCTTTTAGGGCCGAATTGGGATGGTAGAGCAAGGCTGCAGTATACCACCAGAGGGAGAAAGGGAGTGTCTCAGGGGAAAGGACTAGAAAAAGGAAGTTTGGCCTATTGTTTACAGTTCTAATGTTTCTAAACACACTCACACATAGTATATGTAGAAAAATAAACAGCAAAGAGCCTTCTCACCAATGGAGAAGCAGTAGCACGGTATCACTATGCACAAAAACAATTTTAACATACGCAATCAGAATTTACATTGAAAAGAAAAGTCAACGGAGTCACCAGTCTGCGGCAGAAGTTAGGCTTTTAGTCCACAAGTCTTGGGGTGCAGTCAAAAACGTCCTTGCCACACACACCCCGCCGGAGTCCAGAAATCTTTCTCCATGCCCGGAAAAAATGGCAACTACTATAAGTCCGTCTGAAAGGTGAGCGGAAGTACTTGACATCTGGAACTGGTGTGGGAGGCCAGAGAATCATCGCTTCAACCCTTCTTTGACTGCGAAATTGTCTGACATTGGGGTTGACAGCGTTGACGGTGGGGGATCTGTTCGAGCGCTCCTTGGTGGGTGCTCGTTCTTCGGTTGCATCTTCTTCTGGATTTGGTTCCCACGGTTGCTTCAAACCTTGTTTTGGGGAATTTCTACACACTTTTGTTAATGGTGGTTACGTAAATTACTGTCCAGTCAGAGACTGACAGGGCTTGTCATGGGAGTCCGAGGAATTGGGGGTGAGCTTTCCCTGTTGGAGTGGGGTTTTGGGGAGGATGTGGGAATGGTGAAGACTATGCATCATTGAGTATGACCCAGGAGGTGGTACCATGGCTAAAGCAGGCATGGGCCACCCTAAGGCTTCAGGGAGTTGGTCGTAGCTGGGCAGGCTGTTCTCAAAGTAGGCCTTCACCTCTGGGCTAGACCAGGCCTTCGGGGATCAGACAGGCCACACAAGATCAGGTTGGCAAATTGTGCTTCATCCAGTATTTCACTTGGAGCATACTAACGTCCTCTCCTTGAAACGCTGAGAGGACGCAATCGCCATGGTACCACTGTCTCAGCCTGACCTAGGTTAAACTCTGGTCTTCAGCTCCTTGCTCTGGTGAGCGGGAGCTCCTTTCACAGTTAAAAGGAAGAAATAATATACTGAAGGGCAAGCTTGGGCTATGCTCGCTCCTTGACAGAGGGGGTGCTGACACTACCTGACAACTTGTCAGACAGAGGCGGACCAGCTTATGCAAATGTCTTAGGGGCATATGAAAATGTCCCAGGAGGCACTTACACTCTAATTACCACCTTTGGGAGGTTTACTTTCAAGTAGGGCATGGGGGAAGGTGTTGTATACTCATGCGCTTGACGCCAGAGGTATCAGTGATCGTTTCTGCGGTTTTGACGGCTCTTATCCTAACTGGCAAAGCTTTCTATCAGAACGGGATTGATGGTCTCTTGGGGGTTCCGACATATCTGGGCATTCAGATCGGCTCTCCAGAGTTAGACCTAGTTTGCCTGAGAAGTTCGATGAAGGACCTCTCGCCCCCTCCCCCATGGTGTCATTGCACACGGTGTCCCCGGTCTTTGGGGATCCTGACACCATGGCGTAAACCATTTTCCTCAGGGTATTAGGGCTAACTCTGAAGGCCCGATCTACCTCAGAGGACCTTGGGATTTTTAATCCCTTGGTTTTTTAACTGGTCCAAGTTTGGCCTGGACCCTTAATCTCCACACCCCCTTCCCCTTATACAAGTAAAAGGTAGGAAAAAAATTAACTCTTGCTTTATGGGTATGCAACACCAAGAGAGAAAAACCATTTTTGTAGACTAAAGGAAAGACTGAGCCTTGGTTGCCTTGGCTGATTCACCAAGGGCTTTCAATTTTGCTAGCTGGCAATGGATCCAATATATGGGGCCAGCCAGGCTTAACATGGAGATGATCTGGAAAGCCAGAATTATAACAATGGGATGTTACATAATGTTGAAAAACCCCGTTGCCTTTGGAGACCAACCTAGGAGTGACTCCCACCATGAATGATGACCAGCATTTACAATTTCCTTGGAAAGGTTGGCGATGGCTTCACCACTGTGGGAGACCAAAAGAGCTGCTTTGCTTCCTGCAGCTTTTATATTCATTAATTGTTCCTTTAGGTCAGGGTGAGTCAATAACTGGTGCAATATGCATAAATTAAGCCCAAAGAACACAGGGGAAACAGAACTGTACAGGGATGGGATTGCAGCCATTTCTTGCTTTGTCCAGATGGGTATTGCATAATCTATATCGCAGCCACTTATGGTTGTGACATTGCAGAAACAGCGATTTAAGGTGGGAATCATGGGTTGTAGAGTATATCCATTTATTGTGATTGTGTGACACGCAGTTCTTATACATACACAAACCTTTCCGGTATATATGATGGCTGAATTTGAATCTTGGGTAATCTCATAGGCACCTCTGCCTTCTGGACCCTTAAGGGGCATCAAACATGGATGATGGGACATTAAGTCTTCATCCGAACATATGAAACCTAAATTCTCACGGTGTCTACATCCTTCTACATTCACAGTTTGCCATTTAGGCCCAAGCAATGTGGCCCAATGAGTACAGTCTTTAGAGGACAAGACGTCACCAGAAACTGTTTGAATTCCAAGTGGAACAACTGGATTGATGGGGAGTATCGTCCTTGCAGTGACAGTGACCATGAACAAGTGCAATTGATTCCACTGGGGAATATATGTGGCATTTACAAGGGTCCACCATGCCTCAAGCTGCACCTCCTCTTTCCTTAGCTTAGGCCGAATCATTTCTCTAATCTCTTTTGGGATATGCTCATTGTGGGTGTGTCAAATCAATTCCCTAGCTGTCATCATATTTGTGGTGTGCATTTGAATGCACGCTAAGGTTGTGGAAATATTTCTGTTACCGAAATGCATTTCTCGTGCCAAAATTAATTTGTCTCTCTCCATAGCTAACTTCCAATTTAAAAGTAGTTAAATTACAGAATGCTGGACATCAGACAGGACTTGGGTGGACTGTCTTATGGGCTCTCGCATATTTGCTATGTCTGTGGTCACACAGGACAGCTTACTGGCTAAAACTTCAACATTGGCTGCATCCAATAGAGACATACCTGCTCCCACAGGAGCAATCCAATCTGTCCATGCCCTTTTTACCCTAGAGGGACTTACAGATCCAGTCCATAATTTAATCCACTCTGCCCAGCTCTCCTTACTGGGGCGTAAATAAGGGGCGCACTCCGGCCAATGTGCTGAAGTGTTTAGCTTATGAAGTCCTATTCGGATCTCCTTGAAGGAAACCATTGGCTGTAATAGCATTAGCTCCCGAACATCTGATTTTAAAACGTGAGATCCCACGATGGGGGACTCTGCCTGGATCAATGTGGCAGCATCCTTAATTAATGGATTGAACACAATGGCAATCAATTGCCTATGGCCAAATTGGAGGGTATACCTGCCTTACTCATAGGCTAGATTTAAGATGAGTATTTCCCGTGACTGAAACCACAATGTGTCACTTGTTGAATTACACACCGAACTATTCAGAAGTACAGACCAGCTTGGTGGACCTTGTTTATCTAAACTGGTTCGTTCTATGCTCCAGAATTGCTTCTGCCAATCTGCAACTTGGGCTGTTTGGTGTTTCCCCGAGGGTGATATTAAACTGATTTCAATAGGGGCGGTGTGCCCTTCAGCTGTTCCAAGGAGGATAGAGAGGAAAAAGGGGTCTCCTACATTCCAGGTTGCAACAGTAACAACTGCTAAGTTGCAGGCTGGATTGGGGTTATCTGAATTGACACCTTCAAAAGCCGCAGCAGCCGTGTTAGGCTGGCACTGGACAACGAAGTCAGGTGTGTTTGCCTTTGGTCCTTCCTGACAGAAAACCTCCTCATTCCTATTTTCTGGATATATGTATTTGGCAATTGTACATGCAGTGGCCGATTTATGATCTGCGAACCATTGTTATATTTGCATGAATGAGTAAATATGATTTGGATTGGTGCTGTCAGCTACAGGAACAATTCTACACTGCATTCCCTCTCCTGGAAGATGTTCTGGTTCTAGAATTGTACAGTTCCAAGGGTAAAACTTGCTACGGGATTTGGCTGGAATGAGTCCCGAGGAAACCATCAAGGGGAGGAAAAGTAAAATGGTTCTTACTGCATCAGATGTCCTTAAATCCATGATTGCCGCTGCCATGCTGTGGGACAGAAAGTTACCCTCTACCATCTATGATACCTAAATCTACAGACTATAGACTATGTATATATACATAGACACATGGGGAGGGGAGAAAGAGGAAGGGGGAGCCTGAGCAGCCGGCCCTTCCCCGATTCCTTCCTATCATCTATCCCGAATCAAAGGGGGAGTAGCTGGAGGCAAATGTCTTGGACAAATCAATCTGTGGTGTGTCCCTGTAATTTAGTGATATTTGAGGAGCTATGACATTCACATCAGATTTCCCTGTGGGCTCCTGCAGGGCCTCGGAGATAGGTATTCCCTTAGGGGCCACAGGCTTCCCTTTCCATTCCTTTAGCTGGGAGACATGGAAAAACTTAAGCCAGTCTCCTTTATTGCGGGGAATATGTACTTGATAGACGGCTGGGGAAATTCTTTTCTCAATGGGAACAGGTCTTACCCGTTTTGCAGCTAGGGAATGCTGGTCTTTGTAAAAATTCCTGTACAGGACCAGTTGCCCTTCGTCCCACTGGCAAGGGTAATGCATCCATCCCAACCTCCTGTCCATCTTCTGAAGGTTTTTCCCCAGCTGAGACATAACTTGTCTGCCCTATGTGTTGGATCAAATTCCTCAACCATTCGTTGTTTAAAACAACGGGATCTAGATCATAGGGGAGGCTTGTGTCAATCCAGAAGGCTTTGGGTTACATTTTACATGTCATCACCATGCGTGGTGTGAAGCTGTGTGATGCCACAGTGCCTCTAAAGGCCACCAGAATTATAGGCAATTTTATCTCCCAGTCTTTCCCTGAGGAGCGGACTGCCTTTCTAAGGGCTTCCTTCAAGGAGCGGTTTGTCCTTTCAATCTGACCAGAGCTCTGGGGGTGGTGTGAGATACGAAATCACTGCTTTATCCCTAATGCTTTGCACAGCTCCTGTGTCACTTCCTCAGTGAAGCAGACCCCTAGGTCGGAGTCAAGTTCATGTGACACTCCCCAGCACGCCCACACATTATTAAACAATAGGTGCACCGCTGTGCTGGCAGTATAATTGCAGCAGGGGAAAGCTGCAATCCATTTACTGAAGAGATCAATTACTGTCAAGCAGTATTTGTTCCCTCTGGGTGTTGTAGGAAGGGGACCTATAAAATCTATTTGCATGCGAGACCAAGGGCCTTCGATTCTCTGATGTTGGATGGGAGCTTTGGGTCCTGAGGGATCAGCGCTGACCATGGCGCAAGCCAAGCAGTTATCTACATCCTGCTTGATCTGGGGCCACCACCCAGTTTCTCTAACCCTGTCTAACGTGACCTCTCGTCCACAATGTCCCTGCTCGTGTACAAACTGGATCATGTCTCCACAGAGGTCTGTGGGCACTATCCAGTGATGCTGACCACTAGCATCTACTGCCCACAACACTCCCTCAATTTGTTCTATCTTAAACCGGCCAGAATCATCCGTTCCCTTCCTGGTTAACTCAGAGATTTCGGAATCTCCCTTTTGCAACGTCCCTAGATCAAAGATGGGAGAGATGAGAAGTTGTCTGGGGTTCACATTAATGGGGGCAATGGGAGCCCCATAGTCCTGTAAGGCTGCCTCTCTGGCCAGGGCATCTGCTTGCTTATTCCAGATACACATAGACATACCTTTCTTTTGGTGTCCTCTGACATGAGTAACCCAAGTAGGAGCGGTTCGTTCCTCAATTTGTGTGGCTATTTGGACTCACTTCTCCAGATGGGCCATGGGTTTCCCATCTGCAGTTTTTAAATCATTTTGAAGCCAAATTGGGAGCCACACACTGGCGGCTTGGGCCGTCCAGTCTGAATCGGTGTAAATGGCAAGGCAGCACTCAAGCGGTTAGTGCTCTAGTATAGCACGTAGAGCTTCTACCTCAGCTGCCTGGCTGAAGTGAGGTCTGGCTTTCCCTTGAAGGGAGAAGGAATTTCATACTTGGATCGCTCCAAAGCCGGTTCTAGGGCTACCATCTACATGCATCAAGGATCCGTCACAAAACCAACATGTAAAACCTTGCAGTTGTGCTTCTTCAAGAGAAGCTCCCCACTCAACTGGCCAATTTGCAGCATTTATGGGCGGTAAAGGGCACTTGTCCGTGGCTCCGGTGACAATTAAGCCACATGGTGCCGGTGGGTCTTGTGGCTGTCTTTGAAAATCCACCCGACGTAACACTAGGGATACGGTCCATTTGGCTATCCTGGCATTAGATCCTTGGCCGTTTTGGACCTTCCCTGACAATATATATTTGAGCGGGGTGTGAAGAGTCTGGACGATTACACGGGCACCACCTATCATGAATTCCCAGTGTGTTAAAGCCCAGACCAGTGCAAGGCACGTTTTTTCACAGGGGGTGAATTTTGCTTCATGGGGGGTCCAAATTATGGGAGGCATAGGCAATGACACGCTGCGTGCCATTTAGAGGTTGCAACAGAACTGCTCCTATACTCCTGTCAGAGGTGGCTAGCTGTATGAGGAAAGGCTTCGACATGTTTGGGTGAGCTAGTGCAGGCACTTTCATCAGATCATCTTTTAGCTGGGCAAATGCCTGCTGCTGTGCAGGGCCCCATTCCCACTGGGCATTCTTTTTCAGGAGAGCATACAGGGGTCTGGCCTTAGCGAAAAAGACTCAGTGAAGTCTCTTGAAAAATTGAACGTGCCCAGGCGTGAACGAAGGGAGTGCACATCGGTAGGGGCTGGCAGTTTAGCAATTACCTCTATCCTCTGGGCATCGAGGGTGAGACCCTCGGTTCCTAGACAAAGTCCTAGGTATTTGACCTCTGTAGTGACCAATTGTGCTGTTTCCCTACTGACCTTGAAACCTGTGTCTTTGATGATTGCTAAAACCTCGTGGGTGATGTTCCTAGCCTTTTCCTCTGAATCGGAATGTATCAGAATGTCACCCACATAGGACAGGACATGGGATCGTGAAGCTGGCTGCAGCCTATTCCACATCTGGACCACATGGGCATGGCAAATACTGGGACTTGAATGGAAACCTTGAGGCGTTCTTTTGAAGATGTACTGTTGCCCTCTAAACATGAAGGCAAATTTATATCAGCATGTTTCATGCAGCGGTATATAATGGAAGGCATTAGCCAGATCCAATACACTGTAGTATTTCACCCCCGCAGCAATGGTGGACAAGATTTCGTTATATTTGGCCACGACCGGGGCTACTGGGGGAGTGACGGCATTTATTGCTCTAAAATCCACCATCATTCTCCATGTCTTTCCATCTGCCTTCAGAACGGGCCATAAGGGCGCGTTGCAGATGGACTGCACAGGGGTGACTACGTCCCACTTGATGAGCCCCTCAATGGTCTTCCCTATACCTTCCTCTGCTTCTGCGGGGTATTTGTACTGTCTTTGTGGTGGCGGATCCTTGCCCTCAATTAGCATGCAAGCACTTCTTATCTTTCCACATTCTATTTTGTCCTTTATCCACACTTTGGGGAAAGCTAGAACCGATGGGTCACTAGTTAGACACTGAACAGGGGCGGGAGCCTTGATGGCTGCACAGTGATGTACCGCTGAGATTTCAAGGGGGCCTTGGTCTAATTTCCATAAAAACCCATTCGTGTAGTCCATTGTGAGCTTATTTCCCCAGAGGAAGCCGATGCCGAAAAGGTCTTCATCCTCCCCCTGATTCCCACAAGCGGAACTGGAACGTATCTATGGCCAGGGGAATGTCTGTCCAGATCTTGGATTGGTGTCCCCCCCCCCCACCGTATCTGGTCAGACGGATGGTTTCTGGGGTGGGCTCACCATGCCTTGCAGGGTGCAGCATGTCCAGTGCTGCCCTGGAGTCTACAAGAAAAGTGGCAGGGGTTTTGTCCCTTTCGGTCCCGATGCCTGCCTTCACCCAAAATCTTCCCCATCTGTCAGGCATCAGCCAAGCCACGACATTTTTAGGGAGATCTTGGGACCGAGGGCCCCCCTATTCCAACAGCTCCAAGTTGGGATAGTGCCCCGTCGGAGGAGGACCATTGGTTATAGTGTTTACCGGCTGATTACTTCCCGGCTGCAAGTATTTCTCTAGGGTGTCAATGAACTCTACGGTGGGTTTCCTATCAAACTGGCTTATGTCCAACCCAAGCCTTCTCAGAGCACCCCAGATCTTTACTCGCTCAGCAGAATACGTCTGGGCGGTTGGGTCATATCCTCCGGACATCTCTCTAAGAGCACTGTTGTCCAGGGCAGGTTTTGGAACCGGGGACTGAGGTATGGAGTTCCCTGCTTTACTGGGCTGACCTCAGGAGTCTTTGGCTTGCCAAGGTTCCTGTCTTCCTCGGTGGTCCTGCCTGGGAGGGGGATGAGAATTCCAGTTCCCCTTGGGGACTGAAGTCGGGGCCGACTTTCTATGCTGGGAGTGGGGGCCATAATTGGAATATGTCACCTCCTGTATGGGTTCCCAATTCCCAGCCTCTTTTCTGTGTGTTTTCTGGGGGGGGGGGTGTCAGGGCTCCAGCCTTGCGGAGCAAGTCGGCGACTCTCCGTAGGTTGTCACTAAAATCTTCTCAAGGTGTTGTTTCGGGATTGATGAGCCCCAGGGCCATTTTGGTTTCGTCGTTCAAGCCTCCATAAAGGAGCGTCTTGAACTCCACGTTGTTACAGTTCCACCCTCCCCGTGCTTTTGGGACTTTTTCTGCCAGTATGGCCAGAAGCTGTTTTCTGGCCACGTAGGCTTCTGGATTTTCTTTGGGACCCTGCTGTTCCATTACATACAGGACTCCTGTGCCCTGTCTCGGCCACAGGATCCTGATAATCTCCCTTATCCAGTTGTGTGCCTCTAATCTCACCAACCCTTGGGCCGCCACGGCTGACTCTAGTGTGGGGAGCCCAGAAGGGGACATACACAACCAGGCCAACTGGGTCAGATCTTGGCCGTTGGCTGTGGAGTGCGAGTGAATTACAGCATAAAGCCACATGATCCCTGTGTGCCAAGCTGATCCGTGATCGCTTTTGCCTCTGTGGCTTTCCAGGGGACCCTGGTCTCAATCTCCTGGGTTTCCTGCACTTCCTCCCCGTCCTCTCCATCTCTAGAAGGGGATACCTTTTTCTTGGTCATAGACCGGGTCTCAACTGGGGGCGCTATCGTCAATCCAGTTCGGATTAAGGGGGTGCATGGCCATGTCTGCCCATGTGGGAGCAACACAGATGAAGATCTAGTACATTATCTATTGGTATGTCCAATTTACACAGACTTGAGAAAGGCCTTGTTTAAAGAACTTGACCTTACAACCAATAAGCCTAGCTCATTTCTAATTAAATTTCTGGGGGATTCAGTTCCACACATTTCCAATAAAGTTGCTTGTTTTGCTTTTAAAGCATCAATTTTGAGAAGGGAACTTAGTAGTAAGGATAAATAGATACTAGAGATGATGTATGCATCATGATGTATATTTTTTGTATTGTTTTAAAGCTATTTTTATCTGAAATACTTTGTAATGGCCTTGGCTATACAAATAAAGAATGATTATATACTATATAACAACAACTAAAACAAAACAAAACATGTACAGGAAATGGAAGAATGGCAAAATCACCAAAGAGGAATTCAAACAAATAGAAAAGCTAAAGCATTGAATGAACTCAGGCTAGCCAGAGAGATTAAAAATAAGAAAAAGGGCTTTTTAAAGATATGTCCACAGCAAAAGGAAAAACAAGGAAATGATAAGGTCACTGTGTGGAGAAGATGGCCAAGTACTAAGGGGGGAAGAGAAAAGACAGAACTACTCAACACCTTCTTTGCCTCAGTTTTCTCCCAAAAGGATAGAAGTACTCAACCCTGGGGGATGGAAAGCAGGTGGGGAAGTGGGGGAAATGCAGCACAGAATAGATAAAGTACAGGAATATCTGGCTACACTAGATGAATTCAAGTCTTCAGGCCCAGATGAATTACATCCAAAGATATTAAAAGAACTGGCAGAAGTAATTTCAGAACCTCTCGCAATAATCTTTGAAAACCCTTGGAGAACAGGAGAATTCCCAGCAGACTGAAGAGGGGCAAATGTTGTCCCCATCTTCAAAAAGAGAGAGAGAGAGAGAGAGAAAAAAGAGGACTGAAATAATTACCGCCCGGTCAGCCTGACATCAATACCTGGAAAGATCCTAGAGCAGATCATTAAACAGTCAGTTTGTAATTACTTGGAAAGCAATGCCATAATCAGTAAAAGTCAACATGAGTTTCTTAAAAATAAGTCATGCCAGACTAATCTTATCTTTTTTTCCGTTATAGACTTGATAGATGAAGGGAATGCTGTAGATGTAGCATATCTTAATTTCAGTAAGGTTTTTGACAAAGTTCCTCATGACAATCTTGCAAAGAATGTGGGCTGGGAAGGGCTACTGTTAGGTGGATTTGTAATTGGTTGACCAACCAAACTCAAAGGGTGCTCACCAATGTCTTCTCTTCTTCTTGGAGAGAAGTGACTAGAGGGGTGCCACAGGGTTCTGTCCTAGGGCCAGTGCCATTCAACATATTCATCAATGATTTGGATAAAGGAATAGAGGGCATGCTGATCAAATTTGCAGATGACACCAATCAATCAATAATTTTATTATGGTCGTAGACCAGCGTGCAGATGACACCAAATTGGGAGAGGTTGCTAATACCCCAGAGGACAGTATCAAATTTCAAAATGACCTTAACAGATTGGAGAGCAGGGCCAAAACTAACAAAATGAATTTCAACAGAGAAAAATGTAAAGTCCTGCACTTAGGCAGAAAAAATAGAATTCACAAATATAGGATGGGGGATGTGTGGCTGGATAACAGTAGGTGTGAAAGGGACCTAGGAGTCTTGGTGGACCACATGAGTCAGCAGTGTGATGCATCAGACAAGAAAGTCAACACAATTCTTGGTTGCATCAATAGGAGTATGGTGTCTATATCAAGGGAGGTACTGGTACCACTCTATTCTGCTTTGGTTAGACTTCATTTGGAATACTGTGTCCAGTTCTGGGCACCACAATTCAAGAAGGATATTGGCATGCTGGAATGTGTCCAGAGGAGGGCAGCCAAAATGGTGAAGGGTCTGGAATTCATGCCCTATGAGAAGTGGCTTAGGGAGCTAGGTATGTTTAGTCTGCAGAAGGGAAGGTTAAGAGGGGACATGATAGCCATGTTTAAATATGTAAAGGGATGTCATGTTGAGGAGGGAGTGGGGTTGTTTTCTGCTGCTCCAGAGACTAGGACAAGGAGCAATGGATTCAAATTGTGGGAAAGGAGATTCCACCTGAACCTCAGGAAGAACTTCCTGATGGTCAGAGCTGTCTGGCAAATATGCTGCCTTGGAGTATGGTGGAGTCTCCTTCTTTGGAGGTTTTTAAGCAGAGGTGGATGGCCATTTGTCGGGAGTGCTTTGATGTGTGTTCCTGCACTGTGGGGGTTGGACTGGATGGCCCTTATGGTCTCTTCCAACTCCATGATTCTATGAGTCTATGCTTCCCCAGTCTCACTTGGTGTTATAGGTACAGTCACTATCTGTTTATCTTTGGGGGATCTTGCTTGTCCAAATATTCAACTAATTTCTTTAATGAGACCTGTTGTTTCATGTACAATGTCTTGTAATACGGAAAAAAGCATATCGGATATTAACATTTCACTAAAGGTCTCTTTTCCTTTTGTTGTTTTCAAAATAATATGTTTTCTATCTTTTCTCAATTTAAAACCTACCACCTTCCATGTTTATTAGCAAATTCAAAATTCTGCTTTGTATAATTTAACTTCCTGTCAACTTCTCCAATCTTCTTCATAGAAACATGCTTTTCGAGAATCTTAATTTGATCAAATAGCACATTATTAGAAGGAGATCTCTTCAATGGGTCTTCTTCCTAATCTCTTCTAAAATTGACTTTTCTTTTTTAATTCCACATTTTTTAAATAAGGCACCTTCTCATCTCATAGTCTTTACTAGTGTTACATTTTATTCCAATGTCAGTTTCTTTATCTATATTGTCTTTGAATATTTCCACTAATTTTTTTTCTACAATTTTAAAATACAGTTTCAACTTGGAGAAGAGCTTCATTCATATTCCTGTTGGTCCCTTTTTAATTGCCTTCAAACATAACATTACAGGATTTACCAAAAGTCTTTGGTAAACTATCCATTTTTCTTATCATATTAGTAAAAGCATGTGAAAGCAAAAATATCAGTTCTCAAAAAAGGAAAATCTTTGGCATTCCTATATTTAAATCTGCAGGCATCGATCACCTCTAGGTTATCCATCATTTCAAAAACAGTTGCTGGCAACTTCCCTTGTCCACTCTTTTATCTTGTCAAATCTTGTCCAATCTGACCCCCCCCCCCCGATTATTTTTCTAGCTGTGAGAGTTCCATTCCAATCTCAAGGAAGCAACCAGTTCTCAAATGCGTAGCTCAATAATCTATCTCTTAGCTTCTTAAGGAGGTACCCTTTATGTTATCAGTAGGAGCATAAATTCCCACTACAAGAATTTTAGACCTGCAGCTATTAATTTGGACCCTGACAATCTGGTCTTCTTGGTCTTCCAATACACTTTTAGGTGACAAATTGGGATTCACATAAATGGTAACTGCATTTTTCTTCTTAAGTGATGCCACAATGGATTCTGTGCCTAATCTTGGATAATGTAAATATATAACATCTTTCCTTCTAATATGAATTTCTCACAGACAAATTATATACAATTTCAACTTTTTCAGATAATAAAATATTTCAGATTTGTTCTGAAGGGTGTTTACATCTCTCACATTCCATATTACACATTTCAGATCCATGTCAAGCTGCAAATTAAGTATAGTCCATTCCGGCTGTGCCTCTGCTTTCATACTCTTCATCTGAACTCTTCTCCTGGTCCTTGTTCAAATCTTGATCTGTTGCCAGTCCATATCCTCCTCTTCTTCTTGGCCCCAGGCTGTTCCAAATCTTTTTTTATATTTCTTTACAAATTCTTTGACTTTTCGTAGTGTGTTCACGAGAAACCTTCATAGCATAAAATTAAAAGAAATTCCCTTCAAGCATTCCCATCTAAATGGAATCAGCCATCCTGTGGGAACATCTCAGACACTTTTGTAAGTCCATTATTCTGGAGTGTCCTGGTGATTTTCTGACTATGACCTGGCTATGCCTTGAGGTCTCTTCTGACCTTATTTTGCAGCACACATTTTTGGGCAGCTTTTCCTCTTAGTCAGTATGACCATGCAGCCATAGCCATGTACTTATGCCAATTTATGCCAATTAGTATATTTTGCCAATTAAATCATATCAAAGCATGGGAGTGTATAGCAATAGCATGTGTGTTTCTATACTGCTTATCAGCTAAGTGCTGTCTAAGCAGTTTACAATTTTTTTTTAGCTAGTTGCCCCCAACAAGTTGGGTACTCATTTACTGACATGCAGAAGTCAACCTGGAGCCCAGCAGGATTGAACTCACAACCTTGTGGCTGCTGTACCGGCATTTACCACTGTGCCACCAGGTCTTCTGGCTCTGCTTTAGTTTAGAGTTTTGTTGTTGGATTTTTTTTTTTTTTTGGTAAGGTAGTTTTTTGTATTGTTTGAGGTTGTCATTTTTTAATTTTTCTTGTTATTTGTGTTTTTTTATTCTGTTATCTGTTGTTTAATGCATCTAAATTTTGTGTGTAATAAAAATATTTTTAAAAAGAAAAAGAAAAAAAGACAGTAAGATATAGAAAAAATAAAAAGCAAAAGAAAGTGTGTCTTCCAAATTTCTTTTCAACAGTTATACATGGATGTAATCAAACCTCTCTCTATAACACTACATCATTCACTTATCCCACTAACAACATCTTACTAATTGTCAAAACCAAAAGTTGCCAAATAATTTCCATTTTTCAAGCAAGTCTACAAGGGGCTTCCAGTCTTTCAGACATGTCTCCAACATTTTTTCTCTAATCAAAGCTGAACATTTGCCCATTTCTGCTAGCTCAATACCTTGCAAGTATTATTAAGTTCTTCCACCTTTGTGTGTAAAACAATCTTGCTGTTGTGATCATTTAGTGGAGTAATCACCCATGGCTTTTTTCCAACTGATCATCCAAAATTCCAAAAAGGAAAAGTTCTTCTTTTAATTGAATATTAACCTTTAAAATCCTCTGCATCAGAACATGCATTTGAACCAAGAAGTTTTTAGCCTTTTCACATGTCCACCACATATGGTAAAATGTCCCTCCTCACCGTTCACACTTCCAACATACATTCAGAAGATCCTTATACTTTTTAGAAAGTTTCTCTGGCACGATATATCAACACTACCTCATTTTATAATTTTCTTTGAGATTATAACATAGTGTTAACTATTTTAAAAAGTTATCTCCAAAATACATCTTTTTCAAAAGTTTAAATAACAATGTCCAGTTCAAATTGTCAAAAGCGTTTTCTGCATCTAAACAAGAACCAAAAAACAATACAGCTTGTTTGTCGTTGTGTCAATATAGGTATTTCAAGATACCTAATACATCTAATGTTGTCTTTTAGATAAAATTCTACATTGGTCCCTATGAAACCTGCAGGATATTTTTTTCAATCTTTCTGCCAAAACCATTGAGATGCCTCATGAAAACTGGTGTCTTTGGGGAGACTGCAGTAGGGTGGTGTCTCACCAAAATGACAGAATGTCTGAGAAAAATTTTAGGATTTCACAAATTACCAAAAGTGTTTTTTTAAAAAAAAAAAAATTAAAAGAAAATCTGGAGTTGGTTGACAAATGGAGATAGAAATATGATGATGTTAAAGAGAATTTCTTTTTGTTTTGTTTTTTTCCTGAAAGGCATAGATCTTTCTTGAGAATAGATATGATTTGGGTTTCTAAACTTTTGCTACTATGATTTGTAAACCTCATATTTTACCAAAGACTTTTCTAGATCAAAATCCAATAACTTTAACTTTTAAAAAGTGCACCCCTCCAGTTTTAGATGGAGCTTGAATGAAATTTTGTAACAGAATGAAAAGGTGGTTGATGATTATAAAAACAAACTGAAAGAATTTTTGAGAATAATTTGAACAAAGGCACAGATGTTAGATGGTTTGGGAAAGGGAATGTGGCTGTACTACCAGTGCTGGAGTCTCCTGGGAAGAGAAGTTCTATCAGTTCCAAGATCTCTGGAATCAGTAGAAGCTGTTGCTATTGGTACTACTATGAAGAGTGACATGAGATAACATACCTTGATCTTTTCTTTTTGCACTTCTTGGTTGAAGCATGCCAGACAGACCTTCCTGGCATAAGGAGAATCCGCCTCCTATTTCTCGGTATAACCTGGTCAGGTTCTGGAGAACCCTGAGCCTGTTGGTAGTGTTCATGTCTAGGCCCTGACCCAACCTCACTTCAGTCTTCCTACTCCATCTGTAGCTGCCTTGATGTTGAGGGGTGTTGAGGTGGTACCATGGCAGGCAAGGAAGTGGATGGTTTCCTTGAGTCTTACCTTCTCTTTATGGCTGAGAAGGGAAGGCAACAACGAGGCAGACAGCATGAGGGCACTCTTGGTGTCATTCATTTTTTCAGATGAGCTACGGTTACCCAAGCAGTATACAGCAGTTTTTTCTGAGCAGCCATGTCAGAGGCACTAAGTACCTTTTCCCAGAGCAGGGCCTTGAGTCTGGCTGCTCTATTATGTCTTGTTGGTGAGGTGAAGAGTTGGCAGTGAGAGCAAGATCCAACATTGTGCCCTACTCCCAAGGCATTTGGAGTGTCCATCTTTATCCAGGATCTTGCCTCCACAAGAGCAGCATTTAAAGATCACTGCTGATGCCATAAAACAGGGAAAATGTTAGCAGTTCATCCATCAATCAAAAGCAAATACGTTAACCAGGTCAATCTGATAAAATCACCAAACCAAAACACAACAAACAAGCCATAAACCATAAGACAAGCTGAGGTAAGTACGAAGACCATGAAAAAGACTCTGAGAAGACTCCTAATGGCACTGCTGCTGTAGTGGACCAAAAGGAACTAGGCTTTGGGAGGAAGGTGGCTTTATAGCCTCTGGGGATGGAGGTGGGGTTCCCACAAAAAGTTTGTCTTCAAGCTCTAAAAGGTTTGAAACAGCGCACTACACAGCTGCAGATAACCTCTTTGTATGAGTCACAGAGACCATGAAGAAGAAATTAAAATGACAAGAAGGAGATACAGTAATAACAGACAATGTAAGTATACAAACAGCTTTTCACTGATATTATTCATTATTAAACAAATATCAAGAGATTTCTTTGTGAAAAGTAGATGAGTATTCGGTTAAGCAGAATTTACCAAAGATTGCAGACATGAGAGACAGATTAAGAATGCTCCCAAAACAGTAAAGGAGCTTTGTGCTGTTATGAATAATGTTAAAACAGGAAAGAAACCTGGACTAGATAGCTTGTCAGCTATTTATTATAAATGTTTTGAGGATGAATTGCTATTGGCTCTACAACAAACAATGAATACTATTTTGCAATGTAGAAAGATCCCTGACAGTTGGAAAGAAGTGAACATAGCACTAATACCAAAGGAAGATAAATAATTGATTTTCACAAAAAACACAGACCAATATCATTATTAAAGAATGATTATAAATTGTTTACAATTATTTTGGTTGGAAGAAAACTGATGTCTCATGGGAGATTGGAATGCAGTCGTTCCCCCAAAAAAGAACTGACAAAACAAGCATTTTGCAAGACAAGTTATATTTTTTCCCCTTAATGGACAATTAGGAGGTTGTTGGTATGTGGAGATACCAAAAAAAAAAAAAAAAGTGATTCTAGACAGTATACTTACTTTTCTGAAAGAATGACTTAAACTTCTTCTAGACTTGTAAACTGAGGTTTACAAGGTGGAGATATTACCAAAGACTTCCTCATATCATAATTGAGTGACTCTAACTTTCAGATGGAGACCAAATGTGATACTGTTACAAAAGAGATAGGTGGTAGACTGTAAAAAGAAATTAAAAGAACTTTTAAGAATAATTGGAATAAAGATATAGATGTTATAATAGTTTGGGACATGAGTAAAGCTTTCATGAGAGGGTGTTTCATCCAGTATAACTCTGAACTTACAAAGAAGAGATAAGAGAAAATGAATTCAATTTTGGATGAGGTAAAAAGAAAGGGAGAAGAATTAAGAAAGTCTCTATCAAAGACAATTATTATGAACCAAATTAATATTTTATAGAGATAGTTATCTATGCTAATTGTGAAAGAGATGGAAATGAAGAAGAATTATGCAAAAAAAAAATGCAAATAAACCAGGAAAGTGGTTGGTATGTAAGTTGTGAAAAGGAAAGGAAAGTTATATGAAAGTTACAAGTAGGGAGTTTCTGTAATAACAGAAAACGCATACACACACACACACACACACACACAAAATGCATTTCCTCAATATTATATTATTACAAATGCCAAGAAACTATTAACTGGATTAATAATTAGGTAAGCAAAATTTACTAAAGATTACAGAGCATGAAAGACAGATTATGAATGGTCCCATAAGAGTAAGGGAGAACTTACCAAGATTATAGATCATGAAAGACAGATTTTGAATGGTCCTATAACATTACAGGAGTTTTGTGATTCCATTAAAAAGACTAAATCAAGAAAGAGACCTGGAATCTTTACAACAAATAATGAAGAATGGAGAGATTCCTGACAGTTGGAAAGAGACTAATACAGCCAGCCCTCCACATCTACGGATTCTGTATCCATGAATTCAATTAAACATGGTTTGAAAATAGTTTTTAAAAAAATCTAAAAAGTAAACTTTGATTTTGCCATTTTATATAAGAGAAGCCATTTTACAATCCCATTGTACATAATGGGACTTTACCATTCACTAATTTTGGTATCCACTGGGGGTCTGATGGGCCACTGTATAGCATTAATACCTAAAGAAGATTACTCTAGCTGGATTGACAATTCCATATTGCTCACAGCCAGAAGGCATATAATTTTTACTGCCTTTCCTTTCTAGCTTTTCCTGTTGTACAAGATCTCCCCTCCCATGGCATTTTCCATGATAACCTTGATCTCAAGCAGAAGTTGTGAGGAGCAAATAGCAATGGATTCAGTAGTGTGTTGGCCACACCATCTTTCAGACAGATGTTTCGTGTAGGGTGTCAGGGCAGGAAGTAGGGGAGGAATAGGCATCAACAGGCAGAAGGATTCTGTTTAAGGCTCCCTTTGGCTTGTAATGTGGCAACAAGTCTAACACAGCAGTTTTCTCTCTTTCTCCTGCTTTCCCTTGACTCCAGCTCTGTCTGCCTCTCTCTGCCCACACTGGCTGAAGAGGATTTGCTGCCTTGAAGTTAAGGAGATCTCCCTCCCTTCCCTCTTTACTTTCTCTCCATTTTGTTGCCATCTGTTTTTTTTTCCTTACCTAGACTCTTTCTCTTCCAAGCTCTGCCCTTAGTGGTAATGGGCTCTCCCATTATCTGGGCAACACAACTGAGGGTCTCTCCTCCAGGTAAAAAAGGTTAATGATGGATAGTTTTAGGTTACATTTCTTGGGGGTCAAGATCATTTAGGAGCAACAGAGATCACAAGAGACAATTGCCCAATCAGAATGACCAATTTGGTGAGAAATGTGGAAGTGTGGAAGCTCAGAGATGCTTCCAAGATCAGAGGTTAAGATGGTGTGTGAAAAGACTTGTTTAAAAAGACTTATTTAAAGCCAAAGAAAGAAGAAATCTGTATGTGAGGGGGACAGAAAGTGAGAGAAGGACAGAGAACCAAGAAAGGCGATGGAGGACAGAAGACTGAAGACAGATTATGTGTGAGAAGATGGCAGCAGACAAGAGGTAGCGTGCACTGAGAACTGAAGAAAGGATAAGGGATGAAAGGAAAAGTAAAAGAAAGCAATGAGAAGGAAGAAAGATTAACCTGATATAAACAAAGGACTATAGAAGTCAAATTAAAAGAAACTGTGACTGATAGAGGGAAAAGATAGAAAAAGACTGAGTGAGAGAGGATCCTGAGAAGGGGAACAGGAAGAAGATTTGTATGTGAAATTAATTCTTATCCTAGCAGAATTTATTGATCAGCAAATTGAAAAAATTGAATTAGAAAGGGATAAGCTCTTCAGAATAAATTCAACATTTACAAAACAGAAGAGAGAACATAGACATCATAAATTTTTTTACAAGAGAAAGGATGAGAGATTATACAACACAACTATCTTATAAAAAGAAGTTGATAACAAATGACAATATAATCAAGATCCAGAAAGATGTTCTGATCCAAATATTGAAACCACAAAGAGATTACTTCTTTCTAATGAGATGACTTCAGAAGAAGAATATAAAATTCAGATGGGAAAAAAAAGGAAGGCCTTGCATTTACTTTTAAAGGGAAAAACTATAAAATCAATACTGTGGACAAAGCAAAAGATTTTTGGTAAAGGCATGAAACTGAATTTGATGTATTATCAAATAATAGAAGAGAGAGAAATTTTACAGGAAGAGATAAAGACAGATTGACAAAATGAGAGATCATGAAGATGAACAAGAACCAGAATTAGAACAAGAGATAGGAGAAGAGGTACAATTAGAGGAGCAAGAAGAATTTATAGTTGGAAATTCAGAAGATATTTAAGAGGAAAAACAGATTATGAAATTGATTATTTTGAATGTGAGAGATCTTAATTCTCAATTTTTAATTCCATTACTTGGAACAAACAAAAGAAGATATAATCTGTCTTCAAGAAAGTCATATTCACCAAAAATATCGAAGATGTGTGAGAAATCCCAAACTAGGAAAATGTTATGTAATGGCCATAGATAAAAGGAAAAGATGAGTGATCATTTATGTCCCAGGAGGAATGCCAGTGAAAGAAGTATTGAAAGATGAAGAAGGCTGAACTATAGTAGTTGAGATTCAGATTCATGGACTTAAAACACTGTTAATTGGAATTTATGCTCCACTTGCAAATAAAATAATTTTAAAAAATTATAAGGAAAAATATTAAAATATGATTATGAAAATGTGATTTTGATGAGAGATTTGAATGGAGTCTTGGATCTAACTTTAGATAGACTTTCAGCAAAGAGAATAAAGAAAAATCAAAGAAAACTACTAGTAACTTTTCTTGAATTCATGGAAGATATAGCCTTACCAGACACTTGGTGACAGAAAGGAGAAGGACTCTATCTACTATGCAGAAAGTCACAAATCCACACCAAGAATTGATATGTTTATAATTTCAAAACATTTGATGCACTTATTTTCTAAAGTAGAAATATTAGCAAAAATATATATCGGATCATAATCCAATTTCACTAACACTGAAAACAATAAAGAAAAATTATTCATGATTAGATGATAATTTATTATAAGATGAAGCAATTTTGAAAGAAGCCAAACATATATTGAAAGCATATTTGAATACAAAAAAAGAGACCAAAATGAATATAGTCTGGGATGTAGAAAAAGCAGGTATGTGTGGTTTCTTTATACAGAAGCAATGTGAAAGACTTGAAAAAAGAATGCAAAAGATAATTGAAGATATAACAGAGAAAAAAATATTAAAAGAAAATCCACATAAGAAAGGAATAAACAAAGAAACTGAAGTACTCCAGAAATAATGTCTTAATGATCAAAGATTTTTTTTAAAAAAATGGGATATGCAAAACAATGATATTTCAAACATGCAAATAAGTCAGGTAAATAATTACCCGTTACATGAGAAAAATGGAATAGAAGAAACAAATACTGGAAATAATAAAAGATAAATCACTTCTCACAGACCATGAAAAGATAAAGAAAACTTTTAAAAAAATATTATTCTAAATTATTTGAAGAACAAGGTGACCCTATTTTAATATGTTAAAATTGTTGGAATATGTTAAAAAAATCAAATATACCACAAATATCAGAGGAACAGAAAAAGAAAAGGTTAAATCAACCAATAACAATAATTGAGTTAAAAGAGGCCATTTAGAGAACAAAATCTTGTAAATTATCAAGTCCAAATGGCTTTACTCAACTTTATTATAAGTAACTAGAAGTAAGTTATTACCTTTGCATCCAACAATGAATGAGCTTAATAAATGGAGTAGGCCAGGAACATGGTGAGAAGTAAATATTACATTGACATCCAATATTACATGAATAAAATATTTAGGGATAAGAATAACAAAAAAGAATTCAGAACTTTCTGATAATAATTGCCAAAAGACCTGGAATCGAATTTAGAAAGATCTAAGTGGGTGGAATCAAATGAATTTTTGTTCATAAGTAGAATTGCTACAATTAAAATGAATGTGCTCCCCAAAACAATGTTTTTATTTCAAAATCTATTCATAATTATGAATACAACTCCTTTTAGACAATGGAATAATGATAACTCAAAATTCATCTGGGCTGGGAAAAAAACAAGAGTATGATGGAAATCACTTCAAGATGTGAAAGAAAGAGACTGATTGGGATTACCAGACTTAAAACTATATTATCATGCATGTGGACTAGATTGGCTGAGAGACTGGATAAAAATGGGAAGACAAAATATTATTACATTTGGAAGGCTTCAGTTTGAATTTTGGTGGCAAGTGTGTCTATGGTATAATGAAAAGAGATAGCGAATTCCAAAACCATATATTAGGAGATCTTTGATCAAAATTTGGGCAATATATAAACATAAATTTTATAATAAAATCTCTGGTTGGACAACTTCACAGGAGGCTTATTTTATACAGGGAAGATTAAAAGAAAGTGAATGGTTGAGATATAAAGACCTCCTTAATTGGGAACAAGTAACACCTAAATTAAAATTAAGAGAATTGAAGACACAAGGAATTGATCTTCAGTGGTTCTCATATGAAAAACTACAAGAAAAGTTTAAAAAGGATCTTAAATTGCGATTGGAAAAAGATTACAATGAATTTGATGGAATATTATTTTAAAAAATCTAGAATCACTGCGAACTTATACAGTTTATTATTGAAAAGAGAAATGGAAAAAGAACAGAAAGAACAAAATACGATAAAGTGGATGCTGAACCTCTGGCACACAATCAAGTTGGATAAATAGCAGAAATCATGGGGCAAAGATCTGAAATTTACATAAATATTAGTATGAAAGAAAGTTGTTATTCTGTTAGTATAACACCATGGCAATTGCATAAGATATATTTTAAAAAGACCAAGGAAAATGCTGGAATGTTGTGTGAAGGACGGTACCTTTCATCACATGTTGTGGTCATGTGAAGAAGAAGAAGAAGAAGAAGAAGAAGAAGAAGAAGAAGAGGAGGAGGAGGAGGAGGAGGAGGAGGAGGAGGAGGAGGAGGAGGAGGAGGAGGAGGAGGAAGGAACATTCGTACAAAGATTTGTACGAATACTTAAGATTTAATTTAAGATGAACCATGAAACTTATTTCTTGAATATGATAGCAATAGCTATAGCATGTGTATTTCTATACTGTTCATCAGCTAAGTGCTCTCTAAGCAGTTTACAATGTGTTAGCTAATTGTCTCCAACAAGCTGAGTGTTACCCTGATTTCTGGGGTCCCGGGAGGGACACCTAAATGCGCTCTCAATTATATAAGTTGGGGAAATTAGCCAAGAGCACAACCTAGCACTACGAGAGGCAGGGTAACGTAGCGAGATTTTGAACCCTATGTTTACGGGGTCAGGCCGAGTCAAGGAGCACACAGAAGTTGAAACAATAAATGATGTTTTATTAAAACACAATCAAACAGTGTATGCAGCACACTCACACAGATAACTAAGGAAATAAAAGTTGGAGTGGGATAGAGGGATTTTAGAGGAGTTGTTGGTTTGGGTGATACTTCACCTGTCCTGAAGCCTGGTTGGAAGTGGAGAAGCTGGGGAGCGTGGATCTCAGCACGTGGAGCTGAGGGGAAGGCTCGCTGGACAAAGCGACAGCAAGGCGGGATGGAAACCAAGAGCGATCCAAGGAAGCGCTCAAAGTCAGGGGTTTTTTTATAAGGAGAATTGTGACCACAGGCTAGTTCGGACTTGGGGAAAACAATGAGTTTGGGGCTGGAGACAAAGCCTCTGAAAGGTCAAAATTTGAATGATTGAATTATAGCTGAATTGTCAATAGGATAGCCAGTATGCAAACGCAGAGTACTTGAGCGTTGTATAGCTTGATCGTCAAGCTGCCAGCGTGGGGCAGAGGATCTTTTGAAAGTTGCATGCATACTTAATGAATGTACTTGCCTTTGAGGTCTCCTGAAGATGCGAGTCGGCTATTTCTGGCCTGCCTGTATTGTTTTGGAATATTACGGTGATTATCGGCTAAGCCTGTATGCGTGCTTGTCCGGGGGCCTTGCAAGCACGTGGAGGGTAATGGGTATGTCAGGCTGAATTAGTGATATCAAGAGATATTCTTTTTATATCCCCCAAGCTCGGGCTAGCCAGGGCAGTAACATGAGTATTCATTTTACCAACTGTGGAAGGATGGAAGGCTGAGTCAACCTGGAGCCCGGCAGGATTGAACTCACAACCTTGTGGCTGCAGTATTGGTATTTAGCCACCTGCAACCAGGGCTCAAAGATCAACAATTGCAATTAAAGATAAATAATAAAATAATGTTATACATGTTTACCACAGTGATAATAGTCATTACACAAAAGTGGAAGATGCAAGAGATATTACAGCTGGAAGATTGGCTTCTTAATAAAGGTGTTTTGGGAACTTGAACTTGGGAACTTTGCCCATCTCTGATCTTCTCTCCCTCCTCCTTCTCTCCTCCTCACTTGCTTGGGTCAGGATTTCGAGATCTCGTAACTCCCTTCCAGCCTGCATAATGCAGCAGCAAGGTGTTCAGACGAGGTGCTAGAATTGTTCTGACAGGAGTCACCATAAACTTGAAGTGTCTAAAGATAAGTGGACAGGAAATATGATCCTGCCCCAAGGATGAAAGAAGGTTAAACAAGTGTGAGTCTGTGAAATGTCTAAAGATGGGGGGGGGGGATGTTAAATTTATGGTCCTCTCTGGTCACAGCTGTGTGCTCCTAAAATTTGTATGTATAAAACTTATGAACTTCGTGCATGTTTCAGTCTCAGGCCATTTCCGCACTAGACTGTTATAGTGCTATTATTCCACTTCCAACATCCTATGGAATCTCCGGGTTTGCAGTTTAGGGAGGGGCCAGGTGGCCCCTCCGTAAACTACAAACCCCAGGATTCCATAGGATGTTGGAAGTGGAATAATAACACTATAACAGTCTAGTGCAGAAATGGCCTTAGCAACTACAGAAGAAGTGTGCTGTGTTCATTGCTGCGCTACAAATAAACAGTACTGGCTATCACAGAGTAGAGTTTGTGGATTGCAAGTTATCCAAGGCATGACATTGTGTCAGCAATAGTGAAGGATTTCCAGCACTACATTATTTCCACATTAGTATCTGCATCATTTGCTGATAGAATGCAATCATATACCAGGTGGGAGTAAGTGGTCTTGACAAAATGAATGGGAGCTGAATCACTGAGGTTGCATTGGGAGGTAAGAACACAGCATCAACATTTTCATTGTCATAGCAAACAGATTCAGGGCGGTTAGATGCATTATCTACTATTAATACAACTTTGAATTCCAAACCTTCCTGTTGCAAATTTTTTTTCACTTCTGGGATGAAACATTTGTTAGTAGGCCATACACCACCATGCTTTGACATGATTTAATTGGCAAAATATATTAATTGGATATATGTATGTATGTATGTATGTATGTATGTATGTATGTATTTGAGAACTATTTAATTAGAATAAATATAAATGATATTCTGCTGTGGCTGCATGGTCATGCTGGCTACAAAAAAAAAGCTGATCAAACATGTGTATTGTGAATTAGGTGTAGATTCATTGAGAGCATTATTTAGCAAATTCAACTTCTCTCAGGCTTTCGCTGCATCCTTTCAGAGAGAGCTTGCCCTTTGTACGCTCTTCTGAAGAAGGATGCAGTATAGGAATGGGGACCTGTTCAGCAGAATGCCTTTGCTGAGCTGAAACACAGCTTACCGAAAGTGCCTGCTGTTGCTCACCCAGATATGTCGTGGCCATTTTACATCCAATTGGCAATACTGGAACATAGCATTGTCACTACACTCACTCGCAGCAAGGGGGTGAGCAGAGAGTCATTACGTATACCTGAAGCCTACTGAGCAAAAATACAACCCTTGCAAGGTCTGCCTGCCTCTGGTGTGGAGCCTCACACACTGGGAATTTATTGTGGGAGATGGGCAAGTCATTCTCCAGACTACGCACAACCCTCTCAAGTACATTCTGTCAGGCAAGATCCAGAATGAACAAGTGTCCAATGCACAGATCATGAAGTGGAAACTCTTAGTAAACCATAGGGTCGATTATAAGAAAGAGCAGAACTAGGCTCTTGCCCCTTATGACCTGATAGTCACAGGAGAGCAACATGAATGCCCCCTTCCACCATTCATCCACGTGCAGTGGCCTGTAGCTTGGGGAGAGCCCCCCACTGAGGCTCAACTGGAAGGATTTGTGTGCTGATTCTGAGAAGGTTCATCCCTTCATGTCAAAGGCACACCGAAGACAGCCTATGGAGCCATTTCGATAGATAACGCCTTCACACTCCAATCAGCTGGCTGAGGTAGAAGCCCTTAGAGACATCTTAGAGTATAAGCCACTTGGCTGCCGACTTGCCATCTACACAGACTCACAGCAGTCAGCAAAAGCTGCAACAATCTGGCTTCCTATCTGGCTTGTCAATGATTGCAAGACCTCAGATGGGAAGACAACTGCACACTGCATAGCCCCTAGAATACAGGATAAGACTGCCCTGACATGGATAGCACATGTGAAGGGCCATGTTACTGTAGTTTCTAGTCCAAACTTGTGGTAGATTGGATATCATTTGATATCAAGAATTTGGCCTTCACTACCCATTCCTCTCCATGTGCTTGCGAGGCCCCCGGACAAGCATGCACACAGGCACGTCTGAAAATAGCTGAACTATTCAAAACAAATCCAGGCAGGCCAGTAATTGCCGGACTGCAGCTTTAGGAGACCTCCAGGCAAGTACTCTCTTAATATCACATTACGTATGCACGCAGTGTACAGAAGATCCCCTGCCCCAAGCAGGCAGCTTGATGAGCTGAATATCCAACTCTCAAGCACTCCACATTTGCATACTGTCTACGCTACTGACAGCGCTGTCATAATTCAATCATCTAAAGTACTGACCTTTTGGAGGCTTTGTCTCCAGCCCAAAACCCATTGTTTTCCCCGGGAACGGACTAGCCTACAGGCACATTTTACCCTATAAGAACCCCTGATTTTGAGCATCTCTTCGGATCGCTCTGACTTCCATCCTGCCTTGCTGTCGCTCCATCCGACGAGCCTTCCCCTCAGCTTCCACGTGCTGAGAATCTCTGATACAACTGACTTTTCTTCTGATAAACCGGGCTTCAGGATTAGGTGTAGTATTTCCCCTGAAAAATCCCTCTTAAATATCTTTCTTTCATTAGGTCTGCATGAGTGGTTGCATACATATGTATTGACTGTGTTTCAAAATAAAGGAAAACAATTATTATTTACTTCTGTTTGAATATTGACTCGGCCTGACCCCGCAGACATTGGGTTCAAGATCTCGCTATGTTGCCCTGCCTCTTGCATTGCTTAGCTAGTGCTCTTGCTAATTCCCATTCCCCAGTATTTTGAGCACATTGAGGTGTCCCTCACGGGACCCCAGAAATCAATGTAACAGCCATCAGAAAAATGCTTATGATGTGTGCATGTGGAACAACCATGCCAATGCAGTTGCCAGGGAAGCAGCCCTTAAGGATGATGGGTTTGCAGACACAAAACCTGTGTACCCTATTAATGTCAACCCAAAGAAGATTGTCACCAATCCCCTCCTAGAAGGGAGATCCCCAGCTGAAAGAATTAGTGGAGACAGAGAAAGAGATGACAGGTCACTACTCCACTGACAAAAGGGAAGGCATCTGGGCCATAGACAAGAAGGGATACTCTCACTGAGTTGTGCCCACGGAGGTTCTGAGAGACCTGATGCAATTCGTCCCTGAGCTGGAACACAGAAGGAAACAGGCAACCCTTGAGAGAGTGCACGAGATAGGCTGGTGGCCGAGCATGCATCAGGAAGTAGAGCAGTGGGTAGACAATTGCCTCTCCTGTGCCATGATCAATGTGATCTGTCTGGCTCAATTCCCCAATCCAGCACCAATGGATTGAAGGCAAAAGAAATACTGGAGCACACCATGAGCAAATCTTGCTAAGCAAGGCCCACTAAGCTGGCTCGTTCCTCTGGGTCAAACCACTAGCAATTTCAGCCAGAAGTCAAACTGGTTCCAGTCAAGGGGAACACTTGTCTTGAACTTCACACATGAGAAAGGAAAGTACATCCTCCAATTTGGCCACCAGCACCCACTCACTGCAGTATTCCATCCACTGATTATGGACATTGCCATGTTAGTCCAGGCAGAATCCTGCATTATGAGCTCTCATGTACTAAAGTTGGATGTGCACAAATTAATGTTAATCCAATCTATGATCTCCTTGAAAGAGATCCATGTAGGGCTAAATAAGTTAAACACCTCATCACAATGGCTAGAATGAGCACCTTATTTATGCCCCAGTGAAACTGGCCTGGGCAGAATGGTTAAAATTGTCATCTGGACGAATCAGTCCCTCCAGAGTGAAAAGGGCATAGACAGAACGGATAGTGCCTGTAGGAGCAGGTACGTCTTTGTTACATGTGGCCAACATGGAGGTTTTAGCAAATACATTGTCCTACCCCACTACAGACACGGCAATATGAGTGAGTCTTTATGGCAATCTACCCAAAGCATGTCTCACGTGCAACATTTGGTTACCTCTCTACTCATTCACTGGGAAATAACAAACCCATTTTGGAAATAGGAACACTTAGTTTTTGCTTGCACCCAAATGCATACGATTAATTTGATGATAATTAGTGATGTAATTCAGCATGCTGATGATGGACACATTCCAAACGAAATTAGAGAATTGATTAGGTCAAAATTAAGAAAGAAGGAAGTGCAGCTGGAAGCATGTTGGACCCTTGTAAAAGCCACCTTTATCCTCCAATAGAACCAACTGCAGTTTTTTGTTGCTACAGTCACTGCGAGGACCATTCTCCCCATTCATCCCATAAACCCCTTGGGAATACAGAAGTCTCAGGAGATGTCCCATATTCAAAAGATTGTAATCATTGGGTTATAGTACTTGAACTCAAATGGCAAATTGTTAACATAGGAGGGTGCCAACACAGAGAAATCCTGGGCTTTGTTTGAGAGGTCCAAGCCCTACAACCCCATCATCCCTGTATGATGTCCCTTAAGGGCAAGGACAGTCAATGTGCATACAAGCTGACCCACAACACAATTTCAGCCATTGTTTACACAGGAAAGGGATATGTGTATGTAAGGACAGTCTGCCACATCATCACCAAAAATTGTTACTTAATTGATCCCATCAGCGGTTGTATTCAGTTCCAATTTGGATTAGGCAAGAAATGGCCATGTCCCCATCACTATAACAGTCAGTTACCCCACTGTTCTTTGGCCTAAACTTGAATGTCTTATACTACCTCCTCATGGACCCCCAATCTTAAGGAACAGTTGTTAAAAATCAAGGCAGCTGGAGGCAATGACACATCAGTCGTGTCTGATGATGGTGAGGCCATCACAAGCCTTTCTCAAAAGTTAGCCTCAACTGGAAACTATTCACGGTGGGAGTCCCCCCCTTGAATTGTCCCCTAATGTAACAGGAGTCTTTAAGGTCATGTTTCATCCAATTGCTGTCATTTTGGCATTCCAAAATCTGCTAGTGTTCTGTTTTGTTGATTTGGCATATTGGGTGTGCCACCAGCTACAAAAATTGAGAGCTCTTCATGAATTGGCTAAGGTAGCCAAGGCTCAATCTTTTCTTTAAATGTATTGTTCAGGTGTCCTAAGAATTCCAGGACTTCCAACAGGTAGTTGACCTCATGAGTCAGGAAAAAACGTTTGTCTTATGCATGGTGGATGGAGGGAAGTTTTTCTGATGGACTTTCTCCAGGACCCAAAGTTGCAGAATCTGGCTGGAGGCCAGTACTTGTCATGGACCAGGACTCAGCTTCTCCAGGGAACAGCAGCCTTGAAGGCGGATAAGCAGATGCAAGAATTAATCAGACTGGGATGAGGGCCAGCTAGTTCCAGCATTCTTAATGAAGGCAGAGGACAGTCGCTCGATGGCAGAAACAACTCATGTGTTTGCCAGCCCTTGCCTTTCTGTGTGCTACATTTTCCCTACTCACTGTCTGCACGTCTTCACTGACCTTTGAACTGACAAATAGAATCACAGAATTGTAGAGTTGGAAGAGACTACAATGGCCATCAAGTCCAACGCCCTGCTATGCAGAAACACACATTCAAGCACCCCTAGCAAGTAACCATCTGTTTAAAAACCTCCAAAGAAGGTGACTTCAACACACTCTAAGGCAGGCTCTTACAGTCAGGAAGTTCTTCCTGATGTTTAGGTGAAATCTATGTGTTTTTAATTTTTTTTATTGTTTTTAAATGTTTTGATATATTAATTTGTTGTGGGAAGCCACCTTGGGTTCCATACTGGGAGAAAGGCACCATACAAATATAATAAATACACACACACATACATACATACATCTCTTTTCCTGTAGTTTGAATCAATTGTTCCATGTTTTGGTCTTTGGAGCATTAGAAAATAAGCTTGCTCCATCTTCAACATGACATCCCTTCAAATCTTTAAACATGGCTATCATGTCACCTCTAACCTTCTTTTCATCAGGCTAAACATACCTAGCTCCCTAAGCTGCTCCTCATAGGGCATGGTTTCCAGACCTTTCACCATTTTGGTTGTTCTCTTCTGGATACATTCCAGTTTGTCAATATCCATCTTGAATTGTGGTGCCTAGAACTGGACACAGTATTCCAGGTGAAGGTCTAACCAAAGCAGGATCCTACTGATACAGTCCAGAATCGCATTGGCTTTTTTAGCCACCACATGACACTGCTAACTCATATTCAATCTGTGATCCACTAAGACTCCTAAATCCCTTTCACACATACTCTTTTCAAGCCAGGTATCATCCATCCTATATCTGTACATTTCATTCTTTTTTTCTAAGTTTAGTACCCTGCATTTCTCTCTGTTAAAATTCATTTTGTTAGCTTTGGCTTAGCTCTATGATTTGTCAAGGCAATTTTGAATTCTGAAAAAAAAAAAGTAACATCTGTTTCAAAGGGCATATCCTACTCGTATAATTGATGACAATATCAATAGAGCAACAATAATTTTGAGAGAAAAGCTTTTACGCAAAAGACATTACTCAAATAACAACCAACAACACATTCAGTTTGTGTTAGATTTCCATCGAGCATCTTGCAAATAGAGAAAGTTATCTATTAGTAACAAATTCAGAACACCTAGCTAGAGCCATTAGCAAAGTTCCAGTTATAGGTTTCTGACAGCCTCCAAATCTAAGGAGAGTGCTGGTAAAAACTGTCCTGAAAATCCCAGTCATCAATCTAGGATTGCACCCTAGTGATTCAGTGTTGCATTACTAGTAAATACCATGAGCAGACTCTCATTTTACAAGCACAGTGACTAGTAGGACCTACTATACTAAACAATGCTTCATCTGCTATCTTATTTTATGTGATTGAATGCAAGCATACAGAATGTCATCAGTAATAGTTGAGCAAGACTACCACAGATGCATGGTAGTCCAGTAACCATAAGTCTGCTTTTCTAACCAGGAACCTAGAGTAACCAGTATCCAGGCATTTCAACTTGGAGCATCACAGCCTCTTCAGTTTTTTCCTGTTTGGCACTAAGGTGCCATCTCGTTTATGTATTTCTGACAAAAGGGAGAATTTTTGGATTTATACACTAAAAACTTTAACATGGCACGGCCTCAACTTGAAGATAATACCATCATCCACTAGGAATGCTGATAATATTGTACAGCTCAGTTTCATCTCTGGTAATATATAAAAGTCAAAGTTTATCTTTTTGTCTTTGTCAGGCGAAGACCTCATATGATCAGTGGCGTACCTAGGCTCAGTAGCACCTGGGGCAAGTGCGGAAGCTGTGCTCCTAGGTGCTGCTGCCACTGCCATCCCCCCAAAACAGACCAGGAAGGATGGGGGGGCAGTGAGCGGGCGTGGAAGGGCATGGGAGGTGTGTGGGCGGGTGTGGAAAGGCACGGGGGGGTTGGTGGGCAGGCACAGGGAGGTGTGGGAAAGCGGCAGGTGGGCACGAAAGTGCACAAGGAGGTGGTTGATGGGTGTGAAAGTGCACAGAGGGTGGCAGGTGGGCATGAAAATGTGCAAGGAGGTGGCAGGTGAGCGCAGAAGGACACAGAGGTTGGTGGGCAGGCATGAAAGTGCACAGGGGTTGCAAGCAGGTGTGGAAAGGCAGGGTGACGGGTGAGCATGAAAGTGCACGGGGAGGTGGTGGGCAGGTGCAGAAGGGTGCGGAGGACCCCCCCCGGGAATGGCATCCAGGGCACATGATCCAGTTGCCCCACCCTAGATCTGCTTCTGCATATAATTGGCTACCTAAGAAGATTCTATGGAATCCTGGGGTTTGCAGTTTAGGAAAGGGCCTTTGGAATTCTCAGTCAATTGTGTCTGTCTTGAATAGGCCGGTTGCTATGGAGATGAGGCCTAGCAGCAAGGAGGAGGGCAGTGTATTCCCTCAGGAAACAACCTCTGTATGTTAGTAAGTCTGAATAAAGATTGGACTGGGGAATATGGGAAAAAGTTACAGGTACTGAACAAGACATTTGAGGAATTAGAGACACTGGATCTCAAATCTTTCTAACAAGTATTACCTATGAGAAAATAAAATCCCAGGCAAGGCCAGGTATATATACCAGTAATCCATAAAGGTGTCCTCTGTGGAGCAGCACTGAGTCTCATATAACATCTGATTTGTTTACATTAAAGGTACTATCAATTATCATTTCTTATGGTGGCTACAACAAAAATAAGTAGGAAAAATGAGATGACAATGTGCACTTTAAAATCAGCTTTAAGCTACCTCAATTATATGCCTACATGTCCAGAGCAGTATGCTACATGTGATGAGAATTAGTTTCACCCATATCAAAGTTTTTTTGGAAGGACAGGGTAGTGCCAAGCTTGGCACACCTTTCAAATAATAGCAAAAGTAGATAGCTAACAGATGGGTATTAGTGGGCATCCGCACACAAACGCGACATCTAGGAGAAGGTCTTTTATGAAGTGGCATTGAGTCCCATGTAGTTCAGAATTTGTGTACATTGATGTAATGGATGGTTCACCATACAGCTGTTACTAATATAAGTAATAAATAATAAGAAATGGTGCTTTATACCCTACAGTCATTTCTAGGCTTCATTAAACCATTCACTTACACACCCAAGGGGTGTGTGTGTGTGTGTGTACATGGCTTTGCACATCTACCCCTTTGTCAGGTTATGAAAGCCACAGTGTGCTGCTATGGCTATTTATTTCAGGGTAGTGGGAAGAGATGATCAGGTAGCACGCAGCCAACTGCACTTTTGTAGCCAGGAAAATACTAACTTCATTTTACTGTCTCTCTAGCTGCTCTGAGGCAAAATGTTGGACAAAAAGCAGGATACAGATAAAGATCAACATCATCACCATCACCACCACCACCACCACCACCATCATCATCATCATCATCATCACAACAACAACTGACGATCCAGGAATGCCTCTTCAGGTCTCTTCCATGCCTGCAATTAGTCTGGTCAATTTTCCCCTCCCTTCACCTGCCAAGTAAACAGCTATGGCAATGTGCTGTGGCTCTTGAAAACTGCCTTCTGGGAGGAAGAGGGATGTGGAACTCCATGGGGAGAATGCATGATAGAAGATTGCAGCCAAATAGTCCTCCATGTTCCAAACTTCCTATAAGAGTGAAGCAATATCAAAAAAAGGTATGTTGCACTTGGGTCATGCAAAGTGCAACAAAACTAGGTAAAAATGGAGAAGGTACCCCTGTGGGACACCACACTTGTTCACAGTGTTGTTATGTTCACAGAAGGCTTTGGCCCAGATTGGCAAAAGCATGCTTAAACATAATGTGTAGTTTAACTCTGATTATTGTCTCCACTAGAACTGTTCCAACTGGATTGTGTTCAAGGCCACGACATTCTGCAAGATATCATGAGTCAGTGTTTTAAATACGTGTCTGCCAGGTTTTCCAGCCAGCCCTAAATTTAATGTTGGAAAAAGAATATTATGCTTCAGTCTGCTAACAGAGGACTTCCCAGATGATGAGAAGCATCTGTTTTTACAGTATGAGTGTGTAGTTGCTGCCTCAAACATTGTGATTACCAATCTCTGCTTCAATCACTCCTTCCATAATATTTTCCTAGTCCTAAGCACAGATTGAACAAATGTTGTTTAGATTGTGGTCTATAGGATTCATTCTTAGACAACACCAAAAATTTTAAGGTTTGGGACATCTGAAATAGTAAGAGAACCCCTCACAAAAAGGGAAAAAAGTCTTTTGTTACTTCTTCAAAGAGGAAACTCTTTGAAGGTTCATATGCAAAAAAAAAACAAAAAACAAAATTCCAACTATTCTGCCATGGTCGAAATGTCAGGACTGCTCGGCACCCACCGCTTCTTCTAAAATGCAACTGTCGAAAGAATGTGTGTAATAAGACCTACACAGGAAGTAGTGGCGGTTGGGATGGGCATCCGAAATTTAAAAATTTCTTGGTTTGTCACTTTCCCCTTGCAAACACCAGACGCTATTTTACGTACCCAGCCTTAGTTTTCCTCCTGCTGGCGTCTCAGAAGCTGTTTACCCAACAGACCTCCGTCTGGAATTCTTTCTCTATTTGTCAATAGAAGTTTCGAGGCTAGCTGAGAAAAGGGATGGGTTGGAAAGGGTTAATTCACTGCTCACCCCACTGAAAAGCCACCTCAGCAGTGCTTACAACCAGTCACCGTATGAATTCCAAAATAAGCACTGAGGAGCATACTTAGACGTTGCAATATGCACGCGGTGGTAAACAATAGCTTGTCGAAAGTTAGATTTATCAACGCCAGCGGAGTTTCCACTGCCTTTCTAACCGAGTAAGCACAGCTCGCAGAGGCTCTTTGTCCGTTTCACTCAAAGTTCTTTTGGCAAATGGACGGGCGTGGGAGCTTCGGAGCAGCCTTACTATAAACGAGCCCGCCCTGCGCCACCAAACCTGAGCAACCCGAGCAACGGCGGCAGTAGGCCCGCCTCCCTGGAAGAGGACCGGGCCGGACAGACTTGACTTTCGTGGCTCCTGGGGCCTCCGTTTACAAAGCAAACTTCAGAAGTGGACCCTTCTTTCTTCTCACTCGAAAAGAAACCCTGAGCCGCCCCGGGCGGAGAAAGAAACGACGAAAGGACGGCGCCAGAGAATCTGCTCGGGGCGGAGGCCAGAGCGGAGCGGGCAGAAGAGCCAAGAGAGCGGGGATACGGCACAGAAGCTGCCCCCTTCCCAGCCGCGGGCGATGCGGCTGCTGGTCCTGGCCTTCCTTCTGGTTAGAACGCTCTCGCCAGGTAAGAAAGTGTGAGGACGGCTTGGCCCCGGTTCAGAAAGCGGCGAGACTAAGCCGCGATCCCCCACTCCCACGGAGGTAAGGGGGCGCGCGCTGTTCTTGCCGCCGTGGGCCTTTCGCCCTTCCTTCGGGAACTGCTTTCCGCGCTGCCGGTTCCTAGAACGGGCGCGGCGCTTGGTTCGGCTTGGAAAGCGAGCCGGGAGCCCCAGCAGTGGCGGCGGTGTCTGCTGGGGAGGTGATCCTGGGTGGGGGAAGAGAGGTCGCGCCGTCGGTTTGTTCAGTCGCTCCGCTCTTCCTCCGAGGAGCTGTACACAGTATGTGGGGCCAGTAGGCAGGCTGGGGTTTAGGGATAGGCAGCCGAGCTGGGGCGCTCCTGTGGTGAATTATCCACTGAAAGAGTACGTAAGTGAATACAGACATACACTTATGCATCTACAGATCGTTATCTTTTGTGATAGGGACACTTCTTACATGCAGATAATGACTACTGGTGGGCTAAAATGCAATGAAAATTGAGTGAGACTTGAACAGAGGAGGAAGAGCTGTTCTTTCTACTGGCAGGTATGGTATTTGTCCATGGTGCACACAAAGTGTATGGCTGAGCTGTTTCTTGCCTCTGGATGCAAGGTGGTTATCCCAAGGTGAGTAGAAGGGGTCCAATCATCATCCTGTTCCACTACAGGTAGCCAGGGGAGCTGTCTTAACAAGGGAGTTTTGTGCTCCTTGTGATCCACCTGGTCAGCTTTCTGGCTGCCCCATTTTGAGCCTGCTGGAGTTTCTGAACAGTTTCCAAAGGCAGCCCCATGTAGAGCATGTTACAATAGTCTAACCAAGATGTAATCAAGGTGTGTGTCACTGAAGGCAGATCTGACATCTCAAGGAACAAGCACAGCTAGTGCACAAGTCTTAACTGTGCAAATGCATTCCTGGCCACCGCTGAGACCAGTGTCTGGCATGACTTGTTTTTCAAAAACCCACGTTGACTTTCAGTGATCGCTACATTCCAAGACAGGTGAGCAATTTGTAGGACCTGATACTCTTGGCACAATTTGAATTCCAACAAATATCAGGATAGTTGAAGACTGCCATTACTAATACGTCTCTTCTCTCTGAATATTTCATCATCTGTTTCATGTGATCCAGGTCCTCAGTGTATGTAGTAGACCCCTACAATGATATCACTGTTGTCTTCCTCCCCCTTAATTTTTACTCGCATACTCTTGATCTTGCAGGATTTAAGTCATGGATCTCTTCAAAGGTGTAAACCTTGACATATAGTGCTACTCCTCCTTTCTTGTTTGGCCTATTTCTCTAAAATAAGTTATTACCCTTTATTGCTACATTCCAGTCATAAGACTTATCCCACCAAGTTTCAGTAGTGCCTATTATATTTACTTTGCTGTGCTACAAGTTCAAATTCTTTGTATTTTCTATGTTCTGTGCATTCATGTAGAGATATCTAAGGCAATAAATAGTTCATTCCTTCAGCTGTGTATTTAATTGTTTTCCTTCCCACTGTGGAGTTTTGTACCACATGCCTGGTTCTCTTCCTAACATTCAAACTATAATCTCTAGCACTTGATGAATTCCTGTCCTCAGGAATACTGTCTCACTCCCTGACATAACTCATTTTAAAGCCTTCCTGATTAGGTTTGTTGGAGTCTTACCAAAAATATTCCTGCCAACTGCTGTGAGGTGCAACCGATCACTTGCCAGAAGTCTTGTCTTTAAGAAACTGCAGACCATGGTCTAAGAAGCCAAACCTTTGCTGGCAGCACCATCTGCTGAGCCAGTCAAGTCATGTGCAAACCATGTATACTTTTTCTTCCTCTCATTTGTCTTCTTTTAATGCACAATCCCATTTTGAACAACAGGAGAGTCTTGATCAGTAGATTCACTATTAAATAAGGTGATGACTCTTTCTTCCATGGCTGGCATGGCTTTTTCTGGATGTTTTCTCTCAGACACTTGGGATACTGGAGAGGTTGCAGTAAACTGCTGAAGTGTGAAAAAGTGCAGTTGAAATGTGTGAGCTTTGCACAGCCCAGGTATGAAATGGAAGATATACTTTGTAGGTAAACTTACTTTAGACTGACTAGCAGAATGTGAGCCTGATTGCAAATTAAGGCTGCAGTCCTGTTCTGGAGAACCTGAAAACTGGCACACATGCGGAATTGTAGTTGTCCTAAGAAAAGTATTGCCAATCTCTTGATTTTGAGATTGTGCTTTTACTCCTAGGCACATCGACCTAGAAATAAGCCCCAATCAATGTAATGTGATATGCTTTCTAGGGGACATAACATGTAAAGGATTTGACTGCATGTCATGTGCCCTTTATTGTGGAATCTTTTAATTTTTAGACACATAGACTCATAGAATTGAAAAGGATTTGAAGACTATTGAGTCCAAACCATTCCAGTATAGGAATCAGCCATTAAGGGGTGGTCACCTAAAGTCTCTTTCAGAACCCCCAACTAAGGTAGCATGCTGCATTGCTGAACAATTCAACTGCTGGATGGCTCTTGTCACCAGTAAGTTCTTCATAATGTTAAGTTGGTATTTCTTTTCTTGTAATTTGAATTTATTGGTTTGGGTTTTATCTTTTGGAGCAAACAGAAAGCAAGCTAACTCCTTCTTTCACATGTCAGCCCTTTGGATATCTATCATGTCATGAAAAGTGTTTTATTCAAACCTCAGTTTTTTGAGAGGCTATAATGTCACCTCTGTCTTTTTCTCCTGCAGGCTCAATATACCCAGCTGACTCTACTGTTTCTCATAGGGCCTGGTTTCTAGATCTTTTTCCATCTTAGATGCTGTCATGGTCCAGGATCTGGAATCTGAGCAGGAGGCTGTGGCTGAGGAAGAGGCAGCTCTCCTTTTTGTAGAGCAGCTTTAGGAGCAGAATGTCTCACTTGCAGCTGATTGGCTCTCAAGGCCACTGATGTGGTGTAGAAAGCAGAGCGCAATCAACAAGGCTCAAATGAGGTCCTTGCCAGGCAGCAAAAGGTTTGATTAGACCCAGCTGGCACTAGTCCATTTAATAGCTGGCATTGCTTAGGGCTGGTCACTGGAAGCAACTTGTCTACTTCCTGGTTGACATTCCTGTTTGTAGACTTCTGCATCTTGCACCTCTGCCTTGTTGACAACCCTTACTGGATTGGTCAAACATGGACTGTTTGCTGGATTCTTCAAACACCAATTGCTTGCTCATTTTCCACTGGCTGACGATGCTTTCCTCAATGGTTTCCCTCTGGACTCATACAAAGATGAGTTGTAGGTCAACAGCCAAACACTATTGTTTTGTTACCCTGCTTGAGCTGTCTTTGAACTGAGTGTTCTGTGCTCTTTGAGTGTCTGCCGTGCTTCACAACAGTTTGCTTCCAGCTCTTAATCCTTGCTTGCTTGAAAACAATGCAGGAATATATTGGCTGCCATGCAGCCAGAAGCAAGCATAGAGCAACTGATTGATGAGAATGCCCAACTGGCTCAGCAGGTTGCAGCTTTGACTGCCTAACTGCTGGCCCAAGTGGAACAAGCTGCAGGAGCAGCTCCCCCATGCAGAAAATGTCCCCTAGCCTGTGCTGGGAAGTTGGACAGATCTCTGCCAGACTACCCTGCCCTTTTGGAACAATGTGTTTTGTTTATGAGCCTAAGAGCAGAGGACTTCCCTACAGACAGCAGTGAATGGGGTTTGTGATAAGTTTGCTGTATGGAGCTGCTGCCAGATGCCCCTGTTGCTGCAACAGAACCTCCTACTGGACAGTTTTGATGCATTCAGCCAACAGCTCTATGCCATGAATACAGACCCTGTCAAAGCATAGGCAGCCAACTGCCAGATACAGGAGTTGAGACAAGGGAGCCCATTCCAAGGCAGAATATGCCGGCAACTCCAAACTTCTGGTGCAGGATCTGTCCTGGAATCAGCCTGCTTTGGTGGAGGTTCCAGGAGGATCTGGCAGATGGAATCCTGAATGAACTGGCTTGTACTGAGTGCCCAGATGACCTACAAGACCTGTTCCAGTTGTGCCTCTGGATCAATGGGTGATTACAGGATCATAAGGTAAGGAGAGGGAACCACCAAGCCATGGTTCCTCCACAGTGTTCCTTATCCTGTTCTGGAACTCCCACCTGCTGATGAAGCTGTGTGGGTTGGAGGTGTTCACCTTCATTTGACAGAGGCAGGAAAGGCATGGAGGTTCAGAGAGTTTCTTTATCTCTGCAGTGGGGGCCAACACCACCTAGCTGCCATGGGTTCTGCCAAGAAGGGATCCTCCACCCATCAGGGAAACAGAACCTGCCAGGTTTAGAAGGGCTGCTAAAACAGGTACAGGTTTTCCCTGCTCATGCCCAGATGCCACACCCCTTTCCCTCCAAGCACCTAGTGGTCTCAGTAACACTGATACCCCCAGGGAAACCTGCCCTGCAAACATGTGCCATGATAGACTTGGCAGCTACTGCCTATTTCATGGACATGAGTGTTGCAGATAAGCAGGGGATTTCAAGACACCCCATTCAGACACCATTGATGGTGGAGGCTATTGTCAGCCATACTCTGGCCTCTGGCCCTGTAGTATGAGTAATGGACAAGCTGCAGTTGCAGATGGGAATTCATGGTGAGGAGGCAGAGTTCTACCTTGTCTCTGCACCCAGTTGCCCTATTATATTGGGCATGGAGTGATTGGAAGCCCATGATTCATGTACATGTTGGTCCCAGAGGAAGATTACTTTTTGGGGCACCATGCTGCAAAGACCATGTCTGACTCCCTCATGGCGGGAGTAGTGGAGGGATCACTCATGGGCATGCCCAGGAAACATGCAAAGTTTACGGACATGTTCAGCAAGATGAAGATGGATGAGCTGCCACCACACCACCCTATAATTGCCGCATTAACCTGATTCATGGAACCAAGATTCCGATCACCCACATCTACACTCTGTCTGAACTGGAGTCAGCAACATTGCTGGATTTCATTACTAAAAATCTGAAGAGAAGTTTCATTTGCCTCTCCTCTTCACCAGCTGCCATTCCCATGCTCTTTGTCAAGAAAAAGCCTGGTAAGTTGAGGCTTTGCAATGACAACCACAAGTTCAACCAGAACCTCTACCTTTTACCTCTCATTGCTGAAATCCTGGAGAAGTTGCAAGAGGCTACAAGCTGGTACACATCTGGGAGGGAGAACGGATAGAAGACAGCATTTCATACTTGATATGGGCATTTTGAGTACACAGTTATGCCCTTCAGCTTGAGTAATGCTCCTCCTGTCTTCCAGCACTTTATGAACAATGTGTTCCATAACCACCTCTGTCTACACCTCTTTGTCATCATCTGTCTAGATGATATTTTAATTTACTCTTCATTCATCACTGACCCTGAACAGCATGTACACACAGTGCTGCAGAGACTGCATGAGTTGCCTCTTGGCCAAGCCTTCCAAGATCTCTCTGACAGGTGGGGGGGCCCTAGGGCAGAGGATAGTGTCATGGGACAGGATCTGGAGTCTGACCAAGAGGCTGTGGCTGAGGAAGAGGGAGCTCTTCCTGTTGAAGAGCAGCCTCAGGAAGAGCAGAGTGTCTCATGTACAGCTGATTGCTCTCAAGGTCATGAATGCGACACAACAGAGAGTAATTAACAAGACTCAGCGAGGCTCCTTGCCAGGCAGCAGAAGAGGAGCTTTGATTAGAGCCAGTTGGCACCAGCCCATTTAATAGCTGGTGTTGCCTGGGATTGGTAGCTGGGAGCAACTTGTTAACTTCCTGGCCAACATATTTTTTTCCTGGACTTCTGTATCTTGGACCTTTGCCTTGTTGACAAACCTTGCTGGATGCTTCAAACATGGACTTCTTGCTCACTTCCCCAGACCTGGAAGTCTGGGGAAGTGAGCTCAACAGTTTCCCTTTGGACTCACAGAGGCAAAGAAGCTTTCCAAGCCCTGTTGATTTATTGCTCTGCTTGATCTCTCTTTGAACTCCTAGTAATTTCCTCCCTTGACTATCTGCCAGATTGTACTGTGTTTCACAACAGGTGCCCTCTTTTGGATAAGGTTCTTCTTAAACTTTGCTGATCAGAATTAGACACACAATTCCAGGCAGTGATATATTTAAGTCTTTTACCTCAAGTCTCAAGCCCCTACCTTCAAATCTCAAGCTGAGTTTCAAGTCCTTGAAGGATAATTCAAGTCAAATCTCAAGTCTGGGAGTGAACTTTAACAGAAAAAAAGAAGGTGAGGTTGTGTGTGTGTGTGTCGAGTTCTTAAGTTCACCCTTCTCCTACTCTCCCTGCTCCTCTTTCTTACTGGCAGCATCCCACCATCCAGTGCTTTCCCTCACTTCCCCCACAACACCTCTCTTCAGTCCCAGCAACAGCCATGAGCCATAATGGGTGAATATTTTTCTTACACCCCCGCCCCCAACTTTGTTATCCCAAGTAATCATGTCAGAGTCCAGAGCAACTCCATATACTCTGCAGCTTGCCCGCTGGTGAAAGTCTCAGCGTGGTAATGGATAATTGTTTTTTTTTTTTGTCATTCATTTTGTTGCAATGCAGATCCAGAACAAGAAATGTGCAATCAGTTTCATGTAATTAAATGGCAGTGTGATGCTTTCTCCCCAGTATGATTGTAAATCTCTCTCACAATCCTAAATGCTCCACTTGGAAATAAAGGCAATGATCCTTATTTGGATGGGTGGGGAAGTTACATGGCTGGTGGCATGTAAAGGATAACAATTGTGGGTTTCAAAAGAAGAAATAGAAATATATGATCTGAGGCAAAGTCCTTACTTACAGACCTAAACTCCCTGCAGTATACAATCCTGATTTATACCATTTATATTCTCTGTTTGAATGAGAAATTTGGGTCACATGTTTTCTCACAAGGGGCTGCTCACGGACTTTTTCAACTCAGTAATAGCAAATTTTAATTTCAAATGCAATTCCCCTTTTAATTATTAGTATTTTGAAGAGCTGTGATTTCATTAATGAGCCCATCCCCCAATGCAGATTACAACTATTGAGGAGGTGGAGCTTTGGTAATATGACAGCTTATTTGCATACTTTCCCAGCAGCTCTTGCTTAAAGTACTATGAGTGAAGAGGAACCCAGGGTAGGAGAGGCAGCAAGCTTTTAAGCCAGTGGTATTTCAGAGGAAAGAACTGGCAAATCTACTTCTGAATATTCTTTGCCTAAGAAATGAGTGCAATTCATGGGTTGCCATAAGTGGACATTCAACTTAAATGTGTGCATGCACTCAAACACACACACACCTTCCCTCCTTGTTACATCATATGCACATATGACAGGAACCAAGGAGAGAAAAAATAACTGTACTGATGAAAGAGGGATCTTTCGTCACCAGCTATGATGTATATGCAATGTTTGTCTTCCTGCCAGAAATCCTCATAGCCCACATCGGCACCAAGTGCAAATTGGTGGCTGTTTTGAAAGAGAAGTTCAGCAAATCACAGCTGTGGCTTGAGAATATAATGACTTTCTGGCCAGAATACAGGGAAAATTGATCATAAAGAACAGACAGGAAGACATTTCCAAGAAAAATGTAGAGGAAACACCCTGGAGTACAGTCATTGTCTGGAGCAGATCATAACAGAAGGGATTCAGAATTGCTCCAACTAAGCAATTGCTTTTACTTCCTCATGAGCATAGTGGTGGTGAAAATGCTCGAACAGAAAACCACCAAAAAAGGATACCACTTACTAAGGAAGGGATCAATGTAACTGCTAGTTGCACCAAGAATAAAAGAAAGGTGCTGGTGACTTTGTTCCTCAGTAGTGTAGAGGCCAGGCTGACAAGATGAACTGGGAAATTGCGCAGTCTCCCTGACACACATATCCAGGATGTGACTGACCACTTGCCAAAACTCATCAGTATCACAGATTTGTACCTCTTTCTCTTTATTCACCAATAATAACACTGCCAGCAACATCTTTGAGCAATTCAGCCTGGACTATGAATCTCTGGTCAGGAAAGTGAAAGGTTTAGAGGTACAGGTGGTATTTTTACTAATTGTGTCAGTGAAAGACAGAGGACTACACAGGGACAGGAGGGTACAAAAAGTGAACGACTGGCCACACAGATGGTGTTGACAGGAGAAGTTTGGCTTCTGGGAAAATGGTCTTCACTTCTTAGAGGACAACTGGCCACAAAGGGACTGTATCTCACAAAGATTGGGAAGAATGTTGCATGGCAAGTCTGTTCAGGAGGGCTTTAAACTAAATCCTTGGAGGGACTGGAGTCCAAAGGCAAGCTCTAAATACAGGGTTGTTTTGGAAACAAGATGAACTTGAAATCGTAGTGCAGGAAGTTAATTATGACTTCACAGGTAAAAATATGACTTTATAGGCATGATGGATGACTTCCATGAGTGGACATATTCACTCGGGCTGAAAGTAAGAGAATGAATTCATTAGAATCATCTAGCATGCCATTTTTGGGCTAGCTTTACAGCAAGTGGTGGCCTCCCAGGTCCTGGGGTTCCTGGATGAAGCAGACTGTCTGGATCCATTTCAGACTGGTTTCGGATCTGGTTATGAAATAGAGAGAGCATTGGCTGCCTTTATGGATGATATATGCAGACAACTGGTAGAGGGAGTACGTCTCTGTTTGTTCTGCTGGACCTTCCAGTGGCTTTCAGTACCATCGACCATGATATCCTCCTGGGCACCTCACTAGGATGGGACTTGGAGGCACTGTTTTACATTCTGTGCCTTCTTGCAGGAGAAAATCCAGAAGGTGGTTCTGGTGGATTCATGTTCAGTCTCCTCGCCATTGGTCTGTGGAGTTAATCAGGGTTCTGTTTTGCCCCCCCGTGCTATTAATATATACATGAAACCACTGGGAATGGTTGTCCAGAATTTTGGGCGACCAGCTAGATTTCCTGTTCCTTTCCACCCCAATCAGAGGAGTCTATCTTAATTCCAAACCAGTGCTTGTAATCAGTAAGGGACTGGATGAGGGAAAGCAAACTGAAACTAAATTCAGGCCCTTTCCGCACCTTACCTTCTTCCAGCGCTGGGGTGCGGGGATTGCGCGGGCAGCCTCTGGCAAGAGGCTCTTGTGTCTGGGGTCTTTCAGCTCCGCATGAGCTGCCTGCTCACGTGAGAACCCCACCTCTTCCTTCCGCAGTGCAGCCTGGGACCTTCCCAGGCTGCACTGGGGCAGGAAGTGTGACCGGCGTGGCTCCGGAGGCTCCGCCCACCAGGTAAGTGCACGCAGGGCCTGGGAGCAATGGGCAATTGCACACCATTTTCGGCTTCTAGCCGAAAATGAAAAGGTGCGCGAGTGGTGCCTGCCGGCCCCTGGAGCATTGCACGATTGTGAGTGTGTTGTGCAGATCGCTCCTCACAATCGCGCAATGCTCCAGGCACCCTTTCGCATGGAAAATACCATGTGAAAAGGGCCTCAGACAAGACAGAGGTGCTCCAAGTCATTCAAAAGGCAGATCAGAGAATAGAGATTCAACCTGTGTTGGATGGGGGTTACGCTTTCCCTGAAGACACAAGTTCGCAGTCTACATGTACTCTTGGACTCAGCCTTGAATTTAGGGGCCCAGGTTTCTGCAGTGGCCAGGAGTGTTTTTGCACATTTAAAGCTTGTGTACCAGCTGCACTTTTTCCTTGAGATGCCGGATCTGGCCATGGGTACATCCTGTTTTGCTGTAATACACAGACATGGGGCTGCCTTTGAAAAATGTTTGGAAACTTCAGCAAGTTCAAAGAGCTGTAGCCAGAGTGCTAATTGGGTCACGTTACAGGGACCATGCTACTCCCCTTTTAAAACACTTCCACTGGCTTCCAGTTTGTTTCCGAGCACAATACAAAGTGCTGGCCTTTAAAGTCTTATTTGGCTCAGGTCCATGCTGTCTGGCAAACCATATCTCTCTGTATGAGCCTGCCCAGGCCCTGAGATCATCAGAGAGGCCTTTCTCTCAGTTCCATCACCTTCGTAAGCACAATTGATGGGGTGCAAGAGAGGGTCTTCTCAGTGGCTGCCCCAAGATTCTAGAACTCCCTTCCCAGGCAGGCCAGAACAGGTTAGGGGGTGCTATGTTGTTTTCAATTTAACTGTTTTAAAAATCTTTTAAATTGCATTTTATTATTTTAACTGGAGATTTGAAATGTTTTAACACTGTGACTGAATTAATTCTATTTTAATGTCCCCTTTTTGTATGTTTTTAATGGTATTGTTTCTTTTAAGGCCAATTTTGGAAAAAGGTAGGCTATTATTGAGAAGGGATGGATGCAAAATTCTATATTTAAGGCACAAAAACTGAATGCAGAGATATCAGATGGGGGATATATGGCTTAGCAATAGTATTGCATAAAGGACTTTGGGATTGTTGTTGATCATATGTTGGCTGTGACCCAGCAGCTGCAGGCAAGAAGGTGAATAATATTTCAGCCAGTATTAAGAGAACCGTAGTTTCCCAAAGGAAAGTGATAATCCCACTACATTTTACACTTGTCAGGCCTCATCTGGAGTACTGTGTTCAGCTCTGGGGATTTCATTTTTAGAATGATATAGATATTCTTTTTGGTTGGACTGGGTTCAGAGAGAGGCAAGAAGAATGATGAGAGATATGGAGAACAAAACGTACGATGAAGGTTTGAGGGAGTTGGACATGTTCAGCTTGGTGAAGAGAAGACTGAGGGGTAAGACAATAATATTCCTGGTATTAGAGGAATTGCACCAGTTGATGAAAGAAATTTATACTATGATTTTATTTAAAAAAAGTTTCTCTCTTTCTCTCCCCCCTCTCTTTGTACATATAAGAATTACATTGTAATATGTGATTTTTCAGTTAATATGCCCCCACAGCTAAAGAAGATAATAACACAACCAAGCTATAGCAACAAATTAATACAAAATGCTCCTAACAAATATGCAGATCTAATAATTCAGTGATGTTGCTATTTGCTTTTGATTGGTCTATGTTTCATGATGGGTGCTGGGAAAACAGTATCTCCTCAGAACTTAAGTAAAATTTCTATAGAAGATCATCATTTATTGCATGTAAACATCCCTCTCCTTTCAATACTGAGAAAGCCAGCTTGGATGCATTTGTTTTTCCCTTTGCAGAGATGTGCAAAGCTCTGAATGTGAGTGTCTCTCCAGGACCCAAAGTACAATTTATGGTTGGAGACAATGCTACCTTATTTTGCCATGTTTCTCAAAAAAGACATCCAGAGAATCTGCTTGCTGTCCGGTGGGTCTTTGTTCTTCCATCTATGACGGAATATTTGATGGTCAAAATGACTAAATATGGGGTTGTCCAGTACTATGGAAATTATACACATCACTTCTATAGACAAAAGCTTCGTCTTCTTGAAGACAGACATAGAACATTGTACACATTTTTGATCTTGAATCTCCAACAATCTGACCAAGGGCACTACACATGCAAAGTTCAGGAAATTGGTAAGCACAGGAACAAGTGGGCAGCGTGGTCTAATGGCAGTGCATCTACAGAAATCCAAGGTAAGAATATACCAGCTTCTGTTGTAATCTGCCTTCTGTATATAATAAATTTTTGCCTTCCTGTTTCAGATTAATCCAGAAATCTCAAAATTAAATCCAAACTGTCTAATACTACTGAAAAATGAGTATTACTTTCATAAATAACGAATAATACATTTTGTGTTGTAAAATACTTCACATATGGAGTAAGTGAAAATTCAGTGATAAAGGGTCTGTAAATGAATCTGTTCTTCAGAGAAATGTTTATCTTCCAGTAATGTGGTTAAAAGATAATGGATCTACCTGCTGTGCAATAAACTTCTAAGAACCTCTCTATATGCATTTTTATTTTGTTGAATAGAAAGGATACAAAAGAAACAAAACTGAAGGTTTGGAAATACCATGAAAGAATTAAGCCACTGTGCATTGTGAAAATGCACAAAGGCAGTCAGTTAATACAGCAAACCTTTCCAAAGTTTACTGTGTGATGCTGGTGGATAATGGATGTTGCCATAGTTATTAGAATAATCAATACATAAAAATGTTGATTTGTGAAAAAAAACCTTGAGATTATTATTGATCATAAGTTCAACATGGCCCAGCAGTGTGATGCTGCAGCAAAGAAGGCAAATAATATTTTAGCTTGTATTAATAGAACTGTAGTTACAGTGAAAAAGGAATTACAGTATATCCCCCATATCCGTTTGACTGGTATATTTGATTTCACTTACTTGTGCTGAAATTCAGTTGCAAATAGTAATTTGAATCTATTTTTTCACCACCCATTGTTGATGTTTATGTTGTGCACTGGCTTTGGGCTGCAAATAATGGCTACAAAGGCCCTTTCCGCACGGGGTAAGTAGTATGGCGTGGTGCGACCTCTGACGGAGGCCGTCCACACCTTGGGAGCGGACTGGGTCGGACTACTTGTTGCAGTTCTGCACCTCAGTCCGCTCCGGAGTGACACGAAGTGGTTGTGCAGCGTGCTTTTTAAAAACCTGTTTTTACAGGTTTTTCAAAAGCACGGAGTGCGCAACTCTGTTCCCACGCTCCGGTGCAGATTTGCAGGTGCGCACCAATGCGTGCCTGCAGATCTGCTGGGGGTGGGCTTCCGGCTGGCGAGCTTCTCCGGTTGGTGGAGAGCCTCCGCCAGCCGGAAGCCGCCATCTTGGACGCCGGAGAACTGCAGAACAGCGAGCTCGCGCTGCTCCGCATGGGGACGGACTTACCCGGCTGCCGGTAAGCTCCGTTTCAGTGCGTTTCCCCCCGTTTCCCCCTCCACATGCGGAAAGGGCCAAAGTCTTTCTCTTATATTCTGAAGTTCTGTCCAGTTTCAGGGCCTTCTCTCCAAGCTGCATACTAATCAAGATACCTATGTCATTCATCTCACGGAAAAAAATAGCGTTTGCTATTATCTGTGTTTTTTGTTACCCATGGTAAGTGCAGGAACGTATCCCCTGTACATATGGGCTATATGCTGTAATAGTTCCACTATATTTTCGCTAGTTAGGCCTCATCTGAAGTGCAGCATTCAGTTCTGGGCACCTCATTTTAAGAATGATATAGACAAGTTGGAGCAGGTTCAGAGAAGGGCAACGAGGAAGATGTGAGGTATGGAGGACAAAAGATACGAGGAAAAGTTGAAGAAGCTGCGCATGTTCAGCATGGTGAAAATAAGACTGAGGGGTGACAGGATTGCACTCTGTAAATATCTAAAGGGCTGTCACAGAGAGGAGGGTGCAGGTTTGTTCTCTGCTACCCCAGAGAGTATAAGGCCAGGTCTTATGGTTTCATGTTACATGTTACTTCTTGACAGCAAGAGCCGTTTGACAGTGGAACCAATTGTATGGAGGTGATGTCTTTGGACATCTTCAAAAAGAGGGTAGACAGCCACCTGCTAGGAATGGTCTAACTGGATTTCCTGCATTGACCAGGGAATTGGACTTGATAGATTATGGGTGCCCTTACAGCTCTATGATACTATGATTCTAAAAGGAGCTGTGTGTCTGATTACAGGAAACCCTCACCTTTAGATGCCCCATTATCTGACAACTTACTCTTTTGATGTTTCCAAATTAAGGACAAGTTCCATTAATTTGCTGGGGGTTCCACTGTTTCATCAGTTCTTCTTGCCTATGGGGCCTTGCTTGGAACCACTCACACATTCGCACTGCTTGCAAAGCAAGCTGAGGGAGGGGAAGGCACTAAGCTAGCTAAGAGAGTTTGTAAGCAAAAAGCACATGGTCAGTAACAAATTAGTCTGCATAAGTCCTTCATGCTCCTTACAGTCCAGTACATGGTTTCAGCTTTTCAATCAATTCTGTTTTCTGACAGTGCTGTGGTCAGATAAGTGGAGGAAGCCTGTACATTATTTATTCCTCAAACTTGCATGGTCAAATTTTTCATGACCCACTCTCCAAAGTCTGCATTTCTATTTATATATAGATAGTCTTGAGCCTCCTACCAGTTTTTGCTGATGTAGCCACTAGATACATAAATTCCCAGCATAACGGTTCCCAATAAATAATGATAACAAATTCAAGGAAAGGGAAAAACTTGTCATTTTGTTTCATAATGTTGCATATTTTTTAAAATATTCTCCAGAATTTTTGGATGTAGGAAGAGGACCTGGTAATAAATGACATCTCCAATATTCATTCCTTCAGAAATGTGGATAAATTAACTTTGTTATATGGCAACGTACAAAGCCTACATGGTGTAGTGGTTTGAGCATTAGACCCAAGTTTGATTCCCTGCTTGACCATGGAAACCTACAGTGTGGCCTTGGGTATGTCACATTCAGTTCTAGAAAACTCCACGATAGATTTGCCCGGGGTCACCATAATTTGGAAATGACTTGAAGACATACAACAACAACAATAACAACAACAACAACAAGAGGGAAGTGTATGTACAAAACAGATCATGTAGTCTTTAGCGGATGCAAAAATTGAGTGCATGTGTCCTTTGTACTATATTTATTTCCACAGATTATCATCTGTAATAATGTCTAAGTGCCATTCCCACATCAGCTTTGAGCCAAAAGAGCAACCATTGATGGATTCAATTAGGTTTTCAGGTTTGATTCTCAACATGTCATGAAAGTTTGACAGTTACCTCTATAAACTTTAACTTAGTGAATGTTTCAGCATCACCTAAAAAATCAGCAATTACTGTGCTAACTGCCTCCCTAGTTGGTCACAGATCTGTGTTCCTGACTTTGGAGTTGTAGTTATATGAAGATTACACAATCAGTATAGATCATGCTTCCCTTGTCATGGAATTATGTATATTCATCTAAGCTAGCAAAAAAAGGAGTGTTCAAGAATGAGTTTATAGAGCATAATATGGAGATTATTTTTTTTCTGCTTTTCTTCTTTATTTTGATAGTATCTTAAAGAGAGGTTTCTCCACTTAGAATCATACAGCTGAAAAAGATTCCAAGGGCTTTCTAGTCCAAACTCCTGTCAGTGCATGCATCCACCAGTAAAGCATCTCTGAGAGGTAATTATATCTTTAAAGACCACTCACAAAGGTGGAGAGTCCACCACCTTCTCAGGAACCTTGACTATTGAATAGATTTTCCATCAGGAAATTCTTCTTAATATTTAGAATCTCCTTTCTATTTTGCATTCATTGGTTCAGGTCTTGTTGTTATTGCTGTTACAATTGTTATAGTTATAACATGTTATTGTTATTATTATTGTTGTTGGATATAAATGTAAAAATAATTTTAAGGATAAGAATAAATAATTTTAATTTTAATTTTTAATTTTAAGGATAAGAATAAATAATCTTTTATACCCCTCATTTCCCCCAATACTGGGATTCAAGGTAGCTTAGAAAAAATTAGAACGAATAACATTAAAGGCACTTACAAAGTCATCTATAAAAACACATAATAAATTATTATTAAAATGCAATTAAACTACTCATAGAATCAAAACCATTTCAGACAAACCCATTAGAAACAAACAGCAAATAAAATAAAAATCAACAAAACAGCATATTATTAAAAGCCCTCCCAGTCAATTTCTAAAAGCCTACCAGGGCTAAAGAGTTTTCACATGCTAATGGAAAGAGAGCACTGGGGGAGTCATCCTAGGCTTCCTAGGGAGGGAGTTCCAAAGCCTAGGAGCAGACATTAGGAAGGCCCTCTCCTGTGTTCCAACCAAATGTGCCTGGGAAAGTAGTGAGACCAAAAGAAGAGCCTCTCCAGAAGATCTCATAACAAGGGCAGGCTAATATAGGACGATACAGTCCATCAGATAGCCTGGATGCAAGCCATATACGTCATAACTAGCACTTTGAATTATTTCCAGGAACAGACTGGTAGCCAGTGGAGCTTCTGCAAAAGAGAGTTATTTACTTCCTGTAACTCTCTTAACGATGCGGCTATAGGTCTTCGGGCTAACTGAACTTTCAAAGGCAGCCCCAGGTAGGAACTTGTTATGATACTCCAAATGGAATGTAATTGAGACATATATCACTGTAACCAGATCACACATTTTCAGGAACAGGCACAGCTGCCATATTAACTTTAACTATCCAAATACTCTCCTGGACACTGTAGAAACTGAAGCTTCTAGAATCAGGTGTAAATCCAGGAGTAGCATATGGTTATGTTATCTTTGAATTATTTCTTCTGCAGGTCAAGCGTACCTCATAGGAATAGGTTTCCAGACCTTTAACCATCTTTTTACCCTTTTCTAGATGTCTTCCCACTTGTCATTGTCTTTCTTAAACTGTACAGAATTGCCTGGAGTTGAACATAGTACGCAAGGCAAGGTTTGACCAAAGCAGTGTACGGTGATTTGCTTACTTTTCTTGATGTAGCTTAAGACTGCTTTGGCTTTTATTTTAAATCTTTGCTGCCACATTACACTAATGGCTCATGCTAAGCTTGTGGTTTACCTGAATCCTTAGGCTCTTTTCATGTTTGTTGCTGTCGACTCAGATATCACCCATCTTATGTTTGAGCACCTTAGTTTTCCTTGCCAACCTTACATTACCCCTGTTGAAGTTATTGGTTTTCTTCCAGCACTCCAATTAGTTAGAATCGCCTTGAATCCTAAAAAGAAAAAAAGGAGAAAAAAGGAATCTAGCAGCATGTTTAAAGCTAACTGATTTATATTTTACCATGGGCTTTTGTGGCATCAGTCCACTTCCTTGGATGCAGTGACGCAGTGAAAAGAAACTATCTCACTTACTTCAGGCCTGCATGGCCCACAGCAGAAACATTATGAACTTAAACAGTGATTTTTTAAAAAACTATACAGCACCACACTGAGCCAGCCAGAGGAGTTGGACATTTCACAAGACCTGTCCATCTGTCTCTCCAAACCTACACACATAGTACAGTTCTGCAATGATTGAAGGCTCCCTTCCACCATCTACAAGTGAAGGAATTTTTCACACACAATGGCACTAGCCAGGACAAGAGTGCAAAAGCATTATCTCAGTCTCCACAGCATGACAATGGACATTGCAGCAACAAGCAAGAATAATACTTCCCAGCACTATAAAAAGAAGTACTCTACATGGATGCCTCTGGAAAGTCAGAACACAGAATATGATTTCTATATAGCATGCTTTTGCTTGGAATCCTGTCCAGAGATCCTACTGATGAATATGAAGGACAGATTACTCAGAGAATTTCGCACTGATGTACAATACCAAATATGAATGGATACCTGACCTAAAACTTTACTGTCATGCCAGCTGTCTTTCCTGGATAATAGAATGGATTCTATTAAGTAATACAAGATGATTAAACTTGGAAGGATTTAATTTAAGTTACTGTTGGCATGCTTATGTTTGATATGGGACAGCGAATGTAAATAAAGAATTTTCCAATCTTTTTTTTCAGAAAATCTCTTATAAAAGTATGGACAAAATATAAAAATAAGCATTATCCTAAAGTTCTGTTGTGGATTTCACCATACAAAGCATTTTACAGACTAGAAAAACCGCAGATGGATAAATGAATCACTTATAAAGACATCATAAAAATAAAGGAAAAGGATATTCAATTAAAAGCTACAGGGAAATTAATATCTCACAGTTTTACAACTCTGGTTTTTGCACAGACAGTTGGCAGAAAAGATTAAAATGGATTTAAAAAACCCCCTGAAGGAATAGAATCAAAGGGATCAGAATTTGATAAATTATTGAAACAATTAATTGGAATGCTCTGTAAATTATTATTGAACCTTGGATGAGATATAGTTAAAAGAAAATATGATCAAATGGACGTACCCAATACATTTAGGTCAATGGGGAAAATCCTGGAACGTAAGTCAGAGATTTACAAAGAGTTCTAATGTAAGAGAAAATTATTATGAGATCTTCTATGGATAGTATTTAACACCAGTGCACATAACTAAAATTAGGAATAATTGTTACTGCAGTGGATAACCCTATCCCGGGGTCTACAATTTAATATTAAAATTATATCTCCATGTGCTTGAGAAGTCCCCTGAACGAGCACGTAGGCAGGGACGGTAGAATGACCGAAATCAGGAAAAACCTGGTCAGGCCAGTAAACTCTGAGTCACGTTGCCCCAGGAGACCTCCAGCCACGTGAAAACTTAAAATATACAGAGTCCTCAGCCCCAAAGAGCCTGCTTGAAGAAATTAGCTCTTCTGACGAACAGCCAATCAAGTGAGAATGATTTGCATACTGCCGCGGCTTTTGACAGCTCCGGCAAAGCTGATCATGCAAGGAACTTTGACATTTTGTAGCTTTGCTCTCCCAATCATGCAAAAGACATGGACAGTTTGGAGCTTTTTTCTAGCTCCTCCGCTGATTGTTCTCTCCGGGATAGGATTAACCCTCCACGTACCTTTTCCGCTAAAAATACCCCCGGTTTTTTAGTGTTTCTTCGGATCGCTCTGGATTGCTCTTGGCGTGCCGTCACTCCGTCCGGCTATCCCCTCAGCTCCCTCCATGCTGAGTCCCACTTCTCCGCTGCTGTCTTTGCTATCCAGACTTCGGACCCAGGTGCAGTATTCCCCTGATATAATCCTCAAAAAACCCCTATCCAATTTCCTCTCTTTTATTTCTAAATAGCTCTTGTGTGAGTGCGTGCGTAAGTGCGAACGTGTGCAAGTCTTTATTTTTAAATAAAATCATTTTTATTAGACAATTCTGCTTGGTTTTTGGCTCAGCCTCACCCCATAAAAATTGGGTTAAAGATCTCACTAGGTTGCCCTGCTTCTCGTATTGCTATTGCCGGTGCCCTGGCTAGTTGTCATTCCCCATTAATTGGAGCACTTTGAGGTGTCCCCCAAAGGACCCCAGACATCAGGGTAACATAATAATACTTAAAAAAATGTTGGAAATGCAAACAAAAAGCTTCCTTTTGTCATTTATGGCGGCAGTGAAGAAGTTTTGGAAAGAAATTCATGAATGTATCATAAAAAATTTCAAAACTAATTTCCCCATGCAGCCAGAAATATATCTACTTAATATACTGGATGGCATTGGTATCCAAATAAATAACTGGAGAATTTTATTATATATGATCTATGCTGCCTAAATAACCTTTGCTCAAACATGGAAAAATGTACATATTCTCATAGTTCATGACTGGATGTTGAAACTGTACAAAATGGCAGAACTGGAAAAATTAACAGTGGCATTAAATGATAAGCCAGTTCAGCAAGTCACACACAAATTTAAACTCCTCTCTGGGAACTTAGATGGGGAAAACTGTCTATAGCATGTTTTTATGATTAAGTCCAGAATCTTATTCAGTACTTATTTCCATTTTTGGAATCATAGAATCATAGAGTTGGAAGAGACCACAGGGGTCATCCAGTCCAACCCCCTGCTATGCAGGAACACATCAAAGCACTCCGAACGATGGCCATCCACTCTCTGCTTAAAAACTTCCAAAGAAGGAGACTCCACCACACTCCAAGGCAGCATATTCCACTGCCGGACAGCTCTGACCATCAGGAAGGTCAGAGGTTCAGATGGAATCTCCTTTCCGGCAGCTTCAATCCATTGCTCCTTGTCCTAGTCTCTGGAACAGCAGAAAAAAAACCTGCTCCCTCCTCGATGTTCATATCCCTTCAAATATTTAAACATGGGTATCATGTCCCCTCTTAACCTTCTCTTCTGCAGACTAAAACATACCCAGCTCCCTAAGCTGCTCCTCATAAGGCATGGATTCCAGACTCTTCACCATTTTGGTCACCCTCCTCTGGACACACTCCAGCTTGCCAATATCCTCCCTGAAATGAGGTGCTCAGAACTGGACACAGTATTCTAGATGAGGTCTAACCAAAGCAGAATAGAGTGGTACTATTACCTCCTTTGATCTAGACACCATACCCCTATTGATGCACCCAAGAATCGCGTTGGCTTTCTTGGCTGCCGCATCACACTGCTGACTCATGTTCAGCTTGTGATCTACCAAGACTTCTAGATCTCTTTCACACATACTGTTATCCAGCCACATGTCTCCTAACCTATATTTGTTCATTCCATTTTTTCTACCTAAATGCAGGACCTTACATTTCTCTCTGTTGAAATTCATTTTGTTAGCTTTGGCCCAGCTCTCCAATCTGTCAAGGTCATTTTGAAATTTGATCCTGTCCTCTGGGGTATTGGCAACTCTGGGGTATTAGCAATTATCAACTGTATCCTTTTGGTACGTATCAAATAATTTGAGTACCCAGTCATCTTGAGATAGTTGTTCCTTTATATCTAACCCTTTAAATATGTTCGACTAAATATATTTCTGGAGTCATTGGGAAGTCTATCCCTGTTTTCTTTATTATGAATTATGAATTTCTCTCTTTTTGCATTACTATATTTCCACCACATATGGAAATATGCCCCCTCCCCTTTATCTCCACATGTTAAGCATGTATCTTGAGTATTTTTGTATATATTGGCTAATTTGTTTGTTTTAAGATGCCACTTATAAAACATGTTATAATAATTTGTTTTAATGTGATACGTCTGGTGAATTTTAAATTCTTAGACCAAGACAGAATCATTAGATCCACTCTCCTAGTCAGATCTGCTCTATATTGTTCATGTAACATATTTCTTTTAAACAAAAACAACAGCAGCAATAACAATAATAATCATAAATTGAATGGACATATCCCAGATACCTCAAGCAGACATCATCTATTTACTACTCAAAATAAACAAGGTAATTCAGGAAGTTCTCTTGTCTTGAGCATTAGCACCCTCAGCAATGGGTTATCTGGATAGAAGGACTTAATTCTTAGGCCATATGTCACCAACACTCCAAGCTGTGTAAGGAATGCAAGAGACTTGCTGAGGAAAATATCCACAACTTCAAGTCACCAGGAATACCATTCTAACAGGGGCTACAGCACACCTAGCAAGCAAACTTTGCCATTTTGGACTCACCCTCTGAAATTTTTAAACAGAAGGTAGATGCCCATCTGTCAGGAGTGCTTTGATTGTGTATTCCTGCATGGCAGGGGATTGGACTGGATGATCCTTGTGGTGTTATCCAACTTTATGAGTCTCTGATTCAAGAAAGTATATTCGTTAGATTATACAATTATACCCATAACTACTTCATTTTTTGGGAATAACATGTACTTTCAAATCGATGGTACAGCTATGAGCACCCACTTGACACCACAGTATACAAAGATTTTCATGGCTGTCCTGGATAAACACATCCTCAGGATTCCAAAAGAAATGCTTCCTACCATGGAGCAAATCTTTCATTGGAGCTATAATCTTTCGAAAATCTGAGATGAATTGACAGTAACAATTTGCAAATCCCAGAAACCATTGGACATCCCTTGCAGTCCTGGTTATTTGCATGATGTCACTGTCTCTAACTTGGAAGTGTCCATTTCCACCTCATTTGGAGATATACAATGGCCTAGGAAGTCTACTGCAGGTAGATCAAAAGCACATTTCTCCACTTTGCACAAAACTTATGTTCCTGCAGTGTTGTAGTACTATTTGGGCATGCACATTGTGGGTTGTTTTCACTGGAAGAGTATATATGAAAATTAGCATGGTAAAAAATGATAAAACAGTCCAGATAGTCACAAAAATGTCATTCATTAGTCTTCCAGTCTTAAATAGCTACTCACCTGAAATAGGATATATAACATGAATGGTAATATAGAGACAAGACCCTGCCACGAATTCAGATACCAACTCTGTACTTGCATCTTTCCTGGGAGCTAATTATGTGATGATGATGATGATGATGATGATCATGATGATGATGATGATCATGATCATGATCATGATCATGATCATGATTTATAATGCCCTTTACACCGAAAGGCGGAACAACGACATATACAATCAAGGACAAAGACATTAAAACAAAAAACCACAACAGTACATGGCATGAAATTGCCAACACCTCACCAGTCGCTACCCATCTCAGAACCTTGACATCTCAGTGACTTAAGCTGGAGAGTCAAAGAGGAAGATTTTAAACCATTTACGAAAACAGGTGAGATCTTCTTCTTACTGGAGGGCCAAAGGAAGGCCATTCCACAAATGCAGAGTCAGATCTTGAAAGGCTCACAGCCTTGGCAGAGCTTTATGCATTGGTAGAACAGACAATAGTTCTTTGCCTGAAGATTTCAAATTCCTAGATGGAACATATCAAGCAAGCTGAGCTTTAAGGTACTGAGGGAGGTTAAAATGCAAAGCTTTAAATACCAGGACCAAAAGTTTGAAACAAGCCTTGGTCCAAATTGGTAGCCAGTGAAGGGATCTACAGGAAGAAGAAACAGGTGAATATTTTGGCAGATTTAAAACAACCTGGACAGCATTGTTCTGAATTAAAACCAGAGGAAGAAGGGAACAGGAAGGCAAACCTGCCAGTAAGCTGTTACAATCATCCAGGCATGAGATAACCAAGATCTGGACAAGCAGATGGGCAGTCTCTACAGTCAGGAACCTCTGGATCCTGTGGATGTTCAAAAGGTAGAAGTTACATGCCTTTGCTGTAGCCCTGATAAAGGGATGTAGAGATAGGCAGTCATCCAGCAGGACTCCAAGGTTCTTGGTAACTGAGACGGGAGCCACTGTGCAACCCTGTAAATTCAGTGGGGGACATGAGAGAGGGGCTGCTGGGTGATCAGGCTGAAACACCAAGATCTCTGTTTGGTCCACGTTCAGCTTAAGATGGGGAGCTGTCGTCCATGAAGAAACACACGACAGTCTGTTACTGACTTCCACACAGTGGCATCAATTGATTTGGAACACTGAAAAATCTGAGTGTCATCTGCATAAATATAATACTGAAAACCCAATTCAGAAATAAGTCTAAGGGAGAGTATATACAATGAAAAAAGAAGAGGGCCGAAGACTGATTCTTGTGGCACCCTTAGCATTACAGAGAAAGCTTTTGACATGAGTCCCTGAAATGAAACAGAAAAGGAACGATCACACAGGAAGGATTTAAACCAGGACAGAGCATTCTCTGTTATTCCTAGTGATGCCAGCTGTAATAGTAAGATCTGATGGTTCAAAGCATCAAAGGCTGCAGAAAGATCCAACAGGATCAGCACAGAAGTTAATTGCTGTGCCTTTGCCACTAGAATATTGTTCAGTACATGATTTAAGGCTGTTTCGGTGGAATGACCTGTACGGAACGCTGGTTGAAATGATTAAAAAAAAAATCATGTGTAGTGAGGTATGGCATCAATTGGGAAAGGGCAGCTCTCTCTGAAATTTTTGAAAGAAATGGGAGCAGAGACACAGGGTGATAGCAGAAAGTGAAGGATCCAGAGAAGGTTTCTTTAATAGAAGGCATAAAACAGCATGCTTAAAGCATCCGCAATGCTGGAGATCCATTTAGTTGGCTCCTTTTCAAAGGTGATATACTTCCTATGTCAGTCGTGCCCCTCTGCACTCCAGTATAAACAGGATAGTCTGCACAAGAGGTTAAATGGGCACAAATCTGACATTAGCCATGTCAATACCCCGGAACAGTGACAGATCATTCAAACCTTCCTGAACATATAACATGGGATTTACAAGTAGCAATTCTTGGAGAAAGAAATTTGAAAAGAAAACTGGAAAGAAGGACTGGAATTTTGTTCATGAATTCCAATCCATTAACAGAGGTATGAACATAGACAACAGTTTCATGGCACATATTAATATATGAGTGCTCACAACTACATATAAAACAAAAGGAATCTTCTGAGAGAGGTTTTTGACTCTGAGGGAACTGACCTTTGAGAGACCTGAAAGACCTGTATCAGTGCACACAGCTCTTTGAAGATTTAGGGCAAAGGTTGTCTTTCTGAATCTCTCCCACTGTCTTACATTCACTGTCTTGCTTTCCATCCCACTGTGACAACTGTATAAATATGCTTAATAACCTGATCATTCTGTCATTGCATATGAGATGGCATTGTTCATGCTAAAGTATAAATCAGTTAGTCTTTAAGGCACAGTGTGCCATCCGTACATGTGGGGGTTCCATTCCAGGAACCCTGATGTAAAAAAACAACTGAGTATCATATCCCATTGTAGTCACTGGACGCAGTGTGCACATGCATGCATGGGTCCGCGCCCATCATATCCATTGACTGTAACAGGAGCGATGCTTCATCTAGCTTTGGGTGCGCTCTACTACTAGATTCCTTTTTTTCCCCTCTGCAATTTTTCCTTTTTATTCTGCAACTGACTAATATGGCTATTTCTTTGAAAATTTTCCAAGTTTGGTGTCATTTGTAGATCTGATGAGCATGCTTTCTATTCTGTTATCCGTATGTTTTGATATGAGAGCCACCACATGTCTGCTAGATCCTTGCTCTTCCTGGGTTATTAAAAAGGCCAGAGGGGGACTGGCCGAGTGGGTAGAGGGTGTGGTTAATGCCTCTTTGAGACAAGGTAAAGTTCCAACTTGCCTCAAGGAGGCTGTTATAAAACTACTACTAAAAAAGCCATCCCTTGATCCCACTATTTTGGACAATTACTGACCCGTCTCTAATATTCCATTTCTGGGCAAGATTTTGGAACGTGTGGTAGCCTCTCAGCTCCAGGAGTTTCTGGATGAAATGGATTATCTAGATCCATTTCAATCTGGTTTCAAGCCTGACTATGGGACTGAGACTGCTTTGGTTGCCTTAGTGGATGACCTATGGCAGGAACTAGACAGGGGGAGTGTGTCCCTGTTGGTTCTGCTGGACCTCTCAGCAGCTTTCGATACCATCAACCATGGTATCCTTCTGGGTCATCTTGCAGGGATGGGACTTGGGGGCACTGTTTTACAGTGGCTCCGTTCTTTCCTAGAGGGCCGAACTGGAAGGTGGTGCTGGGGGACTTCTGTTCGACCTCCTACCCTCTAGTCTGCGGGGTCCCTCAGGGTTCGGTCTTGTCCCCCATGTTATTTAACATCTACATGAAACCACTGGGAGAGGTTGTCCGGAGTTTTGGGGTTCAGTGTCATCAGTATGTGGATGACACCCAACTTTGTTACTCCTTTCCACCACAAGCCAAGGAAGCTGTCTTGGTCCTACACCAGTGCTTGATATCAGTAATGGACTGGATGAGGGCAAACAAATTGAAACTTAATCCAGACAAGACAGAGGTGCTCCTGGTCAGTAGAAAGCCAAATCAGAGAATAGGGATTCAGCCTGTGTTGGATGGGGGTCACACTCCCTCTGAAGACAGAGGTTCGCAGCTTGGAAGTGCTCTTAGATTCAATTCTGAGCCTGGAAGCCTGGGTCTCAGCAGTAGCCAAGAGTGCATTTGATTAAAGCTTGTGTGCCAGCTGCACCCATTCCTTGAGATGTCAGACCTGGCCATGGTGACACGTGCCTTGGTTACATCCTGGCTGGATTACCGTAACGCGCTTTACATGGGGCTGGCTTTGAAGAGTGCCTGGAAACTTCAGTTGGTCCAAAGAGCTGTTGTTAACTGGAGCTGGTTACAGGGAGCATACAACACCTCTCCTGCAACAGCTCCACTGGCTGCCAATCTGTTTCCGGGCACAATTCAAAGTGCTGGTGACCTTTAAAGCCCTACCCGGCTCAGGTCCAGGTTATTTGAAGAACCGTATCTTCCCCTACGAACCAGCCTGGGTGTTGAGATCTGCGGGAGAGGTCCTTCTCTCAGTCCCACCACCCTCACAGGTGTATTTGGTGAGAACACGGGAGAGGGCCTTCTCAGAGGCTGCTCCCAGGCTCTGGAACTCCCTGCCTAAAGAGGTTAGACTGGCACCTGTTAGCCTACTGGATGACCCTGTCCCAGAGTCTACAATTTTGATATTAAAATATGATTCCATGTGCCTGAGAAGTCGCCTAGATGAGCACATAGGCAGCAATGGTTGAACGATCAAAAACCAGGTCAGGCCAGTATAATCCCCTGTCACGTAGCCCCAGGAGATCTCAAACTGTGCAAACCCACAGTAGACAAAGGGTCCTCAGCCCATGAGAAGCCGACTTGAGGGGATTAGCGTGTTTGCCCCAAGTTGACCGATAGCAATAAAATCGTATCAGGCAAGGGCTATTTACATAAAGTCCCACCACAACCCAATGCAGCCGAAGATCCTGAGACTTCGGCAACACCTTGTAATCTCATCATGCACAGGAAGTTGCCATTGTGGAGCTTCTTTCTTGATGCGACACTCATTGTTCTCCCCGGGAAAGGATTAGCCCTCCAGGTACTTTTTCCCCTACAAATAGTCCCAGTTTTTAAGTGGTTCTTTGGATCACTCCTGGTCATCCCAGTAGACCATTTCTCTGTCCGTTGAGTATTCCACTCAGCCCTCTCCGTGCTGAGCTCCACTTCTTCACTGTTTTTCCCGGGCCAAGGACTTCAGGAAAAGGTACAGTATTACCCCGGCTACAATCCCTTCAATATTTCCCCTATCGAGTTTCCTCTCTTTTGCTTCTTAATAGGTATTGCGTGAGTGTGTGAGTGATTGCGTTGGTGCATGAGACTTTCATTGAATAAAATCATTTTATTGGACATCTTTGTTTGGTTTTTGGCTTGACCTGACCCCGTAAAAACTGGGTAAAAAGACCCCGCTAAGTTACCCTGCCTCTTGCATTGCTATTGCTCGTGCTCTGGCTAGTTTCCATTCCCCATCACGTGAAGCACATTAAGGCGTCCCCCACAGAACCCCAGAAATCAGGGTAACACACCCTCCCTGCCTACCTTCAGGAAACAGCTAAAAACATTCCTTTTTCAGCAGGCATTTTATATCTAGTTTCTGTCGGCGCTGGTCATTTTAATTGTTATTTAATTGATATTTTAATGCTGTTTTTATGTGTATTTTAACATGTTTTAATTATTATTGTGGTTTAATTTTGTTTTAACTTTTGTATATCACAGTTTTTAACTATGTTTCTTTTGATGGCTGTAAGCCACTTTGAGTCCCCTCAGGGAGAAAAGCAGGATAAAAATAAAGATACTACTACTACTACTACTAATGATGATGAATGTTATGAGGAGGAAAGGGACACCTTTTAACTCAATCTGGGCAAATATATTGATTTCAAGGAGAAACCATGTTTTCAATAATGAACCATCAAGAAATTGTGAAAAGCTTGCTAAATTTTAAAGAATTAGAAAGTGGATCTTTTGCCACAATTGATAAAACTGGTATTGAGTCTTAGCTTACTTCAGGAAGTCTGAAAAAGAGAGCATATTATGGACAGGATGTACATTTTTGCCACCATAGTTCTACCTAGGTATTACAGTTTTAGTTTTCTCGATTTTTAAAGAAGTTTTTCCTCACAGGTTAGGATGAGGGCTTGTAATAGCAATAGCATGTGTGTTTCTACACCGCTTATCGGCTAAGTACTCTCTAAGTGGTTTACAATGTGTTAACTAATTGCCCCCAACAAGCTGTGTACTCATTTTACCAACATGCGGAAGGATGGAAGGCTGAGTCAACCTTGGAGCCTGGCAGGATTGACCTCACAACCTTGTGGTTGCAGTACCAGCATTTAATTAAGTAATTAAGTGATATGGCTGTATTAAGGTTGCCTGGTGGTACCCCACCCCAGGGTCTTAAAGATTATAAGCTAAGTAAGGATTAACAATATGATGTGGTGGCCAAAAAGCCAGTGCAATTCTAAGCTGCATCAACATGAACTGTTGGGTGGTGGAATGAGGTTAACTTTGCTTGATTGAAGATCTTTAAATAGAGGGTTGATGGCCATCTTTCAGGAGTACTTAAGATGTGTATCCCTTCATGACAAAGAGCTGTATTAGATGGCCCTAGAGATTCCTTCCAGCTCTGTGATTCTATGATTATCTGTACTGCTGTCAAACCTGGTGTCACTCATCCTATATTTGCACATCTGATCTTTCTATCCTAAATGAAATACTGTACCTTTATCCTTGTTGGTGTTTCTATGAACTGTTTGGAGAATGTGCGAGGGAATTTCATAATTTTGTCAAGAACCTGAAGGAAATTCTGATCTTTTTCAGCTGAATTTTGGAATGTTTGTACAATCCTAGTTTTTTAGAGCTTCCGCTAATCTGTTATACATCTTGGAAGTAAGGCAGACCCACAGTTCTCATTACCATGTCCATAGAAATCCACATTTGAAGTCAGGGCTCTTTTTTTCTCCTCGTTCCCCCCAATATTTTGCTTTGCTTTAATTACATTTTATTTGGACTATGCTGGTGTTTTTTTAAAAAATCTGCGAACAATGTGACAATAGGACTTACAAATATTTTTAAAATTAATAAATAATTGACTCTCAATTGATTTAAGGAACAGTTAATATTCCAGTTCAACATGTTCCATAAAACCTACATATATTGCGTATTATTAGTTCAGAGACATGTATTATGGAATTCAACCCACTTCTGCTGCCCTTGCAATGTTAGCCTCACTTTACCTGTAAAGCCTGAAATCAGACTTAGGCACAAAACAGGTATTAATCTGGTAGATGGCTTAATCCCAGAACCTCTTTTTTTTTTTTAAACATGCATTAATCTATAAAAGTCCCAAAACCTCTTTGATGCCAGACACCTTCAGGTAAAAAGAAAGTAATTGAGTAATCTTTGCCATTATTTTTGTGTGCCCTTTACAGTGATTTCACCCCAAATTTCAGATGAGACCAGTACTGAGAAAAGTCACAAAGCCTGGAAATTTTTTGAAGGTGAAGTATATACTTTCTACTTTGTCCTCAGAAAATATCTATAATTTATTGAAAAGTTTTGCTGTGTAGTGTTGATTTAAAAAACAGAGGGCTGTGCAAGGGAGGTGTGTTTTTAGAAAGTGTTTACACATTTAGTTTAAGCAAAGAGGCAACAGAATTTGCCTCAGGACATAATAAGCATATTTTTCTGCATTCTGTTGTAAAGGTTCAAGCTTCTTTTCCATACGTATTGCACATAACTGTGTGTACTTCAAGGTCTTGTGCTTATCCCTTGAAACTGTATAGTATCTGTTTGCATAGCCCCATTCGTGACTATTGCACCTGTCAGGAAAAGCAATTTTTGTTGTGCACATTGCTTAAACTGAAGGCTAAGAAACTGAGTCACTTATGAGAGTGGTTTATTGTTCTTATTTTCCTGTCATCTGGCTTTGCAGGCTATTTAGTGACAGTGGCCCATGATGGGTGGAGGGAGTCCCATTAGAATGGAGCAGCTGTCAGCCCGAAAAGATGGAGAGAGAAAATCAGCTTTCAGTTTATTACAATAGCACCAGTTACTTTGTTAAAATTCATATCTTCATGTTTGTTTATGTGTCACTAAATACCAGTGGAATTATTTTTAAAGTAAAAATTTTGTCCCACTTCGCACATATACTATTCCATATCTAGTTACACCTTTTTTGTGTGACTCGTACATTAAAGTCTTCATTCCTTCCCATTATAATATTGTTTTATTTATCTCAGATCAAGCAATAGATTAGCTAGAAGAGGGCTTGAGTTTCACTGGATATTACTTGTTTCACAGAATTTGATTTAGTTTTTAAAGGACGATTCTTGTGAAGTTTATCAGTCTAACATTTGACAGTGCAGCAAGGGAGAGTCATATGTAGAAGGAGGATTTTCTTCATAGAGCTGATTCAGATATAAATTTGCATTTGACTAAAATTTAATATGATTTATATCTTACCTTTTCCCCAGCTCAGGATTCAAGGTGGCTTACAACCATTTAAAAAGATAAATCCTGGGAAAATCCTCTTTCAGCCTCTATAACATTTATGTACATGTAGAAAAGCTTTTACTACAATTAGTAAAGTAAAATGTGTTAGATATTCAGTGTTCAACGTCTGTCGTAATTGAAAGAAGTATTATTTAATGAACAGAAATACCTATTAAAATTTGAGAATTTTTAAGAGATGAAACAGATGCAAAGTGCGTGTGTTATAAAAGGATATCGGCAGAAAGGTATTTTTGGAGAGAAAAATTTGATCTTGTAGTGTATCTTTGTGTTGTTAACTGCTTGTCAAGTTGCCTTCAGCTTATCTTGTGAAGGAGAGACCTCCAAGTCACCCTCTCCTCAGTCGCCCTGCTCAGGTTTTGCAGATTCAGAGATGTGTCTTCCTTGATTGAGTCTACCCACTTGTAATGTGGTCTTCCTCTTTTCCTACTGCCTCCTATCTTACCAAGCATTATTGTCTTTTCTAGGGAGTCCTGTCTTCTTAGACAGTCTCAGTTTGGTCATTTTGGCTTCTAGTGAGAGGTGGAGATTGATATGCTCTAGAATCAATTTTTTTGTCTTTTTAGCAGTCCACAGTATCCATAGAACTCTTCTCCAGCACCACATTTCAAATGAGTTGATTTTCTTTCTATCAGGTTTCTTCACTCTCCTGTCCTGCTTTCACAACTATGCATAGAAATTGAAAATATGATGGCACAGGCAATCCTAACCTTAGTATTCAATGACATATCTTTATACTTCGGGATCTTTTCTAGTTGCTTCATAGCTGTTCTTTCAAATCCTAGTCTTCTTCTGATTTCTTGACTGCAGTCTCCATTCTTATTAATGACTGAGCCAACAAATGGTAAAACTTGGCTTATTTCAATGTCTTCATTGTCTCCTTTAAAGTTATGTAAATCATCTGTGGTCATTATTTTTTTTTCTTTTTTCAGATTATTAGTTTTAAACAAATTCACAATTGGATTCACAGTCAGAGAAAAATACATTCAAAAAGGAGGAGAGGGACTAAAACTAAAACACAATACTGACAAAATAAGCTAAAACGTTGAAATCTAACTAAAACACTAAACACTAACTCACTAAAACACAAAAGGGCTCTGACTCCCAAGCCAAACTATAATTTAAAAAAGTGTGTAGGGGGGTGGAAATATATTATTCTACTTCTGTAGAACCAACTAAGTAATCCTACTAGAATTACTAGTAACTATAGCTACAAATTAATGTATTGTTGGATTTCTTATTGCTCAAAAAGTCCATAAATGGTTTCTAATCTTTCAAAAAATCTTCATTTGGCATATCCTTTAAAACCCACACTAGTTAGGCAATTTGGGCTAACTCAGCAACTTAATCTATTCTTTTGTCATTGGTGCTTTGCATTCTTGCTTCTGTTATCATATAATGAAGAAGTAATCCATATTCACTATCCAATCCCCATGATACCCAACAAAAATATTTCTGGTCACATTACAAAATCCATCTTTAATTTTTTTAGCATATAAATCTTAGACTAATAATTTTCCATCTTCTTACAAGTCCACTACATATATATAAAAAAGGAGTCCTTCTTATCAAGACATCCCCAAAATTGATTTGAAAAATTCTTGGACATTTTTGACAGCTTATTTGGGGTTAGATACCCTCTATACATCATCTTATACATGTTTTCTTTTAAAGTATTACACAAAGTAAATTTTATATCTTTAAATCACATTTTCCCATACATCCTTTCGAACATTATGTCCAAAATTTGCAGCCTACCTTATCATATACTTTTTAATAGTTTTATCTTCTGTCTCTAGTTGCAAAAGCCATTTGTATCCTTTTTAAATAATGTAGCCATCCTTTTTATGCAACTCTAAATAAAACTCCAAATGAAGTGAGCGTCTGCTGGGAGAAGAGCAAAATATATGGCTCTCACCAGATCGGAGGGAAAACCTCAAACTAAGACCGGCCAGGACAGAGCAGCCAATGAATAGTCAAGAACATGACTTAGACTAGAGAAAGTGGTATGCCAAGTTCCAAGGACATCTGATGTAATCCAGCTGCAGGATTGCCTGGTGTAAGTTTTTTTTTTTTTTCATTGTGATGATGGATTAATTTTACAGTAGTGAATCAAGTTCAAGATCCTCATTCAGGCCTGAAGGGGCCAATGAATTAAGTTTGAGGATCCATTCTTTTCCCCTTTTTATAAGAAGTCTTTCATTTTTATCTGACAATTTTTGCAGTGTCCAGAACCTAAAATCAGATGCAGAATGCTGCATTTCAACAAAATGACTGACCAAAAGAACCCCCATTTTTTATTTTTTAAATTATACAGATGTTCAACAAGTCAGTTTTTAGGGGTCTTGTTGTTTATCCCACGTATATTTTTTGACACTTGCATTGGATTGCGTATACCACATAGCTACTGTTGCAAGTGCTAAGGTGGGTTATCTTATACTTCTTTTGGTCTTTTGGATTTGTGAATTCTGACATTTTGGGACATTTTGGGACAGAAATACCCTTGGTTGTCTTTGTGGATGAGCTTCCTGGAAAATTGAACTGAGGGAGTGTGTCCCTGTTGGTTCTGCTGGACCTCTTGGCAATATTCAGTGCTGTTGATCAGGATATCCTTCTGGGTTGTTTTGCTGATATGAGACTTGAATTTTGAGCATCACTTTGCTTACATGGGAAAGTGATGTAATAATTCTATGGTTATTGCAATCCCTGGTTTCCCCTTTCTTAGGGATTGGCTGTATATTAAACATTTCCAATCTGTGGCTCACTGTTTTGTTTTCCACATTTTTGACAGATTTTAATTAGAACTAGAGTATATTCTCTTTCTGTAGATTGAAGCAGCTCTATTGGTATGCCATCTGTTCCTGGTGATTTATTTCTTCCAAGTGCTCTAAGTAGAGCTTCTGCTTTACTTTCTAAAACTGCAGGTTCATCATGAAATGGTTCTTCCTTGAATTAATCTGTCATCTTTCATCTCTTATATACAGTTCTTCAATTTATTCTTACTATCATCTTTTTATTTGGAGTTGGCCATGTAATGTATTTCTCTGCTGGCTATATAGCATCCTCACTCTTGGTTTAAATTTCCCTTCATTTTCCTGGGTCTTAGGGAAACTGTCTCTTGTTTTTCATTTTTTGTGTTATCTTCTATTTCTCTGCATTATTATAGTAGTTCTCTTTGTCTCTGCGCACAATTTGTCAAATAGCTGCATTCTGTGTCTACTTCTGTCACTTTTTCCTTTTGCTTCTTGTCTGACATTAACTGCTTGAAGAGCCTTCTCTTTCTTTTTTGGCAACACATAGCGTTTTGGTTTTGGTTTTTTGCATTCCTCCCTAACAGTGTCCCTAGCTTCGGTCCAGAGTTCTTCTGGCTCCTGGTGTCATGTTTAGGATAACTCCTAACTCCAGTGAACACTCAGTAGTTTTTAGAAGTTTATTCAAAGATGATTATGATAAATTCCCAAGTGCACATTTCAGCAGTTTGCTAGAGAGTTCCTGCCATTAAATTTTCTTACAAGCAGTACATTACCAGTTTGTGCATGCTAAGATGCCAGTTGTCATCTAAATAAAGCAAACTCTTTTCACAGGCTGGCTCTTTTCCCAGACCTTCCTGATCTTATACTACTTCTGATCTCACCCCCTTAATGAAGCCCATTATATCAACATTCGTTCATTCATTCCCCAAATGTTGCTCTTCACATTTCTCATGTCTTCCACCTAGCCCTCCATCCTCTTTCTCCATGCATCCGGTTATATAGGCACTTCTAGTATACGGCAGTGATACTACAGTTATAAGACAGACTTTCAAGTACGTAAAACATGTGTCAAGCAACATACAATTGTTATGATGATTAAACCTTCAAACTACTAGGGAAACATGGATCTACTAACCACAACTTTAAAACACATTACAGGCCTAATGCCTGATAGAGATGTTATCATGGCAGCGAAGCCAAGTGACCTGATACCTGGTTAGTTCAGTTTGCTTAATAGTGCAAATCTGTTTTCTACATTATCTTTAAATTCTAGCTAGCAGATTGAAAAAGGTGCTTCAAGAAGTAATTTCTGAAGACTAAGCTGGTTTTATTCCAGGGGAACAAATAAGGGACAATGCTAGAAATATAATTAATATAATTGAGTTATGTGAAAAATATCCTCAGAAGAGATTGTCTGCTATTTTTTTAGATATTGAAAAAGCTTTGGATTCAGTTAATTGGAGACTTATGATGAATATACATGAGTGAATATTGGGAAAAGATTTCAAAAATGGATAAAGGCTATATATACAAATCAATCTGCCCAGATTATTATAAATGGTGGAAAATCAGAGAAAATTAAGTATTCAAAGGGGCATGAGACAGGGGTGACCATTATCCCCTCTTTTGTTTCTAATGTTTATTGAGGTTCTGATTGAGAAGATCAGAAGTAACTTTAAGATAAAAGGGATTAAACTGAAAGGTCACGAATATAAAATCAGAGCCTTTGCTGATGATTTGATGGTTACATTAGAAGAACAAGAACATAGTTTAAAAGAACTTAAAGCCATTCTTAAAGATTTTAAGAAGCAATCAGGATTGAAAGTTAATGATGATAAAACAAATAACAATAACAGTTACAGTTCTGTACCGCTTATCGGTGCAATACCTTGACCGAAAACATCCCCCTGGACGAAGAAAAACAAATATCACAGTTAACTGGATATAATATTGTTAAGAAAGTTAAATATTTAGGTACACAGTTAACAAAGAAAAACTCAGACTTATTCAAGAATAATTTTGAAGTTACATGGGAGAACACTCAGAAAGACATTAAGAATTGGAATACCTTGTCTTTTATGGGGAAAATTACAGCAGTTAAAATGTATGTTTTACCTAAGATTCTCTTTTTATTTCAAATAGTTCCTGTGATCCATACTGACAAAGTTATCCATGCTTGGCAAAAAGAAATCTCAAAATTTATCTGGGACGGGGGGAATAAACCAAGAGTGAAAATGAAAATACTCCAAGATGCAAGGGAAAGAGGCAGTTTGGGGCTTCCAATTTTAGTACTATATTATCACACTTGCTGGTTTAATTGATTGCAAGATTGGATTAAGCTTGAGAAGACAAAACTATTAAATTTGGAAGGAGCTGATTTATGGTCAGGATGGCACTTCTGTCTATGGTTCAGTAGGGCTAAGCTTAACAAGGAATTTAATACTCATTGTATAAGAAAAGCCCTATTGAATGTGTGGAAAAGATACTTTCCAAGATGTTCTTGGAAAACACCCTATGGGTCTCCCCCTATGAGGCTTGTTATAAAAAGGACAACATACAAATGGCAAATGGATTAAATATGAACACTTAATTGAGTTACAAAATGATCAAATAAGAATTGGTCACAACAAGAACTTAATGAAGGTAGAATTCAATGGCATTGGCTTCTTTATAGACAACTTGGAGAAAAATTAAAAGCTGATATTCAGCGAAATGGATTCCAAATGAGAGAAGAAGATCTGACCACAATTTTGTCTCCGGGCAAACCTAAAGTTATTTCTCTAATATACAAAATTTTACTACAATGGGATACGGAAGACGAGACAGTCAAAATTCTAATGATCAAATGGGCACAGAATCTTTCATATTCGATCCCTTTCAAACAATAGGAAAAAATATGGAAAAAACCGTTAAATTATACAGCTTGTCAGGATATCAGGGAAAACTTATATAAGATGTATTTCAAATGGTATCTTACACCTGAAAAGATTTCAAAAATGTACTAAAATTGTTTAAACAAATATTGGAAATGCGAATCTGAAATAAGCACTTTCATCAATGGTGGTCGTGTAAAAATGTGAAGAAATTCTGGAATGCTATACGTATATACCCAGATATAAAAAATCTTAGGGTTCCATTACAAAATAATGCCTGAGTAATATTTGCTAGCTATAATGAAAGATGATTTGGAGAGCTAGGTATGACAGTTGCTGCCAAAATGTTAATAGCCCAAAGTTGGAAACAGAGAACTCTCGCTTCAATAACAGACTGGGAGATGAAGCTCTTTGATATGCTACAGATGGATAGGTTTACTTATGTTGTAAGCGGAGGCTAGTAAGAAGGATTCTTCAAAGATTGGGATAAAGAGATAACTTATTTCAGAAATCTGTGGGGTAATATCAAGATGGTAAATATTGATTTTCGATAATATAGTTTTAATACGCAAGAACAAGGGCTATAGAGATTTGACAACAGACAGACAAAATACTGTTTTGTGGTTATATAACCTCTCATCTGGGGGGAAGTCAGGAAAGAATGTAATAAGTATCGTATAGAATAATGTATAGTGTTTGTTGTTTCTTTCTCTTGAGGCGGTATGAATATACATGGGTTTTTTCCCCTTTTGTGTGTCTTGTGTTTTTTATGATTTATAAAATCAATAAAAATAATTATAAATTCTATGGGGATGTTTTTCGGGTTGTATTTTGACACCATGATTAATTTAGTGTTCTTCATTAACTTTATTCTAATATTTGATATTAGCATTTCATAATCTATGCCACATCTGTTCCTGGTTTTGTTTTTGCGGATGGAACAGAGCTTCTATCCATATTCCACTTACATTTATATAGTCTATTTGATTCTACATTGGCCACCAGGTGATGTCCATATATACAATCACTGCTTGGGTTGCTTGAAGATTGTGTTTGTGATAAACCATCTGTTGACTTCACAAAATTCAGTCAGTCATTCTCCTAATTCATTTCTTGATCCTAGGCCAAATTTTCCATTTATTTTTTTTTTATTCTGTTGTGTTTCCTACTTTTGCATTCCAATCCCATATGATTAACAAGAAGTCCTATTTTGGTGTGTGGTTAGTTTTCTCCTGGATTCCATTATAGCATCTTTCAATTTCTTCTTCTGCCTCTGTAGTTGGAGCATAAACTTGGATTGTGGTTATATTGATGGGTTTTCCCTGAAGTCTTATTGATACTATTCAGTCAGGCTTTGAGTTATAGTTTTTGACTGCTTTCACTACATCTCCCCTCACTATTAATGCCACACCATTTCTTCTTAGATTTTCATTTCCTGAGTAAAATGCTGTATAATTATCTGACTCAAAATGTCCCATTCCTGTCCACTTTAGCTCACTTACCCTAAGTATTGCAATGGTTATACTTTCCATTTCTTGTTTTGCTATTTGTAGCTTCCTCTGATTCCGGCTTCTCACCTTACATGTTACTATAATATGTGCTGTGCAGCTTCAGACTGTAGTTTCACTTCTAAACAAGTCAACAGCTGAACATCCTTTCAGCTTGAGTCCAGTGACAACATTAGCCACAGCACTACTTCTTTTTTTCCTGTGCTGTAGCCCAGTAGCTTTTTGATTGCCTTCTGATGTGGGAGTCTTGTCTTCTAGCGCTGTCTCTTGTTTCATTTTGGAATGTCTCATCATAGGGTTTTCATGTTAAAAGGCATTCAAAAGTGGTTTACCATGCCTTCTTCTTTGTAGTACTAACATGGTGCACTACTGTTGTCTCTGAGAGATCACCTCCTAGTGTCACCCCCCACTACTACTGCTGTCCAGTAGTTCTTTGGCACATTGAGTCCACAATCCCAGCTTCATTTTAATCAAAAGTTTCAAAAATCTAAACACCCTTACTGCGAATTTCTAGTAGGGATGGCACTATTCCAGGATGTAGAAACTCTTGTTGTAGACAATTAAGATCAGCTCACCTCAAATCAGGGTACTTAAAAGCTCCATGGGTGCTGCTAAAGCTGTAATCCAGATACAGTCTCATGGTGGTGGCTGTTCTCATCTCCTGCACTCCATCTGCTGCTGTCTGCAGCTGTCGTCTCGTTTCAGACAGAAGCTAGGGAGAAAGTGATGGATTTCCAGAACTCCACTTGTTTTTTCTGTGCCAAGGAGAAGACCAATCAACTCAAGTTGGTTCTGAATCAACTTCTGCCACAAGATAGAAAGGACTCCTGCCAAAACAGCAGGAGTCATAGCATCATGAGCTGGACTGGAAGTCCCCAAAAGAGTAATCTTTTCAGGCAACAAACAGAATACAACTTTCAATTCTAATTTCTCACTTCTGATATAATAACACAAATTTAAAATTTTTAATTTTAAAAAGCTATTGTCATCAGATCACCTTCATTCTTTAAAAAAATCAATCAACCATTTCCATATAGACACAAATTCATTTTGAACTATGCCTTTTAACCTGTGCATTAGATTGTGCATTTCAACTATTCCCATCAATCTGCTTAACCACTCATCCATAGTTGGTAAATCTGTTTTTTCCCCCCCAATACTTTGCATTTATCAATCCTGCTGCTAATAGCCTGTGTTGGACCACAATCCATAATTGTATCTTTTCTCCAAATTCCTAATAAATGTAATTTGGGTAGTCTAGGTATTCAAGACTTCAGTATCTTTATTCATACTTTGAATCTCCATCCAAAACTGTTTAGGTTTGTTGCATGTCCACCACAGATAGTACAAAGATCCAATGTGATCTTGGTCATGTTTCTCTGAAAGATTAAAATATATCAACTATTTCTGAGGAGCTCTCATTTCTGTCCTGTAAAAGGCCTCGTGTGGCAAAATCCACATTGAAATTCTTGGACATAATCTCAATTTGTATTTATTCCAGATCTTCAATAAGGAACATCTGATACAATGATTATTAAAAGCGACATTAACTTTGGGGCTCCCAGTTTAGCTTGGTATGAGCAAGGACAGTGACAGGAGAGCTTTGGAGATCCCAAGCCATGACAGTAGTGGTAAACCATGGATTTTTGAAAACTCAAGTCCACAAACAGGAGCCCAGGACCTAGATGCACCCAAAGACCCCCAGCTGTCCTGCAGTTGTACCCTAGATTCATCACCATCTGATTTAGGATGATAATCGTGGAGGGCAGCAGCTGGAAAGCAGAGCTGCCATTCTGGTAAGCGAGCGGGGAAGCCCCCCCTTCTTGCACTGAAAGTGAACTTCCAAACCTCTTTAATAAAGTGAAGAGTAACTTCTCTAATATATAATAAAGAAGATTTTCTTGACTGTTGGGACAGCCTCCCTTATTATTAGTGTTCCTGTATTTTTCAATTTATATTTTTAGACTTTTGGGGGTAGTACAGTGAGTGGTTAAATATGAGTCTATCATGACTAGTAACATTTTGAGTGTCTTACTGGATCTGGGCAAGGGGGATAGGAGAAACAAAGAACTCCCTAGTACATTTTTATTTTGTTGATCTTATCATTGAAGTTTATAGTTGCTTTTTGAAGAAAGACTTGGGGAGTTAAATGAGCACTGAGTGGGGGACTGAAGAGGAATATATTTTGTGCTGAAGTTGACTGAAGGGAGACCTATCTGAGGATCTTAGTGAATGTTTTGAAGTGTAATAGCTCCTTTCCAACTCAATTGCTCCAATGCGTATTTTTAAGGATTTAGTTTTGAGTTTTAAGTTTATCTTATTTTTGTGCTGGGAGACTCTATTGGAACTCCAAAGTTGCTGTAGTGTTTTGGTAATTAGCAGAGCAGTGACCTTGAAAATGCGGTTTGGCAGAACAGCTGACATCCTTCTATTGCTGAATTACTGACTACGCTTTGCAGTGTTTTTTTTCTTCTTTCTTTTTTTTTTCCTTTCTCCCATAAATAAATTTATTTAAAGCCTTTATTATTTTTTCTTTTTTTAGGGGATTTAATCCTCCCTAATATCCTCTAAGAAGTACTGAACAATACCTAAATATTTATCTTCCTCTTCTATTTTTTTTTGTTCTCCCTCTCCTTTTTTTCCCATCTCTCCCTCTCTTTGATGGTAGATGGTTGATTGAAGGGAAGAGACTAATTGTTGGTGAAAGGGATGAGCAAGATTTAAGTAAGTGGGAGAGAATGGGAGAAGAAAGAAGAAGGAAGAAGGAAAGAAGAATTGTAACAAAAAGGAAAGAAGAGATAGAAGGAAGAGTATTTAAACATAAATTGCTTACTCTATGTGATAAAACCAGAAAGAAGAAGAAGTGAGAGATTTGATCTAAAGGTCCTGGAAAAAGGAAAAGGTTAGCAAGAAATATTGGGAAAAGAAATAGAAGAAGACTGGAAGATGAAGGATTGGGAAAGTTGAAGAAGGTATGAGAAAGTTGATGAGATTTTGAGAAGGAAAGAAGGAGGTGAGAAGAGAGAGAGAAGCAGAGAAGAGTGAGAATGGGTTAGAAGGAGGAAGGGAAGGAAGGAAGGAAAAGAAGAAGGAGGAAGAAGGAAGAGAGAAAGGAAAGGAAGGAAGAGAGAAAGGAGAAAAGAGGAAAGAAATGGCTGGTGTAAAGAGAAGATTCAGAACAACTGTCAACTGTCGACTCAAGCTAGAAGAGGCTCAATGGAGGAAGGAGTGCCTTATTATGTGAAAAAAATATGGATGATATGAGAGATTTTAGAAAAGAATCTGGGCTTCTTCTAGAGGATAGGAATACCGCATTTAATTTCATGCAGAAACTCATAATACACATGAAAGAAGACAGAAAAGAAGGAAGAAATTCAATGTCTAAAAAGAGAGACACAGGATATAAATGAAAGAAAGAGAATTGGATCAATTGGCACTAGCTGAACAAAGAAAAAAGAATCATGGTTGAGGCTTAGAAGTGTTTTGGAGATGCCAAAACTTCCGGTAGCCATGGCGCAACGATTGGTTGGGACTCACGGTACTAGTGAATCCCAACGACCTGGAGAGGTTGGAAATCTCCTATAAATTAAGATCTGAGGAGATATTGGCCCCCTTGGTAAAGGGGACACGGAGGGGACTCAAAGGGGATCCGAATTCAACCGACAGTGTACAGGAGCTGGAGGAAAAGAGGAGACCTGTTCACAGATGGAGGCTGACAGAATCACAGAGTCACCATTACTGCACCAAGGTGCCTTTACAGGCTTAGTTGCGCCACCACTATTTTAATCCATACACCATACCTGCATTAATTAAGTAAGCATCTCTTCACCAGTTGGGTAACCTGTATCCGTATGTGTTTTTTTTATTGGGGTGAATTAATTTTAATAACTCTTGATCTACAGAAAATTACGAGGTTCATGGTTCATGGTTCGCGGTTAAAACAGACTGGAAGAGTACTTTGATTATATTTCTGATCTCTCACACTTTGGGGACAGCTTTGTTTAAGCGAACTAAAAGAATATATCATTCAGTGATGGTTTGGTGTCTCTCTTTAATATGACTGTTTGCTGTTTTTGGAATAACTTGGATAAGTATCAGATTGGACTTTAGCTTTGTAAAAAACTCTGGTAAAAACTTTCTTGCTCCTTTTCTTTTGGAGAGAAGAATAGAGGGACTTAGAAAATAAGACGAAACGGAATCTGGTTTCTCATTAAAACACTTAAAGTAATTTAAGTCCGAAATAGAGTGTTGGAACATAAAATCTAAAGGGAACTAGGAGAAACAACGGAGGAGAGCAGAGCGAACTGAAGAGGAGGAGTCCAGTGAAGTTAGAATTGAAGACAGAGTTTAAAACATAAACACCATAACTGAAGAAAATAAGGAGAGACTTTATAAGAATTGGGAGTCAAGAGACATCAGGAGAGCTGAACATAAAGACAGAGACTTTGCAATAAAGCAAGACCGAAACCAGGAGAGCCGGGAATAGGTGGGAAAAGCTGTAAGAAGGAAAAGAGAATTCAAAGCTCTACTGCTGTTATTTATAAATATTGGAATGGACTGTAAGTCCATCGAGCCTTGGAAAATAAAAACAGAGTATCAATATAATTATACAAAAATACTGTGATAAGACAATTGTATAGATATTACGATTTACATTTTTAAGAATATTACAGTGTTGAGAGATTGTAAAATGGTGTAGTGAAACATCATTGGTATAACAGACTCGTGACGACAAAACAATTGAGGTTAATGTACTAACACTGGGAACAGTTACAATAATAATTTACATAGAGAAAAAGAAAAAAGGGGGGAATGGGGGAATTCTAACAAAATTAGAAATAAGAGGAGACAGAGGAGATTAAAGGAAAATAAGTTAGTTAAATTAAACCAATTAAATTAATCAGAACAAATTAAATAAACTAAATAGTTACTCAGTTTTAAAAAACAATAATAATAAAAAAGAGATAGTATAAAAAACACTTGAATAAATTTATTTCAAATCTAATTTTAAATTTAAATTGAAGTAAATAATTAATTAAATCACTCATTTCATTCTACTACTCATATTAGATTAAAATTAAATAGTATAAATAAAATAAACAAACTAATCAAATACATTAATTGACTGACGTACTTGGGAGACATTTAATATAGTTGGTCTCAAAAACTTAGATAAGCCCAATCCAGGTTAGATTAAAGAACAACTAAAGAAAGAATAAGGTTAAGAGAAAAAAAATAATTGAACAACTTTAAGACTTTAGGTGGAGAAAGAGGGAAGAGATAAATAAATAAATAAAAAAGAAGATTACATTTTATTTCATCAACATAAAATAGTGCAACCTCTGTACTACCCTACATTTTCATTCAAGGAAAAACCCAAAGAAAGCAACAAAGATGATGGCAGCAGGTAAAAGAAATCAGGGATGGGAGCTCAGACACAGATACAAACATTATTTCATAGGAGAGCATCCACAGAAATCAAGACCCTGCCTACAGAGACAAAGATGCCACCCACAGAAATCCAGACAACAACACAAGGTTCCAGATTTGATATAAGTGAAGAAATAAGGAAATTAACCATGACATTTAAGAGTGAAATGAAAGAAACAAGAACAGAAATGAAAGAAATGAGTTCAGAGATAAAAGCAGATCTTCGGAAAGAACTAGAAGTGTTTAGCAAGAAACTGGATAACATCTCAAAAAAGTTAAAACATGTTAATGGAAAAGTAAAAGAACTAGAAGAAAGAACAATAAAGATGGGAACACACACAATGAAAATGGAAGAAAGGAAGGAACAACTGGAAAGGACAACATTATCAATGGATATTAAAAGTAGAAACAAATCCATTAAGATAAGAAGGTTAAGAGAATCTCCTCAGGAAGACCTATAGTGATTGACTAATTCATCTTCTGGCACAATTTATTGGATGGGCACCAGAGCAATTAGACCTGGAACTGGATAGGATCTTCAGGATTAACTCTATGGTAGCTAAAAGGAAAAATATTCCACAAGACATCAGTGTATACTTTCTAAGAGAAAGAGTGAAAGATTTGGTTTTACAGCAAAGTTATACAAAAAAAATTGTGGTGGAAGAAACTGAATTAAAATTTTATAAAGATGTTCATCCTGCTTTGTTGAAGAAGAGGAGAGATTATAACTTCATGACACAAATTCTGAGAAATTGGGGAATAAGATACCCATGGGAAAAAACAGAAGGCATCTCATTTTGTCTGAATCAGAAGAAATTTGTTTTGAATTCCATTGCTAAAGCGAGAGATTTTTTGAAAAAACACAAGGAAGAACTCGATAGACTAGAAGAATTACAATTGGGTCAAGAAGAGGAGCTGAATAAAGACATTCCACAATCAATACAAATATTAGAACCAGCAAAAAGAAAACAAAAAATAGAAGGAGAAACCATTGGAGAAGGATGAAGAAGAAGAAGAAGAACCAAACTCCCTACAAGACTTGGAATTAGAAGAAGAGACAGAAGATACTGAATAGTAGTTATCCTCACCTAACAGTGTACAAAAATGAAATTAAAAATTCTCTCCTGGAATGTTTGAAGTATAAATTCCCCCTACAAAAGAAAATGCATTTCTCATCAATTAGAAAAAAACTAATTTAGATATAATAGCCTTGCAGGAAACTCATATCAAAAATAAAGATTTAAAATATATCAGGAATCCCAAATTAGGATAATCTTGTCATCATCAATACGGGGGGGGGGGGGGAGTAACCATTTTTGTGAATCATAAATACCAGGCAAAACAAATCTTTAGTGATAATCTAGGACATTATATAGCAGTAGAAGTAACTGCGATAGATCTTAAATTATTGATCATTGCAGTTTATGCCCCGTCAGAAAATAAAAATAAATTCTATCAAAACCTATTGGAAAAAAATACTAGATCTGGATAATTATAAGAAAATATTAATGAGAGACTGGAATGGTGTTTTGAATCCTAACTTGGATAGAACCAGTAAAAGCAAAAAGAACGAGAAGAAAAAGAACCAAGGGAAACTCCCAAAATCCTTTTTTAAGTTATTGGAATGTCTGTCCTTGACTGAAGTTTGGAGGCACATACATGGATCAGAGAGGGAATATACCTTCTTCTTGAAATGCCACAATACGTGGTCAAGGATAGACATGTTTTTTGCATCCACATTAATATTAAAAAACATCATAAAGATGGAAACTCCTCCCAGAATGTTTTCAGATCATTGCCTTATAGTTTTAACAATTCAGCAGGGGAGGAAAAGACCTAATTGGAGTTTGAATGTTAACTTGTTGAAAAATGAAATAATCATAGAGAGGGCAAAAACTGAATTGAAAAACTTTTTGGAGATTAATCTAGATAAGGGTCAATCAGTACAGATAGTTTGGGAAACATGCAAAACAGTAGTGAGTTTTTTTTTTAATAAATCAACAAGCCTGGTTGACAAAATGTAAAAGAGAAAAATCGATTCAAATACAACAGAAATTGCAGGAAAAAGAAAAAGAACTCAAAAGAAACCTGCATGAACCCAGTGTACAAAATGAGATAAAAGTATTAGCTAAACAATTATCATTATTAACAATTAATGAAATCGAGACCAAAATGAAATTCATAAAGCAAAGACAATTTGAACATGCAAATAAACTGGGAAGATGGCTCTCATACAGATTAAAAAAGGAAAAGGAAAAACTTAACATTAAGGGAATCAGAGAGGGCCAAAATATTTACTATCAACAAGCAAAAATTAAAAACATCTTTGTTAATTACTTTGAGGAACCCTTGAAAAATAGATTGCTAACACAAGAACAAATAAAATAAACTATCTGGATCAGGTAGAAATTACTCAGATTTCAGATAATCAAAGAGAAGAGTTAGATAAACCAATAACAAAACAAGAAATCACGTGTGCGATCAATAAAATGAAAATAGAGAAAACACCCGGCCCAGATGGCTTCATGGCACTCTATTATAAAACTTTACAGGAATCTTTAATTCCTCTGTTACTACAAGTGATAAATTCTATTAGTAATCAAGAAATCTCAAATACTTGGAAGGACTCAAATGTGGCTCTGATACCAAAGGAGGGAAAAGACCCATTAGACAAAAGAAATTATAGACCAATTTCTTTGTAAAATATAGATTACAAAATATTTGCCTCAATTTTAGCAGACTGTTTAAAGAAAATATTGGAGAAATGGGTATATGAGGATCAAAACAGTTTCCTTCCTGGAAGACATTTAAAAAATAATATAAGAACAATTTTGGATATAATAGAATACTATTAAAAACATAATCAGAAAAAATTAGCTTTAATCTTTCTAGATGCGGAGAAAGTGTTCGATAACATAAGTTGGCCCTTTATGCTTGAAATCTTAAAGAGGATGAGAATGGGCGTCAGATTTATTGATTGGATAAAATCAATGTACAGTGATCAGAAAGCCTGTTTAATTATAAACGGGGAAAAATCGAGACAATTTGAGATAAAGAGAGGATGTCCATTATCACCTTTGTTTTTCGTAATATGTTTTTATGTTTTTCGTAATATGTTTTTCGTAATAATCTTAAATCAAAAAATAAGAAATAATTCATTAATCCGGGGCACTAAAATACGAGAACATGAACTTAAGGTTAAAGCATACGCAGATGATTTAGTTATAATTTTAGAAGACCCTTTTAGTGGCATTAAGACACTCTTAGAATTGTTAAAACAATTTGGTGAAGTGGCAGGTTTTAAAGTAAATAAAGAGAAATAATTGATGATCACTAAAAATATTTCACATACTCAAGAATCTGAGCTGGCAGAAATCTCAGGCTTTAAGATAACTAAAAAAGCAAAATACCTAGGTATAATAATAACAAAAAATAATTCAGAGCTGTTTGATAATAATTACAAAAAAGTTTGGAATGAAATAATAAAAGAACTGAGAAATTGGAATAAATTAAATCTTTCCCTTTTAGGAAGAATATCCACAATAAAAATGAATGTATTGCTCGGATTGATGTTTCTTTTTCAAAATTTACCAACAAATGAAAAGCCATTTAAAATCTGGGATCAAGAATTATGTAAATTCATTTGGAACAGGGAAAAAACCAAAAATCAAAATGAAATATCTAAAAGAGACAAAAGAAAAAGGGGGACTGAATCTACCAGATCTAAAACTTTATTATGAAGCTTCTGCCCTAATATGGCTTACAGAATGGATTACTCTATCTAATTCAAGACTATTGAATTTGGAAGAATTTAATCTCTGTTATGGATGGCATGCATACCTGTGGTATGAAAAACATAAGATCAATAAAGAATTTATGGATCATTATGTTAGAAAGCAATTCTTAAGATCTGGTTAAAAGTCAGAAATAAGTTATATCGATAGTTTCCCCTACTAGGTTTCCCACCATGAAGCGTTTTTTAGATTAGAAAAAATACAAATGAAAGACTGGGTTACATATAAAGATATACTTAAAAAAGAGGGAAACAATATAAAATTAAAAAATAGAGAAGAGTTGGTTACATATGGTTGCACAACACATTGGCTCCTTTATAGACAACTGGTAGAAAAATATAAAATGGATAATGAAAACAGGAATATCATTAGAAGAAACTGAATATGATAAAATATTGAAACCAGGAACAAAATGTCCACTAAGTAAAATTTATAAAATTCTTTTAAATTTGGAATTGGAAAAAGAAACTGTAAAGGTTAATATGATAAAATGGGCTCAAGATGTAGGATACATTAGAACAATGGGAAAATGCCTGGAAAATAAATCAAAAATTTATGAGAAGCTACAATTTGAGGGAAAATTTTTATTAGGATGTTCTACAGATGGTACTTAAACCCAGTACAAATTTCAAAAATGAGTAAAAACAACAAATTTGCTAAATGCTGGAAATGCCAAGAAATTGGGTCTTTTTTCATGTCTAGTGGTGATGTAAAAAAACGAGAAAATTTTGGGCACAAATTCGTGAGCATATTACGAAGCGTTTAAAAATTAAGTTTCCAGTGTCACCAGAGATACATTTACTGAATATATTTGATAATTTAGATGTGATGTTAAGAAAAAAATATTCAAGAATATTATGTTATATGATATATGCGGCCAGAATTATATTTGCTAAAAATTGGAACGAGATGAATATGCCATCAATGGAAGACTGGATGTTTAAACTATATGACTTGGCTGAAATGGACGAATTGACACTGATGTTAGAAAATAAACCAGACTACTTTTAAACAAGAATGGGAAATTCTAACTCCCCTGTGGAAGGAAAAGTGGGGAGAGTACGTCGTAGTAGGATTTTACGAATAAACCTCGTAAGATTGGTCACATGAGACTTAGTAATGTTAAGATTTATAATCTATGTTTATAAAACTGGTTAATAAATCAAACAGATTGACAGAGAATACAGAAACTGTATTTTTTAAAGAAGCCGTTCTAGGGACCTGAGTTCCTGAAGTGCGATAAAGAATATGGGAAACTATATTTATAAGCCAGGATTAAAATATACATATGACTAAATCACCTACAGAGAAGAGAAAGGAAGTCATTATTTGTTTGTTTTAGTAACATGTAGTCAAGATGTTGTAATGTAGTAGATTTCAAGTCGGATACAGAAAGGGGAAGGGAAGTATGGTAAGGAACTCTCCTTCATTCTCTGATGTTTTGATGTGTTTTTTGTTTTTTGATTTTTTCTTTTTTTCTCTCTCTCTCCTTAGTATTGTCAGTCTTACCTTCTACTCCACAAATGGAATATGAGATCTTGATTATATTTGCATGCATGTGTAATGTATGTATAATATATATTATCGTTCATATTTCGTTTCTTAAATTTACTGATTCACCCATTTAGATGTCTAATGTATGTTTTAAATTTTTGTAAATTATAATTCAATAAAAGTATATTTTTAAAAAAGTGTTTTGGAGATGCCAAATGAAAATATAAGAAAAATAATTGAAGAAGTAGTGAAGAATTTGGATTGCAGTGAAGGTTTTTTGGAAATAGAATTGGACAGTCTATCGAGCCAACTCTCTGGTGGCCAAGAAAAGCAGTCTTCCAAGAGATCTAATAATCCAATGTGTGATGAAGACCATGAGAGATCAGATCTTTGAAACTCACTACAATAAAGGCATCAGGATAGATGGGAAATCAGTTGTAATTCTGAAGGAAATCCTGGCACAAATACTGAGAAAAAGAAAAGACTGTATGTTCCTTGTTGACATCTTGAGGAAAGAAGGAATATCTTATAGGAGGGACAAACTCAAAGGAGTAAATTTCTCATTTAAAAAGGAAAGTTATAAAATAAATTCCATAGATAAGGCCAAAGAATTCTTGAAGAGAAATAAGAAAGAACTGAAGTTATTCAGAAGACATGAAGAAGCATCTCTAGATGCAAGTGATGAGGAACTGAGCCAAAGTAAAGAGAAGATACAGAATCAAGGTAAAGAGAAGACCCTGGAGAAGGACCACAAGATAAGCAAATAAGAAGGGAACCATCCAGAAGAAGAGAGCCTGTTGGACCTCAACAGCTCAGACAAAGAGTAGAGAAGGTAGAGTCAGAGGAAGAAGTGAGAGTAAGTAAAGATAAGAAAAGGGGAAGAGAAAGAGGGAAAAGAGGGGAAGGGGGAGCCGGGTAGAAACAGTATGGTAGAGTTGGTGAGGTGAGGGAAGGAAGGCAGAAGATAGTAAGTAAACTGTATAAGATAAAGGAATTTGAAATTAAATAATAACTATTAAATGTTATGTTGTAATAGCAAGTGTCAAGCTGTAATTTGAGTGGGTGTGATGGAATGTCTTAAGTGGAATGTGAATGGGATAAATTAATTGAAGAAAATGTAAATTAATATTTCACTATCTTCAAAACCAAAAACTAGATTTAGTTTGGTTACAAGATATAGCAGTAAAATATAAATATGTTAAGTTATTGACTCAAAAATACTTAGGGGAGGAATTTGTGTCAGTAGGACAGAAGAAAAAAAAATGGAGTGGTACTGTATATTAAACCACATCTAGACTCTCATTTGATATTTTCAGACAAGGAAGGTAGATATCTAGGGGTTGAGATTAAAATAGATAATAACAAAACAGAAGTAGTAGGAATCTATGCACCAATATTGGAAAAAAGTACATTCTATAGAGAATTAAAGGAGAAATTAATAGGTCTAAAATATGAAACATAGTATTTAATGGGGGATTTTAATGGGGTTGTGGACCCACAGCTAGCTAAATTATCTGTTAAAAAAATTCAAAAGAATCAAGGGAAATTGGGGAAGGAGTTTTTCGAACTGATAAAGGAGTTGCAATTAATTGATACCTTCAGAATAAAAGAGGAGACTAACAAGCAATGTACATTTTTCTTCAGTACCCATAATTCATTTTGTAGAATTGTTATGATTTAGGTCTCTAAGGGATATAGAGGGAAGTGTGAGAAAAGTGGAAATATTATCAAAAATTATATCTGACCATAATCCTGTGCATTTGACTCTCAAAAAAAAAAAAAGAACTTATAACTGTAGATGGAGATTAAATGAGTTGTTATTATAGAAAGGGGAAATAATAAAGCAATGTAGAGACATCTATGAAATAATTTAAATTAAAATAATTTAAATAATTTAAATTACTATTTTATCTTCTACCTCCTTAATTTAAATTAAATTAAATTAAGGAGGTAGAAGAAAGAATAGTATGGGATACAGGAAAAGCTGTAATTAGGGGGATATTTACAAAGTTAAATGTAGAATGGAAAAAGAAAAGAGAAGAAAAAAGTAAATAAGATCTTAACAGAAATTAAAAGAAGGGAACAAGAATTAGCAAAGAACCCAAAAGATAAGAAAGTTATTAATCAAATAAAAATGTTGCAGAAACAAATTGCAAATGGTAATGGTGGATGAAGTGAAGGAGAAATTGGATTATATAAAACAAAAAATTTTTGAACAAGCAAATAAGCCAGGGAGATAGATATTGTATAGGTTAACAAAGGAAAAGACTAAAAGAATAATTACAAACTAGCAACAAGGAGATAGATTGATGACTGATAAAAAAGAATTGGGTAAGGTATTTTAGAATTACTTTCAAGGATTATATAAAGATCAGGAAGTAGCGGAAGAACAAATAAATAGATATATAAAGGAACACGATATTCTAAAATTTACAGAAATACAAAGGGAGAAATTAAAGAAATATCAATTGAGGAAGTTAGGCAATTATCAAATTGAAAAGAAGGAAATCACTAGGACTAGATGGATTGACAGCATTATAGTATAAAATATTTTGTAATGAATTAGAAAGACCTCTTTGTAAAGTGATGAATGAAATTTTGAAAACCCAAAAAATTCCAGAAAGTTGGGAAGGAAACAAATATTTCATTGATACCAAAGGAAGATAGGGATTCATTAGTGGTTAAAAATTATAGAGGTATTCCTTTATGTAATGAGGGTTATAAGATATTTGCGCTAATGTTAGTGAAACATTGAAAATACGTTTGCAAGATTATGTACATGAGGAAGAAAATGGTTTCTTACCAAAACACCAAATTAGATTTAAGAACTGTGTTAATTATTAATTTTAATTAAAATTATGGAATCAGTAAATTTAGGAGATAAATTTTTAAATGGGGTTAAGGCAATACACTCTTCTCAAAAAACCAAAATAATAATTACTGGGAACTCAACAAATTACATTAAGATTGAAAGAAGAACAAAACAAGGATGCCCACTCTCTCCCCTGCTTTTTGTTCTTGTATAGGAATGTTTAAATAGATTGATAAGGACTAATAAAAATATAAATGGAATGAAGGAAATTGGAATTTAAATTCAAAGCTTTTGCTGATGATATCATTTTTACATTAGAAGATCCAATTAGTAGCATAGAACGGTTAAAATTAATTATTGAGAATTTCAGTAAGGTTTCCGATTTTAAAATTAATGCTGATCGAACAAAAATCCTTATCAAAAGTATGAAGAAGGATGAGGAAGAAGAAATATATAATGAATCAGATTTTGAAATAGCTAAAAAAGTTTAATACTTATAGATTATACTAACAGCAAAGAATCAGCAGTTATATGAGAATAATTATGTCAGGGTTTGGGATAACATAAAAAGGTACTTAAGAAATGGCAAAATTTAAATCTTTCTTATTTGGTAGAATATCGGTACTTAAAATGGTGGTCCTACTTAGAATGATGTATCTTTTTCGGACACTCCCCATTATTTTTTCAAATATTCAAGTACTCCAAATACTGTGAATTGGAATAAAGAATTCTCAAAATTTTTATGAACAAGAAGGAAGCCAAGAATAAAATGGTGGTGGTGGCAATGTGAAAAAGAGAGAAAAAAAAGGTTGTTAATTTGTAAATATATTCAGAAGATATTAATGATAAAAATATTATTTAGACCAGAATTATTTTTGTTGAATATAGTAGATAAAAATGGTATTAAGGAAAGGAATATTAAGGATATTAAAGAAACACAATATATAACTCTATTAAGATATATGGTAACTGCAGCCAGAATTATTTATGCAAAAGACTAGAAAAGTAATAAAACTTCAAAATGAAGTGGATAGTTTAATAAATTATTAGACTTAGGGAAATGGACAAACTTAAGACTTTATTGGAAGAAAATTCAGTGGACTCTTATTTAAAAACCTTTCACAGACCATGTAAGGAATTCTAGAGGAGACTCAATGGTGATTGGATTTGAAATGTAAGACTTGGATAGGTTTAGGTTTATATGGAGAATATATGGGAGTATATGATTTAAAAAAAAAGGGAGGTAGGAATTAAAATTTAGAACCAACAGTTGAAGTCAATCTGGAAGCTGTTTTTATCTTATGTGTTATGTGTTAGTGAGTCAGATGTCTAACATTATGTGTTTAGGTTTGTATCTTTCATATCTTTCATATTTTGTATTTGTGTAATAATGTAGTTATGTTGTTGTCATAGTCAGCAGTTGAGATCTATTTATTTAGGTTACTGTTATGCTTTTATTTCTTTTTTAAAGTTTTGTTCTTTGTATTTTTTCATTTCTTTTTTATTTCTTTTCTCTTCCTTACTCTTTGTTATCATTCTAAGTTCTTCTTTTTCGTTTTTCTTTCTTTTTTCTTTCTTTTTGGAAAGTCATATAATGTCATTCATTTTATTGTAAATGTATGTAAATTTTAAATTAATAAAGATTATTTTTCAAAAAAACTGGAAGCAACATTAAGTTTATCATACCATATGTGTATGTGCCATCCAATTCCTAAATTATGGCCTCCTAAATTCAAGGGTTTATTATCTTTCAACATAATCCATTTTTTGATCCATGTCATACACAGGGCAGCAAAGTAAATCTTCAAATTTGAGAAACTAAGGCTGCTGCTTCCTTTCAAATCCTGCATAACTTTATTTCTCCCTCTAGGTTTTTTACCCTCCCAGACAAATCTTGACAAATCCTTTTGCCATTGTTTAAATGGCATTTCTTTAGTTGAAATGGGATTCATTTGAAAAAGAAAAATCATGCTTGGAGGGTCATCCATCTTTATTGTTGATATTCTTCCTAGAAAAGATAAATTCAAATTTTGCCATTTATCCAAATCTTTCTTAATCTCTTTCCATGTTTTCAAATAATTATTTCCAAATAATTGACTAGATTTTCCAGTTAAATAGATGCCTAAATATTTGATTTTCTTTTCTACTTTAAAGCCTGTTTTAAATTTCAATTCATTCATTTCTTGAAAATTCATATTCCTGTTCAAAATCTTAGTGCTATCTTCATTTATTTTCAGACCAGCTAATAATCCAAACTCATTTTATTTCTTCTGCAATGCCTCTATCAATTTCAGTGATTATTCCAAAATAATTACTAAATCATCAGCAAAAGCTCTCAATTTAAACTCTTACTTTCTATTCTTAATTCTAAGCAATTCTGCATCTCACTGAATTCCACAATTCAATACTTCTAATGCTAAATAAATAAATAAGAAAGGGAATAGCAGACATCCTTGCCTTCTCCCCTTGGAAATATCAAAGGCTTCTGTAGTGTCTCCATTTACAATATTTTTTGCTGAGTTGTATGTATTGATTTAATCCAAATTAAAAAGTTTTGACCAGAATTCATCCTTTCAACAACTTTAAAAAGAAAATGCTAGTTCAAATTATCAGAGGATTTTTTGTGCATCAAAAAAAAAAAAATAGAGCATTTTGCTTTTCATCATGGAATTCAAAATATTCTACCACATCCAATACAATTCTAATGTTGTCTTTCATTTATCTGCTGGGTAAAAATCCACACTGATCTTCTTCAATATATTTCCTTAATTTGTCATTCTTTCTGCCAAAGTCAAAGCAAACATTTTATAATCATTATTCAACAAAGAAGTTGGTCTGTAGATATTTGGTAATGTCAAATCTTGCCCATCCTTTGAGATCAATACAATATTAGCTTCCTTCGATGAATGAGGAATTAATCCTGTTTCAATCACATCATTCATTACAATTTGTAACATATATCCACATAGCACTAATATAACGCACATTAACACACATTACATTGTTATACACAAACATCAGTCTGCACTAACAAATCAGGAGCACTTGAATAACAAATCTCCACATTGCATTTCATAAAGGCATCGACATAACAGTATCACACACAAATAAGAGTCAATTGTGCGATAACTAACGAACTAATAAACTGACATTCCCTAGCATACCAGGTATTACCCAGTTATACAAATACTTTGAAAGCAATCATGGGCTTAGGGTTACACAAAACATCTAACATTGAACAGATAACGTTAAAAAGGGCTTCCCCCACTGGTGACAAAACAGCATGAAGCTAATTTTCTTATCAACCCCCCTCTGAACTGAGAATGAGACTCTGTGTGTATATGTATATTTTTAATCTGGAAGGTATTCAATTTCACATTCAATGTATGTATGCAGTTAACAAAATACATACAGAAATTTTCGTAATCTCATAATTACAGGGTAGCCATTTTCGTGGATAGTTGACTATCCATGAAGCGGTGAGAGCCTGGCAGCGCTTATCAGTGAATTCCTAGCTTTTGTTTATCTAACGGTCTCTGGTTCCCATACCTTTGTTACAAGCAAGCGGCTATCTTATAACCTTCTACATATCCCATTACTATAATATGGAGGGCATCCCGACATCCTGCCTGTCCCGAAAAAAAACAATAACTAAGTGCTAAAGTTGAAAATGCAGTGTAGAAAGGAGAAGAAGGTTAGCATTGATTAGAATGAAGAGGAAACAGTAAACAGGAAAATGATATTGCCAATATTAGTAGTTATGTAGGGCAGGAAGGTGAGTCGGTTTTGTCCATGGATGTGTCATGGATTCTGGAGTCATTCGTCGAAGCAGTCTCCAAAGGGGCTGGCTTGAGTAAGCTGCAATGAAAAACAGGGTGGATAAGTTTATAAGTTGCAGGCAATGAAAGTTCAAAACTGAAATCATTAATGGCCTGTTTGACTGGGAAAGGACCAATGTATTTAGGGGAGAGTTTTTTGGAGGATCCATCAGAGATTAGATGTTTAGTGGAGAGGTAAACTAGATCTCCAGGTTTGCAAGCAGGGTTGGATTGTCTTTTCCTATCGGCAAAGTGTTTGTGGGAGGCTTTAGAGGATTTAAGGGCAGAATGGGCTGCATTCCAGTTATCTGTTACTTTTTGAGTCCAGGTGACAACAGAAGGAGGATTGTTTTGTGTGGCTGTGTCGGCGAGTGGGGGAAAAGACTTCGGTGCCATGCCGTAGACTACTTCAAATGGAGATTTGTTAGTTGACAAGTGGAGTGCAGAATTGTATGCAAATTCAGTGAATGGCAGGAGGGACACCCAGTTGTTCTGGTTGGAGTTAATGAAACAACGATGATACTGCTCCAGGGTTTGATTGGCGCATTTGGACTGTCCGTACATTTGGGGATGATGGCTGCTGCTGAGTTTCTGGGTAATACCGATGGCTTTAAGTAGTGCAGTCCAGAATTTGGATGTGAAGATGGGCTCTCTGTTGGAGATGATGGTGGAGGGCAGACTGTGTAGTTTCCAGATGTTGGTGATGAAAAGGTCTGTGAGTTTTTCAGCTGTAGGGACTTTTTTAAGGGGAACGAAGTGAGATTGCTTAGAGAAGTGGTCTGTTACAACCCAGATTACATGGTTACCTCGGGAGTTGGAGAGTCCCACGATAAAGTTCCAGGAAATAACATCCCAAGGGGATGAGGGTACAGAAAGTGGCTGCAGTAGTCCGTGTGGCTTAGAGGTAGGGGTCTTGCAAGTGTTGCAGACAGGACACTGTTTAATGTAGTCTTGAACGCATTTAGTTAGTCCTGGTCAATGGAAAAGTTTTCTGATGGCATGGAGTGTTTTAAGGAATCCGAAATGGCCAGCAGGTTTAAATTCATGATATCTTTTTAAAATTACACCTCTGCAACTTGGAGGTATATAAAGTTTAGATCCAATGGAGGCTAAATTGTTAGTCCAAGCAACTGAGTTAGGCTTAGTTTGCAGCCAGTTGTCAGATGTGTAAGCAGTTTTTATGGTTTGCTGAAAGGTAGAGCCCAGCATAGAGGAAATAGAGTTGCGGGCGCATTCTTGTGCGTGTGTCGTAACCTGTAATCCAAGGGTGTCAAGGGTAAAAAGCGTTTTTTCTTTGGGCGCTGAATTGTGGGCAGGAAATTTGTGACAAGACAGTCTGGTTAGAGGGTCAGCCAAAGTGTTAGTTTTCCTGGTTTGAAAACAATCTTGAATCTAAAGTGTTGGAAAAAATCTGCCCATCGTGCTTGCTTAGGGGTTAATTTTCTGGTGGTTTTTAGAGTCCCTAGGTTGCGATGATCTATCCATACTTGAAATGGTAGTTTCGCGCCCTCGAGGAAATGTCTTCAAGTGGTGAGGGCAAAGTGGATGGCCGTGGCTTCTTTTTTCCCATATCGGCTAGTTACATTGGGGTTCGGAGAACTTTTTGGATATGAAGGCACATGGTTTTAGATGCCCTTCATTGTCATATTGGAGAAGTACTGCTCCCATACCAAAATCAGAGGCATCGGTTTGTATTATGAATTCTTTTTCGGTGGTCCAGGAACAGTAGAAGGGGTTCTGAGGTGAATTTGCACTTGAGCGTGTCAAATGTGGCTTGGCATTTTATCTGACCAGTTAATCCATTTGTATGGTTTTCCATTGGTATTGGGAGCCGTCTTCAAAAGATCAGTTAGTGGGAGTGCAGTGATGGTGAACTCATCGATGGAACTGAGGTAGAAGTTTGCAAAACCAAGGAATTGTAGCTGTTTTCTGGTTCTAGGGGTTGGCCAGTTCAAAATTGTATCAATTTTGGAGGGATCCATGTTTAGGGTATTACTGCAAACTCAATACCCTAGATAGTCAAGAGTTTGGGTGTGAAACTCACATTTAGAGAGTTTCACAAGTTTGTTACCTATGAGTCTCTGTAAGACAGCGCGGACAAGTTTGGTGTGATGTGGTAGCATTTCTGAGTAGATTAAAATGTCATCTAGATAAACCACAACTGCACTGTAGAGGAATTCTTGCAAAACTGAGTTGAGGAACATTTGGAAAGCGGCGGGCCCAGCTTGTAGTCCAAAGGGAAGCACTGTCCATTGGTAATTTTCTAGTGGTGTCAAGAAGGTAGTTAGCCATTCACTGTCTGAGTCCATTCTTATTTGGTGGAAAGCCTCTTTGAGGTCCAGTTTGGTAAAGAATTTACCCTTAATCAACTGGCTCATAATATCAGCAGTTAAAAGAATCGGGTATGCATTAGGCAATTAGCAATACAGCCTGATTTATTAAGTTGTAATTCACAATGAGCCTTGGGTCTCCTCTGTCTTTCTTTTTGCGGAAAAATATCGGGCTGGCTGTGGGGTCGGAGGAAGGTTTCATAAATTCGTGTTGCAAATTCTTATTCAGGAATTTTTTCAGAGCCTCTAGCTCTTGTTTGTTCATAGGGTAGATTTTGGGCTTGGGGATCTGGGTAGATTTTGGGCTTGGGGAGTTCCTGACACAACCAGTGCCCGGTATATTCTTAACTTTCCATCTGTTCCTTGTAAAATCACTGTAACATATATATGACGGGTTTTATCAGTACTTACATTCACAGATTGGTTGATGTCCCACTCATCACTGTCCAAGCCAGAGGTAGTCAAGGGACTGTCCTCGCCATCGCAAACTTGAGCGGAGGTTCCACCAGTGGGACGTTTGGTCTGCAGTTTTGGAGTGTCGGCTTTTCGGGAAGCGGGCTTGGTGGAAGGGGTTGCGGGATTTTCTTCTACAGCTTTCTTTTGGCTTTGGCAGTCACTGGTGATGTGGCCCCTTTTTCCACACAAGAAACAGGTTCCTTCACACAGTTGTTTTTTCCTTTTTTCACTGTTCAGGAAAGTGGACTTTCTGGGTCCTGAGTTTGGCGACTGCTTTCTTGGGCTTGTCTTTGTCTGGAGAGCTGGACACTTTCCAGTATGCTTTCTACTTCCCCAGCCAATTTCATCCATCCCAACAGACTGGCTGGGTCTCCTTGCGAAAGGCAACAGTCCAAATGGTGGGGTTCAGCCCATCTTGGAAAAATTGCTTGAGTATGTCATCTCTCCATTCCAGGACCTTGGCAGCAAGCTTTCTGAATTCATGGACGTACTCCCCAAGAATTCCTTTTCTTTGGCACAGTTTCCTGAGCTGGTGTCTGACTTGTTCTTGCATGAAAGGGTCTTCAAACCTCTCTCTGAGGCGGTGCATGAACAGCTGGAGATCGGCTGTTTCCTCGGCTTGAGAGTCAAACAGACTGGTGACCCACTCCGCTGCTAAACCTTTGAGGTGTTGGCTCAGATATCTTACTCTGGCAGCTTCGTTGTTGAAGCTGTTTCTGTAGTCAGCCATATAGTTGGAAGCCATGTTGAGGAAATAAGTCAAGGTTGCCCTATCTCCATCATACGTAGCCTTCATCTCTCGAAAGGGTCTAGGTCCTGCTTGAGGTGCCTGTATTCGAGGGGATGCTGGGGCTGCAGCTGCAGGAACTGATGCTGTGGGCATTTGCTGTAGGGCACACCTGAGCTGAGGCATTAGGATTCTCCAGTCAGCTAGCTGGGCTCTCAATCTGGATATCTCTTCTCATTGTCTTTCCACTTCTTCTCCTCTGTCTATAAGCTGCTCCATCAAGTTTGTCTCACTGATAGAAGTATCCCATCTTGTGGCTTGGTGGCATTGTCTTTGAACTGTGTCAGGTTGCTCTCCGCAGGCCCAAGTTTGGCCTGTTATTGGGGTGGTCAGAGGAAGTGAGGGCTGTGCTTTGGCTTGTGCATCTGAGGCCTGCCTGGGGTCCTGTTTGTCGGATTCGGCTTGTTCACCACCTGGTTTTTTGGTGGCTCCGCTGACTGCCCCCTCTTCCAGAGGTTCTTCTTCAGTTTTTTGATATATGTTGTAGAATTTGAACTTTGAGTCTTCTCACTCTGTCAGGAACTGAATTCACACACACAAATAGTAAAGTGTAGAAACACTATTTATTTGGGATGCAATACATCGTACAGGACTTCAGTGACAGGACTAAAGGCAATTAGCAAATTCAAATGCATAAAACCCCAAGATGTTTCCATCTCTCTAACAAGAGACCTTGAAGCAGTGAGAGCCTGGCAGTGCTTATCAGTGAATTCCTAGCTTTTGTTTATCAAACAGTCTCTGGTTCCCATACCTTTGTTACAAGAAAGCGGCTATCTTAAAACCTACGATATATCCCACTACTATAATAAGGAGGGCATCTGGACACTAGCTGTCCTTACTTGAGCCCCTTTCTCTATACTTCCCACTTTGAATCTCCTGTTAGCTAGTTCTCCAGCAAATTTTCCTCTTGAGGCACAGTTGATCCCAATTGTGGTATGTAAATGCTCTAATAGTTGCCAAATTTTTAGAAATTTACTGTCTGGTTTATTTTCTATCATGCAAGTGAGCTTTTCTATCCTGGCAACTTCTGTCAGATTCTCTAACCATTCTATCTCAAGTGGTATTGACTCTTTTTTCCAATGTCTAGTGAAAATAATTCTTGCAGCTGTAGCCATGTACCAAATCAATCTACCAAATTTTTCTTCTCCTTCCTTGTCCAAATGAAAAATACCCAGCAAGAAAAGTTCCAGTTTTAAATCGATTTTAACATGTAGGTTTGTTTGCATTTTGGAGCATATCATCCTCCAAAATTTTTTAACCTTTTGGCACCCCCACCACTGGTGAAAAAAAAGGTACCAATCTTTTTGTCAGACTTCCAACATCAACTCTTTGCACTCTTGAACATTTTGGCGATTCTCACGGGCGAGAGGTACCACATGAACCACATTTTCAGCATGTTGTCTTGTAAGATGTAGGAATGGGTAAATTTAGAACAATTTTTCCACACCTTTTACCAATCATCTAAATATACCTTATGACCTAAGTCACGTGCCCAATTGATCATATATTCTTTAATGGTTTTTCCTTCCAGATCAACCCCCAATATTAACTTATACATTTTCGACAGCAAATGGGTATCCCTGCCCTGCCATTGTTTTTCCAGAAGTGGTAATTCCGAAGTTATGCCACCCCTTTCCATGTCCTTTTTTTGATCTGGAGGTAAGGAAACCACTGTATAACAGTCCCCTCTTCTTGGAGCTTTTGTTGATCTTTCAATTTAACTTGCCCATCTTCTAAGTAAGCTAGGTCTTTATGGGTGAACCAGTCTCTCTCTCTCTTTAAACCTTTTATTTGAAGTGCTTCTGCTGGGGAAATAGAGGGTGGCAGCTTAGCTTATAAAAGGGGTTTGTATATAATCCATATCCTGAAAAGAGATTTCCAAACTACATGTCAGAGGAACACTTTCTGCACCTCGGCCTTGCCATACCATAGGGTAGGCGTGCCACCTGAAGTGCAGATCATGCCCCTCCAGTGCCAAAAGCTGACAGTTATTCAAGAGTACCCATGGTCTTATCGAAACCAGACATGCAGCCAGATAATATGTTCTCAAATTAGGCATAGAAAATCCATCTTGTTCCCAGAGATCAGTCATCAGTTTGAACTTTACCCTTGGTGTTTTCCCATTCCAAAGGAATCTTACTATATCTTTTTTTTACAATTTTCAAACTACCTGTAAGGGATGGATATTGGAATCATTTGGAATAGGAATAGCATACGTGGTAAAATGCTCATTTTGAACAGTGATATTTTTCCCAATAAAAACAAACCTAACCGTTTCCAGACCTCCAGTTTCCCCTGAATAAATTTCAAGGTTGTTAAATAATTGTTTTGAAATAATTGGTTGTTATTATTAGTAACCTGAATTTCCAAATATTTTACCCTATGGGTACACTGGATTCCAGATGTTTCCCCTATTTGGATTTTCTTTTGGCTTTTAATGTTTTTAATTAACATTTTTGTTTTGTGTTTATTAATCTTGAACCCTGCCAATTCACCAAACAAATTTATCTCTCTATTTACTTTGGCTATTTGAGGTAGTGCGTCTTCCAAAAAGAGCACCATGTCATCAGCAAACGTCCGGGTTTTGTATTCATCTTTACCAATCTTCACACCTCAAATATCCTTCTGCTTTCGAAGGTTTCTTAGAAGCACTTCTAATGTTAAAATGAAAAATAGTGGGGACAGAGGGCATCCTTGCCTTGTCCCTTTCTGTATAGGAAATGTTTCAGATTGATCAGAATTTCTAATCAAGCATGCCTTTTGGTCCAGATAGATACACTTAATCCAGGTCAAGAATACCTGCCCAAACTTCATTTCTTCCAACGCCTTCAGCATAAAATCCCATCTAATATTATCGAAGGTCTTTTCTGCATCTAAAAAGAGTAAGGCTCCCCTTTTTTTCATTATGTGACTCAAAATATTCCAAAATATTCATGACAGTTCTCATATTGTCCCTCATTTGTCTTCCAGGTAGGAAGCCTGTTTGATCTTCATTGATATAACAAGGGAGAATCTGTTTTAGCCACTTGGCCAAGATTGGTGCAGATATCTTGTGGTCATCATTTAAAAGAGAAATTGGCCTGAAATCTTTACACGTGATGTCTTCTGACTCAGTCTTTGGGATCAGGACAATGTTTGCTTTTTGCCAACTGCTTGGAATCTAACTGATTTCCAGTATTGAGTTCAGCAGTTTCTGTAGTGGTTTTGTGAGCTGGTCTTTGAAATGCTTATAAAAATTAGCTGGGCCTGGAGCTTTTCCCAATTTGGCCCTGTCTGTTGCTTCTATTATTTCCATCAAAGAGATAGGCTGGTTCAGTATATCTCTGTGCTCTGACTTAGACTCATAGAATCATAGGGTTGGACGAGACCCAAGGGGCCATCGACTCCAACCCCCTGCTATGCAAGAACACCCATCAAAGCATTCTCAACAGATGGCCATCCAGCCTCTGCTTAAAAACCTCCAAAGAAGGAGACTTTACCACACTCCAAGGCAGCATATTCCACTGCTGGACAGCTCTGACCATCAGGAAGTTCTTCTTGAGGTTCAAGTGGAATCTCCTTTCCTGCAGCTTGAATCCATTGCTCCTTGTCCTAGTCTCTGGAGCGGTGGAGAACAAGTCTGCTCCCTCCTCAACATGACATCCCTTCAAATATTTAAACATGCCTATCATGTCCCCTCTTAACCTTCTCTTCTGCAGACTAAACATACCCAGCTCCCTAAGGTGTTATTCATAGGGCATGACTTCCAGACCGTTCACCATTTTGGTCGCCCTCCTCTGGACACGTTCCAGCTTGTTGACATCTTTCTTGAATTGAGGTGCCCAGAACTAGACACAGTATTCCAAATGAGGCCTAACCAATGCAGAATAGAGTGGTACCATTACCTCCCTCGATCTGGACACCATACTCCTATTGATGCAACCAAGAATCGAGTTGGCTTTAATGGCTGCCATGTCACACCGCTGACTCATGTTCAGCTTGTGGTCTACCAAGACTCCTAGATCCTTTTCACACGTACTGCTATCCAGCCACATGTCCCCCATCCTATACTTGTGACTTTCATTTTTTCTACCCAAGTGCAGGACCCTACATTTCTCTGTGTTGAAATTCATTTTGTTAGCTTTGACCCAGCTCTCCAATCTGTCAAAGTCATATTGAAATTTGATCCTATCCTCTGGTGTGTTAGCAACCCCTCCCAATTTGGTATCGTCTGCAAACTTAATTTGAGGAAACTCTTGAGATCATGAATAATTTTCCAATTTCAGATTGTTCACCAAATTCCGATAACAGTATGTTACCCTGTGTACTGGGGGTCCTGGGAGGGACACCAAAATGTGCTGAACTAAAGTTGGGGAAAATTAGCTCAGAGCACTGCTTAGCGTTACGAGAGGCAGGGTAACGTAGTGAGATCTTGCACCCTATGTCTACGGGGTCGGGTCGAGTCAAGGAGAACACAGAAGTTGAAATAATAAAGCTGCAGGAAAGGAGATTCCACCTGAACCTCAGGAAGAACTTCCTGACGGTCAGGGCTGTTCGGCAGTGGAATATACTGCCTTGGAGTGTAGTGGAGTCTCCTTCTTTGGAGGTTTTTAAGCAGAGGCTGGATGGCCATCTGTCGGGAGTGCTTTAAGGGTGTCCTGCATGGCAGGGGGTTGGACTGGATGGCCCGTGTGGTCTCTTCCAGCTCTACATTCTATGATTCTATGATTCTATATATTAATTAGCATTGGTATAAAATGGACTCTGATACGACTGTAAGGCAAAGCTGGACAGAGGAAAAACACTGGCTGAACATATGCGCTGCAAAGTAAGTCAGAGATCCCGTTCTGGTGTATCCAGGTCATGGTCAAGAAATCACCAGGCAGTTCCAGAGATAATACGCTTAAACTAAGCTGTAGTGACTCTGTTGTCAGCCAACAGTGACAGGAACTTCCCACCAAGTCACTGATTGTCTCAACCCATTGACTTGTGCATTTTCCTCATTGTCCACACTCTTGTCCACCATTATAGAGCTATCATGACAGCCATTAACTCTTTGTCACTTAACACTGAGATCGTTAACACAGTCTGGACGTCATTGTCTGCTCTGCAACTTCCATTGTTTACTCGGGCAGACAGCCATTAACACTCATGCTTTCCAGATAGAAATAGGGTATAAAAACCACAGTTTTGAGCAGATGTAATATCTCGCTCTCTGAACAGCACACTGTCACTCTGATTTCCAAACAAGTACTATCCTCAGACACAAGTCTAAGCCATATTGCTGCTTCCTTCACTGCTCTCTGGATCAGTAATTATCACCCAGACTCTGAAACTTCACTATCAAACTTTCCTCCCTTTTTCTTTGACTAGCCTTGTGTGAGTGTTTGGATCTTGTCTGTGTGTGATTAAATTCCCTATACTTTCTGAATCTCTGGCTGGTTTTTCCCTGCACGGGACACATAAACATTAGTGGAAGATCTCGTTAGGTTACCATCTTCTCGCAGGCTGCCTAATTGAGCTAATAATTTCCCATCTTTGCAGAGAGATACTGGCATCGTGGGTGGACCCCTGAGTCACCCATGTTTTGGGATGACATTTTCTGGTTTGCATCTTCTGTTTTGTTGTAGAAGCCATCATTATTGTATAAATGGAAGGAAAAAATATAAACTGTACAGCTAACTTCTGTCTTCTTGCAATAAAAAATACTACAAGTCCCAGTAATTCCACAGTAATTCCATCCTCCTCTTTAGTTCTGCCAAAGAATCTTATGTTCCAAAACATAGATAAAAACACTAGTTCATCCGAAACATTTTCAGGAATATAGAAACTAGCACATTGCCACTCAGCATGGAAGTTTAGAAAGTTAAATTTTTTTTAAAAAAGGCCTTTAAAAAACAGTTTTCGTCTACTTGATCTTAGAAGCATATAACAGTACAGTCTTTTTAAAATATTATCTATGTAGTACTTATAGCAAAATTATAAAGCTAAATAGAAAAAAAAATTAAAAAATAGAAAATCCAATTAAATAAAGCAAGTCTTCTCAAAGTCCAAATAAACTCCTCCAGTACAGGAGCAACAACAAGAAAAAAGAAACCTTTCTCAATTAAAGCTTACCAGTTACCAAAAAAATGCTTTAAAAAAATTTAAATATCTATTTAAGAAAGGCAGATGAAAGAAAAGATTGACATATTTAACTTGTGTTAAACTTGTCTTTACCTTAGTGATCTACAAAAAGTTTACTGTCTCTTTAAAATGCTCTATCTCGTGAAAGGTCAATTAAAGATTAGGAGGAAAGTTACAGTTGTAGCAAACGGTGGCTCTTTGCCTTTCTCCATCAAAATTGATATAATCAAAGCTTGATCATGCTACAAGAGGTCCAGAAAAGTCTCATGTAATACCCATATAGGAGGTTGTGTAACATTCACCCCCTGGCTCTTCTGAAGCACATGATTTCTTCTCCACCCTTGGGATTACCCGTGACAGCCACTCCATTTCCAAATGGATGGTTTGTGGGTCCTAATTCAGTTGATCCAAAGATCCTTCAGTCCTTCTGTGTGTTGGAGAGTCCACCGATTGACAGGAGAAGCTCACCTGTCAAGCACGATGTGTTGGGGTTCATGATCTAGTGAATGGTCACTAAATCACATCCTCCAGTAGCCTGATCAGAAACTGGAACCTTGCGGAAAGATTTTCTTAAGGAAATGACTTTGGTCCAATCAAATATGTTGTGATGCTTGTAATGTTTATATTCTTTTTTCTTGGGCCATTTAAAGGTAAAACTCTGATTCTCCTTCTCCACATTCCTTCCAGATCTGTATGTGATGGCTGTTTTCGTGTGTTCCATAGGCATCATTACTCTTCTGCTGTTCACTCTTGTAATCTTTTGCCAGACTTTGATCAACAGGAAACACTCTCATGGTAAGTAATGTAGAAATGCTGAGATAGATGGATGCTGCTTTTGTGGAGCTAAATCCAAACCAGGAGAAAGCATGATTGGCAGCCATGCCAAGGGGCATATTGTGTCTTTTCTTGTTCTCTAAAATGTGGAACAGGTTCTTGGTTAATGTAGGAATAGCACCAATGACGAATGCTAGCTGTTTGACCCAGAAAGAAGGGAAACTGATAGGATTCTTTTAATGATGCCTGGATGAATGCTTAACTAGGACATACTTGATGGAGACTGTAACAATTTTCCAGTTTTTAGATTACTGATACTGGAATGCACAGGTATGGCATTTTGATCAGGGATGGCTCATTAGGCAGCAAACCCCCAGGAGGAGCAGATTTGCTGTTCATATGTGTACACACTCAGGGCCTTTCTGCCCTACACTGTTATAGTGCTATTATTCCACTTTCAACATCCTGTGGAATTCTGGGGTTTGTAGTTTACTGAGGACAAATTGCTCTCTGGCTGAGAATTCTAAATGCTCCTCCCTAAACTGTAAACCCCAGGATTCCGTAGGATATTGAAAGTGGAATAATAGCACTGTAACAGTCTAGTTCAGAAAAGCCCTCAGTTATCAGGGAAAAAGATGAAATCATTTTTTTACTGTATTGGTGAATAGTGTCAGCAGCTGCTACCTGCTTTCTCTTCCAGACGGTTTGCAGTACTGGAGGAGAAAAACAAAGAAAAATGAGGGCTTGAAGAAAAGAAGAATTGGGCACATCTTCAAACAATCCAGTTGCCTCTCTAGCTGTCTCAATACAATGTTGTTAGTCTGCAACATACATTTTGACATTAATTTTATGGATTACAATCTCCTTCCTTATTTGCATAAATAGAGCACAATTTTCAGGTTTTGGCTGTATATGCATAATGGTTGGCATATGGTCAGATTAAAATGGGACTGGTTTAGCATAAGCATCCTGGCATCCGTAAACAAAGACGCAGGTCTGTTAGGCTATTTGTTATCTCTGGGGTGTTAAAGTAGTACTTTTTCCTTTCAGGAGAGAGGTTCTATTGAAGGCAGAATCTTTTCTTGAGTTTAAAAAACCTTTGGAGATAGATGCACAACTATAAAGTTAACCAGCATATTCATGTATGTAGTATGCTAAGTTGTTATCTCTGTTAGGACTTCTGCTAAGGGACTGAAATGTGTGAATGTAACCCAATTCAGGTGTCTCTTTTCCAATATTCCCTTGAAATTCCTTCATTTCACAGCAGCCAATTTGAAATCAGTGCAACTTTTCTAAAAAGTTTTTTTGGGGGGGTGGTACTGCAGTTTCTGATGTTAGATTTGTCATATATGTAAAGAGAACTTTTGGTAGCTTTTATCCAATTTTTTAAAATAAGGTTACAGAAATCAGCTGGATTTCTTGGCTCTGAAACAAAGAATGGAAAGCACCCCCCAACACACAACACACACACGCACACACTTTGCATGTAAAAATTGAGTGGGCCTCCAGAGACTAGGATTCAAATCCCCGCTCAGACACTAGATGACCATGGGCAAGTCTCACTATTTCAGCCTCAGAAGAAGGCAAAGGCATACCCTCTCTGAACAAATCTTACCAGAAAAACAAAACAAAACCCTGTGATAGGTTCACTTTAGGGTTGCCATAGGTCACAAGTGACTTGAAGATACACAACAACAAAGTACTGTTGACAGGAGGAGGTTCTTTCAAGCCATCATGTCTTTCCCCTTTGAAATCTGACTTAGAATGACCCTAAGGTGAACCTATCATGGTGGTTTTCTTGGCAAGATTTGTTGCCTTTGCCTTTATCTGAGGCTGACAGAATGTGGGTTTCTTTGGCTGAGAGGAAATTCAAACCCTGGTCTTCAAAGTTATAGTTTGGGCATGTGCACACACCTGCTGCCATGTCTCTTTTGTCCATGAATTGGCAGCAGAGGTATGTGTGCAAGTGCCAGAATTGCTGTTGTCCAGTTTGCATGAGTGCATATGCCTACTGCCATGTCTCTTTCATCAGTGACATGACAGTAGGGGGTGTGGGCGCTGTGGGACATAGCAGCAGACTTGTGACCATGCTGAAGCTTACTGCCATGTCTCCTTCATCAAGGATATGGCAGTGGTGTGTGTGTGTGTGTGTGTGTGTGTGTGTGTGTACAGGCATCAAAAATATTCCCTCATTTGCCAACAAGGGGGCAGTTGGGTACACACTCACGCCTTCCGCTGTGTCCTTTGGTACCTACACGTGCTGCCACATCTCTGATTAAAGGGATATGGCAGCAGGCATTTGCACATACCTAAATTACTTCCCCATTTTCAAATGAGGGGGTGTTTTCAGCACCCACACACAAATACGGCTGCCATATCCCTGTCACTGCCGCTGCTGTTGGCATCCAGTAGCAGGGCTTCATAGACCCCAGGTTAAGAACCACTGAGTTAAGTGATATGTCTACAATGTTAATATATTAACTACAAGTAAATACGATGACATCTTTATGAACCAATACCAGAAAATGAGAGCAGGGGTGTTGAGCTATGCAGGTTCCAGATCAATGCTTGCCCAAAGAGGGCAATAAGCAATGGGGGTGGTGGTGGTAAGCAACTAGCAATACCTGTCATAATTTGTCAATCCATGGGTCAGACAAAATAGCCTGTTAGAGATGAGCTAATCTTCAGATGCACAAACCTGCAGGTTTGCTCCCTATCCCAGGGCTTCCCTCTTCCCAATTTAACTGGCATGCAAAATCCATTCTCCTTTCCATGCCACTACAGCTTAGCGTGACACCCATTCTCTTCCTGCCCTCAGCCCTATGAATAAGCTGTAAATATCTAAAGGGCTGCCACAGAGATAATGGTGCAGGATTGTTCTCTACTGCTATAGAGGGTAGGACCAGGTGTAATGATTTTCAGTTATAAGAAGGTAGATTTTGATTGAACATTTGAAGGAACTTCTTAACGTAAGAGCTGTTTGACAGGGGAACCATTTACCTTGAGAGGAAGTGGTGTCTTTTTCTCTAGACCTCTTTAAAAAAGGCTAGAGAGCTTCTGGGGATGCTCTAGCTGGATTTTGTGTGTTGCAGGGGAGAGGTTGGAGTTGATGATCTATGATCCCCTTCCAATTCTATGATTCTGTGAGTGAGGTTGTCCAAGTACTAGTAACATCTGTCTGGGAAGGGGTGGACACCATCACCACTGTAAAAGTGTGTGAAATTCATACAAATGCTGGAATGGGAAATGGGCATGCTACCTATCCGATGAAAGCCGAGGAAGATGTAATTTGCATGGCATCAGGCTGTATCAATGGCTGAGTTACTGTGTGCACCTTGCCATACCTCTCTGGGCAGCATTTTAGTCCAGAGGAAATGTACACCCAGAAGTAATCACTGTATGTTGTTTAATCAACCATCACCGTGTCCACCAGTTGAAGACCAGAGGACTTGACCTGGTCATTCTCACCTAAGTGGATGATGATGATGTGAGGCAGACAAATTGATGAAATGTGGGAGCAAGGCCTCACATTATATCCTTATTCTGCTTCTCCACTTGATATTGGCCAGGTGCACCAACCCAAGATCATGCTCTGCCCGTGCAGACTGCATGTTCTGCTCAGAACATGAGGCTGTAGTCTACCATCCAGACTGTGATGTTGGGAGTGGCAACCTTTGCATGCTTTAATTAACTGGCTAGTTAGTTTGCATGTCTATTATAGGCACAGAAGGGACTGCCTAGAGTAAACTTCTTGTTGTTTGGTTAGCCCCCACTTCCCCTTGCACGTTCTCTTCCTCTTCCTCTTTTTTGTTCTTCGGTTTCCCTGTAAGTATGTGGTCTCTGATCCTCTGTCAAGCATGCTTCCCTGTAAGCATGTGACTGCTTAATTTCTTTTTACCTTTCTTCAAGAATTGAACTTGTGTAGACTACGCACAAGATTTTGTGAGTAAACTTTTCATATTTTTAACCAAACTGTTTGTGCTTGTCTTGAGGAAGATTAAGTGTGTCTGGGGTGGAGATGATGAAGTTGGACTGGTGATTTGTTCAACTTCTGTTTGTGAATTTACTAAATACTCTGCTGATTGGGAGACTTATTACTAAAAACCCCTCAATTCCCCAACATGTGATGGGGGAATCAGCTTGAGAAATGCGAAGAATTAAAAGGAGATAGTGGGACTGTCCCCAAAGTGCTGCCAATTACTTACTGCCATGACCCTGTACTTAAGACTTGTAAGCCTTCAGAATGTGGGGACTAGGTAGTCCTTCCTTCACAGCAACAGCAGCAGCCCAAATGTGGAATGAATGGATCAAAAGCTGATGGGGGGAGCCCAAATGTAGCAATGACTTACCTTAGAACAGATCTGAACTGGTATTGGATGAGAAGCAAACCAGAAGCATATGAAAATAATATATCAAGAGGCCATATTACCAAGTAGTACCACATGGCCTGAATCAGGAAAATATGAGCAGCTGGTACTGCCCCCAAAGTCATAACCTGCCCTTGCCCACCTGGCCTGTCTTGGATTGCCTAAAATGGATGTGCAAGCCACTCTGTAGGGCAGAACTTTCCAAACTTTTCATGTTGGTGACACACTTTTTTTAGACATGCACCATTTTGTGACACAGTAATTCAGTTTTACTAGCAAACCAGAGATTAAACTAACCCCTTGCAAGAGATACAGACACATACATAAATTGTAGTAACAAAATGTACGGGGACACAACATATCTCATGAAAACCTTTTATATATTTTTAAAAATATATGATTTATAAATAATAACATATGTTTCCAAGATTGTAGGCGACACACCTACACACTTCAGGCGACATACTGAAGCATTGCAGTACACCATTTGGAAAGCCCTACTGTAGGCACTGTCCTGACACATCTCATTTAGATCTAGGGAAGAGGTCACTGATCTGTGTGACTTTGTGATGTACAGGATAGCCCCATGCCCAAGTAATAGGCTTTGAAGTTTTCAAAAACTTTATTAGAAGTAACAGAGAAACAATTGTACATATTTGCTAAAGTTAGGACAAGAGAAGCATTTGCGGCATCTTCCGTACTGTACTATTACAACTCAGGATGTGCTGTAATTCTGTTGGACAACTAACTATAAGAAGGTTTTTTTCTCAGGCTCGCTTTTTCCAGGCTTTACTGTTCCCTCCTCTGTTCTCAGTAGCCATGGCAACAGTCTGACTTTGGAGTCAAGTTACTCAGTCAGCACCTGGGATTTTATCACATTGCACTGAAATAACAATTTGCATTCCCAACACACTGATTTCCAGCTAACCTCATCATCCTCCCACAGCAAGGTGGGAGCAAGGCATCAAAGCCCAACACCTTCCTACAATACAGCAAAGCACTAAGCACATTATATTAAAACAGTAAAGTATACGTATAATGTGTTACAGAAACCTTTGAGCATTTAATCATTTACATGAAGTAAAACCCATGAAACATCACCAACAGCATGAGATTATTACGTATGCTTAATATGGTTAGGCCGACATGACAGGCTGCAAATAATTGAAATAATTGAAATAATTCAAGGCTATCCTTGAATTATTTGAACCTCAGAATGGAAGGAACAGACAGCTGGGAGGACATGTAGAAAGTGGGGAAGAACGGCATTCTATATGGGGAGGTGAATATCAGGAGGATGAGATGTTTCCCTTGCCCAGCCATCCAGCATGTGCTAGACACGGAAATTGACGGTTGGATCCTAGAAGCCCACTGCCTTAGAATAAAAAGTACCAGATGACCTCTAATGATAGCCACAGCCAGGCTATTGTCCCAGAGGTGAATCACATACTACAGTATATTCTCAGTCACCAGTGGCCACCTGGTGGACTCTGCCCACTCATTGGAAGTTCTAGAAGGCTTACATACTTTGCTGGTAAGCTGTACTTGTTGATGGGGTTAATGAAAGGAAAATGGCATGGTCAACCACTGTCTGCCAGCATTCCAAAGGTAGTGAGTAACTTTCAGAGGGTGCAGGACTAACCCTGAAGCCAGCTCTTGGCAGCTGTGGAACTGAAAAGAGGAGAGAGAATCTGTCAGGTGATTCTGATTCTGTATCACAGGAATATAGTGAGCTTGGAGGAGGATGTTATATTCAGGTAGTTCAGGATGAAACACCTTGCCAGTGTCATAATGTAGGAAGACTTGGGCATCTGGGCATTTATCACCTGCATTAAGTGTATAGGCTCATATATTTAGGCTCAAATATGAACTGCCACAACTATTGGGAAGAATTCCAAAAAGATTAATGTCCTCATTATCCCAGCAGTCACACAAACCAGGGCTGTGTGCACCACTGACTTTGCCAGAATAGGCCCACAGCCAAGGATTCTGTTTCATCAGAGTGAACCTGGAGGTCAGCCTTCAGAAGAAGGGTGTTCCTCCAGAACAATTCATCATCATACTCCCATAGAAACTCCTCCTAGTCCCATATTTCCTTGGTGACCTGAATGTGATAGAGATAGATAACCCCCATGGTCTCATAGAGCCAAGCACTGAATGCTTGCCCAGGAGCTATGAACCAGTATGTAAAGTTGAGATGGCTTTTTTAAACTTGGAAAGAATGCAGTCTTGCCTTTCTTTCGGCCATGATGCAGGTATCCTGTCCCTGAGGAGTTGCCAGCTTATCTGCTAGGAGATAGGAAATATCCAGAACTGTGCATAGTTCTATTACCAGAAAAGTCGGTGTTGCAGAGGGGCTGTCAGGATCAGACTCAAACACGATTCAATAAACTTGCAAACAGATTTATTGAGAGCTGAGCATTATGACATACAGACGTTGAAAGATCCAAGTGGGAAATATTTCCCACGCTTTGTAGTATTAAGCTTCACAGGTTCACACAGAGATAAGGGGGTGTCTTCTTTCAACTATCAGGTCAAGATGACCTCTAGGTGTTGCTGTAGTAACTATCTCTTCTACTGGGGAACGTCTTGAGAAAGGAGAGAATGGAATGTCAAGCACAACTGCCCTATAACTGTAAACTAATAAGCAAGGCGAAACCCTAGTGCTACAACTAATAGTTACAGTATGCATTACCCCATCAACCCCTACGTATGGAGGGTGATCCCGACATCCTGCCCATCTTCAAAAAAAAAATCAATGCAAGAAGAACAATGGTATGGAAAAAAAAAAGGGAAGGGGGAAAAGGGGAAGTCAAGGTAGCAGAAAGGTACAAAGATGGAACATGGAGAAATGTAGAGTAAAATTCTGAAGTGTGTGGAATCACGAATGAGTAGGTAGAAGCGGGATCACTGGATCAGGGTTCGAAGAGACCTGCGAAGTGGCCTTTTGAGGAGACTGGAATGAAAAACAGGGTGAATGTTTTTCAGAGAAGGAGGCAAATGTAATTCAAAAGAGACATCATTAATAACACGTTTGACAGGGAAGGGACCAAGGAACTTAGGAGAAAGTTTCTTGGAAGGGGAAGGAGAAGAAATATTTTTAGCGGATAAGTACACAAGGTCACCGGGCTGGTAAGCAGGATTACGGGAGCGTTTAATGTCAGCAAAGCGTTTGTGAGAGGATTTAGCAGACTTCAAGGAATCAGCGACAGATTTCCATACAGAGGTAGAGTTTGAAATCCAAGATGCAAGGGGGGAGGGAATCAGGAGAAGGCTTGGGGTGGGGCGGAAAAGGAGTGCGATTAAAACTGTAAACTACTTCAAAGGGAGGCCTGCCAGTGGAAGAATGCAAAGCAGAATTGAAAGCAAATTCAGCAAAGGGAAGGAGGGGGGCCCAATTATATTGATTAGTGGAAACAAAACAACATAGAAATTGCTCCAGGGTCTGATTGAAACGTTCCGTTTGGCCATCAGATTGCGGGTGATAAGCACTGCTTAATTTTTGAGTTATATCCATGGATTTTAAAAGGGAGGTCCAAAAATTGGAGGTGAAAACAGGGTCGCGATCTGTGATGATCGCAGAAGGAAGTCCGTGTAGTCTCCAAATGTGGGTGATGAAAAGGTTGGCCAGTTCTTCAGAGGTAGGTACTTTTTTTAGAGGCACAAAGTGGCATTGTTTGGAGAAATGGTCAGTGATAACCCAGATGCAATGATGACCTCCTGAAGAGGGGAGACCCAGGATAAAATCCCAGGAGATAATATCCCAAGGTCTAGAAGGGACTGGGGGGGGGGGGTTGCAACAGTCCTTGTGGTTTGGAAGTGGAAGATTTACATAAATTGCAGGTAGAACAGTTTTTGATGTAGGTTTGAACATGAGAATTTAGGCTGGGCTCACCAAAAAAGTTTGCAAATGGAGTGTAAGGTTTTTAGAAATCCAAAGTGGCCTGCGGGTTTGGTTTCGTGATACCTATGTAAAATTTCAGGGTGGGTGTCAGGAGGAACATAAAGTTTGGAGCCACAAAAAGGGAGGCCGTTTTCACAAGTCACAGAGTCTTGGTGGAAAGCCAAGGGTCGTTGTGACAAGAATGCTTGATGAGCTCCTGTAAAGCTGTATCACAGAGGGTAGAAGTTGAAAGACGGGCTTTACGAAGGGAGCGTGTAGAGATTTGTAATCCCAAGGAATCAGGTGGAAACAAAGTCTTTTCAGAAGAGGCAGTCGATGGAAGGGGCTCGTGGCAGGGGAGCCGAGACAGAGGGTCAGCAAGAGTGTTAGATTTGCCAGGCTTGAAAATTATTTTAAAGCAGAAACGTTGAAAAAATTCGGCCCATCGGGCTTGTTTAGGAGTAAGTTTTTTAGCAGTTTTGAGCGCCTCTAAATTCCGGTGGTCAGTCCAGACCTGAAAAGGCAAGTGGGCTCCTTCAAGTAAGTGATGCCAGGTTGTTAAAACAAAGTGAATAGCTTTGGGTTCCTTTTCCCAAATGGGCCAATTCATTTGTGGAGGAGAAAATTTCTTGGAAATAAAGGCGCACGGTTTCAGTGCACCGTTAGGATCGCGTTGTAACAGGACAGCACCCATAGCAAAGTCAGGGGCATCAGTTTGTATGATAAATTCTTTAGAAGTGTCAGGGAAAAGGAGCAGGGGCTCAGAGGTAAATTTCCTTTTTAAATCATCAAAAGCCTCCTGGCAATTGGGAGACCAGGAGATTTTGTTATTGCGGGAGGTTTTTGCACCTCTAGGTTTTCTAAGCAAGTTAGTAAGAGGCAAAACAATAGTAGCAAAGTCTTTGATGAAGTTACGATAGAAATTAGCAAATCCTAGGAATTGTTGAAGTTGCTTTAGAGTTTTAGGAACTGGCCAGTTGAGGATTGCTTCAATTTTAGCAGGGTCCATATTAAGAGTGTTATGCAGAATGTGGTAGCCCAAATAATCGAAGGTTTGAGTATCAAATTGGCACTTATTTAGATTAGCAACAAGTCCATTGTTAATCAAGCGCTGTAAAACTGTTCTGACCAATTCAGTGTGTTTATCCAAAGAGTCAGCATATATCAAAATATCATCCAGGTAAATCACTACGCCCTCATACAGCAAATCATGAAAAATGGAATTGAGAAACATTTGAAACACAGAGGGGCCCGACTGCAGGCCAAATGGCAAAACGGTTCATTGAAAATTGCCTAAGGGAGTGGAGAAGGTGGTTAACCATTCACCATCGGGATCCATTCGAATTCTATGAAAAGCTTCTTTGAGGTCCAATTTAGTAAAAAAATTTACCCTGAATTAATTGATCCAGGACTGTTTTGATGAGAGGAATCGGGTAACAATTCGGCAGAATGGACTGATTGATTAGGTTATGATTAACGATCAGCCTGGGGTCTGCGTTTGGGTCCTTTCTGTTACGGAAACATACTGGGCTGGCTGTTGGAGCGCTAGAGGGTTTTATAAATCCTCTTTTCAAATTTTTGTCCAAAAACTTTTTTAAGGCAGAGAGTTCTTGATGACTCATGGGGTAAATTTTGGGTTTCGGAAGTTTTGTTCCTTCAATTAATTTCAGTTTGCAGTCGAACTCTCTGCGTGGGGGTAGCTTGTCAGCCTCCTGCTCATGAAATGCTTTCTGCAGATCTCTGTAGTGTGAAGGGATGTGATACAATTCCTTAGGGGTCAGTGAAAGTGTTGGGAGGTGAGGGGCTGGTGCTAAAGGTTTAGTGTCTTTTAGTTTCCCAGCAGCCCAGTCTATATCTGGATTGTATTTTCGTAGCCAATCAGTTCCCAAAACAACCTGAAATTGAACAGATTTTGGCACCAAGAAACGTATTTTGCCCTTGTGGTTGCCTACATGAAAGGTGATGGGGGTAGAGATCCAATGGACAGGTCCGCCTGCCATTGGGTTCCTGTCCATTTGAGTCAGTTTAATGGCTTTTTCAAGTTGTTGGTATTTTACATTAAGTTCCTTAGCCAAATTTGGGTGTAGTAGACTCCTGGAGCGCTGTGGATGCTGTGCACTCTGGGCCTGGGCCCATAACCACTGTGGGGGATGATAGGAGTTTCAGCCCCACGGAAACGCAACGGAAAAGCCAGAGTTCAGCGAGCCAACAGCAGCAGCCTTGTTCCCCAGTAAGGATACTCACACGCAGAGGAGTTTCTTCCAAAACAGGAGGCACTTTATCTTGCAGCATAGTTCCATTATATACAAAACATAGGACAGATGGACAAAAGCTTGCGCCAGGCACCAGGTTTGGTCAACAGACAAATACATACTGGCGTTGCTTTGTTATATACATATCTACAACCAATCAGGTAGAGGTTTGCACACCTCCCTCTACCATCTGCACACGACCCCAGTTTCTTATGCAACCTTGCAATTACCCACAGCTGGGGCATGATGCAACATCTTTGCCGTGGGCTGATCATTTTCCCAGGGTTCCCTGCCTGGAATCCCTGACATTATGACATACAGATGTTAAAAGATCCAAGTGGGAAATATTTCCCACGCTTTGTAGTATTAAGCTTCATAGGTTCACACAGAGATAAGGGGGTGTCTTCTTTCAACTATCAGGTCAAGACAATCTCTAGGTGTTGCTATAGTAACTATCTCTTCTACTGGGGAACATCTTGAGAAAGGAGAGAATGGAATGTCAAGCACAGCTGCCCTATAACTGTAAACTAATAAGCAAGGCGAAACCCTAGTGCTACAACTAATTGTTACAGTACACATTACCCCATCAACCCCTACGTATGGAGGGCGATCCCGACAGGGGCCCTTGTTCTTTTCATGGGCTAGGGGAACCTCCTAGTTCCCATATAACAAGCAATGGACAAGAGGTCAAACATAAGTCCCCCATCACCACCTGGATTTGCTCTTCCAGGGGGGAACAAAACCACTGTAAAAAGGTGCCCGCAAACCCTCAAGTCCCATCCTAGCAAGGTGACCTGGAAGGATACTCTGGTTGATGGTATCAGAAGCTGCCAAGAGGTTCAGCCGAACCAACAGGGACGCAGTCCCCCTGGCCACCTCCAGGTGTAGGTCATCCATCAAGGCCACCAAAGTTGTCTCTGTCCTATTACCAGGATGAAAAACAGATTGAAATCCATTGACCATCCATTTTGTTCGGAAAGGAGCTAAGAGACCACCACATGCTCCAGAACATTTGCTAAAAATGGAGTGTTAGAGACGGGTTGATAGTTATTCAGAATGCTGGAATTAAGGCATGGCTTTTCTTTTTTCTGTAATGCTTTTATAACAGCCTCCTTCAGACTAGAACTCTGCCCTGTTTTAGCAAGGCTTCAACCATTCCCTCTACCCACTCAGCCACTCTAGCTTGTTTAGTAAGCCAGGATGGGCAAGGATCCAGAGCACATGTGGTGGCTCTCATATTTCCAAGAATCCTGTCCACATTCTTGGGTTATACAAGTTGAAAAACATCCATTGTCGCTGGACAAGCAAAGGCCAGAGTTACATCCATTGGATCTGTATCAATTATAGCACCCAGGTCGGAGTAGATCTGGCGATTTTATCTGTGAAGTATGGGGCAAGTTGTTTAATTTTCCTCTCTTGTGTAAAAGACCCCAACCACTCAAAGCAGTTTTGCTGACTGGTTCCCTGTAGATGCAATAGAGACAAGGAAGATTACCTTTGCTGCCTCTGCTGCCACAGAGTAGGCCCTATGCTTGATCTGATGTGGTTCAAATTTTCTGCCAATGCTGCTGTAGTTGCCTTCTCACTTTTTCATTACCACCAGCTCTCTGGAAATCTAGGGGGCCAGTTTGGCTCCACTTCATGAGAGGGGACACTCAGGAGTGATTGTGGCTACCGCCCTGGCCATTTCTCCATTCCAGAGGTTGGCCAGGACTTCTACAGCTCCACCCGTCAAGGCAGGAGGAAATTCTCCAAGAGTCATCAGGAATCCATCTAAATTCATAAGTCTCCTCAGGTGGACTATCTTTGTGGTCTCTGGGTCTCTGAACACACAGCTATCCAAGTTTCTAAAGCTGAGAGATTAATTAGTGAGAAGCCTCTTCCCTCCCTGATGTCCCCCCTGAGTAGCACTGCCATTGCTATTAGCTTCATCCCATGGTCCTTAGAAGAAGGAGGAGCAGAGTGAAATGTGAAATCTGTCTAGGACAGTAACCTTGTGGATCAATTTGTCTGAAATTAGGCAAACTTCATTTCAATCAAAGCAGTTACAATGCTGACTAGTTTCATCTAATTCAGGTGTTATCATATTCTACCACTCCTCTTACAAGGTGTGCGATTTTCATAAATTGAATTTATTAATGATCAGAGAATATGATCAGGGTCATGCTGGCTGGAGAACATATTTGGGGTTACACTGGCTGGAGATGTTTTCGGGGTCATGAAAGATCAGATAGGATTATGCATAAAACTCTGACGCTGATGAGTTTATGCTAATCCCTTCATTGCTTCAGGCTCTTGGAATTTTTGTATAAAATGAAAGGCAAACTGCCCAGATTGGTGAGCAATCAGAGACCATTCCTCAATCTTACCCTGTGGAAATCTTCTCTGTACACCCTACCTAACCAAACATTGAGAGATTGTCATGAGTCTTATCAATGTTTTGTCACTCCGAAGTTAAGCAATCAGCCCATTCCAGACCCCTTTGTCAGTCCTGTGGGAAAGCCATTACAGCTTTGTCAAAACACCCCTTCAGGGTGTGAAATAGGGTATAATAACCCTAACTTTGACATCAGCCAATTGTAACACACAATGCCCCAGAGTTCTGTTCCTCTTTGCTACCCTCAGGTACTCTCTGAGTCTCTCCACTGCAACCTCCTTCTTCATGACTGGCAGCTGTCCCCCTTTCCACTCATAATCTCTCTCTATCCAACCTTTCTCGCCGCACTTTCTGATAGCCTGGTATGGCTCTTAAGAGTGTCTGATTTCTTGTATGTTCATCAATTCAAATAAAATACGTAATTTTGCATAACTTTAACTAGAGTCTTCTGTACAGTTAATGCAGTTAGTATTGGTATACGTACATGAAAAGATCATGCTGTTACCCTCCTCTCACAGGCCTTCTTTGAGGTATAATTCCGCCAAATTCTAAGGACACTCTGGCATTGCAGGTGGACTCCAACGTCCCCCATTTCTTAGGGTAATGCAGGTAAAACATAAAAAGGCTATAGCAGTTGGTTGATTTCCCTATTATACTCAGTGGGGAGACATCAAATGCTTTTGAAAAAGAAATCAAACTGAGGTTCTGTGTTGGAACTAAACAGTAATGAAATACCCATCTGAGCCTGTGAATTGAAGCAACCAGCTCCAAAATGTATTCCAAACAGAGCATTTTTTTCGGTCTCTCTCTGTTAAAAGTTGCTAATTTTTTTTAGCACTATACTGATGATACTGCATCAGTTTAGAATTCTTCATGGTAGGGAACTGTTTTAAAGAATTACTTAAAAATATATTCATACATTTCCTGTGCGTTTCCAAAGAGGGTGTAATACTACAGTTTTGTTGTAACACTTTCTTTCACTTTCTTGAGAAAATATAGAAGAGAAAGAGATTGTCCTTCCCTGAATTGTCTGTCATTGGCCTGCACCTTTGCCTTGCCAGCTCTATGTTCTTAGGATGTGGTGAACAACTGTGCTGGGTTGGGGGGGGGCAATTTTATTGGTATTGATATAGTTTTATTATTTATTTATTGTCAGTTTCTGGAGCTACCAAAAAAGCAAAAACAAAAAGGTGACAAGCCCATTTCTGGTTAATAAACATCAGTTCTTTTGAGGCTGAATGTGCAGGTAGTCCATGCATCCTATTTAATTTATCCTTTTTATGTCAGAAAAGGGACAGTCTGAGATCGAGAGGGCTGGAGAGCTACCAGAACAACTTTAGGAGAGCGTATGTACCTTTTGCCTGCAACCTGTTCCCTGTTTTAGGACTAGTTTGTATGCAAAAACCTGATTAAGGACTAAGTTTTGCTGTGTGTCACTGCCTTTCCTCTGTCACATTGTTAACACTGGATACAACTGCAACTTGTAGGACTTCAGTCTGTAAAAATAAACTAGCAATTCACTGTGTTGGCTAACTGGGAAAAGATACTACAAGGTCCATTTCTTGACCTCTTCCTCTTTTCTGTTTTTCTTTCTTTTTTTTTTTCTTTACTATTTTTCACAGTGAAACATTACTTGGTGAAGTATTCTCAGAACAGGTAGGAAAAAGAGTTTCACTAATAAACTTACTTGTTAATGTTGCATTTTACTCCATATAAATCATAGATATTGTTTTATTTGTTTTCTTGTCTAAGAAAACATATTATGGCACAGCTGAAAAACTTTTGGAGATCTTGTTGATCAGTGACAAAATAATCAGACTGCTCTTCTGTTAGCAGCCGTACACCCCCACACTTTGATATGGTTTAATTGATGAAATGTGATTAAATTGGCAAGATATATTAATTGACTGTAAATCCAAGTTGGATAGAGGAAAAACACTGGCTGAACATGTGCACTGCAAGGTGAGTCAGAGATCCTCTCTAGTCATATCCAGGTCATTGTCAGGAAGTCACCAGGTAAGTCCAGTGATAATAGGCTTAAGATAAGCTGTAACGATTCTGCTGTCAGACAATAGCAATGGGAGGTTCCCACTAAGTCACTGATTGTTTTAAATCTTCTTCCCTCTGACCTGCGCATTTCCCTCATTATTCACACACCTGTCCACCATGACAGAGCTATCACAACAGCCATTAACTCTTTCTCACCTAGCACTAAGATCATTAACACCATTCGGACTTCATTGTCCACTCTGCAACTTCCATTGTTTATTCGACCAGAGAGCTGTTAACACCCTTGCCCTCCAGGCAGATTTTGGGTATAAAAACCCTCTGTTTCGACCAGTTACCTTGCAGTATCTCGCTTGCTGAATGTCACACTGTCATTCTGATTCCCAAACAAGTACTGTCCTTAGGCACAAGTCTAAACCACATCACTGCTTTCTTTGCTACTCTCCTGATTGATAATTATCACCCAAACCCTGAAACTTGCCCTGTGGCACCCCGCTAGTCACTTCTCTCCAGGATGAAAAGCAGCCATTGGTGAGTACCCTTTGGGAACGGTCAGTCAATCAGTTACAGATCCACCTGACAGTAGCCCTGTCCAGCCCACATTTTACTAGCTTCTTTGCAAGAATGTCGTGGGGAACTTTGTCAAAGGCCTTACTGAAATTGAGATATGCTACATCCACAGCATTCCCTTCATCTATCAATCTTTCCTTCCTTTTTCTTTGGTTAGCCTTGTGTCAGTGCGTGAGTGTTTGGGTCTTGTGCCTGTGTGGTTGAATTCCCTTAATAAAATAATTTTTAGTTTACTTTTTGAATCGCTGGCTGGTTTTTCCCTACACAGGACACGTAAACATTGGTGGAAGATTGCCCCCTCCGACCTCCTAATTTTGAGCTAATAATTTCCCCACCTTTGAATGGAGGTACTGGCATCAGGGGTGTACGCTTGGTGAGCCACATTTTAGGGTGACACTTCAACCTAAATGATGATCTTGATGGCACCGCCATATAGAGAAATCTCTGTTAGGTCTCAGGTCTCCCAGCCCATCTCCTCCCTCATTGGTAGAGCTCATTACATAACTTTCTTTGACACCATGGTCTGTACAGACTCATTTAGCAGCCCCTCCTGAGTGTCAAGAGCCTATTATACTCTGGTCTACAAGAAGAGAATGCAAAACACTCAAAAGGCCCACTACTCCTGATTTTACTTCTTTTCCCCTTTCCATTTGGAAAATATATCCTTCTTTAACCAGCAGTGTTTGGTAGGCCAAAATAAGGCCCAACACACTCGTTCCCTCTCGTGACTGGGATACTGACATTTACCTTTGCACACACACTCAACACACCTCCCCCAAAGGGGTGACACCTGTTGGTATTGTCCCCCTTTGGGGGCTGGTTGAAGATTCACCTTCTCAAAAGGTGACCTTATATTTAATTGTTATCATTTAAATTTGTTTATTTAAATAAATGACTTAGCTGAATGTAGAATCGGGTCAAAACTAACAAAATGAATTTCAACTTAGATAAATGCAAGGTGTTACATTTAGGCAGGTAAAATGTATAAGTGACACCTGACTATGCAGTGCTACATATGAAATGGGTCTTGGGGTCTTAGTACAAAAACATATGAAATTATTGCATCATTGAGAAGAATAGATATTTAAGCTTGATAGATGAAAGGAATGCTGTAGACGTAGCATATCTTGACCTCAGTAAGGCCTTTGACAAAGTTCCCCATGACATTCTTGCAAAGAAGCTAGTAAAATGCAGGCTGTACAGGGCTGCAGTTAGGTGGATTGATAGTTGGTTGACCAACTGAACCCAAAGGGTGCTCGCCAGTGGCTACTTTTCATTCTGGAGAGAAGTGACTAGTGGAATGCCACAGGGTTCTGTCCTGGGCCCAGTGCTCTTCAACATCTTCATCAATGATTTGGATGAAGGACTGGAGGGCATGCTGATCAAATTTGCAGATGACACCAAAATGGGAGGGGTTGCTAATACCCCAGAGGACAGGATGAAATTTCAAAATGACCTTGATAGATTGGAGAGCTGGGCCAAAGCTAACAAAATGAATTTCAGCAGAGAGAAAGGTAAAGTCCTACATTTAGGCAGAAAAAATGGAATGCACAAATATAGAATGGAGGATGCGTGGCTGGATAGCAGTACATGTGAAAGGGATCGAGGAGTTTTGGTAGACCACAACCTGAACATGAGTCAGCAGTGTGATGAGGCAGCCAAGAAAACCAACACAATCTTTGGTTTCATCAATAGGAGTGTGGTGTCTAGATCAAGGAAGGTAATGGTACCACTCTTCTGAATTGGTTAGTCCTCATGTTGAATACTGTGTCCAGTTCTGGGCACCTCAATTTAAGAAGGATATTGACAAGCTGGAATGTGTCCAGAGGAGGGCGACTAAAATGGTGAAGGGTCTGGAAGCCATGCCCTATGAGGAACAGTTTAGGGAGTTGGATATGTTTAGTCTGCAGAAGAGAAGGTTAAGAGGGGACATGATAGCCATGTTTAAATATTTGAAGGGATGTCATGTCGAGGAGGGAGTGGGCTTGTTTTCTGCTGCTCCAGAGACCATGACAAGAAGCAATGGATTTAAGCTGCAGGAAAGAAGATTCCACTTGAACCTCAGGAAGAATTTTCTAATGGTCAGAGCTGTCTGGCAGTGGAATATGCTGCCTGGGAATGTGGTAGAGTCTCCTTCTTTGAAGGTTTTTAAGCAGAGGCTGGATGGCTATCTGTTGGGAATGCTTTGATGGATGTTCCTGCATAACAGGGGGCTGGACTCGATGGCCCCTGTGGTCTCTTCCAACTCCATGATTCTATGATTAATAAACACAGAAACATAGGGTGGAGGTGGCAGGATCCTTAGATGGAAGTGATCATGTTCTCCTGAAGTTTATTGTATAGTGGAAGGAGGAAGCCAAGCATAGTCATACACGCATTCTGGACTTTAAGAAAGCTGATTTCAGTTATTTTAGGGAAATATTGAGAGTGGCCCTATGGTCAGAAGTACTAAAAGAGAAGAGAGTTCATGATTGATGGGAGTATTTTAAAAGTGAGATACTGAAGGCACAATTTCTAACAATACCAATGAGAGGGAAAAATGGGAGATATCTAAAGAATCTGGGATGGATGTCTAAAGAACTTTCAACTGAGGTAAGATTTAGAATGAATATGTACAACAAATAAAAAAAATAGGAAATCACCAAGAGGAATTCAAACAAATAGCAAGTGTAAGGAGAAAGTTAGAAAACCTTAAGGCACAGAATGAGTTTAGTCTTGCTAGAAAAGTTAAAAATAAAAAGGACTTTTTTGGTTATGCCTGTAGCAAATGAAAGAACAAGGAAACGGTATGGTCTCTGCATGGAAAGAATGGTGAAATGGTAGCAGGAGACAGAGAAAAGGGTGAACTGCTCAACACCTTCTTTGCCTCGGTTTTCTCCCAAAAGGAAAACAATGCTCTTCCTGGGAAAAATGGAGCAATGATGTGGTAGATGAAATGCAGCACAACATAGATAAAGAGGTTGTACAGGAATATCTGGATACTCTATTCAAGTCTCAAGGGCCAGATGGATTACATTCAAGGCTGTTAAAAGATCTGGCAAAAATGATCTCAGAACCTTTGAGATTTCCTGGAGAATGCAAGAAGCAGACTGGTAGAGGGCACGTATTGTCCCCATTTTCAAAAAGGGGAAAAAAGAGTAACCAAACAATTACTGCCCAGTCAGCCTGACATCAATATCAGGAAAGATTCTAAAGCAGATAATTAAACAGACAGTTTGTAATTACTTAGAAGGGAATGCCATGATCACTAAAAGTCAAAACATGTTTCTCAATAATATGTCACACCAGACTTACCAGACTTTTTTTTTTTTTAAAAGAATTATTAGCTTGGTGGATGAAAGGAATGCTGTGGACATTGTTCATCTTGACTTCAGTAAGGCCTTTGACAAGGTCCCCCATGATATTCTTGCATACAAGCTGGTAAAATGTGGACTAGACAATATTGCTGTTAGGTGGGTTTGTAACTGGTTGACCAACCAAATCCGAAGGGTAGTCCTCTTCATCCTGGAAATAAATGACTAATGGGGTGCCACAGCATTCTGTCCTGGGCCCAATGTTATTCAAAATCTTTATCAATGACTTGGATGAAGAATAGAGGACATTCTTATCAAATTTGTAGATGACACCAAATTAGGAGAGATAATTAACACTCCAGAAGACAGGATCAGAGTTCAAAATATCTTAACAGATTAGGCAGCTAGGCCAAAACTAACAAAATGAATTTCAACAGTGTAATGAAGTGTAATGTACTACACCTGGGTATTAAAAATGAAATGCACAGATATAAGATGAGTGATACCTGGTTTGACCGCAGTACATGTGAAAAGGATCTAGGAGTCTTAGTAGCCTGCAAGCTGAACATGAGTCAGCAGTGTGATGTGGCAGCTAAAAAAGTCAATGCAATTCTAGGGTACATCAATAGGAATACTGTGTCTAGGTCAAGGGAAATGATAGTACCACTCTGTTCTGCTTTGCTCAGACCCCACCTGGAATACTTTGTCCAGTTCTGGGCACCACAGTTCAGGAAAGATATTGTCCTATCTCAGTCCCGGCAGCACAGCTGATAAAACAAACAAAACAAACACTTACTTCCAGGCAGTAAGTACAGGGTCATAAATAAAATCTAACAGGATTCCAAGGCATCCGAGGTCAATCAGAGTATCTATCAGGGTAGAAGGTCAGATAAGCTCTGACAACTCCTGGAGTTCCCCTGGCAGCTATATATGTTTGGAGCCTAGTGCGGCTGCTGCTTGATTGACTGTTTCTGCTTATAAATTCTGAGAGAGTGCTGCCAGCTTTCTCTTTGCTGTCTGTGCTTTGCAAAGATGGGCACAGGTAAGTGCTCTTCTGTGTCTGAGGAGGAGGACTCTTTGCTGGAGCTGGCACCACCCCCTGTTCTGTTTGTGGTACTGTAACTTCTTCCTGTACAGCAGATCCTACCATGTCCCCTGTTTCAGACTCTGAGTCAGAGTCTCGAAGCAGAGCGTGACAGATATTGACAAATTGGAACATGTCCAGAGGAGGACGACCAAAATTGTAGAAAGCCTGTAAGCCATGTTCTATGAGGATTGGCTTAGGGAACTGGGAAATAGAAGGCTAAGAGGTGACATGCTAGTTATATTTAAATATGTGAAGGGATGTCATATGGAAGATGGAGCAAGCTTGTTTTCTGCTGCTCCAGAGACCAGGACGTGGAGCAGTGGCTGCAAACTTCAGCAAAAGTGATTTAATCTAAGCACTAGGAAGAACTTCCTGATGGTAAGAGCAGTTCGACAGTGGAATATGCTGCCTCAAAGTGTGGTGCAGTCTCCTTCTTTGGAGGCTTTTTAAAAATTCTTTTTTAAAAAGAAATAGAAGATAAAATACACATGATTAGTTGTTGTACATTTCATAACAGTATGGATACAGCTATTTCTTATCAAGTTGCATTTAGTTTTCCATTAACCTTTACACTAAAAAAGCTTAAACTCTCAAAGTTATCAAGAGAAAACTAATAAAGAACAAGTATCCAAGACCATTTCTGCATTGCACTGTTATAGTGCTATTATTCCACTTCCAACATCCTGTGGAATTCTGGAGTTTGCAGTTTAGAGAAGGGCATGTAGAATTCTCAGCCAGACAGCTCTTTGGCCTTAGTAAACTACAAACCAAGAATTCCACAGGATATTGAAAGTGGAATAATAGCACTATAACAGTGTAGGGCGGAAATGGCCTAAATATGTAGGTTTACAAAAATTGTTTCGTTCTCTTCTACCTCTGTTAAAGAAAAAGTTCTTCTTTCCAATTCTGTCTATATACATTAATTATCCAACTCAATTACTTCCCTCTTATCCTTTGTTGGAATTCTTGATGGAAATTTACGTAAACTTCTTTACAGATAAATTTATTTCAGTCTTTCAGTCCTTTCTGCCTCTTTCTTTAATTTTCTTTTTCAGCATGATTCTTTTTAGCATGATTCATGATTTAATCAAAGTATTTTCATTACACCTTGATCTTCTTGATGTATGTTAATCAAATTAATTATGTTTAAACTAAATTTGTCCAGAGTCAGTCTATAATCAGATTATTCCGTTTCTCTCTATAGTATTTAATAACAGGTGCCCGCTCTTCGTTGTTTTTTCTGTAAACTTTCTGTTGATTCAGTGAGATAGTGAATAATGTTCTTTCATTTCTGATATCGTAAATAAGATATTAAGAAGATATTATGTTTTGTTTTCCCATAGTCTCACAAACAGAATTCTTGCTGCTGAAGTCATATGTAACAACTCTCTCCAAAACTTTCTTACAAATATCTCTTCTAGGCTTTGTGTCATGTTCAACAGAAAGAGTTATAGATATAAGGGAAATTTAACTTTGGAAATCTCCATTATTATTGGATGTATTTTTATCCAGAACTTTTTTATTATAGGACAAACCTATCGCATGTGGTGGAAGAAAGCACCTATTTTGTCTTGGCATTTCCAGAACTTATTTTTATCTGTTTTATATATTTTGTCCAATTTTTCCAGTGTTAAGTACCCTCTATATGTCATTTTCAAATGGTTTTCTTTTATATCTTGAGTGTAAGTTTATTTGTTTTCCTCCAGCAGGATTCTCAGTGTTTGAATTGAATTTCATGCCTAATGTTTTGGGACCATGCGATCATGAAATCTTTAACACTTTCCTTTTCAATGTTTTGCTGTGAAAGTAATTTGTAAATTTTAGACATAGTGTGTTTGGGATTGTTCAGTATGATTTTTTTTCAAGTGCATTTAAATTGTAGTTCAAACCAGATCCTTCTAAATTTTATATCCATTCTAAATCTTTTTGTAAATTTAATATTTGGAAAACGTTGGAATTGCACTGCAATTCTGCATAATAGGGACAAGTGAAGTTTTGACCATCCTTCTAAGTCGTAGAAGCATAGAATCATAGAGTTGGAAGACACCACGGGGGCCATCCAGTCCAACTCCCCACAATACAGAAGCACACATCAAAGCACTCCCGACAGATGGCCATCCAGCCTCTGCTTAAAAACTTCCAAAGAAGGAGATTCCACCACACTCTCGGGCAACATATTCCATTGCCGAACAGCTCTACCTGTCAGGAAGTTTTTCCTGAGGTTCAGGTGGAATCTCCTTTCCTGTAGCTTGAATCCATTGCTCTTTGTCTTAGTCTGTTTTTTTCCCTTTTTGAAGAAGGGGACAACATTTGCTCTCCTCCAGTCTGCTGGGACTTCTCCTGTTCTCCAAGAGTTCTCAAACATTATTGCGAGTGGTTCTGAAATGACGTCTGCCAGTTCTTTTAATATCCTTGGATGTAATTCATCTGGCCTTGGAGACTTGAATTCATTTAGTGTAGCCTGTACTACTTCTCTACCTATTCTGTGCTGCATTCCTCTCCTTCCCCACCTTCTCCCCACCCCCCAGGTTGAGTACTTGTATCCTTTTGGGAGAATACTGAAGCAAAGATGGTGTTGAGTAGTTCTGCCTTTTCTCTTCCCCCTGTTAGTACTTGGCCATCTTCTCTACACAGCAACCCTATTATTTCCTCATTTTTCCTTTTGCTGTCGACATATCTAAAAAAGCCTTTTTCAGTCTCTCTGGCAAGCCTGAGTTCATTCTGTGCTTTAGCTTTTCTGACCTTCTCGCTACAGATCCTGAATTCCTCTTTGGTGATTTCACCATTCTACCATTTTCTGTACATGTTTCTTTTAACACTTAGCTCAGCTGAGAGTTCTTTAGTCAACCATTCTGGTTTCTTTAGACACCTCCCATAGAATTATACAGTTGGAAGAGACCACAAGGACCATTCAGTCCAACCCCTTGCTAAGCAGAAACACAAATCAAAGCACTCCTAACAGATGGCCATCCAGCTCTGTTTAAAAACCTCCAAAGAAGGAGACTCCATCACATTCTGAGGCAGCATATTTCACTGCCAGACAACTCTGACCATCAGGAAGTTCTTCCTGAAGTTCAGGTGGAATCTCCTTTCCTGAAGCTTGAATCGATTGCTCCTTGTCTTAGTTTCTGGAGCAGCAGAAAACAAGCCTGCTTCCTTCTCGACATGACATCTCTTCAAATATTTATCATGTTCTATCATGTTCTATCGTGTTCCCTCTTAACCTTCTCTTCTGCAGACTAAACATATTGAGCTCCCTAAGCAGCTCCTCGTAGGGCATGGCTTCCAGTCCTATCACCATTTTGGTTGCCCTGCTCTGGACACACGCTAGCTTGTTGATATCCTTCTTGAACTGAGGTGCCCAGAACTGGACACAGTATTCCAGATGAAGTCTAACCAAAGCAGAATAGAGTGGTACCATTACCCCCCTTGATCAAGACACCATATTCCTATTGATGCAACCAAGACTTGCATTGGCTTTCTTGGCTGCCGCATCACACTGCTGACTCATGTTCAGCTTGTGATCTACCAAGACTCCTAGTTCCTTTCAGATGTACAGATCCAGCCATGTATCCCCCATCCTATATTTGTGCATTCCATTTTTGACTCCTTATTGGCATAGTTTTAAATTGTGCCTTCAGTATCTCACTTTTAAGAAACTTCCATCCGTCATGAACTCCCTTCTCTTTCAGTATTCTTGACCATGAAATTTCAGCAAGTAACTCCCTAAGTTTATAGAAATCAGCTTTTTTAAAGTCTAGAATGTGTGTCTGGCTCCATCTGGCTTCTCCTTCCCTCGGAATGACAAATTCCAATAGAGCATGGTCATTCCCCCCTAAGGATCCCACCACATCCACCCCATTAACAAAGTCATCCCTTTTGGTCAGGATCAGATCTAAAATAGTTGATCCCCTTGTTGCTTCTTCTACCTTCTGGACCATGAAACTTTCTGCAAGGCAAGTGAGGAACTTGTTGCACCTTGTGCTCTTGGCAGAGCTTGACTTCCAGCATATATCAGGATAGTTGAAATCTCCCATTGTTACTGCATCTCTCCTTTTTGAATATGTGGTCATCTACTCCAGGAAGGCATCATCCAAATTCTCAGGCTAGCTTAGAGTTCTGTAGTAAACTCCTACAATAACATCCCTATTGTTTCTTCCTCCCTTCATCCTTCCCCAGATGAACTCTACCTGGCTTCTTGTATTGAAGTCACGGGTCTCTTTGCAGGTGAAAACATCCTTGAAATATAAAGCTACTCCTCTTCCTTTCTTGTTTGGTCTATTTCTGTGAAATAGGTCTTTTTTTATTTCTTTTTTATGATTATTATCAAAAATTTCTTCATCATATTTTGTAATCCATATTCCCAGGTATTTAATTTTCTTTTTGAATTTGAATCCTGTTTTTGTTTTAATTAGATCTTCTTCTTCATGGTTTCTCATGTTCTTTCTTAAAATTCTGGATTTCTCTTTATTTATTCTAAGACCTGCAGCTTCACCAAATTCCTTCATTTTTATCAATAGTTTGTCAGTACTTTGCACCACGCCTTTTAGAAATATCACCAGGTCATCTATGAATGCCAACAATTTGTGTTATTTCTCTTTGATTTTGACCTCTCTTATTTCCAAATTGAAACATATAGTTCAATTACTGCAGTACAGCTATAAACTGAAAAGGGAAAATGGGGCAGACTGGTCTTGTATTCTTTTTTATGTCCGATAGTTTTTTCTCCATTTATTGTGACTTGTGCTTTTTTGGTTCTTGTAAATTTCTTCAACTCTTAAATTCTTAAATTTAAGAAATCTTAAATTAGTTCTTCTTTAGACTTCTATCATGAATGTCCATTTACTTTGGCCATTTTCACACTAGCCTGTTATAGTGCTATTATTCCACATTTAACATTCTTTGCTCTAGGTTCTGCCATTGGCTTTCTCTCCCCCCTTTACTAATTTCTGCCAGTTCATTTCTCTTCACTTTATGTCCAAATTAATTTTGTGTCAGTGCTGACTCTCAGCACAGTTTCTTTCTAAGTAACACTCTTGATCTTTAATATTCAGCATCTCTCTTACTATTCCAGTAGTTACTGAGTTCTTAATGCTATTGTTGAATTCTCTATGCCATCTTCACTCGCTGTCCACCATACTAATCCACTGGCTCATGTCCTCTCCAATCTTATCCTCTCCCTTCTGTCTGCTGCTTACACACTCACCCATTTTTCATTTTCTTTAAGCTGTCTCTTCTCTTCTACTCTACCTTGGCTCACCTCCATCTCCGTCTTTGTTTCATTCTCAATTCCTGTTGTGGTTTCCCCAGTTTCCCCTCATCTCTCTTCATGGTCTTCACTCTATCATCAAATGGTCATTTCTTTTTGTTTTCATCTATGGAGTTGATTTATTTCTCCTTATTTTATTCTTATTTTATTCTATTACTTCTTTGGGTCACCCAAAGTCTCTTAACTCCTTTTTCAAAGTATCTCTAAACTAATCTCAGTCTCAATCTCAGTTTCAGTTTCAAATTTACTCCAGAATAACTACGCCTGTACTCACAGTCTCTTTCTGTGTGCGATCACACTCCTTTACTCCATCTTCTTAAAGTGTTATTTTTAAAAAGGTCAACAAAATCGGTTTCTCCCAAGACACTTCCTTGTTGTTTTTGTCTGCAGAAGTTGGCACAGATGAAGTTATAGTCTGTCCAACTCCAGGTAAGTTATCAGGTTCATTCAAATGTTTAGATCTTACACAGTACAGATTTGAAAAAGTCTTTGGTGTCACAAGTGTCACTCCAAGGAGTGGCTGTCTTCTGGCAGTTGTGGTGGCTCTGCAACCATTTCACTTTCATCTGTCCTTGTCCCACACAAACTTTGGTAGAAGCAAGAACTAGGGAGTGGTATCACATCCCCTCTGAGCCTCCTCTAGACTGCCTTTACCAAGGAAGTATCTAGCCCAATATGGATTGATAAATCTGTGGCTCGACTACATGAGGTGACTGACTACTGGCAACAGTCATACATGCCATTAAGACTGGAAGTAACTTTTTTGGAGGTTTTTGAACAGAAGTTGGATGGCTATCTGTTGGTGTGCTTTGATGGAACATTCCTGCATGTCAGGGGGTTGGATGCGATGGCCCTTGTGGCTTCTTCTAACTCTATAATTCTAGGATTCTATGAAATGAGGAGACTGTAATATTTCTGTAGCTTCTGATTTAAAGTGAGTAACTGCTCAGTGGTGCAGGGCCAGATTTCACCTCTATGCCTCCATCCCCATGGGCCACATCATGCTCAGACCAGTTTCAGTCATTGTCTCCACTTGGAGCCTTCCAGGGGGTAGAGTTAAATGGTTGCATTTTGAGTGGTTTTGGCTGGTTTTGAAGCCAGAAAAATAATAATAATCCCAAAACAGCATGAAAAATGTTTAAAGGGCAGTTGAGGTATCCTTGGTGTAGTGAGGTGGGTACAAAAAGGGATTGGGACCTCATGTGGGCACAGGCTGCATTTTCCCCACCCCTTGTAATGAGGAAAATAAAACTAAGCAGAACTAATGTACCTACATAACCTGACTTACATAACCAGGGTACCTGAAAACATTTCTTTTAAAATTTCTCTTAGAAATCCCCATAAAGAAATGAACACTAAGCCCCCTTTTGCATTCTTTTTATTTTCTCTGTATTCTGCATTTCACTTTTTTGAATGTTGATGATTGGGTAAGTTATGTTTCTTTCCTAGTCCACAAGTAGATTTGACTGCAGTTATGTTAAGCCACCTATACTTGTTGAGTAATGACATCATCTGCTGTCCACCTCAGGCGTCCTGTTCCCTTAGAGCTGTTACTGCCCTAGCTAGCCCGAGCTTTGGGGGATATAAAAAGATATCTTTTGATATCAATAATTCGGCTTCACATATCCCTTCCACGTCCTTGCGAGGCCCCCGGACAAACACGCATACAGGCTTGGCCGATAATCGCCGTAATATTCCGAAACAATACAGGCAGGCCAGAAACAGCCGACTCGCAGCTTTAGGAGACCTCAAGGCAAGTACCTCCCTTAGGTATGCACACAACTTTCAAAAGATCCTCTGCCCCGCGCTGGCAGCTTGATGATCTGACTATACAATGCTCAAGTACTCCGCGTTTGCATACCGGCTACCCTATTGCCAATTTGGCTGTAACTCAATCATTCAAATTCTGACCTTTCGGAGTCTTTGTCTCCAGCCCCAAATCTATGGTTCTCCCCAAGTCCAACCTAGCCTGGGGTCACAATTCTCCTTATAAAAACCCCTGACTTTGAGCGCTTCCTCGGATCGCTCCCGAGTTCCAGACTGCCTTGCTGCCGCATCACTTGGCGAGCTTCCCCTCAGCTCCACGTGCTGAGATACATCGAACCCCAGCCTCACTGTCCATCTTCTTCCGGGCTTCAGGAACAGGCTTTGTATCACCCAAATCAACTATCCCTCTGAAAATCCCGCTATTGTACTCACACCTTTATTTTCCTTAGTTATCTGTGTGCGTGTGTTGCTTGCATTGTGTGCCTGTCTTTAATAAAGATCATTCATTACTTTCCAACCGGTCTGCTTCTTGACTTGGCCTGACCCCGTAAACACTGGGTTACAAGATTCCACTGCGTTGCCCTGCCTCTTGTTCTGCCAACCAGTGCTCTTGACTAATTTCCCCAATTTGTGTAATTGTAAGGTTATTTAGGTATCCCTCCCGGGACCCCCAGAATACAGGGTAACGGAGCTTAGCTGCCATTTTCAGACTAGCGGGGGTTGGGTGCTGGTCCAAAAGCAATATACGGTTTAAGCAGTCCATGCTATAATGCAAAATATTTTGCCTTGGTCTTGAATTGGAAATGAAATCATTCTTTACCATTTAAAAAAAATGGATGTGCTTCTGATAGAACTGATTTCTTGATGGTGAGATTAAGTATTGCTCCCTCATGCTGGGAACAGAAACACTTAGAGATTTTTGACCATGCTTTTCTATATCCATCAGCAGAGCCTAATAAATTTGATATTACCTTGCTGATGTGTGTGTGTGTACATACACACCAGTGTGCATGTGACACACACATATAAATCAGACACACATACATACTTACACATCAGCATAACTGTCTGGATTTTTTAATTCTCTTTGGAGATATGGATCTGAAGACTTCAAGATGAGCATTCCTAAATTAACTACAACATTACTGCATGAGTACAGGTTAATAAGTATCAAGCAAAAAATCATCTTCGTTAATATAGATCTAATGAGTCAAGCCAACAGTAACAGTGTAGCTATTTCCATATATTTGCCCCAATGAGAAGTCAGGATCAGTACTGCTGCTGCTGCCAACCACTGCAAGGTGGTGAGGAGCTTCCTCCAGGAGCTGCTGGCTGCCCTGGGGCTTCGTTGGGGTCATAGTACTAGTGTTCACTGCTACTTTCACCATTTTTTCATAGGGATTTGAAAATACGCCATTCTTAGTATTTGTGAAGCGCCCTGGAACCAATCCCTCAGGAATAGAGTGAACCCAATGTACACACCTGTTTTACATTGTTCTGTTTCCATAGTCAGACTGCATAGCAATGGACCTGTGCCTGATCTGAACCAGGAAGTATGATATTCAAAGTTACCAGAGGGAAGTGTTAATAGTTTTATTAATATCGTTAGTTTTTAAAAGTAGGGTGACACTGATATTCTTAATGTAATGTAATTTAATTTTCTTGGCACATTTTACACCTAAAACTTCACAGTGTGGTTTGGATGTTTGGAACCATTTTTTGTTGTATTGTATTTTATTGTATTTCTAACAAGTTTTTTATTTTAAGTTTCTAACAAGTTGTATTGTATTTTAAGCTTCTAACTAATGAGCAGCACAATATTATTATTTCTTCTTCCTCTTCCTTTCCTCCTCCTCCTCCTCCTCTTCTTCTCTTTTAAAAAAGCAATAAGGAATAACTGTTGAAAGGTAATCTTTCAGGGTCTAAACCTAATGATACAAAAACTAAGGAGGGTTCAGGAAAGAGACACACAGTAGAAACCATAGATTTGGTTCTGTTAGGACTTTGGAGAAGAGAAGGGGTTTGTTTGTTTACATACCTTCAAATTAAATATCCTGGATATGATATTATGTGTTGGGATTTCTTCCACTGATGTCTGTTCACCAGGGGGTCTCTCTTGTTTTACAGTTTAGGAGAGACAGTCACCAGTGTTACAAGCTTGTCTACAGTACAGCCTATAAAAATCAGAAAGAAAAAAAAACTTGAGCAACCTCCTGCTGTGCCAGCTAAAGGTATGTGATACCCTTTTAATAACTTGTCACCCAGTGATAATAACATTTAGGTAACTAAAGAAAGAGGCTTTGTGGACTAAGCTCCAGGATTGTCTGGGATTGAATAAATCTCCAGGATTGAATAAATGTGTACGTGTATACCTTGTAGATCACAAACATGTGGAAAAAAGATGCAAACCATAGATGGTGCAGCAGTCTAAACTGACATAGTTTTGAAATCAGAGTTAGTTAATATTTTGATGTCATTAATGCAAACAAATAATTTGAAACTTAATTTGTAATTTAAAATAATTTGAAATTGGAAAGTTACACATTTGTGATTTCTGATTTAAAATTGGGGGAATTTCATAAGTATCTACTGCATTACTGCCAGGACTTTTTAGTTAGTGCTTGGTCGGTTGAAGACAGAAGGGAAAGAAGGTCCAAATTACAATGTAACTTTTGAAAACAGTTTTCTAAAGTCAGGTTCCCTAGACAAGCTTAAATTATATTTTTTTATCATCTTTCTCAATATTTGAAACTAAAGTAGGGGTTATATGTAGAAACTGTGTGAAATTGCATGTTCTGCTATGGCTGACATGGCCTACCAGATTTTTGTTTTGGATTTCCCTTCTTGCTCATGCATTCAAATCTGCTGGCCCGCATCTGTATATCATCAATTTAGGATGTGTAAGCTGCATGAGTAACAGTTATTGCTGGTAATTGCAGTTATGGTACTGAACAACTCTAGAGACAAATAAAAATAAATAGGTGAATAGCAACAGGGGGTGACAGCCACCATTTTTAATAGCTTCCAAAGGACAGTTATTTATTGATATGGTACCTAATCCTTCTTCAAAGGGACAGAGTGGCACACACAGAATGTCCACCTTTTAGTCTTACAGCATTATAGAACAGAGTAGGCTGAGGTATACTGACTGTTCAAGGCCATCCAAGTAAGGCCTAAGGGCATTACTCATTCGAAAATCAGAGTGACAGCACAGCATTCAGCAAGCTCAAAATGGAGGGTTTTAATGCCTAAAATCTGCTTGCAGGGCATGGGTGGGAATGGCTGTCTTGCCAAGCAAACAGTGGGGTCTGGATGGAGTTAGTGGTCTTAGTGTTAGATGACAAAGAGTTAATGGCTGTCATAATAGCCCCGTAGTGGTGGACAGGTAAAGGAACAATGCAGGGAAATGTCCAAGTGTTAGGGAGAAAGGCTGAAACAATCAGTGTTTGGTAGGAACTTCTTGTTGCTATTGTGTGGTATCAGAGACGTTACAGCTCCAGCTTAAACCTATTATCTCTGGAGTTACCTGGTGATTAGTCTGACAGTTACCTTGGCTACTTCTAGAGGAGATTGTCTGACCTACTTTTGCAACACATGTGTTCAGCCAGTATTTTTCCTCTGCCCAGACTAGCCTTGCAGTCACTTCAGGGTCCATTTTATATCAATACCAATGAATGTATTTTTCCAATTAAATAATATTTTACCAATTTAACCATATCAAATCTGGGGATTGGGCAGGCTGGTAACAATGATATGCTTGCAGCCAAGCTGGGAAATGTGGCTTACACAATGCCACACTGCTTGGATTTTTAACCGGTTTATGAGAGTACTCACAAATGGTTCCTCTTTATGCTGGAAAGAAGTGACAAGTGGGGTGTCACAGAGTTCTGTCCCAGGCCAAAACTATGGCCCTTTTCACATGTGGGGGGGGGAAACAGGTGAAAACGCCCAAAAACGGAGCTTACCTCCAGCCGGGTAAGTCCGTCGCCACGTGGAGCAGCGCGAGCTCGCTGCTCCACACTCCTCCGGCATCCCGAATGGCGGCTTCCGGTTGGTGGAGGCTCTCCACCAACCGGAGAAGCTCGCCAGCTGGAAGCCCGCCCCCGTCAGATCTGCAGGCACGCACTTGCGCGCACCTGCAGATCCACTTTAGAGCCGGGCGACGGAGCGGCACGGGGCTGTGCGCTCCGTGCTTTTTAAAAACCTCTAAAAAGAGGTTTTTAAAAAACACGCTGCCTGGCTAGTTCCGGCCGCTCCTGAGTGGATTCTGTTGTGGAACTACGAAAAGTAGTCCACGCCAGTCCACTCTACAGTGTAGACGACCTCCGTGAGAGGTCGCTCTACACCGTTCCCCCCCCCACATCTGAAAAGGGCCTATGACATTTCAGCAGGATAAAACGTTAGATAGATGGAGGCGAGGAGAGAAATGCATCAATCTAGGATGGTTGATACCTGCCCCCGCCACCTTTTTTCAGTTTTATTTACTACAAAACTAGATGTAAAAAAGGTACCCAAAATATAGCAAATATTACATTAAAAAAGCACAAGTAACAAGCAATGCAAATATCTAAAAAAAGTGGCTCCCAGCTTTACCAACGTAGGCTTTGGATTCTCTATATAAAAGAGAAACACTTCTCTAATTGCAAATATCGGTCATATACTTCTACTGCTACTCTTCCCAAATTCCCAAATGATTGCTGAATCTAGCGGTTATCATATTATACTCTTTTTCTTGTAAGAAAACATATTAATGGCTCCCACTCTTTCACAAATGCATCTACAGTCTTTTCTATATTCAAAGTTGTTAAATTATCAATTCTCACTAAATCCAACAACTTAACTAACTTAACTAGGATATTTTCTGCTAAATACCAATGCTTATTTATAAATCTCTTTAGGTTTTTTTTGTGATCTGATTAAATGTGAGAGAACAGTGCTGGCAATTACTGTGAACTCTGTTTTACTTTATTAACAACTCTGAAGGAGATCTCTTTACTGCTTTTCTTAAACCAATGATTCTTAGCCTGGGATCTGGGAAACCCCGGGGGTCTACAGATCCCTCACAGGGGGTCCACAAAGCCCTGATGCTGAGCACCACCAGCAGCAACAGTAGCAATAGAAATGCAGCAGCAGGGTGTCTGTGCAGATGCCAAGGGAACAGTTTCAACAAGGGAGCAGTTTCAACATCTGCACCCCTCACTGCCACATCCTTGACACAGCAGCAGGAGTATGCATGTGCCCAGACTGTGACCCTGGAGATCAGGGTTTGAATCCTCTCTCAGCCTTGGACGGCCACTGGGTGACCTCAAGTAAGTCACATTCTCAGCCTCAGAGAAAGGCAAAGGAAAAAATCTTCCCAGGAAAACTGCCATGATAGGTTTGCTTTAGGGCACCATAGTCAGTTTTCAAAGTGGAGAGACATGATATCCAGAAAGAATCTCCCCCTATCAGTGGCACTTTGTTGTTGTGTGCCTTCAAGTCACTTCTGACTTATGGCAATCCTATGGTGAACCTATCACAAAGGTTTTTTTGGCAAGACTTGTTCAGAAAGGGTTTACCTTTGCCTTCTTCTGAGGCTCAGAGAATGTGACTTGTTCAGTGTCTGAGCAGGGATTTGAATCCTATTTGTAAGAAGCCTTTAATAAATGAATAAATATTTGAATATTAAAATAAATATTTGAATACGTAAAACTAAATGTAAATATTTAAATCAAATTAAGCCTTGAGGTCCCAGCAACAAATTATATTTACAGGTGGTCCCCAGTAAAGAAGAGACTAAGAACCACTGTCTTAAACCATTAGATGTTCTATGTTGTGGATACACCCTTGCCCTCAGATGTTTTGCCAATATCATGGATTCTGCCTTAAATTCTCCTTCCTGAAAACAATTGCTTTTTATCTGAGAAACTGGCCGCGCAGAAGATTATACCTCATAGTTGTAGGAGGATTGCTATCAGATCTAAGGTACATGTTCACATCTGTAGGTTTTTTGTATAGTGAGGTGTATATTGTATATCCTTCTTTCCTAATATTTAGATCCAAAACATTGACCTCTGTATTATTTTGTTTGAACTCAAGCTGTTTATTAGTGCTAGTGGAGCTGATTGCATTCCAAAATTCTTTCAGATCATCATCACCTCTTAAAATGTAAAATATGTCATCTAAATACTTTGCCCCCCCCATAAGTCCCCCCGCCTTATAGCCATTCTTAGGATTAGTTATTCCTCTTTCAAACTGTACCATGAGAAGATTTGCTCTTTCTAGTCCCATGAGGCACCCCATGACCACCCCCTTAATTTGCCAATGTTATTGTTTTTCAAATTTAAAGTAATTTTTTGTTAATGCTATTTCTACTAAGGAAAACAGAAACTGTACTGGGAGGTGTCTGATTTCTCTCTTATTTAAAGTAGACTGTATACAGTCAGTGCTCCACATTTGTGGGTTTCACTTTTGCAGATTTGATTATTCACGGATTATTTGCTGTCACCTCTGCTGCCTCCCAATGCCAGTTTTAATAGGACCTGCAAGCCTTGTGAGACTGAGAAACTGCAAACAGAGCTTGTAAGTCCCTATTAAAAATGGTATGGGGCAGCAGTGGAGTAAGCCCCACCAACCACCCACTTCTGCCTTGTGAAGGAACCCTGGAGTCTGAAAGGAATCCATAGTGGGTTGAATATGATGATCATACTTTTTTTGTGTTAAATATGATTTGGGAGAGCCTAGAGTTATTCACAGTTTTTCCACTTTCACAAGGGTCCTGTACCCCTAACCCTAGTGAATGTAGAGGGATGACTGTACTTTCTAGGACTTCATCCTGGAGTATGTTAGTATATAATGCTTTTACATCCATAGCACCTAACATGTTTCTTTCTTCAAGTTTTAAGAGAGTTAATTTATTTACGAAGTCTGTGACATCTTCTCTACATCTGGGTATGTAGTGATCTTGCTGCCATGGTCAGGTATGGCAGTATCTTACCATACTTCCTCTGCTGTTGTTGTTCTGCTGGTCCCAACAGGTGCAGCTATGACTTCATTTGAACATTTGGTTTTAAGGCTGTTTGTAACATAAAATGTATTAGCTTCTAGATTTTTTTAGCTTTATCACATGACACCACATGTGATAAAAAGTTCCCAACTGCATTTTAGCTTTCCAACGTCTATTAGGTGCATCTTTAGGCATTTTGGGCAATTTTTCTGATGTCAAATACTAGGTATACATTATTTTATAAAACTTCTCTTTAAGATTGTAACAGAATGTAAATTTTATTCCTTCTGACCACAGTTTCCACCCTTGTTCCATCAATATTTTGTGTCCAACATTTTGTGCCCATTTTACCATACAGTCTTTCACCGCCTGTTCTTCCAGCTCAAGATCATACATCTTCCTAATCAAATGTTCATCATCTGTGCACACTTGCTTCTCAAATTTGGTTTTAGTCAGTTCAAAGTCATACATTTTTATCTGCTTTATATTTCTCCACCATTTGTCTATAAGAAAACGTGTCATAGCTGCCAGCTGCCCATTGCCAGGCAATGGAGTGGGGAACTAGAAGAGGGCTGTTAAGGCAGACAGATGGTTCAGTGGAACTTGCCTGTTTAGGGTTGAGCAGAAGCAGAGTCAATAAATTGGTCCAGGAGTTCAGGGATCCAGTGAGCAGCAAGGTCAGACAGTTCGGGGCTCAGAGAATCCGGGCAGACAGGAAAGCAGGGAGCCCTTAGCACACAGAGGCTGGCAAACACACTTGTTTCTGGCATTGGACCACTGCCCACTGCCTTCCTTAAAAAGACTGGAACGAGCTGACTCTCATCTCAGCCTGCTGCCCTCAGGCCTGACTAGCTCCCAGTGTGGTTGTGTTAGCTTGTCTTCCTTCAAGGTTGCTGTTCACCTGGAGAAGCTGACTCCTGGCCCATGACAGGACCATTGGAAACTAAACCCTTCTGCTGTTAGTTTTTCCATAAGTTTAATTCTACATTACTCATGCTCATTTCCAAAAGATCTTGGTAAGTTACCCATTTTTGTTTTGCTGTTGTTCTTTTGCTCTTTCTTATAAAAGGCTTTTTGCAGGAGTACTCAGATGTTTTTAGGCATAGCTTTGGCTTATACTTATTCTGTATTCTCAACAAGGCTTTTCTTATATAATGATTACTGAAACTGATGTTCTTTCATTTTTTTTCGTATGACATATATCCATGCCACTCAAACCTCAGTTCATGTCTCTTGAGATCCAGGTTGATATCTGGCTTGACAACAGTACATATGAAAAGGATCTATGGATCTTATTAGACCACAAGGTAAACATGAGTCAACAGTGTAGTAACTGCAGCCAGAAAGATGCAGATGCAGTTCTAGGATGCATCAACAAGAGTACAGTGGCCAGATCAAAGGACGTAATAGTACAATCTATACTGCTTTGGTGAGATCTCACCTAGAATATTGTGTGCAAATCTGGGCACCAAGTCAAAAAGGATATTAATAAACCAGATTGTGCCCAGAGCGGATAACCAAGATGGTAGAAGCCATTTGAGGAACAGCTAAGGGAGCTGGATATGTTTAACATGGAGAAGTTTGAGAAGGGGCATGATTTTTGTTAATTGCAGTCGAGTCAACTTTGACTTATGATGACCCTATAAATTAGAGACCTCAAGTCATCCTAACATCAACAGTCCTGCTAGGATCTTACAGATTCGGGGACATGACTTCCCTGATTGAGTCTATCCATCTGTATTGCAGTCTTACTCTTTTCCTACTGTCTTCTGCCTAACCAAGCATCATTGTCTTTTCTAATGAATAATGTCTTCTCATGATACAGCCAAAGCACAACAGCCTCAGTTTAGTTATCTTGGCTTCTAGGGAGAGTTCAGCTTTGATTTGCTCTAGGACCCATTCATTTATCTTCTTAGCTATCCAGGGTAGCCATAGAATTCTTCTCCAGCACATTTCAAATGAGTCAGTTTTCTCTATATCAGCTTTCTTCACTGTCCAGCTTTCACAACCATGAATAGAAATTGGAAATATAGTGGCATAGACAATATTCAGCGATATATCTTTACACTTCAGGATCTTGTTTGTTTTATAGCTGCCCTTCCAAGTCCTAGTCTTCTTCTGATTTCTTGACTACAGTAATAGAGTTAGTAATAGAGTATTGTTAAGGTCATACAAAGAATTAAGACACCCTCACATTGTAAAAAGAATACGTAATTAACTTTCTATTGGAGTATTTTTATATTATAGGTAATTCATCTGATTAATTTAATGATTTAATGATTTAAGAATGATTTAATATGATAAATCATAGAAGAATAGAAGAAACAGCTGGGCAGTAAAATCATTAGGAGGGTAGAACACTGAAGAGACAATGACATATAGGTGGTGGTGGATAAGAAATCCAAGCTCAAGGGAAGATAAGGAAAACAAGGGAGACTTTTACTGTGCTTGGAAATGTTAAGTTTTATATACACACACACACACACACACACACACATACATACACACACGCACGCACACACATACATACATATACTTTTTTCATTTCTTTCTCTCTTTCTTTTTTATCTTCTCTCTACACCTTTTTTGTTTGTTTCTCTTTATTTTTTTCCTGTTTAATTTATATGCTACCAAATATATATTGGTGATTTTCTATACACCATGTGTTATATAGATAGATCTGTGTCTTATTTTGTGCAGTAATTATACTGTTGTATTTGATATATAAATACATACACACATACACAAGATCCGCATTTAAGATATTTTATTTATATTTATATTTAAAGTTATAAACACAAACGAAAAATGGAAAATAGAGAATTATATTACTTTTATAAGATCACAAGTAATTTTCTAATTATTTAGAAATATTGATTTGCTTAATCAGGGTATAGATTTACATATATTTTCTGATAAATAATAGATAACTGTCTTGACATCCTGTATTTTATTTTTTATATTTTATATTACATTCTATAATTTGAGAATAAGTGAAGTTTTACTGTTTTGTTGGATTAGACATTTAATACCTTCAAAACAAGGACTACTAAATAGAAGAGGAAAGAAAGAGAAAAGAGGGGAATTAGGGAAAAGGAAGAGAAGGAGGAAAAGAGAAGGGAGGAAAAAGTGGAAGAAGAATGGGGGGAAAGGAAAATGGCTACAGGAACTAGAAGAGCCACAGTTCAAGCACAAATAAGTAAGTCACTTGATTTTCAGAAAGAAGTCATGGATTCTAATATCTTCTAACGTATTAGAAGAAATTTTTCAAAATTAGGAAATCAGATAAGATCTGAAATGAAAGAACTGAGAATGGAAATACAGGCAGACTTAAAGAAGGAATTTAAAGATATGGGAGAAACATTGTAATCTATGACTAAAGACATGACACTGATTAACAACAGACCAGAAGAATGTCAGAGCAAAGCACCAAGTTCAGAAACAAACAAATCAAATAGAAGGAACAGTAAGGGAACAAATAACAACCAAGGTGATGTCTGATAGAAGGTATAGAGAAAAATGAATAAAAATTAGAGAACTGAAAGAACAATATGGAGAAGATTTGATTGGCCAAAGGATAGCTGTGATGGCAGAATTTATTGGTTGGTTGGCTGAACAGCTTGACCAAGAAATGGATATACTATTCAGAATCAATTCTATTATAGCTATGAGGAAAAAACTACGTAGAAACATTGCACAGAGAGAGTGTTAAAGATTTAACATTGCAAGAAAGCTACAGGAGTAAACTGATAATTGATGGGGAAGAAATGTACAATGGAAATAATAAGAAAATAAGATTTGAATACCAAATAAAAGATGTTGAAATTAAAGGCCAGATATATAAATTAAACACTTTCACAGATGATTTAGTAATAATATTAGAAGACCCAAAACAAAGTATGACAAGATGGAATAGAAATTTTGCAAGAATCTGGAGAACTTGCAGGAGTCAAAATAAACAAAAACAAAATAATTATGATTACCAAAAATATGAATAAAAAAGAATTGGGGTTGATACAAGAAAGAAAATGCAAGGTAGAAAAGAAAGCAAGGTACTTAGGATTAACAATTACAAAGAAAAATTCTGATTTATTTGATAACTACAAACCAGTTTGGAATAAGGTGAAAGCAGATCTTCGGAAATGGTCAAACTTAAATCTGTCTTTAATGGGAAGAATAGCAACAATAGAAGCGAACGTCCTACCTAAATTGTTATTTCTATTTCAGAACCTGCCGATTATAAGAAAACATTTAATCAATGGTACAAAGATGTAAAAAGAAAAAATTGACATGGGAGAAACCCCCGAATCAAATGGAGTACACTCTAGAATATCAGAGCAAGAGGAGGATTTGGTCTATCAAATTTGAAATTATACCACCACACATGTACCATCTTAAGAATATTAATTTTTTATTTAAGAATTTTAAGAAGTTTTTAAACTTTAAACACAAAAGAACACAAACATCAACCAAAATAACACATACCAATAAAATAAAAAAGAAACAAAAAAAATTAAACTAACAAATTACACACATCTCTACAATTACTTAACAAAAACCAGAACATACTTAAACTAAACTAACAAAATTAACTATACTAGACTAAATGGGGTGGTGGTGGTGGTATTAGATTCAGTTGAACTAAAAAAAATAGAAGATTAGTACAGCTTGAAGGCTTTAATTTATCGTATCGATGGCACAGATTTGTATGGTATAACACATCAAATATAGATAAGGAATTTAATGAACAATATTATAGGAAGATCTCTAGGAAAATTTGAAAGTTATATAAAATGAAAATATATTTAAAAATTTCATTGTGGCTATCTCCCCATTAAGCTTTCTGTTAATATGAAAGACCACAAATTGAGTATTGGCTGACTTAAAAAGATATATTGAAAAAGAAAGGAAATGGAGATCAGATGAAATCACTTAAAGAATTACAAAATGAAGGTGTCAAATATCATTGACTCCTTCACAGACAATTGAAAGAAAGATTTAATATAGATGGAAAAATAGAAGGAGTAAAAGAGGATATAAATGAGTTTGAAGCTAAGATCTTGGAAATGAAGGATCATGTAATAAAAATGTATGTAAAATATTGATAAAATTAGATTTGGAGCAAGAAGAAAACATGAATAAATGGGCTCAAAATATTGGCCATATAATCCAGTTGGAAGAGTGGGAAAATCTTGGGTAATGAACTTCAAATTTTCTAGATAAACAGCTTTAAAAGAAAATGATTACAAAATGTTCTATACACCAAATAAATTAGCCAATATATATAAAAATATTAAAGATATATGTTGGAAGTGTGGAGAAAGTAAAGGGACATACGAAGATTCTGGAGGGACATTCATAATTTAATTGTAAAGATAATAATGGGAATAAAATTTCCAATGACAATAGAATTATATCTACTAAATATATTCAAAGGATTAGATATAAAAATTAAAAGAAAAGGAAAGAAAAGGAAAGAAAAATAGAAGAATACTCATATATGGTAACTGCAGCCAGAACAATATATGCTTAAAAATGGAAGGATAAGGAAATTCTATCAGAAGAACCACTAATCAAATTATATGACATATGTTATATGTAAATAGACCTATGGTGAGAAGTGAAATATGTAACATCTTTTAAATCAGATGCAATGGTATTTGGTATACCAAAGCATTTAACAGATATATAATTATATCTCACTGTTATATTATATTGTTATATTGCTATATTAATGCACAAGTAATAAGTATTTTGTAAATCCTTTATTTTAAAATAATAAGAATAAAAAACCAAAAAAGTTATGTAAATCATCTGTGATAATTATTTTTGCTTTTTTGACATTCAGCCTTTCCACTTTCTGCCTTGACTTTCTTCAGTAATCGTTCCAAGTCTTTGCTATTTTCTGCTAGTAGTGTTATGTCATCTGCACATCTTCAACTGCTGGTGTTTCTTCCTCCAATTTTCACACCTCTTTCCTCCGTCTAAACCTGCTTTATGTATGATATGTTCAGCATGCAAGTTAAACAGATAGGGTGATAAAATACAGCCTTGCCTGACTCCCTTGCCAATTGGAAACCATTCTGTTTCCCCATATTCTTTTCCTAATGGTAGCCTCTTTTACTGTGTACAGGTTACACATCAGAACAATCAGGCCCATTTATTTTAGAGTGACCCATAATTTCTGATTATCTACACAATCAAAAGCTTTGCTATAGTCTTATCGACAGACAGACCTTCAGCATCAACTCAGCCTTCTGCTTTTTACCTTACTTTTAACATCTTACCAATGAAATTTGAAAAATTTAAATGCTGGAGAAGAGAAGAAGATAATTAGAGACCAGCTTCAGCGTCTTAGCTCAGCATTTATGGGTGGTGTGTATGTAGTAGGAGAGAGTACGTTGTTAGGTAGTCAATATAAACTGATCAGGAGCTTGTATAAAGGTTGGTCAGAGGACATCTCTTGTATTAAGAAGTTCCTATCTGAATGCAAGGACCTTCTTAATACTTTAACAAACCTACTGTTGGTAAAAATACAAGGGGAGGGCAAAATAACTCCTAGAAGTAATGGTGATATCACAGCAAAATCTAAGTTCGATTTTTCCGTTAAAACTTTAAGTGAATCCACTGATCAAGGTATTTCAGATTCCTCTAGCCAAGGTAACTTGGTCAGTGGAACAAGGAAAATTTCCTCTAGGAAACGGAAAAGCAAACCCGATATACACTCTATACTCTTTACAATAGTAAAAATTCCAAGGTTTCTACTTGTACTAAAAAGAAAGATAAAAATATAAAAACCAAACCCAGTAGCAAATCTGTCCCTAAAATGAAATTTGACAGTTTATTCAAAATACTAGAGAAAAAAGGACAAGAATGCCAGGATACCCTCTTTAAAACTTAACAATAATAACAAAGTAAACCTGGAAAGTCAAGGATTAGTAAGTACAGCACTAGAAACAAGTTTGCCGTGTCTACAATCAGTCCCTGAAAATAGAGTAAGAACAGAAACTCAGGAATTAACAACACAGTTACAGCCTGGAAACAAGGAAGACTTTTCCGGCCACAAAGTTCCATCATACGTAAGTAACTCGAAACAACCCCAGATAATTAATTCCTTGCATTTACAATTAATCAGGCAGAATTTGGTGTTTATTAATTACCCAAAGCCAAAGGGCATGTTATCACAACAGGAGAGAAAAGCACTTTTCTTGCAGCTTTTAACATCCTTTGGTATAACATCAATTGAAATGAAGTCTATATTAAAGGTAGAATATATTTTTTTCAGCTATATCAGTGCTAGAGCTGTTATTTCATTTACTTCATCCGATATTGCTGCAAGAATTTATAGAGTTAAGGAGAGATTTAAGAGTGGGGGAATGAGTATTACCAGGCACTTTAAAGACATTTCACCAATTCTTTCCCTGAGTCTTACAAAGAGACAGAGGGAAACTTTTTTATTTGCTCCCTTTAAGGATCCACCAGTTTAGATTTAAGTACCCCTGATAATTCTGTTATTACTGTTTGTTGACCTTCCTCAAAAAAAGCTAACAAATTTGTAGCCTCACCAAGTCCTCCAGATATAAATAGTGCTACTTCTACTCTGTCCAATGGTAGGGATGATACTCATATAGAATTCCTACCAGAAGAATTAATGTTAATAGATAGTTTTGATGCTCTCCCAAAACAGGACCAACAGCAGGCTCTGTTAAGGCTTGCTTCTTTGATCAAATATTTAAAGGATAAGTATTATCAGGATTTCAATACTTCATCAGTCAACAATAGTCTAGGTACCTCTCAAATAGAAGAGGAAGTACAGCCAGGGAGAGCAGGTAAGGATAACAGAGGAATGGTAACAGGCTCAAAGACTGCAATAGTAAAATCAATTAAACCTAATCAAAATGGCAACCTTTCTAAAACTGGAGATCACAATCAAAGTTTATACTCTCTCAGTTCATTCCATCGTGATTCCAATCTGTTAAATATTAAAGGCCACAATTACCTTGTACCATCCCAACCAGATTTATGTAAGATAGGGCCACTAAATCCACCAAACTCTGGCAGACCAGGCCTGGGCTTGTTAACTCAACAGGCTCCAGTAGGTAACCCCTGCGTTTATAGGAATTTCCGAGGTACACTGGATGTAATATCAGAACTGGATTGACTACATTCAGGTACTGTTACCTCTTCGCCAGATATACTTTCCTGGAACATAGCCGGCTGGACCTCCAAAAGCAAAGATCAGAATTTTATGGAATACCTAAATAAGTTCGATCTAATTTTTTTACAAGAGACCTGGTGTTGTGACCATGTTTATGTTAATGGTTTTGTATCATATTGCGTCCCTGCACTCTCCAGAAGTGGTAAAGGAAGGGCTAGTCAGGGTTTATGTATTTTGGTTTCTTCATCAGTTAATTGTAGAATTACTCAGTTACCAAGTTATGACTCTTCTATACTGGCCCTAGTTATGGAATTATTAACATCTAATCTGACTTTACTTTTATTTAATGTGTATTTTGCCCCAACGGTCAGAAAGGAAAATGCTACATCAGCTTGTCTTAAGGTTGACTGTTACTACTCAGAACAGATGACTAAATTTCCCAGAGCAAGATCTATAATAGCAGGGGATTTTAAGGCAAGGACAGGATCCTACTTAATCCTTTTTTAGACTGTAACTCTCCCAAAACAATTAAGGAACAACTTATAGTCAATTCACATAGTTCAAAAGACAATTCTATCAACCCTGCAGGGATAGGTCTGCTTCAGTTTGTTTCAAATAATGAATTGTATGTTCTAAATGGCTCCAGCCCTAATGACCTGTGAGGTGAATTTACATTTGCTTCCACCAGGGGTTCAAGTGTTATTGATTATATTCTTATTCACAAACATTTGAAAACTTTGGGGTTCAACTTCAGAGTAGCAAAGCACTCTGATAGTGATCATTTTCCCCTGGAATGCTCGTTGGATCTGCCAGGCAGGTTAAAGTTGGATTCACAACATTGTATCTCAGTATGCTTACCATCCGACACAAGAACAATTAAAATCTAATGGTCCTCTGAAACAAAGGAGGCCTTCAATAGGTTTATTTCATTACATCATATTTCAAATTATGTCCACCAAATTAAAGTAGATACTAGACCTGAGGATGGAATCCTTGCTTATGAGCGGGTTTTACAGGATTTGTATCCTTCTCTTCAAACCAGAACTAACAATATAAATTATAATAACATCCGTAAAAATAGATGGTTTGATAAGGAGTGTGTCAATCTTAGAAGGGAAATTCAAACAGTGTATAATACTTATCGTGGATCAAATGAATGTCAGCCTGCTCACTCATATTACGAGTTAAAAAAACAATATAAGAAACTCTTATTCCGTAAGAAATGTGAGGCAACAAGAGAAACATGGCAAATGTTATTGGCAGCTTCTATTACTCGTAGCAGTAGATCCTTCTGGCAGATAGTTTCAGGTGCTATGGAAGCCCAGACTGTCACATTCCAGCTAGTGTCTGGGAAGATGATTTTCAAGTCATCTTTAACGATCCCTGCACATCCAAATTTAAAACACCTCCCTTGTTACCTCTGAACATTCCAAATTGGCCAAATGTAACTACAGAAGAAATTGAGGGACTGTTAGGTCAGCTAAAGACTGGCAAGTCTGCAGGATGTGATGGCATTTCCTCAGAACTGTTGATACATAACATCAGTTGGTGGGCATCCATGTTGGCAGCCCTTTTTTCTCTAATTAATAAATCTGGCATAATCCCTGTAGCTTGGCTAAAGGCCTTTATTATCCCAATCTATAAGAAGGGTCCTAAAGATGACCTGCATAACTATCAACCTATTAATCTGCTATCTGTTATAGGGAAGGTATATGCAAGTTTTCTAGCTATTAAGCTGAAAGAGTGGATTAATGATAATAACATAATTGGGGAAGAGCGGATTGGCTTTAAATCAGGTTGTTCTTCACTAGACCACTGTCTGGTTTTGGCTCATCTAGCACAAAAATATACTGCACCAAATGGTCGGAAACTTTTCTCTGCATTTATTGATCTAAAATCAGCATTTGACTTAATCCCACGTGGCTGCCTCTGGAGCAAATTAGAACAGTATTCCATTGATAGGCGACTTTTATTTTTAATTCAGTCCGTGTATTATAATACTACTGTTCAAGTTTATAGTTCCAGGCAAGGGCAGCTCACAAAGGAGATTCCCACCAACAGGGGTGTAAGGGATGTATTCTTGCTCCCACCCTATTCAATTTATATTTAGCTGATCTTCCTCAGACCTTGGCACTTTACCATCCCATCCACCAAAGATGGACTCAACAAAAGTCTTTATCCTTCTTTATGCCGATGATGCTGTATTGATTTCTCAGACACGTCTTGGACTTAGGAGATTATTGAGAGGCTTCCACGAATACTGCAACAATAACTTTTTAACAATCAGTTATTCGAAAACAAAAGTTCTTGTTTTTGCCAAAAGAAAGATAAGATACTCATGTTTGATAGGGGGAAATCAAATTGAACAAGTGGACTCATATAAATATCTGAGTATTTGGTTTCATGAAGCTATATGATGAAGGATTCAGGATAAGTACACCAAACTGAAAGCTGAACAAAATTTGAGAGCATTAGCACGGTTTTTCTTTACTAAGGGTGGTAAATTTATTCCAGCTGCCATCTGGGTTTTTAAAGCTAAAATTGTCCCACAGTTGCTTTATGGGGCCTCAATTTGGTTTCCTCTTAATAAGAATTCCTTTAAAGGAAATCCGTCTTTCTTTCTGAGGCTAATATATGGTGTCCCCAGATGTGTCACTGGATCTGCCCTCTACTTGGAGTCAGGCCTAAATTCTTTAAAAAGTCTGGCATGGATATACTCTATCCACTTTTGGCTTCGTTGCTGTTATACAATTAATTCCAGCTCTTTATTGGCTAAAACTATGTCTGACTCCTTTAAATCACCCTGGAGGAAGGCAATTGAATGCAAGATCATCTCAGTGGGATTATCCACATCCCACCTGCTATCTCTAGACTCAGGCCCTTTCCGCACCTTACCTGTTCGCAGAGGTGGGGGGCGGCACTTGCGCAAGCAGCCTCTTGCGCAAGGTGCTCACTTCGCTTCTTCTTCCTTACCGCAGCTGGCTTGCCGGTCACGCGAGCGCCGTGCGAATGCCTCACCCCTTCCTACCGCAGTGCAACCTGGGAATTGCAGGCTAGCGCTGAGGCAGGAAGCGCAACCAGCCTGGCTCCCGATGCACCGCACAGCAGGTAAGTGCGTGTGGGCCCCAGGAGCATTGCGTGATTGCGCACCATTTTCAGCTTAGAGCTGAAAATAAAAAGGTGCGTGTCCGCTCTGCCTCCGGCTCTTGAGCGTCGCGTAAATAGGAGTGCGTCGTACAGACTGCTCCTCCCATTAACGCAATGCTCAAGGGGCCCTTTCGCTTTAGAAACAGCGTGCGAAAAGGGCGTTAGTTGGGGCCAAAGCTATTGTTAAACAGAGGTTGAGGGACATTGATTACCAGGAGCTGCAAGGGACAGCTAGGGGACCTTGTTCCCCTCAGTCACTGGGTTTACCATGCTTACCTTGCAAAGATGGAATGCCTTATTTAAGCTGGTTAACAGTTCCAAAATATAGAAGGGCTTTCTCCCTGGCAAGGTTTAATGTCCTTCCTTCAAATTTGCTAACTTGCAGATTCAGCAAAACACCACTGAGCTGCACCTGTGATAATCAGGAAATTGAATCTATATGACATGTACTTTTTTGTTGTAGTTTTTACTAAGGGGCTGGGGAAGATTTATTACACCCCATCACATGACGCTTCCCTGGGCACCCCATAGAGTCTCTAATGGTTATCTTACTGCAAGGTTCTGACAAAGAGATTACTCTTCAAGTAGCAAAATTTTTAAACTTAGCTATTTTAACTAGATCTTTGTCTATGTAAATGAAATATCTGCTTACCTATATTGTACACTACCATTACCACCTTGATTGTGTTTTCTCTGGTAAATGTGAGCCACTATATTTATTTATATTTGTATCGTTTTAAAATGTTTCTAACATGCTGTTTTAATGGTCTGTTGACTGCAATGAAATGAAATATTAGGAAAGCTATAGTCTATCACACACAGGCTGATTTTCTTTTGAAATTCTTTGGTGCACTACCTTTTCCAATGTATGTTTGCAATATGATCTCTAGTGCTTCTTCCTTTCCTGGATCCAGCTTGGACATCTGGCATTTCTCACTTCATATATGGTAAAGGTCTTTGTTGTAGTATTTTGAGCATGACTTTGCTTGCATGGGAAATTAACTCAATGGTCCTGTGGTTGCTGGAATCCTTGGTGTCCCCTTTCTTGGGGATTTGAATGTATTTTGAGCATTTCCAATCTGTGGGCCATTCTTTTGTTTTCCATATTTGTTGACAGATTTTAGTTAGAGATAGAGTAGATTCTGTCTCTGTAGCTTGAAGCAGCTCTATGCTGTGCCATCTTTTCATGGTGATTTATTTCTCCCATGTCCTCTAAGTGCAGTTTTCACTTCACTTTCTAAAACTGGATGTTCAACTTTGTCAATCTTTTGTCTCTTTTACATAGTTCTTCTGTGTTGCTTCTGTCTCTGTTTATTTCTCTTTGATCAAGTAATGTGTTCCCCTGCTGTTTGTAGAGCATCCCCACTCTTGGTTTAAATTTCCATTGGAATCTAGACTAGAGGCTTTATCACATGAGGTAGTAAATTGAAATTGCAGCAGGATAATAATGTTTTTGGCTGGGTCTTATCACTTGATGCCTTTTCTTTTCTTGCTATTCTTCCGGTGGGAGATTGTTTGAAAAGTGTTTCTTTTATTAACATATGTTTCTAGTGAATAACAACTGAAATTGTGTTTCATTTATCTTGCTTCTTCATTCATTCTGAAAAGAGTTGTTGTTATTGTTAACTTCTATCAAGCCAAGTTCAACTTACAGAGAACTCCATGAGAACATAAGAGACCTTTAGTCACCCTGGTATCAACAACCCTGGTCAAGTCTTGCAAACTCAGTGTTGTTACTTCCGTGACTCAGGCCCTTTTCACGTGGCGTTTCTTAAGCGAAAGGGCCCCTTGAGCGTCGCGTAAATATGAGGAGCGGTCTGCATGACGCACTCACATTTATGCGATGCTCAAGACCGTGACGCAAATCGCTAATGGATTTTCTTATTTTCTGCTTCAAACCGAAAATGCTGCGTGGTCGTGCAATGCTCAGGGGCCTGGAGCGCACTTACCTGCCGTGCGCAGCCTCCTGGTCGCGCTTTCTGCCTCAGCGCAAGCCTTCCACTCCCAGGCTGCGCTGCGGTATGAAGGGGCGGGGCGCTCGCATGAACAGCAAGCAGGTGTAGCAACGAAGCAGCAGGATGTGAGAGCCTCTCGCAAGAGGCTGCTCGCGCAATCCCTGTGCTCCAGCACCGAGAACAGGTAAGTTGCGGAAAGGGCCTGAGTCTATCCACTGGTAATGCCTTCTATCTCTTTTCCTACTGTCTACTACTTTGGTGATATCATTGTCTTTTCAAATGAGTCCTGTCCAACTGTTGTTCAAAGTAAAACAGTCTCAGCTTAGTCATCTTGGGTTCTAAGGAGCGTTCAGGCTTGATTTGCTGTAATACTGCATTGTTAGTCCTAGAGACAACTTTGTAGAGAACTGTCTCTCTGTTTCAATCTGACATGAAATGTATATGTTTTCTCCATGGGGTATATTGCTTGGGGAAAGATAAATATGTTAAGAAAGTAACAGCTGGTGTGAACTCCAGACAGGAAGAGATCCAGGTTTGTTTGTTTTTTACAATTACAGCACATGTGAGCACAGTTGGAGTGAGATCCTAGATGGAAGAATAATTCTAAGACCTCTGCCTAACTTTGCTTTGTATAACACATACAGGCACAGTGCCCCTTCGAAAACCAGTAATTGTGCCAATTAGTTGTTTGGTAGCAGAGGATATATCCATCCCTCTCTTCTTTCTCAAAGAAATGGCAAGCATAATTGAGAAAGACATCATAAACAGCCATTAGGTAAGAAAGTAGAACCACACATGTTGTATTTGTGCATAGAGGTGGATCTCCACTGGACTGAAGATATGTACGTGCGACTTCCTGATTATGTTAGCCCCTAAATGTGCGCAGAGTGCAGTGTACTGAGGTACATTGTGCACCTCCCTGTTTTCTTGCCCATTGGGAACACTTTTCTATTTTTTAAGTGCTCTGTGTGAACACAGCAAAAATTGTTTCCTTTCAAGGCTGTGGTTGGAAAAGCCCTGCTTTTTATACCAGATAGTATAGATTGCTGGCCAAAATATTACATTCTTAAGTACAAACTGTGTTTGAATTACAGGAGCAGTTAGCCTTCTTTTTCCACATCTCCGAATGTGCCAAAGCTAATAAATGTTACTGAATATACTAGAAGTAATTCACTATGGTTTCTGTTTATTACAGCACCAAGATCCAACACATTCAACAACCCTAGGCTGCTGAAACCAACTAGGAAAGTCCTCCTGGTGAGTAGTCCTTCAGGGGGTTTTCCTTTCTTTATTTCAGGTTATTTCTGCACTATACTGCTATAGTGCTATTATTCCACTTTCAACAGCCTGTGTAATTCTGGGGTTTGTAGTTTACTGAGGTCCTCTAAATGTTCCTTCCTAAACTGCAAATCCCAGGGCTCCATAAGATGTTGAAAATGGAATAATAGCACTATAACAATGTAGTATGGAAATGGCCTCAGTCTGGTCACTGTATAGATTTGATTCCACAAGTTGTGGTGGTGAATATCTTTAGTAATGTTCTTTTTACTGGTAGTGTTCTTGTCAGTACTGCAATGTATTTTATTCTTGGTGTCTTGTGTGTTGCATTCTTATCCTGACAGCGGCTCAACGTAGTGTCAACATTTTATACACCAGTAGTCACATCAGACACTCTTTCCCATTGGGCATTGGCACTGCCTGGTAGCTCTGCTTTGAAGTTTTACTGTCTGAAAGCTGAGGGAGGTAAAGGCACTGCTACTTACTCTGCCACTGCTATTTTCTCCTTCCTTTCCCCTCCCCATTTTTTTTTCTTTAAAGCTGGCAAGTGCCCAGGGAATCACACCTAAAATCCCCAGAGACTCCAAGGGAAAGCTGAATCAGACCCAAGGCTTACACAGAGTTGGATCAGATCCAGACAGCCAAAAATTCAAGGGGAAGAATTAGTCCTTAGCAGAGTTCACCCCAGGGTGGTCCAAAAGCATGTACCAGAGATATTCATCAAAGTTGTACGCAAGTTGGGAGCAACTGTTTTGCAACACAGATGGTTTGGGCTGAGCTGATGTATAGCCTACTGTTTATCTGCCTAGCTAGTCTCATTAGCTCAGCATTCTGAATTTAAAGTGGAGTGAGGATGTTATCTAAGACTGCTTCCTCACACTCTGATCCCCAATGCACAAGAGGATGAATTGTCTTTCACTTCCTCCTAATCTGCTGTTGCTATCTGGGATGGTCCAGACTCTGGCTTTGCTGGTACCATAGCAAGACTGTCAGCCTCTTCCATCTCTAACCTGGGGGCCATCACTTTCTCTGAGAAAGCCTCCTCCAGGTAGGTCATGACACCACTCCCTGCCCCTTGATTACTCCCCTTTATGAGATGAGCCATGTTGGAAGTTAGAGTTTCTCAGGGTATTAGCCCTTTGGGAAAATCAGCCTTCTTTTAGCAGAGTAGCATAAGAAGCATGTTCCAATCTCTGTGTGGCTTCCCTGAATTGATACTGACTTGGAAAGCAGAACAAGACAGGCAGTTTGTGGTTACAAACTTAGAAAAGTTTACTAATGAATTTTACAATTACATATGCATTTGAGAGCCTAAATCCTAACTAGCTAACAAAAGGATTAGGTAAGATAGTAGCTTCATTCTTAACTCACTGTCTTCTTGATAGAGAGGCAAATCATGGTCAGAGGAAAAAAGTAGAAGCAAAAATGGCAAAAAGAGAGAGGTCTGAGAAGTGTGGCCTCTTATGTAAGATCAATGACCCCAGAGTCTATCCTAGGTCACATGGTCTGGTCACCTGGATAACATAGCCATATATTTAAATAACACAAAGAGCAAGAGTGAGGCTTTAGGTGAGAAGACAGAAGGCTTTGACATGCATTCTGCCTTGCCCTAGAACAAGGCCAGCTGGAGGGCATGAACATCAAAAGCATCCTCCCATAAGTGCTCCTCTGTGTTGTAGCCTATGCAGTAAGTGAGGTACTATAGGCAGCCTTGAACTTCAGTTACTTCTTGCTCTTCTTCTCCATCTACCATCACTGGAGGAAATACAGGGGCAGGATCTCAGTCAGAGTGGGTTGAGTCTACAGGAACCAAAAAGGAGTGGTGAAACACAGAATGGACTCAGAGGGGTGCAGGCATCTATTTTTTGGCATGGATGCCAAATGGGTATGTGGTATGTGGACTGACAGACCCAGTTGCCTAGCTTAAGAGTAAGTCCTGGCAGCCTCTTGGAAAAATGTTTGTTTGCTTGTTCGACTAGCTCCAGATATTCCTATAAGAGGGACTGGGTGGCCTGGATTTTCTGAAGTATCTGGTCAGCTGCCGGCACTGGAATCTGTGGGGCCAAGGAGTAGGTTTGTCTGCAAAGAGTGGGATTTGCAGTTTGGAAGCACAAAGTGGGTTGTTGTAAGCAAACTCAGCCAGAAGTAGGAATTGTACCCAACTGTGCTGCTGGATGCTGATGAAGCACCAGAAGTACAGCTCTGAAGTGGCATTGGTATTCTCAGTCAGGTGACTTGATTGCAGATGATTTGCAGAGGAGAGGTGGGGCTTAATCTCCAGTTGTTGGAACAGATTCTGCCAAAACTAAGGAGTGAACTCTGATCAAAGGACAGAGATCCAGGAAGTCAGAGATATTCATCAAAGTTGTACACAAGTTTGGAAGCAGTTGATTTCCAATGCTAAAGAGGACGAATTGCCTCTGTCATCACCTCCTGATCTGCTACAACTGTCTGGCATGGACCAGGCTCTGTCTCTGTTGGCATCATGGCAAGATTGTTAGCCTCCTCCCTCTCTAAGTGGGGCCTGTTGTTCTGGCTCTCCTCCTCCTCCTCCTCCTCATCATCCAGGGAAGCCTCCTCCAAGCAGGTCATAACATTCTTCTGTTTTGCCATTTCAACTGCAGCAGCAGTAACCACAGAGTGCTTGTCTGCTCACTGAATTGCTATTTTAATCCTATTTTCCCTTCAACCTGAGTGAGAAAGGAGAAAGAAGACAATCTATACTGGCTGACATCTGGTTTCTTCTGTGATTAAGGAGTGGTGCAGATGGAAATAGAGGATGGGCTGGTTGTGAGGGACAGCACTGTCACATTGGTATAACTAGCTTTGGCTGCTGGACTGTATACTTTTGGCTACCACTGAGTAGCCTTATCCCTGAGTTATTCTGTCCAGAAACACCACTGGATCAATACCACTTAATTTTTTTTATTAAGAGTTTTTTCTTTTTGTTTTTAAAGTGGCTACCTATTGGAAATAAGTACTAGGGGATTTTTGCCAACCCTGAAACGCCAGATAGTCTCTCTCCCTACTCATTTTTGGGATGGGGAGATTCCACTCATTCCTAATTTGTATTTGTTTAGTATCCTAGTCCAACAATTTACCTTCATACAATCTGCCAAACTCTTTAAATTCAAACAATAAAAAAAATCAGGTGAGGATTCCATAGATTGCTAGTAGAACTATATTTTAAGGGGGTTTAGAGAACAGAATGCAGCATGCTCTTACATGTAATGACTACGTTGTTAGCTAGTTTCTAAATGTTGGTTCTTGTGTAGGTCCTAGAATGTCTCTTTCTATGAGCCCTGCCACACATGAAGGGTATTAAATAGGCTCAGCTGGTTCATCATAGAATCATAGAAATGTAGAGTTGGAAGAGACCACCTGGGCCATCCAGTCCAACCCTCTGCCATGCAGGAACACCCTCAAAGCACTCCCGACAGATGACCATCCAGCCTCTGCTTAAAAACCTCCAAAGAAGGAGACTCCACTACACTCCGAGGCAGCATATTCCACTGCCGGACAGCCCTGACTGTCAGGAAGTTCTTCCTGAGGTTCAGGTGGAATCTCCTTTCCTACAGCTTGAATCCATTGCTCCTTGTCCTGGTCTCTGGGGCAGCAGAAAACAAGCCCTCTCCTTCCTCTACATGGCATCCCTTCAAATATTTAAACATGGCTATCATGTCTCCTCTTAACCTTCTCTTCTGCAGACTACACATACCCAGCTCTCTAAGTCTGTCCTCATAGGGCATGGCTTCCAGGCCTCTGACCATTTTGGTCGCCCTCCTCTGGACCTGCTCCAGCTTGACCATGTCCTTCTTGAATTGGGTTGCCCAAAACTGGACACAGTATTCAAGATGAGGTCTAACCAAAGCAGAGTAGAGTGGTACCGATACCTCCCTCGATCTAGACACCGTACTCCTATTGATGCAGCCGAGAGTTGCATTGGCTTTCTTGGCTGCCGCATCACACTGGTGACTCATGTTCAGCTTGTGGTCTATTAAGACTCCTAGATCCCTTTCACACGTACTGCCATCCAGCCACGTGTCCCCCATCCTATATTTCTGGATTCCATTTTTTCTACCTAAGTGTAGGACCTTACACTTCTCTCTGTTGAATTTCATTTTGTTAGCCTTGGCCCAGCTCTCCAATCTGTCCAGGTCATTTTGAATTTTGATCCTGTCCTCTGGCATATTAGCAACCCCTCCCAATTTGGTGTCATCTGCAAATTTGATGAGCATGCCCTTTATTCCTTCCTCCAAGTCGTTGATGAGGATATTGAAAGCATTGGGCCCAGGACAGAACCCTGTGGCACCCCGCTAGTCACTTCTCTCCAGGATGAAAAGCAGCCATTGGTGAGCACCCTTTGGGAACGGTCAGTCAACTAATTACAGATCCACCTGAGAGTAGCCCTGTCCAGCCCACATTTTACTAGCTTCTTTGCAAGAATGTCATGGGGAACTTTCTCAAAGGCCTTACTGAAATCGAGATATGCTACATCCACAGCATTCCCTTCATCTATCAAGCTAGTAATTCTATCATAAAAAGAGATAAGCTTAGTCTGGCATGACTTATTTTTGAGAAATCCATGTTGACTTCTGGTGATTACCGCATTGCTTTGTAAGTGATTAGAAACTGACTGCTTAATGATCTGCTCCAGGATCTTTCCGGGTACTGACGTCAGGCTGACTGGGCGATAATTATTAGGGTCCTCTTTTTTTCCCTTCTTGAAGATGGGGACAACATTTGCCCTCTTCCACTCTGCTGGAACTTCTGCTGTCCTCCAAGATTTCTCAAAGATTATAGCAAGCGGTTCCGAAATGACCTCTGCCAGTTCTTTTAATATCCTAGGATGCAATTCATCTGGTCCTGGAGACTTGAATTCATCCAGTGTGGCCAGGTATTCCTGTACCACCTCTCTACCTATTATATGCCACATTTCCCCTGCTTCCTCCCCTGCTCCCCAACTGCTGGGTTGAGTGCTTGTATCCTTCTGGGAAAAAACTGAGGCAAAGAAGGTGTTAAGTAGTTCTGCCTTTTCTCTTCCCCCTGTTAGGAATTCGCTATCTTCTCTACGCAGCGACCCTATCGTCTCCTTCTTTTTCCTTTTGCTGCAGACATATTTTGAAAAGCCCTTTTTATTGTTTTTAATGTCTCTGGCCAGCCTAAGTTCATTCTGTGCTTTAGCCTTTCCGACCTTCTCCCTACATCTCCTGACTACTTGCTTAAATTCTTCTTTGGTGGTTTCCCCCTTCTTCCATTTCCTGTACATGTTTCTCTTAACACTTAGCTCAGCTGAGAGTTCTTTAGTCAACCATTCTGGTTTCTTCAGATGCCTTCCATTTTTCCTCCTTATCGGCACAGTTTTAGACTTCAGTATCTCCCTTTTAAGGAACTCCCATGCCTCCTGCACTCCTTTCTCTTTCACTATTCTTGACCACGGAATTTCAGCCAGCAGCTCCCTAAGTTTACAGAAGTCCGCTTTTTTAAAATCTAAGATGAGTGTCTAGCTACACTTATCTTCTCCTTCCCACTGAATGCCAAATTCCAATAGGGCATGATCACTCCCCCCTAAAGATCGAACCCCTTCTACCTCGTTAACAAGGTCATCCCTATTGGTCAGGATCAGATCGAGAATATTTGATCCCTTTGTCGCCTCTTCCACCTTTTGGACCATGAAATTGTCTGCAAGACAAGCAAGAAACTTGCTGGACCTTGCTGTCTTGGCAGAGTTTGACTGCCAACATATATCCAGGTAATTGAAATCTCCTATTATTACTGTATCTCTCCTTTTTGAATGTGCAGTCATTTGGTTGAGGAAGGCGTCATCAAGGTCCTCAGTCTGGGTTGGAGGTCTGTAGTAAACCCCCACCAGAATATCGCTATTGTTTCTCGTTCCTTTAATTCCTACCCAGATGCTCTCAACCTGGCTTTCTGGGTTTAAGTCATGGATCTCTTCACAGGTGAAAACGTCCTTGACACACAAGGCTACTCCTCCTCCTTTCTTGTTCAGTCTATTTCTACAAAATCGGCTATACCCCCTCTATTCCTACATTCCGATCATGAGACTCATCCCACCAGGTCTCAGTGATGCCTATCAAATCGTATTTATTTTGTTGTAGTAGGAGTTCAAGTTCATCTTGCTTGTTTCCCATACTCTGTGCATTAGTGTAGAGACACTTAAGTCCCCGGGCCCTTCCTGCAAGTCCTGTACTATAGTTTCTACTCCTCCCACCATTGGACGCTTGTACTACTTGGCCAATATCCTTTGGGCCTGTTCCCCCTGCACTCGCCGAGTCCTTGCCCTGAATAATATTGTCTCCCTCCCCAGCGGAACTTAGTTTAAAGACCTCTTAATCCTCCTTGCGAGACTGTTTGCAAAAACATTCCTGCCAAGTTTCATGAGGTGCATCCCATCCCTTGCCAGAAGCCCACGTTCATGGAAATTCAGGCCGTGTTCCAAAAACTCAAACCATTGCTGGCGGCACTGTGTGCGGAGTCAGTTGTTGACCTCTGCTGTCGCCCTTTCCCCTCGTGCGCCATAACCTTGAACAGAGAGGAGAGACGAAATGACCACCTGCGCACCAAGATCCTTAAGCTTTGTCCCCATAAGCTCATTGTCCTTTGCGATGTGGTAAAAGCTGCTCCTTGCAGTGTCATTGGTTCCGACATGAACCAAAATGAGGGGCTTATGGTCAGTGGGCTTGACCAGCCTGGTTAGCCTCTTCGTTATGTGGTTGATCTTGGCCCCAGGAAGACAGCAGACCTCTCGATTGAGTTTGTCCGGTTTGCAAATTGCCTGTTCGGTTCCTCTGAGCAAGGAGTCCCCAACAACCAGAGCTCGCCTCCTCTGAGGCTTGTCCAGAGCTCCTTGACGAGCAGGTTCTTCTAGGACTGCCTGGGCATTCTGTTGAGGCTGGGAGTGTTGATCTAGTTCCTCTTGCTGAAGTTGGATTCCTTCTTGTTGACATTCTGTTCCCTCCTCCTGGTGCTCCTCATTGTTCATAAGGCCAAGAACTTTGAAGCGATTGTGTAAGTTGAGAGTCTCTGTTTCCTTCCTGGTTCTTCTGCTCCTCCGTGTGACATTCCTCCAAGCATCTGTTTCCTGGCCCAGTGTGCTGACTTCCTGATCTGGCAGCTCTCCCGCGCATTCGGTCTTCAGGAAGGTCTTCTCTGCCCTGTCTAAAAACTCCTCCCCTTCCCTAATAAGATGAAGATTAGAAACTCGTGCCTCCAGCTGCCGAAGTGACCAAGAAGGTCACCAGCTTGCACTTGGTGCAGGTGTACCGGACAACATCTGGTGGCAAAAAAAGGAACATCCCAGAAGTGCTACAGGTGACCGCGGCAGCTCCCTCACCTTCCATCCTTGATACTACCGAGAGTAGTACAGAGAGTAGGTCTAGAAAGAATAACTGGGCTTTCTTTCTGAAATTCAGCTGTATAAGCTATGTCTGCTCTGCTGATTGTCAAGGGTTCAACTTGAAGGATTGAAGTAGAGGATTTTAACTGTGCACGCCAAAGGCGCATGCCGTTGGGAGCTCCTAAAAAGACTCCTCCCCCCTAGCTGGCTTCTCCCCCGGTTAGTCAGACCGTGTGCTCAGGGAGACCACACGGCCCGCACAAGGAGACCTAACAAAAACAAGCAAACAAACAAACAAGCACAGCCCCACAAGCCTGTAAAGAACACCTGGTCAAGGATGTCTTCACAGACCCAGCTCCCCCTCTGCTCTCTCCTCTGGGAAATGAGCTAGAGGGCCGTTGGGAGCTCCTGATAAGACTCCTCCCCCCTAGCTGGCTCCTCCCCCTTGTTAGACCGTGTGCTCAGGCAACCTTGACCCTTGACCCTGGTAACCTTGACATAATGAGGCATCTTTGCTGGTCCGAGGTGCCCCACCCCCATATTAATTTAAGCCTGATGTAAGTGTAGATGCAAGGAAGGGCATATTCTAAGCATGCAGAATCTGTAACATTGCAGAACATGCTTCTTGATTAGGGTATGGCAGTTAAACATTCTGCCTTAACTTACAAAGTTGTGGTTTTAGGTAGTTTGAGTAAACTAAACTAGATCCTAAGATTTTTGGGGTAAACCCCAGTGACGTCATGGTGAGGGCCCACCAGTGATATCATTAAGTAAACCTTTTTCATATTACGCACAAAGAAGTCTCTTGTTGTGGATTAGTGCAGAATTGGATGATGGGACCTGCAATGGAAGAAAAGAAAACCACCAATCATATTATGCATTCATAGTAAGCATTCAGTATTTGAAAAATTTCTCCAAGAGTAAAGCATGGAGAGCCAGCGTGATGTAGTGGTTTTAGCATTGGGCTATTATTTGGGAGACCAGAGTTTTAATCCCTGCTCAGCCTGGAAAACCCACCTGGTGACCTTGGACAAGTCACACACTGTCAGCTTCAGAGGAAGGCAAAATTTTGATCTCTGTGTGAGCAATACATGTATATTACCACGTACAGAAAGGAATGTAGGAGGAACTTGGCTAAAAATATGCTGGTATATTCATAATAAAAAGGGCTGTGAAATGATCAAGACAGAAATACAAAGGATCATCATCCAATTATAGAAATCAGTCATTTTAAAATTTACAGTCCTCCCTCCACGTTCACTAGGGTTAGGGGCACGGGACCCCCATGAAAGTGGAGAAACCATTAATAACTCTAGGCCCTCCCAAACCGTATTTAACACACGAAAAAGTATAATCACCATGTTCAACCCACCATGGATTCCTCTGAGGCATCAGGGCTCTTTCACAAGGCAGAGGTGGCTGGCTGGTGGAGTTTACTGCCATCTCCACTGTTGCCGCACACCACTTTTAATAGGGACTGACAAGCATCATTTGCAGTTTCTCAGTCTCACAAAGCTTGCAATCCCTGTTAAAAATGGCACAGGGAGGCAGCAGAGGTGACAGCAAGTAATCCGTGAATAATCAAATCCACAAAACTGAAACCCGCAAATGTGGAGGGCTGACTGTATTTAGTTTTATATCCTACCTTTCCTCCAGTGAATTCAATGTGGTTACAAAGCTCTCCTCTTAGAATGATAGAACTGGAAGAGAATCCATAGGCTTCTTTCAAAAGGTGGAGGAAAGATCAAAGGGATCAGCAGTCCTGTACTTCACCCTAACCAATAGGAAGGAGTTGGTCACTGGAAGCAAAGCAGTTGGTACTTTTGAGGGAATGAACACGTAATGCTAGAATTCATTATCGTGGAATAGGCCAAAGAAGAGTATAGCCAAACATGAACCTGATTTTATCAACTTCAGGAAGATATTGGGCAAAATCCCTGGCTGGAGATGCTGAAGAAAAAAGACACCTAGCATGGATGGGATTTTAGAAAGAAGGAAATGCTAAAAGCATAATCATGAAAACAATTCCATGGAAGAAGAAAAGTGAGGAAGTCAATGTGGCTGGTCAGTAAACTCAAGGAGGAAGTGAAAAGAAAAAACAGCATGTTTAAAGAATGGAAAGGACAAATCACAAAAGAAAAATACAGCTGTATAGCCCAAGCTTGCAGGAATAATATAAAGGAGGCTAAAGCACAAAATCAGCTGAGACTTGCTAGGCAAACAAGGAACAGCAAAAAGGGTGTTTTTTCCCCCAAATATGCTAGAAGAAAGAGAATGACAAAGGAAATGGAGAGACTACTGCCCAGCAAGGATGGTAAAATGCTAACAGATCACAGTGAAAAACCTACTCAATACCTATTGTGCTTCAGTTTTTCCCCCCAAAAGAGGATTGTGTGCTTCCTTGTATCAGCAGATAGTGTGAGAAAGAATCCAAGTTGCAAATCAAGACTGATAAGGAATTAGTCCACCACTTGCCAGAATCCTGTATAGACATCTAAAGCAATGCTTGTTGTCATTTTTTTAAAAAATTATACTGTGAATTTTATTCTGGTTCCCACTTTCTCCTTCAGCTTCTCCACTAGAATTCACATACTTGTGTTTACAGCTTACTTTTGTACAGATGCTTAAGCTATCATCTCCAACCCCCCAAGGATTTAGTTTAAAGCCCATCTAATCAGATTTTCTGTGCTTTTGCCAAAGGCATTCTTCCCAGTCTTTGTGAGATGTAGCACATGTGTAGCCAATAGTCTCATCTAGGAAGTGAAGATGATGGTCCAGAAGCCAAACTGCTCCCAAAAACACCATCTGTGTAACCAGTCGTTCATATGCCAAAGTTTCCTGTCCCTGTGTGGTCCTCTACCTTTTTACTGGTAGAATTGATGAGACTACCACCTGTGCCACTAAACTCTTCACTTTCCTGAGTCCAAGGTGATTTACTCAAAAGTGTTTTTTGCCAGTGCTGTTGGTACCCACATGAATCAAAAGAAATCGGTACTGTGCTCTGTGTTCTTGATGAACTTCAGCAACTTGTCAGTAACATCCTGAATGGGTGCATCGGGAAAACAGTGCTACACTGACTTCTGTATGATACAGTATGTATGATTCAGAAAACACATGCAAAAATACCCAGTAGTAGTTTGCCCCACCTTAACACATTCAGCACTTTATATGCAAGTACAGTTGGCAAACACTCTACTAACAAATGTAGGAATTATCCATGTAAAACAAAATATGTAGAGTAGAATGCTTCAACCATGTTTATGATTCATTGTACAACTATTACTATTAAATTCATGTTTACTTGTTCTTGGTTCTCATTTGATGTTAAATATATTTCTAAAATAACATAAGCTATATATATAGTTTTTGCGGGGACTTGTTCACTAATTTATCCCTTGAACACTTCGTGGGTTAAAAGATAATAAATGTAAATAAAAAGGGATATTTCTTTTCAGAAAAAAAAAACAGTGCACTTCCTGATTCATCTTGTCCAGCTGGCACATAGTTCCCTCTACACCCCTGAGCAATGAATCTCCTCCCACTAGCACTTTTCATTTGTTCTTGGTGCAGTTGGTGGTCAGGTTGGCTCCTTCCCTGAATTACAGTGTCTCTTGCTGCTGATTTCCTGCTTCTACCTCTTCACCACTATTATTCTCAGGAAAACATAGGATGTTGTTACCCTGATTCCTGGGGGTCCCGGGAGGGACACCTAAATGCGCTCTCAATTTTATAAATTGGGGAAATTAGCCAAGAGCACAGCCTAGCGATACGAGAGGCAGGGTAACGTAGCAAGATCTTGAACCCTATGTTTATGGGGTCAGGCCGAGTCAAGGAGCACACAGAGGTTGAAATAATAAATGTTGTTTTATTGAAAACACAAACAGTGTATGCAGCACACTCACGCAGATAACTAAGGAAATAAAGGTTGGAGTGGGATAGAGGGATTTTTAGAGGAGTTGTTGGTTTGGGTGATACTTCACCTGTCCTGAAGCCCGGTTAGAAGCGGAGAAGCTGGGGAGCGTGGATCTCAGCACGTGGGGCTGAGGGGAAGGCTCGCTGGACAAAGCGACAGCAAGGCGGGATGGAAGCCAAGAGCGATCCAAGGAAGTGCTCAAAGTCAGGGGTTTTTATAAGGAGAATTGTGACCGCGGGCTAGTTCGAACTTGGGGAAAACGATGAGTTTGGGGCTGGAGACAAAGCCTCCGAAAAGTCAGAATTTGAATGATTGAGTTATAGCCAAATTGTCAATAGGATAGCCAGTATGCAAACGCGGAGTGCTTGAGCTTTGTATAGTCCGATCATCAAGCTGCCAGCGCAGGGCAGAGGGTCTTTTGAAAGTCGCGTGCATACCTAATTGAGGTACTTGCCTTGAGGTCTCCTAAAGCTGCGAGTCGGCTATTTCTGGCCTGCCTGTATTGTGTTGGAATATTACGGCGATTATCAGCCGAGCCTGTATGCGTGCTTGTCCGGGGGCCTCATGAGCACGTGGAAGGGAATGGGTATGTGAGGCCGAATTATTGATATCAATAGATATCTTTATATCCCACAAGCTTGGGCTAGCCAGGGCAGTAACAGTCCCCCCCTGAAAATCGGCGATGTTGGGGACAATATCGAACATTTTCCAATTAAAAATCAAAAATCATTTTAGCACCGAATAGGGGCTTACAGGTTGGGTGATAGTATTACTCCACGGAAAAAGGGAAAGCAAAAGGGTTTTCTATCTTACAACAACATTCCTAACTAAAACCTACACCTAACACAAGCACACGGACATCAATTAAACAACAATCAATAATTAAACAATAATCAATGTCAACCTGTCCTGTCAATAGGGAACTGTCAAAGAATGAGCAATGGTTGTAAATAGCAAATGTAATCAATGAAATACTGTAAATCCAATGCAGGGTCTGGCAATGAAGGCAATTCAAAGAGCAATCAGTTCAATGTGGATGATGGGATGAGAGTTCATAGTCCGGGGGAGGTGAGGTGCGAGCGAAAGTCTCTGCACCCCCCCCTTGCAACAGAAAAAAGTCTTGTAGCTGGAGCGAGTGAGCAAAACATAAGTCCATCCAGGCAGCGGAGCAAGAACAGCAACAAAATGTCCGCGTTGGTGCAGCTTAGCTGGCTTGCTGCAAGTTCAGGAACAATGAGGCTTTGCAGAGTTTGGAGTTTGGAACAGTTCATTGGGTTTTCTCGGGCGAGTAAACGGTAGCAGGAATGGCAAAAGTCCGTCTTTGCAATCGGAAGGCTGTGTGGTCACCTTCCCTCACTGTCTCAGGTGTCGTCGAGGAAACAGGAATCTCCAAGCACAGGCCATCAGATGGAGTGGCAACTTTCTTCGTTACCCCCCCCCCCATGATACTCGGGGGTGATGGTACGACCTCGGGATCTTCCCGGACCTCCGGATCAATTAACCTATTAGAGTTTTAACAAAAGAACTGACACGATTAGTAGCCAGTGAATAAAATAAATACAAATTACCGGCTCAAAGCCTAATGGGAAGAAAATGGAACTATAAAACCAAATTTTTCACTATGACCGAGAAGTTTTAGGAGGAAACAGGTTTAAATGGCTTCAAAAAACAGAGCAGTATTGGCCTTGGCTAGGCCTGTTAAGGCAGTGGGGCTGTGAATTCAGAACCCGCATCAAGCCGTCATCCCGGAGACAGGGATAAACCATCCAGTCCCCGACCACGAAATTCAACAGCAGAAGCCATCTCATTGGAGATTAGCTCCCTCTTGGCCGAAATCTCGCCGAGGCCCCCCCCCCAAACGCCGCGGCGCTCAGCAATGGAATGCGGCCATGGGGGGGTGCTGCGAAGGTGATGGTGGTTTGATGTTGGTTCTGAATGCACGACCTCCCTACCTCGTGGGAGCTGGACTCTGGGTTGGTAACAAAAGCCTGACGGCCCGGATAGGCTTTTTGTCAAACAGAGAAAGAGAGAGGCAACACCCCTATCAAAACTATTTACATGGCGGAACTATTTACAGTAGCTGAGAATCCAGAGGGGTCGCCACTCTGCCTCTATCCCACTCAGACAATGGCCGCTCAACCATTGTCAAACACCTCGTAAATGGAGACAAGCGTCTCAGACCAATTAACGGCAGGTACTTCCTTGTCATTTAAGGAAGTCTGAGAAATTACAGGGCACACATTGGGCTTTTGGTCACCTGGATCTTCCGGCTCGGGGATGACCACAGAGGTGGGATCGACAGGCGGGTCTTTCTACTCTTTTTGAAGGGTCTCCGGAGTTACCGGCAAGAGTGGCAGAGCCTGCTCCTGGTTTGGGACCCTTTCTTTCAATTCAAAGAGGAGGCTGGTCTCGGACCCACGTGCCTCCTGGATCTCTGCCATTTTAGGCAGGGTGGTGATCGAGATGAAGCCAAGAGCTGTCTTGGCCCCTCTCAATATCACCAGAATCACAATAATGTAGGTGCCACTGAACCTGGAAGCCAGCTGGCACAAGTACATTTTTGTGGAGGGGAAGGCAGTAGCCATTTCTACCTCTGTGGGGCATTTAGGTCTCACAGTTATTGACATTTCCCCGGCTGGACTGCAGTCAAAGGGAGTGTGCATGGTCCATACAGGGTGTGCCAGGGTGAGTGCCTTTGCTAGCCTGTGCTCTGGCTGGGCGGGAGCCCCTTGCTGTTTGAATCCCCAATCCCATGTGAAATTCCCCTGAAAGAGGGCACAGAGAGGAAGGACTCTCCTGGCCAAGGCTTCAAGGAAATCCCGGGGGAAACTGCTGGTTTCTAGTCGGGGGCTCAGAGCAGGGACAATGGAGAGCTTCGGAAGCTTGGGGTTGGCTTCCCCTGGCTGTGCGCTCTCCTCTTCCTGGCTCTCACACGTGCTGGTAATATCTTGTGCCTGGTCAAATTTGTTGGGGGCTTCCTCCTGAACCTTAGGCTGGTGCGATCCTTCTCGGTGCTCTGAAAGCACTATGGTCTCGAAGGTGGTTGGATTCGCACTCAGGGCTGAGTCAGGAGGAGATGCAAGCTGTCTTGTTCTAGTGTGCCTGGGGCTCTTGGGTTTTCTGATGGCTTGGATTGAGTCCCCACCCCCACCGTACCCGGTCAAATGGAGAGCGTCAGGGGTGGGCTCACCCCATCTTCTCAGGTTAGGGAGCAGCACCTTTGGTTCCGGAGACCTCCGGAGTCTGCAGGAGGGGTGGCAGGGGTCTTTTCCCTATCAGTCCTAGTGCCTGCCTTCACCCTAGATCTACCCCATCTGTCGGGCTTCAGTCGAGCCACAACCCTCTGGGGGAGATCCCGGGACCAAGGGCACCCCTATCCAGACAGCTCTAACTCAACGTAGTATCCAGCCGGAGGGGACCGTTGATCACGGCCTGGACCGGCTGTTTACCGCCTGCCTGGAGCTGCTTTTCCAGGGCCTCAATCAGTTCCGAGGTGGGCCGTTTGTCAAACTGGCATAAGTCCAGTCCAAACCTGTGTAACATGCCCCAAAGGCGTACTCGATCTGAGGAATACATTTGGGCAGTGGGATCGTAGCCTCCAGACGTCTTCCTAGGAGCGCTAAAGTCTGGGGACTGTTTTGGGACAGCAGGCAGAGGCGCGGAATTCCCTGCCCTGCTGGGCTGGCCTTGGGAGTCCCTAGCCTGCCAGCGCTGACTGTCTTGCCTAGGATTGGGGCGTGAGTTCCCCTTCGGGACGGAGTTCAGCGCCGTCTTACGTCTTATTGGGAATGGGGCCCATAGTTCGAGTAGGTAACCTCGGCTATAGGTTCCCAGTTCCTGGGGTCCTTTCTGTGTGGCTTGGTGGGAGGTTTGAGGGATCCTGCCTCACGGAGCAGGTCGGAAACCCACCAGAGGTTGTTCCCAAATTCCTCCCAGTTGGTGGTGGCCAGATCCACCAAACCGAGAGCCATTTTTGTCTCGTGATCAAGACCTCCATAAAGAAGCGTCTTAAATTCGAGATGGTTGAAATCATATCCATGGGGTATCAAAGGGACCTTTTTGGCCAGAATGGCGAGGAGCTGCTTCCGTGCTACATAAGCCTCAGGGTTCTCACGAGGACCCTGTTGCTCCATGACATAGAGCATGCTCGCACTCTGTCCAGGCCACAAAATCCTAACGACCTCCCTCATCCAATCATGGGCCTCAAGCCTAACCAGGCCTCGAGTTGCCACGGCTGATTGGAGAGTCGGGAGCTCGGAGGGGGACATACAAGGCCGAACCAGCTGGGACAGATCTTGGCCATTGGCCGTGGGATGGGAATGTATGACTGCATTCAGCCACATTATTCCCGTTGACCAATTCAATGGACCCAACTGGTCCGCTATTGCTTTTGCTTCAGTGACTCGCCAGGGGACCCTAGTCTCGGTGACCTGCGTCTCCTGCATCTCTGCCCTTTCTGAACTGCCTTCGCCAAGGGGGGTGGTCCGCCTAGTCATGAACCGAGTCTCCACAGGTTTGACTGGGACCTTAGAGTCACTCCAGTCGGGATTGTGGGGAAGGGTTACCTGAACATCCAAAGGCAGCGGCTCCCCAGAAAAGTCCTCCACGAACGTTGGGAGCAGCTCGGGGTACACAGCTGAAATTAAGGCTTTGCGCGTTTGGAGCTGGCTCTCCAGCGCCGCAATCTGTTGGTGGCAAGCTACATGGCTCACAGCCTCCTGCTACTCCTTTACTTACCCTACCATAAACTTGGCTGCAGACCTGGTGTGGGCGAGCTCAGCCTCTAAGGCATGGGCTCGTTCCTCCCAAGTCTGAGCCAGCAAAGTAGCATCATTCAGCTTTTGTGCAGAGGCCTGCGCAACAGACGTGAACGTTACTTCGTCCACGCACAATGCCTCCATCTTGGCCTGAAGCCAGGCATCCTCCTTCTCTCTGCGCTAATTTCTCTCTGGTCTCAACCAGGGCTTTTGAGGCATCTCTGGCAGTCAGCCGAAGTCCCCAGGCTGCCAAAGCATCCTTTGACAGCCCAAATGGGTTCTTTGACTGGCGTGCCTGAGCGTACGCGTCCCTTAACGTGGCAAAGGGATCTGTTGTGTGGAAGCTAGACTCCTTCCAGGGACATTTCCCTTTGCCTACCACCCACTTCTCTAATTTCCCTCGGATCTCCCTCTCTAGCATGAGGTCCTTAACTGCAACCTTGCTCTCAGCCATTCCTACACTACAAACTACCAAACCAAAAGCAAGACCAGGAACTGGAGTGACAGGTAGGATCACCTAGACCCCTGGGGGGTTACAGAGAGACGAACTCTGAGGAACTTCTCTAGGAAAGAGGGATGGGAACCTATCTCCACCCTGCCCAAACAAAGTCACTTTTGTACACCTAAGCCCGGCCTTCCACCTCGACAGCTTAGGGACAAAAGGATGAGGTAATAGTTTGGGGACAGGGAGGTCACCTAGACCCAAGGGGACCCTCAGGAGTACTCCGCCTACCTGAAGTGGGGGAAACGAACACTCTGGAACTTACTACGCCGTCTGGCCAAGCAACGGGGGGAAAGGCATGGGAACCTAAACCAAAACCATTCCTAACAGTTTTTCGGGTGGGGGCCCCTACCTCTATCTCGGGACAAACCTCTTGAAACCCTAAAAAAGTTGGGACGCACCCGAAATTGAAACAGCCGGGACGCACCCGCACTTTCAAAACTATCAACGGGACACACCCGTGTTCTAACTCACTAACAAGGATGGGACACACCCGTGTACTACTGTGGGGGGGGATTTCTTCTCTAACTGCTATTGCCTTGCCGTTATGGTGTTGGATGGATGTGGACTGTTCCTAACGTATCTCTAAACGCTTCGGATCCCAGCCCGCGACAGACCCCAAGTTAGGGCGGTACTTCCCAGGACAGCTTGTGCACACCCCTTGCTGTCGGTCAATGATTCACTGCCCAAGGGCCAGCAGTGACCATGCAAGGGTGGCTGACATACACAAACCAAGCAAGAAAGGGGGACAGATTCCCAACCCAGATAGAGTAGCTCCTAGAGCCCACGCACCCAGATTTCACACACACGCACGTGTTCCTGCCTAACAGCACTCTAGAGACTTGACCGGCCGTCACCTAAGTCTATACCAATCTGATTTGAGAAGGTTCGCGACTCCTACTCAAATTAGGGGTACAGGGGCTGCCCGCGTTACTCCACCACTCTGTTACCCTGATTCCTGGGGTCCCAGGAGGGACACCTAAATGCGCTCTCAATTTTTTAAGTTGGGGAAATTAGCCAAGTGCACAGCCTAGCGATACGAGAGGCAGGGTAACGTAGCGAGATCTTGAATGCTATGTTTACGGGGTCAGGCTGAGTCAAGGAGCACACAGAGGTTGAAATAATAAATGTTGTTTTATTGAAAACACAATCAAACAGTGTATGCAGTACACTCACACAGATAACTAAAGAAATAAAGGTTGGAGTGGGATAGAAGGATTTTTAGAGGAGTTGTTGGTTTGGGTGATACTTCACCTGTCCTGAAGCCCGGTTAGAAGCAGAGAAGCTGGGGAGCGTGGATCTCAGCACGTGGGGCTGAGGGGGAGGCTGGCTGCACAAAGCGACAGCAAGACGGGATGGAAGCCAAGAGTGATCCAAGGAAGCGCTCAAAGTCAGGGGTTTTTATAAGGAGAATTGTGACCGCGGGCTAGTTCGAACTTGGGGAAAACGATGAGTTTGGGGCTGGAGACAAAGCCTCCGAAAAGTCAGAATTTGAATGATTGAGTTATAGCCAAATTGTCAATAGGATAGCCAGTATGCAAATGCGGAGTGCTTGAGCTTCGTATAGTCAGATCATCAAGCTGCCAGCTCGGGGCAGAGGATCTTTTGAAAGTCGCGTGCATACCTAATTGAGGTACTTGCCTTGAGGTCTTCTAAAGCTGCGAGTCGGCCATTTCTGGCCTGCCTGTATTGTGTTGGAATATTATGGTGATTATCGGCCGAGCCTGTATGCGTGCTTGTCCAGGGGCCTCGCAAGCACGTGGAGGGGAATGGGTATGTGAGGCCGAATTATTGATATCAATAGATATCTTTATATCCCACAAGCTCGGGCTAACCAGGGCAGTAACAATGTGTCTCCTTAATTGGAGCAGTTCTGACTCCCTTGTGCATGGCCTGCTCCTGATAGTGACTGCTCTCCAGGGCACTCTTCTCAGTGTTATATTTCTCTTTATTTTAATTGGCAGTTTCTTCTTGTTGATTCTATAGGATCAATTCCCCCTTTGTTCTATCCAGGAAGTCCTCATGTTTTCTGATGTGTTGAAAAGTCTCAACATGTTGCTGCAGTGTGTTGACCATCTCTTCCCAAGAGAACCACAAGTTTGCACTTGCTGCAAGTGTAGTCAGTGGGGTTTTCTGGCAAGAAGAGAAACATTGCGCACACCTTGTAGCACACAATGATGGAACCTACTTTCTCCTTCTCTGCAGTTATTTTTTCACCTCTTTCAGACTGTAATAATTTTTACTGATATGACTGTGCATGCTGCTGGTCCTCAGAGACAGCTCCAAAGACTGTGGCAGCAGTTATATAGAGTTAGTGGCTGCTAGCTCTAACCTCAAGCAATTCCAATTAAACTTCTCGGCCTTTGATGGTAGATGCTAGATGTGTTCTGTTCCCTTAAGACTGTGTTTTTCTAAAATCTGAAGATACACATAAGAAACTTAATAAGTTTCTCTTTCCCCTCTCCCATTCACGTTACCCAGCTCCTTCTTGCCTTGGAGTAGCATAATGAGGTGGCTACCTGAGGGAACAGAGCAATGAATTACACTGTCCTTGTGATGCCAAGCTCTAATCTGCTTCCCAGGGGGAACACCCAGAATGCGAAACTGCATGTGAACAGAAACATTCTTTATTGTAGAAGGTAAACATTGATACCAGACATAAATTTCAGTTGCTGAAATTGAGACAGATCAACCCAGCACAGCTTATATAGATTCAATTGCTAATTATTCAGTGCTCTTTACATTGATTGGTAGAATTCACATGTCTCGTTAATTCATCAATTTCCTGATGTTACCCAGGATCGCTCTGGCTGTTTACATTCCTGCATAGCTTTCTCCTTGGCTCTCTTCCCCTTTTATTGCCCCTTTCTTCCTGCCTGACTTGATACCAAGCTTCCCTAGTCCAGCATCCTGCTTGTCTTTGATCTTGTCTGATGTACAACAGTCTCCACTAGACATCCCTGGTGTTAGGCTAGATAATAAAATAATCTTTGTAGGCTAGTTTGGCATCTGGTTACTCAGCAAAGCACCTTCAAGGAACTGTTCTGTTTACTGCCTTAAGTGTCCAGCTTTTCCCATCATCCTTTCACTTCACTGTTTTCCATGAATAAGTACATATCATGTATGTGCAGCATACAGGATTAAAATTCTCCAACTTCCTTATACAATATAGCAATCCACTACACATGCCCTACTTTCTATGCAAGCAGCAATACATTACATGTAATATAATATGGATGCAATCAAGCAAGGTACATAATAACCCCAGTAAACATGACTAACAGCAAGTACTAGCTAGACCCACTTAACACATGGCAAGACCTGCTACATATGGCAAGGGAAGTCAAAGCACACTTTGCTAGACAAGATATCATTACATAAGAGTAAGTATTGACAGCCAAGTTTCAGTACACACATACAGCAAAATTCATGGTCCACTATAGTACATTAGTTACATGGTTTCAATATCACATTTACTAAGACATTACTTGGCACTACATAATAGCATACTTGGTTATACGTTCTCTAAGCATATATAACATTCCTCCATCAAGGCGTATAGCACGTTTCTTGTGGCAAAGCTCTATCCCAGCATTCTAACAGGACTACATATATATCTCAATACAATAAGAATACCATGATCTTTATTCAGCATACTGTAACCAAGTCACGGAGCAATTCCAACAGGACAGTCCTCCTCCTCCTGAAGGACCTTTGCTCCTGCTTCCTTGCCTCCTGTCTGTGCTCCTAACTTGCCCCACAACTATTCTTCCTTCTCCTTGGGTTGACTTCATGGCTCTCTTGTTCTTTACATCCTCCTGATGTATCTCCCACCCCTCCCTCTTCCTGCATAGAATCAAAGAGCTGGAAGAGACCACCAGGGCCATCGAGTCAATCCACTGCCATGCAGGAATACACAGTTAAAGCTTTCCTAAGAGATTGTCATCCATCCTCTGTTTAAAAACCTCCAATGAAGGAGACTCCACCGCAGGAAATTCTTCCTAATATTTAGGAAACCCTTTTTTGGAAACCATCTTTTCCTTAAATTTGAAGCCATTGCTCCCTGTCCTAGTCTCTGAAACAGCAAGAAAAAAGCTTGCTCCCTCTTCCATGTGACATCCCTTCAAATATTTAAACATATCTATCATGCCACCTCTTAACCTTCCCTTTTCCAGGCTGAACATACCTAGTTCCCTAAACTGCTCCTCGTAGGCCATGGTTTTCAGGACTTTTACCATTTTGGTCATCTTCCTCTGGACATGTTCCAACTTGTCAATGCCCTTCTTGAACTGTGATACCCAAAACTGGACATAGTATTCCAAGTGGGCTCTGACCAAAATAGAATAGAGTGCTATTATTACTTCCCTTCCTGTAGACATTATACTCCTATTAATACAGTCCAGAATTGCATTGGCTTTGTTTGCTGCTGCATCACACTACTGACTCATGTTCAGCTTGTGGTCCACTGTAATTCCTAGATCCCTTTCAAATGTACTGTGATCAAGTCAGGTGTCACCCATCCTATATCTGTGCATTGCATTTTTTTCCTGCCTCTTGGTGCTTTTTCTCCCTGTTGAAATTCATTTTGTTAGTTTTGGCCCAGCTTTCTAATCTCTCAAGGTCATTTTGAATTCTGATCCTGTCCTCTAGGGTGTTAGCAACCCGTCCTAATTTGGTGTCATCTGAAAATTTGATAAAAATTCCTCAACCAGATCATTGATAAAGATGTTGACTAGCACTAAGCCCAGAACAGATCCCTGTGATACCCCACCAGTCACTTCTCTCCAGGATGAAGAGAAAGCATTAGTGAGCACCCTTTGGGTTCATTTGGTCAGCCAATTACAAATCCAATAAAAACAGTAGCATTGTCTAGCCCACATTTTACTAGCTTGTTTGCAAGAATATCATGGGGGACCTTGTTGATGACCTTACTGTAGTCAAGATATGCTATACCCATAGCTTTCCGTTCATCTGCCCTTCATCTGTCAAGCTTGTAACTATAAAAAAAAGAGATAAGATTAGTCTGGCATGACTTGTTTTTAAGAAATTCATGTTGGCTTTTAGTGATCACAGCATTCCTTTCTAAGTGCTTACAGACTGTCTGTGATACCGCATCTCCTTAATTGGATCTTGGCCCTCATCATATCTACCTTTCTTGCTCCTCGCACACTGCAACTGCAGCTCTCATCCTTTCCCTTCTTTTCCTTCCATGCCTTGCTTTACTCTCCCATCTTTACCACCCTCCCTGACCTCATTTCACATTCACACAATGCACCCAATTCCCTCCCTTGCCTCACCTTGCACTCCTCTCACTTCCTTCTTGCATTCCACCACTCACACTAGTTGCTTTCCTGTTGCTCCTTCTCTGTCCTCACCTCATATTGGGCCCTTACTTTCTTCTTGAGCATCACTAATACTGTTTGTGCTCCTGTCTCGCCTGTTCACTCACTTCATGCCCTGGCAGTGCACCCCTGTTTGTTTCTTGTGTACCACCACACATTGTTCCTTCCTATTTCTTCTAGTCCCTGCCTCACCTCTCCTCACTGCCACTCACACTGCTCCTATCTCTCATACTCACTCCCTTGCCTTTTTTTTTTACCCTTACGGTGCATCCATAGCTTGCTTCTTATGTATTCTTTCCTACTCCCTCCCTCACCTCACTTTGGACCCTGTAGTGTACCCCTCCGTTGCTACTTGTACTCTGTGGTTTACCCCCACTCAGTCTCACTTTTCTCACAGCTGAAATTCCTGGATGGACTTGTTTCTTGCAGAATGATTTGGTGGAAGAATGCCTCCACATCCCCGCCCTCCCATTTAGCTTCCACAAGGACTTTTAAAAAAATGAAAGTATAGAATCTGGGCCAATGATGGTCCAAATGTTCATGGGTGGTATGATAGAATCCAAGTAAAAGCCAACCATCCAGAGAATCCTAGACTTTAGAACATAGGTCCATCTGGCAAAGGTCTCTTGGATTTCAGGCAAGATTTTTTCTATACCTTATTTGAGAAATTAGGATTGAACACTTGGAACCTTCTGATGAGTGACAGTCCCTTGAAATTATATTTGAAAACAGTTGACAATTAACAGAATATGAACATTTAAAAACTTTTAAAAACAAAATTGTAGAGCCAACACATCCTTCTACTGTCATCCTTTCTAAGAAAGTGTCCAATGAAAAGTGTGAGCTGGGCATCTTCTGTAATATATCTCCTCACTGTAATATTCTCCCACCTTAAATATGGCACTATGCCAAGACACAAGCAGAAGTCCAGTCCCTGGCTCTCCCACCCTAAGTCGCTGGACGCAGTCAGCAGAAGGTAAAAGCAACAGCATAACTTTCTACATCTCTGTGTCATTTTTTAAAAAAAAATATTCTTGATTCTTCACAATTGGATGCAGTTTCTTTTTAAAAAAATCTAGATGATGATGATGATGATGATTAAAAGGCTTTCTGCTTATCATAGCAATATCTTAAAATATACAGCAATTTATTTTGTTTTTCTTGTAATTGAAACTGTTTGGTCTATAAATTGAAATAGTCTTCTGAAAAGCATACAGGTATATTAAGAATGTTTGTCTTTTTCATTGAAAGCTATTTTCAATTAATCAAGCTTACAAAATACAATTAAAGATGCTAAATATTGCGCATCACATCTTCTGATTTCTGCCTGAAAAAAGGAGTTGAAAACTATATTTTCTACATTCAGTTATAACACATAGTGGAAAACTGTATGTGCTTACAATTTTGAACCTCTTGTGTTTTTCCTCATATTTTCAATCAAATTATTACATACTGGAAATATGCATAAGGGAAATTATTCTACACAGTTTATGGTGCACCGTTGCTTATAACAGTAATTGAAATACCTTTTCCACTTATGAAAGTACTAATGTTATTTGCTTTTATTGCTTTTCTAGATGTGATTATTTATTTAGTGTGTTTTGGCTTCATTAAATTATGTTTACTATAGAAACATAATAAAAATGTATGAAAGCAACGCATCGGCCTATGCTACCCAGTGACCTGGATTGGAGCAATCAAGTGTTATTTTTCATATCCAAAGTTAATGCAATAAAATAGGGATAAAGAGATAATCCACCCAGTAAAACAATGAAATTTCCAGATAACATAATAATACACCTGGACAATGTGATTTTATAAATTTTAGCTGTAAAATTTACATGAGCTGGGTATTACAGGCATTTTTAGGATTCATGGTAGTTCTGGATGGAATTGGAATGAAGAGGGGAATCTATCTATTTCATTTGGTGAGATCAGAAGATAACTGCAAAAGTAAACCATAAAAAGTAATTGAGTCCAGCCTCCCACATTTTAACTTCTGCAGTACAGCTAATCAGCTCTTGCTGTCAGTCCTTATACACAAGGTCTCTTTCCCAATATACTTGTAAGCAGACTGGAAGAGGCTGTGATTTGCATCACGGTGTGTTATTGCATACAGAAGAAATTCATCACACAGAAAGACAGTATGTCAAGCAGAAGGCCTCCCACCCAACCTTTCCCTTGACATAACATGTTTCTGTATATAGGTGCTCTTTCCAGGGGACAAAAAGAGAAATAGTTTCATTTGTGTGAATGCCCCCCTCTTGTCTGAAGTGGAAGACAGTGTTACCAGTTCAATGATTTCTCACCTCAGTTTGCGGACAGTGTTTATACCAGCATAAAGTTAATTCACCAGGCACGAGCAGCTTCTGCTGATTCTTAACAAACTAAGCAAAGACATCACTGAGTTAGTCTTGTATTGCACCTTTTTATGGGGCTTGATTGCCATGCTGTGTATAAGTTACTTAGAATGAGTTAAGTAGGAATGACTTAAGAAGCTCAATATGTTTAGACTGGAGAGGATTAAGAATTGTTAGGCATCTTGCAAAATTTGAAAGGATGTCATGTCAAACATGGTACGTTTTCTGCAACTCCAGAGTCTAGAATGCTAACTAATGGATTCACATTACAAGTAAATAAATTCCAACAAGACATGAGGAAGTATTTGACTGGATGAGATGTTTGACAGTGGACTAGACTATCTTGGAGTGGTGGACTTTCCTTTTGATAGCTTTAAACAGAAGGTGAGTCTGCAACTTTTTGTGGGGTACACTTTTAGTTCTTTCTGCCTGATTTTGGGGTATCCCCTTGAGGCAATTTTGGGGGGAGGTCCCCTTGGGGCCCCACTCTTGGTTTCCCCTAGATTCTGAGGATTCATCGGGTTCTCTGAGGACCACAAGTATGTGGGGCCACCTTTCTAAACCACAGATCTCCCTTCCAAGAGGGCAGTTAACTTTTTGTGCAAAATGCAGGTTTTGGGATGGGTTGTGACCTCTTTCAGAGCTTCTCACAGGACCCCTGACAACTAAGAGCAGGTTCTGAGCATGACACAACATCCCTGTGGGCATGATGGTGCTTTTACTGTGACAGTTGTCAGTCATCTTTATTGCACAACCTTGGGTTTTGGGGTGAGGTATGGCCCTATCTCACAGCTTGTCTCAGGACCCCCAACCACTAGAAACAGCTTTTGTGTCTTGCAGAGTTTCTATGAGGGTGTAGCAGTGCTTTTACTGTGACAATACTTGGCCATCTTTTTTGCACAAACTTGTTTTTGGGGTGAGGTGTTATACCTCTCTGAGCTGGTCTCAGCACCCCAGCTAGAGAGGGATAGGTTTCCAGGCCAGCAGAACTTGGGGGCAGGGAGATCCTTTACTTTTCATCAGTCTACTTGGATGAGGTGTGGGAAGGATAATAAGAAGAGGCAATGCCATTATTCTTTTCCTAGAGCAGGGGCGTCAAACTCAGTTTCATCTTGGACTGCATCAGCGTTATGGTTGCCCCTAAAGGGCCGGTTGTATCTGTAAGATTATATAAATGTATCTACTCTTTTATCGTGTTAAATAATTGCCTCTGCATTTGATTATTACTGCTTTTTAAATTGCCTTTCCTCTGCATCAACTTTTCTTTTCTTGAACATTTTGGGGCTATTTAATTGTAGTTTATGTCCCTTATACCTCTGTAAAGTGACATAGAATTGGTCAGTATATCCAAAGTGTGCCACTTTCCGCCCCCTAGAGCCTCTCTGTACCACTTTCTGCCCCTCAGACCCTCTCTGTGCCTCTTTGTGCTTGCCGCTTCCCCATGGCTGTTTCTGCCCCCCTGCCCCTCTCTATACCTGGTGAGCCAAATCCCCACATTGCGGGCCCCTGGCTGCCAGTATTGTGAAGAAGGGCCCAACAGCCAACACTCTGGATCTTCTTCTGACTGCTCCTCTGTCCAGCTCTTGGAAGCCACGCAGAGCGTTGCCATGGTAACCCACAGCAACACACTGGTGGCAAGACTTAGAGTTTGTTCTCTCTCTTGTAAGAGTTCATTAGAATAGCATTCCTTCATTTCCCCAAACACTGTTCTCTCATTCGTTTCTGATTATCACCTTCCACTGCCTTTGTTCCAGGCATTATATGGTATCAAACAGCAAAGCACTACATAGCAAATGGCATGGCTTTACATTGTTTGGCAAATTAGATGGTGTTACATGACATCAAACATCAAAGCACAACATGGCATTAAAATACATGTCAAGCAAAGCAGATTGGCATGAAGGAAAAAGATCTGCAATATTGATGTTTCTATTGTGATAATGATCCCAGAGTAATATGTGACAAGGAGGCACAGCCTTTCCTCTATTGACACAGCATATGTCCCAATATTAATCCATAAACTATGTTTTACATAGTTAGTCACTTGTATACCAGTCTAAGGAGAAATATGGAATCACATTTGCTGTTCAATCTTTGGTTACTGTGGGAAATCCTATCCTTGAAAAACATTGCAAAGAGGTACCTTTGCACCTCAAAGGAGACAGCGGCTCGAAACAGAGTTTCTGAGTCAAAAGGCCTTTTTGGAGGGAAAGTTAGGCTACATAACCTTTTTCTTAAAAAATGTAACTTCAACATCCCTTCAATTTATTCATAAGTGCCGTAGTCAAAATGTTTACCTTCAGTTATTTCTCCAGTCTGTATCATTGCTTATCCCAGTAGAAGCACTTGTGATAAGAGTATGAATAAATGTTGTCATTCTTCTCTGTGATCTCTCTGCCTCACACACGAGTCTTTGCACCTGGACAGATCCATCCACATAATGTTCCAGAGCTCAGTAGTTTTGGCAGGAACTCTGCCCATCCGGGCACTTGTATAAAAAGAGCCAAGAGCTACTCCCTCGGTGCCTTTTCATCTAGCGTTAGATTCTCCTTATGGAACTCCATTGAGTAGCCGCACCTTCAAATATTTCTATCTTTGCAGTTAAGTTAAAGAAGGGCACCAGACAAGGATGTCCCCTTTCATTCCTTCTTTTTATTATGATTTTGGAGATATTAAACAGAGCTGTTTGAAGCAACCCAGTAATAAAAAAGGTGCAAATAAAGGGATGTAAGTATAAGTTGAAAGCTTTTGCTGGTGACTTGGTTCTTTTTTTAGATGATCCGGTGCTAAGTATAGAAAAATTAATTCAAATACTTAATGAATTCAGTGAGATGTCTGGTATTAAAGCCATCAGAGAAAAAAACAGCAATTCTAACAAAGAATGTGAGAAGAGGAGGAGGAGGAGGAATAATAATAATAATAATGGGAAAAAATAGGCTTTAAAATAGAAAAAAAAAGTTAAGTACCTCAGAATTTGGATTTCTAAAAAGAATACTGAACTTTTCAACAGCAACTATGGTGGAACCTGGAAAGAAATTAAGAAGGATTTAGAAAAATGGTCAAAAATACAGTTATCACTAAGGGGAAGATTTGCTACACTAAAAATGAATGTATTACCAAAGATGAACTTTTTGTTTCAGAATTTACCTATAATTGTTAATGAAAACCCATTCCAAATATGGCAAAAGGTTTGATGAAATTTATATGAGCTGGCCAGAAGCTGAGAATTAAATGGAAAGTACTTAAAGACCTGAAAACTAGAGGAGCATGTGGTGGTGATCCAGATCTTAAAACCTACTATCAAGCCAGCAGGATGATATGGCTGGCTGATTGGATTACTCTTCAGAATGAAAGGATGTTAGCATTAGAGGGAGCAGATCTAAGATTCGGCTGGCATGCCTATATTTGGTATGGGAAGGTGAAAATAGATAGTTTTCTAATCACTTTATTCAGAAAGCCTTACTGAAAATATGGATCAAATATAAGAATTTAACAAACAGAAAATACCAGTTTGGATGTCACTCCAAGAGGCTTTTTTTGGCAGATGGAAGGACATTTCTGTAAAATGACTGCAATATGAAGACATGTGAGATTTCATCCCCCAAGATAAAATTAGAATAAAATGAGAGAGAAACTGGAAGTGGAAGGAAAGAAATGCAATTGCTTCCCTTATAGACAACCAACTGAAAGGTTCAAAATGGATTTAAAATCAGAAGGTTTTGAGGCTACAAATGAAAAAGAAATAGTGAAACTCATCTTTTGACAACTGAACTCATCTCATGTCCAAAATTTATAGGACCTTACTATTGTGAGATCTAGAAGAGGAAACAATTAAAGAACCAATGGTAAAATGGCCACAGAACATTAGAGAAACCATACACCTGGAATGTTTGGAGGTAAGCTAGAAGCAAAATCAAAAATTTACTACAGCACAAAATTTGAGAGAAAACCATCTAAAGGTGTTTCATAGATGGTACCTATTGCCGGAGAAGCTTAACAAGATCTACAGAACAGGAACTGGAAAATGCTGGAAATGTCAGCAAGAGACAGGAACACTGTACCACATGTGGTGGTCATGTCAGAAAACGGAAAAGTACTGGATTGGAATTCACAGTCTTCCAACTAAAATTTCCCATGTCTCTGAAATTCTACTTCTTAAATATGACATATGATTTAGAAGCCATTTTCTCCAGAAAACACTGGAGGATCTTGCATTATACAACTACAGCAGTTAGAATCATATTGGTAATGTAAAGAAATGTAAAAAAAATCCAGATATAGAATGGCTTCATAGAATCATAGAATAATAGAGCTAGAAGCGACCACAGTGGCCATCCAGTCCAACCCCCTACCGTGCCAAGAACACACATCACAGCACTCCCAACAGATGGCCTTCCAGCCTCAGCTTAAAAACCTCCAAAGAAGGAGGCTCCATCACGTTCCAAGGCAGCATATTCCACTGTCAAACAGCATTATCAGGAAGTTCTACCTGAGGTTTAGGTGGAATCTATTTTCCTGCAGTTTGAACCCATTGAACCTTGTAATAATCTCTGCAGCAGTAGAAAACAAGCCTGTTGCTTCTTTGATATGACATCCTTTCAAATATTTAAATGTGGCTATCAAATATTTAAATATGGCTATCATTCTCCTTTTCTACAGAATAAATGTACCCAGTTCCGTAAGCCACTCTTTATAGGGCATGGCTTCCAGACCCTTCACCATTCTGGTGACCCTCATCTGCCCACATTCCAGCTTGCCAATATTCTTCTTGAAATGAGGTGTCCAGAACTGGACACAGTACTTCAGATGAGATCTGACCAAAGTAAGAGTGGTGCTATTACTTTCCTTGATCTAGACACCATACTCCTATTGATGTAACCAAGAATTGCATTGGCTTTCTTCGCTGCTGCTTCACACTGCTGACTCATGTTCAGCTTGTTGTCTACTAAAACTCCTAGATCCCTTTTATGTGTACAGTTGTACAGCCATAGCTCTCCCATCCTATATTTGTGTATTTGTATATTAGCAACCCATCCCAATTTGGTATTATCTGCAAATTTGATCAGCATGCTCTGTATTCGTTCAACCAAATCATTGATAAAGATGTTGAATAGCACTGCGCCCAGGACAGAACCCTATGACACTCCACTAGTCACTTCTCTCCAAGATGAAGAGAAGCCATTGGTGAGCACCCTCTAGGTTCGGTCAGTCAACCAATTACAAATCCACCTAACAGTAGCACTGGCTAGCCCACATTTTGCTAGCTGTTTTGCAAGAATATCCTGGGGAAATCTGTCAACGGCCTTACTGAAGTCAAGAAATGCTATATCCACAGCATTCCCTTCATCTGTCAAGCTCATAAATCTATCATAAAAAGAGATAATATTACTCTGGCATGACTTGTTTTTGAGAAACCCATGTTGACTTTTAGCGATGACAGGATTGCTGTGTAAGTAATTACAAACTGTCTGTTTGATGTTCTGCTTTAGAATCTTTCCAGGTATTGATGTCAGGTTGACTGGGTGACAATTATTTGGGTTCTCCTTTTTCCCCCCATTTTGAAGTTAGGGATAATATTCACCCTCCTCCAGGCTGCTGAGACTTCTCCTGTTCTCTAACAATTCTCAAAGATTATAGCCAGTGGTTCTGAAATGACTTCTACCAGTTCTTTTAATATCTTTGGATGTAGTTCATCTGGCCTTGCAGACTTAAATTTATTTAGAGTAGCCAGGTATTTCTGTATTACTTCTCTACCTATTCTGTGTTGCATTTCCCCAACATTCCACCTGCTCTCCACCCCCCAACTGAGGCAAAGAAGGTGTTGAGTAGTTCTGCTTTTCCTCTGACCCCATGCAGCAACCCTATTCTTGTTTTTTCTTTTGTTGGGGACATTTCTTTAAAAGCCTTCTTTATTATTTTTAATCTCTCTGATAAGCCTGAGTGCATTCTGTGCTTTAGTTTTTCTGATCTTCCCTCCTTTTGGGCATCTTTCAAAGCTGCCCATTCCAAAATTTCATGGCTTCAGCCCCTCTTGGAAATATTGAATCTTGGTTGCTTCTGACCAATCAGGTATCTGGGAGGCCAGTCACTGAAACTTACTCTGTTTGAGGATCATCAGGTGCACTCTGGCTTTCACATAGTAAGGGGGTCTTCGAACCTGGTTCTCAGCATGTTCATGAACAGACAGAAATTACCTAGCTCCAGAGCTCCTGCATCATATAAACCCACCAGCCAGTTGTCTCCTTGTCCATTGAAAGTAGTTTTGAGCTGCTTCCATGCTGATGCTTGGAGAACCGGGACTCTCTGGTGCTCCTCTGATGGCCCTGTCTAGAGCCTGCTCCCTTGCCTGTGGATCTCTATCCCCTGCAGCCAGAGATCTGCTTGGGGGGCTGCCACCATTCCTGCTCCAGCTGGTCTTTCTTCACCTCTGATCTGCATTGCCTCCAAGATATCCCTGACCAGTTCTTGGGTTTCACCAGCTCCTCTCGTAGTTGCAGGACTTCTACTTCCAGGTTCGTGTCCTCGCCAATCTAAGCCATGGGCACCCAATCTGCTCAACCCATTCAGAAAACTTCTTAGTTCTTCTCCAATGCTGAATTGGATTCCCACCAAGGAACCAGTGTCTGCCCACCAAGCTCAGCAGGACCTTGAGGCTACAGTTGGATAATGGGGTAGTGGTCACAGTTCTGCTGACAGCCCCTTCAGCTATTTTGGCTTTCACCACATCAGAGCCATTCTCTCTTCCCACTCTCTGGAGTGCTAAGTATGTATCAAATACTTGGTGAACAGCCTGCATGCTGCAATAGAACATAGTCCTGATCCTTGGGTAGCAATTTGGTGAGCTTTAGCTAGCTGCTTTGTTACTCTCAAAAAAACAAAAAAACAAAAAAAAACACTCAGAGTTCATCAGAAGTGTTTAATGAGGTATACAAGGCATAGTTGCTAAATTTAATATACTATAATATGCTCCTGGTAATATTGTGATACACACGCTCACACAATTTCTGTTGGTGGATTCTCAGTTGGTCTTCTCCTTTCTTAAAGAACCAGCAGTTCCCAGGAGACCTTGTTTGTTCCTGTACTTTGATCTTGCCCATCACAAACTTTCACAGGTTTCCTTATCAACCCCCAAGTTGTTTACTAACATATGTCTGGTGTTGCTCTATCTCAGTCCTTTATATTTCCCTCCAAACACTGACTAGACACATCAGAGTATGCGTCTCATGAATTACCCTCTTTGATACACCTCTACTGGAATGAGAGACAATTGCGCTTTCCTTTGATATGCAATACATTGTTACACACAGTTGTAATCTAGGCTAGATTATCAATACAAAGTACCCTAAAGCTAAATCACCTGGCATTTGTTGTCATGTCTATGCAAACCAGAGCTATACTTTCATGGCAGGGCTGAGTCCCTGACACCCTCCTCTGTTGGTAGCTTCCCCATGCCAGTTTTTCCAAGGGGATGCCCTTCCGCTGTCCTCAACCGACCATCTTCATCATGTCAGATGCATCCAGATGGGGCTGAGGTGCACACTGTCAGGACCTCTGGGTTCAGGGCATATGATTTTGCATGGAACATTGCCTCCACATTAATGCCTTAGAACTGTATGCAATCATCAAGACATTTTGGACTTTTGAGATCTCTCTCAGGGACAAAGTGGTCCAGGTCCTGTCAGATAACGTGACCACAGTCTTCTACATCAACAGGCAGGGAGGCAGTGGTTCATATACAATGACGCTCTGGCTACGGAACTTTGGGACTGTTGCATTAAATGGACCATTAACGGTTCATATTCCAGGCTGTTTCAACACACTAGAGGACTCCTTCAGCAGGACCCCACTCTACTTGCACAAGTGGAACCCTATCTGACAGTCTTCTGCATTGCAATCACCTCTTCCAAATGCTTTGCTGAACTCTGTGCCCTGTGCTTGATCAGCCCTCCCTGATGTTCCACTGGAACAAGGTGGTCATCAGGTTTGACTCAGCCTTCCTCCTTCAGGTTGTGTCTTTGTTCCACCTGTATCAGGACATCGTGTTACCAGCCTTTCACCAAAACCTCTCATAGGAGCTAGAAAAGTCTCTTCACACTCTTGATGTTCATCAGACTCTGTCTTTTACACCAGTAGAATGGCTTCCATTCCCCTCATCTTTTTGTTTGATACAGATGACATTGCATGGGCTTCCCTGTTTTCTCCAAAAGACTTGCCCCCTGGGTAGTGGATTTGGTCAATCCAGCTAGCACCCCTTCTGCTGTGTTTCTGCTCCCACTCCACTAGAGCTATCTCTAGCTCCTACACCTGGTTCTGGGTTGTCTCCCTTCCAGAGGTCTGCAAAGTGACTACATGGGCACAGCTGTCCACTTTTGTCCACCACTACCGTCTTAAATTGCCAAGCTCAGGAGGATGCAGCCTTTATTGCTGTTTTCCATCCTGAGCTGACCTGTATCACCTTCTGCAGTAAGCTACCCATGTGTGAGACACAAGACCACAGAGAAGAAGTAGAGGTTACTTACCTGTAATTGTTCTTTGAGTGATCATCTGTGCCCTCACACACACACACACACACACACACACTCTATTTTCACAGGTCTGCTCCTGTTGGTGGATGTCAGAACTGAGGGGAGTAGCTCTTGGTGCTATTTATACAAGTGCCCAGATGGGAGGAATACTACCAAAAGCTACTTAGCTCTGGAACTTTCCATAGATGAATCTGTTTCAAGTGCAAAGACCCATATGAGGGCACAAATGACTACTTGAACTACAGTTACAAGTGAACAACCTGTCCTTTTTAACTTTGAAAATGGGTTCTTAGCTCTCATACAACAATTGCAGATACAGAAAGAATAACGTAAAGTACTGCTTAGACGTTGGATGAGATTTGGATTACAGTGGTTTGCTTTGGGCACTTTGGTTCCCAAGAAGGCTCAATAAAAAAAGAAGTCATTACATAATACTAAAGAATTGATTAAGAAATAATAGAGAATTGGATTTTAAATAATCAGTATACTTTTATTTATCAACAATTGACTGTCATCTCTTTACTACATATTCCTCCTGAAATTTCCTTTTCCTAAGTTTTAGTGGATGAAGGAATCACTATTTACAGGATGCACTTTCTGTTTAAGAGCATCACATGTGGAGATAAAGGATTTTTTTTCATTTTATTTCTGACTTTTCTTCATGTATTTACAGTATGGTATTGAAAAAAAATACAATACTCATCACTCTATGCATAATAAAAATGATCATAATGATACAAAAATCCATTCTTTCATTGCACCTCCATGGATAAAGTTACGCCAAATTTTACATCTAGCTCGCTTCATTCTGTCAACAGGTATCAACAATATCCTTAGTAAGTGTCCCTTTCCCAAGTGCAAACTAAGACTATCATGTAGAAGAGTTGAATGGCAGAGAATCAGAAACATTTTATATGAAAAGAGCAGCAGAAGCACTTAAAAAGTCCAGAAGAGTATTAGCAAAACTTACAACCTGAGTGGGTGGCCATAAGGAAGAGTGATGGGATGGATATCATTCCGCAGAAAAAGAAACATCTGGGACATTAAAAGTTTCAAAACAAACAACTTTTAGAGTAATGGAAGGAAAGGAAGGGACAGCTCCTTGAGGTTTGGGGGTGTGGGATGAGAGCATATTGAAAGAAGCCACATAGCATGAATGTTTAGCAGGGGTATGGATGGTGAAGGAAAATCCATGTAGAAAAGTTTTAATGTACCAAAAACTCCATAAGTTTGTAAATTGAATGGAAAAGAATTGCAAACAGAGTCAAAAACAGTTAACTTTTTTCATGTTAGGGTACAGGAGGGCTTTGAACTGAGTTATGTTGGGGAGGGTGACAGTATTCTTGAGGGCAGAAGTTCATCAAGTGCTAGAGATAATAATCCCAATGTTATTGAGGGAACTGAGCAAATAGTACAAGAGCGTGACCACAGGAGGAGACAGGAGGGAACACTGGCTGCATGCCAAGCTGGAGAAGTATGTGTTTGACCTCCTGGTGTTGGATTTCCTGGAATACTGAATTTCCCCAAAAATAGTGGAGAAGGATCCTGCCAAAGTAGAGGCCGTAATCTCCTAGGAACCACCCAGGAACTGGAAGAAGGTACAACATTTCCTGGGATTCACCAACTACTACAGAAAGTTTATCCCTAACTTTGCTTCCCTGGCAGCTCCCATCACCAACCTGTTGGGAGGGAAGGTCCCCTTCTGGTGGACTCTAGACGCTCAGCAGGCCTTTCTGGACCTAAAAGGCCGGTTCACATCAGAACCCATTCTCCAGCACCGGTACCACAGAATTCTTTGTCATGGAGACCAATGCCTCAGATGTCATCATTGAAGCCATGTTCCTGTGGCTCACCTCTACAGGCCACCATCTGTTGCCATGTCCTGTCACATCAGCTGTCACTAACAGAGCGGAATTATACCGTCTGGGAGAAGGAGCTCCTGGCTATTAAAGTGGCATTTGAACATTGGTGACACCTACTAGAAGGCAGCCCATCCCATGGTACTAATCACCTCAACCTGGAGTACCTCCAGACAACGTGGAAACTCGTGCAGTGACAGATGCAGTGGTTGCAGTTCTTCACCAGGTTTAATTTCCACCTGCAATATGTACCCCATGCCCAGAATCATCAAACAGATGCACTCTTGAAACCAGAGTATGCCTTCTCACTGGAGACAGAGATTAAGTCCATGATCCTCCACTCAGATTTTGCAGCCACCCAGACAATCTCTTTGCTAACAGACCAGATCCAGGACAGCCAGCAGCTCAATCCACTGGTCCAGTTGCATTGGGAGGATGGAGGGTGCTCCCACTACTTTATGCGAGATGGGTTCCTGTACCACCAAGGGCACGTGTCTGCCAGGTCCTGCCAGGATGAAGTTCTCTGTCTACGCCATGACAGGAAACCTGCAGGGGACTTGAGTCTATACAAGATCTTGTGCCTCATTAACTGAGAGTACTGGTGGCCACAAGTGTGAGAAGAGGTAAATTGGTATGTGCGGACCCGTCCCCTGTGCCATTGTGCCAAGGATCAGCTGGGGAAGCCTGCAGGACTACTACATCCATTGCCTCGGGATCCTGAAAGGTGGTGTCCCTGAACTTAATCACAGATCTACCTCTGCCGGGGGCCATACTGCCATACTTGTCGTAGTGGATCTCTTCATCAAGAGGGACCACTTCACCCCTTGCCCCAGCATCCCAAAGCCAAGGGAACAGTGTGCTTGTTCATAGACCATGTCTTCCATCTACATGATGTCTCTGACAGATCATGTCTGGTCGTGGCACACAGTTCACTGCACGGTTCTGGAGTAGTCTCTTGCACCAGCTTAACAGAGCTTCACCTGTTGTTGGCCCATCATCCACAGACTGAGGGACAGATGGAGTGCGTGAATGCCACCCTGGAGCAGTACCTAAGGTGCTGTGCCAGCTACTAACAGGACAACTGGCTTGACTTTCTCCTTTTGGTGGAGTTTGCCTATAACAACGCTGTACACACTTGGACCCATCAGACCCCTTTCTTTGCCAACTACGGCTTCCATCCACACCTGTTCCTTGCTGTGGCCCCTCAATCTGAAGTTCCACTGGCAGATCAGTGGCTCCAGGAACTCCAAGCAGCCTAGGCGCTCGTCCAAGATTAGTTGGACCACACAAAGGAAGCCTGGAAGCAGGAGGCTGATAAGAATTGACGGCCCCATTAAAAGCAGGAGATCAGGTCTGGCTGTCTGCTTGTCATCTGCTGTTGCCCTGCCCCATTGGAAGTTAGATGCCACATTTGTCAGTCCCTGTGTGATCACTCCTCAAGTCAACCTGGTGCTTTTTGGCTTTAGCTCCCCAGGTCCTTCTGCATTCACCCGGTATTCCATCGGCCTCTGCTGGTTCCTGCCAGAGATGTTTGGGAGGATGCCACTCAGAGACCTCCACTGCCTCCAGTGCTGGTGGATGGGGCAGAGGAGTACAAGGTGGCCCAGATCCTAGACTCTCGGAGGCATTGAGGGTGCCTTCAGTACCTTGTCAATTGGTTAGGGTATGGGCCAGAAGAATATTCCTGGGAAGACACATCAGACATTTATGCTCCTGACTTGGTTCAGTGCTTTTATTACCATTACCCCAACAAGCTGGGCCCTTCTCATTCTGGGGGGAGGGATGATGAAGAGAGCGGTGTCATGCCCTGCTTCCAGAACATGAACTCTGACTCGGAGTCTGAAACGGGACACACTAGAGGCTGAAACAGGGGGCATGCTATGACCTGCTGTACAGGAAGAGGTTACACTGCCACAAACAGAACAAGGAGTGGTACCAGCTCCAGCAGAAAGTCCTGGCCCTTCAGACACAGAAAATAATGTACCAGCACCTACCTTTGCTGAGGACAGACAACAAAGAGAGAGCCTACGTCGATCCCAAAGAATTTATAACCAACAACAATTACTCAGGCAACAGTTGTGTTAGGTGGCTCACCTATATAGATGCTGCCATTCTCCTCCAGGAGTTGTCAGAGCTTATCTGACCTCTCTGTTTGCTGGATGCCTTGCTGAACTCTGTGCCTGACTCCGGATTACCCTGACTGACTTTGGACTCACTTGCCTTTAAATTCTGTTGGACTTTATTTTTGACCTTGTGCTTACTGAATAAAAGTAAGTAACGAGGTGGGAGATATTTGTCAAGGCATTCAGTGTGAGTGCAGTGCAGCAGAAAAAGTTTTTCTACGTGGATGGCAGGAATGAGGTGACCTTGAGTGCAGTGGCAAGAATGTTTTGGTTAGCCTCAGAAGGTCTTGCCTCATCAACATGAGAAGGTTGCCTGCAGTAAATATGATTGGATCACCCCATAGGGTCTGGGCTGATGTTAAGCCCTTAAAAAGGCTGGGTATGGCACTGTGTTTTACCATTCAGGTCAACCCCTGATGGTCATGATGCTGACTGATTTATGGACTGCATCTAGACATGCTGCTTGTTTGTATGCTGATTTATTGTCTTACTTATTGCTTCTTGGCATATTGCCAGAAGCCCTAAATTTAACCTCAGTGTGCTTAACTATATAAATAGCCCTGAGCTTATCTTTATGAGTCTCAGGAACTGTTTTTGGCTTGGCTGGAGTCGCTTGGTTGCAGCTGGATGTTGCTGCCCTGTCAACACTCTGCACATACACTGAGGAGCGACCTCGTGCTACCCTGACACTATTCAGTTTGTTTTGTTTGAATTATCAGCTGTGCTTCTGGGACTGAGATAGGACAAGTGCCATCTTAGTCTGAGAGTTCAAACCTCCATAAAGGAGTTCTTTGAACTCATCGTCTTCAAAGTTGTATGTCCCTAGTGTTTGGCTGACATCTGCCTTCTGTACTAAGATGGCCAGCAGTTTCTTTTGGGCTAGGAAAGCCTCAGAATTTTCACATGGAGCCTGGTGCTCCATTATATAAAAAGCATTTGCAGTTTGTCCTGGCCATATAAGTTGGATGAGCTCTCTCATCCAAGGGTACATTTCTAGGGTTGTAAGGTCTTGGGCAGCTAGTGCTGAGTCGAGGGCTGGCAACTCTGCAGCAGAAATGCACAGCCTGGCAAGCTGGGTTAAATCCTAGCTGTTTGCAGTGAGATGTGTGTGGACTACAGCATTCAGCCATGCAATCCTTGTTTCTTTATTCAGTGGACTTAGCAGGTCTGCAATGGCCTTATGTTTTGTTGCAGTCCGGGGGCCCTTTCCTCAATTTTCTGTTGCTCGGTTCAGCTGTTGGCTGAGTATTAAACAACAGATTTATTCCAAACAGGGCAGACTACAGTGGGTTCTTCCCAGACAGGGTTGTATGGGGTGTGAGAGGGAAGTATCTCTTGATAGATGGTGGAGATGAATACCTCCTTTGTCTCCAATCTCCATGCTAATTCTGAGATCTTTTTATTGCAGGCCTCATGGCTTATGCTAGCGTGTTGTATTTTTGCTTGGTTGCCTAGATACTGGGCAGCATGTTGTGCCTTGGCATGTTCCTCCTCTAATGTAGCTAGCCTATACTGTGGTGTCTGGATCTGGACTGAGGCTTCTTCCAATTTGGTGTGGGCTTCCTGTGCAGCAAGATGAAAAGGCTGATTTGTCCGCCAGTGGGGTACTATTCTGTGCCCACAATTGTTTGCCCTGCCTTGCAGCCTTACTGCTGAATTCTTGGATGGTGCTTGAAGTGTCACTTAGGGCCATCCAAAATCCCCAAGGTCCCATAGATTCCTTGGAGGGGCCAAAAAGTGACCTCTCCTTGCACTGCGTGTGAAAGGCATTATGAAGGTTTCAAGAGGGTTGGTTGTCTTAAAAGGCCCTTCCTTCTATGAGTTCCTACCCTTACTGGCAACCCATTTCTTGAGCTTGTTCATTTTCTGGTTGTCAATAAACATGTTGCCTCTTGAGACTAACACCAACTCTTCAAAGTGCAAAAATATTTCTCCAAAACGCTCCTGCAATCTCCTGCGGCTCTGAATGCAAAGACATCTCTTTGAATGTTCCCACAATTCCTATGTGACTTTGGGTCAGGTCAACACCTCATTAACTGGGAAAGTGGACCATGTACTCGGTGACAGGGAGACTGCCGGGGTGTTGGGGTAAAAGCCCTGCATCTGCACCAAGCAGAACTGCAAGGGGGACAACAAACTCTATGGAACTTACTACTGCTTGGCCTAGGGGTAGGGGAAAGAGGGTTCTAGGTCTTTTCTGAGTCCTGCCAATTACGAGCTACTTTTTTGGAAGTGAGGGCATTTCCTCCAAATCTGGGCAAAGTGTTACACCTAATAAGAGGTTTGTCACTACCTCCAATGCACAAATGGCTCTTCTCCAGGCAGCTACCCTGAAGGGATTATGAATACGCATGGCATTCCTCCTGCCTTGCCAAACAAGGAAATGCTTGTCCCTAATGTGTGGTGTGTGTAAGTGTGTGTTTCTTTCACCAAGTCCCTAATTCTCAGATCCAACACCATGATAGACCCACATACCAAACCTTTGTGCTCTACCATGGCTCACAGATGGCTCTCACCAAGCTCATAGCCATATGCAGCAGCTGCTTTTCACAGACCAAGAAAGAAAGGGGAGCAGATTCCAATCCCATAGCATTCCTTAGGGCACCCATTCGAAAGCGTACTGGAGTCTCTACAGGTTTCTCTATGTCTGCCCTTCCTGAACTGTGTGCGTCAACTCACAAGTCAAGGGAGCAGGATCCTACTTGCATTCTCCACCAATCTTATTACCCTAAGAGGTGGGGGACTTTGGGGTCCACCCCCAATGCCAACATCTCTTTAGAATTTGGGGGAATTATATAGATCAAAGGGGGCCTGTGAGAGGAGGATAATGGCAGGACCTTTTTGCCTTTGTATACCAGTACTATCTGTAGAGAGGACTCCAATTAAAGTTAAACAACGTGTTTTACTTTGAATTGGCAAACATATGAGAAGTCAGACACTCTTAAGAATCATACAAGGCTATTGGAAAGTGAGGCAAGAAAGCTTGGATAGAGACAGATTGGGGGTGAAAAGCGTGATAGTTACCAGTCTTATAGAAGGAAGTTGCAATGGAGGGGCTCAGACAGCATCTGAGAGTAACACAAAGGAACAGGAGTCTAGGGCACACTATGTTCTATGTACTACAATTGGCTGGGGTCAGAGCTAGGGTTTTTATGCCCCATTTCACACTCTGAAGGGTTGCACTGACAAGGCTGCAATAGGCTCATTGTTTAACTCTGGAGTGACAAAAGATTGATGGGACTCATGACAATCTCTTAATGTTTGGTCAGGTAGAGTGTACAGGGAAGATCTCCATAGGGTAAGATTGAGGCATGGACTCTGATTTCTCACCAATCTGGGCAGTTCATGTTTCATTGTATGCAAAAATGCCTAGAGCCTGAAGCAGTGAAGGGATTAGCAGAAACCCATCCATACTGGGATTTTTCTCATAATCCTATCTGAACTTTCATGACCCCAAACACATCTCCAGTCAGTGTAACCTCAAGCACATCTCTGATCAGCATGACATTGATTGTGTTCCCTGGTCTTTAATAAGTTCAATTTATGAAATTTATGAAAATCGCATATCTTGTAGGTGGGGTGATAGGGAATGTAACAAGTGATATGGGTATTGGGACAAAAAGTCCTAACTTCACATATATATCATCTGGGAAACAAGTGTGTGTTATGGTTATACTTCTGTGCAAATCTCAATAGCATGTATGACTCCTATAACAAAAGAAGAAAGCAAACTCTGAATGAGGCATAATTAGAAAAGGATTAGAAATGAGTACCAATATTATTTATTTATTTATCATATTTCTATCTTACCTTTCTTTCTGTCTGTCTTTAAACAAATAATAGTGTAACTACATTTGGAATACTGTAAACAGTTCAGGTAACCACTCCCCCAAAGTATGTTGGAGTTCAGGGAGGACAGCCACATCCATGAGTAGTAGTTAGGATGGCTGTATGTTGTGATGTAACAGGCTGACAACACTGGTCAAGCCCACTGACCATTCATGTGGGAACCAATAACACTGTAAGACACAGCTTTCAGGATATCACAAAGGATTATGAGGTTATAGGGAGAAAGATGAAGGACCTTGGTGCACAGGTTGTAATTTCATCTCTCCTCCCAGTTGGAGGACATGACACACAAAGGGAGAGAAGAGTAGCAAAGATGAACAACCGACTTTGCAGATGGTGCCGCCGGGAATGATTTGGCTTCCTGAACCATGGTCTGCATTTTCACAAACATGGTCTTCTGGCAGGGGATGGAGTGCAACTCACTGCTATTGGCAGGAATGCTTTTGCAAAGAGTCTCACAAATCTCATCAGAAGGGCTTTAAACTGAGTTCTGGCAGGAAGGGAGATAGTAGTATTCAGGGCAAGAGTTCAGCAAGTGCTAGGGAGAACTGCCCAAATGTTATAGAAAGAGCAGGCCAAGTAGTACTAGAGACCAACAGTGGGAGGAAGAGCAACATTAGTAAAGGGCTTGCGGGAAGGGCACATGGTCTTAAAAGTCTCTATACTAATGCACAGAGCATGGGAAATAAACAAGATGAACTGCAACACTTAATACAACAAAATAAATATGACATAATTGGTATCACTGAAACATGGAGGGATGAGTCTTATGATTAGAATGCAGTAACAGGGAGGTACAATATTTCAGGGAAATAGAACAGGAAGGGAGGAGGATTAGCTTTGTATCTCAAGGATGTTTACACTTATGGAAAGATCCATGTCTTAAATCCAGGAAGCCAGGTTCAGAGCATCTGGGAAAAAATTAAGGGGATGAGAAACAATAGGGATGGTATTGTGAGGGTCTACTGCAGTCTCCCAAGCCAGCCTGAGGATTTGGAGGATGCCTCCCTGGAGCAGATGACCGCACGTTCAAAAAGGAGAGATGTAATAGTAATGGGAGATTTCAACTATCCTGATAGTTGGAAGTCAAGTTCTGTGAAGAATATCAGGTCCAAGAAATTCCTAAGTTGTCTTCCAGACAATTTCATTGTTCAGAAGGTGGAAGAGGCAACAAAGGGATCAACTATTTTAGATCTGCTCCTGACCAGCAGGGATGATCTTGTTAATGGGGTGGAAGTGATGGGATCCTTAGGTGGGAGTGACCATACTCTATTGGAATTTTTTATTCAGTGAGAAGGTGAAGCCAACTGTAGCCAGACACACATTCTATACTTTAAGAAAGCTGATTTCTGTAAACTTAGGGAATTATTGCCTGAAATTCCGTGGTCAAGAATACTGAACAAAACAGGAGTTCATGATAGATGGGAGTTTCTTAAAAGTGAGATACTGAAGGCACAATTTAAAACTGTTCCATTAAGGAGGAAAAATAGGGGGTATCTAAAGATTGTGTTTGATTGTTTGTTTGTTTGTCTGTTTTCTCTGGCTATGTGCTCTCCCTGAGCACACAGTCTAACTGACTAGCTAGGGGGAGGAGCTAGCAGCCGTTAGTCTTAGCTGACTCGCTGACGAGCTAGGGGGAGGAAATAGCAGCTCTTTATATTTGCTCCCAGCGGCCATCAAGCTCATTTCCAGAGGAGAGAGCGGAAGGTGAGCTGCATCTGAGAAGACACCTTGACTGGGTGTCTTTACAGGCTTCTGGGACTGTGTTTGATTGTTTGTTCGTTTGTCTGTTTTCTTTGGTCGTGTGCTCTCCTCGAGCACATGGTCTAACTGACTAGCTAGAGGGGAGAAGCTAGCAGCCTTTAGTCCAAGCTGACTTGCTGATGAGCTAGGGGGAGGAGCTGGCAGCTCTTTAGATTTGCTCCCAGAGGTGCATGCCTTTGGTGCATGCACTTTTACTACCAAAGCTTAGCAAGACTTAATTGCTTCTTCCTTGAAGCCGTCAGGAGTCAATCTGCCTGTCCACAACATCTAGGCAGGGTTGGCGCCTATAAGCATTATAGAATTGCACCCTCTCTCTTGATAATTTGACAGTAAGAACTTGGCAAACAGGGGAGTTGACATAGGTTTTAACAGAGGACTTTGAAGGCAAAGCCCAGTTTTACCTTTTCCAATTCAACTATCATAGAATCATAGAATCATAGAAATGTAGAGTTGGAAGAGACTACACGGGCCATCCAGTCCAACTCCCTGCCATGCAGGAACACTCTCAAAGCACTCCCGACAGATGGCCATCCAGCCTCTGTTTAAAAACCTCCAAAGAAGGAGACTCCACCACACTCCGAGGCAGCACATTCCACTGCCGGACAGCCCTGACCGTCAGGAAGTTCTTCCTGAGGTTCAGGTGGAATCTCCCTTCCTGCAGCTTGAATCCATTGCTCCTTGTCCTGGTCTCTGGAGCGGCAGAAAACAAGCCCTCTCCCTCCTCTACATGGCATCCCTTCAAATATTTAAACAGAGCTATCATGTCCCCTCTTAACCTTCTCTTCTGCAGACTGAACATACCCAGCTCTCTAAGTCTATCCTCATAGGGCTTGGCTTCCAGGCCCTTCACCATTTTGGTCGCCCTCCTCTGGACCTGCTCCAGCTTGACCATGTCCTTCTTGAATTGGGGTGCCCAGAACTGGACACAGTATTCAAGATGAGGTCTAACCAAAGCAGAGTAGAGTGGTACCAGTACCTCCCTCGATCTAGACACCATACTCCTATTGATGCAGCCGAGAATTGCATTGGCTTTCTTGGCTGCCGCGTCACACTGCTGACTCATGTTCAGCTTGTGGTCTATTAAGTCTCCTAGATCCCTTTCACACGTACTGCCATCCAGCCACGTGTCCCCCATCCTATATTTCTGCATTCCATTTTTTCTACCTAAGTGTAGGACCTTACACTTCTCTCTGTTGAATTTCATTTTGTTAGCCTTGGCCCAGCTCTCCAATCTGTCCAGGTCATTTTGAATTTTGATCCTGTCCTCTGGCATATTAGCAACCCCTCCCAATTTGGTGTCATCTGCAAATTTGATGAGCATGCCCTCTATTCCTTCATCCAAGTCATTGATGAAAATATTGAACAGCACTGGGCCCAGGACAGAACCCTGTGGCACCCCGCTAGTCACTTCTCTCCAGGATGAAAAGCAGCCATTGGTGAGCACCCTCTGGGAACGGTCGGTCAACCAGTTACAGATCCACCTGACAGTAGCTCTGTCCAGCCCACATTTTACTAGCTTCTTTGCAAGAATGTCATGGGGAACTTTGTCAAAGGCCTTACTGAAATCGAGATATGCTACATCCACAGCATTCCCTTCATCTATCAAGCTAGTAACTCTATCATAAAAAGAGATAAGATTAGTCTGGCATGACTTATTTTTGAGAAATCCATGTTGACTTCTCCTGATTACGGCATTGCTTTCTAAGTGATCAGAAACTGACTGCTTAATGATCTGCTCCAGGATCTTTCCGGGTACAGACGTCAGGCTGACTGGGCGATAATTATTTGGATCCTCTTTTTTTCCCTTCTTGAAGATGGGGACAACATTTGCCCTCTTCCAGTCTGCTGGAACTTCTCCTGTCCTCCAAGATTTCTCAAAGATTATAGCAAGCGGTTCCGAAATGACCTCTGCCAGTTCTTTTAATATCCTAGGATGCAATTCATCTGGCCCCGGAGACTTGAATTCATCCAGTGTGGCCAGGTGTTCTTGTACCACCTCTCTACCTATTATGTGCCGCATTTCCCCTGCTTCCTCACCTGCTCCCCAACCGCCAGGTTGAGTGCTTGTATCCTTCTGGGAAAAAACTGAGGCAAAGAAGGTGTTAAGTAGTTCTGCCTTTTCTCTTCCCCCTGTTAGTAATTCGCCATCTTCTCTGCGCAGCGACCCTATCGCCTCTTTCTTTTTCCTTTTGCTGCGGACATATTTAAAAAAGCCCTTTTTATTGTTTTTAATGTCTCTGGCCAGCCTAAGTTCGTTCTGTGCTTTAGCCTTTCTGACCTTCTCCCTACATTTCCTGGCTACTTGCTTAAATTCTTCTTTGGTGGTTTCCCCCCTCTTCCATTTCCTGTACAGGGTTCTCTTAACGTTTAGCTCAGCTGAGAGTTCGACCATCTAGACAATCAAGTATGGAGGGTGAGGGAGCTGCTGCGGTCACCTGCCACAGCTGTGGCATGTTTCTTTTCCTGCCACAAGATGTCGTTGGGTACACCTGCAGCAAATGGAAGCTGGTCACCCTCTTGGAGGAGAAGGTTCAACAGCTGAAGGCACGCATTTTGAATCTTCGCATTATTAGGGAGGGAGAGGAGTTCTTGGATAGGACAGAGAGGACTTTCTTGAAGACAGAGTGCACAAAGGAGCTAGCAGAAAAGGAAGCCAGTTCACAAAACCAGGAGACGGATGCTTGGAGGAATGTGACACACAGGAGTAGCAAGGCAAGGTGCCAAATGGAGACTCTCGAGCTACAGAATCACTTCCAAGTTCTTGACCTTCTTATTGACAAGGTGCAACAGCAGGAAGAGATAATGTAATGTCGCCAAGAGGAAACCCAACATCAGCAACAGGAACCCCAACACCAGCAGAAGGAAATCCAACAGCGGCAGCACCAACAGTCTCAACATGAACAGAAGGTTCAGGCAGCCATGACAGAATCTGCTCATCGAGTCACCCCAGACAAGCCTCAGAGGAGACGAGTTCTAATGGTTGCGGACTCCTTGCTGAGAGGAATGGAATCAACCATTTGCAACCTGGACAGGATCAGTCGTGAGGTGTGCTGTCTCTCTGTGGCCAAAATCAATGACAACATAGAGGCTAATGAGACTGGTCAAGCCCACTGACTGTAACCCCCTCCTTTTGGTTCATGTTGGAACCAACAACACAGTGAGGCGCAACTTTTACAATATCGCGAAGGATTACGAGGTTATAGGTAGGAAGCTGAAGGACCTTCGTGCGCAGGTTGTCCTTTTGTTCTTTTCCTTGTGGAAGGACATGACTCATGAAGGGAAAGAAGAATAGTGGAGATCAACAATTGTCTCTGAAGATGGTACCTCTGGGAGCGATTCGGGTTTTTGGATCACAGCCTCCATTTCCACGAAGGTGGTCTTCTGACAAGGGATGGCCTGCACCTGACAACTGTCAGCCAGAACATTTTTGCTAACTGTCTCGCAAAACAGATCAAGAGGTCTTTAAACTGAGTTTGACTGGGGAGGGGGACAGTATTATTCTGGGCAAGGATTCAGTGAGTGCTGCAAAAAATAGCCCAAATGATATAGATAGGGCAGGCCAAGTAGTACTACAGACCAACAGAGGGAGGGAAAGTAACTTTAGTACAGGACTTCCCGGAAGGGCACATGGTCTCAAGTGTCCCTACACTGATGCACGGAGCATGGGAAATAAGCAAGATGAACTCCAACTCTTAGTACAACAAAATAAATATGATTTAATAGGCATCACTGAAACCTGGTGGGATGAATCTCATAATTGGAGTGTAGGAAGAGGGGGGTATAACCTACTTAGCAGAAATAGACCAAACAAGAAAGGAGGAGATGTAGCCTTATATGGCAAGGATGTTTTCACCTGTGAAGAGATCCACGACTTAAATCTGGGAAGACAAATTGAGAGCATCTGGGTAAGAATTAAGGGAGCGAGAAACAATAGGGATGTGATTGTCGCAGTTTGCTTCAGGCCTCTGGCCACCCTGAGGACTTGAATGGGGCCTTCCTGGAGCAGATGACCACACATTCAGAAAGGAGAGATGCAGTGGTAATGGGAGATTTCAATTATCCTGATATTTGTTAGCAGTCACACTCTGCAGGTGTCTAAAGAAACTGGAATGGTTGACTAAAGAACTATCAGCTAAGCTAAGTGTTAAAAGAAACATGTACAGGAAATGGAAGAATGGTGAAACCACCAAAGAGGAATTCAGCCAAATAGGCAGGAGATGTAGAGAGAAAGTCAGAAAAGCTAAAACAGAGAATGAACTCAGGCTTGCCAGAGACATTAAAAACAATAAAAAGGGCTTTTTTAGATATTCCCGCAGCAAAAGGAAAAACATGGAAATGATAGGGTCACTGCGTGGAGAAGATGACCAGTTAATAACAGAGGGAGGACAGAAGACAGAACTACTCAACACCTTCTTTGCCTTAGTTTTCTCACAAAAGGATAGAAATACTCAACCTAGGGGATGGGGAGCAGGTCAGGAAGGGGGAGAAACGCAGCACAGAATAAGTAGAGAAGTAGTACAGGAATATTTGGCTAAACTAGATTAATTCAAGTCCCCAGGGCCAGATGAATCACATCCAAGGATATTAAAAGAACTGGCAAAAGTCATTTCTGAAACACTTGCAATAATCTTGGAGAACTCTTGGAGAACAGGAGAAGTCTCAGCAGACTGGAGGAGGGCAAATGTCATCCCCATCTTCAAGAAGGGGAAAAAGAGGACCCAAATAATTATCGCCCGGTCAGCCTGACATCAATACCAGGAAAGATCCTAGATTAGATCATTAAACAGTCAGTTTGTAATTACTTAGAATGCAATGCCGTAATCCCTAAACATGGATTTCTCAGAAATAAGTCATGCCAGACTAATCTTATCTCCTTTTATGATAGGGTTACAAACTTGATAGATGAAGGGAATCCTGTAGACATGGCATATCTTGACTTCAGTAAGGCCTCTGACAAAGTTTCCCATGATGTTCTTGCAAAGAAACTAGTAAAATGCTGGCTGGACAGGGCTGCTGTTAGGTGGATTGGTAATTGGTTGAACAACCAAACCCAAAGGGTGCTCACCAATAGCTGCTTTTCATCCTGGAGAGAAGTGACTAGTGGGGTGCCACAGGGTTCTGTCCTGGGCCCAGTGTTCTTCAACATCTTCATCAATGACTTGGATGAAGGCGTGGAGGGCATGCTGATCAAATTTGCAGATGACACCAAATTGGGAGGGGTTGCTAATACCCCAGAGGACAGGATCAAAATTCAAAATGACCTTGAGAGATTGGAGAGCTGGGCCAAAGCTAACAAAATGAATTTCAACAGAGAGAAATGTAAAGTCCTACAATTAGGCAGAAAAAAATGGAATGTAAAGGGATCTAGGAGTCTTGGTAGATCACAAGCTGAACATGAGTCAGCAGTGTGATGAGGCAGCCAAGACAGCCAACGTAATCCTTTGTTGCATCAATAGGAGTATGGTGTCTATATCAAGGGAGGTAATGGTACCACTGTATTCTGCATTGGTTAGGTCTCCTTTGGAATACTGTGTGCAGTTCTGGGCACCTCAATTCAAGACGGATATCAACAAGCTGGACCGTTTCCAGAGGAGGACAACCAAAATGGTGAAGGGTCTGGAAGCCATGCCCTATGAGGAGCGTCTTAGGGAGCTGGATATGTTTAGTCTGCAGAAGAGAAGGTTAAGAGGGGACATGATAATTTGTCATATTTAAATATTTGAAGAGATGTCATGTCGAGGATGGAGCAGGCTTGTTTTCTGCTGCTCCAGAGACTGGGAGCAATGGATTGAAGCTGCAGGAAAGGAGATTCCATTTGAACCTGAGGAAGAATTTCCTGACGGTCAGAGCTGTCCAGCAGTGGAATATGCTGCCTCGGAGTGTGGTGGAATCTCTTTCTTTGGAGGTATTTTAGCAGAGGCTGGATGGCCATCTGTTGGGAATGCATTGATGGGTGTTCCTGCATAGCAGGGGGTTGGACTTGATGACCCCTGTGGTCTCTTCCAACTCTGTGATTCTATCATTCTAAACCAGAATGGGTGACTAAGGAACTCTCAACTGAGCTAAATGTTAAAAGAAAAACATACAAGAAATGGAAGAATGGGGAAATCATCAAAGAGGAATTCAAACAGATAGCCAGGATATGTAGGGGGAAGGTCAGAAAAGCTAAAGCACAGAATGAACTCAGGCTTGCCGGAGAGATTAAAAACAATAACATAACAGGTACCAACAGGTACATAAATAGGTACACAAAAGGTACCAAAATGAAATTTTCCATTGTAAAATGTCATAGAATGATAGAAAATTTTTGGCATAGCTTTTTAGGGTACCTTACATTGTCAAATGTGGAGTAACAGTGAGGGGTCAGATACACAGTTTTTGTGGTGCTGCTGAATGCAGAATGGCATCCCACTGCTGTAGACCTGTTGATTAGACCTGTTGACTAGGTTTTTCCCCTATTTTGCAAAACTTTGCCACAAGTTTGGATTGGATTCCAGATTTCAAGGTTTTTATTTAACAAAACTCACAGCATGCATATTTTTAAAAAACATGTAACATGGTGCTTTCCCTATCCAATCCATCCATAGTTTTTTTCCAGGACGTGACCTGGGCCATGAATCAATTGGATTTTCCATGTCATTCCTTTAAGAAACATGACTATAGGAGAATATGAGTATGTCCCACTGCACACACAATTTATTTGGCAGCTGCCGGTGTCCTCCATGGCCATTTAGTGGTTGGAGGAGAGGAAAGAGTAGCTAGGAAGTGTCCACTTTTGCTTCATTACCCAGATGCACATGGACCTCCAGAGGTCTGGGAGGATGGTGTCTTCTTTGTTTATCCCCCCCCCCTCCCCAGTCACTAAAAAGGTACAGGGGGACAGGTAAAATCTGTGGCAAGGGAGAGTGTTACCCTGTTTACTGGGGGTCCTGTGAGGGACACCAAAATGTGCTCAGCAGTAGGTGGGGAAGATTAGCTCTGAGCACTGCTTTGGCGTTACGAGAGGCAGGGTAACTTAGCAGCATCTTGAACCCTATGTCTACGGGGTCAGGCCGAGTCAAGGAGCACACAGAAGTTGAAATAATAAATGTGGTTTTATTAAAACACAATCAAAACAGTGTATGCGGCACACTCACACAGATAACTAAGGAAATAAAGGTTGGAGTGGGATAGAGGAATTTTTAGAGAAGTTGTTGGTTTGGGTGATACTTCACCTGTCCTGAAGCCGGGTTGGAAGCGGAGAAGATGGAGAGCGTGGATCTCAGCACATGGAGCTGAGGGGAAGGCTCACGAGAGCAAGGCGGGATGGAAGCCAAGAGCGATCCAAGAGCGATCCAAGAGCAATCCGAGGAAGGTCTCAGAATCAAGGGGTTTTATAAGGAGAATTGTGACCGCAGGCTAGTTCGGACTTGAGGAAAACAATGAGTTTGGGGCTGGAGACAAAGCCTCCGAAAGGTCAGAATTTGAATGATTGAGTTATAGCCAAATTGTCAATAGGATAGCCGGTATGCAAACGCGGAGTACTTGAGTGTTGTATAGTCAGATCATCAAGCTGCCAGCACGGGGCACAGGATCTTTTAAAAGCTGCGTGCATACCTAATGAAGGTACTTGCCTTGAGGTCTCCTAAAGCGGCGAGTCAGCTATTTCTGGCCTGCCTGTATTGTTTTGGAATATTACAGCGATTATCGGCCGAGCCTGTATGCGTGCTTGTCCGGGGGCCTCGCAGGCACATGGAGGGGAATGGGTATGTGAAGCTGAATTATTGATATCAAGAGATATCTTTTTATATCCCCAAAACTCGGGCTAGCCAGGGCAGTAACAATCCCCCGCCCCCGAAAATGGGCGATGTAGGGGACAGTATCGAACATTTTCCAATTAAAAATCAAAAATCATTTTAGAGCCGAATAGGGGCTTTCAGGTTGGGTAGCCGTATTATTCCACAGGAAAGGGAATTTTGGGGAAAAGCAAAGGGTTTCTAGCTTATAACAACATTCCTAACTAAAACCTAAACCTAAACACACACACACACACAAGTGTCAATAAACAATAATCAACAATTAAACAATAAGCAATGTCAAACTGTCCCGTCAATAGGGAACTGTTGAAGCATGAGTAAATAGCAAATGCAATCAATGAAATACTGTAAATCCAATGCAGGATCTGGCAATGAAGGCAATCCAAGGAGTAATCAGTTCAATGTGGATGATGGGATGAGAGTTCGTAGTCCGGGGGAGGTGAGGTGCGAACAAAAGTCTCTGCACCCCCCCTTGCAACGGGAAAAGTCTTGTAGCAGGAGTGAGTGAACAAAGGATAAGTCCATCCAGGCAACGGAGCAGGAACAGCAACAAAATGTCCAAGTTGGTGCAGCTTAGCTGGCTTGCTGCAAGTTCAGGAACAGCGAGGCTTTGCAGACTTGGAAGCCTGGAACAGTCCATTGGGCTTTCTCAGGAGAGTAAATGGTAGCAGGAACAGCAAAAGTCCATCTTTGCAATTGGAAGGCTGCATGGTCACCTTTCCTCATGGTTTCAGGCGTCGTCGAGGAACCAGGGATCTCCAAGCACAGGCCATCAGATGGAGCAGCAACTTTTCTTCATCACCCCCCCACACACACAGTACTCGGGGGCGATGGTACAACCTCAGGATCTTCCCAGTCCTCCGGATCAATTAACCTATTAGAGTTTTAACAGAAGAACTGACATGATTAGTAGCGAATGTATACCATAAATGCAAATGGCTGGCTCAAAGCCTACTGGGAGTTCGAGCTGAAACTGGAAATTTTGCTCACAATGATCTGGAAGGGTCTGTGGGAGTGAGGATTTAAATAGCTCCCCAGTATGAAGCAGTATTGGCCATAGGAAGGCCGAGAAGGGAGAGAGGCTGTGGATTCAGAACCCGCATCAATCAACCAGCCCCGCGGCAAGGTCTAATATCCCAGCACCACGAGAGAAACTTGGATTATGAAGTTCCCATTCGCGCCCTGGTCCTGAGACTGGGTCACCGAGAGTCGTCCCGGAATGAGGCCGGATTGAGATATCCAAAGTCATTCCAGAACAAAGTGGGCTTACAGTTGGCAGAAAGATAACCAAAGTCATCACTGACGGGATGAGGTCTTACTTGGCAGTTTGCCGAGGTCCCCCCATCGCTCAAACCTAGAGCCTGACTCCAAGCCTGAAGATGTAACCCGAGGGCTTCGGGGTCTGCAGGAGTGGTGCCGGTAGCTAGATGTAGGTTCTGAGTGCGCAGCTTCCCTACCTCAAGAAAGCTGGATTCCAAGGCAGGCCTGAAAGATGGTAGCCTTCGGATAGGCTTTTTAAACCAAGGGGACGTTTAATTCTAAACAATTCACAACAAAAATAACACCACTATTAGAACTATTTACATAGCGGAACTATTTACAGTATTAGGGGATCCAGAGGGGTCGCCACTCTGCCTCTATTCCCTTCAGACAATGGCCGTTCAACCATTGTCAAATGCCTCGTAGATTGAGACAAATGTCTCAGACAAATCAATTTCAGGTATGTCCGTGTAGTTTAGTGACACCTGGGGAGCAATTATATTAATGGGAGCCTTCCCAGCAGTTTACTCAAGCGGGTCCTTGTCAGTAATGCCTTTCAGATCAACTAGCTGGCCCTTCCACTCTTTCAGCTGAGAGACGTGGAAGAATTTGAGCCAGTAACCCTTCTTCCGAGGAATCCTCACCTGATAGACAGCTGGAGAGATTCGCTTCACAATAGGGACGGGGCCAACCCACTTGGCAGTGAGGGAGTGCTTGTCCTTATAGAAATTTCTATATAGGACTAGTTGCCCCTCCTCCCACTGGCAAGGGTGATGCACCCATCCCAGCCTTCTGTCCATTTTCTGTAAGTTCTTTCCCAACTGTGCTGCTACTTGGCGGTGAACTTGCCCTATATGTTGTACAAGGTTCCTCACCCACTAGTTATTTAGAACAACCGGCTCCAAATTGGAGGGGAGGCTAGTGTTTACCCAAAATGCCTCGGGCAGCATCATCTTTCGCCCAGTCATCACCATGTGCAGCGTGAAGCCATGAGATGCCACCGTGCCTCTGAAGGCCATCAAAATGATCAGCAGCTTGGTATCCCAGTCTTTGCCAGAGGAACGCACCACCTTCCAAAGTGCTTCCTTCAGAGAGCGGTTCGTCCTCTCGATTTGTCCTGAACTCTGAGGGTGGTGGGCGATGTGAAAGCATTGGTGAATGCCCAGTGCCTTGCACAACTCCTGAGTAACTTCGCCAGTGAAGTGTACCCCTAAGTCCGAGTCAAGGTCACGTGACACTCCCCACCTCGCCCAGACATTGTTAAAGAGCAAGCGCGCTGCCGTGCTTGCCGTGTTGTCCCTACAAGGAAAAGCCTCGGTCCACTTGCTGAATGGATCAATGACTGTTAAGCAATATTTGTTCCCACACGGGGTCGTAGGCAGGGGGCCTATAAAGTCTATCTGAATGCGAGACCAGGGACGCTCGATGCGTTGGTACTGGATGGGCGTCTTGGTGCCGGAGGTGTCAGCGTTGACCATGGCGCAAGCCAAGCAGTTGTCTACCCACTGGTCAACATCATGCTTGATCTGCGGCTACCACCCGGTTTCCCGAACCCTGTCCAGAGTCACACTTCGCCCTCGGTGTCCCTGCTCATGCACAAATTGGACAATGTCACTGCAGAGGTCCTTGGGTACGATCCAGTGGCACTGGCCACTAGCATCAATAGCCCAATACACTCCTTCTAGCTGGGAGATCTTGAACTGGCCAGACTCGTCCGAGCCTTTCCTGGCCAATTCCAGGATCTCGGAGTCACCTTTCTGCAACACTCCCAGGTCGAACGTGGGAGGGACTAACTGTTCCTTCAGGTTGACATTAACAGCGACGATGGGGGCCCCATCGTCCTGTAAAGCAGCATCCTGAGCAATGGTGTCTGCCCTGGCGTTCCAAATACACATGGCCATGCCTTTTTTCTGGTGCCCTCGGACATGAGCAACCCATGTAGGGGCAGTCCGTTCTTCAATCTTGGCCGCAATCCTGACCCATTTCTCTAGATGGTCGATGGGTTTCCCATTGGATGTTTTTAGGTCATTTTGGAGCCAGATCGGTAACCAGACGCTGGCTGCTTTGGCAGTCCAGTCTGAATCCGTATAGATGGCCAGGGGGCAGTCAAGCGGTTTGTACTCTAAAATAGCCTTTAGAGCTTCTACTTCCGCCGCTTGGCTGGAGTGTGGTCAGGCTTTCCCCTGTAGGGTGAAGGAGTCTGTGACTCAGATCGCTCCATAGCCTGTCCATGGGCTACTGTCCACGTGCATGGATGATCCGTCACAGAACCAGCAAACAAAGCCCTGTAAGTGAGCTTCCTCAAGGGAGGCTCCCCATTCAACAGGCCACTGACTATTCTGCAATGGTGGTATAGCATACTCATGCATAGCTCCGGTCACAACTAAACCATAGGGAGCTGGTGGATCCTGTGGTTGCTTCTGAAAATCCACCCCACACGACACCAAGGAAACGGTCCACTTGGCAATCCGGGAGTTAGACACGTGGCCATTCTGGACCTTTCCTGAAAGGATGTACTTAAGCGGTGTGGGGGGGGTCTGGACAATCACACGGGCGCCTCGAATCATAAACTCTGAATGTGTTAGAGCCCAAATTAGTGCGAGGCATGTTTTCTCGCAGGGAGTAAATTTAGTCTCTTGTGGGTCCAAATTCCTGGAGGCATATGCTATCACACGCGGAGTGCTGTTTTGTTCTTGTGACAGAACTGCTCCCATACTCCTATCCGAGGTGGCTAGTTGTATGAGGAACGGCTTGGCCATATTCAGGTGCGCAAGAGCTGGTGCTTTCATCAAGTCCTCCTTAAGCTGAGCGAACGCCTGCTGTTGTGCCGATCCCCATTCCCACTGGGCATTCTTCTTTAGTAGAGCACACAGAGGCTTCGCCTTGGTGGCAAAGGACTCTATAAAGTCCTGAGAAAAGTTGAATGTCTCCAGAAGAGAGCGCAAGGAGTGAACGTCCGTGGGGGCTGGTAACTTAGAGATCACTTCTACCCGCTGTGCATCGGGAGTGCGACCTTCGGTGCCTAGACAAAGCCCTAGGTATTTCACCTCTGTGGACACCAATTGGGCCTTTTCCCGGTTAGCTTTGAAGCCGGTGTCGCGGAGGATCCCTAACACCTCATGGGTGATGTCCCTGGTCTTTTCCTCCGAATTTGAATGTGTAAGAATATCATCCACATAGGACAAGACATGTGCCCTTAAAGCTGGCTGCAGCTTGTTCCACATCTTTACTACGTGGGCATGGCAAATGCTCGGGCTGGAGTGGAAGCCCTGGAGCATGCGTTTAAACACGTACTGTTGTCCCCGGAACGTGAAGGCAAATTTGTACCAACACGCCTTGTGCAATGGAATCGAATGGAACGCATTCGCCAAATCCAAAACACGATAGTATTTGGCTCCTGCCTCAATGGCGGACAGGATTTCATTATATTTAGCCATGACGGGCGCCACGGGAGGGGTGACAGCGTTCAAAGCTCTAAAATCTACGGTCATCCTCCACGTTTTGCCATCAGATTTCAGCACTGGCCATAATGGCGCATTGCAGATGGACTGCATAGGGGTGACTACGTCCCACTTGATGAGTCCCTCAATGGTCTTCCCTATGCCTTCCTCTGCTTTGGCTGGGTATTTGTATTGTTTCTGAGGTGGAGGATCCTGGCCCTCTATCAGGACACAGGCTCCCTTTACAGTCCCACACTCAATTTTGTCTTTTATCCAGACCTCTGGGAAAGCCTTCACCCATGGATCGCTGGTCACACAATGCACAGGGGCAGGAGCTTTAATGGCAGCACAGCGGTGCACAGCCGAAATCTCTGCTGGTCCCTGATCTAGCTGCCATAGAAACCCGTTCGCGTAGTCAACCGTGAGCTTGTTTCCCCAGAGAAAGCCGATGCCCAAAAGTCCGTCGTCTTCTCCCCGGTTCTCGCACGCCCACAACTGAAAACGGAATGTCTCTATGGACATTGGTATGCCTGTCCAAGCTCTAGCGTGATGACCCCCCCACACCATATCCAGATAACTGGACATGTTCGGGCGTAGGTTCACCGTGCCTTAACTAGTTTGGGGTGCAGCACGTTTACTGCTGCACCAGAGTCCACAAGGAGGATGGCAGGAGTCTTATCGCTCTCGGTCCCTATGCCTGCCTTCACCCAGAACCTTCCCCACTAGTCTGGCTTCAACTTAGCCACAATGTTGCGGGGAAGCTTCCTGGACTGAGGGCACCCCTATCCTTGCAGATCCAGGTTAGGGTAGCATCCAGCTGAAGGGAGGCCGTTGGTCACTGCCTGGACCGGCTGTTTACCGCCCGTCTGGAGCTGTTTCTCCAGGGTCTCAAGTAGTTCGGACATGGAGCATTTATCAAACTGGCTCATGTCCAGCCCGAACCTGCATAACCTGCCCCAAAGGCGTACTCGATCTGCGGAATATGTTTGGGCAGTTGGGTCATATCCTCCAGATGTCTCCCTAAGAGGATGGTTTTGGGACAGCAGCCAGAGGCGCGGAATTCCCTGCCCTGTTAGGTGGACCTCGGGAGTCCCTGGCCTGCCAGCGCTGGTTGTCCTGTCTGGGAGGAGGGCGTGAGTTCCAATTCCCTCATGGAATGGAATTTGGTGCCATGTTCCTGTGCTGAGAATGGGGCCCATAGTTTGTCACCTTGGCTATGGGTTCCCAGTTCCCAGGGTCCTTCCTGTGTGTCTTGGTGGGAGGTTTGAGGGATCCTGGCTCACGGAGCAGGTCGGAGACCCGCCGGAGGTTGTTCCCAAATTCTTCCCAGTTGGTGATGGCTGGATCCACCAAACCGAGAGTCATTTTTGTCTCGTGATTAAGACCTCCATAAAGAAGCATCTTAAACTCGAGATTGTTAAAGTCGTAGCCGTGAGACCTCAAAGGGACCTTTTTGGCCAGAATTGTGAGGAGCTGCTTCTGCACCACGCAAGCCTCAGGGTTCTCACGAGGACCCTGCTGCTGCATGACTTAGAGCACACTCGCACTCTGTCTGGGCCACAGAATCCGAATGACCTCTCTCATCCAATCGTGGGCCTCGAGCCTAGCCAGGCCTCAAGCCGCCACTGCTGATTCAAGAGTTGAGAGCTCGGAGGGGGACATACAAAGCCGAGCCAACTGGGTCAGGTGCTGGCCATTGGCTGTCGGGTGAGAGTGTATCACCGCGTTCAACCACATGATCCCAGTGGACCGGTTTAGGGGACCCAGTTGGTCCGCAATAGCTGTGGCCTTCGTGGCTCACCACGGGACCCTAGTTTCGGTGACCTGTGTTTCCTGCGTCTCTGGCCTATCTGCTTTGCCTTCGCCAATGGGGGTGGTCCGCCTGGTCATGGACCATGTCTCTACCGGGTTGACTGGCACCTTAGGGTTACTCCAGTCGGGATTGTGGGGAAGGGTTGCCCGGGTGTCCAAAGGCCGTGGCTCCCCAGAAAAATCCTCCGGGAACGTTGGGAGCAGCTCCAGGCACACAACTGAAATTAAGGCTTTGCGCGTTCGGAGCTGGCTCTCCAGTGCCGCAATCTGTTGGTGGGAAGCTACATGACTCACAGCCTCCTGCTGCTCCTTCATTTGCCCTACCATAAACTTGGCTGCAGACCTGGCGTGGGCAAGCTCAGCCTCTAAGGCGTGGGCTCATTCCTCCCACGTCTGAGCCAACAAGGTGGCATCATTTAACTTCTGTGCAGAGGCCTGCGGTACGGACGCGAACGTTACTTTGTCCGCGCGCAGTGCCTCAATCTCGGCCTGAAGCCGGCCTACCTCTTTCTCTGTTGCAGCTAATTTCTCTCTGGTTTCTACCAGGGCAGCACTAGCATCTCTGGCCGTAAGCCAAAGTCCCCAGGCGGCCAAAGCATCCTTAGATGGCCTGAATGGGTTCTTTGTCTTACGTGCCAGGGTGTATGCTTTACGGAGGGTAGTAAAGGAGTCCGCCATCTGGAAGCTAGAGTCCTTCCAGGGGCATTTTCCTTTACCTAACACCCACTTCTCTAGTTTTCCTCGGACCTCCTCCTCGAGCATGAGGTCCCTAACTGCCATCTTGCTCTCCTTAGCCATCTTAACAACTACACAACTGACACAAACAGGACCAGGACCTGGAGTGACGGGAAGGATCACCTAGACCCCTGGGGGATTATAGGAAGATGAACTCTACGGAACTTCTCTAGGAAAGAGGGATGGGAACCTATCTCCAGCCTGCCCAAAGTCACTTTTGTACACCTAGGCCCAGTTTTCCACCTCAACAGCACTAGGGACAAAAGGACGAGGAAACAGTTTGGGGACAGGGAGGTCACCTAGACCCAGGGGGCCCTAAGGACTACTATGCCTGCCTGAAGGAGGGGAACGAACCCTGTGGAACTTACTACACGGCCTGGCCAAGCAGCAGGGGAAAAGGGATAGGAACCTAAACCAAAACAGTTCCTAACAGTTTTTCGGGTGAGGAGCGCCTTCCTCCACCTCGGGGCAAACTTCTTAAAACCCTACACTAGGTCGGGAATCACCACCCGCACCTAGTTTGCTAGCAATCGGGACGCACCCGAGAATTACACAGCCAGCACGCACCTGCACTTTCAAAGCTACACAACAATGACAACTGACAGGATGCACCCTTATTCTCTGGGGGGGAAGAGAAAGGAGGAGGGACTCCTTTCCTAAGTGCTTTTCTGCCTTGCCACTACGGTGTTGGATGAGTGTAGACTGTTCCTATCGTGGTAACACTCTAACACTTTGGATCCCAGCCTACGATAGACCCCAAGTTAGGGAGGTACTTCCCAGGACAGCTTGTGCACACCCGTTGCTATCGGACAATGATTCACTGCCCAAGGACCAGCAGTGACCACACCGGGGTGGCTGACATACACAAACCAAGCAAGAAAGGGGGACAGATTCCCAACCCGATAGAGTAGCTCCTAGAGCTCAAGCACACAGATTTCACACACACGCACATGTTCCTGCCTAACAGCGCTCTAGAGACTTGACCAGCCGTTACCTAGGTCTGTACCAGCCTGATTTGAGAAGGTTCGCGACTCCTACTCAAATTAGGGGTACAGGGGCTGCCCGCATTCTCCACCACTCTGTTACCCTGTTTGCTGGTGAGGGACACCAAAATGTGCTCAACAATAGGTGGGGAAGATTAGCTCTGAGCACTGCTTTGGCGTTACGAGAGGCAGGGTAACTTAGCAGCATCTTGAACCCTATGTCTGCGCGGTCAGGCCGAGTCAAGGAGCACACGGAAGTTTAAACAATAAATGTGGTTTTATTAAAACACAATCAAAACAGTGTATGCGGCACACTCACACAGATAACTAAGGAAATAAAGGTTGGAGTGGGATAGAGAAATTTTTAGAGAAGTTGTTGGTTTGGGTGATACTTCACCTGTCCTGAAGCCCGGTTGGAAGCGGAGAAGATGGGGAGCGTAGATCTCAGCACGTGGAGCTGAGGGGAAGGCTCGCTGGACAAAGCGACAGCAAGGCGGGATGGAAGCCAAGAGCGATCCAAGGAAGCGCTCAAAGTCAGGGGTTTTTATAAGGAGAATTGTGACCGCAGGCTAGGTCGGACTTGAGGAAAACAATAGATTTGGGGCTGGAGACAAAGCCTCCGAAAGGTCAGAATTTGATTGAGTTAGAGCCAAACTGTCAGTAGGAAAGCCGGTATGCAAATGCGGAGTACTTGAGCATTGTATAGTCAGATCATCAAGCTGCCAGCGCGGGGCACAGGATCTTTTAAAAGCTGCGCGCATACCTAATGAAGGTACTTGCCTTGAGGTCTCCTAAGTGGCAAGTCAGCTATTTCTGGCCTGCCTGTATTGTTTCGGAATATTACAGCGATTATCGGCCGAGCCTGTGTGCGTGCTTGTCCGGGGGCCTCACAAGCACGTGGAGGGGAATGGGTATGTGAAGCCGAATTATTGATATCAAGAGATATCTTTTTATATCCCCAAAGCTCGGGCTAGCCAGGGCAGTAACAAGGGCAGAGGTTTGCAATAAACAGTAAGTTGGTCAAGCCATTAATTAGGGTGTGTGTATATGCCTTCAAGTCACCTGTTGACTTATGACGACCGCATGAATTTCATAGGGTTTTCTTAGGCAAGCAATACTCAGAAGTGACTTTGACAGCTTCTTGCTCTGAAATGTAATCTGCAGCACCTGATATTCAGTGATGGTGTCCTATCTAAGTACTAACTAACCCTGAGACTGCTTAGTTTCCAAGATAACTAGCTTTTCTCCAATAAAGATTTTAGAAAGAAGTTGATAATACTAGATTGGCAATAAACATTGAGCAATAAAAATATACAAACTCTTTAAGCTTCAACATATATAATGTTGACATTTCTAGCCTTTTCTCAAAACTCCTCGTTATAAATACATTAAGGGACTCTTTCCCACAAGTGTAAAAATTTCTTACACTTGAAGTTAGTGCTGCTTTCACATTCTTGGTTTACAATAGTTAACTCTTTTATATTTCTGATTTTACTCTATATATTTTAAAAATACTAATTCTTATTTGTGAATAAGATAAACATCTCAGCCTGAAATCCTATGCACCATTTCTACTAAGTCTGATTGAAGTAACATCTGAATAGCATGCTATGTTAATGCTGCTGACTTTTGTCACAAGGGGGAGTTTCATTGCCTAGCAGTTTTTCAAATTTGCAAAGCAATATAAGCAAATACTAAAAAACAAAACACCAAGCTTTATTTCTTCAGCAGAAAAAGTACACACTTTGAGAAAGGTCCAAAGGAGACATTTGAGAACCCATCTTATATACTTTTTTAGAGTTTTTTTTTCATGTAACCAGAATAGAACATTAACAGCTAGTGCAAAACACATCCTCTATATCTGCATTCTATAAACATTCCCAAGCTTTGTTCCTGAAGAGTTTGTTACAGCGGTGTACGAAAATTCAATCAATAGGTACTTCAGGGTGTTTACTTCAGAGAGTATATCACGTTAAACAAGAGAGGCAACTAACATTCGTAAATCAAGGTGAAACTCCTTTTCCCACCTGTGTGTTATCACACAAGATGCAGTCGGAGGCCTGGAGGACAAGGGTGAACTGTGGCCTCTGTGACTTTCTCACTTACAAGGGATGGAGTTTTTAGTCTCCAAATTCAATGTGAGAATTTCCAAATCAAAGTAAGCTTTTTTCTATTTTTTAAATCACACTTTCTTCAACATTTTAATAATTTTATTTTAAAATCTGATTCTAAAAATGTGTATATATAAGTGAGAAAGTCTTGGCTTTAGGCCATTGTTTTATTATGCATTATGTTCCTGTTCCTGTTTTGTGTGTCATTCTTGTGTTGCTTAGTGTTTATTCTTGTTTGTTAACAGAAGATTGTAAAATCACTGAATAAATTTAGTTGAACTGATACCCTTTTCTAAATGTGTTTTGTAGCCAAAAATTGCTGAGGACAATTTAACCTATGCTGAACTGGAACTCATCAAACCTCACCAAGAAGCAAAAGGTATTTCCACTATGACCGTCTATGCTCAGATTCTCTTCGAGGAAAACAACGTATAAACATATTATCAAAGCGTATTTAATTCTTGCCATAAACTTTATTTATAAAGTGTCACACAAATTTGCTTTCTAAAACTTCCAGCTTTGTTCTGATTTTAAAGAGTTTAAATTGTACTTTAAAGAAATTTGTGTGAGGCCTAACAAGAGCATAACTTACTTTGCAGCTGACTTTTTACCTGCTATTTTATTGTTAAATGTAATTTTGATCTTGTTTTATTTATTTTTTTTATCAAACCTGTGCTAAGAAACAGTTCCTGCTTTTCAGCTTAGTCATAGTGCTAAATCAGAAGCACAGTTTTATATTTTCCTTACGTATTTTGCCAATCTTCAACCTCATGATTTAAAAGGGTAGGTTTGTCAGCAAAAATATGTTACCACTTGAGAGCTGTTATCACTGGATCATGAAAATTGCCCCTATGTTTTTGAACATATGAATACTGAAATGTTAAAAAAAAAATGAAAACAGAGGTTTATTGGTGTGAAACTGGGAAAGAAAATATGAAATACTCTTCATGCAACAAGTAGCCTTTTATACTGCAAGATTTATTCCTCAGCAACAATAAAATGTCTTCTTGCATTTTATTGTTCATATGAGTATGTACATGAAAGACCATTCCCACACTGAATTATTCTATTCTGCAAATTGTTTACTCTAAAACTGATATAACTCATTTAATATGCTGTCGGTACAGTCACTAGTAAACACCTATCCTAACCACATATGTGTTTGTTCAGCAAGGCTTGAACTTTAATTGTGAAGTGAATGGATTAGATCACAAGCGTGAGATCATATCCTGAGAGAAAACTAGTATCTGTAGTACATATTTTATCTTTAAAAAATATAGTAAAGAATATCGACGCTAACACTTTAAGTCTGTTTTTTATGTCTCATTTAATGTAAATCTGTCTCATCTGAGCTAAATAAATAACACACATTCTGTCACCATGTTTCAGATTTCTTGGCTGCTATACAGTTCTTCCTCCGTATTCATGGGTTTCACTTTCGTGAATTTGATTATTCGTGCGGTGCCTGCTTGGCCCCCATTCTCCGCCTTCCACCCCATTCCCACCCTGCTTGTTCCTCTCATTCTCCCTGCCCCCAATGTGGGCAGTAGGAAGGTGCAGGGAGGGCGATCGCCCATTCCCTGTGCTCCTCCCACTGCCACTGGTGCTGCTGCAGGTGCAGGCATGCCCCACGCGGGCAGCAGGAAGGTCCAGGGAGGGCGATCGTCAGTTCCCTGCCTCCTTGCCCACCACCTGGGTGGGTGCACCAGCCAGGCAGATGCCTGTAGGTAGGGTGCCCTGTTCGCAATTATTTGACATTTGCGAAGGATCTGTGTCCCTATCCCTTGCAAATGTGGAGGGCCCACTGTAATACATTCAAATGAAACATTTTACAATTACATTGAATTTTTAAATATTATTGCACACTTACCATTTCCTTACATGTTAAGAAGAAGTGGAGCATTACTATGGAATGAGATGGGAAATAAAGTCCACTCACTATCCAACCCTGTTGTTCATGATATAACTGTACAGCTATTCCTGTACATTTGCTAGTGTCGGGGCACAGGATCCCTGCAAAAGTGGAAAAACCACAAATATTAAAATGTGTGTGTCTGTGGAAAGGGGCTGGGGCATGGCGGGGAGAGTGTGCACCCAAGGTCCAAACCAGATCAGGGAAAGAGAAGGAAAAGAGATGAGTTGGCATGGTAGCCCTATGCTTCTCTCCTGCACATCACCTTCTCTGAGTGTGGGGAGGGCATCAGATAAGAGTTTGAGGTGATGAGAAATTGGAGTGTGAGCCATTCTTAGGCTTGCCAGGCAGCAACTGGTGAAGAAGGAGGAAGATAAGAGACAGGTTTTTAAAGGGCTGTGTGGCTTGATCAGAGTTGACGAGATGGAAGGTTTCGCTTGAAAAAAAAGCATTTGCAGGGGCAGGGGTTCGAGAAACATGAGGGCTAGAGACAGGTGATGTAGCAAGATCATTCTTGCTCTCTCAAATCAGATGTCTCTTTGCTCCATTAAAGAGTACTTCATGTACTGGGTGCCCTACCAGATGCTTCCAGATAGCTACTTAGAAAATGTTGGCATGCAGAGTTAGAATCATAGAATCATGGAATCATAGAAATGTAGAGTTGGAAGAGACCACATGGGCCATCCAGTCCAACCCCCTACCATGCAGGAATACCCTCAAAGCACTCCCGACAGATGGCCATCCAGCCTCTGCTTAAAAACCTCCAAAGAAGGAGGCTCTACTACACTCCGAGGTAGCATATTCCACTGCCGGACAGCCCTGACTGTCAAGAAGTTCTTCCTGAGGTTCAGGTGGAATCTCCTTTCCTGCAGCTTGAATCCATTGCTCCTTGTCCTGGTCTCTGGAGCGGCAGAAAACAAGCCCTCTCCCTCCTCTACATGGCATCCCTTCAAATATTTAAACATAGCTATCATGTCCCCTCTTAACCTTCTCTTCTGCAGACTGAACATACCCAGCTCTCTAAGTCTATCCTCATAGGGCTTGGCTTCCAGACCCTTCACCATTTTGGTCGCCCTCCTCTTAACTTGCTCCAGCTTGACCATGTCCTTCTTGAATTGGGGTGCCCAGAACTGGACACAGTATTCAAGATGAGGTCTAACCAAAGCAGAGTAGAGTGGTACCAGTACCTCCCTCGATCTAGACACCATACTCCTATTGATGCAGCCGAGAATTGCATTGGCTTTCTTGGCTGCCGCATCACACTGGTGACTCATGTTCAGCTTGTGGTCTATTAAGACTCCTAGATCCCTTTCTAGGAGTTATAGAAAACTGAACTTGATTCAGGACATAAGCAGTTACTGGTGCTGGATGTACTGCTTTTCTTTCTCAGCTCTAAACAACATATATCATTGTAAATTTCTCAATAATTCCTATCAAGTATTGCAACTTTTTACTCCTTAGCTGAACAAGGCATTTTCCATGCCAGTACATTCAGGTACATTTGAAATTCAAATCTACATAGGCATCGATTGTTATGGTTCATTTTGTTTTATTTGGTAGCAGTGCCCTCTGTATGCAATTTCATGGCATACAGGTGTTAACCTCAACCTAGCTTTCAAGGTCATTTTAGAATGAAGGGGAGAAGGAATTTATGAGTCTTTTTGTGGTGTGGGAAGAGATGTAGTGCTGCTATCTAAACAACTCCCTTGGCAGGAAATGAAACAATAGTTTCAAATGGAATGGGAAGAGGAAGTATAAATGTGTGGCATACCTATGCAGTCCTTCGTCATTTCCCCTGTTGACCCTTACATCTCTAAAGAAAAGTTTCCTCCTGCAAAGGGACATTAAAAAAAGTCTGTGGATGGCTAATGCATTCCCTGTCTGACAATGCAGGTGACTCACTTTGGTGAAATTGTGTGTAGGGGGAGGTTGAGGAAGTAGCTTTGAGGAAATAAATTCAGTAATAACACCAAGACAATTTACCAGTATGGTATTGTTGCTCTCGATTTTTTTTTTTTTTAATGTAGCAAAGCCCTTGGAAATGTGTGATGACAATGTATCTTGTTACTCCAAAATGTAGGTGCCACAAAGGCCACCCTGCAATGCCAGTACCTCCTTGCAAAAGTGGGGACATCACCAACCTAAACCTAACAGCTTGGAACCTACTCTGATAGCTTCCTTGCCAATGTCGGTTCAATGTGTCATTGAAGCAGCACACAAACCATCCACTGTGCGCTCCTATTCTTGTAAGTGGACCAAGTTCCTGCATTTCATTCGAAATCGAAACCTCATCATTGATACTTTCGATACCATGCACTTACTGGAATTCCTCTCCTCCTTGTCTGATAAAGAACGAGGACAACATGTCCATCTACAACTACGTGTCCATCTACAACTACATGTACAACTACTTGTCCATCTACAACTACCACTAATACTAACACAAACTATGTGCACAAAAAGGGAGGAACTTTGTTGGAGTGTGCCTCTTCAAGGTGGCTGCCAACCCATAAAGGGAGTTAGAGAGGTTGTTTCGCTCCTTGGCTGCTCCACAAAAGAGGGGGTTGCCCAGTTTGGGGGCTTTCCTTTCCATTCCTTGGGAGTTTCTTTGCAGTGTGCTTCTGAAATCTCCAGCATGAGTGGCCATGCCCACTCATGGCTTCTGACTTTTGTGGCCAAATCAAAAGGGAGACTGGTGTCTATCCCAAATGCCTCCTGAAGTGTCTTTTCTCTTGGCCTGATGGTGACTGAGACAAAGCCATGGACTGTCTTCGCTCCTCTCAAGATCACCAATATAAAAATATATTGATGTCCATGGAATGTGAATGCTACTTGGCACCAATACACCTCTGCAGTGCGGAAGGCAATAGCCAAGTGCACCTCACTGTGGCATTTTGTGCTCGTAGGTGTGACTGTGGAGGTCTCTTCTAATGTGATGTGTGCGAGGGGAGTGTGTATGGTGGTGTCAGGTTGCACCAATATGAGTGCCTTTGCTAGACTGTGCTCTGGTTGTGCAAGAACATCCTGCTGCTTGGTTCTTCATTCCCATAGGAAATTCCTTTTGAAGAAGGCATGGAGAGGGTGGGTTCTTTCTGCCAAGGACTCAAGGAAGTCCTGGGAGAAACTGAGGGTGTCTAACAGGGTTCTCAGAGATGGAACAATCATGGCTGCTGGAAGCTTGGGATTAGCTTCCACTTGCTGAGTGCTCTCTTCTCCCTGGCTCTCATATGCACTGAGGGTGTTCTGTCTCTGGTCTGTGCTGATAGGGGTTTCTTCCTGGACCTTAGCCAAATGTGAGCCTTCTCTCTGCTTTGAAAGCACCATGGTCTCAGGGGTGGTTGGCTCCGCACTCATGGCTAGGTCAGGATGAGAGACAATCTGGATGGTTCCGGTGTACACCAGGAGCCTAGTGAGAGATTCTGCCCATGAGGTCTGGATGCCCGCTTTGATCATCTGCCTTCCCTGGCTGTTGGGCTTCATGTAAACTGCAACTCTTTGGGGAAGTGCCTTGGACCTTGGGTGTCCCTAACATGTCATGTCTGGGTGTGTGTCTGATGGATATATGGTGTTCACAGGCAGCAAGATGGTAGCTGACCTGCTCAACATCCTGGCAACAGCATCAATCAACTCAACATTGAGCTTCAGGTGGAACTGAGACATGTCAGCTCCTGCTTGCTTAAGCACTTCCCATATACACCTCCTCTCCTCACCTGGGCTCACTCAGGGACGGGAAGGTCACATGTGATCCTTTTGGAGAGATCGTTGGCACTCAGCACACACAGTGCTTACCAAGGGGGAAAATGAACCCATGAAGAGAACATGACACTGCTTGGCCAGACAGTAGGGGAAGTGGTGTCAGCAATGAATTGGAGCCCTGCCTATATGCTTTTTCAAGGGAGGGGTACCTTCCTAATGCTCAGGATAAAGCCATAACCTAGAATCAGTGGTCACCCTACACTGCATTGCACACTGCCCAAATACCAGTAGCCACCCCACATGGTGCACAGACCATGAATCTCTAGAGACTTACAGAAGGATCAGGGCTTCCTATCAACCTTAAATAATTACAAGCACATGGGCCTGACTGAAGTGGTGCACTGACCATACAAACAGAGACTTTCCCACTAGTATTTGGTGTGTGTGTTCCTATGTGTTTCCTAGCCCTAACACTCTGGATCCCACACAAATAGACCCAAGTTGGGGACCAATTCCCAGGGAAGAGATATGAGGTGGAGGAGGAGAAGATTCCCAACCCAGTGGCAGCCCTTTTGCTCAACCGCACAGACTCTCACTCACATGTTCCTAGCTAGTTGCAATGCCTACAATTATCTACGTCAACACCTCCTGAACCACATACATTGACTCATGAGAGAAGGGTGCAGGGTAGTGTCTGCATTCCTCAACCAATCTTGTTACCCCAAAACATAGGTGCCACAAGGGCCATCCTGCAATGCCAGTACCTCTTTGCAAAAGTGGAGACTTAATTAATTCAAAGTTTAGGAGGCTAGGGGGCAACTTAGTGAGACCTTTCCTACCAATGTTTACCAGATCCCACAGGAACAGAATCAGCCAGAGAGTAAAATGTAAGCTAAAATGTGTTTTTATGGAAATAAATTCACTTGCGCATGTAACAATTCAAGCATGTATACAATCACACAAGGACTAGCCAAAGAGAAGGGAGGAAAGTGGGATAGAGGCTGTGAAGGATTCAGGCAATAATTACTATGTCCAGAGAGAAGTGGAGAAAAGCAGTGGTGTGACTTAAGTAAAGAACCTAAGGACAATTCTCGTCCAGGAATCAGACAGACACAGTGGGGTTTGGATCAGAGAAAGTCTGCACTGGACAGTCAGAAATCAGGGGTATTTGTACCCAAAAAATAGCCTGCGGGCTGGACTGATATCTGCAATCCCAGGTGCAGAACAGTTTCAATGCATACAATGAACTTTCAACTTGCTAATGTTCATAGTGTTTGGGTGACAAAGATGTAATGGGTGTTGTAATAGCTGACTATTGTGGTTGCTACAGAAAAAGAGGAAGAAGTCCAGGTGCATGGGGAATGGGTTTGAGTCACTCAGTGTCCTAGTAGGCTTCTAGCCTTTGTGTTCTCTGCATTTGTTTGACTGATGAATGACCTAGTCATGCCTGGAGGGTGTCGTATGTTAACCAGCCTTTCCTTCTCACATTCACAGTCAAGAGTTTTCCCTCTGTTCGTTTGACCTCCCAATCACCTTTGGGTTTGATTTTGATATCAATACCAATTAATGCTTTGCCAATTAAACATGATGCCAATTGGATCTGATGCCCATCCAAACTATACCAGTATGGATAACCAGATGCAGGCCCTCAATAGGAGAAATGCCTGGCTACAATAAATAAACTCAAGTCTCCAGGCCCAGATGAACGGCAGCAAAGGTATTAAAAGAAATGACAGAGGTAATCTCAGAACCATCTTTGAGAATTCCTGAGGAAGGAGAAAAGCCCCAGCAGACTGGAGGAGAGGGAATAATATTGTCCCAATCTTCAAAAAGGGAAAAAAGAGAACCCAAACAATTACTTCCCAGTTAGCCTGTGTCAAGTTGTTTTGCTTCCCTGCTGTAATATCTTGAAGTAGTGATTTACTGTTTATTTTCATATAGTGCCCTGTTCTTCACTGTATACCATCAGAACAACTATATGCTGTTTGCTACCAAATAATACTTATAGTATTTTGCTGTTTAACTCTGTGTAATTTATGCAGTGGTGTACTGCTTGATGCCATGTAAAAAAGGCTATGGGATAGAAACTGAATTGAACATGAGACAAAACAGTTTTTGGAATGAGGGTATGTTGATATAAGGAGCCTTTTTAAAGGAGAGATCAAAGGCAACACAAGATCAGGAATCCAGGCTGGGAAAAGAAGTTGTTTTAATTAACTGGCAAATGAGGGCCTCATGTGTGCAGACTTGTAAGGTTACTGTATATAAACTGCAATTCCAATAATGCCTTTAGTTCTGGCAATTGCCAATATATGCAACTGGTACTTCATTTTTCCCCCCATGAATAAAGCTTTGGCAAACTGTTAAGCTTAATTCTTAGAGCTGGACTTATCCTGTGCATGACAACCTGACATTAATACCTACATAGATTCTAAAGCAGATCATTAAACAGCCTGTAAGCACTTAGAAAGGAATGCCATGATCACTAAAAGTGATTTTAAAACCAAGTCATGCAAGACTAATCTTATCTCCTTTTTTGAGTGAGTTGTTAGCCTGCTAGATAAAGGGAACACTGTGGATGTAGTGTATCTTGACTTCAGTAAGGCCTTTAACAAGGTCCTGCATGATATTCTTGCAAATAGTCAAATCTGAGCTTCACATTGGTACCATCAGGTGGATTTGTAATTAGTTGACTCACCAAACCCAAAGGGTGCTCAGCAATGGCTCCTCTTCATCCTGGAGAGAAGTGACTAGTGGTTTGCCACAGGGTTCCGTCTTGGGTCCAGAGCTATTCAACATCTTTATCAATGATTTGGATGAAGGAATAGAGGGCATTATTTCAGATTTGCAGATGATATCAAATTAGGAGAGATAGCTAATAGGATCAGAACTCAAAGTGACCTTAACAGATTAGAGAGCTGGGCCAAAACAAAAGGAATTTCAACAGGGACAAAAGGCACTAAAAGGTAGAAAAAAATTAGGCAGAATAAAATGCCCAGATTAAGATGGGTGACATCTGGCTTGACTACAGTAAGTGTGAAATGGATCTGGGAATCTCATGAGACCACAAGCTGAACATGAGTCAGCAGCGTGATGCAGCAAACAAAGCCGAGACAATTTTAGGCTGCATCAGTAGGAATATAGTGTTACTGCCCTGGCTAGCCCGAGCTTTGGGGGATATAAAAAAAAAAAGATATCTTTTGATATCGATAATTCGGCTTCGCATATCCCTTCCACGTGCTTGCGAGGCCCCCGGACAAGCACGCATACAGGCTCGGCCGATAATCGCCATAATAGTCCAATACAATACAGGCAGGCCAGAAACAGCCGACTCGCCGCTTTAGGAGACCTCAAGGCAAGTACCTCCATTAGGTATGCACGCAGCTCTCAAAAGATCCTCTGCCCCACGCTGGCAGCTTGATGATCTGACTGTATAACACTCAAGTACTCCGCGTTTGCATACCGGCTATCCTATTGACAATTTGGCTCTGACTCAATCATTCAAATTCTGACCTTTTGGAGGCTTTGTCTCCAGCTCCAAATCTATTGTTTTCTCCAAGTCTGACCTAGCCTATGGTCACAATTCTTCTTATAAAAACCCCTGATTTTGGGCGCTTCCTTGGATCACTCCCGAGTTCCAGACCCCCTTGCTGCCGCTTCGCTTGGCAAGCTTCCCCTCAGCTCCACGTGCTGAGATACATCAAACCCCAGGTTCGCTCTCCATTTTCTTCCGGACTTCAGGACAGGTTTCGTATCACCCAAACCAACTATCCCTCTGAAAACTCCGCTATCTTACTCACACCTTTATTTTTCCTTAGTTATCTGTGTGCTTGTGTTGCTTACATTGTGTGCCTGTCTTTAATAAAGATCATTCATTATTTTCCAACCGGTCTGCTTCTTGACTTGGCCTGACCCCGTAAACACTGGGTTACAAGATTCTGCTGCGTTACCCTGCCTCTCGTTCTACCAACTAGTGCTCTCGACTAATTTCCCCAATTTGTGTAATTGTGAGGTTATTTAGGTGTCCCTCCCAGGACCGCCAGAATACAGGGTAACAGAGTGGTGGAGCAATGCAGGCAACCCTGATACCCCTAATTTGAGGAGTTGTGAACCTCCTCAAATCAGGCTGGTACTGACTTAGGGAACGGCCAGTCAGGTTGCAAGGGATTCAGTCAGGCAGGAATATGTGTGTGTGTGAGAATTCTGTGTGTGTGAGCTCTAGGAGCTACTCTATCGGGGTTGGATTCTATCCCCCTTTCTTGCTTGGTTTGTGTATGTCAGCTGCTGGTCACTAGCTCTCGGCGGCGAACCATTGTCCGATAGCAAGGAGTGTGCACAAGCTGACCCGGGAGTCACATCCCTAACTTGGGGTCTATCGTGGGCTGGGATCCAAAGTCTTAGGGTGTTAGCACTGTGGGAACAGTCTACACCCATCCAACACCATAGCAGTAAGGCACACAAAGCACTTAAGAAAAGAGACCCCCCTCTTTTCTCTCCCCCCCCAGAGTTGAGAACGCAGGTGCATCCCGCTCCTTGTTGTGGTAGTTGTAGAGAAAGCGCGGGTGCATCCCACTGTGTGATCTTGGGTACGTCCTGATTGGCTAGCTGACTAGGTGCGGGTGGTGATTCCTGACCTAGCCTAGGGTTTAGAAGTTTGGCCCGTGGTAGAGAAAGGTACTCCTCACCCGGAAAACCAGTTAGGGATGGTTCGGTTTTGGTTCCTTGCCCTTTTTTTCTCCGCTGCTTGGCCAGGCGGCGTAGTAAGTTCCTTGTCGTTCGTTCCCCCCCTTCAGGCAGGTGGAGTACTCCTGAGGGTTCCCTGGGTCTAGGTGACCTCCCTGTCCCTGAACCGTTTCCTCGTCCTTTGGTCCCCAACGCTGTCGAGGTGGAAAACCGGGCTTGGGTGTACCAAAGCGACTTTGTTTGGGCAGGCTGGAGATAGGTTCCCATCCCTCTTTCCTAGAGTAGTTCCGCTGTGTTCGTTTCCCTTCAGTTCCCCCAGGTGTCTAGGTGATCCTTCCCGTCACTCCAGGTCCTAGTCCCACTCTCGTGTAGGAGAATTTGGCAAGATAGTTGTAGTCTGTGTAAAATGGCTGAGAATAGTAAGGTCACCATCAAGGACCTCATGTTGGAGAAAGAGGTCCGAGGAAAATTAGAGAGATGGGTGTTAAGTAAAGGGAAATGCCCCTGGAAGGACTTCGATCTTCCAGACGGCCGATCCCTTTGCCACACTCCATGAAACGTACACACTGGCACGGAAATCAAAGAACCCATTCGGGCCATCTAAGGCCGCTTTGGCCTCTTGGGGACTTTGGCTCATGGCCAGAGACGCTAGTAGTGCCCTTGTAGACACCCGAGGGAAGCTAGCCGAAACTGAGAAAGAAAATGCCTGGCTTCATGCCAAGATCGAGGCACTGCGAGCGGACAAGGTAACTTTCGCATCCGTAGCGCAGGCCTCCGCACAGAAGCTTAGTAACATCACATTAGTGGCGCAAACTTGGGAAGAGAAAGCCCACTCCTTAGAGGCTGAGCTGGATCATGCCTGGTCTGCGGCCAAATTTATGGTGGGGCAAGTGAGAGAACAGCAGGAGCTGTTAGTCATGCAGTTTGCCATAAGCAGATTGCTGTGCTGGAGAGTCAGCTCCATATCGTAAGGCTTTGATTTCGGCTGTGTGCCAGGAGCTGCTCCCAACATTCGCGGAGGACTTTTCTGGGGAGCTGCTGCCGGAGGGTGCTCGGGCAATGATTCCCCGCAATCCCGACTGGAGTGACCCTGAGGTCCCAGTCAACCCAGTAGAGACACAGTCCATGACCAGGCGGACCACCCCCATTGGTGAAGGCAATATAGATAGGCCAGAGACAAGGGAGACGCAGGTCACCGAGACTAGGGTCCTCTGGCGAGCTACTGAGGCCAAAGCAATAGCGGACCAGCTGGGTCCGTTGAATAAGTCCACTGGAATAATGTGGCTGAATGCAGTCGTACATTCCCATCCCACGGCCAACGGTCAGGACCTGACCCAGTTGGCTTGGCTTTGTATGTCCCCCGCCAAGCTCCCAACTCTTGAATCAGCCGTGGCGGCTCGAGGCTTGGTAAGGCTCAAGGCCCACAACTGGATGAGAGAGGTAGTAAGGATTTTGTGGCCCGGACAGAGTGCGAGCGTGCTCTATGTCATGGAGCAGCAGGGTCCTCGAGAGAACCCTGAGGCTTATGTGGCACGGAAGCAGCTCCTCGCCATTCTGGCCGACAAGGTCCCTTTAACGCCCCATGAATATGACTTCAACCATCTCGAGTTTTAGACACTTCTTTATGGAGGTCTTAATCACGAGACAAAGATGGCTCTCAGTTTCGTGGATCCAGCTATCACCAACTGGGAAGAGTTTGGGAATAACTTCCGGCGGGTCACTGACCTGCTGTGCGAGGCAGATTGTCTCAAACCTCCCACCAAGACACACAGGAAAGACCCCGGGAATTGGGAACCCATAGCCGAGGTAACGTACTTGAATTATGGGCCCCATTCCCAGCACAGGAAAATGGCGCCAAATTTGGTTCCCAAGGAAAACTGGAACCAGCGCCTGCCACCCAAACAGGACAACAGGCAGAGGCAGGGACGGGACTTCCGCAGCCAGCCGGGCAAGGCAGGGAGTCCCCCACAGCAGCCAACTGCCCCCAAACAGCCCTCTGACTCAGGTTCTCCCAGGGAGACGTCTGGCAGGTATGATCCCATGGCCCAGACGTATTCCTCGGACAGAGTGAGAATCTGGGGCATGCTCAGGAAGTTCGGACTGGACATGAGCCAGTTTGACAAACATCCCACCTCCGAATTGATTGAGGCTCTGGAGAAGCAGCTTCAGGCGGGAGGTAGACAGCCGGTCAGCGCCATGACCAAAGGCCCTCCTCCGGCTGGATACTACCCTAACCTGGATCTGCAAGAATAGGGGTGCCCTCAGGCCAGGAAGCTTCCCCGCAACGTTGTGGCTAGGTTGAAGCTGGACAAGTGGGGAAGGTTCTGGATGAAGGCAGGCATTGGGCCCGAGAGGGATAAGACTCCTGCCACCCTTCTTGTGGATTCTGGTGCAGCAGTAAGCATGCTGCACCCCAGACTTGTGAAACACGGTGAACCTATGCCCGAGCATGTCCAGCTTTCTGGATATGGGGGGGGCACCAAGCCCGAGCTTGGACCAACATCCCGATGTCCATAGAAACGTTCCGGTTCCAGTTGTGGGCTTGCGAGAATCGAGGCGAAGACGACAGCCTTTTGGGCATCGGCTTCCTCCAGGGAAACAAACGGTGGACTACGCAAACGGGTTTCTATGGCAGTTAGATCAGGGACCAGTAGAAATTTCAGCCGTGCACCGTTGTGCCGCCATTAAAGCTCCTGCCCCTGTGCATTGCATGACTAGCGACCCATGGATGAAGGCTTTCCCAGAGGTCTGGATAAAAGACAAAATAGAGTGTGGGACTGTAAAGGGAGCCTGCGTCTTGATAGAAGGCCAGGACCCCCCACCTCAGAAACAATACAAATACCCAGCCAAAGCAGAGGAAGGCATAGGGAAAACAATTGAGGGACTCGTCAAGTGGGACATAGTCACCCCTATGCAGTCCATCTGCAATGCGCCATTATGGCCAGTACTGAAATCCAATGGCAAAACGTGGAGGATGACCGTAGATTTTAGAGCTTTGAACGCTGTCACCCCTCCCGTTGTGCCGGTCGTGGCTAAATATAATGAAATCCTGTCCGCCATCGCGGCAGGAGCCAAATATTGTAGTGTTTTGGATTTGGCAAATGCGTTCCACTCGATCCCATTACACGAGGCGTGTTGGTACAAATTTGCCTTCACGTTCCGGGGGCAACAGTATGTGTTTAAACACACGCCCCAGGGCTTTCATTCCAGCCCGAGCATTTGCCATAACCACATGGTCAAGATGTGGAACAAGCTGCAGCCAGCTTCAAGGGCACACATCTTGTCCTATGTGGATGATATTTTAATACACTCGAATTCGGAGGAGAAGACCAGGGAAGTCACCCATGAGGTGTTAGAGATCCTCCATGACACTGGTTTTAAAGCTAACAGGGATAAGGCCCAATTGGTGTCCACTGAGGTGAAATACCTAGGGCTTTGTCTAGGCACCGAAGGTCGCACTCCCGATGCGCAGCGGGTAGAAGTGATCTCCAAGTTACCAGCCCCCATGGATGTGCACTCCCTGCACTCCCTTCTTGGAACATTCAACTTTTCTAGGGAATTTATAGAGTCTTTTGCCGCCAAGGCGAGGCCTCTGTATGCCCTACTAAAGAAGAATGCCCAATGGGACTGGGGACCAGCACAACAGCAGGCATTTGCCCAACTTAAAGAGGATTTGATGAAGGCACCAGCTCTTGGGCACCCGAATATGGCCAAGCCGTTCCTTATACAACTGGCCACCTCGGACAGGAGTATAGGGGCAGTTTTGTCTCAACAACTTAACGGCACTCAGCGTGTGATAGCATACGCCTCCAGGAATCTGGACCCAGATGAGACCAAATTTACTCCCTGCGAGAAAATCTGCCTCGCATTAGTCTGGGCTTTAACACATTGGGAATTCATGATTGGAGGCGCCCGTGGGATTGTCCAGACCCCCCCCCACACCACTTAAGTATATTCTGTCTGGGAAGGTTCAGAATGGCCACGTGTCCAACGCCAGGATTGCCAAATGGACTGTTTCCTTGGTGTTGCGTGGTGTGGATTTTCAGAAGCAACCGCAGGACCCACCAGCTCCCTATGGTCTAGTTGTGACCGGAGCCACGCATGAGTGCCCTTTACCACCTTTGAATACTAGTCAATGGCCAGTGGAATGGGGAGCCTTCCTTGAGGAAGCTCACTTACAGGGCTTTGTTTGTTGGTTCTGTGACGGATCATCCATGCACGTGGCCGGTAGTCCACGGACAGGCTATGGAGCGATCCAAGTCACAGACTCCTTCACCCTACAGGGGAAAGCCCGACCACACTCCAGCCAAGCGGCGGAAGTAGAAGCTCTAAAGGCTATTTTGGAGCACGAACAACTTGACTGCCCCCTGGCCATCTATACAGATTCTGACTGGACTGCTAAGGCTGCCAGCATCTGGTTACCGATCTGGGTAAAAAATGACCTAAAAACATCTGATGGGAAGCCCATAGCCCATCTAGAGAAATGGGTCCGAATCGCAGCCCAGATTGAAGAGCGGACGGCCCCTACGTGGGTTGCTCACGTCCGAGGACACCAGAAAAAGAACACGGCTGCCTGTATTTGGAACGCCAGGGCAGACACCATAGCCCAGGATGCTGCTTTGTTGAACGATGGGGCCCCCATCGCCGCTATTATTGTTAACCCAAACAGTTAGTCCCTCCCACGTTTGACCTGGGAGTGTTGCAGAAAGGTGATTCCGAGATCCTGGAATTGGCCAGGAAAGGCTCAGACGAGTCTGGCCAGTTCAAGATCTCCCAGCTAGAAGGAGTGTATTGGGCTATTGATGCCAATGGCCAGCGCCACTGGATCGTACCCAAGGACCTCCGCAGTGACATCATTCAGTTCATGCATGAGCAGGGACACCGAGGGAGAAGTGTAACGCTGGACAGGGTTCGGGAAACCGGGTGGTGGCTGCAAATCAGACAGGATGTAGACCAGTGGGTCAACAACTGCTTGGCTTGCGCCATGGTCAACGCTGACACCTCCGGCCCCAAGGCGCCCATCCAACACCAACGCATCGAGCGTCCCTGGTCTCGCATTCAAATAGACTTTATAGGCCCCCTGCCTACGACCCCGCGTGGGAACAAATATTGTCTAACAGTCATTGATCCATTCAGCAAATGGATCGAGGCTTTTCCTTGTAGGGACAACACAGCAAGCACGGCAGCGCGCTTGCTCTTTAACAACATCTGGGCACAGTGGGAAGTGTCATGTGACCTTGACTCAGACTTAGGGGTACACTTCACTGGTGAAGTTACCCAGGAGTTGTGCAAGGCACTGGGCATTCGCCAATGCTTTCACATCACCCACCATCCTCAGAGTTCAGGACAGATCGAGAGGACGAACTGCTCTTTGAAGGAAGCCCTTCAGAAGGTGGTGCACTCCTGTGGCAAAGACTGGGATACCAAGCTGCCGATCATTTTGATGGCCTTCAGAGGCATGGTGGCATCTCACGGCTTCACACCGCACATGGTGATGACTGGGCGGAAGATGATGCTGCCCGAGGCATTTTGGATAGACACCAGCCTCCCCTCCGATTTGGAACTGGTGGTTCTAAATAACGAGTGGGTGAGGAGCCTTATTCAGCACGTAGGGCAAGTTCACCGCCAAGTGGCCACCCAGTTGGGGAAGAACCTGCAAAAGATGGATAGGAGACTGGGATGGGTGCATCACCCTTGCCAGTGGGAGGACGGGCAATTGGTCCTGTATAGAAATTTCTAAAAGGACAAGCACTCCCTTGCTGCCAAGTGGGTTGGCCCCGTCCCAATTGTGAAACGGATTTCCCCCGCTGTTTACCACGTGAGGATTCCTAGAAGGAAGGGAGACTGGCTCGAATTCTTCCACGTCTCTCAGCTGAAAGAGTGGAAGGGCCAGCCAGTCGATCCGAAGGGCATCGCTGACCCTGACCCGCTTGAGGAGACTGGTGGGAAGGCTCCCGTGCATGTAATTGCTCCTCAAGTATCTTTAAATTACACTGACTTACGAGAGATTGATTTGTTGGAAACGTTTGCCTCCATCTACGAGGCGTTCGACAATGGTTGAACAGCCATTGCCTGAAGGGAATAGAGGCGGAGTGGCGACCCCTCTGGATCCCCTGATACTGTAAATAGTTTTGCCATGTAAATAGTTTTGGTAGTTTTGCTGTGGTTTAAGTAGTTAGTTCTTTCCTTGTACAGTTTTGGGGAAGACCTACGGGATGGCTGTCCTGAGGTCCTCGGATCCTCTGAGGTAGATCGGGCCTCCAGAGTCAGCCCGGGCACCCTGAGGAAGAGACATGAGTCAGACCGGAACACCGACATTCTCTCACACTGAGGGATTGCCTTGTGCAATGGCGTCCTGGGACGATAGGGCGAGACAAGGGGGCCTCACGACCCTCTCAGCGGAACCAGGTCTGACTCTGGAATCCCGGTCTACTGCCCAGCATGACCCCCACCTTTCAGAGATTTCTCTCCTCATTCCATCCGTGAGCTCGGATTGTTAGGGTGAGAACAATCCACGCCGCTACCTTGCTTGTTACTGAATTCAGTTTTGAATTCTCAAATTTAGAACTACTCTCCGATGCCCCATAAGGGCCGGAGACCCACACAATTAGCTCGACACCTGGCCCCGGTGCATTGTGTCTAATTTGCATATGCTCTTAGCACATTTGCATAACCATCCTGACCAGTCACCGAGAGAGTCAGCGTCCGCTCTGGCAGTGAGCAAGGGTACACTCGCTTGTCTCTGATTTGGTTCATTCTGTCTTTCTCACCAGGTTGGGAGCCCCCACCTCCAGAAAGAGAGCAAAAAAAATAAAAAAATAAACACCAGAGCCTAACCTAGTTCAATCTGAGCAAGGGTGTACCACAGCCATTGCAAACGGGGCTTCAGCAGGGGCAACTTATGTGTGACTGTTTGAAACAAAGCGCCCCGCTCGTGTGGTCCATCTGATCCCTGAACTTTGCAGGCCCGGTCTAACCCAGTGGTATAATGTGATCGGAGGGCCGACGTCTCCTGGCGTCTAGTCAGACCAACCAACACCTCAGGGCGACCACGGTCTGTTGCAGTCACCCCTGCACCCTCCTATGATAGAACCTCTGCCCTGGCATCTTAGGCTGTAAACAGCTTGCTCCCACCAACCCTTCCAGATCATTATGAGCAAAATTTCCAGTTTCAGCTCTAACTCCCAATAGGCTTTGAGCCGGCAATTTGCATTTATGGTATCCATTGGCTAATAATCATGTCAGTTCTTCTGTTGAAACTCTAATAGGATAATTGATCGGGAGGACTGGGAAGATCCCGAGGTCGTACCATGCGGGGGGTGACGAAGAAAGTTGCCACTCTATCTGATAGCCGGTGCTTGGAGATTCCTGGTTCCTCGACGATGCCTGAGACCATGAGGGAAGGTGACCACACAGCCTTCCGATTTCAACGACAGAGTTTTTCCATTCCTGCAACCATTTACTCATCCGAGAAGCCTAATGGACTGTTCCAGGCTCCCAACTCTGCAAAGCCTCACTGTTCCTGAACTTGCAGCAAGCCAGCTAAGCTGCACCAACTTGGACATTTTGTTGCTGTTCCTGCTCCGTTGCCTGGATGGACTTATGTTTTGCTCACTCGCTCCAGCTACAAGACTTTTTCTGTTGTGAGGGGAGGGGGCTAGACTTTTGCTTGCACCTCACCTCCCCCGGACTACGAACTCTTATCCCATCATCCACATTGAACTGATTGCTCCTTCAATTGCCTTTATTGCCAGACCCTGCATTGGATTTACAGTATTCCATTGATTATTTCATTGATTGCATTTGCTATTTACTACCATTGCTCATTCTTTGACAGTTCCCTATTGATGGGACAGTTTGACATTGCTTATTGTTTAATTGTTGATTGTTGTTTAATTGACATTTGTGTGCTTGTATTTAGATTTAGGTTTTAGTTAGGAATGTTGTTATAAACTAGAAACCCTTTTGCTTTTCCCCAAAATTCCCTTTCCTGTGGAGTGATATGTCTACCTAACCTGCAAGCCCCTATTCAGCTCTAAAATGATTTTTGATTTTTAATTGGAAAATGTTCAATACTGTCCCCTACATGGCCCATTTTGGGGGGGGGGATTGTTACTGCCCTGGCTAGCCCGAGCTTTGGGGGATATATAAAAAAAGATATCTTTTGATATCGATAATTCGGCTTCGCATATCCCTTCCACGTGCTTGCGAGACCCCCGGACAAGCACACATACAGGCTCGGCCGATAATCGCTGTAATAGTCCAAAACAATACAGGCAGGCCAGAAACAGCCGACTCGCCGCTTTAGGAGACCTCAAGGCAAGTACCTCCATTAGGTATGCACACAGCTCTCAAAAAATCCTCTGCCCCGCGCTGGCAGCTTGATGATCTGACTGTACAACACTCAAGTACTCCGCGTTTGCATACCGGCTATACTATTGACAATTTGGCTCTAACTCAATCATTCAAATTCTGACCTTTTGGAGGCTTTGTCTCCAGCTCCAAATCTATTGTTTTCCCAAAGTCCGACCTAGCCTGCGGTCACAATTCTCCTTATAAAAACCCCTGACTTTGGGCGCTTCCTTGGATCACTCCCAAGTTCCAGACCGCCTTAATGCCGCATCGCTTGGTGAGCTTCCCCTCAGCTCCACATGCTGAGATACATTGAACCCCAGCCTCGCTCTCCATCTTCCTCCGGACTTCAGGAACAGGTTTCGTATCACCCGAATCAACTATCCTTCTGAAAACCCCGCTATCTGATTCACACCTTTATTTTTCCTTAGTTATCTGTGTGCTTGTGTTGCTTACATTGTGTGCCTGTCTTTAATAAAGATCATTCATTATTTTCCAATCGGTCTGCTTTTTGACTTGGCCTGACCCCGTAAACACTGGGTTACAGGATTCCGCTGCGTTACCCTGCCTCTCGTTTTGCCAACCAGTTGTTACCCTGTGTACTTGGGGTCCCGGGAGGGACACCAAAATGTGCTCAACTAAAGGTGGGGAAAATTAGGTCAGAGCACCGCTTAGCGTTACGAGAGGCAGGGTAACGTAGCGAGATCTTGAACCCTATGTCTACGGGGTCAGGCCGAGTCAAGGAGCACACAGAAGTTGAAACAATAAATGATATTTTATTAAATACAGGCAAACAGTGTATGCGGCACATTCACACAAGATAACTATAGAAATAAAGGGTTGAGTGGTATAGAGGGATTTTTAGGGGAGTTGCTGGTTCGGGTGATACTTCACCTGTCCTGAAGCCTGGAAAAATAGAGAGCGAAGCTGGGGTGCGATGGAGCTCAGCACGTGGGGCTGAGGGGAGGCTCGCCAAGCAAAGCGACAGCAAGGCGGGATGAAACTCGGAAGCGATCTGAGGAAGGTCTCAGAATCAAGGGTTTTTATAAGGAGAATTTGACTGCAGGCTATGCCGTACTTGGGGAAAACAATAGATTTGGAGTTGGAGACAAAGCCTCTGAAAGGTCAGAATCTGAATGATTGAGTTATCGTAGCGGTTGTCAATAGAGTAGCCAGTATGCAAATGTAGAGTACTTGGGTATTGTATAGTTGAACCATCAAGCTGCCAGCGCGAGGCAGAGGCTCTTTTGTAAGTTGCGTGCATACCTAATTAGAGTACTTGCCTGGAGGTCTCCTAAAGCAGCGAGTCAGCTATTCCTGGCCTGCCTGTATTGTTGTTTGAATATTACGGCAATTAACGGCCGAGCTTGTTTATGTGCTTGTCCGGTGGCCTCGCAAGCACGTGGAGGGGAATAGAGAAGTGAAGCCGAATTGTGATAGCAAAAGGATATCTTTTAATATCCCCAAAGCTCGGACTAGCCAGGGCAGTAACACAGTGCTCTCGACTAATTTCCCCAATTTGTGTAATTGTAAGGTTATTTAGGTGTCCCTCCCAGGACCCCCGGAATACAAGGTAACAATAGTGTCTAGATCAAGAGAAATAATAATACCAACCCTATTCTGCTTTGGTCAGACCCCGTCTGGAATACTGTGTTCAGGTCTGAGCACCACAGTTCAGGAAGAATATTGACAAGCTGACACATGTCCAGAGGAGGATGACCAAAATGGTAAAAGTACTGGAAACCATGCCCTATGAGGAACAGTTCAGGGAGCTTGGTATGTTTAGCCTGGAAAAGTGAAGGTTAAGAGATGGAATGATAGCTATGTTTAAATATTTGAAAGGATGTCATGTGGAAGATAGAGCAAGCTTGCTTTCTACTGCTCTAGAGACTAGGACACAGAGTAATGGCTTTAAACTTCAGGCAAAAAGATTCCATCTAAACATCAGAAAGAACTTCCAGACTGAAAATTTTGACTTGGAGTATGATGGAGTTTCCTTCTTTGGAGGTTTTTGAACAGAGGGTGGAGGGGCTTCTATTGGGAATGCTTTTACTGTGCATTCTTGCACGGTAGGGCTCTTGTGGTCTCTTTCAGCTTTATGGTTCTCTGGAAACATCTGGTGAGGCGTGCAAGGGAATTAAACATACTCACATCTAATGTTCCAACCTATGTCATAAACAAACAAGTGGGTAGTGTAGAATGTAGGACTCGCATTTATTTAAACAGCTATTAGCTTAATTTAATTAAGATATTTGTGCTGAAATTCCAACGTAAGCAATTTAGGTAAGTCCAGAAGCCAATTTTCTACCTCTCTGACCTTCTGGGGCTCACACAGACTGTCAAAAATGCCATCAAATGGAAAACAAAACCAGAACTGGATGGAAATCTACTTTTGGTTTTGAAAAAGTGATGTTTTTCATCTTAAATAGGGCAGCGGGACTCTGTGACCTATTTATGAATGACAAACAGCCCTCACTGGGGGCTTCCAGGTTGTCCAATTTATTTATGGTGGGGAAAAAAGAATGGCCTGGGGAGTCTGGAAAGGCTGGGAACTGCAAAGACAGTCATGAAGACACGCATGCTGCCACAGGATTGCACTTTGCTCACCCAACCTACAGAGTGTCTCAATTGGTCTGGAAACTAGCCAACAAAATTTAGGATAAATAAATTAATATATCAATATATGGATTGATAAAATTATTGCACAGTTTTAGAATATACAAAGATAACCTACATGCAAATAAATATATCACTGAAAATCACACCCTTCAAGAATGTCACTTAGGCTGAAGTCCTTGGAAGAAGAAGAAAAAAAACCCCTGTAGTTGTAATTGTATTCCAATCATTCATCCATTATACAGCCAGCCATGTTTTGACAAACAGTCTTCATCAGTGAAGCGTACACCCCTTCAAATTGTCCAATGTCTCCTTCAACCATGAAACTAATGAAAACTATATATTTAGTAGTACATTAAAGATATAACTATATAAATAGAATACAAGTCAGGAATTTAAGTTACTTACCGACCACACAAGAATAAACTTATACACAGTGAAAATCAACACCGGCATCTCTCCTTCACTCTCCACAAACTATTGACATGCCAAGGTTGTGTTTATATAGCAAAGCTGTCTCTCCTCCCACTTTCTCACATCTGTACTAAATTATAGTGTCTTGAAACAGAGCCATTGTTATCTGTGTTAACTTATGATCAAACATCTAAAATTCATCAAAAAAATGCTTCCATCCATTAGTATCATTGAAGACAATCATAACATTTGAAATTTCTTACCAAAGATACAATAATATTTTTTCATTAGAAATATATGTTCTTTTTGAAAACAATAATGCTAACAAACAATTTATATAAAAGGAATGTGCCAAATGTTTTGTTATGAAACTCCAATACCTTATAATGTTTTCTGTTTCTATCAGATAACGTTCCATACTTAGCAGTGCATCACGTAGAGGATATGAAAAAAACCCTCTGTTACCCTAATTTCGGGTTCCGTGGGGGGACACCTCACTGTGCTCCACTTGATGAGGAATGGAAATTAGCCAGAGCACAAGTTATAGCACTGCAAGAGGCAGGGTAACCTAACGGGGTCTTTTTACCCAGTTTTTAAGAGGTCAGGCCAAGCCAAAAACCAAACAAAATGTCTAATAAATGATTTTATTAAATGTAAGTCTCACGCACCAACACACTCTCACACACGCACCCAAGAGCTATTAAGAAGAAAAAGAGAGGAAATTGGACAGAAGGAGTATTGAAGGGGTGTTGTTGGGGTAATACTGCACCTGGTCCTGAAGCCTGGGTCCGAGAAAGCAGCCCAGAAGTGGGACTCAGCATGGAAAGAGCTGAAGGGATTGCTCAACGAATGGAGCGACGGTCGGGTGGGGTGACTGGGAGCAATCCAAAGAACCGCTCAAAAGCCGAGACTATTTATAGGGGAAAAAGTACCTGGAGGGCTAATCCTTTCCCAGGGAGAACAATGGGAGTTGCAGTAGACACAAAGCTTTATATTGGTAATTTCCTTTGAGTGATAGGATTATTGGGTGTTGCCAAAGGCTCCGGATTTTTGGAGGTTTTGTGGTGTGAATTCTGGTCCCTGCCTGATGGAATATTTGCTCAACTTGAGACACACATGTTAATCCTCTCAAGTTAGCATCTCGGGGCTGAGGACCTTTTGTTTATTGTGGATTTGTCTTTTTGGAGGCTTTCCTGGGGCTACGTGATGGGAATTTTACTGGTCTGACCCTGTTGTTGGTCTTTCAGCCGCGCCTGCCTACGTGCCCTTTCGGGGGACCTCTCTGGCATACAAAGTTGTTTTTTAATATTAAAATTGTAGACCCCAGGATAGGGCTTCTCTCTTGCAGTAACATCTCCCTCCTCCAAAGAAAAACCCCTTAAGGGTTGCATTAACTAAAAAGTTGCCAACCAATCTACTTTTTCATTCAAACCTGGAGAGTATTTGGGAATTGAGCCAATGAATCCAGTAAGTCTCTCTTTTTCTCAATTTTGAAAATAACCTTCCCTGTTTCAAGTCATAATTTTTTCCACATACCAAAGCTTTCGTCCTTTCATCATGCTGAAATTCATGAAAAAATGTTTTATCAAGGGTGCATCAATTCTTCCATTCTTAACACACCACTTACATTCACTAATCCTTACTGTTATTTTCCTCATACCTACATACATTAATTTATATGAACATGGAATGATATGTATCACTCCTTGTGATCTTATAGGGAATCTCATTTTGCTATGTATCAGCATTTCCTCCAGATTTTATCCACTTTTCAAGGTGATGATAGGGGTTGGTCTGCATGTCAGCTTGGCTTTGCTCTCCCTGCCATGTAATGCTTTGATCTCTGAAAATGGGCTTTATTGTGTTGTAAGAAGAGGAAGGGATTAGGTGAGAAACAATATGCTCGAAATGAGAGAATATTATTGTAGCAAGCCGTTACCATGTCGTACATCCCCACCCCATGTCATATAATTGGCAAATATTATTTAATTGGCATGAAATATAAATTCAATACTGCTATGACTGAAAAGCCATACTGACAAAGAGGATTGGTTGAACACATGCAAAAGTAGGTTAGATGGGACCTCAGAGCATGGCCAGGTCACAGTAAAGGAAGCTCCAATGTTAATGAGCTTGCAAAAGTCCCATCAACTTGACCTTCAGAAACAATAGCACCCAAAACTGCTTCAATAGAGCAACTGATTGTCTTCTTTTTTTTATTTTTTTATTTTTTTTTTATTGATACCAAATTATATTCAGTTATTATACAAATAATTTGCATCATCGTTGATCTTCGCTTACATATTACATTATATACAAGGTTCTATTTTCCATACGTTACATATAAAATACTGTTTTCCATTATTATCAATAATTGTCTCATTATCTTATAATTATTTTTTCGATAATAAAAAATAAAAAAATATAAAAAATATAAAAAAATAAAAATAAATAAATGAAATAAAGTAAAATGTAAAAAATAATTATATATAATTACTTCCTCTAGTTTGAACTCCCACAACTTGATAACCAATATTAAATATTCGTATATTTTTTACTTATACTTCCCCTCCATCTCTTCTTATTACAGTTTTCTCTGTTATCATTGTTATTGTTCCTCCTTTTACTTGTTATTCTATACGTAAATGTTCTCCTACTTCTCCTGCCTTTCAGTGTTGATCCTTTGAGATTGTACCATTACATGTATATTTTTATACAGTCATACATGTTCCTTCAGTCACATATAGTACATAATACAAACTTTTTACAAACCTTGTAGTCTTTCTCTGTACACATACATTCTTTATAGATTCTTTATGTCTTTGTACATTCTTTACAGATTCTTTATGTCCTCATTTCTCTTTTTCATCCATGCTTGTACCTCTTTTTATTTTTTACACGCAAGTAAGCATAATTGTCCTAACCTCTTATTTCCAATGCTCTACAGTTATTATTATTATTACTATTATTTTTTTCCCCATCAAGTTAATTTTCTATGTTTCTTCCATTAATATATTACCCCATCTATTGCGGAGAAACTTTATTACTGGATTCCAGTCTTTCATTATTTTGTCAGATTTCTCTTTTATTCTTAAAGTCAACTGATCATTTTCCTTCATTTCTAATATTTTCAACATCCAGTGTTCAGTAGTTGGGATTTCTTTGTTTTTCCAGTTTTTTGCAATCAGAATTCTAGCTGCGGTTATTAAAAAAAGTAAGATTTTCCAATATTTCTTTGTAATTTTTGAATCTATAATTTGAATCATATTTAGTAGATATATTTCTGATCTTAATGGTATTTGGATTTTAAATATTTCCATCAATATTTTATTTATCTCTTTCCAAAATTTATTTACCTTTGAGCAGTTCCACCACATATGCATAAAAATACCTGTTTTTTCCTGGCATTTTGAACATTTATCCTGATGTGTGTTATACATTTTTTTAATTCTCTCTGGTGTTATGTACCATTTATAAAACATCTTTATGTAATTTTCATTGAGACAGCGTGAATCTTTGTGTTAGTTTCCAAGAGGTTTCCCACTGATCTAGTTCGATTGAATGACTTACTATATTCGCCCAGGTTATCATAGTATCTTTCACTGTTTGATCTTCTAAATCATATTCTAGTAGATGTTTTTAGAATTTTGCTATTACATGATCTGATTGTCCAAATATAATCTTCTCTAATTCTTTGGATGTCTGTCTCATATTAAATCCCTCTAATTTTAAATCTATTTTATATCTTTTGTATAGTTGTCTGTATGGAAGCCAGCCCAGTTTGAAACCTATTTGTTCTAGTTTATCTCTTGATTTAATCTGTGGTGTTACGGATTCCGTGATTTCTAACAAATCTTTATATGTCAACCATTTTTCTTTCCACTCATCTCCCAAAAAAGGCTTCCTGTGGGGATATCCACATTGGTATTGTATTGTAAAAATTTTTCTTAATTTTTGTCCATATTTTCAGTAATGGACCCCTGATGAAGTGATTCGGAAAATCCTTATCTATCTTCACCTTGTTATACCACAGGTAGGCATGCCAGCCCATCCTGTTGTCAGCTCCTTCCAATGTTAATGTTCTTACGTTTTGTAATTTGATCCAGTCTATTATCCAGGATAGTCCAGATGCATAATAGTATAATCTTAAGTCTGGTAAATTGCATCCTCCTCTTTCTTTTTGATCTACAAGATTTTTCCAACTAATCCTTGGTCTTTTCCCTTCTCATTTAAATCTTGTGAGCTCTTTTTGCCATTGTTTAAATGGTTTGTCATTTTTTATTATTGGAATATTTTGAAATAAAAAGATCATTTTGGGAAAGATATTCATTTTTATCACCGCTCTTCTTCCAAGTAAGGATAAATGCAATTTGCTCCATTTCTCTAAGTCTTTCTTTATTTCTGCCCAGACTTTTTTTATAGTTATTATTATATAAATCTGTGTTTTGTTTCATGAGCCAGATGCCTAAGTATTTAATTTTCTTTTGTAATTGAAAGTTAGATTTTTTGCTGAGTTCTTCTTCTTTCTTAATATGCATATTTTTTGTTATTATTCCTGTTTTTTCTTTGTTTATTTTGAAGCCGGCTTTTTCACCAAATTCATAGATCACCTTTATTAGCTTGGCTATACTTTCTAGTGGTTCTTGTAAAAATATTACTAGGTCATCTGTGTATGCTTGTAATTTGTATGTCTGCTCCTTGATTTTAACCCCTTTTATGTTTGAGTCTGATCTGATCTTATTGTTAAGTATTTCCAATATTAAAATAAATAAAAGGGGTGAGAGAGGGTATCCTTGTCTGGTTCCTTTCTCAATTTTTATGTCTCTTGTTCTTTCTCCATTTACAATCACTCTTGCTGTTTGCTGTGAATATATTTCCTTTATCCATTTTACAAAATTATTGCCCATGTTCATTTTCTCCAGCTTAAATTTCCATCTCACTTTGTCGAAGGCTTTTCCGGCATCTAAGAAGATCAATGCCAATTCTTTTTTGTTATGTCTTTCGAAGTACTCTATGATGTTTAATACCGTTCTTACATTGTTTTTCATTAATCTCCTTGGTAAAAAGCCATTTTGGTCTTCATGTATAATTGATGACATAACCTTCTTCATCCTTTCCGCCAGTATGCTAGTAAATATCTTATAGTCCGTGTTTAATAAGGAGATTGGTCTGTAGCTGTTTGGTGATGTTGAGTCTTTTCCTTCTTTTGGGATTAAGGCAATATTCGCTTCAGTCCATGTTTTTGGTATTCCCTCTATTATAATTTAGTTAAACGTGTCATGTAAAGGTTGTATCATCTCTTCTTCAAAGATTTTTATTTTGCAATAAAATCGTCAGGTCCGGGAGCTTTTGAAGCTTTCAAATTTTTAATAGCCTTGGAGATTTCTTCTTTTGTGATTTTCTCATTTAATATCTCTTTTTGATTTTGAGAGATTACCATTGTTTCTTGACATTTCAAATAGGCATGTATCCATTGCTCTTCCTCTTGTCATTCTGTATTCTCTTTATATAGATCTGTAAAATATCTGTGAAATATTTCCTTAATTGAATCTTGGTTTGTATATATTTTTTCTGCCCTTTTTAGTTGGAGAATTTGCTTCTTTTCTTTATGTTTTCTTAACTTATATGACAACCATTTACCTGGTTTGTTTGAGTTCTTGAAGTAGGTCAATCTACAGTTCTTAATTTTCTTTTTGATTTCTTGAGAGTGCGCCAACTTTAGTTGCTCCTGTAGTAATTTAATTTCATCTTTCAACTTTTTATTTGTCATATCTTTTTCTAATTCTTTTTCTTTTGATGTAAGTTCATTAGAAATTCTTATAGTTTTTTCCTTTGTTTTCTTCTTATTTATATATCCTATTTTAATAAGATGGCCTTGCATTACTGCTTTACTGGCATCCCAAATGGTTTTTGCAGCCAATTCTCCATTGTTATTTTCCTCAAAATACGTCTTCAAAGTTTTTCTTAATTCTTCCACATTTTGAGTGTTTGTTAGTAATGAATCGTTAAGTTTCCAAGAGTATTCCTTTTTTCTTGTTTTTAATTCTGATTTTATTAAACTGTGATCTAAATATGTTTTAGGTTGGACTTCCATGTTTTGTATTTCTGTATGTAAACTATTTGATATTAAAAATAGATTGATTCTAGATAATGAATTATGCCTATCTGAATAAAATGTATAGCTTCTCTCGTCTGGGTATTTGAATTTCCATACATCCATTAGAGAGAGTTCTTCTGTTAATGTAAAAAAGCTTTTAGGGAGTTTCCCTTGGTTTTTCTTTATTTGTTTCTCTGATTTACGGTCTTCTGTAGGATTTATCACTGCATTCATATCTCCCATGATTAATATGTTTTCATGATTTCTCTCTGATAAGTATTTATTTTCATTTGCAGTTCCCTAAAGAATTTTTCCTTGTTTTCTTGTGGTGCATATACACCAACTGCCAGTAGTGTATAATTCAGAAGAGTGATCTCTAAACCTAAATAATACCCATCTGGATCAGAAAATATTTTTTCCACACTATAAGCTGATCTTACATATATGACAACCCCTCTCTTCTTTTTAGAGTATGCTGCATTGAAACAGTTCCCCAGCTTAGGGTTTTTTAAATATTTCATATCTTTTTCTCCTATTCTTGTCTCTTGTAGGGCTATTATATCTGCTTTAGTCTTTTCTAAATAGTGGAATACTTGCCTTTGTTTATATTCTGAATTAAGTCCTTTTATATTCCAAGATATTATTTTTAATGTCATTATGTCTCACCGTATTAGTACTACCGTTATTATTTTAATCTTCTTCACTCTGTATGTCTTCTATTTCTTCTTCTTCCTTCTCTTGCTCTTTTTCTTCATCTTTATCTATGTCGTCACTTATTTTTTCTTCTTCTTGTCCTTTTTCTTCTTCTTCCTTATCTACCTCTTGCTCTGTCTTTGTTTTTATTTCTTTTGAATTCTCTTGTGTAATCCTTATAGTATCTGATTTCTGACTGTACTCTTGTAAATCTTCTTCCGATTGTCTATGCCTTATCTCACTGTGATGATATGTTTCTGTATCAAAATCTTTTTTAATTTTTTCGTACATTTGTCTCACTTTATTTACTGTAGTTATCTTAAGTCTCTTCTGTTTGTAAATAAATGATAGTCCCTCTATTCAATTCCATGTGTAATTTATGTGCATTTTAAATAAAAGCTGCAACAAAAATTTATATTCTTGTTTTCTTCGAAGTATTTCACCTGGTATGTCTTTGAAGATTTTTATTTCTCTGTCCTCTATAATCAATTTTTTTTGGTAGCTTTGCTGAAGAATTAATTCTTTAGTTTTTTGTTCTTGTAAAACTAATAACTACATCTCTTGGTAATCTTTTTTCTCTAGCAATCTTAGAGTTTATGTGAAAGATTTGAGCAATGTCTTGTTCTAGCGTGTCCTGATCTAAATCCATATATGTTGCTAATATCATTATCATCTTTTCTTATATGTTCTCCTCTCTGTCCTCTGGAATCCCGCATAGTTTTAAACATTTGTCTCTGTATCTTAGTTCGAGTTGGGTGATTGCACTTGCTCCCTGGTCTTGTGCTTTAATTATTTGCTGAGTAACTGTTTCTGTCTCCTTCACTCTTTTTTGGAGGGTACCTATGTCAGTTTTTATTGTAGTAATGTCATTTGAAATTTTTTCTAGTTTTTCTCCAAAGGAATTTAGTTCTTTTTTTATTTCAGTTCTGATTTCTGTTCTTGCTTCTTTTAATTCTTTTCTCATTTCCATTTTAAAATTCCTGAATTCTTTTAACATCTCATTTATTTGTATTGAGACACCTGCTATGGTTGCTGACAATTCTGGTTGTGGTTCCTTGCTTTTTAATACATGCGGTTGGGATATTTCTGTTATATTTGTTGCTAATTCAATAGATGGTCTCCTTCCTTTTATTGTTTGAGTTTGAGTCAGTGACATCATTGCTTTTTTTGCAGCCATTCTACTTGATTTCATAATCTGTTGTTTTCTCTCTCTTTTATTTTTGTTTGCTTTTTATGTCTTAATCTGTTTTACTTTTATCACAATATACTATCATATAACTTTCCATTCACATTTCTATTCTACTTTTCTTCATACGATCACAATAACTGTTTTACATCAACATACAGTAACTTAAATTACATCTTATTCTATATTAATTTCAATATAACAGGTTAATTTTAACTTTCAGTTTCCTACTTCGATTCATTAACCACAATATAGAGTTATCATATTATTTGCATTTGCAATAGAGCAACTGATTGTCTTCAACTTGCTTCTTCTTCCCACTGAAATTCTCTATTGTTTTCTTGTCTGCCCCGCCATTAAGGAGCTATCACTGTTCCCATCAGTGCTTTGCCACCTAATGCTAAGGCCATTGCCTTGTTCTGGATGCCATTGTCTACTTTACCATTAAAACCTCCCGCTTCAGGTTGAAAACAGGGTATATAAATGCTGGCTCTGAGCCAGAGAACTCAAAGTATTCTGGACATAGACAGTCACTCTGCTGCTTCAATTCTTGTTCTTGTATTATCCTCAAATTCTGAGCCACATCGCTTCATGTCCTAGGATAGGTAAATATCACCCACTTCACCCTAACTTCTCACTATCCTTTGGTTAACCTTGTGTGGTTGTGACACTGCATGAATCTTGCATGTCATTGTGATATTCCCCAATAAAAACATACTTTTAATCTCCAGCTGGTATCCCTGCATTACTACGAGTATACATAGGTGCAAAAGATGGTGTAAAGTTACCCCCCTCTTGCAAGCCTCCTGTTTGAGCTAATAATTCTCCACCATTCCATGGAAGCACTGGCACTGAGTGGACCTCTAAGTCACTAACCTTTTGGGATAACAAGATTGGTGGAGTTAACGCAGGCAACACCCTGCTCCCCTAACTTGTACTCAGTGCACAGAGTTCAGGAAGCCAAATGTAGGAAAATCTGTTGTGATTCCAATTGACTGATGACTGAGAATCTGTGTGAGTGAAGCCATAAGGGTTATTATGAGTTCAAATCTACTCCCCTTTCCATCTTGGTCCATATCTGGCAGCTACCCCTATATGGCCATGAGCTTGGTTTGCCTCTGTAGATCACAAGGACTTGGCACATGACTGTGACAGGAATCATTCGTATCTCTGGGTCTATTATGGTGTGGGATCCAAAGAGTCAGGGAATCACAGCTGGGAACACACGCACACCATAAAAACACAAGCACTTGGTACAGAGGATGTACAAGGCAAATCTTCCTAACTTCACTTTGTGCGGGCTGCATGCCACTTATTCTAGGTCACTGTACCTTTTAGTTTCCCAATGAGGAAAGTCAGTAGGGTGAGTCTGTCCTGAGACCCTTCCTCCACTCCTTGCATATACTCCCGAGGAGCTCCTGCTGGAAGATAATGAAATATAAAAATCTTCAAAGACATTCCTTCACACGTCTTAAAGAGAAGAAAGGATTATACTTTTATAACCCAAATTCTAAAATACAAAAAGATAAACTACAGATCATGCAGAGTTAAAGACGTTTCTTTTATGTTTCTTCAAAAAAGATATACACTGAATACAATCATGAAAGGTCATGAATTTTTATGATGAAACAGAGAAGAATTAAATAAATTGAGAGATGATGAAGTAGCAGCCCCTCAACAAAAGACTTGATAATAAAGTAAAATTAAAAGAACAGGAAGATTATAAGGAAAAAACAGACACAGACCTTCTAAAAGAATCTCAGATAGAAGATCAAAAGGAAGATTCAGAGCTGGAACAAGAATAAGAGGAATGTGAGATGGAACTAGAGTAAAAAGAAGGAAAAATTTCTACATGAAATTAAGCATCCAATTAATATTAAAAAGAAAGAACAATGAATATAAAAATCTTTTCATGAGATACAAGAGGACTGAATTCTCAATTTAAAAGGAAAAGAATCTTCCACACCCTTGAAAAACAAAAACTGGATGTCATTTATCCTCAAGAAATGCATATAAGAATGAAGGACTTCAAATGGTTTTAAAAAATCCCAAACTGGGAGAAGACCTGTCAGGATCAGATTCACACACGACAAATAAACATGCGAAAGCGAGGTTTATTGAAGAGTATGAACAGACAACAGGCATTAGTGAATCAGAATAATGAGAATTCCAAAGCTAGTTAATTATACTAGGCATGTTTCCCACAGATATCATTAGTGCCAGCCTTGTAGGTCAGGCTAACCATGGTTGCTTAGCTACTATCACCTTAAGCTTGGTATGTCTTGAGAACCAAGGGGAGGAATGCAAATACAATGAACGTCTGCAGCTAGCAAGCCAGCTCTATGAGATTATGGCAATGGAGTATTACAATTCCCATTCAACCAGTCTCCCGTAGATATATGGAGGGTAACCACAACAAGACCTCTCATCAAGAATGGATAAAAAGAAAAAAAAAGTGTGATTTCTATGTGAATAAAAGATACAAAGTGAAACAAGTATTCAGTGATTTGGATGGACACTATTTAGTGATTGAAATTGATATATTAGAAACAAAAAATCCTAATGGTAGGGGTGTATAAACCCTTAGAAAATGTCTTATTTCTATGAGAAGATTTTACAAAAAAATTCTGAAGTAGAATACCAAGATATGATATTAATGGGTTTGATTGGAATGGGTTGATAAACCTGATTCTGGACAGAACATTGGATAACAAAACAAAGATAAACCGAAGGAAGTTACCCAAAATATTTTTTGAGCTCGTACAAAATTTTTCTTTGATGGACATTTGGTGCTATTTATATGATGATGAAAAAGAATACATTTATTACTCTGACTGACACAAGGATTGACACTTTTATTTTTTCTAACTCCTTAAGTAAGAAAATTAAAAAAGATGGGAGATATTGCCAATAATTTTACTACAATTACAGGAAAAAAGGTTGGAATATCGATGGACATTAAAAGATTCATTATTAAAAGATGAAAATATGACTGAAAAGACCAAATCAGAGTTGCAATATTTCTTCTAGAATAACTTGAACAAAGAGACTTAAACAAATGTCATATGGGAAGCTGGCAAAGCCAGGATGAGGGGCTTTTTTAATAAAAGAGACCTATTTTTTAAGGAAGAAATAGGAATGAAAATTATAGAAAGAGTTAGAGAAGTAGAGAAGAAGGAAACAGAGTTAAAGAATGACCCCAAAAACTTAAAGAGAAAATCTGAACTGAAAGTCTTACAAAAACACTTGTCAAAATCACTATAGAAATTGAAAAGAAATTGAAATTCACGAAACAAAAATTCTTTGAACACTCAAAATTGGAAAATTATTGGCATATAAACTGAAAAAAAGAAGAAAAAAAGATTAATCTTAGAAATCAGAGAAGGAAAAACAATACAAAGACAGCAAAGTAAAATAAAACCCTTATTCACTAATTATTTCAAGAAACTCTTAAAAGAAACTGATTTGACTGTGGAAAAAATTGAAGGAATAAAAAAATATTTGGACTAAATTGAGGAGATGGCTAAAAATGATCTAAACAAATCAATTACCAAGACAGAAATGTTATTAGCTATCAAGAAATTAAAATCAGGGAAAGCACCAGGTCCTGACAGTTTCACTGCCAAATACTATAAAACCTTCTCTGATCAACTAATCAACCCTCTGGCATGAAATAAGGAATGCGGTAAGTATTAAAGGTTGACTATCTTCTTGGGGTGAAGCTATTATAACCTTAATTCCAAAAGAAGCGAAAAGATCCCACAGAAATGAAGAATTACAAACTGGTCTCTGGTCAATATGGATTATAAGTTATTTGCTTCAATCTTGGCAGAGAGGTTGAAAAAAATCTTGAAGATCATGAAGATCAATCAGACTTCCTCCCTAGAAGATATTTAAAAGACAATATGCAGATAACTTTAAACATAATTTAATATTTTCATAAGCACAGTGAGAAAAAGTTAGGATAATTCAAAGTGCTAGTTATGCCATATAAAGCCCTAAATGGCTTAGGTCCGGGCTATTTGAAAGACCATATCTCCCTGTACAAACCAGCTAGAACCTTAAGATCTGCTGGGGAAGGCTTTCTCTCTGTCCCACCACCATCCCAGGCTTGCCTGGTGAGGAAAAGGGGGAGAGTCTTCTCAGAGGCTATTTCCACCCTGTGGTACCACAGGAGGCTAGGCATGCTCCCTTCCCGCTCTCCTTTTGCTGAGAGACAAAAAACTTTCTCTTCAAACAGGCTTTTATGTAAGCCAGGCAGCTTCTTTTATTAACTGTTGTACTGGAATATTTTTATATGTTTTTATGATTTTATATCTGTTTAATGTTTTTAATTGTTTTGAATGTATTTAATGTTTTTAATGTGTATTTATTGTTGGAAGTTGCCTTGGGTCCCAATTCTGGAAGAAAGGTGGCCTAGAAATGCAATAAATAAATAAATGTGGAGAAGGCATTTGATAATGTAAATTGGACTTTTATGAATGAGCTCTTAAGAAATGGATCTAGGCAACACCTTCTTAAATTGGATAAAATTGATTTATGGAAACCAATCAGCACACCTGCTAATGAATGGAGAAAATTCAGAAAATTACAAATCCAAAAAGGAACGAGATTTGGTTGTCCATTTTCTCCATTAATTTTTTAAATCGTAATAGAAGTTATGAGCAACCAAATAAGACAAGATCCACAAATTGAAGGTGTACAAATTAAAAACCAAACGTAAACTCAGAGCCTTCACAGATGATCTTGTAATTTTATTAGAAAACCCAACCACATCTATGAAGAGACTGATCTAGGTCCTACACAAATTTGGAAAAGCAGGTAGTTTCAAAATAAATAGATAAAAAAACATTGATAGTGAAAAAAACAACAAAGATGGAAGATTTAGAGTTAGAAAATCAATCCAATTTTATGGTTTAAAAAAACCTAAATACCTAGGTGTTTACATAATTAAGAATAATGCTGATTTATTTGATAAAACTATAAGTTTTGGCATGAAATTAAAGACAACTTACAAAAATGGTCTAAACTGGATTTATCTTTATTCGGCAGAATTCCTACAATAAAGATGAGTATTCTTCCAAAAATGTTTTTTTTTATTTCAGAATGATACACCTTTTAAACAAATGATATCCCTTTTAATCAAATGATATACCTTTTAAACAGTGGAAAATAGATTTATCTAAGTTTATTTGGAATGTAAAAAAGCCAAGATTTAAATTGAAAGTGCTCAAAGACGTCAAAGAAAGAGTAGAGGTTGGCCTCCCTGATTTGAAAATTACCACGCAAGTGACTTAAATTGGATTTTGGACTGGGTGAGACTGTATAATACACATCTACTTGAACTAGAAGGAGCTGAACTCACACTTGGCTGGCACACTTATCTTTGTTATGATAAAGATAAGGTGAATAGAGAATTTAATAACCACTTTATAAGGAAGTCCTTATTGAAAATATGGAAGCATTATAAAAAAAGAATATATTTGAAAATACTCCTTTGGACTTCAGTAGACAAAGTGTTTTACAGAAGAGAAAAACCCAAATTTCAAAAATGGGTTACTTATAAAAATGTTTTAAATATACAAGGAGATAGTATCAAATTTAAAACTGAAGATAAACTAATAAAACAAGGCTTCACTACTCACTGACTTCTAAGATAGTTGGAAAAAATTAAAAATGGATATAAAAACAGTAGGAATAGGAATTAAAGAAAAAGAATTTAATAAACTTCTAAGGGAAGAGGCCGATCACACAAAAGGGAAAATATATAAATTGTTACTACCCTTTGAACTTGAACAAGAATTAGTCAAAGAAAATATGGTAAATGGCCCCAGAATATAGATTATTCTATATCATTAGGTAGTTGGAAGGATCTTGGAAAGAAACAGCAAAATTTACAGAAAGTACAAACTTGAAAGAAAACTATTACAAAATTTTCTATAGATGGTATCATATGCCAACGCAAATTTCCAAAATGACTAAAAATACAGATAATCTTTGCTGGAAATGTAATCAAAGAGTACTACCCTTGTTCTTAGCCAAAAGGCTGAGAAGCGATTGGAAAGCTAAACCGAGCACAGCAAGATGGCATAGGAGGTAGCAGCATTGCTTGAGTCTCTCCGGCTAATGTGATTTATTTCTCTTTCTTAGTCTAATTGTTTTTAGTCCAACAGGTTTTATTGTTTTATTATTCTTTTTACGATGTCTCACACTTCTTGCCTGCTATTTTGTAGTACTGCTGCATCATGGAATTTCTTTAACTGTGAACACAAACCTCTCCAGAACTTCAACTGGGCAGTTCAAGGTTGTAAGTTGTTGCTTCCTGAAAAGGGAACTAATTCAGTGGCAAACAGTGAGCACTTTGTAGCTTCTCGGTGTGTGATGATTTTCCTAGACAGCTCTTCCCTCCATCATTAATCTGACTATGGGAAGGAAATGAGCTTTATCGCCGCAAAATCTGAGTAACATACCTTGTCTCAAACAGTGTAAACTGGATGATTTTACTGTTAGCAGTCTCCCTCTCCTGTCCCTCTGGTAGCAGAAAACATACTAACAGGTTTGTTCCACTCTTAACCTTCTTTTTCCCAGGCTAAACATACCTAGTTCCCTAAGCCACTCCTCATAGGGCAGGGTTTCCAGATCCTTCACCATTTTGGTCACCTTCCTCTGGACATGTTCCAGCTTGTCAATATCCTTCCTGAACTGTGGTGCCCGGAACTGGACACACTATTAATGGTGAAGTCTAACCAAAGCAGGATTAAATGGTATTATTACTACCCTTGCTCTCGACACTGTACTCCTGTTGATGCAGCCCAGAATTGTATTGGCTTTTATAGCTGCTGCATCACACTGTTGACTCACATTCAGCTTGTGGTCCACTAAGACCCCTAGATCCCTTTTACGTGTACTGTTTTCAAGCCAGGTGTCACTCATCCTATGTCTATGCATTTCATTCTTTCTTCCTAAGTATAGTACCCTATAGTTCTCCCTATTCACATTCATTTTTTTAGTTTTGGCCCAGTTCTCTAATCTGTCAAGGTCATTTTGAATCCTGGTCCTGTCCTCTGGGATATTAGTCATCCATCCTAATTTGGTATCATCTGCAAATTTGACCAGCATACCCTCTATTCCCTCATCCAAGATATTGAGAAAGATGTTGAATACCACTGGGCCCAGGACAGAACCCTGTGGCACCCCACTAGTCACCTCTTTCTAGGATGAAGAGGAGCCATTGGTAAGTACCCTTTGTGTTCAGGCTGTCAACCAATTACAAATCCACCTTAGAGAAGCTTTGTCTAACCCACAATTTACTACCTTGTCTGCAAGAATATCATGAGGGAACCTTGTCACAGGCCTTACTGAAATCAATATGCGCTATATCCACAGCATTCCCTTCATCTACCAAGCTTGTAACACTATTAAAAAGAGAGAGCAAGAGAGAGAGAGAGAGATTAGATCAGTCTGGCATGACTTGTTTTTGAGAAACCCATGTTGACTTTTAGTGATCATGACATTCCTTTCTTTCTTTTTTTTTAAATAATTTTATTAAGTTTCACAAATACAAAAAAAAATCTCAAATTGTACTTTTACATGTAATGTTTTTGTTCTTCCACTCTGATCTAGTTTTCGTTTTCTAGATATCTACTCGCATATAAAAAATTATGTCTCACAATTCCATGTTCATTTTACGTGTTTGATCTTGCATTTCTCTCATCAACTTCTGTTATGTTACAGTTATTCCCCTTTAATTTCAACCATAATTCAGACATTTTCACTTGGCAGTTCCCAGAAATTACCCATTACAATTTGCCATTCTGCTTTTATCTGATCGTCCGATTTCCCCTTTAATCTTTGTGAAACAATATCCGCATTTCTATTCTCAATAAATGCCCCCCCACCATTGTTCGATTGTGGGCATTTGCTGAGACTTCCACAATTTGGCATATTCAGTTCGTGCTGTCGTTATCATGTACAATATTATTCTCCAATGCCTCTTAGTATTAGTATTCTCAAGAACATTTGTCATGTTTAACAAATAAAATTCAGGTTTTTTTACAAATTGAACCTTCAATATTTCACACATCTTTTTATGTATTTCGCTCCAATATTTCTTTGCCTTGGGACATGACCTCCACATATGAAATATTGTTCCCACCTCTTTCTGACATTTCCAACACATTCCCGTACCTGTACTGTAAATCTTTTTTAACTTTTCTGGTGTCATGTACCATCTTTGAAACATTTTAAAATAGTTCTCTTTGAGATTCTGAGCCATTGTAAATTTTTGTGTCCTTTTCCAGCTCTGTTCCCATTCATCTAATTGAATTGAATGCCCAATATTCTGCGCCCACAAAATCATTGCAGATTTCACAGTCTCCTCCTGTCTCTCCTGTGTTAATATTTCTTGATATATATGGGCTAACAGATGCGGTGGATTGTCAAAGATCCATTTAATCACTCCTGTCCTTTCTTTGGATTCTATTCCATAGGTTTTCAAGTCCATCTGGAATCTCTCATTTAGCTGCCTGTATGGAAACCAACTTAATGGCAGTCCTTCCTGTTCCAATTTTTCTCTTGATTTGATCTTATATGCATTTGTCATTGTTTTCTCTAATATATCCTCATATCTCAGCCATTTCTCTGTTGCCTTCCATCTTCCAAAGAAAGCTTCTTGAGGGGATACCCACATGGGTAGCTGCCTTATGTTTTTGCTCTTATATTTATCCCATATCTTCAGAAGCGATTTTCTGATATAGTGATGTGAAAAATCTGTGTCAATTTTTGCTTTATCATAAAACATATAGGCATACCATCCCATCCTCAGGTCTGCTCCCTCCAGTGCAAGCATTCTTGTATCTTGTAAGTCAATCCAGTCTTTTAGCCATATGAATGCCGCAGCTTTGTAATATAATTGAAAATCTGGTACTCCCATTCCTCCCTGTAGTATTTGATCTGTCATAATGTTCCATTTAATTCTTGGTTTTTTCCCTTGCCATATAAATTTGGTCAAGTCTTTTTTCCACTGTGTAGGAGGTTTACTGTTTGTTATTATGGGGAGTTCTGAAACAAAAAATTCATCTTTGGCAGAACATTCATTTTAATAGTCGCTATTCTCCCCAACATAGACAATTTCATGGAAGTCCACCTTTCCAAGTCTTTAATTATCTCTTTCCATTTTTTCTCATAGTTATTTTGAAACAGCTCATTATTCCTTTTTGCTATCCAGACACCTATATATTTAGCTTTTTGTACTTTATTAAATCCAGTTGCAAGTGCTAATTCGTTCTCCTCCTTGTCTGTCATGTTTTTCATTAACAAAACTGTTTTTTCTTTATTTACCTTGTATCCTGAAAATTCTCCGTATTCTTGTATTATTCCAATAAGATTTTGTATGCTTCTCTCAGGATCTTCAAGAAACAGGATCAAATCATCAGCAAATGCTTTAAGTTTGTATTGATAATTCTTGATTTGGACTCCTCTTATAGCATTATCTTCTCTTATGTTATTATTTAATATCTCCATTGTCAATATGAATAACAAAGGGGACAGAGGACATCCCTGTCTTGTTCCTCTGTTCAATTCAATCTGCTTAGTTCTATCTCCGTTAATAACCAACCGAGCTCTTTGTCGGTTATATATTGCTTCAATCCATGAAAGAAATCTATCTCCAGCTTGCATTTGCTTCATTACTGTTTTCAAAAATGGCCAACTGATCATATCAAAAGCCTTCTCTGCATCAACAAATATCATGGCTATTTTCTTCTCATTATGCTTTTCATAATATTCAATTATATTCAATACTGTTCTTATATTATTTCTTAAATATTTTTTTGGTATAAAACCATTCTGATCTTCATGAATGAGCTCAACCAAAATCTTTTTAAGTCTCGTTGTAAGGATTGAAGCAAAAATCTTATAGTCTATATTCAAAAGTGAGATTGGTCTATAATTTTTGACATCTGTTAAGTCTCTGCCTTCTTTAGGAATTAGCACCACATTTGCCTCTCTCCAGGTGTCCGGTACTCCTTCTTTTATAATCTCATTTATAGTACTTTGCAATGGAATTGAAATCTCATGTTGTAAAGTCTTGTAATATCTTGTCGTAAATTCATCTGGACCCGGAGCTTTATCATTCTTAAGGTTCTTAATAGCTTCCATTACTTCCATCATAGAAACCGATTTATTCAGGATCAATCTGTGATCTTCAGTAAATCTTAATTTATTTGTTCTATCCAAGTATTTTCCAGTTCCTGTTGTTTTTTCACTTTCGAAATCTTGCTCATCAATTTCTCATAATACTTATAAAATGTCTGCTTTATTCCTTCATGTTTAGTAATTCTCTCTTCTCCAGTCTTTATCTCTGATATAATATTCTTAGTCCATCTTCTCCGCAACAGATTGGAGAGAAGCTTTGAGGGTTTATTTGCTTGCTCAAAATAATTATGTCTTGTTCTCCGTACTTGTTGTTCTATTTCTTTCAAGTTAAGTTGATTCAGTTCAGCTTGGCAAACTTTCATCTGTAGTCTGATTTTCTCATCAAAAGGATATTTCCTCATCCGTTTCTCAACTTCTTTCATTTTGTCCAATATTTGCTGCTCAGCGTTTCTCCTTTCTTTCCCAATTTCTGCAGACCATCTGATACAGTTACCTCGCATCACTGCTTTACTTGCATCCCAAATAGTCCTCATCGTCAAATCCGGTGTCATGTTTTCACTGAAATAATCAACTCCTTCTTCGCTTCATTTATGTATTTCTCTTTATTGAAGATCTCATCATTTAATCTCCATGTCCTTTGCCTTTCCTTAATCTTCATCTTAAGAAGCAATGGGTTGTGATCTGAACATAAATTCGGAAAAATGTCTATATCTGTAGCCTTCAACAATAATGCGTTAGATACCAGCATCATATCAATTCTGGACATTGATTTATGTCTATCTGAAAAAAAAGTGTATCCTTCTAATTGTCCATTTTTATATCTCCATACATCGAAGAGGTTCAAATCGTCCATCATGTTAAAGAAGCTCTTAGGTAATTTGCATTGTTTCGGGGGATCAATTTCTGTACCGATCTACCTAATTTTGGATTGACAACTCCATTAAAGTCCCCCAGTACAGCAGTGTTCAAATTGCCAGTGTCACTCATATATTTCTGTATCTCCCCTTGTACTTTAGGAAAAAATTCACCCTTTGCCCCGTTGGGTACGTAGATTCCGACTATCAATATCTTATCTTGTCTAGTTGTAACTTCTACGCCTAGGTATCGACCATTGCTGTCCTGGAAGACCTGATGAGCTCCATACGTTGCATTTACATATATTATCACTCCCTGCTTCTTTTTGTCAGTCGTTGCTGCATAGCAGCTACCTAATTTCGGATTACGAAGATATCTCAAATCTTGAGTCCTAATTCGAGCTTCTTATAAGCAAATTACATCCAAATTTTGTTTTTCCAGATAGTGAAACATTTGTTTTCTTTTATATTCAGAGTTAAATCCTTTAATGTTCCAAGAATGTATCCTAAAATCCCATTTGTCCATTTTGTCCCTTTTGTTAATAATGTTATAGTTTTAATATCAACTTAACCTTTTATTTGATCTCCTGTTAATTCACCTTCTTCCTGCTGAATTTCTTCTTCTTGTTGTGCTTCATTCTCATCATCTTCTTCTTGTGATTTCTCCTCTTCTTCTCCTGGAGGTTGTTCCTCTTCTTTCCCTTCCTCCAAACGCGTCTTCTGAAAGTCTTTCTTCAATCTTCCCATCATTTCCTTTGCCTTATGTGTTGAATTAATTCTATATCTCTGTTGTTTATACGTGAAAGAGATGCCCTCGAATTTCTCCCATCGATAATTAATCTGACACTTTACCAGGAGATTCGCCAATGGCTTATATTCTTGTCTCTTCTTTAAGATCTGAAATGGTATATCTTTAAATATTCTCACATCTTTATCTTCAATCTTCAACTGTGCATCGTAGCTTCTTCGCAGTATTTTATCTCTAATTACCATCCTGGTAAATGTTATGATTATATCTCTTGAGAGTTTCCTCTCTCTGGCCACTCTGGTGGTTACTCTGAACATTCTGTCTATATACATTTCCAATTTCTCCTCTTCAATGTCAATAAATTCTGCCAATGCTGGTAGCACCTTTGCGTATAAGTCCTCCCCAGTTCCCTCGGGGACTCCCCTAAAGGGGAGGCATCTTTCGCGATATCTCAATTCCTATGCAGTAATTTGGATTTCTTCCACTTGATGTTTATCTTTCAGTTCTGTGGTCACTGCTTCCAGTTGTTTGACTTGTTGTTTTAGCTCTTTATTGTCTTTTTTCAATGTAATTACTTCTTTAGTCAAGTTTTCTAGTTTTTTCCCCCACTTATCCATTTCATGCTTCATATCAGTTCTCATTTCCTTTCTTGTCTCTTTTAAATCTGTTCTGATATCTTCTCTGATGCTTTTTATTTCTTCCATCATTTGCAACATAGAGTCTGGTTTCTGTGATATATCAGTTGATGTTCTTCTGGCAGTTTGAATTGTTGTCACTGCTGCAGCTGCTCCTTTTTTTGACCTGGATTCCGTTCTGTTAACAATATCTTATTCCCTGATTTGTCTATCCCTTACCAAATGAGTTCTATACATGCTTATGTCTTACATCACATTCAACAAATTGTATCAGTGTATTGTTATTAAAATACTTGTATAAATGACAATATGCAAGCTATACAAATATACTTAATAATGCTTAAGAATACTAATACTTAGTACTATAAAGTCTCTCTGAATAATAGTTATTGAAGTCAATACATATAATTAAAATCAATATAAACTGGTATGTAAAAAACACAGATGTAGCTTTATAAATGCTTAGAGATAGACTAGATACACATTACTTTTGCAGAAAATTAATCCATTTCCTTTATACCAAACCCCTGTGCCTAGGCCCACTTCCCACTCCTCCCTCCCAACTGTGGCTCACTGTACTTCCGTTTCACTAGGCTGCTCGAAGATCTTTCAGTATCTCAGCTGTCGTTTACATTCCAAGCCATTCCATCTCGTGGGAGTGAGGATGTTCAGCTTACAGTGTCCTTCCAGCACAGGTTCTCTAGTCTCAACAATCACAGCAGAAAAACAGTTCTCAGGAACCAGGAACTAGTAAAGCACTTCCCAATGTTCATAACCCTCAAGTATCAAAATTCCAGGTTCTTAAAAATCAACTTGCCATAGATCTCAAAACCTATGCAATCCAAGATATTTCCAAATCAAGTTCGAAATAAAAGTCCAGAAATGTATCCAAATCAAGTCCAAGCTAAAAATCCAGAAATATATCCAAAAATCTAGAAATATATCCAAATTAAGTCCAAGTTAAAAAAGCAGATCTCAAAAGTTGCAGAGAAAAAGCAGAGAAAACAACCCCCCACAGTCTAATAAAGACCATAAACAGAGAACTCTAGTCCCAAATAAGAGAATAAGTTCTCTTCTGCTCTCTTCCGAGTCCTTGCCCTCAAGAATAATTCCACAGCAAAAAAGTTCCTTAAAAAGTCCAAACAATCTTATTCTTTAGTCACCACAGTCCAAAAGTAAAAAATAGAAAGAGAAAAAAAAAATAAGAAATTCAATGTTCCAGTAAGTCTATCCCAGGAAAAAACCATAATCCAGAATCAAGGTTCCAGTATTCAAATACAATTCTCTTCCAAACCTTTATCCTTCAAAAATGATTTCGAAACAAGGGAAGATTTTTAAAGTCTTAGATCTACCTGTTCCTTAATCAGTCCAGTCCAGTTCCCGGTCGTTGTTAAACAAGCAGAAAAGGCTTTTGGCAGTCACTTCAAAAGTAGGCAGCCGCCCCTTTAAGAGAAACTCAAAGCCAAAATGTACTCACTTCGCATCTGGGTCCCTTCGTTCGTTCCTCCGCTTCTGCTCACCGTTGCAAGTCAAAACCAGATGTGATATATTTGAAATAAATCCTTAGATCAGATGCTTACTGTAATCTTAAAGGCTTCTTCTTTTAAAAATCGGTGGCGGCACTTGTGCTGCTTTCGCGGCAATCTCGCTGGCTCCGTCGTGGTCCTGCGATCCCTTGGCGACTCCACTCTTCCCCCTTCGGGCAAACTCCCTTCGGGGGAGAGCCACTCACCAATTCTGGGGTCCCCTTCGAACCTCTTCCACACACCCCTTACCGGGGGGGTGTCTAGCCGCTTTTGATGTCAAAAAAAGCGGCTGGAGTCCAGCGGGTGACAGTTTGGAGCTGCACAATTGTGCAGCTTCAATCCGAGCTGCTGCTCACACGCGCCATGTGATCGAAATAATAAACATTCCTTTGTAAGTGGTTACAGACTGTCTATTTAATGATCTGCTTTAGGATCTTTCCTAGTATTGATGTCAGGCTGACTGGGTCCTCTTTTTTCCCCTTTTTGAAGATGGAGACAACATTCGCCCTCATCCAGTCCGCTGGGACTTCTCCCGATCTCCAGAAACTCTCAAGGATTATTGCCAGTGGTTCTGAAATTACTTCTGCCAGTTCTCTTGGATCTAGTTCATCTGGCTCTGGTGACCTGAGTTTATTTAGAGTGGCCAGGTGTTCCTGTACTACCTCTTTACCTGTTCTGTGCTGCATTTCCTCTATTACATATGTTCCATTTTCTCCAGGTTGAACACTGTTTTTCTTTTTGGAGCAGACCACATTGAGTAGTTCTGCCTTTTCTTTGTCCTCTACTACCACTACTCCATCTTCTCCTTGCAGTGGCCCTATCGTCTCCTTGTTTTTTCTTTTGTTACAGACATAACCACAAAAGCCCTTTTTATTGTTTTTAACCTCTCTAGCAAGCCTGAGCTCATTCTGTGCTTTAACTTTTCTGACTTTCCCCCCACATGTCCTGGCTATTTGTTTGAATTCCGATTTGATGTTTTCTCCCTTTTTCCATTTCTTGTATATGGCCTTTTTAAATCTTAGTTCAGTTGAAGGTTCTTTAGACATCCATCCTGGTTTCTTTAGACACCTTCCAATTTTTCCTCCTCAATGGAATTGTTTGAAACTGTGCTTTTAATATCTCACTTTTAAGAAACTCCCATCCATCATAAACTCCTTTCTCTTTTAGTATGCCAGCTATGGAATGACACCTAACATCTCCCTAAGTTTACTGAAATCAGCTTTTTAAAGTCTAGAATGTGAGTCTGACTATGTTTGGCTTCCCTTTCCCACTGTAGAACAAACTCCATGAGAACAAGGTCACTCCCACCTAAGGATCCCACTACTTCCACACAATTAACCAAGTGATCACTATTGCTTAGGATTAGGTCCAAAATAGCTGGTCCCCTTGTTGCCTCTTCCACCTTATGGGCAATGTAATTGTCTGCAAGGCAAGTGAGAAATTTGTTGGATGTGATATTCTTGGCAGAATTTGACTTCCAACAAATATCAGGAGAATTGAAACCTCCCGTTACTACTATTATCTCTCTATTTTTCTGAATGTGTGGTCATCTGTTTTAGAAAGGTCTCATCTAAGTTCTCAGTTTGTTTTGGGGGTCTGTAATAAACCCCCCAAATGACATCCCTTTTTTTTCTCTCCGCTTTAATTTTTACCCAGATACTCTCAACCTGGCTTCCAGGATTTAAGTCATGGATCCTCTGAGAGGTGTAAACATCCTTGATATATAAATGCTCTTCCTCCTCCCTCCTGTTTAGTCTATTTCTCTGAAATACATTTGATCCTTCTATCACTACATTCCAGTCATGAGTCTCATTCCACCCAGTTTCAGTGATGCCTATTATATCATATCTTTGGCTGGTTCTTCCTTGCATGGAGCCCTGTAAACGTTGGTGTCAATGATCTTGTTATGTAACCCCCTCTCACAGGCCTTCATATTTGAGGTAATAATTCTCTACCTTTGCATGGAGCTACTGGCATCGTTGGTAGATCCCTGGGTCACCCACATTTTGGGGTAACAGTTGAGAATGATTTGATGATGTGTTCCTGCATGGTGGAGGGTTGGACTCAGTGACCCTTCTGGTCTCTTCCAACTCTATGATTGTATGATTTAACACATTATTGAAAGAAAATAGACTAAGACATTGAACATTGAATATTTTTAAAGAATTTTGTCATTAAAATTGAATTTAATCGATGTTGAGCAATATAATTATAGCTTTTTAAGCAAATAGGTTGGGTGGCAGGAATGTGTTATAGTCAGAGCAAAGAAAGTGGATTGATTTGGGAAAATGCAGTGAATAATACTTATGGGATCACTGATAATGAAAAGGTCAACATAAATGTGTTTTTAATGTATGTGTTTGTTTTTTAAGAAGATGGCTTGGGCTACAAGAAACAAAATGGATCAGTTTAAAGGGGGAAGAGATGGAGTGAGGATGATAGTTCGAGAATGATAGGATTCTGCAGAGTGGATGGATTGAGTAAGAATGTATGCTGGACTAAGAAACTTCTAGATGTTTGGATATTAGAGGACAAGACCTGTAGTGTTATGATATAGAACAAAATAAAACTGTGGTTAATTTAATAAACTCTGTGATGATTGTTTCCTCCTCAAAAAGAAGTCAATGATTGTCTGATTGTCTGGAGTCTGGGCCAAGGGTGTCCCAATCTGACAAGGGACCACTGAGGGGTAGAGGAATTTTAACTCTCTCCACTTAATTTTTTTTCTTTCTTAAATTTAAAACAGTTTATTTTCTTACATCTATCCTCTCAACACACGCAGACATGTGGAGGCTTGAAAATGGTTAGAAGGAGCCACTGTCTGTTCCAGTTTGTTTTTTTCCATCTGGGGTGATTTAAGGGGAAACAACTGAAACAACATCTGCGTTTCAGAGTGGGAAGCATGTGCTTATAAGGAAAGTGAGCATGAGCCTCCTCTACACCCTACGTAATTAATGCAGTTAATATAGTGTGTCAGTTAGCCCTGACACTGTTTGCTGACACTGAGAAGCAAGACTGAACAACAAGTTAGAGAGATGGGCCGCCAATACACTAGCCAAAATCCCTGATGCTGGAGAAGATGCTGGAGAATGCTGTCTGAAATGTACTGCTCCTGCTCCTTTAAGAACACTGAAGTTGTTCTTACATACATTACATGCCAGGGCTAAAGTGGGCTTACTTTCCTTTAGAAAAGGGGTATCGAAAGCCCGTGGTTTGTTCTTTGCAAAGAGATGAACATTGGTATTCATTAAAACTTGGGATTTTCACCCCAATGCAAGCAAAGGCCTGGCACATTTTGAAGCAGACTTCTGCCCATGAATCCCAGGGAACCACAGGTATAAATAAAAAATGAACCATACACAGAGCAGCTTGGGCCATAGATGTAGAATTCTTTCAGCAAGCTAAGGTCCTATCAGATTTTTTTTTTTTTTTTTTTTTGTCAGATAAATGAAAAGACATAGTGAATCTACCCTTCCCAAACAACTGGTGTTCAGAAGGCCTCCATATTGAGTCAATGTGGGGTTTATGCAGCCACAAACTGATGCCCTTCCACTTATTCAGGCTTTGATTTTCCTTTATGGCAAGACCTCTAACTATGGACGTGCTAGGAAATGACAAGTTGTTTTGATTACAAACATGCGTGATCCCCATGTATTCACTAGGGTGGTAGCTAGAGCATGTTCCTGTTCCAGGATGGAGTTTTGGTTAGTGAAGGGAGCTTGTGCTTCCCTCAGTGGCAGCATTGAAAAGACAGAATGATCTACAAGAAGGCAATACAATCAAATGTGCAGCAAGCAGGTTGTAGCATAAACCGTGAAGGAGGGAGCCAAAGGCGATGCTGTCAGGGATTCCAGGCAGGGAATCCTGGGAAAATGATCAGCCCACTGCAAAGATGTTGCATCATGCCCCAGCTGTGGGTAATTGCAAGGTTGCATAAGAAACTGGGGTCGCATGCAGATGGTAGAGGGAGGCGTGCAAACCTCTACCTGATTGGTTATGGATATGTATATAACAAAGCAACACCAGTATGTATTTGTCTGTTGACCAAACCTGGTGCCTGGCACAAGTTTTTGTCCGTCTGTCCTATGTTTTGTATATAACGGAACTTTGCTGCAAGATGAAGTGCCTCCTGTTTTGGAAGAAACTCCTCTGTGTGTGAGTATCCTTACTGGGGAACAAGGCTGCTGCTGTTGGCTCGCTGAACTCTGGCTTTTTCGCTGCGTTTCCGTGGGGCTGAAACTCCTATCAACCCCAACAGATGCTTATGTATCACTATAAAAAATAACATTAATTGGGATGCTTCACCATTTCCTGAACAACTTATAATTAGGTTAGATAAGAAACTACAGTGTCCAGTAGCTATAAATGTCTAAATTAAGTTATTTTGAAAGTACCCAGCACTTTGACATTTAAGAGTTCACAGTAATTGAAGCACTGAGTTAAAATTGCTCCTGTTATTTAAAAGATCATTATCTCCTTCAGTTAGATAGATAGAGACTATTTTCCACTCTGATGAGCCGTTCTGTTTGAGACAATTAGCCAGGCTTGAGTAGATTTCCACAGACCTGACTCCCACATATCACATTTCTGGTTGTGACACATGAAAAGGTTTGCATACACAGACTCAAAATAATCAATCTGTATTCAGCTCACAAGCAGACACCAAAACCCTTCACATGACAGAAATTCCAAGGCCAGATTCTAAACAGCCCTCATATAGCTCTTGAACAATAGATGCCATTTTGTAACCAGTTGAAAAATGGAAAGGAGGATGAAGCAAATCAGTGCCTCTTAGACTTCAAGGCAAGGCTGGAAAATTGGAAGGGGGCTGTTAGAAGAATCCCATGAAGCCTTCTGATCTAGAAAGTGGAGCCTCAGTGGAGCTACCATAACAACAGATCTGTACTTGTTAGTTTGTTAGTTTGTTAGTTTGGGAAGAATTACCTGGCTTCTGAAATACCATCTCATCATAGTTTTGTCACCATACCTTGAAATGTTGATGGCAAATGGGTGTTGTAGAGTAATGCCCATTATTTGCTCTAAAACAAAATATTCAAGGACTGTACTTCTTTTGAACATAATTTGCACTCTCTTCCCCACCCTCCATGCTTCCAGAAGTATGAATTACCCATCTGTGCTTTAAGAGAACACATTTACTCCTGGAGCAAGGATCTCTTGCTACTACCTACTGAGGATAAAATATACTTTCCCACCAGTCTTTAGATAATAAACAGCGGAAACGGACAGATAAGTAGATGTAAGGGCGCAGATGGTCATCCAAAATATCCTGGTTGAATGCACTGGCTATTTGTCTTTGCAATTTTGTACTTTTGTTAAACTAAAAATATGACTATAACAAAGAGGTGCATTACAACCATTAAGGATAAAACTTCTAAGACAGTCAGGTTATGACATTCATTGCCACCTACTTCTATGTTCAGGGTCACTACATCATCTAGCACAAAAGAAACAACCCACAAAATGAGAATTCCTATTACAGAGATAGAAAGGTGGCTCCAAAAGTGTACCCTCACACTTCAGCTGCTGAGGAAACCATGAGTTACTTGTGTTAATGAGTGTCCTATATGAACATACTGAAGTAAATGGACAGAATGGATACCACTGGGTGTATGGTGAAGAGCAAAACCAACCCATGCAGGAGAATTTGACCTAGAATAGAAATGACAACTGAAGCAGTAAAGCAACTGAATTTTGTGAGGCTGTGGAGTTCTCCAACCCTTATCCCACCAAATGTGAGGGTTTCTTCTCTAGAAATCACACCCTTGACACCAGATGTGGGGCTTCCTTTCAGGAAATCCCACCACTGTAACCAACTGTGGGGTTTCTACTTCTTAACCCACTAAATGTCAAGACTTCCATCATGCTTACTGCAATTCTGAAGAGTGAGGACTTTCCCTGAGCACTACTTCTGCTACTATGTAAGGACTTCCTTACATTGTGTGACACCAGCTGAGCAGATTGTTTAAGTGTCCTCAAGGTTGCTATGAGGAATTATATCACTTCTGTCCTCAATGTCCCTTTCTATATTCAGATAGTGTTGTCAGAGGCCAAAAGTATATAAAAACAAAAACAATTTTATTTTTACAGAAGTTGAACATAACAAGGCATTTATTTATTTTTAAACCTGACTGACTCTTAATCATAAATCTTCCATACCATCTCATACAATCCAAATGCCTCATTAAGCCCAGCTCAACTCATACACCAACTATCTCCAATCCCAACTGTCAAACGTCAGCCTTATGCAAATCACCTCAAACATTCCACCAATCAGCAGTTAATGCCAACATTCTCTGGACAGTAAGAGGAGCAATCCACAACACTTTGGGTTGTTCCCCACATGCCAGCTGGCCAGGCAGGAGTTCTCAGTCCAACATTCTTTTCAGTTATAACCATTACTCCTTTCCCCTTCACCATCAGTTTTTTATTTCCCGCCTTGCCAGCAGGTTGCATTTTACTCCCTTCATGATGGAATCATTAATTTTGAGACAATAGGTTCTTGTTGGGTGAGAAATGGAAAGTACTGTGAGGAAAAGGAGGCCAGATGAGGAAGAGACAGAGAAAACAGAAGTAATCACCATACCAGCGAAGAAGAAAAAGGCAGTTGAGGGACCACTTGATACCAGCTCACTGACTGCTTCCCAGCAAGTCATGGCTGTGGAAGACATAAAGTCAAATACCAATCAGGTGTCTGCTACCCAGCATGGCTCTGGTGAAATGAAGGAAAATGCCAACCAGATGTTCATTACCCAGCACAGCCCTGGTGTGGTGGAGAAAAATGCCAACTAGATGTCCATTACCCAGTGTGGCTCTGGTGTGGTGGAGGAAGGAAGTTTGAAAAGAATATTTTTTAACCTCCAGCAAATATGATTTAGAAAAAGTTGTGGTGGCCCCCTCCCACAACAGAAAAGAAAGAATGAGAAGGAAATTCTTCCTGGGAAAAAGATAAAAACATAAGAAAAAACCCACATGTGAGTAAAGTAAAAAGCAGGAGCAGACATACTACAGTCATTCAAAGAGAGCTGCTCATGACCAGGAAAAATTAATGGGGCTGCTTCAGTCTGCCATGTTGAAAATGCCAATTCTAAGGTGAGGGGTGGAACACAAGCTGCAGCAGGCACAGATTTCATTGGTGCAGTTATAATAGCCTATTAAGCAGCAATGCCCACTGACTGATATGGCTGGGCTATGGGAGAGAGGAGTGTAGAGTCCCCCTCCTGTCTGCATGCACACACTTCAATTGTTTAGAGCAGAGCTTTCCAAATTTTTTGTGTTGGTGACACACTTTTTAGACATGCATCATTTTGTGACACAGCAATTCAGTAAGTGGAGGCAGCCCCTCCACCCAAGTCTGGTCCCCTGCCACCGCTGCCACCCTTGCTGGAGTCTTCCCCAGCCTGTGATGGCAGTTGTGGTGGTGGGGGAGGCATCCCCTCACCCTGGGCCTGGGCCTGACCCACTACTGCCCTCAGTGGGGTCTTCCTTGGCCCCGGGCAGCAGCAGAGGCAGCCTCTTCACCCAGGTCTGGCCCACCACGGTGGCAGGAGAGGCAGCCCTTCCTTATGCTCATACAACACACCTACAAACTTCAGCCAATACACTGTTTAACACACAGTTTGGAAAGCTCTGGTTTAGAGTCTAAAAGCACAGCTAGCGAGTACAGCCCAGCAGCAGCAGCAGTCCATGATGGCATAGTCTGTCCAAGCTCAAAAGCCTGCAGGTCTGCAGACTAAAGAGTGATCCTCCAGAGAAAATTATTGATCAAGTGGACCTGGACAAGTTGATTCGTGATTATATTAGCAGCTCCAGTGCAGTCATGAGAAAGATTTTCCTTGTATCAAAGGAAAGCGAAACAGAAAGAAGTTCTCTTCTGTTGTACACACATAATCAGCCACTAATGGTAGCAGCTTAAATGGGGATGACTAGGAAAATTAAGAAGGATGAGGGAAAGGAAAAAGGACAAGGCAAAGGGTTCACCAGTGCTTTCCCCTCAGTCAGAGAAGAATGGAGTATTAGGTTCAGGCCTTCAAGCCACTTCTGGCCACCATCTTGAGAACACAGATTCCTCCAAGATAGGAGGGGTAAGAGCAAGGAGAGCTGCAGGCCAATTAGCAGCCATTTCAGAGGCTAAAGCACAGACACATGACAAGGAAGCCACACCTCAAGCTGTGGGAGGAGGGCTTTCTTACTTGGGGAGGGAGAGGGAGAGAAATGCCTATCTTAAACTAAAGCCTCACAGGCTTGGGATGAGGCATGCAAGCAGAAGTAGATGAGCTACTGGCACCATAGCTAATAGATACAAAAGAGAAAGTTCAGAAGGATGAAAAAAAGGTACAAAGAAAAGCTTACCGAAGTGCAGCACATCATGTCTAGATTGGGAGTGAGTTAAGGGAGGTAGTGAGAAAAGTCATTAGTAGGGAATTGGAGACTGGAGCTCAGAGCACTACACAACAAAACACGATTAACTCAATGACTTTAGCTGTCTTAATGAATTTATTAAGCATGCAAAGAGAAGCAGGTGACAGGAAGGAACAAAGAAGTGAGGGTGGCAATGCAGATAAACTGCAGGAAAGGCAGACAAAGCAGGTGCCAGACGAGCCAGTTTTAAAAAAAATGTTGCTACAACAGAAATACTAGAGTGAAGATGAGTTTTTCAAGGAAGGTGATGATGCTGAATCTGAAACTAATAATTCCTTGGAAGAGGATGAAACAGAGGAAACAAACAAGTTTTGATTGTTTGACGTGGCTAAGGCCCTTTCTACACCTTACCTTTTTCCAGCGCTGGGGTGTGGGGAATTGTGCGAGCAGCCTCCGGCAAGAGGCTCTCGTGTCCCTGCTGCTTCAACTCTGCATGAGCTGCTTGCTCGCGCAGAAGCCCCACCTCTTCCTTCCGCAGTGCAGCCTGGGAATTTCCCAGGCTGCGCTGGGGCAGGAAGCATGACTGGCGCGGCTCCGGAGGCTCCACACACCAGGTAAGTGTGCGTGGGACCCGGGAGCAATGTGTGATTGCGCACCATTTTCAGCTTCCAGCCAAAAATGAAAAAGTGTGCAATCAGCACCTGCCGGCCCCTGGAGCATCGCGCAATTGTGAGTGCATCGTGCAGATCGCTCCTCACAATCGCGCAAAGCTCCAGGCACCCTTTCGCATGGCAAATGCCATGCAGAAAGGGCCTAAGTTTAGAATGCTTAAGAAAATGCTATTGACTTTAGGAATAGAGGACACAATACAGGATAATTCACAAACAAAGACAGTTTAGTAGCTTCAGTGTTAAGAAGACGAACCTCTAGATTGCCTGAGATGCCAGAAACTTGCAGGTATTAAGCTTCCCCATGACTGCAAGCCTGGAGGTCTCAGAAGACAAGCAGTGTGATTCAATTATCACAAAAGACATTGTAGCAAGTGAGTGACAGATCTCCTTGTATGGAGCAGAGCTGAAATTGAAAGACACTTGCTGATAGTAAGCTTTGCCAGGGCTGCAAGTCTGCAGTGGGTGAGCAGCACATTGTGGCATGTGAGTAATAGGTCTTCAAGTGTGGAGCCCAGTCACTACTGGAGAGCAGCATGATCTGAAAGAGACTTGCTGGCATTAAGCTCCCCCATGGCTGAAAGTTTGCAAGTTTCAAAGGGCAAGCAGTGCTAGAAGACCAATGAGCAGATATTTTCTCTCATCTGTACCAAAACAGAAGGAGAAATTATACAGTTAAAGGGGCGGTTATTCATCTTCTGCAAAATGGAAGCCCTGCAGTCAATTAAAGGAAATTTGAAGGAGAATGGTTAGCTTCTATAGATTTAAAAAACAACCACCACCACCACCAACAGAGTATTTGCATGTCCCAATGGCAAACAGTTAGAAAAAGTACTTACATTTTCGGTTTAAGGATAGCCATTACCAATTAAAGGCACTTCTGTTTGGTCTTATGTCTGTTTCAAGGACTTTCACTAAAATATTAATCCCAGTGATTGCTCACCTCAGGGAGAAAGGAATTCAGCTGTTAGATGACATTCTTTGAAAGCAAAGTCTAGGGAAGTAGCTAGGACTTATGTAGGGAGAGCCCTGGAGTTTTACAAAGGTTAGCTTTTGACATAAACTTTGAGAAAAGCTGTTTAGAAACTAGCAAGAAACTGACATATTTAGGAGCAGACATTAATAAAGCATTGGGTTACCTGTTTTGTCACAGGACAGTAAGAAGAAGACAGGGAAGATTCTGCAAAGAATACTGGACATGGAATAAGCAGATATGATGTTTTTGGCAAGAGTACAGGGTCTGCTTATTTCAACAGTTTAGTTGATACTTTGGGCATGATTCCATACCAGAGACTGCAGCAGTTTCTAATCTCTTGTCCTGTTGTATATGATGAGGATGCACAGCTGGAAAGTGAAAATACCACAACCACTAAAGTGGTGAATATGCAAAAAGAACTTGGACAGAAGGGTGCCTTTTATGATTCATTTAAGGATAACTGTAACAATGGATGTAGGCATCTCTGGCTGGGATGCCCACTATCAGGGCTACTTGGTTTGGGGAATTTGGTCATGGCAAAACAAGGGCTGAAGTATAAATCTCCTGGATTTATACTCAAAGTAGCAAAGGTGCTCAAGAGACAGACCCCACAGTGATCAGTGATAACAGACAACCCCACAGTGAAAGCTTACATTTTCAACCAAGATCGAGATTGCTTGTTCAGTAATCCTCCAGAATATTGAAATAGGTGGAAGTGAATCTCAAATCACTATCAGCCACTTACCTCAAGGGTGACCTGAACATACATGCAGATTATCTCAGCAGACATACTATTCATCCAGGGGAATGAGCCATAAACCAAAAAGTTTTTCAACATTTGGAGGAGATTTGAGGTCCTTTCCAAGCCAACTTATTTGCAGTTTGTCAGAATTTCAAACTAAGTCATTATTTTTCAATAGATGGAGGCTCAGGCAGACAATATCATAATGCGCTGCAGGTCCCACGGCCAAAGAGGAAGCTATATGTCTTCCTTCCAGTACCAATAATTCAGGAGGTGATAGAAAGATCAGGATGGAGGGGGCAATGGTACTACTGATTGCTCCATACTGGCCCCATCACCCATGATTTCCAACATAGAGGCAAATGTCTGTGGAGAAACCAGGGATGCTGCCTTGAAGTCCCAATTTACTGCTCCAGAGGTCAGTGATATACCCAAATCATAGAGTTGGAAGAGACCACAGGGGCCATCGAGTCCAACTCCTTGCTATGCAGGAACACCCATCAAAGCATTCCCAACAGATGGCCATCCAGCCTTTGCTTAAAAATCTCCAAAGAAAAGATGTTTCAGACACATTACTGTCATCAGGGAGGGACTCAACAAATAATACTTATGACTTGACTTGGAAGGCCTTTCAAAAGTGGTTTTTGTCAAATGCAGTCTCCATGGACACTATTGCTGTAAAACATGTATTAGAATTCCTTCAAGATGGAATGAGAAAGTGTTGAGACCCAACACTTTAAAGCATCAAGGGGCTAATTGTCCACAGTTTTATATCTGGAGAGTACAAAGTTGGCAGGTCATTTTAACAGATTTCTGAGAGGGGCTGTTTTGATGGTACCATCAACTTTACATAGGTTTCCCACTTGAGATTTGAATTGGTCTTGGAAATTTTAGTTCAGTTACCCTTTGAACCATTGGAAGATGTTTAAATAAGTTTATTGTCATATAAAGTGGTGTTTTGGTGGCAATTACATCTGCAAGAAGAGTGTCACGGCTGTTTGCACTCTCAGATAGTAAGAACTTGTGTAGATCCAACATTTGTTTCAAAATTATGGTGATTCTGATACTGATACTGATAGCTGACAGCTGATAGCTAGATATTGATATATACATCTGCAAAAAATTTGTTGTAAATCATCACATGCATTGGAGAAGGAATGGCATTAGTTAGATGTTAGACTTGCAGTGAAGGAGCACATGAAGAGAACTAAACCAGTCAGGTGAACAGAAGCCTTATTTGTGTCATTTCATTCCCAAAACATTGGGGAATAAAGCCTCAGAGGAGATGGTAGCAAGATGGTTGAAAGCATGCAGTTTTCTGTTACAATTATACAAAGGTGCAGAGCCCCAAAAATAGCTGGGCTCACTCAACAAGGCCGATGGCAACAACTGTGGGCCAGGAGATCTCGGCGTCATTGAAAGAAATATGCAATGTGGCAGGCTGGAAAGAGCCATCTCCCTTCAAAGGGGATAAATGTAGTTCTGCACAAGTAGCTTTGGTTGCATGGTATTGCAAAAGTATGCAAGCAAGGCAGTCAGTCTCACCCTAATTAATGGGGGCTAACTCCCAAAGTGTTGCGGATTGCTCTTCCTACTATCCAGAGAATGAGAAGTTGGTACTTACCATGAATATTCATTCTGGGATTGTTGGAGGAGCAATCCACCCTGACCTAGTGGGTGGCTGCATGTAGATAAGTAGGGAGGAAAATAAAGAAAAATTACATTAAAGCAATAGGTTAGCAGGCAAGGCTTTGTATTGAAACAGATGGCGAATGGTAAAGGAGTAACGGCCGTAACTGAAAAGAATGTTGGACTGAGAACTCCTGCCTGGCCAGCTGGCACACGAGGAATAACCCAAAGTGTTATGGATGGCTCCTTCAACTATCCCAGAATGAATATTCACAGTAAGTACAATTTTTCATTCCATTCTCTCTTCTTTCCCAACAGCTCCTTACCCTATACTCTATTTTAAAACCAATAAATTAAACAATATTTTTTAATACAAGTCCATGACGGCACAGAAACCAACAGACTGTGCATTGCAAAAACATTCTCTAGGCAACGAAATAGACACATGTGCATCACCAGATGACCAATAGAGAAATCAAAGACATTATATAATTAGAAGAAAAAGATGAAGAAGCTCCATTCACTTTGCAAAAACAAGACCAGTAGTAGATCGTGATAAAGACTATAAAGTCCTAATCTATAAAAATTAGAATAAGGCTAAAGAAGTAAACAAAGTCCATCATCATGCCAAAACAATCTGAATAACATCCCCGTAGAATGTAAAGAACAGATTTAGGCTACTAAGCCTAATCGACTGGCAGCCAGAAGTACTGTGGACTAAAACCAGGGCCATTGTCACAGAGGAATGCAAAAAGACACTATCTCTAACCAAAAAGAAAGAAAAACCTCATTGGATGACAGATGAAACAGAGCAAGAATGCTGAACGCAGTTGTTCAGAGACTTATGTGTAGGAATAGAGAACTATCATGTAAAAACAACAGAAGAAGACGACAAAGAAAGCAAAACAAGAGACCTCTTCCATAGTATCTGAGAAATTAAAGAGAAATTCAAACCAAGCATAGGGATGCTATGACGGACAGGAACACATAGTGGGATTAAGACAATATAAAAAGTCAATGGAAGCAGTACACTGAGAAACTATATATAAGAGATTAAATGATGACAGATTTCTTCAGGGAAGAACCATTTCATGATGAAGCCACAATTTTAGAAAGTCAAGTGGAAAAGATTCTCAAAGCTATTTCAAACCGTAGAGAAGAATTCATTCAGATTCTAACAAAAACCTGCCAAGAAATATCCCCAAGAAAGGGGACACCAGGGAGAGTATTAACCACTGGGCTATTGTATTGATCTTCCATGCAAGTAAAGCAATATTCAAGATTATTCAGGAAAGGCATTTATCATTTATGGAGCAAGAAATAGCAGGTGTCCAAGCTACGTTAAGAAAATAAAGAGGCATCAGGAATCATATTGCAAATAGAAGTTGGATAATAGAGTGCACCAAAGTATTTCAGCGGAAAATCAACCTGTACCCTCGAGATTACAAGAAAGCCTCTAACTGTGAATAATGAGGAATTATAGTTCACTCTAAAAGAAATAGGAGTGCCACAACATCTGATTGTCCTGATGCACAACATATACTCTGGACAAGAGGCCATCAACAGCACACAATATGGAGAAACAGAATAGTTTCCCATTGGCAAAGTGGGGTCCAGCAAGTGTTGTCTGTAATTTGTATACAGAACATATTCTACAGAAAGCAGGATTAGACTTAAAGCAAGCAGACATGAAAATCAAGGGAAAGAACATTGAGAATTTTAAAAGTGCAGATGACACCATATTTTTTGCAGAGAATGGCAAAGGCTTGGAACAACTACTGCAGGAAACTAAGGAAGTAAGTGCAAAAGCAGAGTTACAACTGAATATTAAGAAGGAAAAATATAATGACCACAGATGATTAAATAACTTTAAAGTGGGTAACAAAAGAGATTGTAGCCAAGATATCAAAAGAAGACTAAGGCCATTTCCACACTACACTGTTATAGTGGTATTATTCTACTTTCTACATCCTGTGGAATTCCGGGGTTTGCAGTTTACTGAGGCTGAAGAGCTCTCTGGCTGAGAATTCTAAATGCCCCTCCTTAAACTGCAAAGCCCAGGATTCCACAGGATGTTGAAAGTGGAAGCGTAGCACTGTAACAGTGTGGTGCGGAAATGGCCTAAATCTCCTTTCCATCTGACTCCAAGGAAGCTGTTCCAGTGCTAAACCAGTGTCTGTTGTAAATAATGGACTAGATGAGAGCAAACAAATTGAAGATGAATCCGGCTAAGATAGAGGTGTTTTTGGTCAGTTGCAAGACAGATCATGGAACAGAGATTCAAGCTGTGGTGAATGGGGTTACAACCCCCCTGAAATCTCAAGTTCACTGTTTGAGACTCCTGGAATCTGATTTGAGCATTTCAGCAGTGGCTAGGAGTGCATTTGGACCCATGCCTTGATTACATCCCAACTGGGTTACTGTAATGCATTCTACATGGACTACCTTTGGAAACTTTTGGAGGCTTCACAGGTCCAAAATGTGATAGCAGGCTGTTGATTGGGGCTTATTATAGGGAGTACCCTGGGGCTGATTACAGGGAGCACCCTTGTTGAAACAGATTTGTTGCCTACCAGTGCATTTCCAGGTAGAATTCAAAGTGCTGGTTATGATTTTTAAAGCCCCGTATGGCTTGGGTCCACACTACGTGAAAGACCATATCTCCCTATACAAGCTTACCCTTGTTATAAGAGCTTTGGGGCAAAGCTTTCTCTTTGTCTCACCACTATCATAGTCATGTTTGGTGAGGACATGGGAGAGAATCTTCTCAGTGGCTGCTCCCAGATCATGGAATTCCTTCTCGTGGGAGGTTCACTTGACCCCCAGTATCCTTTCTTTTTACCAGCAAGATAAGATCTTTTTATTCAGGCAAGACTCAGAAAGGGATTTGGGGAATGGGGGGGATTATGTTTTTATTTTTATTTTTTGTCATGATCAGTGTTTTTATATTGTTTTAATCTTGTTTTTAATTGTATTGTTATTTTTTTTAAAAAAAACTTATATAAATAATGTTTTAACTGTATCTTGTCCTGCCTAAGAAGGATGGAATATTAACCAAACAAACAAATAGTGTGACCTCTAGTGGCCATATCAGATGCTGCAGCTGGAAACCACTAAGGCTGTGAGAGCTGCAATTGTTTTGCTCAGCCTCTCTGATGAAGTTATGCCGAGATTCAGTTCTTGATTGAGAACAAATGGGCTTTTTTCTTTTGTGTCTGTTGTGTGCATAAAATAAATAAAAAGTTTTTTTTTAAGTTTGAGGATCTCATGTTGGAAAAAAAGTAGCAGCAAATGTTAGTATTCATATTCAGCAACTTGTTAACCGGAGGAAAAAAATTAATCCTGGCCTATGCCACTGCCAGAAGGGTCTCTCCCAATTGAATTTGCAGGCTATGATAGTTACATGTGCTGACGTGTGGCTGTATCAATTGTAGGCAAAATTGGATTTGTGTATTATTGCTTTTTAAATTGCATGCCTAGTTCAGCAGAATTGTTCATCAGTGCTTACTATCTAATGCTTAATAAGAAGCCCCAGAATACTTTGCTGCCAGGATATAATGCAGACTTTAACTGCCCAGTTAAAATAAATTACATGAGGTCCTGATATTATCAACTTATCTAAATCTGTTTATATTACAACCAATAATTAAATGCCAAGGATACTGTATAAAAAAATGTGACTCAGTCATTGTTACGTCAGTTTTTATAAAAAAAAAAATCACCTATTGGATGTAGCAAAGAAGCCTGGAGGATATGGGTCTCTGAAAACACATGAAAAGCAATAATCTGAGGAGACACGTTGGATTCTAAAATTCTGTCTGATTTGTACTGGAATGTGTTTTGCTGTTATATGTGGAAAGTCTGTTCCACTGATATATGAATAGTGTCCCTAAGCTAAGTATATCTGACTAGCAATGAGATTCAGGGCACAGCCTAACTTAACTGTATTTACTTTAGCTATGTAAATAAATAGTTAATGTAATTTAATTTAACTATTTAAAATAAATATTTTAATAAATATTTCCAGGCCAATGTACAACAGATAAAAACATTGTCTGGCATTCTGTTATTTGGTTACCATAAAGTCATAGAATTGTAGAGATGGAAGAGTCCACAAGGACCGTAGAGTCCAACCACCTGCCATCCAGGAATATACAATCAAAGCACTCCTGACAGATGGCCATCCAACCTCTGTTTAAAAAACTCCAAAGAATAGACTCTGCCACATTCCGAGACAGTGTATTCCACTGTTGAACTGCTCTTACTGTCAAGAAGTTCTTCCTAATGTTTAGATGGAAGCTTTTTTTCCTGAAGTTTGAAGCCATTGCACCGTGTCTTAGTCTCTGGAGCAGCAGAAACCAGGCTTGCTCCATCTCCATATGACACCTCTTCAAATATTTAAACATAGCCATCATGTTGTCTCTTAACCTTCTCTTCTCCCAGATAAACATACCCAGCATGGTTTCCAGGCCTTTTACCATTTCGGTCGCCCTCCTCTGGACACATTCAAACTTCTCAATATCCTTCAAGAACTGCGGTGCACAGAAGTGGATACGGTATTCCAGGTGGGGTCTGACCAAGGCAGAATAGAGTGATGCTATCACTTGCCTTGACTTGGACACCATAATCCTATTGATGCAGCCATAATAGCATTGGCTTTCTTAGCTGCCACATCACACTGTTGATTCGTGTTCAGCTTGTGATCAACTAAGACTCCTAGATCCCTTTCATAGGTACTGTGGTTGAGCCAGGTGTCACCAATCCCTATGCATTTCAATTTTCTTTCTTTTTTCTTTTTCTATTTTTTTGCCCAAGTGTAGTACCTTGCACTTCTCTCTCTCTCTCTTTTTTTTTTCCTCCCAGCTGTCCAACCTGTTTAGGTCAGTTTGAATTCTGATCCTGTCCTTTGGGATGTTAGCTACCACTCCTAACTTGATGTCATCTGTAAATTTGATAAGAAGGTCCTCTATTCCACCATCCAAGTCATTGAGAAAGATGTTACATAGCACTGGGCCAAGGACAGAACCCTGTGTCACCTCACTAGTCATTTATCTCCAAGATTAAGCAGAGCCATTTGGGCTTGTTTGGTCAACCAATTACAAATCCACCTAACAGCACCATTGTCTAGTCCACATTTTACTAACTTGTTTGCAAGAATATCATGGGGAACCTTGTCAAAGACCTTACTGAAGCCAAGATGCTATATCCACAGCATCCCCTTCATCTGCCAAACTAGTATCTCTATCAAAAAATGAGATAAGATTAGTCTGTCATGGCTTGTTTTTGAGAAACCCAGGTTGACTTTTAGGCGATTTCCATACAACACTGTTATAGTGCTATTATTCCACTTTCAACATCCTATGGCATCCTGGTTTTTGTAGTTTAGGGAGGGGCATTTAGAATTCTCAGCCAGAGAGCTCTTTAGCCTCAGTAAACTGCAAACTCAAGAATTCCACAGGATGTTGAAAGTGGAATAATAGCGCTATAACAGTATAGTGTGAAAATGGCCTCAATGATCACACAAATCCTTTCTAAGCACTTATAGACTGACTGTTTCATGATCTACTCTAGAATTTTTCCCAGTATGGGTGTCAGGCTGACTGGGTGGTAATTTTTGGGTCCTCTTCTTTTCCTCATTTTGAAGATGGGGACAACCTTTCCCCTCCTTCAGTCTTCTGGGATTTTTACCCCAGAAATTCACAAAGGTTATTGCCAGAGGGTTCTGAGACAATTTCTGATAGTTCTTGTTACCCAAGGGTAAAAAGTGTAGTTAATCTGTTCTTGAAGCCTTGAATTGATTTAGAGTAGCCACATATTCCTGTACTAGCTCTTTAGCTGTACTGTGCTGCATTTCCCTTACCACATCATTTGCTCAATTTTCTCCAGGTAGAACATTGCTTTCCTTTGGGAAGAAATCCAAGGCAAAGAAGCTCTTCAGTAATTATGCTTTTTCTCTGTTCCCTGTTAGCATTTCACCATTGTGTCCACACAGAGGCCCGACCATTTCCTTGTTCTTCCTTTTGCTATGGACATAACCAAAAAAAGCCCTTCTTATTGTTTTAAACCTCTCCAGCAAGTCTGAGCTCATTCTGCATGTTAAGCTTTTCTGACTGTCTACCTACACATGCTGGCCACTTATTTTCCTCTTTGGTGATTTCCCCCTTTTTCCATTTCTTGTACACGTCCTATTTAGATCTTGGCTTCCTTGAAAGTTTCTTAGACATCCATTCTGGAATCTTCAGACACCTCCCATTTTTCCTCCTCATCGGAATTGTTTGAAATTGTGCCTTCAATACCTCCCATCCACCATGAACTCCCTTCTCTTTTAGTATTCCTGACCAGGTATCAAGCCAGTATTTATTTTTATTAGGAAGAAGAGTACTACCAGTCCTCCATTTAGAATCATTACAAGCAACATAGATCCCAGGGAGCTGCTGGGGGTTTTATAAGCAGTTGTCTCAACACACCGCGTGCTTAATGAGTCACTGTCTCCTATTTAACATCTGTTGGGATTGGCATAGTCTCTCCTTCAACAGTCTTCAAAGGATGGCAGTATGTCCTCAGCAGCTGCCACCTCCTACTGGAAGTAGCACCCCCCCCAACTGCCTCAGCCCACAGCTTCTCATACTCAAAGAACCATCATCAGAAGCCAGAACCCCCTGGAAAATCTGACACCTGTATGCCTGAATCTTCTGACTCCAGAGGGTGAGTTACAACATGCACTCTGCCTAGATATTTTCTTTGCCCAGACTTGCTTCCTTGCTAGTTGCTCCTGCCCTTCCCCCTTTGGTCTGCTCATCATCTCTAGCTCCATTATTCTCCCTTCCTCCTTGCCCGTGTCCAACAATCTCCCCCCCAGATTGCTGTCGCGGTCTTTTTTCCCCCTTCCTTGTTATTACCCCAAAAGGTAGGGGATCTTGAGGTCCAGCAGCAGTGTCAGCCTTTCCTTAGAAATTGGGGGAATTGCAGCTCAAAGGAGGCCTGTGAGAGAGGGGGGTTAATGGCAAGATGTTTCAGCTGTGTATACCAGTACAAACTGTAGGACTCCAGTTAAAGGTTTAAACAAGGTGTTTTTATTGGGAATTAAAGACACGCACACAAGAGACCTGGACAGATTGGAGAACTGGGCCAAGGCTAACAAAATGAAATTGAACAGAGAGAAGTGTAAGGTCCTACACTTAGGTAGAAAAAATGGAATGCAGAAATATAGGATGGGGGACACGTGGCTGGATGGCAGTACGTGTGAAAGGGATCTAGGAGTCTTAATAGACCACAAGCTGAACTTGAGTCAGCAGTGTGATGCGGCAGCCAAGAAAACCAATGCAACTCTCGGCTGCATCAATAGGAGTATGGTGTCTAGATCGAGGGAGGTACCGGTACCACTCTACTCTGCTTTGGTTAGACCTCATCTTGAATACTGTGTCCAGTTCTGGGCACCCCAATTCAAGAAGGACATGGTCAAGCTGGAGCAGATCCAGAGCAGGGCGACCAAAATGGTGAAGGGCCTGGAAGCCAAGCCCTATGAGGATAGACTTAGAGAGCTGGGTATGTTCAGTCTGCAGAAGAGAAGGTTAAGAGGGGACATGATAGCTATGTTTAAATATTTGAAGGGATGCCATGTAGAGGAAGGAGAGGGCTTGTTTTCTGCCGCTCCAGAGACCAGGACAAGGAGCAATGGATTCAAGCTGCAGGAAAGGAGATTCCACCTGAACCTCAGGAAGGACTTCCTGCCAGTCAGGGCTGTCTGGCAGTGGAATATGCTACCTCGGAGTGTAGTGGAGTCTCCTTCCTTGGAGGTTTTTAAGCAGAGGCTGGATGGCCATCTGTCGGGAGTGCTTTGAGGGTATTCCTGCATGGTAGGGGGTTGGACTGGATGGCCCGTGTGGTCTCTTCCAACTCTACATTTCTATGATTCCATGATTCTATGAGACCAAGCAGCCTCATGAACCATACAAGGCTAATGAAGGGAGAAGTGAAAAAGGTTGGATAGAGGGAGATTTTGGGTGTAAAGGGAGATATTTACTAGTCCAGAAGAAGGCTGAAATGGAGTAGCTCAGACCATGGTCAGAAAGTAGCACAGAGCATGGGAATCTAGGAGCTGACTTGCAAGTGACACCCAACATACTAGCAAATTGCTGAGGCAGGGCTAGACTTTAAATACTCTTATTTCCTACCCTGACAGAGTTAGTATTAATGGCTATCTGGCAAAGAGGGTCCAGAACAGGCTGATTTTCTTACTTTGAGTGACAAAACCTCAATGGGAATTCTGACAACCTCTTAATGTCTTGGTTGGGTAAGGTGAATGGGGAAGGTCTCTGTAGGAAATGTGCAGAGCAGGAATGTTTGCTTGTACCTGGGCAGTTTCATTCACTATTGTATTTGGAGGTCAGGTCATTGAAAGGATTATTGGAAGCCCATTCATGCCTGGCTTTCTCACCTAATCTTCTTGAACTTATGACCTGGCCATACTGAGGCCATCCTGACCTAGCCCATGCTTACAGTGTCCTGCTTACTGTATTTTTCCTAGCTGTGAATGTCCAGTAGTTATATGAAAATGATATTTTATGCCAATTTTGCTATCCTGCATGATGGGTGTGTGTGTGTAAGATGTGGTAACAATGTTGCTTCACCTAGAGCTCCTTTGACACTTTAAGAAGTTCCACACTGCAGCCTGATCTGGAGGTATGCAGCATTCAATATTTTTGGCATTTGCTGCCACTGCCGTATCTGGTGGTCTGCAACCAGCCTTATTATCCTCTGCATCCAGCAGGGAAAATCTGAACCACCACAGACTTCACATTTCCAGCTACCCTTCCACTTGTACACATAATTAAAACACTTCGAACAGCCACCCTTGGTTGAAAGGACCAAAGTCATATGAAGTTGTGAAGACTTGGCTGTATCCCAGAAGTGCAAGAGGGATGGAATGCCTTGGGATGGAGGTCCACAAGTGCAGTCAAAGAAAGCATTGTCACATACTGTGGACATACTGGTCTTTTCAGCTCAGCAAATTATGTATGCTAGAGACTGTTTTTGTGATCAGAAATCTTTGAGCTTTACAACAGTGGAGGTGAACAACTGGCTCTGCAGATGGCGCCAGGAATGATTTGGCTTCTTGGAACAGAGTCTGCAGTTTCATTAAGATGGTTTGTCTGCTGGCACATGATGGGCTGTACCTCACAACAGTTAGCAGGAAAGTTCTTCTTCATGTTCTCTGTGACTCACACAAATGGATAGTCTGCACCTGCACAGTACTGCCTTCAGAACCTTCTAGAAGCTTTAGGCCTAGCATTTTGGCAGGAAACCTGCCCCCTTCCCCTGAGGTTATATAAAGCCCCGTGTTGCACTTGTCCCCAGTTCCTTTTTTTCTGCTGCATTCGTATGCCACTAGGAGCCTTCTCTTAATGACTTCTGACTCTACTTGATCAGACCACCATCCCTAACTTTGTATGGCATTGACGTCATTCTTCAAATGGTGTCAGTCTTGTGACACAAAGATCCCAGACTGTGGCGGTCACTCAAGATGTTTGTCTTGCCTCAGCGAGACACACATTGTCTCAGCCTATGCACACTGTCGGGCCTTCACACCTCAGACTCGGAGGAACAGGAAGCTCTGACTTCAGTCTTTGCTGTTGGAGAAATCCCTCCAGCCGTTGACTTCCTCTTCTTCTTTGACTACCAGAAAATCCTCCTCCACTTGCTCTCTACAGGAGTCTTCCTCAAAGAAGTCTCTCTATTACTCCTCCATGGAGTCTTCGAAGAGGGCTGGGCATTGTTTTTTCGAAGGAACTTTTGACAGGAGGCCCCTGTTACCTTGATTTCTGGGGGTCCCGGGAGGGACACCTCAATGTGCTCAAAATAATGGGGAATGGGAATTAGCTTAGAGCACTAGTTAGCAATGCGAGAGGCAGGGCAACGTAGCGAGATCTTGAACCCAGTGTCTACGGGGTCAGGCCGAGTCAAGGAGCAAACAGAAGTAAATAATAATAGTTGTTTTATTGATGTACAGTCAAACACGTGTATGCAACTCACTCACACGAAGAACTATTGAAATAAAGGTAGGAGTTGGATAGAGGGATTTTAGGAGGAGGTTTAGTATGGGAAGTACTACACCTGTCCTGAAGCCCGGGTAGTCTGAAGACGAAGTCCGTTGAAGTAAGGATTCTCAGCACGAGGAGCCGAGGGGAAGGCTCGCTGGACAAAGCGACAGCAAGGCGGGATGGAAGCCAAGAGCGATTCGGTGAGACGCTCAAAGTCAGGGGTTCTTATAGGGGAAAATGTGGCCGCAGGCTAGTCCGTTCTTGGGGATAACAATGAGTTTTGGGCTGGAGGCAAACCCTCTGAAAGGTCAGTACTTTAGATGATTGAATCTAAAGACAGAGTTGTCAATACCATAGACAGTATGCAAACACAGAGTGCTGGAGAGTTGTATAGTCCACTCAACAAGCTGCCTGCTCAGAGCAGGGGATCTTTTGTTAACAGCGTGCATACATAATGTGATCTTAAGAGGTACTTGCCTTGAGGTCTCCTAAAGGGGGGCACTCTGGCTATTTCTGGCCTGCCTGGATTTGTTTGGAATGTTTCGGCTATTATCGGCCGTGCCTGTGTGTGTGCTTGTCCAGGGGCTTTGCAAGCAAGTGGAGAGGAATGGGTAGAGAAGGCCAAATTACTGATATCAAATGATATCTAATATACCACAAGCTTGGGCTAGAAACTGTGGTAACAATCCCCCCCCCCAGAAAATGGGCGATGTTGGGGACAATATTGAACATTTTCCAATTAAAACAAAAATAGTTTTGGAGCCAAATAGGGATCTAAAGGTGCAGCGGTAGTATTACTCCATGAGCAAAGGGGAACCTTCGGGAAACACGTAGGGTTTCTATCTTATAAACACATTGCTAACTAAATCTAAACACATTCACACAAATGCATAGAAACAATAAACAACAAACAACAATAAGTTGTCCTGTCAATTGAGAAGCGGCAGTAAATGAGCAGTTGAGGCAAATAGCAACGTACAAAACAGTTGAATCTTGAAGCAAAGCGTGCCTTCCAATGAAGCACTGCAAATCTTGAGCAAGGAGAAAGTGAAAGTTGTTACAATGTATCGAAGTTTGCAGAACTAGGTAACAATCGCGAGCTGACTATTAGCTGTTTGCATCTTGCAGATCTTGGAGAAAGGAATAGTCCATATGAAGCTTCTTCGGTGATCAAGATAGCAAAAGTCTTTTAAAATGGGTTATTGAGTACAAAGTCCTTTGTCTCTGTCAGGAGGTGTTTGGGTCACCCCCCCCCCATGGTCCCACAGCTGCTGCAGAGGACTCGGGCATCTCCTTGGACCGGCTCCCGATTGGAGCTGCGATTTTCTTCTTCACCCCCCCCCCATGATACCCGGGGGAGATGGTCAGGTCCGGGGGTCTTCCCAGCTCTCCGGAGCTGTAGACCTATAGCTATTTTGGCAACAGAACTGACAACAAGGTTATCCAATGCATAGATAAAATGCAAATTACCAGCTCAGCGGCTGATGGGAGTTCAAGTTGAAACAGTCTTTGTTCGCTGTGATCTGAAAGTTTGTGTGGGAGCAAGGATTTAAATAGCTTCCAAGTATAGAGCTGTATTGGCCATAGGAAGGCCAATTTGGGTAGCGAGGCTGTGGATTCAGAACCCGCATCAATCCACCAGCCCTGAGGCTGGGTTAGCCAAAGTCATCCGGGAATGAGGCTGGATTCAGATATCCAAAGCCATTCCAGAACAAGATCGAGTTCCAGTTAGCAGACAAATAGCCAAAGTCATCCCATAACAGGATGGGATTCCACTTGGCAGTTGGTTCGCCGAGGTCCCCCTCATCGCTCAGACCCAGAGCTGGGCTCCAAGCCTGATTATGTATACCGAGGGCTTCGGGGTCTGCAGGTATGGTGCTGGTGGCTAGATGTAGGTTCTGAGTGCACAACTTCCCTACCTCAAGAAAGCTGGACTCTGAGGCAGGCCTGAAAGACGTTCGCCTTCGGATAGGCTTTTGAAACCCGATGGGATATTGTAATCAAAACAACTCACACCAACAATAAACTATTTACAAACTACGAGCCTCGGAGCTCTCAATAAAACTGGCCAGCTTGTAGCTGGAAAATTTGTTTCTTGACCCGCAGTGCGAGGCCAATCAAGCATATGGCTAGTATGATCTGAAAGACTACTAGTATTATTAAAGGGTGCAAGGCGAAGTGGGTGATCGCTTGCCCCGTGGATGACCAACTGAAGGTGTCCCACCATGACTGTTGGGAGGTTGATTCCAAATCTTCGGAGGACTCAACAATTACCTTGGCGGAGTGGTTAACTGTCAATGCAATCTGATGGTGGGAGTGTGATACCTCCTGTATTCTATTGGCTAGGCAGGTGAGATTCCGTAGCCGTGTAGACACAGGAATCTCATCCTCGATGTGGAATCCGACTAGTTCGGACTCCGTAGGCACGTATCCAGTCTCTAAGACATAATCTTTTATCTCCCGCCTGAGATAGAAGTTTTTCCCAAAACAATCCTGTACGTGCTGCGAGCAAAAGCAAGGGTTGCCAGCGGTACGGTTGATGTTTACGATCGCACCACTAGGCAATACTGTCACATGTGAACACGGGGTTCTTAAGCAAAAACACTCATTATTAATCTGTGCCATGACTGTATAGTTTACCGGTACTACTACATATTCAGAACTCTGGGCTAAGTCTACCTTTAGGGAGTACCTGTATCTGGGAGAATAGTTCAAAAGGATATCTCTTTTGAAACCAAGGTAACAGATGTGAGTTTCATAGCAGGGCTTCTGCCTCCTGCTAAGGATTCCAATGGCAGATCGCCTGCACGTTGAATTGCCAATTGGTTGTGAACTGGGTCGTGTATTTGGGAGAGGCTCGGTGGATATATTTAAACAAAGGAAACAATACCGCGATCCATGTGAATGATCCCATTCCATCTCCCTGTAGGGAGTCCGTCACTATCTTACACTAACCTACACACACACACACACACACACACAGACACACACATACATATACACATACACACATACATACATACATACACAAGGGCTATCTACAGAAGCAAGGGAGTCAGAGAGGTCGCCACTCCTCTCTGTCCTGCTCAGACAACGTTCATTTACCCATTGTCAAAGGCCTTGTAAATTGAGACAAATGTCTCAGAGAAGTTAACGGCTGGCACTTCCTTGTGACTTAAGGAAGTCTGACAAATCACTGGACTCACATTGGGCTTTTGGGTGACTGGATCTTCCGACTTGGGGATTACCATGGAGGCGGGATCGACAGGCTGACCTTTCCATTCTTTGAGCTGGGAGACGTAAAAGAATTTAAGCCAGTCTCCCTTTTTCCTAGGTATGTGGACCTGATAGACCGCGGGGGAAATCCTTTTCACAGTGGGGATGGGGCCCACCCGTTTAGCGGCAAGAGAGTGCTTGTCCTTATAGAAGTTCCTATACAGGACCAACTGCCCTTCTTCCCACTGGCACGGGTGATGAACCCATCCCAGTCTTTTATCCATCTTTTGCAGGTTCTTGCCTAGTTGCTCTGCTACCTGCCTGTGTATTTGACTTATATGCTGGATCAGATTCTTCACCCACTCGTTGTTCAAGACAATGGGTTCCAAATCTGAAGGCAAACTGGTGTCAATCCAGAAGGCTTCTGGCAACATCATTTTACACCCTGTCATAACCATGTGTGGAGTAAAACCATGTGATGCCACGGTGCCCCTGAATGCCATCAAGATGATGGGCAGTTTGATGTCCCAATCCTTCCCCGAGGAGCACACAGCCTTCTGGAGTGCCTCCTTCAAAGAACGGTTGGTACGTTCTATTTGCCCTGAGCTTTGCGAGTGATGCACAATGTGGAATCGCTGGCGTGTGCCCAGTGCCTTGCACAACTCTTGGGTCACCTCTCCAGTGAAGTGAACTCCAAGATCCAAGTCAAGGTCATGTGACATGCCCCAGCGAGCCCAAACATTGTTGAACAGCAGCCATGCAGCTGTGCTGGCTGTATTGTCTCTGCAGGAAAAAGCCTCGACCCATTTGCTAAAGGGATCAATCACCGTCAAACAGTACTTGTTTCCTCTAGGTGTAGTGGGCAAAGGACCTATAAAATCAATTTGGATTTGGGTCCAGGGACCCTCAATCCGTTGGTGCTGAATGGGAGCTTTGGGTCCAGAGGGGTTAGCATTGACCATGGTGCAAGACAAGCAATTGTCAACCCACTGGTTAACATCTTGCTTCATCTGGGGCCACCACTCGCTTTCCCTAACTCTGTCCAACGTGACTCCTCATCCACGGTGTTCCTGCTCGTGAACGAACTGGATCACATCTCCTCTAAGGTCTTTTGCACTATCCAATGGCGCTGGCCACTGGCATCGACGGCCCAGAACACTCCATCTGTCTGCTCTATTTTAAAGCGGCCAGACTTGTCAGAGCCGTTTCTGGCCAGCTCGGAAATTTCTGGGTCTCCCTTCTGAAGGATGCCTAAGTCAAACATAGGGGGAAGCATCAGCTGTTTGGGATTGACATTGATGGCAGCGATGGGAGCCCCATCGTCCATCAAAGCAGTGTCCCTGGCAAGGGCATCTACCCGGTTGTTCCAAATGCAAGAAGCCGTGCCCTTCTTTTGGTGCTCTCGGACAAGAGCAAGCCATGTAGGGGCGGTCCTCTCTTCAATTTGGGCAGCAATGAGAACCCATTTGTCCTGATGGGCTATGGGTTTCCCATCTGCAGTTTTTAAGTCATTTTGGATCCAGATTGGAAGCCACACACTGGCTGCTTTAACAGTCCAATCTGAGTCAGTGTAGATGGCTAATGGACAGTCAAGCGGTTCGTGCTCTAAGATAGCCTTCAGAGCTTCTACTTCTGCTGCTTGGCTGGAGTGGGGCTGGGCTTTCCCCTGTAGGGTGAAGAAATCTGTGACTCGGATCACTCCAAAGCCTGTCTGTGGGCTACCGTCCAAGTGCATGGAGGAACCATCTCAGAACCAACTTGTAAAACCCTGCAATTGAGCCTCTTCAAGGGAAGCTCCCCACTCAACCGGCCAATTGGGTTTATACATTGGTGGCAAAGGACACTCATGCGTGGCTCTGGTCACAACTAGACCATAGGGAGCTGGTGGATCTTGTGGCTGTTTTTGAAAATCCACCCCACGTGACACCAGGGAAACAGTCCATTTGGCTATCCTTGTGTTGGATACCTGGCTGTTCTGGACTTTTCCAGACAGAATATACTTAAGCGGTGTGGGGGGGGGGTCTGGACAATCACACGGGTGCCTCCAATCATAAATTCCCAGTGCATTAGAGCCCAGACGAGTGTGAGGCATGTTTTCTCACAAGGGGTGAGCTCATGGGAGCTCAGATTATGGGAGGCATATGCTATAACACGCTGCGTGCCATTCAATTGCTGCGACAGAACTGCTCCTATACTCCTATCCGAGGTGACTAGTTGTATGAGGAACGGTTTGGACATGTTTGGGTGAGCCAATGCTGGCGCTTTCATAAGATCCTCCTTGAGTTGGGCAAATGCCTGTTGCTGTGCAGATCCCCACTCCCACTGGGCATTCTTTTTCAACAGGGCATATAGAGGCTTTGCCTTGGCAGCGAAAGACTCAATAAAATCCGTAGAGAAATTGAAGGTTCCCAGGAGTGAGCGGAGAGAGTGCACGTCTGTGGGGGCAGGTAATTTGGCAATTACCTCAACCCTTTGCGCATCAGGAGTGCGTCCTTCTGTTCCTAAACAAAGTCCTAGGTATTTGACCTCCGTGGTCACCAACTGTGCTTTTTCTCTACTGGCTTTAAATCCGGTGTCCCTAAGGATAGCCAGTACTTCATGGGTAATGTCCCTAGTTTTGTCTTCCAAATCAGAATGGATGAGGATGTCATCCATGTAGGACAAAACGTGGGCTCGTGAGGCTGGCTGCAGCCTAGTCCACATCTTGACTATGTGCGCATGGCAGATGCTAGGCCTCGAATGGAAACCTTGAGGGGTTCTTTTGAAGACGTACTGATGCCCTCGGAATGTGAAGGCGAACTTGTACCAGCACGCTTTGTGCAGCGGTATTGAATGAAAGGGGTTAGCAAAATCCAATACGCTGTCGTATTTGGCTCCAGCCTCAATAGCAGACAAGATCTCATTGTATTTGGCCACAACTGGTGCTATGGGGGGAGTGACGGAGTTCAAAGGTCTGAAATCCACTGTCATTTGCCATGTTTTACCGTCGGCCTTGAGCACAGGCCACAAGGGTGCGTTACAGATGGACTGCATAGGAGTGACTACGTCCCACTGGACAAGTCCTTCAATCATTTTTCCTATGCCTTCCTCTGCTTCTGCAGGATACTTGTACTGCTTTTGTGGCGGGGGATCCTTGCCTTCGATTAACACACAAGCACCCTTCACCTTGCCACACTCAATTTTGTCTCTAATCCAAACTTCACGGAACGCTTGTACCCACGGATCACTAGCAACACACTGCACGGGGGCAGGGGCCTTAATAGCAGCACAGCGGTGCACCGCGGAGATCTCAGGGGGTCACTGGTCTAACTGCCACAAAAACCCGTTCGCGTAGTCCACTGTAAGCTTATTTCCCCAGAGGAATCCGATGCCCAAAAGGCCTTCATCTTCCCCACGTTTCTCACAAGCCCGCAGTTTAAAATGGAATGTTTTAATGGACATAGGGATATTGGTCCATGCTTTAGCTTGGTGTCCCCCCCCCCACCATATCCAGTCAATTGGACAGTCTCAGGGGTAGACCCACTGTGTCTCACCAACTTCGGGTGCAGCACATTCAGCGCTGCACCAGAATCCACAAGAAGGGTGGCAGGAGTCTTGTCCCTCTTGGTCCCAATGCCTGCCTTCACCCAGAACCTTCCCCACTTCTCTGGCTTCAGCCGAGCCACAACATTGCGAGGAAGCTTCCTGGACCGGGGGCACCCCTATTCCCGCAAATCCAGGTTGGGATAGTAACCAACCAGAGGAGGGCCGTTGGTCATGGCGCTGACCGGCTGTTTATTCCGCGCCTGAAGCTGCTTCTCCAGGGCCTCTAGGAGCTCAGATGTTGACCTTTTGTTGAACTGGCTCATGTCCAGTCCGAATTTTCTTAGCATGCCCCAGATCTTTACTCTATCGGAAGAGTAAGTCTGGGCTGTTGGGTTGTAACCACCGGACATCTCCCTAGGGGCACCAGGGTCCAGAGTCTGCTTTGGGGCTGCAGGTGGCTGAGCAGAGTTCCCTCTCCTGTTAGGCTGACTGTGGGAATCCCTAGCCTACCACTGTCTGTTGTCCTGTCTGGGAGGAGGGTGCGAGTTCCAATTCCCCTTCGGGACAGAATTCGGAGCCGTCTTCCTGTGCTGGGAGTGGGGTCCATAATTGGAGTATGTGACCTCCTGTATGGGCTCCCAATTCCCGGCATCACGTCTATGAGGCTTATGAGGGGGCTTCAGAGAACCAGCCTCATAGAGCAGGTCAGCGACCCGTCAAAGGTTGTTTCTGAATTCCTCCCAGCCGGTTGTTGTGGGGTCCACTAAGCTCAGGGCCATTTTCGTCTCATGGTTAAGACCTCCGCAAAGGAGAGTCTTAAACTCCACCTGATTGAAATTGTACCCTCCTGGGGCCAAGGGGACCTTCTCAGCTAGGATGGCCAGAAGCTGCTTCCGAGCCACTTCAGGGTTCTCTCTGGGACCCTGTTGCTCCATGACATACAGGACGCTAGCACTCTGCCCAGGCCACAAAATCCTTATTACCTCCCTCATCCAGTCGTGGGCCTCAAGTCTCACTAATCCTCGAGCCGCCACGGCTGATTCCAGTGTGGGGAGCTCTGAAGGGGACATGCACAACTGAGCCAGTTGGGTTAAGTCCTGGCTGTTGGCTGTGGGATGCGAGTGGATCACAGCATTAAGCCACATGATCCCTGTGGACTTATTCAGCGGACCAAGCTGGTCCGCTATGGCTTTGGCTTCAGTGGCTCTCCAGGGGACCCGGGTCTCAATTTCTTGGGTATCCCGCACCTCTGCTCTGTCTAAACCTCCTTCTCCCAAAGGGGCAATCCTTTTTGTCATGGAACAGGTCTCAACGGGCTGGACTGGGACCCTGTGGTCACTCCAGTCCAGGTTGTGAGGAAGGGTGGCCAGAGCGTCCTCTGGCAGCGGCTTCTCAAGGGAAAACAAGGGGAGAAGCTCAGGGCAGACTGCAGAGATCAATGCCCTTCAGGTATTAAGTTGGCTCTCCAATGCCTCGATTTGCTTATGGCAAGCCTCGTGACTAACAGCCTCCTGCTGTTCCTTGACCTGCCCTACCATGAATTTGGCCACAGACCTGGCGTGAGCTAGCTCAGCTTCTAGGGCACAAGCTCTCTCCTCCCAAGTCTGGGCCTGAAGAGTGGTAGCACTCAATTTCTGTGTGGTGGTCTGTGCAACAGACACAAACGTTACTTTGTCCATCTCGGCATGAAGCCGGGCATTCTCTTTCTCAGACTCTCCTAACTTCTCTCTGGTCTCTACCAGGGTTCTTGAGGCATCTCTGGCTGTCAGTCACAGTCCCCATGCGGCCAAAACATCCTTAGATGGCCCAAACGGGTTCCTTGACTGGCGCGCCTGAGCATATGCCTCCCTTAAAGTGGCAAAGGGATCTGCCGTCTGGAAGCTTGTCTCCTTCCAGGGGCATTTCCCCTTGCTCAATACCCACTTTTCCAATTTCCCCTTGATCTCCCTCTCTAGCATGAGGTCTTTCACTTCCATCTTGCTGCTTTCAGCCATTCTAACCTTACACATGGGACCAGGACCTGGAGGGACGGGTAGGATCACCAGGACCCCTGGGGGATTCTAGGGAAACGAACTCTAGGGAACTCTACTAGGGAAGAGGTATTGGGAACCTAACTCCAGCCTGCCCAAAGAAAAGTTGCTTTTGTCCATCTAAGCCCAGCCTTCCACCTCGACAGCTTAGGGACAAAAGGATGAGGACATGGTTCAGGGACGGTGAGAGTCACCTAGACTCCGGGGAAACCTTCACGAGTACTCTGCCTGCCAATGAAGGGGAAAAATGAACCCAGTGGAACTTACAGTGCCGCCTGGCCAAGCAGCGGGGAAAAAGGGATGAGGACCCAAAACTGAACCATCCCTAACAGTTTTTTTGGGTGAGGGGCACCTTTCCTCCACCTCGGGCAAAACCTTCAGAAACCCTATTCTAGGTTGGGACTCACCACCCGCACCTACTTTGCTAGCAATCGGGACAGTTTGTGCATAACCCTTGCTATCGGACTGTGATTCACTGCTTGAAAGCTAGTGACCAAGGCTGCCACACACAAACCAAGTGAGAAAGGGGTGCAGATTTCCCACCCAGATAGAATAGCTCCTGGAGCTCAAACACACAGAGTTCATTCACATGTGTTCCTATCACTTTAAGACGACTACGGCCATTGCCTACGTCTGTACCAGCCTGATTTGGTAGGTTCACGACTCCCACTCAAATTAGGGGTACAGGGGCTGCCCGTGTTTCTCCACCACTCTGTTACCCTGATTTCTGGGGGTCCCAGGAGGGACACCTCAATGTGCTCAAAATAATGAGGAATGGGAATTAGCTTAGAGCACTAGTTAGCAATGCGAGAGGCAGAGCAACGTAGCGAGATCTTGAACCCAGTGTCTACGGGATCAGGCCGAGTCAAGGAGCAAACAGAAGTAAATAATAATAGTTGTTTTATTGATGTATAGTCAAACACGTGTATGCAACTCACTCACACGAAGAACTATTGAAATAAAGGTAGGAGTTGGATAGAGGGATTTTAGGAGGAGGTTTAGTATGGGAAGTACTACACCTGTCCTGAAGCCCGGGTAGTCTGAAGACGAAGTCCGTTGAAGTAAGGACTCTCAGCACGAGGAGCCGAGGGGAAGGCTCGCTGGACAAAGCGACAGCAAGGCGGGATGGAAGCCAAGAGCGATTCGGTGAGACGCTCAAAGTCAGGGGTTCTTATAGGGGAAAATGTGGCCGCAGGCTAGTCCGTTCTTGGGGATAACAATGAGTTTTGGGCTGGAGACAAAGCCTCCAAAAGGTCAGTACTTTAGATGATTGAATTATGACAGAGTTGTCAATACCGTAGCCAGTATGCAAACACGGAGTGCTTGAGAGTTGTATAGTCTGCTCATCAAGCTGCCTGCTCGGGGCAGGGGATCTTTTGTAAACAGCGTGCATACATAATGTGATCTTAAGAGGTACTTGCCTTGAGGTCTCCTAAAGGGGGGCACTCTGGCTATTTCTGGCCTGCCTGGATTTGTTTGGAATGTTTCGGCTATTATCGGCTGTGCCTGTATTCGTGCTTGTCCGGGGGCCTTGCAAGCAAGTGGAGAGGAATGGGTAGAGAAGGCCAAATTATTGATATCAAATGATATCTAATATACCACAAGCTCGGCCAAAAACTGCGGTAACACCCCTCTTCAACTAAAGAACAGCAAGCAGGTCATTTCAAGTCTACAGCCATGACAACAGCCTCTATGCCAACCATGAGCTCTCATCTGTGGACACCTAGCACTCCTGGCCACTCCCTCAAGCAGGACTCAGCCAAGTCAGTGAAGGGCAAAAAGTCCAAGTGCCCATTGGTTAAAGGCCCCATTTGCCTTCAACAGCTTACCATTGTTACAGTGTTGGAGCTCCCAGGCCTCAGACCACTCAGCAACAGCAACTCTTGCTACAAGCCTCTATGCTCACCTCTGCTCACCAAAGCTCAACTATTGTTATCTGCTGATTTGTGAGGTAAATAGCTTCTTCTCCTTCTCACTCTTCAGAGGTTTCTGATGGAGAGATCATCAAGCACTCCCCTGAGCACTTGCAATAATCTTTGAGAACTCTTGGAGAACAGGAGAACTCCAGCAGACTTGAGGAGGGCAGTATTTAGCAAATGTCATCCCCATCTTCAAGAAGGAGAAAAAAGAGGACCCAAATAATTATCAAACTGGGTCCCCAAGAGGCCTGTCGTGCCACCCAGCAGGCCATGCTGTGGTGGCATATCAGGACTCACTGCCTTCTGGAACCACACCTGGAAACTGAATGACAATATTGTTCATTTTATGCCTCAGTCTCAAAAACTTGATAGGTTGCACATACCTTTTTGCTGCCACTGACATCCACAACTCAATGCACTCTTGTAACTAATCTCATTGCAGAAGCTGTCGGTGCAGCCCCAATCCAGAAGGATCAGGTACCAAACTTAACCCCACAAGACTATCCAAAGCCCTTCCAAAACTGATACTTAGTCAGAGGTGAGAAGTTAATATGACTGAAGAGAAATCCTGGTACACTCCCCCGAAGCTGCATGTACCTTCTCATAGCCTGCACAGGACACAATGCTGGGTCCATGCATCAACCCAGTTTAATGGATGCTCTCTCCCCTGATTGGTCTGTGTTTGAGTGCCTTATCTTGAGAGTTACCTATTTTTCTGATAAGGATAAGCCTTCCCACATCAATGTCCTGCCTGATATGTTGGTCTTGATCAGTTTGCCTCCCTTAAGGCCCCAAAGAAGGCCATCAGTGTTGTGGCATGAAGAAGTACCACCTCAAACTGTGAACTGCAAATCTTTGGCCAGGCACTTCACTTCACAAGCACCTCTGGAGATAATGGTTTGCGCCTGTCTTCTGTCTGGTCCCTCTCCTTGGTCCAACCTTCCAGCACCTTGCACACCTGGAATTCCCCTGTGACATTGTGAAATCCCTGCGCTTTGGCAGTAAATATCAGTGCTGACAGTCTCTCCCGAATGGACTGCAGGGTAAGCCCCTTATTCTTTAAGAACACGTAATAATGCAGAATGTGGTTGACTGGGACAGGTCATTCACCCCCTAGTCTGTTAGCTGCTCTGAAGTTCTTGAACTATTTCTTGGCTCTTTGATATCTCTTCCTGGTGCTGGAGGCTAAGGACAGGCCAATGGCTCTGATCACCTCAACCCTCCAACCTTTTGTCTGTGGGCATCAGGAGGGGGCAAGGGTCACATCTGGGGCAAGCTGCATGCACTACTCCATCTGTTGGTGGGAAGGAGTGTCAGTGATCCCACCATGTGGTGCACCATGAATAGTATGTTATGGCAAAGGCACTGCATCACAAAGGCTCCTACCAAGTGCATGTTTCTGGGAGATTTGGAAAACATGGCATTGATAACATGCACTGTCACTAAGTTATCACACCAGAAGTGGACTGCAGAGTTGGCCAGCCCTTTTGCACAAATTGCAACTGCTACTACTATTGGGGGGAAAAAATCCAGAAAGGCAAGATCTGACAAAAGACCTTCCCTGACCCATCTCTCTGGTCACTCCTGTGTGTACCAATCCCCACTGAAATAAACTCTGAAGGCACCAGACCCTGCAGCATCAGATGCTACCTGCAAGGTGTTCTGGATAAGCAGCTCATTCTGCCACAGGGATATCCCATTAAATTGCTCCAAGAATAGTTACCAGACCTTGAGGTCTTCCACAATGCCACTTGTCAATCTGATCCTGTGGTATGGTTTGTGAGGCCCTGAAGTGGTATCACAAAGGTGCTTAAAAAATGGCCACAGCAACCACTCTGCACATGAAGTTCAGGTGCCCAGTCAGTTCCTGAAACTTCCACAGCGTACCCTTTTGAGGTAATAGGAATTCCAACACCCACCTCTGCAAGTCTGCCAGCTTAGCCTTCAGAAGGCTGCAGAACTGTGTTTAGTGTTAATTTCTATACCTAGGAAACCCAATGTAGTGCTGGAGTCTTCTGTTTTTATTCCTACCAGTGGGACCCTCAACTATGCTGCCATTGCTTGAAAATCACTCAACAAGAGGGAGCATTGGCCAAACCAGCTCACCCAATGAACAAGAAGTCATCCAGGTAGTGCACCACCCTCTTCTGGCCTACCCTGAGCTTCAGTGCCCATTCTAAGAAGAAACTGAACTTCTTCATAGGCAAAACATGATGCAGAACACCCATGGGCAATGCCCTGTCCATGTAGAATGTCTCTTCAAAGTGGAACTCTAATAGCTCTGCATCACCTGGGTGTGCTGGAAGGAGGCAAAATGTTGATTTGATGTTACATTTTGCCAACTCTGCACCAATACCATTCCTGCACACGTCCCTTACTGCTGTACTGAAGGATGTATACTGAATAGTGCACAGTTCTTTGAAGATAGCATCATTGATGGATTCCCCCTTTGGGTAGGACAGGTGGTGAATAAGGCAGTATCCCCTGACATTTTCTTTGGGACTGCCCCCAGTGGCAACACTTGCAAGTTGGGGACTGAGGCAATGAGAAGGGGCCAATGAACCTGCCCTTGGCTAGTTCTATCCTGATCTTTTCCCTAACCACCCTCTCCAGGCCCTGATTGGAAAGTAAGTTTCTAGCAAAAAAAGATTTCCTTGCCCCTTGGAATTGAACACAGAAACTCTGTTTAAACCCTTTCTCTAAAAAATTGGCTGCCTCCTTTTCTGGGTACTCTTGTTACAATATGCACAGCCACAGCACGTTAATTGGGCTGGGCCCCTTTTTGCAGTGCCATGGAGTCCCCAGCACTGTGCTTCCTGCCTTGCTGCGCTCTTTCTCCATCTGCTCCTTTTCCTTTGAGAAAACTTTGGAAGGAGTGGGGTTCTGTGTTAAGTATTACGCTTCCAGCTCCCTGCCTAAAGGGTTAAGTTTGAGTCTCATTCCTCTGCTGTGCTCGTGATCATGGTAACTGATAGGTCGGTCTGACCCAGCCGGTGTGATAAGAGGGCTCTAGTTTGTTTCAGTTCCTGTGGGAACTTATGGGTTGTTTGGAAAACAATCCATCACTAGCTATATCTGCTGTTAGGACTTTCCCACAGTTTCTTCCTCTCTCTTAGATTCACTCCCCCTTTGCTTGCTGTTAAACTTGTCATGCTGTACGAGGAGAGAGACACACGATGGATTTCACCTAGCTTTTGACTTCTTTATGTTATTTAAGCTGTTTTGCAATAAAGACTAGTTTAGTTTTGGCCTCAACTCTGGCCTCTGTCTGTTTTTAAACCTATGCTGGTTTTTGCGTCTGTCTGTTTTGAAGCACAGGCGTTCTGTGGGTCATGTTGGCATTCAGCGTGTCCCCTGGAATCCCCCAACAGGTTATGGGCCACAGCTGCACACTTCTGCTTTACCACCCCGTTGTGCCAGAGTGGTTCTGAGGCCAAGTTTGTTGGATGGTGCCTGTCTGCCGCCGTGTTCTGTCTGCTGGTGATCCCCAAGGCTTCTGGTGAGTGCGTGATGACCAGAGTTGGGGGCTGAGCAACTATGGATGCTAGGTCAATGAGCAGCTTGCCTTTGACCAAGCTGAATGGCCGCAATTATCTCACTTGGGCTGTCAAGATGGAGATGTATCTCTGGAGAGAAGGCATCTGGGGACCTGTTTCAGTTCTGCCAGCCCTCCCTACTGACGTGGCTGAAGCTGCTAGGATGCGGGAGAAAGCCATGTCTTGTATTTTTCTAATTGTGGAAGACAACCAGCTGGTTTACAACAGAGATTGGACTACTCCCCGTGCTTGCTGGGATGCCCTGCATGCCGTGTATGTCTGTACAACCAAAGGGAGCAAGCTCTCACTCATGAAGAGGCTTTTTGAAATGAAGCTAAAGCCAGATTGAGGAGCATTTGCAGACCATGGCCAATATTTTTGTTGCTCTGAGTGAGGGCGAAAGTTCTACCAGAAATTGACAAAGCTTATTGCATCCTGTGTTCCCTCGATCCGAGTTGGGATGTCATAGTTGCCACCATGGAGACTGTTCCAGAGCAGACCCTGACCGTGTCCTATGTCACCTCTCGCTTGCTGGAGGAGGAGGAGCAGCGTGCCCAAAGAGGTCCCCTGCAGCCTGCTACTGTTGAGCCAGGATTTGGGAGGAATCCTGCCAAGGCTAGTGAGTCCAAGTTGGAGGGGCTAGTGAGAGCCAACGCTGCCAGGAGATGCTACAGATGCGGGTCCACTTCTCACTTCAGAAAGGACTGTCCCCTGGACAAGCAAGCAGGGAGAGGCACCTGAGGCAGAGTCTCCAGAGCTGGTCATGGGATTCGTCCACACGTTGCCTTTGCAACAGACTGTGTGGTCTCTGAGAGTTGCCAGGACACTGATGAAGCCCTTTGGCTGGTGGACAGTGGCTGCTCTCAGCATCTTGCAAACTGTAAAGGTCTGTTCAAGTCTTTGAACCAAGCCAGTGTTGCTACTGTTGCCCTGGTTGATGGGACTAAAGCAAACATCAAGGGAGCGGGGTCTGCGTATGTTCCTGCTTTAGTTATGTATCTTGACAATGTGTTATATGTGCCTTCACTTGATTTCTGCCTGCTCTCTGTTTCAGAGTTAACTCAAAGTGGTTTTGAGGTTTTGTTCACAAAGCGTGAGGGCAAGGTTCTGAAAGGTGGGGCTGTTTGTGCTGTGGCAGAGTTGCCTGAGAAACTGTACAAACTCAAGCCCAGATTCAGTGCTTGCAATGTATTTGATAACAAGCCACAACATGATGAGTTCGTACATTTGTTGCATAGAAGGATGGGACATGCTAGCTTTCCTGTGTTGAAAAAGTTAGCAGACAGCTGCAAGGGATGTTCTCTGAAATCCTGTGGTACTTTTCTTGACTATGCCATTTGCAAACAGTCAAAATCCATGCAGCTCCCTGCACCCAGGTCCAGTTCTCGAGTTCCAGATGCTCCTTTTCAACTAGTTCATTGTGATGTGGTTGGGCCCATGTCTCAGCCCAGTATTGGGGGAGCGAGGATTTTTTTCTGTTGCTGGTGGATGACTACAGCAGGTACACATTCTGTTATTTGCTAAAGCAAAAGTCTGAAGTGTGTCAAATAATTAAGAACTGGTGTGTGTATGTTGAGAGACAATTTGATTGCCAGGTCAAGGCTTTCCAAACAGATCGAGGTGGAGAGTTCCTGGCTGAGAGTCTGCAACAGTGGTTCAAGTGCAATGGCATTGTCCACAGGACAACCGCCTCCTATTGCAGTTTCCAAAATGGAATAGCGGAGAGGACCGCTGGAGTGTTGCAGGTCCTCATGCACTCTTTGCTTACTGATGCAGATCTGCCTCTGGAATTTTGGGGGGAGGCAGTTCTGACTGCCAGTTACATACATAACAGGGTTTGGATTTCTGTCTTTCAGACCACTCCATATGAGCATTTGTTTGGCAAGAAGCCTTCTATTTCTCACATGAAGGTCTTTGGCAGTTTTGCTTGGGTTCATATTCCAAAGAATCAAAGGAGAAAGGGAGAGCCAAAAGCTCAATGCCTGAGATTCTTAGGATACGAACCATACTGTAAAGGGTACAGGTTTTACGCAGGAGGAGGCTACTGTGTGGTGTCTAGAAATGCAACTTTTGAGGAACACACAAACTGGCCACGTGTTCATGCTGGTTCTGAAGTCCTCCTTCCTGTCTCTCGTGAGCCTAGCATTCAGCCAATGCAACCTGCCTCCTCAGTTCCTGGTCCCTTGAGAGTTAAATCTGAGCCAGAGCTAGCACAGGAGGAGGGGGCTGTGGGGGGTGAAGCAGCTCTGAGCATGGAGGTGAGAGAAAGAGTTCCGAAATGGTCTCGCAGTCCAGATGATGAGGCAAGTCAGGAAGGTCAGCCCGCACAAATTCCCAGGAGGTCAGAGAGAAGAATGAAGGGGAAGTCTCCACGACGTTACACTCCCACCTCACACACAGTGCGTGCTTGTTCAGTAAACTGTGAGCCAACTAGTTTTGATGAGGTAGAGCAAATGTCTAAGAGTCAAGCAGTGCCATGGTGGGATGCTATGCAGGAGGAGATTAATTCAATTGCGCAACACAAAGTGTACACATTGTGTCAAATCCCAAAAAATGTAACTCCTGTTGATTGCAGCTGGGTCTATAAGTTGAAAACCACTGCAGATGGGCAAGTTAAGCACAAGGCTTGTCTGGTAGCATGGGGCTTTGCCCAAGACGAGCAGTCTTATGATGAGGTCTTTGCTCCCACAGTTAAAATGCAGTCCATATGTTTGGTATTGGCAATTGCTGCTCAGAGAAATGTCTTGGTCACACACTTTGATATCACAACTGCCTATCTCAATGCTGATTTGCCAGAGGATATCTACTTGTTACAACCTCCCGGTTTCCATGTAGGAGGAGAGAATATGGTATGGAAACTTCAAAAATCACTGTATGGATTGAAACAGTCTGCTCGTTGTTGGAATATGTGTTTAGACAAAGCTTTGCAGGCTTTAAATAGAGGAAAGCTGATCCCTGTGTGTATGTATGTAAGAGGTACAGGGAAAAAAGCAAGAGATCCTCTTGGCATATGTTAATGATCTGTGTTTGATTTGTGACACACAAAAGCAGGTGCAAGAGTTTGCCCGTGATCAAGGCAAGAAATTTCAGGTTAATTCCTGGGGAATTAACCTGGGGTCAATTCAAAATTACCTTGGGATAGCAATACAGAAAACCAAGGGTGGCTTTCTACTGGATCAGAAACAGAAAATTGTGAAACTGTTGGAGAAATGTAACATGGCTGATTGTAAAAGTGTAAAAATGCCAATGGTCCAAAGGTTTAACAAAAACAGTGGAGATACCTTGTTTCCTGACAAAAAAACTGTACCAATCTGTGATTGGATCACTGCTCTATATAGCTGAGATCTGTCGTCCTGATATCGCTCTGAGTGTAAACATTTTGGGAAGGGCCAACTCTCAGCCTACTCTATACCACTGGCAAGGTGTGAAAAGGGTAACACTTAACTTATACTTAACACTTAACACTTATACTTAAAAGGTACCATGGACTATTGTTTGTGTATCACTCCTGTTGAAACACCAGAAATTGTCTGCTATTCTGATAGTGACTTTGTAGAAGATGTGTCAGACCGCAAAAGCACAGCTGGCTGTGTTGTGAAGTACAGTGGTGCTCTGATTTACTGGAAAGTTAAAAAACAGAGTACCCTGGCCACTTCTACTGCTGAAGCAGAATTTGCAAGCTTGTCATTTTTATGCAATGAATTGATCTGGTTTACACAGCTCGTAAAGGATTTAAACATGCCAATTGAGATACCTGTCAACGTGTTCTGTGATTCTCAAGCATGTATTCAAATGGCTGTAAGTGAAAGAGTTAAATCTAGAACCAAACATGTGGACATTAAGTATCAAAACATCAAACAGTCTGTTCAAAACAAGGTTATTCAGCTAACATATTGTACCTCTGAAGAAAATATTGCTGATGCTTTTATAAAAGCTCTTTCTGCTATTAAACACACACAAATGCTTGAGTGTATGGGAGTGATAAGTCCTGCTCTGGAGGCAGCTCTGGAACAAAAGGAGGAGTGTTAAGTATTAGGCTTCCAGATCCCTGCCTAAAGGGTTAAGTTTGAGTCTCGTTCCTCTGCTGCGCTCGTGGTCATGGTAACTGGCAGGTCGGCCTGACCCAGCCGGTGTGATAAGAGGGCTCTAGTTTGTTTCAGTTCCTGTGGGAACTTATGGGTTGTTTGGAAAACAATCCATCACTAGCTATATCTGTTGTTAGGACTTTCCCACAGTTTCTTCCTCTCTCTTAGATTCACTCCCCCTTTGCTTGCTGTTAAACTTGTCATGCTGTACGAGGAGAGGGATGCACGATGGATTTCACCTAGCTTTTGACTTCTTTATGTTATTTAAGCTGTTTTGCAATAAAGACTAGTTTAGTTTTGGCCTCAACTCTGGCCTCTGTCTGTTTTAAGACCTATGCTGGTTTTTGCGTCTGTCTGTTTTGAAGCACAGGCATTCTGTGGGTTATGCTGGCGTTCAGCATGTCCCCTGGAATCCCCCAACACTCGGTGCACACTGAACATTCTTGGTGAAACTAGCAGCGCTGCCTACTACATGAATCCTTTACCCCAAACTCTCAGCAGAGTTTGTTTTGTGTGATGGCCACTGCTGGGAACTGGCATCCTAAAGGCCTCATCATAAAGCAGCCATATTAATCCAGTAAAAGCCCAATGGATTGTGTCCATATAATGGATTAATGGGTATACCCTTTATGGCTGCTGCCTGATGATGACCCCAGCATAAATGAAAAACCCAGACAACCAGTTGCACCGATTTCCCTTTACTTTCCCTTTTCTCACTTCATCCTGCTCTTTTTCATCCATTTCATCCATTTCACCCCATTCTTTCCTTTCTGACTCTCTGAAGAGCCAGAAATGCCTTTTCAGCATCCCAAATAGTAAAGCCACTTGCTTTTTATTATGAACCTCTAAATATTCTGAGACACACACACACACACACACACACACACACACACACATCACATCTTTATTGTCTGTTATCTGTCTTTTAGGTAAGAATCCACATAGATCTTCATGCATAATTCTGCAATGGTAAACAAACCAGAATATGGTCTGATATTATTAAGGATTCAATTTTTGCGTGTGCTTACATGAGCTCTGGTGGCACAGTGGTTAAATGCCAATAGTGCAGCCACAACATTGTCAGTTCGATCTTGCAGGACTGCAGGCTGACTCAACTTTCTATCCTTCCGTAGGTTGGTAAAATAAGTACCCAGCTTGTCGAGGACAATTAGCTAACACATTTTAAAACTGCTTAGAGAGTGCTTGGTGCTATAAAGTGACATAGAAATGTAAATGATATTGCTATTGCTATATTACTAACCAAAAATGGAGAAATTAAAAAAATAATCTAATTTTGAAATATTGTGGTGGATCAGAGAGATAAAAGTACGCTATCTTCTGGATGCACAGTTCTCCTTGCATCTCATTCACCTTTGCTCTTCATATTGTTTTTGCAAGTTTTCAACCAATTAGGCAAGACGCAAAGGTTAAAGGAGTGGCAACAAAGAATCAGGTGTTTAAATTAAGAGAATTTGCTGATTTAGTGATGGGGGGCAGGATTCCTTAGACTATTCTAAATCCTCACTCAGGATATTAAATGACTATAGGAATTGGCTGGATTCAAAGTAAATAAAGATAAGACAGTTATGCTGTCCAAAAATATGACAAAAGAAGGAGATAAGGTTTTGATAGAAAAATACTGGATTTAAAATTTAAAAAGCAAAATATTTTTGAAAACCAAAACTCTTTTTTTTCCCAGAATAACTATGTTAAAATATGGAATAAGCTTAAGTAAGACTTACAAAGATGGTCCAAACTGAAACTTTAATTACTAGGCAGAATATCAACTATAGAAATGAAGGACAATTGTTACCTTACAAGCTGAGGAAAGAAATACAAATGAAAGTGATCCCTTGAGATAATGGAGAGGTACCAAACAATAGCAGACAATGACAAGATAAAAAAAACCTTTTTAAATTTTATCACTGCATTATACAAAAGGAAAAAAAAGAATCACCAGAGATTTTACCTAGCTTTACTGAAGTTCAAATGAAACAATTTAATGAGATAATAACAGTGGCAGAATCGACAGAAGCTCTCAAAAATGTAAAATTAGGGAAGGTACTTTGTCCTGATGGTTTTCTTGCAAGATATTACAAAGCTTTAGAAGAACAATTGTTTTTAACATTTCAACAGCTGATGAATTCTATTTAGATTCTGGCAGAGTGCAAGCAAGTGAGTTAATGGAGACCCTAACAAATTTTAGGGTACTGGCTGGTTTCAAGCAGAATAAAGATAAAAACTGTTGTGTTAATGAAGAACTTAACAAAAGAACAGCAAAAGTCCTTAAGTGAAAAAATGGGGTTTAAACCATCAAGAAAGTGAAATATTTAGGTGTTATATTTGAAATTCAAAATACAAAATTATTTCAGAATAATTGTGATAAAGTATGTAATAATATTGAACAGGACTTCCAGTGTTAGGCTAAGTTGAAACTGTCAGTGCTGGGAGGAATCTCTTCCATTAAGATTAAGGTATTGCCAAAGTTGCTATTTTTGTTCCAGTTGTTACTGTCCTGGCTAGTCCGAGCTTTGGGGATATTAAAGATATCCCTTGATATCACAATTCGGCTGCACCTTTCTATTCCTCTCCACGTGCTTGTGAGGCCACCGGACAAGCACGTAAACAAGCTCGGCGTTAATAGCCGTAATATTCAAACTACAATACAGGCAGGCCAGAAATAGCTGACTCACTGCTTTAGGAGACCTCCAGGCAACTACTCTAATTAAGTATGCACGCTACTTACAAAAGAGCCTCTGCCCCGCGATGGCAGCTTGATGGGTAAACTATACAATACCCAAGTACTCTGCGTCTGCATACTGGCTACTCTATTGAGAATCGCTACGATAACTCAATCATTCAGATTCTGACCTTTTGGAGGCTTTGTTTCCAACTCCAAATCTATTGTTTTTCCCCCAAGTACAGCATATCCTGCAGTCACAATTCTCTTTATAAAAACCTTTGATTCCGAGACCTTCCTCGGAACGCTCCCAAGTTTCATCCCGCCTTGCTGCCGCTTTGCTTGGCAAGCCTCCCCTCAGCTCCACGTGCTGAGCTACATCGCACCCCAGCTTCGCTCTCTATTTTTCCTGGGCTTCAGGACAGGTAAAGTATCACCCAAACCAGCAATCCCTCTAAAAATCCCTCTATACCACTCCAACCTTTATTTCCTTTAGTTATCTTGTATGAGTGTGTCGCATACACTGTTTTGCTTGTATTTAATAAACATCATTTATTATTTCAACTTCGGTGTTCTCCTTGACTGGACCCGACCCCGTAGACATAGGGTTCAAGATCTCGCTACGTTACCCTGCCTCTCGTAACGCTAAGCAGTGCTCTGAGCTACTTTTCCCCAACTTCAGTGGAGCACAATTTGGTGTCCCTCCCGGGACCCCCAGTTCAAGGGTAACACAGTCCATGCCTATTATAACAAATTATGTATCTTTTAAACAATGGTACTTTTCAAGGTATGGGGAGGCAAGAAACCAAGAGGAAGAATGAAGATTTTATAAGATGCAAAACAGAGAAGTGGTCTTGGTCTTCCGGACTGAAAGGTGTATTATTATCCATCCCGTATGCTGTGGTTAAAAGACTGGATGATATTAAAATGAGATAAATTTTTGCAGCTGGAGGGCTTGGATTAGATATTTGGATGGCACTTTTTTGTGGTATGATAAGGTTAAGACAAATGTAAACTTTAGTAACAACTTGGTGATATGTGCAATCTGCAGAGTGTGGTTGAAATATAAACAATGAAAATGCTCAAAGATGCCTCTGTGAGTTTCTGTGATGTACAGGCTAGTCCCAAGTTCAGGGAATGGGTTTAGAGGTTTCAAAAGCTTTATTCAGAACATCACAGAAACATCAACATACTTTGGCAACTGCTAAGTCTAAAGAACCACTAGATTTACAGTACTATATACACCATTACATTTCAAAACTAGTGTGCAGTGCTATCCCATTTCCTAATAAATCAAAACAACCCTTCTCCTAGGCTTTGTCATCCCCCTCCCAATTTTCTCATCCAGCCTATCAACACAGTGACCTTGCAGCCATGTCTGTTTATTCTTACCATAATATTCTAGGATTCTCAGCTGATCCATCACCATCTCCCAGCATCCCAACCTGCACCTACCATGTGAACCATATAAGTGCTACAGCATAAATTATTGCTTAAAACATGGCAGACAGAGTGCACCCAACCTGATAGTTTCACCTCACAAGTCTTTTTTTCTAAAGAAATACCATTAAAAGAAAAATGGATAACCTATAGTGATATAGTTAAGAAGAAAGGAAAACAATTGTTTGTGAGAATTAATGAGAAATTCATTGGAAGCGGTCATGACATAAGACATAATTGTCCTATAGACAACTAACTGAGAGATTTAAAATGGATCAAAAATTGCTTGGTTTTCAAGCTGATGAATATGAACTTAATTCATTTAAAAATAATGAACATACAATAGTAAATTGTACAAAAAGTGGGACCTAGAGGAACAACAGGTAAAAGACTGCATGATTAAATGGGCCCAGAATGTGGGACATCCAATTAATATAGACCAATAGGGAAGGATATGGTCAAAAGATCCAAATTTGACTTTGCTTTACAATTTGAGAGAAAACTTTCCTAAAATGGTGTACATTGAAGCTATAAAAATGTATAAAGATTGTTCATCAGAGTGTTGGAAATGTGAACACACTGAAGTTACTTTTATCATATGTAATGGACCTGTGACAAAGCAAAGAAGTTTTGGAAAACAATAAATCATTTGATGGAAGAAATAATAATGATAAAAATTCACTTGAAACCTGAACTGTTTTTACAGGGACTGATCAATAACCAGATTAATAACGGCTGTGTAAAAGTTATCCAATATATGATCATTGAGGCAAGGCTGTTTGTGCAGAGATGGAAAGACCTTACAATATCAACACAAGAAAAGCGGGTCATAAAATTGCTAGAGATGACTGAGATGGACCAACTGACATCACTTATGAGGCAAGAATATTTAATAAAATTTAAGTCTTAATGGGATAAAGTTATAATGTATTTAAGAGGCATTGGGGGAAGATATATAACAATGAGTCTTGAGGAATAAGAGCAACAAGAAGGATTATGGTAAAATAATGATCTCACTTTCACATTTTCTTAAAACATCCTTTTAAATATTATATACATTACAAAATTTTATACTGCATATTACTTATAATATTTGGTAGATATTTTTCACATTAGTTAAGTTTAAGCAGTATAAAGTTTAGGTATAATTTTTGTAATAACAATAATAATAGTACTAAACAATGTTTTAAATTTGGAATGTTAATATTTTGTAACCAGGCCCAGTTTCTGAAGGGTCAGGAATTAAGTGAATATTTTTCTATTCTGTAGTTCTTTATAGTTAGTAGTTAGTAGTTAGACTGTATAGTTAGTAGTGTTTTCTTTTATCTATTTCTTTTTCTACTTATATGGTAGATTATATACCTTTTATGGTAATTTTTAATTGTAATTGAAAACAGGTTTAATGAAAAAAAAATCAAAATGAATGTTCTACTAAAAATGTTTCTTTTTCAGACACTACCTATTTTGGACAATAATTTCAAATAGTGGCAAAAGGATATTTCTAAGTCTGTCTGGCAGGGAAAGAAATTGAGAGTAAGATTAAAGTTTCTACAAGGTCAAAAATGTAAAAGACTTCCAGATTTGAAATTATATAATTACATCTCTTGCATGGTATAGTTGAAAGAATGGATCATCCTGAAAAGAGAGAGATTTTTAGAGTTAGAGGGCTTTGATCTAAGATTGGATGGCATATTTGTTTATGGCATGATAAGCTTACAGGAAAAGTTGATTTAATAATTGTTATATAAAAAGTGTGCTACATTAACCATTAGGAACAAATGATAAAGTAAGACTAATAAAGCAAGACTATGTGTGGAAATGACTTTATGGACTTCACCATACGAAGGTTTATTTAAAAGAGAAATAATCATTAGACACAAATAGTTAACATATAGGGATTTGATACAAGTAGATAAAGAACAATTTTGAATGAAAATAAATGAGGAGTTGATTCAGGTAAGATATGATATTAGATGATTTGCATATTGGCAGCTAACCTAATATTTTAAAATAGATAAAAATTTGTTTGGTTTTGACATGTCTAAATCAGAATTTTTGGAACAGTTGTGTAAGAATGATGGACATTTGAACCCAAACTGTATAAGCTGTTCTTGACAACAGAGACAGAAGGTGAACAAATAAAAGATTCTATGATTAAATGGGCACAAAATGTGGATCATAACATTCGGATGAAAGAATGGAGAAAGATGTGGGAAAAAAGATTTAAAATTTACCTTAAGTTACAATTATAGGCTTTGTTGTTGTATTATGTTTTGGTGAGATCATGTATGTTGGGGTAAGGCTGATTATTTGTGTGACCTGAGGCAGGCTTGCTTTTGTGCTTGTTAGGGCCCCACTGTTCTCTTGTGTATAGGCCCAGAGGAAACGAGTTAGAGACTTGGTTGGGGGAGGAGCTAGCACCCACTAGCTCACTGTTACCCTGATTTCTGGGGGTCCCAGGAGGGACACCTAAATGTGCTCACAACAATGGGGAGGGAATTAGCACAGAGCACAAGTTTGCAATGCGAGAGGCAGGGTAACGTAGTGAGATCTTAAGCCCTAGGTCTACGGGGTCAGGCCGAGTCAATGATAAGGTAGAAGTTGAAAATAATAATAACTGTTTTATTGAAATACAATCAAACATGTGTATGCAACACACTCACATAAGGAACTCTAGAAATAAAAGGTAAGAGTTGGATAGAGAGATTTTGAGAGGAGGTTTGGTATGGGAAATACTATACCTGTCCTGAAGCCCGGTAAAAGCAAAGAAGCTGGGGAGCATGGATTCTCAGCACATGGGGCTGAGGGGAGGCTCGTCAAACGGAGAGATGGCAATTTGGGAGGCAAGTCACAAGTGATCCGAGGAAGCGCTCAAAATCAGGGGTTCTTATAGGGAAAATTGTGGCTGCAGGCTAGTCTGTACTTGGGGAAAACAATGAGTTTTGGGCTGGAGATAAAGCCTCCAAAAGGTCAGTACTTTAGATGATTGAGTTATGACCAGATTGTCAATAGAGTAGCCAGTATGCAAATGCAGAGTGCTTGAGAGTTGTATAGTCCGCTCATCAAGCTGCCTGCGCGGGCCAGGGGATCTTTTGTAAGTAGCGTGCATACATAATGTGGTACTTGCCTTGAGGTCTCCTAAAGCTGTATTCGGCAATGACTGGCCTGCCTGGATTGGGATTTGAATGGTTCGGCTATTGTCGGCCGTGCCTGTGTGCATGCTTGTCCGGGGGCCTTGCAAGCACGTGGAGAGTAATGGGTAGAGAAGGCCGAATTATTGATATGAAATGATATCTTAATATCCCACAAGCTCGGGCTAGAAACAGAGGTAACATCACTATATAACTTCAGCTCCAGTCCCTGGAGCTCTGTGAACAACCAGCAAAACCAAGAGGTATTTTGTGTGAGTGTTTAGGGGTGTGTGTGAGAAGTTCTTCTTGGACTACTAAGCATGGATGGTGAGGTAGCTGCTGTAGTCACCTGCAACAGCTGTGGTGTGTCTGTGTTCTTGCTGGAGGATGTGATTTGCTACACCTACAGTAACTGTAAATTGCTTGCCCTGTTGGAGAAGAAAGTCCAGCAACTTGAGGCCCATGTAAATACTCTTCAGTATATTATGGAGCATGTGGTTTCCTTGGACAGAGCAGACTGTCCTAGAGGATAAACACATAGCAATGTCTCTGACAAAGAGATCAATTCCCAAACTCAGGAGGTAGACATCTGGAGGAATGTGACACATAGATGTAGAAGGACTAGAGATCCTTCAGTTAGTTTGGAGCTACAAAGTCCCACCCTTGTTGCAACAGCATGTTACTTAAACACTTACACCTAAAGTCCTTAAATTTATACCAAAAATTTAAACTTGTTGCTAATTATGCTCATCATCCCAAGTGTATACCTACAAAAGTAGTTAGTTTTTTTTAAAAAAACATAAACCATTTTCAGGGGGGGAGGTTGGGGTGTTAGAGTCATGAGAGGGAAGACAAGATAGAGGATCTGCAAGAGTGCTGCTTTTGCCAGGTTTGAAGAGAATTTTAAAGTGAAAGCATTGAAAGAATTCTGCCAGTGAGCTTGCTTGGGTGTGAGCTTTTTAGCTGTTTTTAAAGTTTCTAAATTGCAGTGGTCTGTCCAAACTTGGAAGGGTAATCAGGCGCCTTCAAGCAGATGGCGCCAAGTAGTGAGAGCAAAGTGGATTGCTTTAGCTTCTTTTTCCCAAATGGGCCAGTTTTTTTGAGGTGTAGAAAAATTTTTTGATATAAAAGCGCAAGGCTTTAAGGCTCCGTCAGAGTCTTGTTGTAGGAGCACCGCTCCCATAGCAAAGTCAGAGGCATCAGTTTGAATAATGAATTCTTTAGATGTGTCAGGGAATAAGAGCAAAGGTTCTGAGGTGAATTTGCCCTTTAGAGTTTCAAATGATTTCTGGCAGTCGGGAGACCAAATGGTTTTGTGCCCTTGGGAGAGTTTCTTGTTGGTATGTTTTTTGAGTAAGTCAGTGAGAGGCAAAGTAATGGTGGCAAAGTCTTCAATGAAGTTGTGATAAAAATTAGCAAACCCAAGGAATTGTTGTAGTTGTTTTTTGGTTTTGGGTGTTGGCCAGTTGATTATGGCATCAATTTTGGCAGGATCCATGTTGAGTGTGTTATGGAGAATGCGGTAGCCCAGGTAATAGAAACTTTGGGTGTCAAACTGACACTTAGTCAAGTTTACTACAAGTCCATTGTCTATTAGGCTTTGTAGTACAGTTTGGACTAAGTCAATGTGTTTGTCTAAAGTGTCAGCATATATGAGGATGTGATCCAGGTAAATAAGCACCACCTCATACAATAGGTCATGGAAGAGGGAGTTAAGGAACATTTGGAACACTGATGGACCAGATTGTAATCCAAAAAGCAACACAGTCCATTGAAAGTTGCCTAAGGGAGTGGAAAATGTAGTTAACCACTTGTTGTCTGGATCGATGCAAATTCTGTGAAAAACTTCTTTCAAGTCAAGCTTAGTGAAGTAACGCCCTTGAATCAAATGATCTAGTACAGTCTTAATCGTGAGATAGGATACAAATTCAGCAGAATAGCCTGGTTAATAAGGCTATAATTGACAATCAGCCTCGGATCAGCGTTTGGGTCTTTTCTTTTGTAGAAAAATAATGGGCTGGTTGTGGGGGCTGAGGAAGGTTTAATAAAGCCACGTTTTAAGTTTTTATTCAAGAATTTTTTCAAAGCAGATTGTTCATGTCAGCTCATCAAGTAAATTTTGGGTTTGGGAAGCTTTGCGTCTTCTATTAGTTTTATTTTACAATCAAACTCCCTGTGGGGCGGTAGTTTGTCAGCCTCCTTCTCCTGGAATGCTTTTTGCAAATCACGGTAGTGTGAGGGAATTTGAGACAGCTCTTCAGGGGTTAACGAAAGAGCTGGTAGAGGAGTGTTTTCTTTGGGTTTGTTGCCCCCCCCCCCAGCACTCCTTGGCGCCAGTCAATGTCCGGATTGTATTTTCGCAGCCAGTCAATGCCCAACACAACCCGGAATTGGACAGATTTCGGAACCAAAAACTGCATTCTGCTTCTATAGGGGCCCACATGGAAAAGGAGGGGATCTGTAGCTTGCTTAACAGATCCTCCCGTCATTGGGCTTCCATCCACTTGAGTTAGTTTGATAGCTTTTTTGAGGGGTTGGTACACAACGGCAAGCTCTTCTGCTAAGTCAGGGTGCAATAAACTCCTCAAACACCCAGAGTCAATTAGGCCCCTGCAGATTCGGAGCTTGCTGTCCTTTCCCACCAAAGTAACAGTCGTAAGCAAATGTGGTGATTTATGAGTACTCACATTAGTTGAAGCAGCTGTGTCCCAATCTTCGCTGCTGCTTGCTGAATCTTGATCCGAAGAGTCATTGGGACTGTCCTCCTCCTCCGGAGAAGTCCCTGCGGCTGTTCCCTTGGTGTTGTGTGGCTTAGCTGGTCTTGGTGGGTCATCCTTGCGAGAGGCGATCTTGCTTTTTAAAGGAGCTCCTTTTTGTTCCACTGAGGGTGCGCCTTTGCTGTTTTCAGGGAATTCGTTCGCGAGGTGTCCACGCTTCCCATAATTGAAGCAGCTGCCTTCTCTCAGGCGTCTGTTTCTCTCATCACTACTTAAGAATGTGGATTTGCGCAGAGGTTTTCGCAGGCTAGTTTCCTGAGCTTGTCTCTGGCATGTCAGTTGAACAGACTGTGTTATTCCCTCGACTTCAGTAGCTAGTTTTATCCAGCCCAACAGGCTGTTGGGATCCCCCTGAGTCAGGCAGCTATGTAGGATCACTGGGTTTAAGCCATGCTTGTAGAATTCTATCAGTACTTCATCTGTCCAAGGGACCTTCGCTGCTAGACTTCAGAACTCCCTAGAGTACTCACCAACATCTTTTTTTCCTTGTCTCAGCTTTTTGAGCTAGTATCTAGCCTTTTCCTGGAGATGAGGGTCTTCAAAACGTTCCCACAGATGGTTCATAAACAGTTGTAAATTCCCGGTCTCTGGTGAGTGAGCATCGTAAAGCCGCGCCACCCAGTCAGCCGCCTCACCTTTCAGGCGCTGGCTAATATATCAGATGCGAGCTGCATCGTCTGGAAACAAATGTCGATAATTGAGCATGTAATTCGATGCCATGGTGAGGAAAAAAGAAAGCTTCTCTCCGCTTCCATTAAAGGAAGCTTTTAGCTCACTGATGTTCCTTGGGGCTGCGGGTGGCGGGAGTGGCACCCCGGGTTGTGCTGGGGGGGCCTGCTGTCTGTCTGCCAGCAGTCCGGCAGGTGGAGGTCCTGCATCTGATATGCGTTGTCCTCTGGTCGGAGTTCTACCCATTTGTGGGCCCATGGCTATCATCTCTCGCACAAGGGCCCTGAGTCGTACTATTTCTTCATCTTTTTTCTCCATTTCTTCTTCTTTGGCCAAAATCTCTTCCATGAGCTCAAATTCATGTGCTGAGGTGTCCCACCTGGCAGCCCTCCGACATTGTCGAACCGGGGTTTTCCCCATCTCGTCCCAGGCCCAGGTCTGGCCCTCAGCACTGGGTGTTCCAATGGGAACTGAAAGTCGGACTTTGGGCTTAGTGTCAGCGGGCAAGGCACTCGCACCGCCATCATCTATTTTGTCAATGTTTGTCTCCTCATCAGAAGGGATTTCTTCTTGCTCAGTTGTTTGATGCATATTTGTGATTCTGATTCACTCTGTAAGGATCAGATTCACACACACGACAATAAACATCCAGTAGTAAGATTTATTGAAAAGCATGAACAGACAGCAGACGTTAGTGAATCAGAATGGTGAGAAATTCAAAGCTAGCCAATTATACTATGAAGGTTTCCCACGGGAAGCGGGATGCAAGCTTCCTAGGTTGTGCCGACCCGTTGCCTAGTTACTATCACCTTTAGCATGGTACACCTAGAGGAGTCAAGAGAGGAATGCAAAACAAAGAACATCTGCAGCTTGAAGCCGAGTACAGGAGATAATGTTTTGAGAGTATTAAAATTCCCATCAGCCAGTTAAATATGGAGGGCAAACCCCGACACCATTATACTTACTTATTGATTTATTACAAGTAGTAGTCAAACAAGAAATAGTAACTCTAACAAAATTAATAAAGACAGAAACTTAATAAGAATCACATATCATCACTTATAACCACATATTGATTGCTGATAGTTGTTCATTACCTAAGTTGTTTAGTTATAATCTTAACTCACGAGTGTGTATATCCTTATTAACTCTAACTTATTTTATATTCTATATTCTCTCCTAAATTAATCTTATTCTACATTCTATATTAGCTTAATAATAACAATAGTCAGAAAAAAAAGTCCCTCAAAAAATGTTAGTAATCCTTTACACAGTAAATAACCTTTAGAAGCAACAGAGTAAACTATTGATTAAAATTGCACTTCTCATATAGCAGATAAGAAAACAAAGTTTAAAATTAAGGCTTTAAAAAACCTCTGTCATCATTGTCATCAGATCATCTTTAAAAAAAATTATCAATATCATCATGAACAAATAATAATAAGTTCTATTTTTCCCAGCATGCTTAGACTCTTCTCCTGATTCTTTTTCTTCTTTCTTACTTTCTTTTTTCCAAAGATCAAGTCTTTTTTCAGTTTTCCTAATAGGTTGTCAAATCAGTCACACTCAACCTATGTCTTTCATTCTTCTAAATAAAAATCAACTTGGCAAGTCAGTCCCAGCTGTGAGATGTAGCATTTCTGAAAAGTTTGTCTGTCAAAAGATTGCATATAAGATCCAAGTAGTCTTGCAATCATTCAAGGCTAACTGAAGGAAAGGGAAGAAAAATTGAATAATGAGAAGTTAGGTAGTAGTAGTTGATATTAACCTACCTGAAGAGAAGAGATGAAATGATGCAGGCCAGATTTAAGAATCTGAGGGTAGTACCAGAATGGGAATCAGAGCAGCAGAGTGATAGCCTATACCCAGAGTACTATGGTACTACAAGTTCAATGGCTTGGAACTTCAATGGCTTTAAATATTCTTTTTCTGCCCTGAGGAGGAGAGTTGATAATGGGGTCTAGAATGAGCTAAAGGCCTTAACATTAGATGACAAAAGACTAATTGGAATCATGATAGCTCCTTAATGCAGGACAGGTGAAGGGACGAAAGGAGAGCTTCAGTGGATGGAAGAAGAGGGTTTAAGACCTATGGAAGCAGTTTTGGGCACCATTGTTTCTAAGGGTTGAGTTGTTGAGGGGACATTTGCAAGTCCATCATCACTGGAATTTCCATGACTATGACCTAGCTCTGCCCTGAGGACTCAATATGACCTAGGCCAGTTCTGCACTACACTGTTATACTGTTATTATTCCACTTTCATCATCCTATGGAATCCTGGGATTTGCAGTTTAAGGAGGGTCACTAGAATTTTCAGCCAGAGAGCTCTTTGGCCTCAGTAAAGTACATACCTCAGAATTCCACAGGCTGTTGAAAGTGGAATGATAGCACTATAACAGTGTAGTGCAGAAACAGCCCTAGTTTTGCAATGCATGTGTGAGGCGAGTTTCTCTTTGCCAACAGGTGTTGTGTCCCAGACAGACCAGGCAGACAACTAGCAAACTGGCAGGGCACAGCTTACTCAGAGCAGTGAGAGAGGGAGTAATCCAAACAAAGTTCAAGTCAAGAATGCAAAGTCCCCAAGCAAACAAATCCACAAAGGCAAATCTGAATCAGTGTCATGCAAGCAGAGGTCCAAGAGAACCATGATTCAGGAAAACACAGCACAAGACTTCAACCACTGAGAAGATCAATTGTGACCCAGAGGAGGTAAGCTACCTTTTGCCTTTTATAGGCTAATGATGTTGCCACAGATGTTCCCTCATTAAAGCCCATCTGTTGCTTAAATGAGCTGAATGTCTGAGACCTTCTTTCTGGTGTTGTTTCTCCAACAAGGTAGGAATCTGTGTTGTTTTGTCTTCTAACACTTGTTCCCCCTGCTCATGCCCCTGCTGTTGGTTGCTATTTTCCACTGAGCAAACTTCTGGGCAAACTTCTGCCTCAGATTCAGAACCCTCCTCCTCACTGTCAGGGTCTCCAAGGCAGGGCATGACACCAGGCTTCCCAGCCATAGCAGGATATAATTTATATTTCATGCAAATTAAACCATATTGTGGAGTGGGTGTGTACAGCCTAGTAACAATTATGTCTGCCATTACAGGGAGTGGAGGGAATATATGTGAGGGCTGAGCACACGTATGGCTCTGGTTAACCACTCAGGTATACACACAATCCAATGAGTAAGCAGGTGGGAGTTAAGCATGACAGGAAAACTGAAAAGGCTATTGGTTTATGTAGATATGCAGATATATGACAGAAACAACAACAACAATCCTGTGCCACCACTTTGGCTGTGTGACCTAAGGTAACCCAATACAGAGAACATGTGCACACAGTAGAAAAACCCTTTGGTACCAATGTGACCACAGGATGGCAGAACTATGTGGCTTTTAAGTTTGGATTAAAGCAGATGAGTGTGTCAATGATGGGAACAAAATGAGCAGGATACTATGCACTGGAGCTGGCAGACACCCCTCATGCAGATAGAGCCCAAGACATTCTTAGGACCTGGAGAAAAAAGCAGAATGGAGATGAGAAGAGGGAAGAGTAAGAAAAAGCAGAAGTGAGGTATCTATGGATCAAAATGGTGACTCCATAGAAGTGGATTTGGAGAAAACATTGAAAGCCCAAGCTAACAGAACTGATTTTGTAATAGGAAGCTGCAAGCATTTGGAGAACTACCACCCACATTGTCAGGAACTGATTCTAACACAGAGAACAAACATGCAAAAGCAAGCTTTATTCCTGAGCATGAACAGAGTACAGTGACTTCAAACTGAGAAAATTTACAGAGACAGTAAATTATAGCGCTCCCCGCATTCCCACAAACCGATTACAGATGGCCTTGCGTCCCTAGCCTCTGAGCTGTTACCAGGTAGCTATCTGGTGGGAACACTGGATGTTTTCCTAACGGTGCCCTAGGAATGTTACTACAATTAGCAGCTGCAAGCAAGGCAATCTAACTGCTTGGAATACATGTTACAAGCATCTAAACAACTACATATCCCATCCACAACACTATCCCAACTAATTATGGAGGGAACCCCGACATTAAGAAATATGCAAAATGGGAGACTTTCAGTTGTGATGCCAGCATGGATGGCAGTCTGAGCTAGCCAGACCCAGGCTGCTGCATAAATGCGAACTTATTATCTAACATCAAAGTCCCAAAATGGGGCAACAGATCCCCCCTGTAAAGGGAGGTGCGGAGCACCCCACAGAGTCCAGGTATGAACCCAGCACTGGTGGAGAAGGGAGTGAAGAAGCACCAACGCAGATGGGATTGAGGACAAAGCAAGTTGCCATTGGGTTTACAGCCAGGAAACCCCTGACAAGTGCCGGCGACAACCTTGCTTTTAAATTTTAAACCACGAATCGTAAGTGCCCAGTCTATGCCAACTAAGAGCCCAATAGTTAAACCCAGTTTACCAAGAAGAGGAAGGTTAAGAGTAAAGAAAAAGCAGACTTACATTTATTACAGAGTGATTAGACTGGCACATGTGGCTGCACAGTGATCCATCTGAGAGACTAGAAAAGTACAGAATCCAGATGCCAGTACTAAATCAGAGTAGACTAAATAAAGAACTGGACTTTGAAATTGTGGAAGATATTGGTGGTTGATTGTAATATTGAAAGGCAGTTGAGTGTGTGGGAGAGAGAGGGATCCTGGAAAAGAAGGTGAAAGGGAAGAAGATGGGGAGAGGAAAGATGGCAGAGATGACAGAGGAACATGTGCGATTCTGAGTGAAAGTGAAGGATAGAGGAAAGAAGAGAAGAGAGAAAGAGAAAGAGTTATGAAGGAGATCAGAACTGTGGGGTGATAGAAGAAGAAAGGATTAAAGGGAGATAAGGACTTTCTGAATTCGACATTATAAGGATTTTTTGTTGAAATGTAAGAAACATTAAGATTTTGTGAATTAAATGCTAGTATTCATGTAGTATACAATTAGAAGAGGAGAACAATCTGGATAGTTTTGGGGCAGAAGTGAAGGATTAGCAGACAAGTTGGATCTACTATGAACCAGAACTTAGTTTGAATTAAGTAAACTAGACATGACAGTGGATTGAAGTAAATTGAATTAATAAAAGTTGAAGTTTGGAGAGGGAAAGGCAAGCAAGCCAGAAGGCAAAATGCAATGTGACATGAAGATTGCTAGTGGATTAACTTCTTGAAGCAAGGGGAAGAATCAAGAAATACAAGAAAGGCAATGTATTTGATAACTCTTTTTTTTTTTTTTTTTTTTGCTTCATAGCATTTGAATGAATTGCTGATTGGTGAAGGAAAATTTGATTTTTTTTCTTTTTTCTTTCATGATAAGCTTGCAATTGAAAATTGATATATTCCACTAAGTGGACATTGGAAACTATGAAATATTGTTAAAATTAAGTACCAATTATTTAGTATTAAATATTAATTTAAGTGACTAGTAAGAAGATATAAGGATTTAAGAACCCAACAACCATAAATATTATTGAATATATAGAAAAATAATATAGAATATAGAATATAATATATTATATAGAATATAATATAGATAATATAAGATAGAAACATAATAACCAAAATGATATTTATCAAATAGAAATTACAACTGCCGTATACAGCTTTAGAGATTTTAGTTTGTACATAGGGAAGTATTTAATATATAGAGTTAACATTAGTTGAATATAATATTGAATATAATTAATTTATTTGTCCATGGAGATCATACACTAGTTGAATATAATTAACTTACACTTGCAAAGATTTTGATAAATTGTGATACATTTTTAATGAATTTTTATTGAATGGTTATGAATTTGGAGGTACAAAGTTATAGAACTGTTGAACAATGAATTTATCAATGACTTAAAGATATTGTGATTGCCTAATATTGTAATCAAAATTTGGAGCAAGATACAATTTAAATAGTGGAGGTCCTTGTTATAACATACACAAAGTGTGAATTAGAAATCTGTAAAAAGGTAATGGCAACCAGCCAAAAGAAGACGTCACAATCACAACTGTATCCAAAACTGTTATAGAGAACAGCCTCTGCAGAGCCAAAAAGCATGGAGTCACTAAAAGTACTGGAAGAAAATCAGAAAATGAGGATGGGTATGATGCAAAAATTGTAGGCAACAAGAACAGAAATTAAGACTACCAGGACAGAAATCAAACAAGATGTAGAAAGAGAAGTAGAAAGTTTAAATCAGAACTTTCAAAAACTTTCAAAAGATATGATGACACTTGACAAGAAGGTGGCAGAACTATAAGAAAGCTCTTAAAAATTAGAAGAACAAGCAGAACAACTGAAAAAAGAACAACAGAAAGATAAAGAAACCATCATGAGATTAGAGATGCACCAACGAAATAAATGTTCGAAATTGAGAAAATTACCAGAACAGAACAATGAGAATTTACATAAAAGAGTCACAGAAATGTTGGCTCTGTTCATAGGCCAGAGTGGGAAGATTCGAACTGGAGATAGATAAGATGTTTAGAATTGATTATCCAATAACCAGAAAGAAAAATTTACCACATGATATAGTAATCTATTTTACAAGAGGAAAAAAATGAAAGACTTAATCTTAGAACAGAGTTACAAGGAAAAACTGATGTTGAATGATACTGAGATTCAGATTTTCAAAGGTATTCCATTGTATGTTCTGAGACAAGAGAATATGTGTGCTTGACAAGAAATCTTCAGAGGCTGAACATAAGGTACAGGTGGGAACTCCCAGAAGGATTATCATTCTTCTTCAGTGACAAGAATTATAAGATTACAACAGTAGAACAAGTGAATGAATTTCAGAAGAAAAATTTAGAAGATATCATAAGAGAACAAAGTACATGAAGAAGGAAAAATATGGGGTCAAGGAAAAGGGAGGGAGCCATGAAAGAAGGAAAAAAAGAATCCTCTGAAGAAGAAATAAATACTGCATACCCAGACGAAAGAGAAGGAAACCAACTGATTGATTAAGTTTAAAAGAGTGCTGAAAAATTAAAGAAAACCTCAATATGAAATTAATATCGTGGAACACACATGGAATTAATTCACAAGCCTAAGAAAGACAAATTTGCCATAATCTTGAAAGACTGAAAGCTCAAATTGTCTGTCTTCAAGAAACACATAAAAACAACTCAGGAAAAATATTTAAGAAATCAAAAAGTAGGAGAATACTTTACTTCATCTTATGAAAAGAAAGAAAGAGGTGTTGCAATTTATATTGACAAGAACATCCCTGCAAAATACATATTCAAAGATAAAGAAGGGAGAATCTTGGGAGTGGACATGTGGACAGAGGGAAGAGAAACATGATAGTGGGATTGTATGCGCCAAATGATAAAAAAGAAGAATTCTATAAGGAATTGTTAGAAAAATTAACAATATATGAATATGAAAATTGAATACTTATTGGAGACTGGAATGGGGTACTAGATGAGAAGATAGATAAATTAACATCTAGAAAGAAAAAGAAACCAACACAAAGTAGATTACCCAATATGGTTTTTGATATGTGTGATCACCTGTCAATATCCAATGTTTGGAAATATATTTGCCCAAAAGATAGAGACTATACCTTTTTCTCGGTAGTACATCAAACATGGACTAGAATTGACATGCTTTCACCTCAAAACACATGTTAAAAGATATAAAACAAGTGGATATATTACCAAAGTTATGTTAGACCATCATCCAGTTCTGCTGAATTTGAAAGAAAAGAGGAAACAATTTAATTGGCAACTCAATGACAACTTGCTAAATGATGACAAAATTGTGAAAAGAGCTAAAGAAACACTGAAATTCTTCTTTCAAGAAAACATAAACTAAGAGACAAAGATGAGCGTAATTTGGCACACTTCCAAAGCAGTTATTTGGGGTTTCTTTATCCAGCAACAACAATGCTTGAATAAAAAAAGGAAAAGAAAATCATCAAAAAATAATATTACAGCTTCAAGAAAAGGAAGAAGAATTGAAAAAGAACTCCCATAAAACTGAACTGCAATATGAGATGAAAATACTACAAAAAGAAATTTCACAACTGGCAATGGAAGAAATTGAGAAAAAACAGAGATACATGAAACAAGTCCATTTTGAACAAGCAAACAAAATAGAAAAATGGCTGGCATATAAAAAGAGAGCAATATAATAATTGAGCTGAAGGATGGGAAGAAAACAGTAACAGAGAAGGATAAAATAAAATTGATATTTGAAAAGTATTTTGCCAATCTACTTCAAGAGAAAAATACATCAGAGAAACAATATCAAAAAGTAAAAGAGGACTTGAGAAAGCAATGTATTGTTAAAATTTCAGAAGAAAGACAAAATCAATTGAACAAACCCATTGTGATGGTGGAAGTGTTAGAGACCTTTAAAGAATTAAAGCCAGAGAAGGCACCTAGTCAGATGGGATGGGAGTTACTTAATTGTGAGATACTTGTTACCCTGTTTTCTGGGGGTCCCGGGAGGGACACCTAAATAACCTTGCAATTACACAAAAGTTGGGGAAATTAGTCTAGAGCGCTAGTTGGCAAAACGAGAGGCAGGGTAACGCAGCGGAATCTTGTAACCCAGTGTTTACGTGGTCAGGCCAAGTCAAGAAGCAGACCGGTTTGAAAATAATGAATTATCTTTATTAAATACGGGCACAAAATGAAAGCAACACATGCACACAGATATCTAAGGAAAATAAAGGTGTGAGTAAGTTAGCAGGATTTTCAGAGGGATAGTTGATTCAGGTGATGCGAAACTTGTCCTGAAGTCTGGAAGAAAATGGAGAGCAAAGCTGGGGTTTGATGTATCTCAGCACGTGGAGCTGAGGGGAAGCTTGCCAAGCGATGTGGCAGCAAGGTGGTCTGGAACTCGGGAGCGATCCAAGGAAGCGCCCAAAGTCAGGGGTTTTTATAAGGAGAATTGTGACCTCAGGCTAGGTTGGACTTTGGGAAAACAATAGATTTGGAGTTGGAGACAAAGACTCGGAAAGGTCAGAATTTGAATGATTGAGTTAGAGCTAAATTGTCAATAGTATAGCCGGTATGCAAACGCGGAGTACTTGAGTGTTGTATAGTTTGATCATCAAGCTGCCAGCCCTTAGGCAGAGGATCTTTTGAGAGCTGCTTGCATACCTAATGGAGGTACTTGCCTTGAGGTCTCCTAAAGCGGCGAGTCAGCTGTTTCTGGCCTGTCTGTATTGTTTCAGAATATTACGGCGATTATCAGCTGAGCCTGTATGCGTGCTTGTCCGGGGGCCTCGCAAGCACGTGGAAGGGATATGTGAAGCTGAATTATTGATATCAAAAAGATATCTTTTTATATCCCCAAAGCTCGGGCTAGCCAGGGCAGTAACATACTGAAGGCACAATTTAAAACTCTACCAATAAAGAGGAAAAATGGCAGGTGTCTAAAGAAACTGGGATGTTTGACTAAAGAACTCTCAACTGAGCTAAGTGTTAAAAGAAAGATATACAGGAAATGGAAGAATGGTGGAACCACCAAAAAGGAATTCAAGGAAATAACCAGGATATGTAGGGAGAAGGTCAGAAAAGCTAAAGTGCAGAATGAATTCAGGCTTGCCAGAGACATTGAAAACAATAAAAAGGGCTTTTTTAGATATGTCCACGGCAAAAGGAAAAAGAAGAAAATGATAGAGTTGCTGCGCGGAGAAGATGGCCAATTACTAACAGGGGGAAGAGAGAAGGCACAACTACTCAACACCTTCTTTGCCTCAGTTTTCTCACAAAAGGATAGAAATACTCGACCTGGGGGTGGGGAGCAGGTGAGGAAGAGGGAGAAATGCAACACAAAGTAAGTAGAAAAATAGTGCAGGAATATCTGGTGAAACTAGATGAATTCAATCCACCAGGGCCAGATGAACTACATCCAAGGGTATTAAAAGAACTGGCAGAAGCCATTTCAGAACTGCTCACAATAATCTTTGAGAACTCCTGGAGAACAGGGGAAGTCCCAGCAGACTGCAGGAGGGCAAATGTTGTCCTCATTTTCAAGAAGGGAAAAAAAGAGGACCCAAATAATTATCACCCAGTCAGCCTGACATCAATACCAGGAAAGATCCTAGAGCAGATCATTAAACAGTCAGTTTGTAATTACTTAGAAAGCCATGTCATAATCACTAGAAGTCAACATGGATTTCTCAGAAATAAGTCATGCCAGACTAATCTTTTTTTACAACAGAGTTACAATCTTGATAGATGAAGGGAATGCTGTGGACATGGCATATCTTGATATCAGTAAGGCCTATGAGAAAGTTCTCTATAACATTCTTGCAAAGAAGCTAGTAAAATGAGGGCTGGGCAGTGGTACTGTTAGGTGGGTTTGTAATTGGTTGATCGACTCTACCCAAAGGGTGCTCATCATTGGTTGCTTTTCATTCTGGAGGGATGTAACTAGTGGGATGCCACAGAGTTCTGTCCTGGGCCCAGTGCTATTCAACATCTTCATTAATGACTTGGATGAAGGAGTAGAGGGCATGCTGATCAAATCTGCAGATGGCACCAAATTGGGAGGAGTTGTTAATATGCCAGAGAACAGGATCAAATTTCAAAAAGACCTTGAGAGATTGGAGAGCTGGGCCAAAGCTAACAAAATGAATTTCAACAGAGAGAAATGTAAGGTCCTGCACTTAGGCAGAAAGAATGGAATAAACAAATATAGGATGGGGGACACATGGCTGGATAAGAGTATGTGTGAAAGGGATCTAGGAGTCTTAGTAGACCACAAGCTGAATATGAATTAGCAGTGCGATACAGCAATCAAAAAAGCCAATGCAATTCTTGGTTGCATCAATAGGAGTATGGTGTCCAGATCAAGGGAGGTAATTGTGCCACTCTATTCTGCATTGGTTAGGCCTTATTTGAAATACTGTGTCTCGTTCTGGGTATCTCAATTCAAGAAGGATATCGAGAAGCTGGAACGTGTCCACAGGAGGGCGACCAAAATGGTGAAAGTCTGGAAGCCATGCCCTATGAGGAACGGCTTACGGAGCTGGGTATGTTTAGTCTGCAGAAGAGAAGGTTAAGAGGGAACATGATAGCCATGTTTGAATATTTGAAGGGATGTCATGTCGAGGAGGGAGCAGGTTTGTTTTCTGCTGCTCCAGAGATTAGAACAAGGAGCCATGGATTCAAGCTGCAGGAAAGGAGATTCCACCTGAACCTTGGGAAGAACTTCCTGACAGTCAAAGCTGTCCGGCAGTGGAATATGCTGCCTGGGAGTGTGATGGCGTCTCCTTCTCTGGAGGTTTTTAAGCAGAGGCTGGATGGCCGTCTGTCAGGAATGCTTTGATGTGTGTTCCTGCATGGTGGGGGGGGGGATTGGACTGGATGGCCCCTGGCGGTCTCTTCCAACTCTATGATCCTATGAAAGATGTTCTCATCAGTGTATTCTCAGGGACTCAGCCCTGTCATGAAAGTATTTTGCCCTTTTGCTAAGCTAGACTAAAGTCTAGATAGATCACTTTGTAGTCATAATGTAACAAATGCTAGTTATTGTTTGCAACAAGGTATTGAGTATCAGTTGGCTTGCAAGAATGTATTGCATTTCAACAGTGAGAGAAGATCTGGGTTGGGAAGCAAAGGCCTCAGGTATGAAATCAAAATACCCAGGGCCATCTGGTCAATAGAAGGAGAACACATCAAGGACAGAGAATATGCAACCCAAGAAGGCACTGTAAAAAAGAAGCCAAAGGGTATATAAAGAATCTGGGAAGATTTTAGGCTCCCAAGATCAATGTATGTAAATATTTGCCTTCTTTGGAAACCATTTGAGGTTAGAGAAATGGGATTACACTTATGGCCCCACCAATCAAAGCTGTTCATGCACAAAAATATATCTTCTTATATAACCTGATTGTTAAGCAATGCACCTCAGCCTTAGCAACTTTTCAAGCTGCTTTGCCATTAGCTGTACCTCAGTAAAGTGCTGCTACTAAAATCTGAGTATTTCTTTGGGAAGCTAGTTACCAGCACCTGACATGTGTTGACCTACAAATCTCTCACATGCTAACAGTCTGAGGATTATATGTTCTCTAATGCCTCTGAAGCTTTGCATTTTTCTGTCTGACCAAATGTCAATGGTTAACTAAACATCATCTGCCTTTTCTGGAAGTTCTCCTAATTCTTCTTTAACTAATATTGCAAAAAACCATTGAAATTGTGGCCTTTCAACTGATGAAAGTGGCATAGAGCATCCCATTATTAAATTACTTACAGTTGACTTTACTATTCTCTTTTGTATTAGATGATTTAGTCCATAAACATTTATGGTGATATATGCATTTGGTGCAGCAGCACACCTGAAATCAGAAAGTTTTGGCTTGGTCTTCTCCAAAAAGAAAAGCAGTGTTCAACCTGGAGAAAATGGAACAGATAATGCAATAGGGGAAATGCAGCACAGAATAGGTAAAGTGGCAGTACAGGAATACCTGGCTCTATACCTCTAAATGAACTCTAAATGAATACCTCTAATACCTCTAAATGAACTCAAGTCACTGGGCTAGATCAGAATTCAAAATGACCTTGATAGATTAGAGAACTGGGACAAAACTAACAAAATGAATTTAAACAGGGAGAAATGTAGGGTACTACACTTAAGAAGAAAGAATGAAATCCACAGATATATGATGGGTGATGCCAGGCTTGAAAACAGTACGTGTGAAGGGTCTTAGTGGTCCACAAGCTGAACATGAGTCAGCAATGTGATGTGGCAGTTAAAAAAGCCAATGCAATTACAGGCTGCATTGGTAGGAGTATAGTGTCAAGATCAAGGGAAATAATAATACTGCCCTATTCTGCTTTGGTCAGACCTCACCTAGAATTCTGTGTCCAGTTCTGGGCATCACAGTTCAAAAAGGATATTGAGAAGCTGGAATGTGTCCAGAGGAGGGCGACCAAAATGGATTGGAAACCATGCCCTATGAGAAATGGCTTAGGGAGATAGGGGGGATCTTTTGATCTACTTTGCAGCACATGTATTCAGTTAGTAATTTTTGTCTGCCCAACTCAACTTTCCGATCACCTCAGAATCCATTTTAAATTAATACCAATTAATGTATTTTGCCAATTAAATCATATTTCATCAATTAAACCATATCAAACTGAGGGTTGTGCAGGCTGGTAACAGAATAGCACTGTAGACACTGTTCCAAAGTGTAGTTGTACTTTGTGTAAGAGCACTATGATATTAGCAGCATTACTTGCAGTTGTAATACCTTCCTCAGTAATTTGCAAAAATGATGTCTCCTTCCTCATCGCTGTTGCACACTTTACTAATATGTTTTAATACAACTGCCAGGACTAGATTTCCAAGACTGCATCATCACATTATTTATTTTTTAACAGCAGTGTCACTAAAGTTGTTCCAGACTGAAGTATGCACATCTCATTCTATCAAAGCACTGGGGATAGCAATATCCCTGGTTTGAATTAGGGTAGATCCACAAATCTAACAGAGGTTGTGCGGCGTGGAATTATCTTTTATATAACATATGTTCTATCTTGAAATTACTGAGAGCCAAAATGTGTTGTGTGGTCACTGGTGCCCTTCATATATGATTTCTATTCTCTGCATTAAAGGAAAAAATAGGACCCCTTCTTCACTCCCTATGTCCTCAACTCTACGAAGAATATTTCTCAGTTTCATTTATCTTTGCAAACTGAAGAATATATTATTGCCACAGTCAGTGTCTTCCTCTATTTTGTTCTTTGCTTGCTGTTTTTCAGTCTTTGCATGGACATACACGTCCTGTGACCTGCTTGACTGCTTCCAGCATCACAGTGAGTAGACCTGCTGACAGATCCACCATCATCTTGAACCAGCAGACACACATCACCCAGCTTCCTGCTCATGTGACATGTATCTTGAATATCATCATTAATGATTCAATAGCCAGTTATTCATTTATCATTGTTCTTCTGACACATCCATTAATATTTTCTGATGACTTAATGGGTGCACTTCACTCCAAGAAATGATCCTGAGGTGCAGCAGATTGATTTTTTTGTTTTGTTTTACAGAGATTTGCAATAGTATACTTAATAGTGAGAAGGGACACTAAAAGTAGTCTCTGAATCACAGAACTCAAGAGGAGGAGGAAAAATGGTGTTGTGGACTGTTCTTTCAAAGATGAGTTCAGCTTTCAGGAGCTTTTGCATAAGTGTGTGTCTGGTTACATAAGGCACTTTGCATGCACTTCGTCTGTCCAGGTCTAGTCAGAGAAAATCACAATTATCTTCAAAGGTCACATCTGCAGAAAAGAGCTTCTTCTAGATAGAATTGCATTTTTTTAGCCTCCAAGACCATCTAGATTTACACAACTTTAGAGTAAAATTAGATTGTTTTATACATAAATGCTTGCAAATTATTCCAAGTGTTAGTTGATGGATGATTAGAATTAAAGAAGCAGCATGGGAAAGGATGCTTCTTCATCCATTATTTCCCTGCTCCATCTCCTCCTCTTCTTCCTCCTCCCCTTTGTTACCTTAAACTCACAAATTTATTTTTAAAAAAGTGTTTTTATTACACATTAAAAAATTTTAAAAAATTGAAACGCATAATGGGAAAAAGACAACAAACCTAAACTACTTAAAACAAACATTCTTAGCACAAAAAGGGGACGGGGGGAATAAAAGGGGTACACACATGACTTCCAAACATCCAGATAATGGTTAGTTTGTAAAATAAGTGAACTTCCTCGAACAATAATATAGCTCTTTAAACTTATACAATATACAGTATAATGATATTAAAACTATATAGAATTGTGTAATTTTGTATTTATGCTATTATGATAGTCATCCTTGTACTGAATGAACTAAATAAAAACTTCTGCTATATTATGTCTAACCATTACTGTTCAAATTCCACAGTTAAAAACTTCACCTAATAGTCTCTCAAATACATTATGACACTGCAAAGCCTAGCTTTCAGCATATTACAAGGGATTACAACTCTCTAGGTAGGAAGCTGAAGGAATTTGTCATTTCCTCTGTCCTCGCAGTTAAAGTGCACAGCTCAGGAAGGAAGAGAACAATAGCGGAGGTGAACAACTGACTCCTCAGATTTGGCTTCTTGGAACATGGTCTGCAGTTTCATGAAGATGATCTATTGACAAGTGATGGGTTGCCCCTTATAAAAGTTGGCAGGAATGTTTTTTGCTAAGAGGCTCACAAACCCAATCAGGAGAGCTTTAAACTGAGTTATGTGGGGGAGGATGACAGTATTCTTGAGGGCAGCAGTTCATCAAGTGCCAGAGATAATAATCCAAAAGTTATTGAGGAAACTGAGCAAATAGTACAACAGCCTGATTGTATAAACAGAAAAATCTTTAATAAGCAGCTAGGGGGAGTGACCCATGGTCTTAGATGTGTCTAAATTAATGCACGGAGCATGGGAAATAAATGAGATGAACTTGAACTCTTAATAAAGAATCATTGAAATCTGGTGGGATGTGTCTCATGACTAATGTAGTAATACAGAGGTACAATCTTTTTCAGAGAAATAGACCAAACAAGAAGGGAGGGGGAGTAGCATTATATGTCAAAGATATTTACACCTATGAAAAAATGCATGACTTAAATCCTGGAAACCAGTTTGAGAGCATCTGGGTAAAAATCAAGGGGGAAAGAAACAACAGGGCTGTCTACTACAGCCCTCCAAGCCAGACTGAGGACTTACATAAGGCCTTCCTAAAACAGATGATTGCACATTCAAAAAGAGAGAGAGAGAGAGAGAGAGAGCAGTAATGGTAGATTTCAATTCTCCTGATATTTGTTGGAAGTCAAATTCTGCCAAGAATATCAGGTCCAACAAATTCCTTACTTGTCTTGCAGACAATTTCATTGCCCAGAAGGTGGAAGAGGCAACAAGGGGATCAGCTATTTTGGACCTAATCCTAACCAACAGTGATGACCTGGTTAATGGGGTGCAAGTGGTAAGATCCTTAGGTGGGAGTGACCATGTTCTCCTTGAATTTGTTCTGCAGTGGAAAGGGGAAGACAAGCATATCCAGACTCACATTCTAGACTTTAAGGAAGCTGATTTCAGTAAACTTAGGGAAATATTACTTGCCATCCCATGATCAGGAATACTAAAAGAGAAAGGAGTTCATGATGGATGGGAGTTTCTTAAAAGCAAGACATTGTAGACACAATTTCTAACAATTCCAATGAGGAGGAAAAATGGGAGGTGTCTAAAGAAATGAGGATGGATGTCTAAAGAACTTTCAAATGAACTAAGATTTAAAAGGGCCATGTACAAGAAATGGAAAAGGGGGGAAATCAACACAGAGGAATTCAAACAAATAGCCAACACATGTCGGGAAAAAGTCAGAAAAGTTAAAGTGCAGAATGAGCTCAGAAGTGCTACAAAGATTAAAAACAATAAAAAGAGGGGGTTTTTTGGTTATGTCTGTAGCAAAAGAAAAACAAGGAGATGGTAGGGCCACTGCGAGGAGAAGATGGAAAAGTGGTAACCAAGGACAGAGAAAAGGCAGAAGTATTCAATGTCTTCCTTGCCTTGGTCTTCTCCGAAAAGAAAAATAGTGTTCAACTTGGATAAAATGGAACAGATGATGTGGTAGGGGAAATACAGCACACTATAAGTAAAGAGGTAGTACAAGAAAATTTGGCTACTCTAAGTGAATTCAAGTCACCAGAGCCAGATGGACTAGATCCAAGAGTATTAAAAGAACTGGCAGAAGTAATTTCAGAACCACTGGCAATAATCCTTGAGAGTTTCTTGATATCAGAAGAAGTCCCTGTTACTGCCCTGGCTAGTCCGATATCCCTTGATATCATAATTCGGCTTCACTTCTCTATTCCTCTCCATGTACTTGCGAGGCCACCGGACAAGCACATAAACAAGCTCGGCCATTAATTGCCGTAATATTCCTAGATGATTCAGGCAGGCCAGAAAATAGCTGACTCACTGCTTTAGGAGACCTCCAGGCAAGTACTCCAATTCAGTATGCAAGCAACCTACAAAAGAGCCTCTGCCCCGCACTGGCAGCTTGATGGGTAAACGGTACAATACTCAAGTACTCTGCGTTTGCATACTGGCTACTCTATTGAGAACCACTACGATAACTCAATCATTCAGATTCTGACCTTTCGGAGGCTTTGTCTCCAACTCCAAATCTATTGTTTTCTCCCAAGTACGGCATAGCCTGCAGTCACAATTCTCCTTATAAAAACCCTTGATTCCGAGACCTTCCTCGGAGTGCTCCCGAGTTCCATCCCCCCTTGCTGCCGCTTTGCTTGGCGAGCCTCCCCTCAGCTCCACGTGCTGAGCTACATCACACCCCAGCTTCGCTCTCTATTTTTCTGGGCTTCAGGACAGGTGAAGTATCACCCAAACCAGCAATCCCTCTAAAAATCCCTCTATATCACTCAACCCTTTATTTTCTTTAGTTATCTTGTATGAGTGTGTCACATACACTGTTTTGCTTGTATTTAATAAACATCATTTATTATTTCAACTTCGGTGTTCTCCTTGACTCGACCCAACCCCGTAGACATAGGGTTTAAGATCTCGCTACGTTACCCTGCCTCTCGTAACGCTAAGAAGTGCTCTGAGCTAATTTTCCCCACCTTTAGTTTAGCACAATTTGGTGTCCCTCCCGGGACCCCCAGTACACAGGGTAACATCCCAGTACACTGGATGAGGACAAATGTTATCCCCATCTTCGAAAAGGGGAAAAAAAGAACCCAAACAATTACCGCCCAGTCAGCTGTTACCAGGCCGTACACCCCCACATTTTGATATGGTCTGATTGGCAAAATATATTAATTGGCAGATGTGTTGGCATAAAACATATATTATATACTAGGGATGGGCCAACCAAATCCTCAAATCCTGGGTAAGGATTCAAGATTCCTGAATCTGAATCTCTGTGCCAAAATAGGCAAACCGAATCTTTCGAATCTGGCAACCAAATAGATTGTTGGAGACCGGGACGCCTGAAAACCCAGGAGATGGGGACGCCTGAAAACCTGGGAGACTGGGACTCTTGAAAACTTAGAAGATCAGATACACAAAGAAAGATAGTAAGTAGGTGAGTTTTTCCCTTGGAGTAATAATGGCCTTTGCTAACAATTTCAGAAATTACACCTGGGGTTGTATTCCAAGATATTTAAATTGAACATTATTATTTCAGTTCAGTACTTGACTGGAAGCTACAGGCTTGAGATTTCAAGGATAGCTGAAACATTCCTTTGCATAGCTCCCTTGCAAATCTCTTTCAGATACAATTCTGGGGTTTTTAGTTTTACAAGGTGTCACAGCCTTCTCTGCCAAAGTGTACTGGTGCATCATCAAACTACAAACCCCAGGATGCCAGAAGGAGCTATGCAAAGAAAAGCCAGCTTTACCTGGATTATCTCTGTAAATGTGGATTAATCCACGTGTTCCTGCCTATGTAGAAAGGGCCTTCATGTCATTTTCAATCTGGGGAGATCCTGAGGCAAAACTATGACAATCATCTTGGTCAGATTTCTTTAGAGGGAGGTTTGCCTTTGTCTAGGCTTTTGCTAAGGCTGAGACAGTGTGTCTTGCCCAAGATTATCCTTCTTTCCCTTGCTTTTAAAACTCTTTTTAAAACAAGGATTCAAAAGATTCGAGATTTGTGAGATTTGTGGATTCCCAGAACCTCCCAGGGATTCGATCTGGATTCGGATTCAGAAAATTCTGGATTAATCCAGTCCCTATCATATACACTGACTGGAAGTCACGTGGAAGAAGGGACCCATGCTGAAAAAGAGGCCAAGAGGTGACCTCAGCATGGCCAGGTCAAAAGTTCTCTGAAATTAGACAGGAAAGCCTGACTTAATGGCTCTGAACTAGTCCTATTAACTGCAAACATCAGAACACAATTAATTTCCCAGGTACAGAGGCCAGGACCCCTACTGTGTGCCTATCCTACTGCAGCTAATCCAAAAACCCCTATTCAACCAAGACATTGAAACCAATCAGTCCATTCCAGACCCCATTGTCTGTGTTGCAGCTCCCATTGTCCACCAAGCTGAGACAGCAATCAACTCACACCCCTTCAGGGAGGAAAATAGAGTATATAAACCCTTGGTTTTGAGAAGTCAGGTGCAGTCGTGCTGGACTCCACTATGTCGCTCTGAATCCTGATCTGTCTGCCCTTAGACACAAGTCTAAGTCACATTTCAACTTCTTCACTATTCTTCTGGACTGGTAATTTTAAACCCCCAAACCCCTCAGCCTCTCTATAATTTTTCATCCTTTTTATCTTTCAGTCCTTGTGTGAACGTGTGATTATGTGTATTTAGTGTGCATCCATGAGTGGATTCCCCTCAATAAAACACATTTTTAGCTTACTTTTGAAATCTCTGGCTAGTTCTTTTCCTGCATGAGCCTGTAAACATTGGTAGTAACATCTCGCTAATTTACCCCTCTCTCGCAAGCTTCGTCTTTGAGCTAATTCATTCTCCACTTTTGCAAGAAGGCACTGGCATCTCAGGACGGCCCTTGTGGCACTTACATTTTGGAGTAACACAACCTGACATCAGTACCAGTAAAGATCCTAGAGCAGATCATTAAACAGACAATCCATAAGCAGGGGAGGAATGCTGTGATCAATGAAAGTCAACATGGGTTTCTTAAAAACAAGTCATGCCGGACTAATCTGATATGATTTTGGATAGAGCTACAAGTTTTGTTGATGAAGTGAATGCTGTGAATGTAGTGTACCTTGATTTCAGTAAGGCCTTTGACAAGGTCCCCCAAACAAAGTGCCCAAACAAGGTAGTAAAATATGGGCTAGACTAAGCTACTGTTAAGTGGATTTGTAATTGGGTCACTGGCCAAACACAAAGGGTTCTGACGAATTGTTTCTCCTCATCCTGGAAAGAAGTGACTAGTGGGGTGCCACAGGATTATGTCCTGTGCCCAGTACTGTTCAATATCTTCATCAATGACTTGGATGAAGGACTAGAGGGCATGCTGATCAAATTTGCAGATGACACCAAATTGGGAGGGGTTGCTAATACCTCAGAGGTCAGGATCAAATTTCAAAAGCACCTTAACAGATTGGAGAGCTGGGCCAAAGCAAACAAAATAAATTTCAACAGAGAGGAATGTAGGGTACTACATTTAGGAAAAAATAATGAAATGCACGGATATAGGATGGGTGATACTGGGCTTGAAAACAGAACGTGTGAAATGGACCTTGGGGTCTTTGTGGACCATAAGCTGAACATGAGCCAGCAGTGTGATGCAGCAGCTAAAAAAGCCAATGCAATTATGGGCTGCATCAGTAAGAGTGTAGTGTTGAGATCAAGGGAAGTAATAATACCACTCTATTCTGCTTTGGTCAGACCTCACCTACTGTGTCCAGTTCTGGGCACTACAATTCAAGAAGGATATTGAGAAGCTGGAATGTGTTCACAGGAGGGCGACCATAATGGTGAACGGTCTGGAAACCATGCCCTATGCTTTAAGACCTAGGTATGTTTAGCCTGATGAAAACAAGTTAAGAGGTGACATGATAGCCATGTTTAAATATTTGAAGGGATGTCATGTTGAAGATAGAGCAAGGGTCTTTTCTTCTGCTCCAGAAACTAGGACACGGAACAATGGATTCAAACTATAAGAACGTCAAGAACATCAAGAAGAATTTCCTGATGGTAAGAGCCATTCAACAATGGAATATTCTGCCTCAGAGTGTGGTGGAATCACCTTCTTTGGATGTTTTTAAACAGAGGCTGGATGGCCATTTGCTGGGGGTGCTTTGAGTGTGTGCTCTTGCATGGGAGTTGGTTGGACTAGATGGCTGTTGTGGTCTATTCCAACTCTATGATTCTAAAGTGGCTTTCTATGGCAGCGAACAGCATTCCCAGTGATGCTTTCTGCCCTTTGCCTTTTGAGCAGACTCCTCTGTCATAGCTATTTTGTCCTCCTCCAGGTTTCTCCTCACCCAATAGGCAGAGGCCTATTGATGAAAGTCCAGGTCTGGTGACTTCTCAAACTGCATGATGCAGCAATGGTCGTGCCAGTCCTAGCTTAAAAATCAGGGGGTTCATCAAAATGTCATGTACTGGATGATTCATGAATACACTCTGAAGTTTGCAGTAGTGTTTATTCAAGGATTAAAAAAGCAACCACCACACACTTCCATAGAAGTTGCTGAAACTGATCAACATGGACAATCTACTTCATTTATAGGTTATCAGTACAAATTCAAGCATGCAAAGCATTCATTGGTTATTACATATGATTGATACCCACTAGCGCCTGTCTCTACCCATCTTGTCCTTGACCATTGTTGACCTGTTTGCCTTCCCCCGTTATCTGTCTACCAGTTTCTTCTCATAATAAACCGGAACCTGGCAGTGTTCACTTTCACTTTCCCACACTCACTGCCATCCATCAATTACCAAGGCAAGTGATCTATAGGATACAAAGTAGTAGCAACTGGCACTGTTTAACATGTGTGATACATTCCAGTCCTCAGCAATAGTTACATACATTGCAAGCCACGTGCAGACATAAATATTTAAATACACAATATTCATGCTATGAAATGATTTCCCACTCTGTTTTTCTATTGAACAACGTGACTGGAATGCATTGTGACCTGACACCCAGAAGGCAATTATGTGATACTAATAGAATGGCACTTGCTATTATAGAATATTGTAAAGTACAAAATGAAATGAAGGGAGCTTTGATGTTTTTAGAGAAGGCCTTTGATAACATCACTTGGAGTTCTTTTAGTCAAAGTGTTGGAATATATGAAATTTGGAGAGAATTTTCTAAAGTTGATTAAGATTGTTTAAAAGAACAGAATGCCAGATTAATTGTAAATGGAAATCTGAGAGAAAAAATAGAAATTGGAAAAATAATAAAACAAGGATACACATTATCCCCACTGTTATCCATTATCCCCACTGTTATCCACTGGAAGTTTTGCAAAGAGCAATAAGAAATGAGGAACAGTTGCAAGATGCTAAAATTGACAAGGATGAATACACACTTAAAGCATTTGCAGATGATATTATTATTAATTTTTTTTCAAGGATCAAGTTACTAAAATTGATCTCCTTAACGATATACTTAAGACATTTAGACAAGGAGCGGGCTTTAAAAGTAATAAAACTAAAACAATGATTCTAACAAAGAACGTTAAAGCAAATTTAAAAAAAAATAAAAATGGAGTCACAATTGCAAATAAAGTGAAATATTTTGGAATAGAGTTAACATCTAATAGAAGATATTTCAAAATAATTCTTTAGAAGTTTGAAAAACAGTTCATGTAAAATTTGAAAAATAGAAGACACTGAATTTATTGTGCGCGCGCGCGTGTGTGTATCTGTATATTTCTCCTGGATTGGTTAGTAAGGCATGATTAAACCAGAAAACTGCACTTTGTCGGATTTCCATTTAACATAGCTCAAATCTGTTGGGCCTGAGGCCCTCTGGGCATGCCTTGTGTTGTACACTCACACATTTTAGTTCAGCTTGCCTTCACACTAACGAGCGTATTTGGGGGGTTAGCTCATGCTATTGCATTGCTAGGTCAGGCTGCCCTGTATGCTGCAGACCTGTGAGAATAGTCAAGGAATGTTAACGAGGGGTACTTCACCCCCCCCGTGCCATCCCATATGGGGAGGGGAGAGCGAAGCCTGATTAGAGACCGTCCACTGCCGTCTTGGCCAGGTAATGAGATTTGGCCATGAGCCTATCATGCACCTGGCCCATGGGTGCTTCAGTAATTGGCGTCTGAGTTGGTATAGCCCCCCTCCTGCCCGTTTTGGCATGGTGGATTGATGGATTTGCAGCCTGTTTTGCCACTCGTGCACGAAAAGCCTATATAATCTGTTGGAACAAAGAGAACCCTGCTCCATTGCCTGCTTTGCCTTTCTGACAGAGTCAGAGTGTATGTACGCTTGTGTGCCTTTCGTTTTTCTTTTCGCTTCTTTGCTTAATAAACTGCATCCTCAAAGACCAGAACTGGCTTGGTTCTTGCCTCCTAGCATCTCGTACTTCGAACCTTGCATGGCCACCCAATCCAGGGGGGGTCATGTGTGCTACAGGATTATTTTGTCCTGTGGTCCCTGGACATGTAGCGTAGAACTCTGAGAACAGGAAAGCAGATACAGGCTCAACTGGAGAAGTAGCTAATCCAATGGGAGCAGGTGTTCAAATTTCTCATCTTTCTGAACATCTGCAAATATTACATACTGCCTTTAAAATTTCAGTCCATTTGGAATCAGTGACTGCCAACTTTCTGAATCAGGGTCTGATAGTCACGATATATCAAAGTATGATTGAGATTTCTTCTAGAGTTTCATGAGAGTACTTGGAGGGGAAAAGTCAGAAAAACAAAAGCTCGGAATGAGCTCACTCTTACTCAAGAGATTAAAAATAATAAAAAGACAGCTTTTTTGGTTAAGTTCAGAGCAGAAGGAAGAGCAAGGGAAAACTATAGCCACTGTACAAAAAAGTCCAAACTATTAAATACCTTCCTTGTCTCAATCTTCTCCCTAAAAAAACTAAAAAACCTGGTAAAAATGGAACAAATAATGCAGTAAGGTGACAACAGCCCTGAACGGGTAACGAGGACATAAAGGAATACCTAGCTATCCTGAATTAATTCAAGTGGTCCAAGGCTGAATGAACTGAAACTAAGCATAATACAGGAAGTTGCAGATGTAATCTCAGAACCACTGTCAATAATAATTAACTCTTGGAGAACAGGAGTGATCCCAGCAGAATGGATGAGGGCAAATTTTATCCCCAAGACCAAAAGGGGAAAAAAACAGGACATGAACAACTACTGACTAGTCAATCTAACACCAACCTGTTGTAGAACAGGTTGTGATGGCCCTGTGCACCCCCCCCCCCATGATTGATATGGTGTCATGTTGCATTCACTCCATGCCATGTGAATGAATGTAGAATATGCTATTGATGTAAAATAAGGTTTGTGTGGACATAATGTGTTACAGGCAGCCAAATGGTCAATGTTGAAAATTGTTTATTGTTTGTAGAGTAGTTGTAAATGGGTATTTAGCCAGATTGGCCAGGCACAGTTTTGTTTAATTAGAAGTAATAGCAATCAACAAGTGATTTACTATGCATGAGCTTTAGATTACGAGGGTTAGGAATGCAGTTAACAATGGATAACATATTAAAGGGAAAAGGTCTGGGATCTCAGCCTAGTGAATAGGGATCAAAGAGATGTAGGGGGAGGAGAATGGCCCCAAAAGTACCTGCACAATGTTAAGTGAGATACTCAGAGGAACTGAAACAAAGATGACACAGGGCATGTGGAAATGCTTTGGGTCAAAGTAATGTGAAGTTAGTGCCTTGGAAAATACTGGAAATTTGGAAGAGGCATAAACCTAGAGAATAGAATAGAATCTTTATTATGGTCATAGACCAGCATAGGTAAAAAGGGGATACAGAAAAAGAAGATAAAAACACAGGTTAAAAGCAGTATTTGAAATATCCCTTCAGGTTGCACAGCTCCAATATAGCAAGACCACGCTGAAACTAGTCTACTGCAGAAGTCAATGCCGGACAAATTTTAACCGCTGTTGCATAGAATCTGGCAACAGTTTATGTTAGAAGTGGGTTGATGTCTGAAAGTAACAAAGAAGTGTAGAATTGTCCGGTGCGTCCTTGATATTTATGCAATAGGGGAGAAATAAAGCTGAGGCGGATGTCCCTGTAGTATGAGCACTGGAGTAGTACATGATCTGTTGCTTCTATTTGGCCAAAATCATGGGGCATAGTCTGTCTGAGAAGGGGGTCTTCTTGTGTTGGCCTTCCAGGACAGCTGAGGGGAGGGCATGACATTGTGCCAAAGTAAAGGCCCTCTGGTGTTTAGATACTTTTAGTTTTGCTAAGTAAGTGAAGACAGATATCTGTTGAAGTCACTAGCAATAAAGGTTGGAGCGCTAGCTAGATACAGTTGTTGATCTGTAATCTACCACTCATTGTTTGATAGCTGCTTTGGCCTTACTATATCCCACACTGAGCAGAAGATCTGGAGAAAAGCTCAGTGATGAAATTTTAGCCATCACTGTCTGCTTCTACATGGACTGGAATCATCTCTCAAGGTTAGTGGAGTCAGACCAGTGGGAAAGCAAGATAGTCTAAGCCAGTATGTCAACCACACTCTGGCCTCCACTTTCATAAAGCCTGACTCCAGTCTCAGAGTTGTGAGACACATTTTGGAGCTTGGAAAGCTGATTTTAAAAAATTGGATTGCACAAGTTTTAATGGTGCAGGGTTGGGGAAGGGTCCCAGCTGGGATCCATAAAGCAGTTGTGCTACTGATCTGGCTTTGAAAAGTTTGAGCACTGCAGGTATATAATGTCCTCCTCTTGTTTTAAGAAATTTGAGGATGGCTGATGAGCTCCTCTGTGCATTACCAGCAACATACTCCCCATCTGCTTTCCCACTACCAGTAGAGTGAAAGATTAGCCCCAGATATTTGAAGCAGGAGACCTGTTTAATCTTTTGGTCATCTATACTCCAGATATGGTTCTTGGGCCTTTTAGCAAATGCCATAATTTTTGTTTTTTGATAATTGAGTACTAGCTGATCCTTTCTGCAGTACTCTGCTAGTGCTCTTTGTGCTCTTTTTAGGCCAATGAGTGTTCTTGAAAGTACTTCTGCATCATCTGCATAAAGCAGAGCTGAGATATGTCTTCCATCTAGTTTTGGAGGATGGAAGTTTGTGTTGTCGAAATGTCCCACCATGCAGTTGATGTAAAAGTTGAACAAGAGTGGAGCTAGTATGCAACCTTGCTGGACATCTTTCTCAGTAACGATGCCATTGGTGAGATGACACTGGGTATTACATCTTATTTTGAGTGAGGTCCCTTCATGCAGCATACGAATTAAATGGAGTAGATGCCAATCAATCGAGGAAACCTCAGTTTTTCCCACAGTTTGTTTCAAAATATAGAGTCAAAGCTGCTTTAAAGTCTATAAAGGCAGCACAGAGAGAGGCTGTGTTGCAGGAGGAATATTTTTCAATCAGGTGGTGGAGTACAGGGCACTGATCTATGGTGGATCAGCCTTCCCTAAAGCCAGCTTGTTCCTCTGCAAGTACATTTTCTTGTTCCTGCCAGGTTTGGAATTTCCACTCTAAGTCTCTCACATAAAGTTTGCTGATCATATTGAGGAGGCTAATTGGTCTATAGTTAGCAGGATCATCCTTCCTTCCTTTTTTATATGTGGGGACAATGATCGCAAACTCCCAGTCCTCAAGTGCGCAACCATAGTTGTCAATGCAGGTGAAGAGTGAGGGGCCCAGAATTCCAAATTGTTCTTAATGGCTTCTGGAGGTATTAAGTCTTCCCCCAGAGCCTTCCCTCTTCTCAGTTGATCTACAAGGCTCTTGATCTCTGATGCTGTCACCTTGAGAGATTCTCTATATTTTGGCTAGCACATCCACTTTCAACATAGATGTCCCCTTTATCATATTTGGATATCTCAAAATTAGCAAAGTAATATTCACAAAGCAGAAATTTTGACCAAAATCTTCAGAGATCATAACCCAGTTACCTTGGTGTTCAGAGGGCTAAACAAAAGTAGAAGATGGAAACTGAATGAAGCTCTCCTTCTTAAAGAAGAGATTATAACATCATGTAAAATAGAATTAGAGGAATTTTTCAAGGTTAACGTTAACGAGGTGAACATCTCAACAGTTTGGGATGTGGCAAAAGCAGTGATTTGAGGGTTCTTCATTCAAAAAAAAATAGAATGCAAAAAGAGACAAAAGAAGAATATTGAGGAGATAATGAATACAGTTAAGGATTTAGAAAAATGACTGAAAAAGAACCCCCATGATAAAGAGGTGAATTCCAGCCTAAGGGTCATGCAAAAACAACTTTCAATGCCCACAACGGAAGAAATAGAAAAAAAGATTCGCTTTGCCAAACAAAATTTTTTTGAGCATGCTAATAAACCTGGATGTTGGCTAGCATGTAAGATACAAAAAGAGAAAAAGAAACATCTTATCTCAGAAATTAAAGGAGATCGTAGTATTACAGACTTTAAAGAAATAAGGAAGATACTTGGTAATTATTTCAAAAATTTATATCAAGCTAACTGACCCAGCAAGTTGGAAGAGCTGGATGATTATCTTTGTTCACAATGCCTTCCAGAAATTTCTCAAGATCATCAAGAACTGCTAAACAAACCTGTTACTGTCAATGAGATCAGCGAGGCAATAGATAGAACCAAAGCTAAAAAGGTCCCAGGGCCGGATGGATTAACTGCAAGCTTTTGTAAACATTTTAAGCACAATTCTGAACAGCTGGACAGAAGCTAACATAACATTAATACCAAAAAATGACTTTCCTCATTTAATATGCAAAGATTTTTGATCTATATCTTTCTTAAACTTGGATTATAAGACCTTCGCCTCAATTCTAGCGAACTGCCTGAAGAAGATTCTTCCAGATTCTGTGCACCAAGATCAGAGTGGATTTATTCCAGGTAGACAGACGAGATCTGGTATAAGGACTGTACTCAACATATTAGAATTTTATGAGTTGCATATTGAAAAAAAAGGTTCTCTCATTTTCCTTGATGCAGAAAAGGCCTTCGACAATGTTGATTGGCTCTTTCTTATTAAAGTTATAGATAATACAAAAATGGGGGGGGGGGTCTTGTAAACTGGATAAAAGAAATTTATAGTGAACAAAAGGCCCAAATAATGATTAATGGTGATTCATCGGAGAGTATTAAAATCTTGAAGGGAACCCAGCAAGGATGCCTGTTATTGCCATTATTTTTTATTTTGACATTGGAAGTCTTGCTCAAGCAGATAAGGAACGAAGATTTAATAAAAGGAGTGAAGTTCGGCTGAGTTGAATTTAAATATAAGGCCTTTGTGGATGATCTGGTGTTGTTTTTGGAAGATCTGGTATTACAAATTACCAAAGTTAATGAATTATTAAATAAATTTGGGCAGTTAGTGGGTTTCAAAATCAATAGATCCGAAACTAAGATTCTTTTGAAGAATTTGAGCCTTTCAGAAAAAAAGCAAACTGAAAAGAAGGCGGGTATACAATGGGTAGAGAAAGTAAAATATTTAGGAATTGAGTTGACCAACAATAACAATCAGTTATTTAAGAACAATTATCAAAAAAGTTGGAGGTCAATACAGAAGAAACGTGAACTCTGGAAATCATTAGACCTATCCTTACCGAGTAGAATTTCAGTTATCAAAATGATGATTTTACTTAAAATTTTATTTCTGTTCCAAATGATCCCAATTACAATTTCCAGAAGGCTGCACCAGTGTAAAAAAGATCTTTCTAAATTCATTTGGAATGGGAAGAGACCTAGGATGAAATTTAACTTGCTGACAGACACAAGGCAACGAGGAGGTTTCTCAGTACCGGATTTAAACTTGTATTATGATGCAGCCTGTCTCTCATGGATGAAACCATGGATTCTTCTGGATGACAGCAAGCTTCTGATGTTGGAAGGACATAATCTCCACTTTGGCCGGCATGCATTCTTATGGTATAGCAAGTCAAAAGTTCAGAAGTCCTTTAAAAATCATGTTATTCACTGAATAGCGCATCACTGAATAACCTTATCACTGCCTGGGAAAGATACAAATCTCTGCTTTCCCCGAAATTGCCATCATGGGTATCACCCACAGAAGCGCTTTCTATCCCTGGACTTAGAAGATATGACAATTGGATTACCTACAAGGAATTGTTTAAGCAAAATGGAGATTCTATTTTGTTGAAAGACCAACAATAGTTGGCAGAAGAAGGTTTTCCAATACAGTGGTTTCCATATCTGCAAATAAAGGAGAAATTTTAAAAAGATCTGCAAACTGGAGGAGTCAGATTGAGGCCTACTTAATTGGAAATCTGTATGTTAAAAGGAGAAAAATATTTGCTTTCCAGACTGTATAAAATGTTATTAGCTTTTAATCTAGAGGATGAGACTATAAAAGAATGTATGATAAAATGGGCAAGAGACCTAAGTCGTAATATCTTGCTGGAAGAATGGGAAGCATTCTGGAAAGACAATATGACAAACTCCAGATCTTATGCGTCACAAGAAAACACTCTAAAGATGATGCATAGATGGTACCTGGTGCCAAACAGACTTGCAAAGGTGAACAACCAGATGAAAAATTATTGTTGGAAATGTGTGAACCAGGTTGGCACCTTTTTCCATATGTGGTGGGAGTGTGACAGAGCTAAGAAATTCTGGTTTGCCATCTGCTCTATCATGAAGAAGAGTTCCATTATCTTTGAAGTTAGGAGGAGGGCATTTGTGCTCGGCATATAGGGTATGATCATTGGGGCCCAATCTAACATTCAGATGTCCCTGCAGAACTACAAATGCATTTGGATTCTGCAGTATGAGATTAGAATCATAGAATCATAGAGTTGGAAGAGACCACAAGGGCCATCCAGTCCAACTCTCACAATGCAGGAATACACATCAAAGCACTCCTGACAGATGGCCATCCAGCCTCTGCTTAAAAACCTCCAAAGGAGGAGACCACAATACAAGGCAGCATATTTCACTGCCAAATAGCTCTGACCGTCAGGAAATTCTTCCTGAGGTTTAAATGGAATTTCTTTTCCTGCCATTTGAATCCATTGCTCCTTGTTCTAGTCTCTGGAGCAGCAGAAAACAAGCCCACTCCCTCCTTGACATGACATCCCTTCAAATATTTAAACATGGCTATCATGTCCCCTCTTAACCTTCTCTTCTGCACACTAAACATACCCAGCTCCCTAAGCCATTCCTCATAGGGCATGGCTTCCAGACCCTTCACCATTTTGGTTGCCCTCCTCTGGACACGCTCTAGCTTGTCAATATCCTTCTTGAATTTAGGTGCCCAGAACTGGACAGATATTCCAGATGAGGCCTAACCAATGCAGAATAGAGTGGTACAATTATCTCCCTTGATCTAGACACCAGACTCCTATCGATGCAACCAAGAATCATGTTGGCTTTCTTGGCTGCTGCATTACACTACTGACTCATGTTCAGCTTGTAGTCCACCAAGACTCCCAGATGCCTTTCACACATACTGTTATCCAGCCATGTGTCTCCATTCCTATATTTGTGCATTCCATTTTTTCTGCCTAAGTGTAGGACTTTACATTTCTCTCTGTTGAAATTCAGAGCACCATCAAGTGACCAGCACAAGGTTACCTTTATGACAAGGAACATTACGGGCTGGCACACGTTTATTGGAGACTCCTGTTTTCCTGACTTCCTCACTCAACGTAACATTTTACTCATTTGGGAATCATAGACTGCTAGGCAATTGCTATTAAGTGGCTTTCACTCATTTTCAGTTGTGGCAGAGCCAGGGAGAATGCATGGAAGAGCAAGGGGAACCTGGGGAGTCCTGGTTTCCACCAGTCTACACACTACAACAAGGTCTCTTCCCACATTTAAAACATATGCCATGGCAGTGCTAATCCATTTCAGCCATTGCACTCTGCTGATAATAAATGTCTACATGCCTCCAATGAAGAAGAAATCCCAAATCAGAACCCTGTCAGCCTAACTGGAATCATACACTGCTAACTTCAAAGATAATGGAACTCACCTCACCCATGGCTCAAAAGACAAGAAATCAATTTCTTCAGAAATTCACCTCACCCACTGCTCAAAATACAAGAAATCAATTTTTTCAAGCAAGCAAGGATCCTCTCTGTCTGACTCAGGCAGTCTTCAGACTAACCCTTTGTATCCACCCCCATATAATCCAAAGTGTGTTGCAAATTACCATATTTGCTGGCATGTAAGACACACCCATGTATAAGTCACACTCCATTTATACCCTGGCAGATACTGTTTCCCAGCATATAAGATACACCAATGTATAAGACATACCCCATTTTCAAACAGTATTTTTTTGAGGAAATCTTATACCCCAACAAATACAGTATTTACTCCAGAAATTGTTGTAAACTTAGCATCCTATGCCTCATGAAATGCAATGGAAAATATCTGAATGTTTTCTTGAGAGTAACAGAGTAGCAAAACATGACATATGGTTTGGCTAAATATCATTTAAATGCCAAATACATTAATTGACATCGATATAAAATGAAACCTGATATGACTGGAAGTTCAAGCTGGGCAGAAGAAAATTAATGACTGAAAACATGTGATTGCAAGGCAGGTTAGCCAAAACCTCCCCTAGGCATAGCTGAAATCATTGTCAGGCAGATTATCAAGTAATTCCAGAGATAATAGGCTCAAGCTGAAGCTGGAACATCTCTGACAGCATGCAATGGTGAAGGGAAGTTCCCACTAAAACACTGATGGTTTCAAACCTCCATCCTAGCACCTGGGCATTTCCCCCATTGGTCCTTGCACCAGCACCATTACAGGGTTATTACGACAGCCATTAACTCTTTGTCACCTAACCATAAGACTATTAACTTTCTCCTGACCCTATTGTCTGTGTTGTAACTTCAGCTGGGAGAGCTGCTCACACCCATGCCTCCCAGACACATTTTGGGTATATAAGCTCTCCATTTTGAGCAGTTCAGTGAAGTACTTTGCTTGTTGGTGGCCATGCTGTTGTTTTGATTTCTGGTTGTATACTGCCCTTAGACACACAAGTCTAAGCCAATCTACTGCTTCTTCACTACTCTTTTGGAATGGTAATTATAACCCAAAAACCTCAACCTTGCTGTCCATAATTTTTCTTCCCTTTATCATTTGGATAGCTCTTGTCTGAATATGTGACTGTTTGTATCTTGTATGCATGAGTGAGTAAATTCTCTTCAACAAAACACATTTATAGTTTATTTTTGAATCCCTGGCTGGTTCTTTCCTGCATGACCCTGTAAACATTGGTGGAAAGATCTTGTTAAGTTACCCCCTTCTTGCAAGCCTTCAAGTTTGAGCTAATTAATTCCCCTCTGTCACATGGAGGTACTGGCATTGCAGGTGAACCCCTGAGTCACCCACATTTTGGGGTGACAAAGCCATTAAACAATTTGTCTGTACATACTTAAAAAGGCATGCTGTGATTACTGAGAACCAGCATAGATTTCTCAAAAACAAATCATGCCAACTCTTACCTCCCTCTCTTTTTAACATGGTGGTAAGAGTTTTTATTACATTACACCCTACCTGCTGCATCAGTTCTACATCTATATGTCCTGCTGCCATCTGCTGTTTGGACTCTTCATTGCAACATAACCCAGCTGCTGTAGTTGAACTCGTTCTCATATCCAGAAAGGAAAAAAAAATCTCTGGAAGTATCATGGCTTTCCAGTTCTTTCTGTTTTATTTTTACCTGCACATTTCCTGGTTTGCACTCAATCTCTTTCTTGAAATATCCTGAGTTTCCCTCCCTTCTTTCTCCCTTATGGTCTTCCCCCTTCCCCTCATACTGATCATGTGTGGCAACTAGATTCAGGCAACATTTCAGGAACTGATTTTCAGCAATTTCCACAGTGCCTTCTTTATTCTTATTTAGGAGTTATGACCAATGTGCTAAAGAACTTTAACAACATTAAACTAGGTAATCATTCAAATCATTTTGGGTTAGTGCTGACATTCCTATTTCCCTCCTTTGATCTCTGTTGCATCTGTGACCTAGATAGCTTAATAGAAACTGACTGACCAGCTGAGATACATTTCATTTTAGAAAATACTGAGTTAATTTTAAGTGACCTTGGAAGTTGGAATGAAAAGTCCTTGTTAATGTTGGGAGTCCTCAGGAAATGCTTTGGGATGAAGAAAATGTAATGTGGATATCCAAAATAAAAACAATTTTTACAAGAGCAAAAATTGAGGCATTCAGATATATATTTGTTTCTTGTCAAGAGGGCTTATATTTTCAAACTAAATTCTCTTTTGATGAACCATACAGAAGGGCTTCTATGTTTGGTTGCATCCTTGGATTAATTGTGGGTGTTGATGACAAAGGATAAAGGCATCTACAGACTTGGGCCATTTCCACACTACACTGTTACAGTGCTATTATTCCACTTTCAACCTCCTATGGAATCCTGGGGTTTGCTGTTTTGAGAGGGGCATTTAAAATTTTCAGCCAGAAAATTGGCCTCAGTAAACTACAAACCCCAGAATTCTACAGGATGTTGAAAGTGGAAAAATAGCACTATAACAGTGTAGGGTGGAAATAGCATTGGAAATAGGATAAGCAACATCTTAACTAATAGCTATCTTTCACAGTTTTTATTTATTTTCTCTCTTTCTTGGCTGTAAATCTGAATTAATACCGTTGATACTCAGACCACCAAACTAGAGTCTCTGGTCCTCTGGATGAGAAGGGTTTTTGTCAGAAGCTAAAAGAAACAATGTAAAACCCCAAGACAGTAAGCCTGGCTTTGGTGTAACCCAAAGTGATAAAATGGGATGGGAAACATGCATACATTTATTTACTTGAATATAATTCCCAGTCAGCATGATTCCCAGTCCTGTGATATTCAGAGGTTAAAGCAGCAATCCTTTGTGCATTTTATATGCAAATAAACCACACTGAATTAAATGGAATTACATCTGAGTAAATATAGAAAGGAGTGGCTTCCATATCATCAGTAGAAAAAAAATCAGTACTTGCTAGTACTAAGATGGAATACATTCTGAAGAAGAAGACAAAGATAGTGAGTGTCCTGGAAACAAAATCCTCTATTGGATAGGGTAGATTTAGTCTGAACGGAAGATGATTGAAATGTATAATATGACAGCCACTTTCAGCATCTGAAAGATTGTTACACACAAGATGAAGCAAACTTGCTCTAGAGGGTAGCAACAGAAACAATGGGTTTGAATGACAAGAAAGGAGACTACAATTAAACATTAGGAAGAATTTCCTGACTCCAAGAGCAGTCAAAAGTGCAATTGACTGCTTGGAAGGTGGCCAACTTTCTTTTGCTGGAGATATTAAGCAGAGGCTAACTGGCCATTTTCAGAGATGCTTTGTGTGCGGACTTCTTGTATTTGATGGGGTTACACTAGATTATCCTTAAGGCCTCTTCCACCTCCACAGTTCTGTTTTTGTAGAATTCCATAAGATTAGTAAGTCACAAAAATCTATGCTTCTGTAGCATAAACTGCTACAGAACTACTTTGCAGATGGCTGAAATGGACATACATTTTGTGCCAAATTCTGAGAAACATGGCCAGTGCTCCAGTTCGTGGAAACTGACCACTGGCAACTGTATTGATTGCATCAGTATTGCACTAAATGTCACTCAAAATTCACAAAATTTCACATTGTTTTAATGGGCATCCATTATGCACTCCTGCGAAGTGTTCTTACAAGTGCCTCAGTCTTTGGCGACTGTGGTTTATAGTAAGCATGTGCCACTGGCTGAAGGGATTGGTTTAATAACACAGTGCTCAAATTACAACAGAAAAAAAATAATGTGAAATATACTCCTTTCCCTCACTTTTAGTGAAATTAATGGCCTTGTGAAACAGTAGCTGGGGGACAGGGTATCACAAAACAGGAAAGGGGTGGGGAAATCCAGAGGAGAAAGGAGAAGGTGAGCTGTGTCTGAGAAGACATCCTTGACTGGGTGTTTTTTAAAGGCTTCCGGGGGATGTGTTCATTTGTTTGTCTGTTTGCTCTGGCTGTGTGCTCTCCCTGAGCACACAGTCTAACTGACTAACTAGAGGGAGTAGCTAGCAGCAATTAGGTCTGACTGACTAACTAGGGGGAGCAGCTAGCAGTCATTAGCTCTTTATAATTGCTCCCAGCATCGACCGGCTTCAGTGCACACAGTTTCGCTGTGCAAGTTTAGTAAGAATTCATTGCTTCTTGGGTTGAAGCCCTCCTGAGGTAGTCTGCCTGACCACAATGTCCCAGTGGGTTGGGCAGCTTGGGGGAGTAACTAGAACCACTATATAATTGCACCCTCAGTCCCGAAAGTTTGATAATTAGAGCTTGGCAAACAGGGGTGTTGACGTAGGTTTTACCAAGGAAGTTTGAAGATGAAACCCTGTTTTACTTTTTCTAATATGACTGTCTAGACTATAAAGTATGGAGGGTGAGGGACCTGCTGCAGTCAGCTGCAACAGCTGTGGCATGTTTCTTTTCTTGCTGCAAGATGTCATTGGGTACATATGTGGAAAATGCAAGCTAGTGGCCCTCTTGGAGGAGAAGGTTCGCCAGCTGGAGGCCCAGGTTTCTAATTTTTGGATTATTGAGTGGGGGTGAGGAGTTCTTGGATAGGACAGAGAGGACCTTCTTGAAGATGAAATACACAGAGGAGCTAGTAGACGAGGAAGTTGGTTCACAAAACCAGGAGACAGACACTTAGAGGAATGTGACACGGAGAAGTAGAAGGGCCAAGTACCAAACAGAGACTCTTGAGCTACAGAATCACTTCCAAGTTCTCAACTTTATTAATGACAAAGTGGAACAGCAGGAAGAGGTAATGGAACAGCAGTAGGTAATGGAACATCACCAAGAGGAAATTGAACATCAGCAACAGGAACTTGAACACCAGCAGGATGAAATCCAACAGCAGCAAGACCAACAGTCTCAGCCTGAACAGAATGGCCAGGTGGCTGTGGAAGAATCTGCTCGTCAAGTAACCCCAGACAAGCCTCAGAAGAGATGAGTCCTGGTGGATGGGGACCTCTTGCTGAGAGGAACAGAACCAACAATTTGCAACTCAGACAGGATGAATCGGGAGGAGTGTTGTCTCTCTGGGGCCAAAATCAATGACATAACGGAGAAGCTGATGAGACTGGTCAAGCCCACTAACCATAACCCCCTCCTTTTGGTTCATGTGGAAACCAATGACACTGCGAGGTGCAGCTTTCAGCGCATCACAAAGGAATATGAGGTTATGGGTAGGAAGCTGAAGGACCTTGGTGCACAGGTTGTCATCTCATCTTTCCTCTCTGTGGAAGGACATGGCCCATGGAGAGAAAGAAGAGGTGAACAACTGCCTCCACAGATGGTGCCACTGGGAATGATTTGGGTTTTTGGATCACAGTCTGCATTTCCATGAGGATGGTCTTCTGGCAATGGATAGGCTGCACCTCACAACTGTTGGCAGGAATATTTTGGCTAACAGACTTATAAAGTGGATGAAGAGATCTTTAAACTGAGTTTGGCTGGAGAGGGAGACGTATCATTCAGGGCAAGGATTCAGTGAGTACTGGGGAAAATAGCCCAAATGATATAGACAGAGCAGGCCAAGTGGTACTAGAGATCAGCAGTGGGAGGAAAAGCAACTTTAGTACAGGACTTCCGGGAAGGACACATTGTCTTAAGTGTCTTAGTGTAGACACTTAGTGTAGAGACACTTAGTGTAGAGACACTTAGTGTAGAGACACTTAAGACCATGTGTCCTTCCCGGAAGATTGGGAAATAAGCAAGATGAATTCAAACTCTTAATACAACAAAATAAATATGATTTAATAGGCATCACTGAAACCTCTTGAGATGAGTCTCATGATTGCAATAGAAGGGGTATAATCTCTTTTGCAGAAATAGACCAAACAAGAAAGGGGGAGGAGTAGCTTTCCTTAAATCCAGGAAACCAGGTTGAGAGCATCTGGTTAAGAATTAACGGAGTGAGAAAGAATAGAGATGTTATTGTGGGGGTTTGCTGCAGGCCTGCAGGCCACTCTGATGACTTGGATGAGGCCTTCCTGGAGCAGATAACCACACATTCAAAGAGGAGAGATGCAGTAGTAATGGGAGATTTCAACCATCCTGATATAGGTTAGCAGTCAAGCTCTGCCAAGACAACAAGATCCAAGAGATTCCTCACTTGCCTTGTAGACAATTTCATGATCCAGAAGGTGGAAGATGTGACAAGAGGATCCTCTATTTTAGATCTGATCCTGACCAACAGGGATGACCTTGTTGATCAGGTGGAGATGGTGGGATCCTTAGTGGGGAGTGACCATGCTCAATTGGAATTTGTCATTCAGTGGGAAGGAGAAGCCAAGTATAGCTAGATACACATCCTAAACTTTAAGAAAACTGATTTCTGTAAACTTAGGGAGTTACTCGCTGAAATTCTGTGGTCAAGAATACTGAACGAGAAAGGAGTTCATGATGGATGGGACCTTCTGTGCCAATTGGAAGGAAAAATGGCAGGTGTCTGAAGAAACCGGAATGGTTGACTAAAGAACTCTCAGCTGAGCTAAGTGTTAGAAGAAACATGTACAGGAAATGGAAAAATAGTGAAACCAGCAAAGAGGAATTCAAGCAAATAGCCAGGATATGTAGAGAGAAGGTCAGAAAAGCTAAAGCACAGAATGAACTCAGGCTTACCAGAGACATTAAAAACAATAAAAAGGGCTTTTTTGGATATTCCCGCAGCAAAAGGAAAAATAAGGAAATGATAGGGTTGCTACGTGGAGAAGATGGCCAGTTAATAGCAGGGGGAAGAGAGAAGGCAAAACTACTCAACACCTTCTTTGCCTCAGTTTTCTCCCAAAAGGATAGAAATACTCAACCTGGGGGATGGGGAGCAGGTGAGGAAGGAGGGGGGAAATGCAGCACAGAATATGTAGAGACATAGTAAAAGAATTTCTGGCTAAACTAGATGAATTCGCCTCACCAGAGCCAGATGAACTACATCCAAGGGTATTAAAAGAACTGGCAGAAGTCATTTCAGAACAACTTGCAATAATCTTTGAGAACTCTTGGAGAACATGAGAAGTCCCAGCAAACTGGAGGAGAGGAAATGTGGTCCCGATCTTCAAAAAGGGAAAAAAAGAGGCCACAAATATTATCACCCAGTCAGCATTACATCAATAACAGGAAGGAGCAGATCATTAAACAGTCAGTTTGTAATTACTTAGAAAGCAATGCCGTAATCACTAAAGTCAACATGGATTTCTCAAAAATAGGTCGTGCCAGACTAATCTTATCTCTTTTTAAGATAGAGTTACAATCTTGATAGATAATAATAATAATAATAATAATAATAATAATAATAATAAATTATTATTTTTATCCCGCCTCTCCATCTGGATCGAGGAGAAGAACAACATTAATACATTAATACATTAAAAACATTAAAAAGCATGCCCAATCCTCCCCACCCACCAATCCACCTAAGACCAACCCCCTAAAACACACTAAAATAAATCAGCTATTAAAAGAACAGCAAGACAATTAATGGGAGGTGATGGAAATGCTAGTCTTGGAAGGCCTGTCAGAAGAGATCAGTCTTGACTGCTCTTTTAAAGCAGTCAAGACTGGTAATGTGCTGGGTCTCCTCCGGCAGGCCATTCCATAACTTGGGAGTGATAGAAAAGAAGGCCCTCTGGGTAACTGCAGCCAGCCTAGTTCTGACTGGCTGAAGTAAATTCCTCCCAGAGGACCTTAGTGTGTGGGGCGGATTGTATGGGAGAAGGTGATCCCGCAGGTAGGCTGGCCCCAAGCCATAAAGGGCTTTAAAGGTAATGACCAACACCTTGTACTGTGCCCAGAAACTAATAGGCAGCCAATGGAGAGACTTTAGAATTGGTGTTATATGGTCAGTTTTAGGTCTTCCGGTGACCAAGATGAAGGGAATGCTGTGGACTTAGCATATCTTGATTTCAGTAAGGCCTTTGACAAAGTTCCCTGTGACTTTCTAGCAAAGAAGCCAGTAAAATGCGGGCTGGGCAGTAGTATTGTTAGGTGGATTTGTAATTGGTTGATTGACTGTACCCAAGGGTGCTCACCAATGGCTGCTTTTCATCTAAGAGAGAAGTGACTAGTGGGGTGCCACAGGGTTCTGTCATGGGCCCAGTGCTATTCAACATCTTCATCAGTGACTTGGATGAAGGAGTAGAGGGCATGCTGATCATATTTGCAGGTGACACCAAATTGGGAGGGGTTGCTAATACCCCAGAAGACAGGATCGAAATTCAAAATGACCTTGAGAGATTGGAGACCAGGGCCAAAGCTAACAAAATGAATTTCAACAGAGAGAAATGTAAGGTCCTGCACTTAGGCAGAAAAGATGGAATGAACAAATATAGGATGCGGGACACATGGCTGGATAACAGTATGTGTGAAAGTGATCTAGGAGTCTTGATAGATCACAAGCTGAACATGAGTCAGCCGTGTGATGAGGCAGCCAAGAAAGCCAATGCAATCCTTGGCTGCATCAATAGGAGTCTGGTGTCTAGATCAAGGCAGGTAATGGTACCATTCTATTCTGCATTGGTTAGAACTAATTTGGAATACTGTGTCCAGTGCTGGGCACCTCAATTCAAGACGGATATTGACAAGCTGGACCGTGTCCAGAGGAAGGCAACCAAAATGGTGAAGGGTCCTGAAGCCATGCCATATGAGGAGCAGCTTAGGGAGCTGGGTATATTTAGTCTGCAGAAGAGAAGGTTAAGAGGGGACATGATAGCCATGTTTGAATATTTGAAGGGATGTCACGCTGAGGAGGGAGCGAGCTTGTTTTCTGCTGCTCCAAAGACTAGGACAAGGAGCAATGGATTCAAACTACAGGAAAAGAGATTGCTTCTGATGGTTAGAGCTGTCCAGCAGTGGTATATGCTGCCTGGGAGTGTGGTAGAGTCTTCTTCTTTGAATGTTTTTAAGCAGAGGCTTGATGGCCGTTTGTTGGGAGTGCTTTGATGTGCATTCCTGCGTAGCAGGAGATTGGACTGGATGGTTCCTGTGGTCTCTTCTAACTCTATGATTCTATGATATCCCTTGTAACTGGAATGCTAATTTAGCTAGAATTCATATATATCTGCAAAGGATCTTATTTTGCACATTACCATAATAATCTTTTGGCATTGGATCACTGTCACTGAGAAATGCAAGGGTACTTGCAAGGTCATTGTAAACTTAACCATTAAGAAACATTGTCTCTTAGAGTCAAATTTCAACTGAAACTGAAGCATGTACGGAGACAGACAAGCTGTACAGAAACCAGTAGCTAACAAGTACAGACTTCCTTTGCTTATCTGACAGATTAGGGAATGCGGGACTGTCAAAAAGTGGAAATGGTTCAAAAGCAGGACCCCGTCTACTGTAGAGAACATGAAAGATTTGCTTGGCACTAACCCTGCATGCATGCTGCTTGTAAAGTGTTGGCTTGGCAAGAAGAGCTGAGTGAAGCCTACTGTTTTGATGCTTGCAATACAGACAAATTCTATTATTCAACTAAGGGATCCACTTTTTCTTTAGGCAAGACTTGGGGCCACATGTGCATGTGAGTGATCCCAAGCAAGGCTCCACAGGCAACAAGAAATGACAAAAGAGTGGAGCCCACATTGAATTAAGGGAACTTGTCCTTAATTTGGAAATGTTTAAAGACGTTTAAATTTTTAAAGTATATCCTTGAAGCTGTCTATGTATATATATTAGTTAATCTACATTCACAGCACATCATTCTTAGAGTAAGTGACTGATGCCTTTTCCTCTGTTTTTACAACATTTATGGGAGTTGATAGTAATCGCCAGAGAAACAATGTGATTTGGAATAAAAAGGCTACCCATATTAAATAAAAATAATATCTACATAGGAAATGTTGTTAGTGCTTCAAATCTGGTTAAAGATATTACCATCCAGAAAAATGCTTTTTTTTTTTTTGGTAGTTGTTTTGGAGGAAGTAAGATCTTTAAAACATAAGCCTATATTATTTATAAAGAAAGCACTAACTTATTTGCCATATTCCTTATATTAATAAATGTATTTGCATACATTTTTATAACAATTAATGGTTTTCTCTCTCCCCAAATGCAAGCATTGCACAGCAAAGCAGAAAGAAAGCCTAGATAAACTTGATGTTAGTGTTTTTAAAAAGTGGAAACAAAAGTACCCTACTACCTCTTCTTTAGTCTGCTTGACTGAAGATGTTGCTGAAGCACCATATGAAGGACAATGAAAAATGGCAGAAAGCCAGTGGATAGGGAATTTAGGTAATCACAAAAAACGTTGGACTGGCAGGTGTAGCTTGTGTGAGCCTATAGATGAGGCCTTTTCTGCCTTTCAGTACTTAGGAGTGTCACAAGAGTGAGATTCATCGCCCGGCAGACAGTCCAAATTAGCAAAGCAACATGAGCAAGGAGTTATGGCAAGATTTATTTTGACAGAAATAGATCAACACCTTGTGGAGGTCCAAAGTGAGACAATATACATTTCTTAGCACCCACCTTATATACTGAACAGGTGGGTTTCCTCATATAAACATTCAGAAAACAATTAACACTTAGTTCAAAGCACATCCTCTTTGGCATCTATCAACATTTCCAAACTGTCTCAATCTGTTTGTCATTTTCAGACAGATTGTGATAATTAAACAGCAACTTAGATGTTTGCTTACTTCAAAGAGTCTGTTATCTTAACCAAGATAATTAAGAGTTGGAAATTAAAGAGGAAACTTCCTTTTGTCACCAGTTAAAACATAGAATGGAGCCAAGGCTCATAATCTAGTCTATGTGTCCCTCTTGCTTCTAGGGAATGGACAGCTCAAGACTTTTCAGTTCAGATTAAAAAATTGGAATTTCTAGTTTTGAGAGGGATGGTTTCATTATTATTATTATTATTATCACAGGAGCATCCTGTGTTAATAGGCAATACGCCCCCATGCTTTGATATGGTTTAACTGGCAAAATATCTAACTGACATAAAAAATGTGCACTGCTATGGCTGCATGGCCATGCTTGTTAAAAGGAAAAACTGGCCGAACACGTGCATTGCAAAACCAGCTCCGAATTGTCAGAAACAAACCCAAGTCACAATAAGTACTGATCAGATTCAATATTTATTGGCACTTGTGTAGAGCATGACTTCAGTATTAGGACTGAAGAGGTGTAGAAAGAAGCAAAAGAGTTATGTGGCTGTGCAGTTCCCTTCCCTACACTGTTCTCTGGCTTATCTTACTACAGTTGCATTCTATTTAACATTCCCATCCCTCCACACCTGGCACCTACCTCCCTAACAACTATTGCAAGTCCCATTATTTTGGCGGGCTGACTGCTCAACATTAATAAACCTCAAGGTATAGCTAGCTCATAGTCAGGAAATCAAGAAACTCTAATGAGCTTACAGTTAGGTCATTTCCACATGAGACGCCATTTGTGCATTGTAGCATTGTAATGGTGGGTTCACCACTAGTGCCATAGGGATGCTCTATTCTGCACCCCTCTGCTTTAATGCAAGTGTAAGCAGGATTACCACTGGTTGTCCCTTTCATATTACAGCATCCTTGGCCACTCCCCTGGCCCACTATCACCTCACCCCGTTGCCCCTGATTGGCCTCCCCCCCCTTTTTTTTTACGGACGCTGTTATTGCTTACCCAAGTTCTGCTGATGTTACACGAACATTCGGCCCCCCACAGGAAAAGTGTCAGTGGAGCCCTTCACCACCATCTGCAACATCTGACAGCTCAGTGGCCACCATTTCCCTGCCAACTGTTGCTGTGCGTGTATTGCTGCTTTGCTTTGCTGTCCCCCTCACCAGTGCAGCTATGGACCTTGAGCAGGTAAGGGAAATCTGCTTTACAGCACTGTGGCTGCATACCATCATCCTGAGCTCTGCTATGGCAATCTTAACAAGGTAATGGCTGTAGGACAAGGAAAGGGTAAACACTTTGTTGGTTCTCAGCCATCCCATGGAGTGATCCTGCCACCTTGTTTCTGCTGCTGTTGTTAGACATGATGTCAATGAGGCTGCTCTCTTATCTCTTGCTCCTTATGCAGTCTGCTGCTTGAGGAGCCTGTCACATCTCAGGAAATGGTTAGTGAGGGAGTGTATGCATCAGACCTGGTGAACCAGAGAAGTTTTGGTGACATGGGACAACGATATGTGGCTCTACTACCTCAGGATGACGTGAGCCACCTTCTTTGAAATTGCAGAGCATCTACGTTCCCACCTGGAGCACACTGGCACTATTGTGAGAGATCCCATTTCTGTTGAGGAACAAGTTGCCATTGCAATTTGGTGGCTCATCACCACATTGATTCACAGAAAGACTGCCAATACATTTGGTCTCGGCATCTCGGCTGTAGCAGACTGTTAAGGTCTGCCTGGCAGTTGAGCATGTCCTGCTAGCATCCACTGTTTGCCTGGGTGATTATTGCAGGGTGAGTCCCACCTCCCCTCCCCCACATATGTGCAATGCTGACCAACTGCCATTTGCAGCATGGGTTCAGCAGTTATCTCAGATGACTTTTGAAAACATATGATGATAGGTTCAGCAATGGTGAAGGGAGGACTTGTGGGAATATGTGCTGAGAATACCAGTTCAGAATGGGAGATATATGAGAGGGGAAAAGGTGCTATTGAACTCATAGCACCCACTACAACCAGGGTGTCATTGCTGGTTTGATTGCTCTGGCATGTCTAGTAACTGCTCATTCTTCTTCCCTCCCAACCGGAGATCATGGATGACTTCCAGGAAATTGGATTTTTCTCAGTGCATCCACATTGTTGACAGAACTCACATTCTTGTATGCCCACCCAAAGGAAGAAGGAAGGAGTTCATAAACCAGAAGGATTCCTTCTCTACTCTGCTCCAGGGTACTACTGACCACATCAGGAGATTCATAGATATTGAACTTGGTTACACAGGGAGAAACCATAATGCGCATGTCTTCTGCCACTCTGCTCTGTGGTAGGCAATAGAGGCTGGCTGATTTGTCCCAGGGAACCCCACTCTTACCATACATGGAGTCCAGATCGGGCCTCTCATCCTTGCCGATGGTGCATACCCCCTCTGTCGTTAACTCATGAAGCCCTGTGGAGGCCATTTGGATGCTCAAAAAATGGCCTTCACTAGGGTTTTCAATTGCTGCCAGAACAGTGTGGAGCACGCCTTTGGGAGGCTAAAGGCCAGATGGGGCTGCCTCTCAGCTCCATTGATCATGGTGGAGGAGAACTTCCTGCCAGTAGTCTCAGCCTGCGTGGTTCTCCACAACATTTATGAGTCAAAGGACCATGTTCTGCACTTTAACCTGCAGCTGCTCATGCCTGTGACCATTCCCCCTAGTGCCCATCCTTACAGGAGGTACGGTGACAGGAGGGTTGGGGAGGGTAAGAGGTTGAGAGCAGCTATAGTGAGGAGCATTGCTGGCTGACTGTCACATGCCAGGCTTTGGCTGTGCTTGGTCTGCCTTCTGTGGTACCATGTACTGTTCTAGGTTCCCTGACTGATCTAACATAAATGATCCCTTGAAATTGCTGTTGTGTACATGCCAAAAGCCCAAATAAAGATATTCTGAATGTATGTTCTCTGACTGCTGTACTGTGAGTTGCTCTCCTGCTGCCCAAAATGCCTACCATCACATCCTGTGCGGTCCTGTGATTTATAGTGTTCCCAGGCCTGACAGCTCTCTGGATGAGAAATCAGAGTGCAATAATAGCACTATAATTGCATGGGGTAGAGGTAGCCTGGCCACAGCCTGTGGTGGCCTGGGAATTGTGGTGCATGTGGAGGGGCTAGTTACTCTCTGGCCTCATGGGACTCCAAATCCCATGATTCCATAGGGGGAGGAATGTTGGGTTTTTTTGCACCTTGACCTTTCAATTCAAAGTTTAATAGCAACCACTATGAGAATGAAGAAATGCAATGAAAACATTATTTGGAAATAACAGTAGTAACAAGTATGCCTTCAGGGATGTGCATAAGAAACTGTGAGTCACATATATGGAGATTTAGGACAGTTGGTTCCTGGCATCTCATGGGCTATAGTGCTCAAGAGTGTTCTTTGGATGCACTGATTTCCTTGTTTTGCACCCTTCCTGCCCCCCCCCCCATTCAGATGCCCACAGGAAAGGGTACTTGTGCATTGCTTGCCAGTGCAGTGAATGCTGAGGCTGTTTGGGAGGTGGATGGTGCTGTGCTGGTTGGCACTAGCCTATCCAGGGAGTTAACTATCAAGGTCATCGCCCTGGTGCTGACACACAGGATGCCTTGCGCCGTTCCTCTGTGGCAGCTCTTAAGGTTGTCCACTAACTCCTGGAACATTTGGTTTCCCTCCTGCACCTCAATCTATCAGTCAGTCTATGGATCTGCTATCTGTGCCTGGCCCCTCTGAGGTTGTTCCATTCCATGAAGGAGGCACTATCTTCCCTTATTTGTCCCATCATAGTGGTGGCTATGGCCTCCCCATTGCATCCAGACTGGTCCCTTGACCTCACCTGTCTCAGCCTTGAAAGAAGTGAAAGTAATGCCAGGGTCACAGCTCTGGGTGTGCTGGTCTCCTTTTCGTGCATCTCTGAAAAGGACAAGGAGAAGATGGTTGTTGTCAGGCAGCTAGTAGTGCCCACCATTGGTATGGATTTAGAGTAGCCATAGTAGAGAGAAAGGATTTTAATCTGGCACCAAGGTCTGAGAAACATCTGCAGAGAGATAAGGGAGCTTCAGCCTGTGAAGAATGTGTGGGAGGGTCTGGGGTTAAACTCTTTTGTTCTATTCTGTTCTTTCAGTCTGAGCACTGAAGTTAGTGCAGTGTACTACAGTACCAATAAACTATGCATTCCTGCAAAGCCTTAAGACTGTGGTTCATTCCTTAGAGTTGTCAGGGTTAACCTGTCAGGGTTAACGACTGCCTGTACCAAGCCATGCAAACCCAGTAGATCCCACGCCAGGACTTTCAAGGAAAGCTTCTATGCAAGGACTCACCAGCCCCCTGAAGAGGCTGAAATCCAGAGTCCACTAGATGACTCTTGCTTCCTTCACCATGCTCATACTCACCATTCTCAGACTGTGCTGGACTGTTGGCAGCTTGCTCTGAGGTTCATCCAGGAAGGTTGTCCCCAAAGTCATCATTCCCTGTAGCTGAAAATCAAAACTTTTTCAGCATAGTTCCTGCATGCTTTGGACCACTTATGCCATTTCCACATGTGCCATGGATCTTCTTCCTCTTCCTCTTCTCTTTATTTTTATCTCACTTTTCTCCCTGAGGGGACTCAAAGTGGCTTACAGCCATTAAAAGAACATAATTAAAAACTGTCAGGTATGAAAGTTAAAAATTAAACCACAATAATAATTAAAACATGTTAAAATACATATAAAAACAGCATTAAAATATCAATTAAATAACAATTAAAATGACCAGCACCGATAGAAATTACATATAAAATGCCTGCTGGAAGAGGAATGTTTTTAGCTGTTTCCTGAAGGTAGGCAGGGAAGGTGCCAGTCTAACCTCTTTAGACAGGGAGTTCCAGAGCCTGGGAGCAGCCACTGAGAAGGCCCTCTCCCGTGTTCCCACCAAATGCACCTGTGAGGGTGGAGGGACTGAGAGAAGGGCCTTTCCCGCAGATCTCAACACCCGGGCTTGTTTCTTAGGGGAGGATACGGTTCTTCAAATAACCTGGACCTGAGCGGTGTAGAGCTTTAAAAGTCATCACCAGCACTTTGAATTGTGCCCGGAAATAGATTGGCAGGCAGTGGAACTGTTGCAGCAGGGGTGTTGTATGCTCCCCATAACCAGCTCCAGTTAACAACAGCTCTTTGGACCAGCTGAAGTTTTCAAGCACTCTTCAAAGGCAGCCCCATGTAAAGCGCGTTACAGTAATCCAGCCAGGATGTAACCAAGGCATGTGTCACCACGGCCAGGTCTGACATCTCAAGGAACGGGCGCAGCTGGCGCACAAGCCTTAATTGTGCAAATGCACTCTTGGCTACTGCTGAGACCCGGGCTTCCAGGCTCAGAGTTGAATCCAAGAGCACTCCAAGCTGCGAACCTGTGTCTTCAGAGGGAGTGTGACCCCATCTAACACAGGCTGAATCCCTACTTCCTGATCTGCCTTTCTACTGACCAGGAGCACCTCTGTCTTGTCTGGATTAAGTTTCAATTTGTTTGCCCTCATCCAGTCCATTACTGATGTCAAGCACTGGTTTAGGACCAAGACAGCTTCCTTGGCTTGTGGTGGAAAGAAGTAATAAAGTTGGGTGTCATCTACATACTGATGACACCAAACCCCAAAACTCTGGACAACCTCTCCTAGTGATTTCATGTAGATGCTAAATAGCATGGGGGACAGGACCAAACCCTGAGGGTCCCCATAGGCCAGAGGGTAGGAGGTCAAACAGGAGTCCCCCACCCACCTTCTGAGTTCAGCCCTCCAGGAAAGAACGGAGCCATTGTAAAACAATGCCCCCAAATCCCATCTCCACAAGGTGACCCAGAAGGATACCATGGTTGGTGGTATCGAAACCTGCTGAGAGAATCTAAGCACTTCCATTACTCTTTTGCCCACCTGATGGACCTTGACTGGGTTCAAATATGTTCTGAGAATTTGTGTCTTCCTCCCCTGGCTCTACCAGTGCCCCTGAAAGAGGAAAAACATGGACATAAGCTTGCAAGGCCGGGAAGGGGGAAGTGCAGTTTCCTTTTGGAGGCCCCTGCAAGTAATGCATGGGGATTGCAGGGGATCACCTTGGCTGTGAAAGCCAAAGTACTTCTAGGACAGGGACATTAATGCGGGTGCACACCTCTTGGGTGCTACAGTGAGGTCATCCCCATTTGCTCCTCTGCCCATAAAACTTTACCTGAGTACATTCCAGAAGACTCCCCCTGGCGCTGTGAAGCAGTATCCTGGTGGCCAAGAGTGGCTGTCCCCTGACTGACCTCACCACTGGTCTTCTCTACCAGTCACATGCTTCAGCAAACACACTTTGGCTTTATGCTTGCATCTCCGTGCAGGATCTGGTGAAGCTCCTTGTAGTAAGGGAAGGTCACTCAATTTCTCCCTGTGAGGGAATTTGCTGCCACAACCTTTTTGTATTCCAGCCTCATCATCTTTGTCTTATAGAGTCATTGCACAGCTGTGCACATGTGTCTCCTTTTGCACATCTTCATTGTGATGGACTAAATAATATCCATATTTCTGTGGCTGGCACAGAGCTCCTGCTGGATTCTCTCCTCTCCCCAAATGTCCAAAAGATCTCTCACCTCACAGTCCTTCCAAGCTGCTCCTTTCCTTGGGACCTGGGCGCTGAGTTCTTCAGTTCCATTTTTCAGCTGCCAGATAACTGCCACACATTAATGCTAGAACAAGAACTGGCAGCAAGAAAAATGATGTTCAGATTTGGTGAGTGTGGGAACTGCCGTTGACCAATGACACAGAACTGTTGTCATGCGATACCACTTCTGATTGGATAGCATGTTGACAGGCAGTAACCCAATCTGACTGTAGTCCTTAACAAGCTCTTTGGAGGGAAGTTTTTAAAATGCTGTTCGGCACAAGTTCAGCGGAAACTTAAGCAACTGTTTTGGAAGGGAGAATTGTTTCACCTAGATGGTGTGTTTTCTGGTTCCTCTTCTCCTCCACTTTTCCTGTTATAACACTATAACGGGAAATATTGGCAAGAAAAATAGTGTCCAGCATTGTTAAATGCAGGTAACACTGTCCACCAATAATGACACGTAGGTGTTGTTGGGCAACACCACTTCTGATTAGGTGGCGTGTTGACAGGCAGAATCGTGGGCCCACTTAATTGGTGGGAAGTTTTTTAAATGCTGTTTTGCTTGAGGTTTGGAATGGAGAATTTGGGAGGATTGTTTGCATGGCTGGGACAGCATTTTGGGGAGATTCTTTTGTGCATGTTATTGTGTGTTAGTGTTTTGTGGTGTTTTGCATGCAGGTGTTTTTGTCTTTGTTAGGGTTTGCTTTTGTCTGGCAGTGAGTATGGGAGTCAGTGTGTGCTAGTGCATGCACACCGATGGGTGACTGATTTTCAGTGTGTTTGTGCTTGTGCCTGAGTTTGGGTGTGCTTGTATAATTGTGTGCCTGGTTCAGGTTTGTGGGAATGCCTAGGGAGGACACTTTGTGGGGGTCAGAGAAGGTGAGAGAGATGCTTGCTCTTGTGGGTGAAAACCTTGGATTTGAGGTCCTTATGAGCAGCACCCTGCTACCCAACAGGAGCATTCATGAGAGGGTGGCATCAAGGCTTTCATAGAGGGGATATGAGAGAACAGCAACTGAGGTGAACACAAAGTTCAAGATCCTGAAGTCTCAGTTTTTTGATGCCATGGAGGCATGTGGTGGAGTGCCACCAAGGAACCTGTGGCCAAAGTTCTTTGGGACAATGTACAAGCTGTGGAGGGCAGCAGGACAGCCAAATTGGATGAAATGTCACAAGTCCAGTAAGTACCTGTGAAGTTCTAATTACCAAGTTCAGCACCCTTCTCTCTTGCACAACTCTCTGCAAGGCAGGACACTAAGACTGTCACCTTGGTGGCTGCAGAGCTACTCTCTGCAGAGCTCCAACTACCATAGCTAATGATGTGGGATCATGGCAGCTGTAGTCCAAAACCTTCTAGACTTGGTTGTCTTCTTATCAGATAGTGAAGCCGCACTCCCCACCTCAAGTTACCCCAAAACAGGGAATGAAGGAGAATAGAGGTCCCTTGGATGATGTGGGTGGTGGATTGCCTGAGGGGGAATATAATATTATAATGGTTACACACAATAATGCTCAGCACCTTTTAAAAAAATATCCACAAAGGAAGGACATTATTAATGGTGCAATTAAGCATTTACCACAATGTACTATGTTTTCTCCATTTCTCCTTCATATTGGCCCTATGGAGCCTTAAAATGGTGGCGTCCTGTCTCCGGTTGTGTGGGGATGAGGGATGAGCTGGAAACAACCACAGGCCACCCACTGCCAGAACCACCATTTTCTGGAAGTGCTATGAAGCATTGTAACATTTCTGCATTGAGCCGACCAACAGGATTTAAGAGGTAGAGGGGGTGCAAAATGGAATTTTTCCAGAGGTGAAATATGGTATTCTAGTGACACTTTGGGATGGGATGGCTACTGGATGGTGATGACATAGTGAGGAATCATAGCTCCTCAACCAATTGCAACAATCCACTATTGCGTTTTACCAACACCATGCAGAAATGGCCTTAGCCTTCAATGACTCAACTTCTAGAGACAATAGTGTCAAAATGTGGAGATCTGTGCCAGGCCAGGACAATGACAGTTAGGTCTGCTTTAAATTCTCCCTTCCTGGATAAGCAGCACCCTTCTATATTTTTATCACCCCTTGGCTTCCTCTCAACATGATGAGCTGGGGGAGGAGCTAGCATCTCTTTATATTTGCTCCCAGCAGCATTCAAGCTCATTTCCAGAGGAGAGAGTGGAAAGTGAGCTGTGTCTGAGAAGACACCCTTGACCGGGTGTTTTTTACAGGCTTCTGGGGCTGTGTTTGTTTGTTGGTTTGTTTGCCTGTTTGCTCTGGCCATGTGCTCTCATTGAGCACACAGTCTGACTAGCTAGCAGGAGGAGCTAGCAGCCATTAGGTCTAACTGATTCTCTGACAAGCTAGGGGGAGGAGCTAGCAGCTCTTTATATTTGCTCCCAGTGGCGACCGCCTTTGATGCAGGGAGTTTGGCTATCGAAGCTTATCAAGAGTTCATTCCTTTTTGGCTTGAAGTCCTCCTGAGTCAGTCTGCCTCTCCACAACATCCAGGTGGGTTTGACATCTTCAGGGAGTAATTATAAGCACTACAGAATTTTACCGTCTCTCCTGATAGCTTGACAATAAGAGCTTGGCAAACATGGGTGTTGACATGGGTTTTCCCAGGGGATTTTGAAGGCGAAGCCTAGTTTTACTTTTTCCAATTTGACTCTCTAGATGGAGGGGGAAGGAGTTTCTGTGGTCACCTGCCACAGCTGTGGTATGTTTCTTTTCTTGCCTCAAGATGTTATTGGGTACACCTGCAGCAAATACAAGCTGGTGGCCTTGTTGGAGGAGAAGGTTCAACATCTGGAGGCCCAGGTTTTGAATCTTTGGATTATTAGGGAGGGTGAGGAGTTCTTGGATAGGGCATAGAGGACCTTTTTGAAGACGGAGTACCTGGAGGAGCTGGCAGATGAAGAAGTTAGTTCATGAAACTGGGAGACAGATGTTTGGAGGAATGTGACACGCAGGAGTAGAAAGACAAGGTACCAAACGGAGACTCTCGAGCTACAGAATGGTTTCGAAGTTCTCGACTTTATTAATGAGGAAGTGGAACAGCAGGAAGAAGTAACGGAACATCACCGAGAGGAAATCCAATATCAGCAATAGGAACTCCAGCACTGGCTGGGTGAAATCCAACAGCAGCAGGACCAACAGTCTCAGCTTGAACAGAATGTTCAGGCAGCCATGAAAGAATCTGCTCATCGAGTAACCCAAGACAAGCCTCAGAGGAGATGAGTCCTGGTGGTTGGGGACTCCTTACTGAGAGGAATGAAACTATTTGTAACCCAGACAAGATCCATCATGAGGTGTGCTATCTCCCAAAATCAATGACATAACAGAGAGGTTAACGAGACTGGTCAAGCCCACTGATTGTACCCCCCTCCTTTTGGTTCATGTTGGAACCAATGACATTGTGAGGTGCAGCTTTCACCGCATCACAAAGGATTACGAGCTTATGGGTAAGAAGCTGAAGGACCATGGTGCGCAGGTTGTCATTTCATCTCTCCTCCTTGTGGAAGGAAATGGCCCACGAAGGGAGAGAAGAATAGTGGAGGTCAACAACTGGCTCCGAAGATGGTACCACTGGGAGTGATTTGGGTTTTTGGATCACAGTCTCCATTTCCACAAAGCTGGTCTTATGGCAAGGCCTGCACCTCACAACCATCGGCAGGAATGTTTTTCCTAACAGTTTCACAAAATGGATCAGGAGCTCTTTAAACTTAGTTTGGCTGGGGAGGGAGACAGTATTATTCAGAGCAAGGATTCAGTGAGTGCTGGGAAAAATAGCCGAAATGATATAGATAGAGCAGGCCAAGTAGTACTAGGGACCAACAGTGGGAGGAAAAGCAACTTTAGCACAGGACTTCCAGAAAGGACACATGGTCTTAAGTGTCTCTACACTAATGCACAAAGCATGGGAAATAAGCAAGATAAACTCGAACTCTTAATACAACAAAATAAATATGATTTAACAGGTATCACTGAAACCTCTTGAGATGAGTCTCATGATTGGAATGTAGGAATAGCGGGGTATAACCTATTTTGCAGAAATAGACCAAACACGAAAGCAGGAGGAGTAGTCTTATATGTCAAGGATGTTTTCACTTGTGAAGAGATCCATGACTTAAATCTGGGAAGCCAAGTCGAGAGCATCTGAGTAAGAATTAACAGAGTGATAAGGAATAGAGATGTCATTGTGGGGGTTTCCTACAGGCCTCCAGGCCAGCCTGAGGACTTGGATGAGGCCTTCCTGGAGCAGATGACCACACATTCAAAAAGGAGAGATGCAGTAGTAATGGGAGATTTCAACCATCCTGATATTTGTTGGCAGTCAAACTCTGCCAAGACCGTAAGGTCTAACAGCTTCCTCAATTGCCTTGCAGACAATTTCACGGTCCAGAAGGTGGAAGAGGTGACAAGGGGACCGACTATTTTCGATCTGATCCTGACCAACAGGGATGACCTTGTTGATGAGGTGGTGGTGGTGGGATCCTTAGCGGGGAGTGACCATGCTCAATTGCAGTTTGTCATTCAGTGGGAAGGAGAAGCCAAGTGTAGCCAGACACGCATCCTAAACTTTAAGAAAGCTGATTTCTGTAAACTTAGGGAGTGACTTGCTGAAATCATGTGGTCAAGAATATTAAAAGAGAAAGAAGTTCAGGACGGATGGGAATTTCTTAAAGGTGAGATACTGAAGGCACAATTGAGAACTGTGCCAACAAGGAGGAAAAATGGCAGGTGTCTAAAGAAAACAGAATGGTTGATGAAAGAACTCTCAGCTGAACTAAGTAATAAAAGAGACATGTACAGGAAATGGAAGAATAGTGAAACTGCCAAAGAGGAATTCAAGCAAATAGCCAAGATATGTAGGGAGAAGGTCAGAAAACCTAAAGCACAGAATGAACTCAGGCTTGCCAGAGACATTAAAAACAATAAAAAGGGCTTTTTTAGATATGTCTGCAGCAAAAAGAAAAACAAAGAAATGATAAGGTCCCTGCATGGAGAAGATGGCCAATTACTAACAGGGGGAAGAGAGAAGGCACAACTACTCCACACTTTCTTTGCCTCAGTTTTCTCCCAAAAGCATAGAAGTATTCAACTTGTGGGGGGGGGCAGGTGAGGAAGGGGGAGAAATGCAGCACAGAAAAGGTAGAGAAGTAGTACAGGAATATGTGGCTAAACTAAATGAATTCAAGTCTCCAGTGCCAGATGAATTACATCCAAGGATATTAAGGGAACTGGCAGAAGTCATTTCAGAACCATTCTCAATGATCTCTGAGAACTCTTGGAGAACAAGAGAAGTCCCAGCAGACTGCAGGAGGATAACTGTCGTCCCCATTTTCAAGAAAGGAAAAAAAGATGACCCATAGAATTATCACCCAGTCAGCCTGACATCAATACCGGGAAAGATCCTAGATTAGATCATTAAACAGTCAGTTTGTAATTACTTAGAAAGCAATGCCATAATCACTAAAAGTCAACATTGTTACTGCCCTGGCTAGCCCGAGCTTTGGGGGATATAAAAAGATATCTATTGATATCGATAATTTGGCCTCACATACCCATTCCCTCCCATGTGCTTGCGAGGCCCCCTGACAAGCACGCATACAGGCTCGGCCGATAATCACCGTAATATTCCGAAACAATACAGGCAGGCCAGAAACAGCCGACTCGCCGCTTTAGGAGACCTCAAGGCAAGTACCTTCATTAGGTATGCACGCAGCTCTCAAAAGATCCTCTGCCCCACGCTGGCAGCTTGATGATCTGACTATACAATGCTCAAGTACTCCGCGTTTGCATACTGGCTATCCTATTGACAATTTGGCTGTAACTCAATCATTCAAATTCTGACCTTTCGAAGGCTTTGTCTCCAGCCCCAAATCTATTGTTTTCCCAAAGTCCGACCTAGCCTGTGGTCACAATTCTCCTTATAAAAACCCTCGATTCCAAGACCTTTCTCAGATCGCTCTTGGATCGCTCTTGGCTTCCATCCCGCCTTGCTGTTGCTTTGTCCAGCGAGCCTTCCCCTCAGCTCCACATGCTGAGATCCACAGTCTCCATCTTCTCTGCTTCCAAACGGGCTTCAGGACAGGTGAAGTATTACCCAAACCAACAACTCCTCTAAAAACCCCTCTATTCCACTCCAACCTTTATTTCTTTAGTTATCTTGTGTGAGTGTGCCGCATACACTGTTTGATTGTGTTTTTAATAAAACCACGTTTATTATTTCAACTTCTGTGTGCTCCTTGACTCGGCCTGACCCTGTAGACATAGGGCTCAAGATCCTGCTAAGTTACCCTGCCTCTCGTATAACGCTAAAGCAGTGCTCAGAGCTAATCTTCCCCACCTATTGTTGAGCACATTTTGGTGTCCCTCACGGGACCCCCAGTAAACAGGGTAACAGAGTGGTGGAGCAACGCGGGCAGCCCCTGTACCCCTAATTTGAGTAGGAGTTGCGAACCTTCTCAAATCAGGTTGGTATAGACTTAGGTGACAGCCGGTCAAGTCGCTAGAGCTTCTGTAGGCAAGAACACGTGTGTATGTGTGAAATCTGTGTGTTTGAGCTCCAGGAGCTATTCCATCTGGGTGGAAAACTGCTCCCCTTTCTTGCTTGGTTTGTGTATGTCAGCCGCCCCAGCGTGGTCACTAGCTCTCGGCGGTGAACCATTGTCCGATAGCAAGGGGTGTGCACAAGCTGTCCTGGGAATCACATCCGTAACTTAGGGTCTATCGTGGGCTGGGATCTGAAGTGTTAGAGTGTTAGCACACTAGGAACAGTCTACACTCATCCAACACCGTAGCGGCAAGGCAAAATAGCACTTAGGGAAGAAATCCCCCCCCCCAGAGTAGTATACGGGTGCGTCCCGTCCTTGTTAGCGAGTGAGAGTGCGGGTGTGTCCCGCTGATAGTTATAAAAAGCGCAGGTGCGTCCTGGCTGTTTGAATCTTGAGTGCGTCCCGACTTGTGTAGGGTTTTAAGAAGTTTGTCCTGAGGTAGAGGTAGGCACCCCTCACCTGAAAAACTATTAGGAACGGTTTTGGTTTAGGTTCCCATCCCTTTCCCCCCGCTGCTTGGCCAGGCGGTGTAGTAAGTTCCTACGTGTTCGTTTCCCCCCTTCAGGTAGGCGGAATACTCCTGAGGGTCCCCTTGGGTCTAGGTGACCTCCCTGTCCCCAAACTGTTTCCTCGTCCTTTTGTCCCTAGTGCTGTCAAGGTGGAAAATCCGGCCTAGGTGTACAAAAGTGACTTTGTTTGGGCAGGCTGGAGATTGGTTCCCATCCCTCTTTCCTAGAGAAGTTCCTCAGAGTTCGTCTCCCTAATATCCCCCAGGGGTCTAGGTGATCCTACCCACCACTCCAGGTCCTGGTCCCATTGGTGTTAGTTGGGTAGTTGGTAAAATGGCTAAGGAGAGCCAGATGGCAGCTAAGGACCTCATGCTAGAAGAGGAGGTCAAAGAGAAGTTAGAGAGATGGGTGTTAAGTAAAGGAAAATGCCCCTGGAAGGAGTCTAGTTTCCAGATGGCGGACACCTTTGCCACCCTCTGTGAAGCATACACGCTGGCACATAAGACAAAGAACCCATTCGGGCCGTCAAAGGATGCTTTGGCAGCCTCGGGACTTTGGCTTGCGGCCAGAGATGCTAGTGGTGCCCTGGTAGAGACCAGAGAAAAGTTAACTGCAACAGAGAAGGAGAATGCCCGGCTTCAGGCTGAGATGGAGGCATTGCGGGCAGACAAAGTAACATTCACGTCTGTTGCGCAGGCCTCTGCACAGAAGCTAAATGATGCCAACTTGCTGGTCCAGTCTTGGGAGGAATGAGCCCATGCCTTAGAGGCTGAGCTCACCCACGCCAGGTCTGCAGCCAAGTTTATGGTAGGGCAAGTGAAGGGGCAGCAGGAGGCTGTGAGTCATGTAGCTTGCCACCAACAGATTGCGGCGCTGGAGAGCCAGCTCCAAATGCGCAAAGCCTTAATTTCGGCTGTGTGCCCGGAGCTGCTCCCGACGTCCACGGAGGACTTTTCTGGGGAGCTGCTGCTGGAGGATGCTTGGGCAACCCTTCCCCACAACCCCAACTGGAGTGACCCTAAGGTCCCAGTCAACCCGGTAGAGACACGGGCATGACCAGGTGGACCACCCCCATTGGCGAAGGCAATGCAGATAGACCTGAGATGCAGGAAACTCTGGTCACCAAGACTAGGGTCCCATGGCGTGCCACGGAGGCCAAAGCTATTCCGGACCAACTGGGTCATCTAAACCGGTCCACCAGGATCATGTGGTTGAACGCGGTGATACACTCTCACCTGACAGCCAATGGCCAGGACCTGACCCAGTTGGCTCAGCTCTGTATGTCTCCCTCCGAGCTCCCAACTCTTGAATCGGCCGTGGCGGCTCAAGGCCTGGTTAGGCTCGAGGCCCATGACTGGATGAGAGAGGTCATTCAGATTCTGTGGCCCGGACAGAGTGCGAGCGTGCTCTACATCATGGAGCAACAGGGTCCCCGAGAGAACCCTGAGGCATGGAAGCAGCTACTCGCCATTCTGGCCAAAAAGGTCCCTTTAACGCCCCACGGATATGAAATTAACAATCTTGAGTTTAAGACACTTCTTTATGGAGATCTAAATCATGAGACAAAAATGACTCTCGGTTTGGTGGATCCAGCCACCACCAACTGGGAAGAATTTGGAAACAACCTCTGGCGGGTCTCCGACCTGCTCCACGAGGCGGGTTCTCTCAAACCTCCCACCAAGACACGCAGGAAAGACCCTGGGAATTGGGAACCCATAGCCAAGGTAACATACACGAACTATGGGCCCCATTCCCAGCACAGGAAAACAGATCCGAATTCCATTCTGTGAGGGAACTGGAACTTGCGCCCCAATCCTAGGCAAGACAACCAGCGCTGGCAGGCCAGGGACTCCTGAGGTCTACCTAACAGAGCAGGGAATTCTGCGCCTCCGCCTGCTGTCCCAAAATCGTCCCCAGACTTGAGCGCTCCCCGGGAGACGTCTGGAGGATATGATCCAACTGCCCAAACGTACTCCACAGATCAAGTACACCTTTGGGGCATGTTACGCAGGTTCGGACTGGACATGGGTCAGTTCGATAAACCCGCATAATGTATCAGTGGACAATTCAGTTGTGTGTGGGGGGGTAGTAACACTTACAATTCCAGGCCAATTCAAACCAGGACATGTATGTCTATTCCCCTTGTTGAAAACTTCACCCTTCACTGTTATTTCTGTGGGCAATAATGAAGCACTGAAAGAATAGCAGCTGCTCCAATGAAAGCAGCACCCCAAAGCAGATATGTGTACCTGTGTGGTTGTTCAGGCTAAACAGAAAAAAAGGTGATTTCCACAAACAAAAACAAAAAAAGGGTTTTCCCAGGTGACCCTACAGGTCCCTGAGATGTCAAAACATGGCCATGACAACCCCCATCAAAAGACCAAAAGACACGTAAAAGGGGAATGTTGGAATAAAACATGACATTTTTCTAATGTCAGCTTAAGTTCAACAGGTACGAATAGGAGATGGTTTAACTTGAGATTAACTGAAATAAAATGCGTTTCCAACCCAGTGCAGATTGACCTACTTTGTTGTTGTTAATTGCCATCAAGTGGACTTTTATTTATGGCAACTCTATGAATGAGAGGCCTCCAAAACAAATTGTCACCAAGAGCCTTGCTGAAGTTCTGCAAAATCAAGGCTGTGGCTTCTTTGATTGTGTATCTCCACCTGCAACAAGATCTTCCTTTTTTCCTATTGCATTACACTTTGCCAAGCAGGATAATCTTTTCTAATGAATTGTGCTGTGTTATCATCATGCCATGATAACTTGCACTCCACAAACTTCACTCAGAGTTGAACAGCAGTGTTTATTTGCAGCAAGGCAAGTGGCACAGCACATTTCCTCAGAAGTTGTTGAGACTGGAGGAATACGTGGTAGTTACAGATTTATACCTATCCATACAAATTTAGATGTGGACAGCTGTGCTTGGGTGAGGATCATAAATCTCAGATCATCCCACCATCCTAGATCTTCTCCCAGACTTTTAGTCATTTACACTCCTTTCATACATGAGGCTTGAATATCATAGAATCATAGAGTTGGAAGAGACTACAATGTTCATCAAGTCCAACCTCCTGTCATGCAGCCTCTGTTTAAAAACTTTCAAAGAAGGTGACTCCACCAGACTCCAAGGCAGCACATTCCACTATTAAATGGCTCTTACCATCAAGAGTTTCTTCCTGATCTTCAGGCAAAATCTCTTTTCTTGTAGTTTGAATCCATTGCTCTGTGTCATAGTTTCTGGAACAGCAGAAAACAAACCTGCTCCATCTTCAACATGACATCCCTTCAAATATTTAGATATGACTATTATGTCACCTTTTAACCTTCTTTTGGTCAGACTAAAAATACCTAGCTCCCTAAGTCCACTCCTCACAGAGCAAAGTTTCCAGACCATTTTGGTCACCCTCCTCTGGACACCTTCCAGCTTCTCAATATCCTTCTTGAACTGTGGTGCCCAGAACTGGACACAGTATTCCATGTGAAGTCTAACCAAAGCAGAATAGAGTGATATTATTACTTCCCTTGATCCCAACAGTATACTCCTATTGATGCAGCTGAAAATCACATTGTCTTTTTTAGCTGCCGCATGACACCACTAACTGATATTCAATCTGTGGTCCACTAAGACTCCTAAATCCCTTTCACATGTACTGTTTTCAAGCCAAGTATCACCCATCCTATATCTGTGCATTTCATTATTTCTTCCTAAGTGTAGTACCCTACATTTCTCGCTGTTGAAACTCATTTTGTTAGTTTTGGCCCAGCTCTCTAATCTGTCAAGGTTATTTTGAATTCTGATCTTGTCCTCTGGCCTATAGCAAACCCTCCTAATTTGGTGTAATCTACAAATTTGATGAGCATGCCTTTATTCCCTCATTGAAGTCATTGATAAAGATGCTGAATAGCATGGGGCCCAGCATGGAACTCTGTGGCACCCCACTAGTCACTTCTTTCCAGTATGAAGAGGAGACATTGGTCAGCACCCTTTGTGTTTGGCCGATCAGCCAATTACAAATTGACCTAACAGTAGCATTGTCTAACCCACATTTTACCGCATTGTTTGCAAGAATATCATGGAGGAACTTGTCAAATGCCTTACTGAAATCAAGATTCTCTTTATCCACCAAGCTTGTAACTCTATCAAAAATAAGAGGAGGAGGAGGAGGAGGAGGAGGAGGAGGAGAAAAATCAGATTAGTTTGGCATGACTTGTTTTTGAGAAAACTGTTGACTTTTAGTGGTCACACCATTCCTTTCTAAGTGCTTGCAGACTGTCTGTTCAATTATCTGCTCTAGGACCTTTCTTGGTTTTGATGTCAGGCTGATTGGGTGGTAATTGTTTGGGTCCTCTTTTTTCCTCTTTTTGAAGATGGAGACAACATTTGCCCTCCTCTGGTCTTCTGGGACTTCGCCTGATCTCCAGGAACTCTCCCTGCCAGTGGTTATATATGTTGTTGCCTCCTTATCTTTGAAGATTTCCAGTTCACATAACACCTTTCTAAACTTTCATTTCCCACCCTCTGATCTTCTCCCCTTCACCTAGATATATTATAGTAGTGAGCAGTAAAGCAATTAACCATTTGATGCACTAAAATACACTAATAATCTTCAATTGGAGACATCATTGCAACTAACAATTGTCAGCTGATACTTTGTAGTGCTGCATCTAGCAACAGCAACATCCAAGCTAGCTGCCTGAGCTATTCTATTACACATGCAAGAATTTTAATCCACATCTAGCTTTATGGCAGAAGTCATGCGTCCTGTCAGTTATATCCAAAGAACAATAGCCTCAATTTGATCATTTTGGCTTCCAGGGAGAGTTCAGGCCTGATTTGCTCTAGGACCCTTCTGTTTGTCTGTGATCAGTCCTTGGTCTCCATACGACTCCCCTCCAGCATCAAAATTCAAATCAGTTGATTCTCTTCCTGTCCGATTTCTTCATTGTTCAGCTTTCACAATTATACACAGAAGTGGTAAAAACTATTCATTTAATGATATATCAATAGTCTGATGGTTATCACAATCCCTGATGAATGCTTTCATAGGGACTGGAATGTATATTTTTTATTTCCAGTCCATGATACATTGCTCTCCTGCTTTTGTAACCATACATAGAAAAAAGAAATATAATGGCTTGGGCAATTCTGACCTTGGTATTTGATGATATATTCTGATATTTGGGGATGTTATTTAGTTCCTTTATGGCTGCACTTCTATGTTTTATTCTTCTGACTTCTTGGCTACACTCTCCCATTTGAATTATGACTGCACCAAGGTATAGAAAATCTTTGACTATTTTGATCTCTTCATCATCCATTTTAAAGTTACATAAATCCTGTGTGGTCATTATTTTTTTTCTTAATGTTCAAGTGAAAACCTGTGTTTGCACTGTCCTCAACAGAAGTTCCAAGTCTTTGATTTTTTTTTGCTAATAGTGTTACCCTAAAAGATGGGTGATTCAGAGGTCCAACTGCAATGCCAATGATTCCAAGAAAAGGTGGGGAATTATGGCAATAGCAATAGCATGTGTATTTCTATACCACTTATCGGATAAGTGCTCTCTAAGTGGTTTACAATGTGTTAGCTAATTGCCCCCAACAAGCTGGGTACTCATTTTACCAACCTGCGGAAGGCTGGAAGGCTGAGTCAACCTGGAGCCTGGCAGGATTAAATTCACAAACTTGTGGCTGCAGTACCAGCATTTAACCACTGCACCACCAGGGCTCCTTTTTAATTATAGCTCAAAAGGGAAGCCTGTGAGAGGAGGGGTAAGTATGGGATCTTTTCACCTGTGTATACTGGTACTAACTGCAAGACACTTACTTGGAGGTCAAAGGAGTGTTTTATTGTGGAAAAATCTCAAGTACATATAAGATTCAAGCAGTCTCACAACCATTCAAGGCTAAGAGGAGAGAAAGGTTGAATAACAAGGAGATTTGGGGATAAACTGAGTGATAGTTACCATTCCAGAAGCAGAAGATTGAGGCAAAGTGTGGCTCAGATTGAGGATCTGAAGAGGCAGTACAATGAACAGGAATCTCAGGGCCCTCATGCAGCATAATATGCCAACATGCATCCAAACTACTAGCAAACTACCTGGACTGGAGCTGGTGTTTAAGTATCCTGTTTCCCACTCTGAAGAGGAATGTGTTAATTGCTCTCCGGTAGAGTGAACAAAAGAGGTCCAGAATGGGCTAACGTTCTTGATTTCAGGAAACAAAGCATTGATGGAGGTCATGATAGCCCCTTAATATCTGGGCAAGTGAGGAAACAAAGGGGAATTTCCTTGGGAAGAGGCTACAGGGTGTTGCTCATTGGTTGCTTCATCGGAGCTTCCTTAGTGGCTATTGTTTTCTGAGTTTGGGCAATTGATAGGATCATCTTAAACTCATTAAGTTGGGGCTCTCCAGCTAATCATCATGAACTTATGACCTGGCCATACTGATGTCATCTGCCTAAGCATAACATTCCCAGTCAAGAGTCCCTTTCCATGTGGCGTTCAGCCATAAGCCATAATCATTTGTATGGTATGTCCTTCTCTACATTGTTCAACCAAAGCTCTTCTCTGTAAATTTTAGGCTTGCATCTGTCTTGTAACTCTTGATGAAAACATTTTTAACTTGATAGTTCACTTGGCAGTTCACTCCATCAGTTTCAGTAAACACATTTCTGATTTCAACTTTATCTTAAAATTCTCTTAAGAAGCACTTGCTCTGATTTTTTTTTCTTACACAAAGAAATACTGTAGTGAGCTGGGCCTCTGCCTCCAACCATATGGGTTCTGGACTTCTTGTTAGCACCGTGGCCAAGTATTCACAGGTGTTCAGTGGCATAAAAAGGTTAATTTGCATTGGTGACCTTGTTTGATACTTTTTGCATTACCTTTGCAGTTTAAGGCTGGGAAAATACATGAAGGCTGAGAATTAACTATGTGACTCTGATTAGGAACTAGACTTTTTTTTAATAGAAAGTTTCAAAAAGGATATCGACAAGCTGGAACATGTCCAGAGGAGGGCTACCAAAATGATGAAGGGTCTGGAAGCCATGCCCTATGAGGAACAGCTTAGGGAGTTGGGTATGTTTAGTCTGCAGAAGAGAAGGTTAAGAGGGAACATGATAGCCATATTTGAATATTTGAAGGGATGTCATGTCAAGAAGGGAGCAGGCTTGTTTTCCACTGCTCCAGAAACTAGGACAAGGAGCAATGGATTCAAGCTACAGGATAAGAGATTCCACCTGAACCTCAGGAAGAACTTCCTGGCAGTCAGAGCTATCCGACAGTGGAATATGCTGCCTTGGAGTGTGGTGGAGCCTCCTTTGGAGGTTTTTAAGCAGAGGCTAGATGACCATCTGTGGAGAATCCTTTGATGTGTGTTCCTGCATAGCAGTTGGTTGGACCGGATGGTCCCTGTGGTCTCTTCCAACTCTATGATTCTATGAGTGGGTATGTTCAAAGAGTTTAGAAATGAAGCACAGATGGCTACCAGTAAGTCTTAGACACTACTATAGTTTTTTTCTGAGCAAATGCCCACTCTTCAACTTGTGAGGGCTCATGCTGTATCAGTAATAGGGTCAGCAGTTTGGGTTTTGAATCTGCCATGGAAGTGGCTGAGGGTTCAAAGGAGACCCACTTCCCAATATAAAGTATGATGTGCTTGCATAGTTAGAACATGATATGGTATGGGCAAGTCCTCTGCCTCTAGGTATTTAGGTTCTGGACTTCTTTTTAACATCATGGCCAAGTGTTAACAGCTGTCCACTGATATGAAAGGGTTCATTTGTACTGGTGACCTTGTTGGATATTTTTTTGCATTCACTTTGCAGTTTGGAGAAGAGAAAGGCTGAGAACCAACTGCAAGGAGTTAATTTTTTTTGTTGCTAAATGCTTGTACAGTTCTCATAGCTGGGGGCGGGGAGGGGGGAAGATGGGCCACACTTGCACACTTTGATTTTCTTTGTTTGCTCCTGTACTATATAACCCTTAGGAGGCCATCTTCCACTGCAGGAGGAGGGGGGCACACTCCAGCTCAAAGATAAAGAGGAATTTGATTGACAGCCAAGTCTGTGTGGAATTTTTTTGGCAGCCAAACTGGCTGTGGGGGAAAGCTAGGCCATGTCAGCAAAAGGGCTGAAATGCTGCATAATTTACCATCTTCTGTGTCAATTACCATCAATAAAGCTCATGCTATAGTAGTAAAATATATCATAATACCAATATTGACAAAACCCTTGGAGAGGCCCAAGCTTTTGAAAAGTCAGAAGTATTGTGATAAAAATGTTTAGGAGGAGGGTAGGCCCTTCAGAGAGCTGAGGACATGAGACAGAAGCTATCTAAGAAAACTTGAATACTTAGCAGAGATGATACTCAGATATGCATTTGGAAGTAAATTTCACTTATTCAGTGAGTCTTAATCCCTGGTAAGTATCTCAGTAGGATGAGCAATCTTACATATAAGCCATACTGGAGGGAGATGTGCTGCAATTATGTTTGTTCAATAGTGGCGAAATTTTTAGCTGTCATATTGGCTGTGCTCCATGACATAATTGATAGTGCAACTCATCCACAATAATATACGGCTGTGGATTATCCTGGTATAAAACATTGTTGTAGTAAGTTAACCTTTTGATGTAACATAAAGCCTGAACAAATATCATGTGTTACAAGCAATCATATGTTCTGTGTTTAACATCAGGTAGAATCTGAATGTTAGTTGTTAAGTGAGTATTCAACCAGGCTGTCAAGTTTACTTAAAAGTGATAGCAATCAACAAGTGATTTACTATGTATGAGCTTTAGAGCACCTAGGCTAGAACTGCTGGTAACAACCTGTTGTATGTCAAAGCAAACTGTCTAGTTATCTCATCCTAGTAAAGAGGGATCAAAGGGAATAGGTTGGCAAAAGCCAGCCTCAAGGTGTCTGGCCAGAATTAAGGTACGTACACAAAGAACAGAGATAAACTTAACACTGGAGATGCATTAAATCAAAGTATGGAAATAAAGTCCCATGGGAACTGCTGGAAGTTTGGGAGAAGTGAGGAACCGGAGAATCCACAAGTGAGAATTGTGTATGTGTGTTAAAACGTGTATCACTACATAACCAAGTCTGTGTTTTAGATTGTTAGCTCCAACAAGTTGTAAGTTATGCCTCCTATACTTCATTAAATACAGTGGAAAAACCCTATGTGTTTTCTTTAGAGTAAAAGAGTAGCTAGCACAGGACATTAACTTAGGACTGGAGGGAGAATCACAGTGTTAAGAAGAGGAGGACCTATGACAGACCAATGGTGGCAGTTGCATAAACATTGCCTATGCCCACCAATCACTTCTGGCAATGATGCCATGCTCACTGCATCCTCCACATCCTCACAATGAGGATCACTACAAGAATCCTGTTGCACAGGCATTACTGCCCATATTATCATGAGACCAAAGGCATTTCTTCAAATAGGGCTGTGAGATCCTCTCTTAAGCATTTATTTATTTATTTATTTATTGCATTTATATCCCACCTTACTCCCGAATGGGATCCAAGGAAGCATATGGGATCCAAGGTATACGATACACAAAAGGAAAGAAGACAAGGGCAGACAATGTAATACTCCCAAAAGCTCCATTGGCAGGAGGCCTGCATTGAACATAACCTTCTTTGGAACAGAAGTGCAAGAGCGACTGATCAGAGAATGGAATAGGGACCAGAACATCAAACAAAGGAAACCCAAATCATTTGGAGGGTCACAGATGGCCACTCTGACACATGAGGCTGGGAAACAGGAGATATGAGACATGAGTTCTAGCAGCACCACTGGGAAGGCAGGATGTGACCCATCTGTCTTTTCCAAGTCTAGATTACAGAGGCGAATGACAGGAAGTCCCAAGAATTCAAATCCCCACTACAAATACAACAGAGCCACTGAGCCATAGCCACTAAGCCACTGAGCCATAGCAACATAAACACAGAAAAGCAAACAATGAGGCAGCTGCCAAATTCAAGAATCATATATGCTGGGATCACATAGACTATAGAAGTAGCCTAGAGGAACTGTTTAGTTTTTGCATTGTACCGTCCAACTGTCCTGATTTGTCCTCTGTTATCCCACTTTTCAACTGCTTTTAAAAATGCCTCCATTTCTCTCCTCTTCTCCTATTTTTCCCCTTCACAATCAGTTTACTTCAATTGGTGAGCTCAAAATGCAAAAATGACACCTAGGCAATAAAAATGAAAAGCATTAAAATAAGGATGGGAGATACCTGGCTGGACGACAGTACATATGAAAGGGATCTAGGAGTCTTAGTAGACAATACGCTGAACATAGTCAGTGGTGTGATGGGGCAGTCAAGAAAGTCTACACAATTCTTGGTTGCATCAATACGACTATGGTGTTTAGATCAAGGAAAGTAACAATACCACCCAATTCTGCCTTAGTCAGACCTCAAATGGAATACTGTGTCCAGTTCTGGGCACCTCAGTTCGAGAAGGATATTGACAAGCTGGAATGTGTCCAGAGGAAGGTGACCAAAATGGTGAAGGGTCTGGAAGCCAGGCCCTATGAGGAGCATCCTAGGGAGCTGGGTATGTTTAGTGTGCAGAAGAGAAGGTTAAGAGGGAACATGATAGCCATGTTTAAATATTTGAAAGGATGTCATATCAAAGAAGGAATATGCTTGTTTTCCACTGCTCCAGAAACTAGGACAAGGAGCAATGGATTAAAACTATAGGAAAAGAGATTCCACCTGAACCTCAGGAAGAACTTGCAGATGGTCAGAGCTGTCTGGCAGTGGAATCTGATGCCTTGAAGTGTGGTGGAGTCTCCTTCTTTGTAGGCTTTTAAGCAGAGGCTGGATGGCCATCTGTCGAGAGCGCTTTGATGTGTGTTCCTGCATAGCAGGTGATTGGACTGGATGGCCCCTGTAGTCTCTTCCAATTCTATGATCCTATGATTCTATGTTGTCAGATTTTCAAAATAGCAATAAGGGACAGTTGAAATTCATGACAGGAAGAGTGACAGTCAAGAAGTAGCTACTGATAACTTTATTCTACCTACGTACAAAAGAAAAGTACTGAGTTCAGTTAGCCATGTGTTTTTGTGTAAAATTAACATTCATAATTACATGATGCACACATTTCTGTCTATATGAACGTTCCACACTCAAAAATACAGGATTTTTGGCATCTTGTTCAATCTATATAGAAGGAAGAGCCTTCTAACCTTCCATTTGTATAAAAGGAAGAGACTTCTAACCTAACCTTATGAAGTCATCCCTCATAATAAGGGAGACCTGTCAGTCCTAAAAGGAACAATCTTTCTGACCCTCAATTAAGGGACATCCTTTGTTTAAAAAGGGACACTTGGCAACACTGGTGCAGAGAGAGAGGAGAGGTAGGAGTGGTGTGTTACTCTTCCAAGTAGGCACAGGGAAAAACAAACTGCTGTAGCTTCTCCTAACTTTTATGCTCTTCCTCATTAATAAATGACTGCCACCTTGATCAAACTCTGGTGTTGCTTGGTCGCACATGTCATGGTTTTCATCTTTAAAATGTTGGAGAGTATTGTTACTGCCCTGGCCAGTCCGATCTTTGGGATATTAAAAGATATCCTCTTGATATCATAATTCGGCTTCACTTCTCTATTCCTCTCCACGTGCTTGCGAGGCCGCCGGACAAGCACGTAAACAAGCTCAGCCATTAATAGCCGTAATATTCAAACTACAATACAGGCAGGCCAGAAATAGCTGACTCACTGCTTTAAGAGACCTCCAGGCAAGTACTCTAATTAAGTATGCACGCCACTTACAAAAAAGCCTCTGCCCCGTGATGGCAGCTTGATGGGTTCACTATACAATACCCAAGTACTCTGCGTTTGCATACTGGCTACTCTATTGAGAACCACTACGATAACTCAGTCATTCAGATTCTGACCTTTCGGAGGCTTTGTCTCCAACTCCAAATCTATTGTTTTCCCCAAAGTACGGCATGGCCTGCAGTCACAATTCTCTTTATAAAAACCCTTGATTCCGAATGCTCCCAAGTTTCATCCCGCCTTGCTGCCGCTTTGCTTGGCGAGCCTCCCCTCAGCTCCACGTGCTGAGCTACATCGCACCCCAGCTTCGCTCTCTATTTTTCTGGGCTTCAGGACAGGTGAAGTATCACCCAAACCAGCAATCCCTCTAAAAATCCCGCTATACCACTCCAACCTTTATTTTCTTTAGTTATCTTGCATGAGTGTGTCGCGTACACTGTTTTGCTTGTGTTTAATAAACATCATTTATTATTTCAACTCCTGTGTTCTCCTTGACTCGACCCGACCCTGTAGACATAGGGTTCAAGATCTTGCTATGTTACCCTGCCTCTCGTAACGCTAAGCAGTGCTCTGAGCTAATTTTCCCCAACTTTAGTTTAGCACATTTTGGTGTCCCTCCCGGGACCCCCAGTACACAGAGTAACAGAATGTTACAAGAAGGAAGTTCTCATGTCAAGACAGAATGTAAGGCTACCACTAGAAAAGGTAAGGAGGAGCTCCTATGGGCATACACAATTGAGGGCATCAGGAACAGTGATACAGAGGTCAATAGATCTTTTGGGAATCTTTGTGACCAATCCCACTTCCTCTTTATTTTTTTCTGATAGCCCAGCCCTGCTAGGTAGCATTCCGACAGGTCTCATTGATTCTTTTTATCCCCTTCCAACTGAATGCTTCATTTAGCATGGTAAAAGTCCCCATTATATTTGAGGGGAGAAAGCAAGGGCCACTGGCACTGGTAGCATCAAACTCCCTGATTTCTTCTCAGCATCCCAAGCTGAAGCCAGCAAAAGCCAGATCATAGTAGTGTATAAGAAAGAAATCCATGCCATTTACCAATCACTAACAAATAAGCAAACAATGCATGTGGCAACATTATCACCCTTACTGTACAGCATCTGAAATAAAGAAGAAACATGGGTTTGACAGGTACAAGTCAACTGAAAATATCCTGGATTCTCTTCCTCTTGAGGAGCTGACAGGACAGCAAAAGAAAACACAAAAGCCAAAATTCATAGTCCCTGGATATGGATACAAGGTAAGTATTTAAGAGGGAGTTAAAAAGAGGAAGAGTGTTCAGCCAGTTCTTCTATTTCCACGGGGGTTGTAGGAGTGAATATGTAGTGACTCTGGATCTCTGGTATGGAGCAACTTACCCTGCTCCATATATCCAGGTTGTGATCTTTCAAGGCAAAAGTATTGTTGTGTTGCCTGGCCAGCAGTGGCAATGATTGTTGGTGAGCTTGCTTTCTATTATACTTGATGCTGTGATTCTGAAGATCTTCCGTAGGAGAGTCAACACATAGGTGAACCCCCAATAGCAGTGGCCACCAAGTTGGTGAGTGCACATTTCTATTGCTACCAGGACATTTTCCTTGCAACGGACAAGGGGCAAAAGTGAATAAAGAAGTCAGTTCTCTGCTGATCCCTTTGCATTTGATCCAGCTGAACACTTTATTTTGTTTATAGTAATTAAGGATTTTTTTCTAAGAATATTATTTATTTATTTATTTATTTATTTATTTATTTATTTATTTAAATTCTATTATTTTTTGAAAGTGCTCAAGACTGAACTATGGCCTCCTAATATCCATTTTATTCTCACAACAATCATAAAGATTATGGTCCTGTTCAGAGCATAGCACTTTCCTCTCTAGCCTGCTTGCAAAATTAAATGGTCTCTGTGGGGACAGTATAAACATTCCTAGGAGGCAGTGCCTGCCCAAGATATTTTGCAGCCCAAAATATAATAAAAATGCTCACCTTTCCCTAAAAGAGATGTTCATATTATGTTTTTCTCAGCTCCAGTAATTCATTCTCATTACTTATTAACAACATTTGGAAAGAAATTCATTGCCATTGTTTCTTCCAATATTGGCAAAATGTAATTTGCTATGTTACTTTTTGTACTGCTCATTACTTTTCTGTTACTTTTCATTATTTTTTTGAGGGAACAGACGTTATGATTGTTAAGACAATGGCTCAAAACTTGAAAAGGTCTTGTCAAATACTTCCAAAAATTCTCTTAAAGAAATGCTAGGAGTATCTAGAAATTTATTCATTTCACCATTACATTGCTTTAAGAAGTATGACATTCAAAATTATATTACTTTTAAAATGTGACTTTGTTACCATCTCAAAGTAACTTATTGAAATTCACTGCCTTGTTTGTAACTTGCTACTTCCAAGTTCAGCTCCAGAATAAATGTCAACCTATTGGAAGGTTTCACTTGTTGCCTCATTTTATTAATTTTTGTTATTTTATCATCTATTTTTAGTGATTTATGATGTATTTGCTAGTCGCTGCCCTACAGCCTATTGGATGGAGTGTGGAATACAAATATGACAAATAAATTAAATAACAAATAAAAGAATAATGTTTAATAATATTGTTATTAAACACACAATTTAAATACATAATCCAACACATAGGGTAATAAAAACATACAAAAAACAAAAGTCAGCACAAAACACATTACATATATTACATATGCATAAACTGAACAATAAAAGTAATAAAATAAAAGAATTGTGTCTTCTGGTTGGAGATGATAATGTAGTCAAATCACTTTCTTTGTCTCTCCTGGCTTTTCAACTCTTAAATAATAAACTCCCCAAATATTACCATACACATTTGGTGTTTGCTAACATTTGCTTTTATTTTAGTGTGTATAGTGTGGCTAATTTGATTTAGTGTGGCTAGTACGATTTCCATTATCCTGTATTTGGTAGCAGAGTCTGGAGGGTTTGAGACATATCCTGGGACAGGGGCAGAAAAACCTTGAAAAACCACTCCTCAGATGAAGTGGTGTAGCTAGAGGGTGGTGGCAGGTGCGATTCATTCTGGCCAGCAGTTTTTTGGGGGGCACCACCAACCTTTCTTCCCTGGCTTCCCAGGCTACCCAGGTGACTTTGTAGGAAATCCCCCGGGAGTGCCACCCTGCCTCCTCCCCACCACTGTTGGACAAAAATCTAATCCTCCACCAAACCCCACACTGACACTTTGGTGACCTTTCATGGAAGGGGGTGAGGAGGAGCAGCTCCTCACTCCCTCTCCAGGTGGAAGAAGCAAAGGTAGCATGGAAGTGAAAGGGGCCGAGATCCCCCTCTCTACCTGCCACATTCCAGCTCTGGAACTTGCCCTGTGGCAAAGATGGCGGAGGTAGCAGAGGGGGCTTCACCTTTCTTGCTCCCCAATGTGGAGGAGGAAGGGAAAGGGAGAGAGAAGGGGGCAAGAACGTTTTGACGGGGGATCCTTCAGGCTCCAATCAGGTATAAAGTGGGTGGGAGATGAGAAACACCGTTTCGTTCTGTGCAATCTCAGAATGAGGAGAGAGTGATGGACTGACCTAGGGACATCATGGGCAATTAAGTGGCTGCTTTCCCCTGCACCTCATGCCCAGTTCACCCCCTCAGGGATTCCAAGGCCAAAAGCAGAACTGGGAAAAGTTCTTCGTGAGGACTATAGTGACCAGAACTCGCCAGCCAGTTTGGAGGAAATCTGGACATTGTCTCTTCTTCTGATCTCTGCATAACTTTTCCAAGCTCAGCATGAACTGGGGAAGGACAAGCAAGCTGGCACTTTCTCCACCAAGGAGTTTGTCTGCTTCTGAGTCCAGGCTGCAGCATTCACTGCCTCCTCCCATTCTGCCCCAGATTCTTCCCTCGCCCTCCCACCCCAAAACACAGACCCCCCTTCCTCGTGAAGAGCAGAAAACCAGGTTTCCCCCAAAATAATTACAGTATTCTGGGTGAAGAGAAGCAGAAGCCTGGGCTCCACCTGCAGCCATCGGGGCACTTTGCCACTTCCCTTCCTAGAGGCATTGATGAAAACACGTCAGATATTGCAGCTGCCCTATTGCCTTGGTTCCCAGGGCGATTAAATAAAATACTAAATACAAAATCATTTTTTTAATATAAATATAACAATTTCAAAAAGAACCTATGTAATTTTTTCCATTGAACATCCTAAAACAAAACATGATATAACAGAGGGAACTCGTATTGTGCTTGTTGTATGCCTTCACATTATTTCTTAATGTGACCCTGCAGCAAACCTATCACAAGGTTTTCTTTGCAAGATTTGTTCAGAGAGGGTTTGCCTTTGCCTTTCTCTGAGATTGGGAGAATGTGACTGGCTCCAGGTCACCAAGTGAGTTTCCATGGCTGAATGGGATTTGAACCCAGGTCTCCAGAGTTGTAGTCAAACGCTCAAAACACTACAGGCCATTGACTCTTGTTTGGAACTCATGCATGTGGACCAATTTCAGCTTTTAAGGAAAAGATGGTATTCCTACTGGAACAGTTCTTCTGTTCATCTTGGCTCTCATCTGCTGGATGTTGGGGAGGAAAACCCTTCCTTTCCTTCCCTCCCTCTGCGGGAAAAACTCCCAGTCCTTCTTCGAAACTGGGCCAGATCCATAGAATCATAGAATTGATCCATTTTCAATCAACATGTTCTGCCAGCCACAATGGAGTCCAAAGCCCATCAGCCAGCCTCATAGTGGGGCAGATGCCTCCTCTCCCAAAACCCTTGCCATGACAACCACAACAAACTATCTTCAAGGAACAGTCCTGTGGATGGATTCTAGCTCCCAGCATTCCTTAGCATGCTATGAGGCTGATGAGTGTGTACTGAGGGGGCGGCAAACTCAGGGACCACCTCAGGTGGCAAAGCTGCATTTGATCAAAACAAAATGTTCATAATGAAACAAAATATGGCTTCCCAGCTTGACCAGTTAAAACCTATTTTAGAGTCTTTTTCATCTGTTCTGGACTCAGTAATAGCCATTCAAGAGACAGTGGACACCCTCATGAGCCACATTCAGAATGTTGAGTCTCAGGCTCTGGACAAGAGAATTCCAGTTCATGCAACTGGTATGAATGATTCTCATGGCGTCCTGTTTATATAGCCAAATCCATGGACACATTTTTCCTTGAGTTATTGGTTTTGCTTCCTGAATTTCAACTTGATATTTAATGTGTTTATCATATCACTAATGTTGAACAACACTGTAGTCCAAGGCAAGTTATTACTCAGTTTCTCAAAGTTGCTACTAAAGATTTCTTTCTTTGTATGCAGTGTGGTGATCTAAGATGGGATCTGTCTAATGAGAACATACTGTTTCTTCCTCATTACACCAAAGAAGTCAGTGACAGAAGAAGACAATTTACTGAAGAATTCTAGCAAGAGAACTTAATTTCAATCAATTTAATCTTAATCTACATTAGATATCTGGAAACATTTTATGTTTTCAATGAAGATCAATTTGAAATTGCAGGAGTGGCAGAATCATTCATTACTGGAACATAACAAGTCTCATGATGCTTTTGTACCATCAGTTTGAAGCAACCTTTTTATGACTACATTGTTATTATCAACTTTTGAAATGAAGTTCTGGGCTTCATGCCATTTCCAAGCTCTGTGCCATTAACTCTCTTCTCACCTTCCTTTTTTTTTCTTTTTCTTGCCTTGAGGTTCTTCTGTTCAGTGTACTAATCAATTATTTTTTATTATTATTTATTATATTTATATGCTTTCTTTCTCCCAGAGTGGCACCCAAGGTGGTTTCAAAAGGTTAAAAACATTACTACAGCATTTAAAACAATTAAGAACATTTAAAAACATATAAAATTATAAAAACCTAAAAAAATTAAAAATCTTGACAAATTAAAAGCCCACCTGCTTACATATTAAAAGCCTGCTTAAATAAGAATGTATTTTCTCCCCTGCTGGTGAAGGTAGAGCAAGGTGGGGTGGAGGGTCAGGTTAGCTTCCTTTTTATATTTTTTAGTTAAGATAAATAATTGAAACAGATAATATAAACAGATAATAAACAGAAATAACAAAATAAAAATCAATTAAATTAAACAAAAATCAGTACATTTAAGCTAAAACAACAAAATCTATGCACCCACTATACAAAAACAAGTGTCTTTCAGCATCTACTCCACCCAACAGGTTCAATGGTGACAGCTTTTCTGTGATCCTGTCTAATGTTTGATTGATAAGTAACATAGATTGGCTGAACTCTGCCCAAAAGTTTAAGAAGTACTTTGGAACTTCTTCCGGGTTGTTCAAACCTTCTTTGATTTGACTATAAGATCCTTGGTTATAGCCATATTATGCCTTGTACAGTAACTAAAAACAACAGAGAGTGTTTCCACAACAAAAGATAAGACAGCTTAGCAATAAAAACTTTCCCAGACAATAGACTATCCACTGGAGGAGAAGATACATGAAAGCCAGCATCCAAGAAGGGTAAAAACAATCCCTTCTTTCATTTTCATAAAGAAAAAGAAAATCCAATTTTTATAAAGTAAAATTTTCTTCCACATTCCAGTGAAAATCAAGCACAGTCCAGAGAACTGCCATAATCACAGCCAGACAATTAAAAAGTCCACAGTCCAAAAAGAAAAAAAAATAGTATAGTAAAAAAAGATAAAGTCTCAATATATATCCTTAAGCAAGCCTAAAGATAAAATAAAATGGAAAAATAAGATATTCACAGTGGATCCAGTGATGCACAATAGCAAAAATAAAAGCAAAAGAATGGAAAAAATAAAATAAATAAATCCCCATTAAAGTTAAACAAGAGAATCCAAAATCCAATAGGCAAATAATTGCAGCTATTGCAGTCTAGGGGTTCCTTGTTTAGTAGATCAACTTTCAGTTTAAATCAAAACTGCATATTACCAAGAGTACAGTCAGTAACGGAACTTATTGTCCATAAGGGGAATGAGAAGCCTCTTTTCTTCTGGCTTCTCTGAGGCTTAGCAATGGCTCCTGCAGCCTGGCTCTCAGCTACCTCCGTTCAGTTCCCAAACGGTGATCACTGAGCTCCAATCCAGCGGATGCGGAGATATTCAGGTACCCTATAAATCAGTAGTTACTTTATTGTTGTATGTAGCCAATGGCCATCACAACTTTTACAATGAACAGTTAAAGTACAGTACAAAAATGTAATATAGTTACATGTTACAATAAAAAAATAGAACAGTGAACACATAAATAATCTATAAGATCACTGTATTAAGAATAGTTTGTTGAAGTCACCTTTCTTCTGATAAAACAAGCACGTATTTTCCTAGCTGCATCTGCGAACTGGGCCACCAAGTAGGTAACCCTTGCATGTGTGTCCTCAAGAAGCTCTACCATGATATTCTGAGGACAGCAGGCCCAGGAAGGTTGAATTAATGGTAACACAAATCTTTGACGAGGCTCAGAGTAAAGAGGGCAGTATAGCAGGTAATTAATTATATCCTCTATCTGGTTGTAGCCAAAACCACATTTCCTGTCTGGAATGGGGATATGTCAGTATCTTGCTTTGAGATATGCGGAGGGCACCTGCTGAAATCTTAAATCGGTAAATGCCCATCGGAGCTGCACAAATGTCAGGTCTTCCAAGTATTGTGGCATTGCTTGATTGACCTGAATATAAGGATACCAAATTGAAAATCGTGCCCCAATTATCTCCGCTCTATCTTGGTTTGCATCATGGTTGAAAATCCAGCTTTTGAGGTCCCTGTTAATAAGTTTTAAATAATTCTCTACATTAAGATGGTAACTCATTAATTTGTTATGGCACTGTTTTGCCCAACCTCCAGCCCTTAATTCCTCCAACCAACAGAGTTCGCTGAGGAAGCTGTCCTCAAGCTCATTTAACCTGTGCCAGAATCTTAAGAAGGCCAAATCTCTCCTGGCTACTAATGATGAAATACCAAGTTCTGCCCTCAAATGAGCTGCTGGAATCCCAGGTGAGAGGGGATAAAATAAAAAAAAAATATTTCTCCAAGGGCCTTTCCACTTCACAGATTGGAAATCAGTTTTTTAATTTCAGCAGGGGGACAAGAGGCCACTCAGAATATTTATTGGGAGTATGAATCTCCATGTGTTGTATAACTGAATTTCCTCCAAAGATGTTCTTGAAGTGATTAACCCAAGCCTCTGGTGGAATTGAGGTAGCGGGCCCACTGGTTTTGCTGTTAAGACCTCTCTGCAATAAGCTCCAGAATTTGATTTCATTACCTTCTTTAAGGGCCAGGCCCAATGATCTCCAGTTACTGGCTATGTGAGCCCTCTTTTTTTCTTTAAGCATAATCTTATATTCTCTCTGTTTTTGTTTTAGGATAGACATGGCTTCGGTAGTACCATTGTGTTTCACTTTCCTTATCAATTTAGACAGTTCCTTTTTCATAGCCTTGCAATCTTTGTCATACCAATTCTGTGGATGTAGCATATCTCAATTTCAGTAAGGCCTTTGACAAAGTTCCACATGACATTCTTGCAAAGAAGCTAGTAAAATGTGGGCTGGACAGAGCTACTCTCAGGTGGATCTGTAACTGGTTGACTGACCGTTCCCAAAAGGTGCTCACCAATGGCTGCTTTTCATCCTGGAGAGAAGTGACTAGCGGGGTGCCACAGGGTTCTGTCCTGGGCCCAGTGCTGTTCAATATTTTCATCAATGACTTGGATGGAGGAATAGAGGGCATGCTGATCACATTTGCAGATGACACCAAATTGGGAGGGGTTGCTAATATGCCAGAGGACAGGATCAAAATTCAAAATGACCTGGACAGATTGGAGAGCTGGGCCAAAGCTAACAAAATGAAATTCAACAGAGAGAAGTGTAAGGTCCTACATTTAGGTAGAAAAAATGGAATACAGAAATATAGGATGGGGGACACGTGGCTGGATGGCAGTATGTGTGAAAGGGATCTAGGAGTCTTAATAGACCACAAGCTGAACATGAGTCAGCAGTGTGATGCGGCAGCCAAGAAAGCCAATGTAATTCTCGGCTGCATCAATAGGAGTATGGTGTCTAGATCGAGGGAGGTACTGGTACCACTCTACTCTGCTTTGGTTAGACCTCATCTTGAATACTGTATCCAGTTCTGGGCACCCCAATTCAAGAAGGACATGGTCAAGCTGGAGCAGAATCAGAGCAGGGCGACCAAAATGGTGAAGGGCCTGGAAGCCAAGCCCTATGAGGATAGACTTAGAGAGCTGGGTATGTTTAGTCTGCAGAAGAGAAGGTTAAGAGGGGACATGATAGCTATGTTTAAATATTTGAAGGGATGCCATGTAGAGGAGGGAGAGGGCTTGTTTTCTGCCGCTCCAGAGACCAGGACAAGGAGCAATGGATTCAAGCTGCAGGAAAGGAGATTCCACCTGAACCTCAGGAAGAACTTCCTGACAGTCAGGGCAGTGGAATATGCTGCCTAGGAGTGTAGTGGAGTCTCCTTCTTTGGAGGTTTTTAAGCAGAGGCTGGATGGCCATCTGTCGGGAGTGCTTTGAGTGTGTTCCTGCATGGTAGGGGGTTGGACTGGATAGCCCGTGTGGTCTCTTCCAACTCTACATTTCTATGATTCAATGATTCTATGGGGGTTCACTGTGGTAATTCCTTTAGATGGAGCACCCACATATGACCGAAGGGCAGCAATTATGTCCTGGTAAATTTCCCTGATATTATAAGGCTTCTTAAGGGCTTGTAAATGTAGACCTTGGAGTTTCTCTGAACCCAGCATCTGCCTAATGTTTGCATTGACTGTATGTGACCATCTAAGGTGCTTTTCACCTTCCAGATGACCAATCATTTTAAGGTCTGTCAGTACTCTGGGGTGAACCTCCTGTAAATTTAGAGTCAGTCTAAGAGGCAGATGATCACTTTCAGCTCTGTTCTCAATTCTGAGAGACTGGGCATAGGGCATAATAGAGTCTGACCCTATGATATCATCCACCACACTTGAGCCTTTATCAGATATGTATGTAAAAAACCCTTTGGAACTGTCTAAATTAGTACCATTGAGGCAGGTGAGATGAAATTTGTAAATTAATGATTAATGATTAATAATTAATGAGGGCCTGCCCATTTTTATTAATTATCTTATCTTATGAGTATCTGGGTACTGTTATAATATCCCCCAAGTCTCCAGCATAATCACTCCCCATTCTGGCATTGAAATCTCCACAAACTAAGGCCAGGTGGTTCGGGTAGGCAGTAATTATATTACCTAACGGACCCTCAAACTTTATACACATATCTTGTGCAACTTTAGTTGATCTTGGAGGGAGATACACATTTATGCATAACAGGAAGTCAGGTTTACATCCTTTTAAAATTATAGCCTGGCAAAAATTTATCTCTAAATCCAAAGCTACAATTTCACCCATCTCTATAGAAGAGGAGATCAAGATGGCCAGGCCTCCACTGCCGCAGCCTGGAATGGACAATTTCTGAGCAGGCAGTTCCCACAAACTGAAGCCCTGTAAGCTAAGGGAGTTTCCCTCTGTAAGCCAAATCTCTTTAAGACAGATTATGTCAAACTTCTGAATATATTGAATAAAGTCTACATCAACCATTTTATTCCTCCATCCTGCTATGTTCCAAGAAATTAGTTGGATAGACCTCTGCCTCCTCCTGTCGTTTAGCAGTCAGTCCTCTAGTGGCTTAGTCAGATGAGTGAAACTATTACCTAAATGCCAAACTGGAGCTCTAGCAGGTGGCTTAGTGTAAGTTTGTAGTTGACTAGGATGACAGTTCTGCCCTGCATTCGATCTCTGGATACCATGACCTGCATAGTACTCATCACCAATGGCAGAGATCCTTTTTAGCATGTTATTCTCAATTTGCAAACTGAAGGGATTGTATTTGTTTCCAAGGTTTCTTGATTTTTCAATTATAATATTGTTTGGATAAGTTACAAATTGAGGACATACTGAACTCTCTCTGATTTGTGGGTAGTTATGTGGGGAAAAGCTGTTATAGTCCTTGTGGTGCTTGTGTGTAAACATGAATCCCTTCTGTGAATGGGGAAGCTCCCAGTCACTACTTGTCCCTCTTGTTTTGGATTTTGCTATATTAACAGAGAGTGGGTTATTGCTTGTGCAAGTAATCATTGCTTGATTGCTTACACATTTCTGAATACGTTTACAGAGAGTAGAAGATGTGAATCCCAGGACCACAGTTCCTCTATGACCTTCCCCTGGAATCATTTTGAAAATATCCATCTCATCCCATTTAATGCTTAGCCCAGATAGGTGTTCAAGTTCTTTTAGAATGGCCTTGTTTCCCAGAAGGAGCCATTTCTACCCCTTATAGTATAGTTGTAGAGAGTTAAAGTTGCTAGTTTCTCTGGTTTCTCTGAGGTAGACCCTTCAGGGGTAGTCTCATCCAGATTTATATCATGATGAGGTGCTTTACTAGATACAAAATGATCTCGGAATCCAGCAGCTTTTTTGGTGTACTTATCCTTGTGTAGATTCTTAAATGTAGATTTTGTGTGACAGGCATCTCTATCCTTTAAACTGATATTTCCAATTCCATACTGCAGCTTCCCTTGCCTGTAGTAGTGTGTCTTTGATAGTATGTTGAATTTAGATGTGAATGGTTGTGATCTCAAGCCCCACTTGAATGAGACTTCTCTCCCTTCAAATTTAAACATGTGGTTCCAAAACCTATGTGCCAGGTCACAGTCTGAAAAGGACAGAATTACCATGCCCCTTGACTTTTTGGGGCTAGAAGGATACATGCAAGAGCACTTAATGCCCATTGAATCATCCCATTCAGGACCCAGAAATCAAGGATCTCTTTTAGGACTTCCTTCAATAGCAACCAGGCATTATTTAAACTCTTTAAAGGCCAATTAAAAATGGTGATTTGTCTCTCTTTAGCTATTCTTTTGGATAAGGGTGGGGTCTTGGACTTTTGTCCTTTATTTGTCCTGCCATTCGTCTATGGTCAATATATCTGAATTTGGAAAGAGTGTGTTGGCATCTTCACTGCTTTTGTCATTTCTTCCTCTGACTGTAATTTCTGGAGATTTCTCCACATTTGTGTTCCAGTCATGCATTATTTTTCCCAGCTGACTTGAAGGGCATAAGTTATTCTTTGGAGAGCAGTTATCTTTTCCTCTCACCTCCACAGGAGATTTTAAGATAGCTTCCTGGAGATCAAGTGGTGCTGTACCTATATGGCTTGCTGGGGGAGCTGTTTTTAAAATTCCCAGCTCAATCAAGGCTACGATAGCTTGCATTGTTACTCTGAGTCCAGCTATTTCCTGTTTTATGGAATGGAGGTTATCAAAAAGTTTTTCATTTGTTTGTGCGGAGAGGAGACATTGGTCTCTCTTTCAACCCCTTGAGATTTTTCTATAGATTTCTCCAACATTGAGCTGTTCGCTATAGGGGTTGTAGTGTTGAGGTGTGTACTAATTATGTCTCCTGTTACTCTCGCTAGGAGCTGAGGGTCTATAGACCAATTGCCAAGGGTGTCCTGAAGCTCCTCTTCCATTACATTTGTTTGGACTCCTGCATTACTCCTTGCCCCATTGATTTGATTAATCGAGGAGTCTAAAACTGTGGTACCTGAAAGATTGCTGTTGACATATTGAACACTGGTGTCTGTTGGGACACAAAAATCCAGGATTGATTTCTGAATGAGGCTCCCATGAGTTTCCTTTACCTGAGCCTTCTCTTTATTGGCCTACACTCTCTGAGCTCGAGTCTTGACCATGACTAGGAAATTTGAAAATAGACTGGCTCCAGTTAGTGCAGAAGGCTATCAATAGCCACTAGTTGCTGATACCACCGCATTCCTCAAACAGAGAGGCTGAGTCTCTGGTCCTGCACCCTTGCAAAACTTAGCACGCTTGCCTGAGGCCCCAGGCTTCTGCTTCTCCACTGTAGAAATTATTTAGTTTGTTTTAAAATTGGATAAATATATGTTCTTGATAAGAGCACAAACCATTCTTGTACCACTGCAAACATATGAGCTAGAGCAGTAGCTCGCTGTTTATCTGTTTGACTCCCAAACTGGTAAGCTATCAAATTTGCAAGACTTCCCAATGTTCATTATCTAGTACCATATATCAGCTTTTCCAAGCTACTCCCAACAAGCAATTTGATCAAGGTCAGTCCACTATAGCTTCATTAGTTTTAAGAGGGAGAGCCACTGACTCTCAAACATTTAAAGAATGGCTAAGAAATGATATATTCAATGAATACTTTTGATAAAAAGCAGAGCTCAAGCTGAGCTAACTTGCATGCTGCCACACCGGAACCAGCCTCCCCCCTCATAAATCAGTGACAAAGTGATGCCAAGAGGGACCCAAAAGTGAGATCTCTTTATACTCAAAAACTTGTCCTGAAGACATGAGGTGTAGATGAGTTTCTGCCTGGGCAAACAATGAAGTTTGAAGAGTGGACAAAAGGTGGCCAGAATGTGTTAATGGTTTTAATGTGTGAAGGAAATTTTTTGATGATATTGACAGGTAGGTGGAAAAGGATTTGATGACTCTATGCCAGTTATTTGTCGAGGACAGGATTGTGGAAGATGTTTGGAAAGCTTTGATAGGAAATGCACACAGCAGGGGTCTTGCCCTGCTCCAATCTTGGCTATTGTTGTCATTGGGAGGATTAACTTAGGGCCATTAAGTCACACCTTCCTGGCTAATTCTTCAGTGAGCCTATGACTTGGGTCATGTTAAGGCTTTTTGGCCTGCTATACGCTTGATCTGGGCTGGCAGCCAGGAGAAGCAGGTAACACACAGGTCAAGAGGTTCAAGAAGCAATGTAATTAGTCAGTTTACTTTAGCAAAGAAACAGCCTTACAAACGAGAAGAAAATAATGGTCCCAGCAATGTCCATAAATCAGAGGCAGGCAATATAAACACAAGTCAAAGGCAAGAACGACAGGCAAGGGAAGCAAACAGAACACAGGAGAAACGGTCAGCTAATCACTGACAAAAGCTAGAAGGGAAAGACTTACAGGTTCTGAGATCAGTGCAACAGGTGCTTGATTAATTGCTGCCTGGCATAAATTTGCTGGAAGTGATGTAGGAGACCCTTCTGGTGTCTACGCTGGGCAAAGGTGGGTATTGGTAAGTCACTCTCTGAATCAGAATGAGCAGGGCTCCCCGCTGGGGCTGGCACAGCCCCCTGTTTTGTCTCTGGGGCAGGTGGTGGTACTGTCTGCTCTGCAGGTTCTGCTGTAACAGTCTCTGTGCCAGGGCTCAGAGCAGGTTCTGCTGTCTCAGACTCTGAGTCTGAGTCTAGGTCCTGAAAGCCCATGACACTATCCAGCCAGTTTCCTTCATCATATGGCCTTCCAGCCATAAGTGTATATAGTTTATATTTTATGCCAATTAAACATATCTGCCAATTAATATATTTTGCCAATTAAACCATATCAAATTGAGTCTGCACAGACCAGCCCATAGGTAAGAGGCTAAAAATCAGCATGGGAAAAAAGAACCAAGGTCTAACTCCCATCTGCCCTCTTTGCCTGGTCCACCCTTCCAGAGCCTTGTGTACTCTGAAGTTACATATCATATCCTGAGCTTTAGCAGTGAAAGCCAATGATGATAGCCTAGTCTTGGTGAACTGCAGTGTCAGAGCCCTGCCTCTCAAAGAAACACAATACTGTAATATGTGGTCAACATGAATAGGTGATGACATCTACAGGCTGCTAGACTAGCTAAATAACTCAAACTCCCTCCTGGTCTTGGGAGAGACTAATGTTTGGACAACCTCACACCTCCAAGGCTCCATAGGTCTGAAGGCATTGAGACAGGACTGGGGTCTGTGTCTGGAACAAGCCTTCTGCAGTGCTCCAACTGTTGGTAGGAAAGATCCATGCCAGCAACATCCCTCATGGCCTCACTCTATCAAGTGGCCACAGTCCTGCAGAAAGCTGCTTTGATACTGACTGGGACACTACAGCCAGCTAATGTAACTATTCCATTTGATTGTGAACAATTGCTTACTCCAATTGTATGTCCCACAGTAAACAAGACATTAAACTGGAGGCCTCTACCATGAAGGTTTGGACAAGGCATATGGCATGAGGGGATCAAGTGACAAGCAAATTAATCAAAATGACCAAGGTAATATTGTAACCAAGAATGAATGGGTAAATTGTGAATTTAGCAGCCCACAACTAAATTCTTACAGTATTTTGGAAAAATTCCAAGGGCTACCTCACATGCCTGACACCAAAACACACAAACAAACAAACAAACCCTGGCACAATTTCCATGTAAAGTAAACTGGTGTCTGCAGTTCTGTCAAAATGGAGTATAACCTTGCTGTATTCCTCCATGTTGGCCCTTATATCAGCTATAACCCTGTATCTACAATGGAGTTTATGTAACCCCAGCCTTGCATCACAAAAACAAGGTAGGAGGGCCCTACCAGGGGCATGCAAAATTAAGATGACCAACTAGCCCCTGCAGCTCTTGCAGCATGACTTCCTCAGTACCTGCAATTTGCCATTTGTAAGATAGCAATATTGTTAAATGATATCAGTCTCAATACCTGAGCAGGTAAGGTAGAACACTGAACTTTCAAAAATAGAAAAAGATGCCAGATACTCCTCACCTCAGGGGTGCCTGGTCCATTAAGAAGCTGCCATCCAGTGAGAAGCTCAGCAGTTCAAAATGTTTGGTGTGAACTAGGAGAAAGCAAAAAGTCAACTTAATTTCACCTTTCAGCAATTCTCCTTCTAAGCTACAGCGTCTGATAACCTTTTCCCTCATGAACCTCCCTGTCAATCTACCATCTAACTGAGGATTCCAGATGCTTAACTGGTTTTGAATTACCATAAACAAAAAGATAGTGGTGTGGGAAATTTCAAAAGAACACTAAAACTGGATTTAAAACCATCATATATATTACTGGCATCTGAAACTTCCTAATAGACATGCACCTAATAGATATGGAACTAGCATGTCCAACCAAATGGGATCTAGCACCTTTAGGAGGTGCCTATCAAGCCCCTTGCCCCTTGCATTGTAAGTGCTGGTCCCTACTGTTAGCTCTCTAAGGCTTTCTTTGTTGGCATTTCCAAAAGAATTGAGGACCACTACAATTGGAACACTTATTATCTAATTTGTATGGGTGATATGAACAGAAGCCCCTGTGAACCAAATTGACAATACAGAAGGAGCTGCTGTGAAATATGCATAGGCTTCCTTTCCTGGCCTTCTGCTGTTGGGATGCTATTAACCATATGTCCATGGTAAGAAGCATAATCTAATCTGCATATATAACTGGGTCTTCCGTGAATCTTGGCAAGTAGGATCCTTATACTAAATGATTCATCATAAAAGGCCATGGAGATCCCAGGAAGTCTACACTGGGTGATAAATAATGCAAATGTAATGTACTAACTCCGAGATGAGACATGCCAACTTCATACTCTTTGCCCACAGTATAAATAAGAAAACCTGGGAGACACGTATTGTCCCATGTCTGATCCACCCATTCTTTTCTAATTGTTGAGCTGCTCTTCCATGAACCTGAACTCCTAGTACAACAAAATAAATATGATTTGATAGGCATCACTGAGACCTGGTGGGATGAGTCTCATGACTGGAATGTAGGAATAGAGGGGTATAGCCTATTTTGTAGAAATAGACCAAACAAGAAAGGAGGAGGAGTAGCCTTGTATGTTTTCACCTGTGAAGAGATCCATGACTTAAACCCAGAAAGCCAGGTCGAGAGCATCTGGGTAAGAATTAAGGGAGAGAGAAACAATAGGGATATTCTGGTGGGGGTTTACTACAGACCTCCAACCCAGACTGAGGACCTTGATGACGCCTTCCTCAACCAAATGACCGCGCATTCAAAAAGGAGAGATACAGTAATAATAGGAGATTTCAATTACCCGGATATATGTTGGCAGTCAAACTCTGCCAAGACAGCAAGGTCCAGCAAGTTTCTTGCTTGTCTTGCAGACAATTTCATGGTCCAGAAGGTGGAAGAGGCCACAAGGGGATCAAATATTCTAGATCTGATCCTGACCAATAGGGATGACCTTGTTAATGAGGTAGAAGTGGTTGGATCTTTAGGGGGGAGTGACCATGCCCTATTGGAATTTGGCATTCAGTGGGAAGGAGAAGATAAGTGTAGCCAGACACTCGTCTTAGATTTTAAAAAAGTGGACTTCTGTAAACTTAAGGAGCTGCTGGCTGAAATTCCGTGGTCAAGAATAGTGAAAGGGAAAGGAGTTCAGGAGGCATGGGAGTTCCTTAAAAGGGAGATCCTGAAGGCACAGTCTAAAATTGTGCCAATAAGGAGGAAAAATGGAAGGCATCTGAAGAAACCAGAATGGTTGAGTAAAGAACTCTCAGCTGAGCTAAGTGTTAAGAGAAACATGTACAGGAAATGGAAGAAGGGGGAAACCACCAAAGAAGAATTTAAGCAAGTAGCCAGGAGATGTAGGGAGGAGGTCAGAAAGGCTAAAGCACTGAACAAGCTTATGCTGGCCAGAGACATTAAAAACAATAAAAAGGGCTTTTTTAAATATGTCCACAGCAAAAGGAAAAAGAAAGAGACGATAGGGTCACTGCGCAGAGAAGATGGTGAATTACTAACAGGGGGAAGAGAAAAGGAAGAACTACTTAACACCTTCTTTGCCTCAGTTTTTTCCCAGAAGGATACAAGCACTCAACCTGGTGGTTGGGGAGCAGGTGAGGAAGCAGGGGAAATGCGGCACATAATAGGTAAAGAGGTGGTACAGGAATACTTGGCCACACTGGATGAATTCAAGTCTCCAGGGCCAGATGAATTGCATCCTAGGATATTAAAAGAACTGGCAGAGGTCATTTCGGAACCGCTTGCTATAATCTTTGAGAAATCTTGGAGGACAGGAGAAGTTCCAGCAGACTGGAAGAGGGCAAATGTTGTCCCCATCTTCAAGAAGGGAAAAAAAGAGGACCCTAATAATTATCGCCCAGTCAGCCTGACGTCAGTACCCGGAAAGATCCTGGAGCAGATCACTAAGCAGTCAGTTTCTAATCACTTACAAAGCAATGCGGTAATCACCAGAAGTCAACATGGATTTCTCAAAAATAAGTCATGCCAGACTAAGCTTATCTCTTTTTATGATAGAGTTACTAGCTTGAAAGATGAAGGGAATGCTGTGGATGTAACATATCTTGATTTCAGTAAGGCCTTTGACAAAGTTCCACATGACATTCTTGCAAAGAAGCTAGTAAAATGTGGGCTGGACAGGGCTACTGTCAGGTGTATCTGTAACTGGTTGACTGACCGTTCCCAAAGGGTGCTCACCAATGGCTGCTTTTCATCCGGGAGAGAAGTGACTAGCGGGGTGCCACAGGGTTCTGTCCTGGGCCCAGTGCTGTTCAATATCTTCATCAACGACTTGGAGGAAGGAATAGAGGGCATGCTCATCAAATTTGCAGATGACACCAAATTGGGAGGGGTTACTAATACGCCAGAGGACGGGATCAAAATTCAAAATGACCTGGACAGATTGGAGAGCTGGGCCAAAGCTAACAAAATGAAATTCAACAGAGAGAAGTGTAAGGTCCTACACTTAGGTAGAAAAAATGGAATACAGAAATATAGGATGGGGGACACGTGGCTGGATGGCAGTATGTGTGAAAGGGATCTAGGAGTCTTAATAGACCACAAGCTGAACATGAGTCAGCAGTGTGATGCGGCAGCCAAGAAAGCCAATGCAATTCTCGGCTGCATCAATAGGAGTATGGTGTCTAGATCGAGGGAGGTACTGGTACCACTCTACTCTGCTTTGGTTAGACCTCATCTTGAATACTGTATCCAGTTCTGGGCACCCCAATTCAAGAAGGACATGGTCAGGCTGGAGCAGGTCCAGAGGAGGGCGACCAAAATGGTGAGAGGCCTGGAAGCCAAGCCCTATGAGGATAGACTTAGAGAGCTGGGTATGTTTAGTCTTCAGAAGAGAAGGTTAAGAGGGGACATGATAGCTATGTTTAAATATTTGAAGGGATGCCATGTAGAGGAGGGAGAGGGCTTGTTTTCTGCCGCTCCAGAGACCAGGACAAGGAGCAATGGATTCAAGCTGCAGGAAAGGAGATTCCACCTGAACCTCAGGAAGAACTTCCTGACAGTCAGGGCTCTCCGGCAGTGGAATATGCTGAGTGTAGTGGAGTCTCCTTCTTTGGAGGTTTTCAAGCAGATGCTGGATGGCCATCTGTTCGGAGTGCTTTGAGTGTGTTCCTGCATGGCAGGGGGTTGGACTGGATGGCCCGTGTGGTCTCTTCCAAATCTACATTCCTATGATTCTATGAAACTGCCATTGATGCTTCCACTGAATTATTATTAGCATTGTTGTTCTTATTGCTATATTTATTTCTATAATGACCGAACTGCCACCACTCAACTCATGAAGGAATCAAAAAGGAGTAAAACAAGGTATCAACGTAAGGACTATATATAGAACTACAGGTATCAAGGCCTAGATATTAACCACAGGCTCTCTAAGCAACTCAACTACATGAAGGTCTAGCAAGTGGGGGATGATGATAAGGCCCCGAAGGGCCACCCAAAATAAATAACTAAATATTCAATATAGGAGGGCAAAAATCCCACCCCCCCACTAGCAGAAAGCAATAGGTCATAGGCCTAGCAAGCCTCTCTAATGAGGCCCAGGCCCGAGAGGCCTCTATAAAACAATGTGGCTGGCAAATCCTGGCAGGCCTCTACACACTCATCTGGTCCTTTATGCCACTGGGCCAGGTTGTAATTTCATCTTTCTTCCCTGTTGAAGAACATGTCCCACTGAGGGAGAGAAGAGTAGTGGAGGTGAACAACTGGATCTGGAAGATCATGCTGCTGGGAACAATTTGGTTTCTTGGACCATGGTCTGCATTTTCACAAAGATTGTTTTCTGGTAGGGGATGAGGTGCACTTCACAGCTATTGGCAGGAATGTTTTTGCTAAGAGTCTCACAAATCTCATCAGGAGGGCTTTAAACTGAGTTCTGGTGGGGAGTACTCTGATGCTCATGGCAGGGGGTTGGACTGGATGGGCCCTGTGGTCTCTTCCAACTCTATGATTCTATGATTCTAATCCCAGTATGGCCAAAGAAGGCCAAGAAGGCTCCAATTATAACTAAGTCCTAAAGACCTCTAAGTGGCCACACAAATCAAACAGGCCTAAAAGGTATCAATAGGTCTCTAATTGACCACATGGGAAACAAACCACGCAGGACTGCACCAGCAAAAGACCTAGTGGGCCTCAAAAGGCCCCGCAGGCCTCAAACTGAGCACATAGCTAAGTGGTCAATATGCCTCTAACAATAGACCTCAAAACCTAATTATTAGAAACACAGGATCCCAGCAAAATAACAAAAAACAGTGAAACCCCACAACAAGTGATTAACAGGAGCAGCATGGATTTTAAACCCTGAAACTGATTCTACATATTGACCCTCATACAAAATCTAACAGATCCTTGTGCTAGAAATTTCCCAGACTCGTGCGCTGGGAAATTTAAAGAAGGCATGTGAAGGCTTAAATAGCCTTCAGTAGTGACCCCATCACATTCTGTGATCTGGCACAAGGTGTCAATCATGAACCTCCTGGTCTTTCTCATGGTGACCATGAAATGGTTATCCTCCACAGCACTGACATTCATCACATAGATCCAGGTAAGTATATGTAAAGTAGGAATAGACTCAGATGAAGGATACATGGAAATTGGCATAACATCAACAGTTTAAAGTATCTAGATAACACCATACTACTAGCAAAAAATAGCAAAGACTTGGAACAATTACTGAAGAAAGGCAAGGAAGAAAGTGCAATGTCATTTTACAGTTTAACATTAAGTAAACAAAAATAATAACAACAGACAATTTACAAAACTTTAAAGCAATCTCTGAGTCTGCAAGACCTGACCAGGGCTGTTGATGAATGAGGCTGTAAATGGAAGCCAACTTGACAGAAGCTAACAACAACAATGATATTAGAGAGCCAGAATTGTGTAGTGATTTGGGTGTTGGACTGAGACCCTGGAGACTGGAGTTCCAATCCCCATTTGGCTATGGAAACCCACTGAGTGACGTTGCGCAAATCGTAATCTCTCATCCTCAGAGAAAGGCAATGGCAACCCCCCCCCATGAACAAATCTTGCCAAGAAAACCTCATGATAGGTTCACCTTAAATGTTGCTCTAGGTGAGAAACTACTTGAAGGCACACAACAACAATAACAATAGTACCATTACAAGAAACTAAAATGATAGTAGAAGATGCTGAGATGTTACCAAAAGGCTGGTGAGACTTATATAGCAGGCATTTCAACAAGAGGTAAGGGTATCATGATTTTGATTCATAAACATCTCTCTATTCCAGTTCAGTGGGAGAAACTCAATTCTGACTGACATTTTGATCCTTTGTTAGATGGAAATATTCTACCACCAAAGACTCAAACTGCTGTGAGAATTAGGCCATTTCTGCACTACACTGTTACAGTGCTATTATTCTACTTTCAGCATCCTGTGGAATCCTGAGGTTTGTAGTTTACTGAAGCCAAAGAGCTCTCTGGCTGAGAATTCTAAAGGCCCTCCCTAAACTGCAAACACCAGGGTTCCATAGAATGTTGAAAGTGGAATAATAGCACTATAACAGTATAGTGAGGTAGTGAGAAAATGACCCCTGTGTGCATGGCAAATATTAGGGCTGGAGTGAAAATCTTCTAGGATCCTTCTGAAAATGTATTGCAGGCCTATATGATGGAATCTGGTCTAACTGGTGCATGGAGAATTTTACAATGGATAGAGAGTATACCCTTATATTGCTGGTCCATGATAATTGTTTCAGAATTACGTTTTTTTTTTTTATTTCAGCATTTTAGATCAGTCCTATAAAAAAGAGCAGAATTGGTTCTTTGATCATATCAGACCATTCACTAGTTTCCATGGAACTATAATTTTTCAATATTCCTTAATCTGCTGGCCTTTGGCAATTTAAGGTTTCTTTTCTTAATGGCAAGTGGTTTAAGCCTCAAAAGGCTCTGACAGAATATTTTAAAACCAGTGAGGGTACAATTAATTCATATGTCATCAAATCGGAGCCTTGTAAAGCCTATATCCAGGTTAAATTTAGGCAGTATGACTTTCTGTTGCAAGCACTTTGTGTATTTGTGGATGGCAGGGGGTTAGACTGGATAGCCACTGTGGTCTCTCCTAGAAGAGACAGGAGGAGGAGGAGGAGGAGGAGAAGGAGGAGAATTAAAAATATAAAACATAATTTGTTAAATAAGAAGCTGAACTCTGGCCCTTTCTGTCAGGGTTGGCAGGATTTGGCTCCTCTGAGCATGAGCAGAGTGCTATCTGTGAAGCAAGGCTTCACCACAGCAGAGAGTCCCAGTGAAGCAGAAAAAATTCCAGAGGCTCATTAAGTAAGACTTAGACCCTTTCTGCAACTCACTCATTTTCGGCGCTGGGATGCGGTGCTTGCACAAGCCACCTCCGGAGAGAGGCTCTCGCTTCCCTGCTTCTTCAGCTCCACACGAGCTTCCTGTTTGTGCGAGAGCCCCACCTCTTCCTTTCACAGTTGCAGCCTGGGACCTTCCCAGGCTGCACTGAGACAGGAAGCTTGATCCGCCCGGCTCTTGAGGCTCCGCACCCAAGATAAGTGTGGACAGGGCCCTGGAGCAATGCACGACCGCACAGCATTTTTGGCTTCAAGCCGAAAATGAAAAAATGCATGCACGGTCTGTGTCAGGCCCTGGAGTGTCACACAAATGTGAGTGCGTCATGTGGACCGCACCTCACATTTGTGCAATGCTCAAGGGGCCCTTTCGCATTAGAAATTCCATGTGAAAAGGGCCTTAGAGTACTGATTTATTGCTGCACTCTAAGATAAGGCTTAGCAAAAACATGCTAGCTTTCCAGCAATTAGACAAACAGGAATAACAGAAGATAACGGAGACAAATCAGGCAGCATCTCCCCTTACAAACAGTATACTGCCAATGGCGTGGCAGGTCCAGCTAGGGAGTCTAACTGACAGCTGGTTAAGGCAAACACCAGCCTTTTTATGCTACCTTGTCACTCTGGAACAAGTGGGGTGACCCAATCAGTGCTCTGGCGTGTGGCCTTCTCTAATACACAAGACATAGCCATAACAATCCTGCTAGCCTTGCACCTGGCTGTCTGGCCACATCGTCTCTTCTCTCTGCCATCCACTCATAGGAAAACTTTGCCTGCCCAGCAACAACCCTGACACTTTCCGCATGGCATTTGCCATGCGAAAGGGCACCTGGAGCATCGTGCAATTGTGAAGAGCGATCTGAACAGTGCGCTCACAATCACGTGACACTCCAGGGGCTGGCAGGCGCCGATCGCGCACCTTTTCATTTTCAACTGGAAGCCGAAAATGGTGCGCATTGCTCCCAGGCCTCGTGCGCACTTACCTGGCGTGCAGAGCCTCCAGAGCCACCCCAGTCACATTTCCTGCCCCAGCGCAGCCTGGGAAACTCCCAGGCTGCACTGCGGAAGGAAGAGGTGGGGCTCTCGCACAAGCAGGCAGCTCATGCGGAGCTGAAGCAGCAGGGACGTGAGAGCCTCTTACTGGAGGCTGCTCGTGTGATCCCTGCACCCCAGCGCTGGAAAAAGGTAAGGTGCCGAAAGGGTGTTTAATTCTCCAATTGAACAACTTTACTGAGAAACATAAGCATGAATTAAACTGTATTCTTTCACTAAGGGCTGAATTTGATTTGGCCTGTTTATGGAAAACAAATTGGGAGAGTGGTGAACAGCATAATAAGATAATAAGATTTTGGCACATTGTCTTTAACAATAGCAACCACATATTGTTATTTCTGCTATTAAAGATGAAAGCAATAATTTATATACATCTTTCATGAACATAAATGTGCGGTTCTTAAAACTGTACATTGATCTTTACACCTCTGATAATTACATGTATCTGCAATACACAGAGACTTTATTAATCCTCCACACTTGGATGTATCATACAGCAGCAATTCCTTTCATCATCTGGATGAAATTACTAGTGTTATTCTAAATATGAAAAATGGGAAAGCACCTGGTTCTTATCTCATGGGTTTCTGATCAAATCATACAAAACTTTTTCAAGTTTATTCACTCGAAGGCTGCTCCAACTTTATAATTATATTTTAAAATCTGGTTCCTTCACTTCATCCTTAAATGATGCTTACATAACTTTGGTCCCTAAACGTGGCAAAAAGCTTATAGGTTTTGGTATCTATCAACCTAGGTTTTTAATGTAGATATTAAAATATTGATAGCTATCTTGGCTGATGAGAATGTGAATGTACTGCTTTGAGTGTTGGACTATGACCCTGGAAACCAGGGTCTGATTCCCTGCTTGGCCATGAAAGCCCACTGAGTGACCTTGCATGCATCACAGACCCACAAAACAGCATGATAGATTTGCCTTAGGGTTGTGTTACTGTAGTTTCTAGTCCGAACTTGAGGTATATTAGATATCATTTGATATCAAGAATTTGGCCTTCACTACCCATTCCTCTCCATGTGCTTGTGAGGCCCCCGGACAAGCACCCACACGGGCACGGCCAAAAATAGCTGAACTATTCAAAACAAATCCAGGTAGGCCAGTAATTGCTGGACTGCAGCTTTAGGAGACCTCCAGGCAAGTACCTTCTTAAGATCACATTATGTATGCACGCTGTTTACAAAAGATCCCCTGCCCCGAGCAGGCAGCTTGATGAGAGGAATATCCAACTCTCAAGCACTCCGTGTTTGCATACTGTCTACGCTATTGATAACGCTGTCATAATTCAATCGTCTAAAGTACTGACCTTTCGGAGGCTTTGTCTCCAGCCCGAAACCCATTGTTTTCCCCAGGAACGGACTAGTCTACAGGCACATTTTCCCCTATAAGACCCCCTGATTCTGAGCGTCTCTTCGGATTGCTCTGACTTCCATCCCACCTTGCTGTCGCTCTGTTCGACGAGCTTTCGCCTCAGCTCCCACGTGCTGAGAGTTTCCGATACAACTGACTTTTCTTCTGATAAACCGGGCTTCAGGATCAGGTGTAGTATTTCCCCTGAAAAATCCCTTTTAAACTCCTCTATCCAACTCCTACCTTTCTTTCATTAGGTCTGTGTGAGTGGTTGCATACATACGTATTGACTGTGTTTTAAAATAAAGGAAAACAATTATTATTTACTTCTGTTTGATTATTGACTTGGCCTGACCCAGTAGACATTGGGTTCAAGATCTTGCTAGGTTGCCCTGCCTCTTGCATTGCTTATCTTGTGCTCTTGCTAATTCCCATTCCCCAGTACTTTGAGCACATTGAGGTGTCCCTCACAGGACCCCAGAAATCAGGGTAACAGTTGCCCTAAGTCAGAAACAACTTGACGGCACACGGTACACACACACACATACATGTATCTTCACGGATAGATTGCAGAAGGTTATTTCAACTTTTGTTAAACCTGATGAACTGGCATTTGTTAAGAATAGGCAAGGGAGTGATAACTTTCAGTTGTTTATGAATCCGATTGCCTTTAAATTATGACAAAACTGAACTGAATGTTCTTAATTAATTTATTAATTATTTTCAGGCGTATATCTCAGATTATTAAACTGGATATAACCAAGTTAATAAGGAGATGCTACAGATGATCTAGACACATAGGTAAGTTTAAAGTTGAGTTTATTGGGAACACAATTAAAGTGAACATTATACCTACAAATTTTTATGTTATTCGTAGAAGTCCTTTACTTATTCCCTGCAAGTATTTTCAAAAATGTCAAGGAATATTTTAGTATCACAAAGGTAACACATTCACACCTGTGATCCAGTAGAGAGAAGATTTAAGGATGGTTGCAATATTTGAAAGTGTAAACGAATGAGTAATTATTTCTTTTTTTAAATCTTCTTTACTCTTATGTCTGTAATGTTAGAATATAATAATATGTAACTAAGAGCCTTGTTATGTAATTTTACTTTACATAATACTTTGAATATTGAAAAATTTAAAAATTATATGCAATAAAAGAAATAAAAGAATATGCCAACATCTTAAAATAGCTTGTTGCACAACTCAGAATCTAATCCAATACATGGCATCACCAGGCCCAATCACGCTTCAAAAATATAGCACTATTATTCCGTTTTAACTGCTATGGCTGCATCCTATGGAATCCTGGGATTTGTAGTTTGATTAGGCACTCTTTGAGAGTCAGCATGGTGCAATGGTTTGAGCATGGGACTCTGACCCTGAAGAACAGGGTTTGATTCCCCACTTAGTCATGGAAACTCACTGGGTGATCTTGGGTATGTCACACACTGTCAGCTCCCAGAAAACCTCAGAAAATGACTTGAAGGCACATGACAACTACAAAGAACTCTCGAAGAATTCTAAACTCCCATCCTAAACTGCAAATCCCAGGATTCCACAGAATGCAGCCAATAGCAATCAAAGTGGTATATAGTGCTATAATAATTGTAGAGTGTTAATAGACTCAAGTTTATTTTATCCTGCTGCACTGCAGGGCTGGCTCTTACCCCAGCTTTATGTTGCTGGAGTTATTTGTCACAGCTCTTTCTCTTGCAGGCCCCTCTGCTGTGTTGTCAGGGTTAGATACAAGATGATGATCTCACAAATGGTTTAAAACCTCCTGCATTTTGAGTCTGATGTGCTTTGCCACTGGAACGGTCACAAGGCACAACTCTGACAACAAGTGACCAATCAGAGAACTTGAGAAACCAGTTCTCTTTATTGGCTGAAAGCTGTTTCTATTGATAGAAACTACAAGCTTGGGGAAAGGGGGGCGTGGTAAAACTAGGCCCTTCTCTGTTGCCTATGAATGGTGCATGCTGAAAAGCAGGCATATGCTAATGATCTCCAAAGGCTTGGAATTTTCTGTTGCTTAGGAACACAAGTTTCACAGACGGCATCACAAGAGCTGACTAGAATATCACAGGAGCAGAGTAAGTCACCCTCTTCCAAACCAGATCATCCTTGTTTTATATTCCAGCTGGGAGTTTTAGAATGTATGGGCTGTGAAAAGTGGCAGTGCAGGGAGGAGTATCATTGCAAACCACAATTTTGCTTCCAAACACTGGCAAATGATCCCTTCTTTGGAGAAGATCAGTGGGAAAAGAAGCTTGCTAGCAGGTAAAGCATGGGTGCCAGAACTGCCAAGTCCACTCCAATGGTGGTAAGTGACTTCTAGTTTTTCAAAGTACCAGTTTCTCCACACACACACACACACACACACACACAGATGCTTAGCAAAGCTCTTCAGAAAAAAGCCTTTTGTTAGTTTTCTGTGTAAAACATCTTGCTCAGTTAAATATCAGGAATTCTATTTTCAAAACAAAATGTGCAAGTGAGAAAACTACTTGGAGATCCAAAGAAAATTTAACACTACTTTTTAGCAGAAACCAAAACTATGCAATTAAACTGTTAGTTTTTCCAGCAGAGCCAGCACAGTATAGTGGCTTGAGTGTTGGACTACAGCTCTAGAGACCAGGATTCAAAACCCACTGGGTGATTTTGGGCAAGTCACACTCTCTTATCCTCATAGGATGACAATGGCAAACCCCCTTGGAACAAATCTTTCCAAGAAAAGCCAGTGATTGATTTGCCTTAGGTCACCATAAATTGGAAATAATTTGTAGGCATACAACAACAGCAGCAGCAGCAGCAGCAATGGAAGAAGGCTGTCAGGTTTGTTGGCAGAGTACTTTCTAATTTCTGGGCAAGATTTGTGTCTCACTAAGGCCAAACTATAAATGGAGATCAGGGGTCCTTAACGTTTTTTGTTGTCCTGTAACCCTTTGACGCATTGGTGAGTCCTAAGGACCCCTTCTCAGAATAGTGGCAGACCAGTAGGCTTCACACCCTTCCTTAGCAGTGCCTCCAATAATTATAGTACTTTTGAAGTAATGGTGAACTTAATATTTTGAGGTATCTGCAACAACTGTAATTGTGATATGGAAAATATGTGTGATTTCTGTTGGTGACAAAATTGCTGGTACTGCTATTACTAGAGTCATAATTAAAAGAAATGCTAAATTTTGGATAGAGAGGTTAAGTGAAAGTAAATATTTTTTCACCCTGTCCTGATTCAAAGAACCCCTGAAATCTATCCACAGACTCTTTGGGGGACTATGGATCTCAGCTTAGGAATCCCTGTTGTAGATAAATGCAGAGCTTGAAACATATTCAGGAATAGTGTGTTGACCATACAGCAAAATAAAACAAAATCTAAAATCCACAAAAAAGCAATACCTGTATGGGCCAACAAAAATGCGGAAAAGGAGGAGAATAAACTCCACCTGTTTTTTGATAGTTTTGATACTTTTCCCTCTCTAATCTTAAATGGCCAGTGACAGAAATTTGGCAACTGTCATCCCCTTCAGAGTAGAAAAGGGAACAGGGAGATGTCCCTGAGGACTGTTTCTAACACATAATTGGCTGTTGTTATAAAGTGCCTTAATTAGGGTGAGGAGTCTGGTGTCCATGAATAAAGACTCCAGTTTATCCCATAACTTATGCCTAGGGACAGAATCAAATGCAGGCCTTAGATCCATAAATGCTAAAAAGAGCTTGCCATACAAATAATAATAATATTTCTTACCCACCTCTCCCTGTGGATCAAGGTGGGCAACAACAATAGATCAATAGACAACACAGAACATCAGTTAAAAACACAGAAACCAGTCAAAAATACATAATATCATTTTAAAAGAACATATAACACCAGTATGTGTTAAAACAATCAGTCCACACTTGAAAATCCATAACTTGAAAATCATCTGTGTAGTATTTGCAGTAATTCTAGTTCTGCATTTATAAGTCATGCGGTATAGCGATTTGAGAGCTGAACAAGGACTCTGGGAGACTAGGGTTTGAGTCTCTACTTAGCCATGGAAACCAACTGGGTGACATTAGGCAAATCACACTCTCTGAGCCTCAGCTTCAATTTGCAATGGCAAACCCACTGTTATCCTAAATGGTGGAGGATCTTGAGGTCCTTCAGCAGGACCCATGCCTCCATGAAAAGGTGAGGAAATGTTATTTAAAAAAGGGACGCCTGCAACAGATGGGGTAAACTTATGGGATCTTTTCCCAGTGTATACCAGTACTAGCTCTAGGACACCAGTTGGAACCAAAAAGAATGTTTCCTTTTTAACTGGAGGAAATTCACAAACAAACAGTCTCACAACCATATAAGGGTTACTGAAAGAAACGGAGGAAAAATTGGATAGCGAGAAATTGGGATGATGTGGGTGATATTTACCAATTCTGAAGCAGCAGAAGATTGAAGTGAGCTTTCTTAGACTGTGGGGAGTCTGAGAACTGTACAATGAACTGAAATCTGGGAGGGGGCCCCTTGTGCAGCATAGCATGCCACATGTGTTCAAGGTGTCAGCAAGCAACAAATGGCTGATCCACAATTTAAATACCATTTTTCTGCCCTGAGGCAAATATGTGGATTGTTCTCTGGTATAGCTGACAAAGGGGCCTAGAAGGTTCTAATTGCCTTTTCAGCCAGGGGACCAAAAGACTGAAGGAAATCACTATAGTTTCTTAAATACTGGAGAGGCAGAAGAACAAAAGGACTGTTTCTATGGTTTAAAAAAATGTAGTAGGATTTGAGCTTTCTAGCAGCTTTGTTTGCTCTTGTGGTTTGGCTTGGGTACTTTAGAGAACCATCTAAAACCCATCAGGTTTTTTTTTCTCTGATTGATCCATCTGAACTTATGACCTGGCCACACTAAGGCTTGTCCTAGCTTCAGGAAGCTTCCAGTCAGAATCTTTTGTCTCTAAGTAGCTTTTCAGCCACTTATTTTATGCCAGTCAAACAATATTTATAGCCAATTATACTGTATCACAGATTGGAGTGTACGATATGGTAGCACCACTCTGAATAAATCTTGTCAAGCTGCAATATTTATAGGTTATATTGCTAGATGTGTTTTGTTCATCTCCTAGTTAATAAGTGGAGTTTCTTTTTTTTTATTAATAATTTTATTAGAATTCCATCTTATAAAACACACATATATATAATTGTATAATTCATTGAAATCTTTTTGATAATCTTCCTCTCCTCCCTAGATTTCATAATCATCGGTGTAATCAGCATGTTAAATTTAAATGTATCACATTAATATATGTTATTATTTCATGATAGCTCCTGCAATAAATCAGTAAAAATTTTATATCATGGTATTCATCTGGTTACATCCTCTTGGTAAAAATTTATACACTTATATCAAGCAATGTCATCTGAAAGTACCCAGCAATTACCTGAAACAATTTCCCATTCTTTTTTTTATCTCTTCATCAGATTTACCTTTTAATCTCTGAGAGACTATGTCTGCATTTCTGTTTTCAATAAAAGTTGCCCACCATTGGTCAATTGTAGGTATTTGCTGGTTTTTCCATAATCTTGCATATTCTGTTCGAGCTGTCGTGACCATATACAATATTATCCACCAATATTTCTTTAAGACAGTACCATCCAACATATGTGTCATATTTAACAAGTACATTTCTGGTGTCTTCTTAAATTGCATCTTCAATATTGTACAGATCTTATTATGTATTTCCCCCCAATATTTCTTTGTTTTGTTACATGACCACCACATATGGAACATCGTACCAACCTCCCTTTGACATTTCCAACACTGTCCTGTTCCTGTTTTGTAAATTTTCATCAATTTTTCTGGTGTCATGTACCAATAAGTGGAGTTTCTGTTAGGGTTTCCATGTTCCACCACCTCAAATCTAATTTGTATATTACATAAATTATAATTGTGAATGTTATTATTTGCATTCTAAATGTATAAATTCAAGACAGTAATACTTGAATTTTTTTCCTGTCATGTTTCAGCCTTAGCTCCATTTTTTAGCTCAATACTCTTCTGAGAGGTACATTTAAATGTTGGCCTTGGAATAGAGAACCCTGGTTCAAATCAATTTGGTTATGGAATCTACATGGTTGTTATCAGGAGTGCAAGCAGGGCAGTAAAGTCCCCATCTCTACTGGGGTTATGATGGTGGTGGAGGTCATAATGATAATGGCATTTTATCATGCATAGGTATTTGTATTGTATTCCCATCAGTTCACAATAGTGTGTGTGTGTATGTGTGTGTGTGTTTTATCTATCCACCACTTTTTTATTGGTGGGAAGAAGGTTCATTAACATATCCATGAAAGTATCAGTAAAAGCCCTGAGAATGGTTGCTATCTGTTTCACAGAGGCAAAAGCAGAGGAAGGTTGGGACAAACTTAAAGCCACACTCCTTTCCTTTTGCTACTTTGTACTAACATTTTTTGCTCCTCACACACTGCCACTGCATCTCGCATCTTCATGCTCCTCCTTTCCTCTCTCTTGCCTCACTTCATGCCTTCACAACACCTCTCTCCCTTACTGCACAACTCTCTTTCCTCTCTTTACCTCACCTTGCACCTTTGCCATGCTCCTCCCCCTAGATTCTGCATCTGTTACTCTTCCTTTTCTTCCTGTCCCATCTTCTGTCTCCACTCCTTCCTCTTGGTCACTTATACCTACTTCTCTTGTTTCTCTCTTGTGTCTTCCATCCTGTCTCTCCACTTGTCATACTCTCTTTTTTTCTTTCCTCTGCTGAGCCTGTACCTTGCACCTTTTCCATGCTTCTCAGTCTTGTTTCTTGCATTCCACCACTTACTTGTGTTGTATGCTGACTGACCACTGCTCACAACTTCACTCAGAGTTGAATCAGAAGTATTCATTTGAAGCAAAGCAAGCAACACAGCAACATTTCATAAGTTGCTTAGATTGATGTATGTATGATGGGTACAGGGTTTTATATCATTGGCATACAAATTTAGGCATACATTGCGGTGATTGGTTCTGGCAGGCAGTTGCATCAATGATGGGCATGATCTAGCAAGCTGCACTAGCTCACGGTCCCTAGAAGCATGGTGTTTGATGTGGAGAGGCTCCCCCTGCCAAGTTAGTCGACTCCTCAATCTTTGGGGATCTGAAGACCCTGTTGAGCTAGGATTGGGACCTGTAACGTTTCTGCTTAGGAACAGAGTGGCTACAGCAAGTTCCAAAGATCTGGGAGAATTGTTCACTTCGGTGGAGCAGGGGGATGAGGATTGCAGCCCCATATGGACACTACATTCTCTGCATCTGGACCTCTTGTTAAATATGTAATTTAATTTCCTCTGTTCTTGACTATAGAAAACAAGAAGTCCTTTTCATGTGACAGCTTGAATCTAGCTTAATTACTTTAAAGCCTTCCTGCGTACTATTTAAAGAGAAAGGTTTGCTTTTTGGGTTGACAGTGGACCCACGTATAACTTAAATTTGGTACTCAATCACTCTTTCTTATTTTTGATGTTAATTGTTGTTTTGGGACATAACTATTTTATTTTTTGTAAGTTTAGATGTGGAAGTGGATTTTGAATTCTTTTTTTTTTTTCTCTTTTGAATTTTTAGAGACTGATTGTTTAACTTGGAGTGTTTGTGTTGTTTTGACAATAAATGACTAAACGACTTTGCTGCTTCCTCTGATTTTTACTAACAAGAGACTTTGTTGAACAAGATGACATTGGAACTTTAAAGTTACTTGCTGGTCTAATTTTAACATCTATGGCAATGTTTACAATGAGATTTCTTTTCCAGTGTTTTGAGAACACAGCCTTATTGTTTAAGAAGTATAGGAAATACTGAATAGAAACTATCATGGTTTCAATTGTAGATTGTGACAGTCAAACTAAAAAGGACTTAGAAAGGTCTGGTGACATACCTGAATATTTTTTTGCATTTCTTGCATGAATTTAGAAAAATTAATTCACTTACTGAGATAAGTTTTAAAGTGCTCTCAGAATGGCTGTAACAACTCTCATAAGAGCTAAAAGATTTGATGAGGATGAGGATTTTAAACCACAACAAACGGGTGAAATGATATGCTGGCAACCTGAGCCAAAAGAAGATGAAATACAATTGCTACAAGAGATGAACTCTGACTTAGAAATGTTTCAAGGTGAGATAAATACACAGAAAGTAATGGAGAGAGCTAATACAGCTGATTTTGGTAAGATGAAAAATGCAAGTGATGCTGCAACTCCACAGGCTAAAGTTGGATGTTCAAAATTATGGGGACTTAACGTCATTTTGGAGAATCTACAGCAAGTGGCCTTTAAATTTACAGAGATTTCTCTGTGGCAAAAAAGAGAATAACAACTCATTGATGGGTTCACTGGTGGACAGACTTCTCAGGCAAATTATGTTTTTCAACTGGATTAGACCTGAAGAATTAATGTTTACATATAAGGATGAAAGACATAGATCATGCATGTTTCTTCTGATAAAAAGTCCTTTAGAATTAGTTATACATGTCTTTGTAGAGAGAAGTAATGAAGGAAGAAAGCTTTTTTTAAATGAAAATAGTTTATGATTTATGACATGTTAATGGTTAATGATTACTTGTATATCATTTTGTTTTTTGGAGGAACTGATGATGAAAATGATTTATGGTTTATGACCTTGAAAATGATACATGATTGTGAGTTATTAGAAGTGAACGCTACGAAGAGATGGATGATATCTGATGATGAAAGATAGGGGTTTTTTTTATTCCTTACTGTTCAGTTTTAGATTATTATTCTTTAGCACTGCAAGAAAAGTAATCAGAAAAATATTTTTACTTTCTTTCTTGCTTTTTTAAAAGAATAAATACTTACTATATAAAAACCTATGATTTTAAGAACTACTAATTTTTTAATATAGAATAGAATAAGTTTCTAATGATTAATTGTTAGATAGTTATTAAGTTTTTTAAATATGATTTTGGAAATATTAACCATAATGTACTTAGATTAATTTTATATATTTTTAATTTTTTAAAATGTTTTTAATTTTACTAATTTATTGTTGGAAGCCAGCTTGGGTCCCATTCTGGGAGAAATGGTGACACACAAATATAATAAATACATAAATAACATTACTATCACATATTGTAAGCTTAGATTCATTATAAAGATATGTATAATAGACAACAAGTATATACCTTAAATTTAGTTTATGATTTAATGATTAATTGTTACTGTTGGATTACTACTCACTGTTTGCAGCAGGGGTGGAAACCACGTTTTTAGTTATATGTAGTTTGGTGTTGTTTCATAGTTTAGTTAGATATTTATAATTTTGCTTTCTTTTTTGTTAGTTCATTGTGGTATGGGTTATTTTATAATCTGTTCTCTTTTGTATTATTTTGTCTTATGTGTTGTTATTGTGGTATTTCTTTTTCTTGTTTTTTTTTTTACTTTGGTAATTCTTTTTATTATTCAATAAAAATTAAAAAAAAGCAGTGATGGGTAAAAGTCATAAATGTCCCATCACCCCACCAGACTCCGAGACTTCCCAGGCTTTTCAAATGTTTGCATTCTTTCATCTTGGGAACCTAACTCTTCCTGTGTTCTTATCTTTCCCCTTCTGGTTGTTTTCACACAGTCTTCCTGGGATTTCATACTTCGTCCCTCTGATCTCCATTGATTTACTACACTTCCACTGAACATTCCGTATCCCATGGCTTTTAGAACAAACAAACCTTGAAGAACTTCAGAACTTCATTTCACATCAAAACTAGCAGATAACTTCTCTGTTCTCCCAGCCTGATTCCCAGCCTATCCCATCATCCTTTCTTAGCACATCCTTCTCCTATAATGTTTCATTGCACAGCTATGATTTTCTAGGCAAAAGTACAAAGCATATATAAATGTAAAGTGTACAGTACCAAAACCCAGTGCCCTTCCTACCATATAGCATGGCACTAAACATGTTTTATGCAAGCAGCAACATATACATGTGATGTAATATGGAGATCTTTAAGCATACCATATAATAGCACCATTTAACATGATCAACAACATTCGACAACTAGGCCTGTTTAACAAAATGACAGGACATTATTACTTATAGCAATATACGTAGTAACATACATGGTTATACATTCTAGAGCAGATGTAATACAGTGGACCATGGACTTTGCTGTCATGAGTTCTGCTGTATGCATGCATTGAAGCTTGATTGTCCGTACCTGTTTTTGTTATGATGTCTTGCCATTTGCTGTATGCTTTGCCTGTCCTAGCCAATGTAGTAGGTCCTGCTATGTATTAAGGAGGTGTTGTTAATACTTGCTATTAATTGTGTTTAATGCAGTTAGTATGTACTGTGTTTGATTGCATTTATGTAACATTACATGTATGGATGGCTACTTGCATAGAACATAGAATCATAGAGCTGGAAGAGACCCCAGAGGCCATCGAGTCCAACCACCTGCTATGCATAAGGTATGTACAGTGGATTGCTATATTGTAGAAGGAAGTTGGATAGTTTTAATCCTGCGTGCTGCCCAGATAGGATTTGTACTTATTCATGGAAAACAGTGCTGATGCAATGTACCTGTATGTGTGGTGAAAGGATGATGGGATATGACTTGTTATGGGAGAAGAAGGTGTTATATAGGATGATGGGATAAGCTAGGAAACTTGAGGCAATAAACAGAACAATTCCTTGAAGGTGCTTTGATGAGTAACCAGATGCCAAACTAGCCTTCAAAGATTCTTTTCTTACCCAGCCTAACACCAGGGATGTCTAGTGGAGATGTTGTATATCAGCAAAGATCAAAGAGAAGCAGGATGCTAGGCTAGGGGGGTTTGGTATCAAGCCAAGCAGGAAGAAAGGGCAATAGAAGGAGAGCAAAGGAGATAGCAATGCAGGAATGTAAACAACCAAAGCGAGCCTGGGGCAGGATCAAGGCAACTGATGAATTAATGAGACATGTGAATTCTACCAATCAATGTAATGAGTGCTGAACAATTATCAATTGAATCTAAGCTTTGTTGGGCTGATTCTCCTCAGTTTCAGCAACTGAAAGTAATGTCTGGTATCGAGCTGTACTTCCTACAATAAAGAATGCTTCTGTTCACATGTGGTTTTGCATTCTGCGTGTTCCTCCAGGAAGCAGATTAGAGCCTGGCATCATACTTGTAACATATAACAGATTTCTAAGAGAACCCTATAAGTCATCTAGCATACTGTGGCAATATATCCACATCACATTGTGCACTTGCAACAATCATTCAAATTATGTGCAAGGTTTTAACATATGATGATGTAACATGTGATGCTGCTTCAATACCGCCCCAAGTCCAAGAACCAGGAGAAACAATGCATCCTACCGGATGTCATAGATCGACTTATTCAAATGAAGACTATAGAAGAAGTACCTCCCCTGCAGAAAAACAAGGGATGCTACTCTATATTTTCCTCATCCCCAACAAAAGCAAGAAATGGAGGGCAATCCAAGCAGAGGGGCTAACATATTTCTTAATGTGTGGCATCACTGCTGGAGGGACAGGCCTGAAACTAGCTAATGGGCCTCTATGACACAGGCATCTCAGAGCTTGCAAACTTTAGATTGTTTATGAACCTCTTGAAGTGGTGGTTTGAAGAACCCTTTCATCAGGTCAAAGCCTGCTCATGCCCAGCATCTCCAAGACAAGAAAGCCAGACAGTGGTGGAATATTCTGAAGAGTTTCAGTGGCTAGCACCCCAGGAAATGGACTGCCAAGAGGTTAAGAAAATACAATATTTCAAGACGGTCTGAAGCCAGAGAGCCACAGCTAGGGAACCTCTTTCTCTCCCACAGCTAACTTTTTTTTTAAAGCAAGATACATATTTTTGCCTGACACAACTAACTTTTCTGTAAAACCTGTGACTGTAAAACCTATTACTGCCTTCTGTGAGATACTCTGCTTCCTAGAAGTAATCTCTGGGACTTTAAATTTCAAATTTCAAAGAAATAATGAGGTTCACTTAGGTAGCACTCCTTCAGTAGAAATAATAGGGAAGAGGCCAAGTCAGGCAATTCGTGGCACAGTTCATGAATCCTTTGATTCAGATAGCCCAGTGCATGGGATAGAGAGGGATTTCCACTCCCCTTGGGTCTGAAAGTGTTTGTGAAATTAGTCCTTGGGGTGTTCGGAGGAGTGGATTTGAGATTTCCTCCCCGCTTCTATCCAGGAAAGTGTGGTGCAGTCAGAGTGGATAGGGCAGCATTCTTTGGGTCTCAGGATTTTCAGCAGTCACCTGACATGTTGAAACATAGTATAATGGCGGCTGGCTGTTCTTGTGGGGCTGATAGATCAGGACGGACATCTTTGGGGAGTAGTTCTTTGGATTCCAGGGCAGAGTCAAGGAGTTCCTGAGTTTTCAGAAGGAAACAAAGAGAGAGAGGTTAGCTGTTGGGCCCCACCAGCTGGAGCTGGGGGCTGAGCCATGGAGAAGCATTGGTATCTTATGGAACTTTGAGTGGTAAAGCATCTCAGGTACCAAAGTCCTGAATCAATGGAAGTCTACAGTGGCTTGGATTGTGGATGGAAATATTGGAGAGTCTTTGGAAAATAGGGCAACAACTTAGCCAGGGTGAGTCAGTACTCAAGAGTCGGGAATGACCATCTGCCTAGTGATGCTGAGACAGCCGTAGCATAGGCATTTCAAGTAGGTTGCAAAGATGAATGGAGCTTACGGCTGTTCTTTTGGTCATTCCAAAACTGGCAATAAGAGAGAGGATCCAATGTCAGGACTCTGGAGGGTTAGCCAGCTCTCTTGGGCCTGAACTAAACTCAGAGAATGCTCTTCTGCTCAGGCATGTATCAGGCATGCTGTTGTTTCTGGCTCCGTTCTGTATCCTAGTGAGTAAAGCTGGCTTGCCAGTCCCACTATTTTATTTTTTCCCAAGGGAATCCCTGTGGTAAGCTTTGGGTGATCAGGCAGTACTTCATCCCTAACACAGATTGAGGTATCCAGGGACAATTTACCAGCACTGCTGTGGTAGAATCTGGGGTGTCCCACCTCCTATTGTTGGGGCTGTGGCTGCAGCATGATCTAGAAAGAACTTTTCTCCTAAGGACGTGGCTGCTTCCCTCAGAACTTAGGAACAATTGGTTAGTCTTGACTCTGGTGGACTGACCTACCTCCCCTTCAGAGAGTCCTGGGGGCCTTTGGACTCCCAAACAATTCCAGTTAAAGGAAAGATTGAGCCGTGATAGCCAATTCACCAAGGGCTTGTAATTGAATTAGTTGATGACAAACCCAATATGCCATACCAGCAAGTCAGAACGCTAACAAAATTTGGAATGCCAGAGTGACACCCTGTTGTTCAAGGTTGGAGCCATGTTGCCTTCTTTGCTAGACGGAAGAAGAATTTATAAAATCTAAAACTACAATTAACACTAACAAATTGTGTACATAAGGGCAGCTTTGCTGGAGCATGTCTCTTTAGGATCGCTGCCATTCCATGAAGGGAGTCAGAGCAGTTGCCTTTGGCTGCTCCACAGAAAAGAGGGCTGCCCAGCCTGCAGGCTTGCCCTTCCAGTCTTTTGGAGATGACTGTATTTTTGACATCTCCTGTAGGAGTGCCAGTGCCCACTCAGTGTCTCATTGTTGCCAAATTGGAGGGGAGGGTGGTGTCTGCCTTCAGTGGTAATGCCTCTCCTTGCAGCACAGTGAGTGAGATGATGCCATGAGTTGACTTGGCTTCTCTCAGGATCACCTGGAGGAAAAAGTATTTGTGGCAGCAGAATGTAAATGTAACCTGGCACCAGTACAGCTCTGTGGAGGGGAAGGAAGTAGCGGTCCACCTCCGTGTACTGTTTGGTGCCTGTTTGGTGTTTGGCCATGGAGATCTCCCCTGATGTAAAGCATGGGGGTGGAGTGTGTACTTCATGTCCGTGTGCTCCATTATGGGTGCTTGTGCCATGCTGTGTTGTTCTAATTCCGTAAAGGCACTCTGATGTCTGGGTCCCCAGACCCATGGGAGATTCCCTTGAAAGAGAGCATGGAGAGGGTAGACTCTCTCTGCCAAGGACTCAAGGTAGCCCCAGGAGAAGCTGTGGGTGCCTAACAGGGCTGAGAGAGAATGACAGTGAGTGTTGGAAGCTTCAGAGTAGCTTGCATGCACTGTATGTTCTCCTGTTCCTGGCTCTCACACACACTGGTAGTGTTCTTTCTCTTGCCTCTGCTGATGGAAGCTTCTTCCCAAACTTTAGTTTGGTGTGAGCCTTTTCCATGCTTTGAAAGCATCATGGTCTTGGGGGTTGGCTTCGCACTCACTGCTAGGTCGAGGTGAAGGACAATTTGATTTGCTCCAGTGTCCACCAGGATCTTAGTGGGGGATTTTGACTGTGAGGTCCTGATGCCCACTTTGACTGGCTGTTGGGATGCGACTCTTCAGGGAAGTGCCTTGGACCTTGGATGTCCCTAACATATGTTGTTGGGGCGTATGCTGGGTGGTGAGATGGTGTCCACCATCTGTGCATTTCCAACAAAGCTGCCCTGCAGTTTCAGGAGTGATTGGCAAACTCCGTTGTTGGCTTCATCTGGAACTGGGACATATTGGTTCCTGTTTGCTTCAACACTTCCCAAACATGTCTTTGTCTGATGCCTGAAGATCATATCCTCCTGACTGCTCAGATGGGTTTGAGGCTAAGTTCAGGTGATCTGGACCTTGCCATTAACCGGGGTTCAAAGAGGCACCACTTCAGCCACAGCTGTTGCTGGGAAGGGAGCTACCACTCTGATCTTCTGACTTTCGCTGCTGCTGGACTGATTGTTCCCCCCCCCCAGGTTACCTGCACCTCTTGCCCTGTTATACTGCTGAGTTTTGGCAGGGAGGGAGGCAGTATTATTCAGGGCAGGAATTCAGCAAGTGCTGGGGAGAACAGCCAAATTTTATAGAAAGAGCAGTCCAAGTAGTACCAGAGACCAACAAAGGGAGGAAAAGTAACTTTAGTAAAGGGCTTGTGGGAAGGGCACATGGTCTTAAAAGTCTCTACACTAATGTACAGAGCATGGGAAATGAACAAGATGGACTGGAACTCTTAATACACAAAATAAATATGATATCATAGATATCACTGAAACCTCGCGGGGTGAGTCTCATGACTGGAATGTAGTAATGGGGTCGTATAACTTATTTCTGAATAATAGGCCAAACAAGAAAGGAGGAGGAGTAGCTTTATATGTCAAGGATATTTTCACCTGTGAAGAGATCCATGACTTATATCCAGGAAGTCAGGTCAAGAGCATCTGGGTAAGAATTAAGGGGGCACAAAACAATAGGGATGTTGTTGTGGGGGTCTACTACAGACCCCCAAGCCAGACTGAGGATTTGGATGATGCCTTCCTGGAGCAGATGACCACACACTCAAAAAGGAGACATGTAGAAGTAATAGAAGATTTCAACTATCCTGATGTATGTCGGTAGTCAAACTCTGCCAACATCATAAGGTCCAACAAATTCCTCACTTGCCTTGCTGGCAATTTCATTGTCCAGAAAGTGGAAGAGGCAACAAGGGGATCAGCTATTTTAGATCTTATCCTAACTAACAGGGATGACCTTGCTAACAGGGTGGAAGTGGTGGGATCCTTAGGTTAGAGTGACTATGCTCTATTGGAATTTGTTATTCAGTGGGATAAGGAACCAAGTGTAGCAAGACATGCGTTCTAGACTTTAAGAAAGCTGATTTCTGGCTGAAGTTCCATTGTTTAGAATACTGAATGAGAAGGGAGTTCATAAGGGATGGGAGTTTCTTGATTTATCATCAACTATTAATTTGTTTACCTAACTGTGTTATATTACCAGATCCTTCATTTGCTGTCTTAAGAAATAAATCACAACATCACCTGGCACTTTTTGTCAATGAGTGAATTTACACAGAACATCTTGTCAATCTATAGATCCAGTTGTTCAGCATTCCAACGGATGAATTGAGTGAGTGCCAGCACTAGACAATCGTAAAGTTCCTCTCCCTGGATCTCCACCAGACTTCTTACTTTAGTACATTTATCTCTGAATTTGGTCTTTGTGGTTCTGTGTTGCATTTCTGCATATCTCAAATGTTTTACAAAGCCTATTTTGTAGGTATCTTTTCCTAATTTCATTGTCAGGTCTTGGAGGTCTTCTATTTTCTTGTTCATGGTTTTAATATCTTTAGTAATATTCTCCAGTTTCTGCCCAAAATTTTCCTTTTCATTTTCCTTCATTTCCATCCTGATTTCACTTCTTAACTTTTCTTATTTCTTTTAATAGAGAAGGGCTTATTCAATGGAGGGCCTTCTCTGCATTTGTTGTTGTAGCTGTTTCTAGGAAACCACTTTTCTCATTTCTGAGGCCATTATTTCATCTCTATTGCTTTTATACACAAAAAGTTAGATGTCTCTTATTTTAGAAATTTAAATAACAATTGAAAAATAGGAATACAATATAGAATTGATACAAAATAGTTCCTCAATAAGTAAGAAAATTTCAAGACATCTAAATCAAATCAATATTTATCTAATATTGAGAACCTCTATTTGTAAATAATTAAATTTTCCACTAGTTAAGGAATCTTCACCACTGTTACTTTAATGTACAATACACTATTACTTATATACATTTTAAATGTTTAGTTTGAATAGTATCCTATGAATAAAAATATCAGTTAAGTCTAAAGTGGGTGCTAGGTACAATACTTTCTTAATTGGAGAATTGGTTTCAGGAAATTTCTAAAGCCAAGAGTAAATTTATCAAATATATCAAATTATATAAATTTCTTATCACTTTAATACTTATTTGATATATCTTTCATTTTCATCACGTTAAATGCAGATTATTCTAATTAGGAAATAGTAATATTAAATGGTAACAGCTGTACTATATACTTAACCAGCTTGTTTACAGATGTCAAGTAAAGGACTGTTAAATTTTAACCAATAGATGGAACAGAACACTTTATCTAAAGTGTAGGAAGACATCATCAGAGGGGGGAAAAAGAGAGAAAGTAGAAGCTAGGAGAAATATTGATACTAATTTAGAGAGGAGACGTATTGCTTCAATGACCCTGAGTAGTCTTAGAGATAGTGTATTTCCCTCTAACCTTAAAGATGCTTAAGTCTTTCCACCAGCTGCAGAGTTCTAAAAAAAAGAAAAGAAAAAGTTTGCCACTCATACAGCTAATTATATATTGGTTGTTAACTTCTCCCTCTGATGGAGTTGTTTCCTGATTAACTCCTAGTTAATTCCTTATAAATATAAAGTTCAGTCTATAAGAAAAAAAAATTATATAGGTTTGTATAGGTAAATATAAATATGTAAGTATAGGCACTACAAATATTCAATCTTCAAGGAAAAAATTGTATAGATTTTTACATATATAAATATAGGTATGTAAGTATAGACACTACAAATTTAATATCTATTATAAAGAAGTTCAAGACAATTAAATGGCTAATCACTGTAAAAAAAATCTTAATTAGCATATATATATGTATGTATGTATGTATGTATGTATGTATATGTGCTCAAATAGCACAAGATAGAAAATAAATTGTTACAACACTATTAAGTTATAGAATCTAAACTAAAATTGTCCAAGATCTCTCTTGATAAATTATATTTTATACTATGCTGCCTTCTCCACTTTGCCAAATCCTGGGCCATTTCTGCACCAGAGTGGAGGAGTGTTTCACCGCATGTTGTGAGCGGTGTTTTTTAACCCAACTTACTCCAATTTTACCTGATTGTTATCTGCACGCTCTCTGGTTTCTGTTGAAGTAAAGCAGTGAAAATTGTTTGCCGCTTCTGCTCCATCAGTTCTTGTGAAACTCCCATCCTCCTCCCACTCCCTCCCTTGCTCGACAGCGCTGCCTCTGATTGGTCAATTTTTTTAAAAAAAAAACTCCTGTTGCTATGTATCAGTGGAGGTACTTTAGTTCGGTCTTACAGAGGACAAGCCCCCACCTCCGGTTTGCTAGTAAAATTGCTAGTAAAATTACTGTGTCGCAAAATGATGCATGCCTCAAAAGTGTGTGACCAACATGAAAAGCTTGGAAAGCTCTGGTCTAGATAGACAGAAATTGAAAAGCAACTATCCTGAGGATCCCAACGTATTTCATTATATTTCAGCGCCCGCCCTGTATTTGAGGGGTGGAGAGAGGAGCAGACAGAAATGATGCCAGGGAAAGGTGGGAATGCCCACAGAGAACCACCTCTGCATGTACACCTTCTGCATGTTGTCAGAAATGCAGCCAAACCAGCTTTTGTGCTTTATATCAGAGTTTTTCCGGTTTTACAATACATGTTCCACATCAATAGTAATTCGCATGAGCCGTGTGGCTCAAGCTGTGTGAATCTGCAGAGGAAACATCAATACTAACTTGTTTAACATGCAGATGTAACAGCAAGAATACGATGCCAGTGCGATGTATTGCCCTTGTGCAGAAAAGGCCCTGGCAGAGTCTTTTTAGAACAATTTGATTCAAATCAGTTTGTCACTCTTTCCCACTTTGATTACTGCCTCCTTGAGATCACTTATCTGAATCGTTTTAAGTCTCTTTGAGATACATTCTTCTCCTCTCTCCCCTCTTCCTTTATTTTTAACTCCTTTGGCTTGAATAATTTCAGTCCCTCAGATACATTTACTTGTCAGTCTCTGATCAAAATCACAAGCCAAAGCTGTAATGTCTGCTGTTGCAAAGATAAACTCATGAGATAAGCTAAGGAGGTCCAGAACAGATAAGATAAGTTTTATTTCCTTCGAAGGCTCCAGTCAAAGATTCTGTGCAAGGTCTAACAAATACAGAAGCATCAGCCCATTAAATACCATACAGCTGTAGTAAGAACACAGTTCATTTAAAGAGACACCACATTTTCCTTTCATACAACAAAGAAAAAAACAAATCAATATACACATCATATCATAACACATTTCAAAACGATATATATATAAAATCTCATTTCTAAATAGTGTCAAACAATATATTTCTCATACAAATTCATTTCAGTACAGAATTATTTAAAAACACTACAAATAATAAAAACTATTATTATGGAGCAATAGGTAACCAATATTTGGGACAACGTTAAGAACAGTCTTTACCAACACTCTTCCTCCAGGAACATATCTTTCTGGCAAAAACACAGGTCTATCTCAAGATGTTACATATACTGGATGCCTATTTAATGGTGAAGATGTGCATGTCTCATATGATCAATCCTGTTCCTCATTGGTCTCTCCTGTAGCACTCAAAGAATTATCAGAGTTCAACAAGTTGAGCATTTTGTTCATTTTTTCCTAAATCAATGCATGCAGGGCTCTCAGATGTTTGCCTTCTTGGTCTTAACTGACGCCTATTACATGAATATACCTGGCTTTCTAAAGTCCTCACTCAATAGGAACATGGTTGCTTACATCTTTCTATAACAACAGCAGAGAGCCATCCATCCATATGATCCTTAGTTTCCATCTGTACTAAATCTCCTTTTTCTAGAGGTTGAAGAGGCTTTGCTGTTCTATCATAGAAATATTTTTGTCTATTTTGGACTCTCTGAAGGTCCTGATATACATTCGTAGGAATCTTAGGACATAATAAATTGGTAGTTACTGGAAGTTTACTTCTTGACATCCTGCCCATTAACATTTGTACGGGTGAATATGGCATCCCTGTAACTGGTGTACTTTGATATTCTAACAATGCCAAATTCAGATCTACACATGCATCTTCTGCCTTCCTTATAAGCTGTTTTATAGACTGAATTGCTTGTTCTGCCATCCCGTTAGATTGTGCATATCCCGGACTATGAAAACATTGCTCAAACCCCCACTCTTTGGCAACCATTTGAAATTCTTGACTAGTAAAAGTCATATTATCACTCACAACTGTCCTGGGTATTCCATGGTGAACAAACACTGATTTAAGCCTGCTAATCACAGTCTAACAAACACAGAGTCAGCCCATTAAATACCATACAGCTGGAGTAAGAACACAGTTCATTTAAAGAGACATTACAGCACAAAAGCTTTCCTTGTAGAGGAGGGAAGCGTAACTCACAGTTCAGCAGGGTTTCATACAATATCAATACAGATGCTAATACAAAATACTCTGGTCAGATCACAGCACAAAGACTGTCAAATGTCCTGAAGTTTCTCCAACGAAGAGCAAGTATTTTACTGGGTTGTTATATTGTCAAAAGGGAATAATTATCTGGCCAAGGCTACGGTACTTTAACAAATTCTGACAAAGTACAAAGTCTAATATACTTAGATGTGTCCAAATATATCCACTCAAAGCAAAATACAAAGTTTCTTTTCATCTGGCTTAGAGAAAGTGGAAATGCAAGATGGTCACACCATCTGCTCCATTGTTCTGCCACTCCAAGTCTCTTTAAATTAGTTCTCAGTACCCCAATCAGGATTACATAGTAGGTTTCTATAGTTTGTAGACTGACTAGAGTGAAGGTTGTATCAACTTTCCACCAAGAAGGTTTATGATATTTAGCTTAGTAATCCTCACAATCCAGTCTTTAAAAGTAGCAGTGAAAATTAAACCCAAATAAGAGACCATCGCAAGATAATGTTGGCTCATTCTGACCTCCTCAGCACTGTCTGTAGTCGTGAAGTTCAAGTGTTCTTTTTGAGGCACTGGCCCTGGAAACCAGGTCTTCCTCGAGCACCTTTGAGCCCCCTTTGCCAAAGGGGGCACTTGTTCCACTAAAAAAAAAAATATTTTAGCAGGCACCTGACCTCATGAGGCAGCTGTCTCTCCTGTAGCTGTGCTGGGGACAGCTGATCTCTTTACCATAGCCACTGGAAGTCCCAAGTCCTTAGTGGGACCAAAAAGTGACCTCTCATTACACTGTGCATGGTAAGCATTGCATAGGTGCTGAATGGATCCAGGGTCTCGAAGGATCCTTCCCTCCATGGGTTGTTTCCCTTTTTGACAAGCCATTTCTCCAATTTGTCGAGCCTGTCCTGTTCGTTAAACATTGGTGCCAATTCATCTGCCATTCCAACTAACAAAAAGAAAGTTAGGGTGCATTACTAACACACACACAGATTCCCAACAAAATAGTAGCCCTTTGGCTGCAGCACACAAGATCGCAATTGCAATGTGGCTTTTCCAGTTAACACAAGGATGCCCACACACATTTTCTTCAAGCTTCACCAGCGAGGACACTCCCTTGAAACCAGGGATAGAGGGCCAAGCATTCAGGGACAGGGAAGATCCTTGGAGGAATTCCCTAGTGTCTGCCACACACAGTACTGCTAAGGGGGAAGGTGAACTCAGTGGAACTGATTGAAGATTGAGGGGTCTGGGTCCTGACTGAGACCTGCCTTTAATGCTGCTATTTCAGATTAAGGGACACCTCCAAGTCCAGGCAAAAACACTTAAACCTGGAGCTAGCAGCCGGCACACACAACAGATATGCTGCCCAAATTATTGGTGGCCACCACACATGACATACTAACCACAAGTGTCTTAGGGAGCTCCCTGCTGAGCTACCAATTAAAGAGAGATCAGGGCTTACTACCCACTCTAACAAACTACAAGGTACACAGACCTGGAAATGGCATACAGCCCACACAAAATGGAGGTTAGGAGATCTGACTTTACTTTCCACTGTAACCTTAAGTGCTTCTGACTTGATGGGTGTTCCTACTATGTCTTTGCCCTAACACTTCAGATCCCACATCACTAGACCCAAGTTAGGGAGTAATTCATGGGACAGCTGCATGACAGGCCCTTGCAATCTACCGTGGCTCATTGAAAACTCACATGGCCAGATAGGTACAGCTGCCAAAACATGGACCAAGATAGAAAAGGGAGACAGATTCTAAACCCAATAGTAGCCCTTTGGCTCAAGCACACAAGATCACAATCACACATGTCCTTACAGATTTGGCTGGGATTCCTACAATTCCCTACATCTGTTTCTTGAACTATATGCATTGATTCATGGGACAGAAAAACAGAGTGTTGCCTGTGTTCATCAATCTTGTTACCCCCAAACGTGGGTGACTCAGGGATCCGCTCGCAATGCCATTACCTCCATGTGACAATGGGGAATTAATTAGCTCAAGTAGGAGGCTTGCAAGGGGGCGGGTAACTTAACAAGGATCTTCCACCAACATTTACAAGGTCCTCACAGGAAAGAACCAGCCAGAGATTCCAAAATAGAATGAAATGTTTTTATTGAAAAAAGTTCAATCATACATGCAAAGCACTTGCACAAGAGCTAATCAAATGATAAAGGGAGGAAAGTTTTTGATAGCAGAGTTTTTAAGGAATGGGTGATTACTGATCCAGAGAGCAGCAAAGAAAGCAGTGATGTGGCTTAGACTTGTACCTGAGGACAGTACTTGTTTGGGAATCAGAGTGACAGCTTGACATTCAGCAAACAAGATACTGTATTAAATTGCTAAAAATTGAGGTTTTCTTATACCTAGAATTTGCCTAGAGGGCATGGGTGTGACCAAACAAACAGTGGAGGTTGCTACATGGACAATGAGGTCCAGATGGAGTTAATGGTCTTAGTGTTAGGTGACAAACAGTTGTTGAGTGTTGTAATCACTCTGTAATGGTGGCCAGGTAAATAAACAATGCAGGGAATCATCCAGGTGTTGGGAAGAAGGACTGAAACAATCAGCATTTTGGTGGGAACTTCACATTGCTATTGTGTGGTATCAGAGACATTACAGCTTCAGCTGAAGTTTAGTATCTCAGGAGTTACCTGGTGATTGTCCTGACAATGACCTTGGCTATGCCTAGAAGGGATCTTCTGACCTACTTCACAGCGCATGTGTTCAACCAGTGTTTTTCCTCTGCCCAGACTGGCCTTACATTTACCTCAGGATCCTTTTTACATCAGTACAATGCCAGTTAATGTATTTTGCCAATTAAATCATATTTCTCCAATTCAACCATATCAGATCTGGGGTGTGTGGGCCAGTTACACAGTACCTCCTTGAGATTTCAGCCAGCATTTTGGTAACCCTAGTTCTAAGGGTGTGTTTAGACATTTTTTGCTTCCCTCTCTTTCCCTCCCCTCCCTATATTTTGTTCTGTAGAAAATAAGCACTTCAGTGAATGTGGAATTCCATGGATTATTGCAAGGCCTGGACAGGTACAGGGCTAGAGTGTGTAATTTAAATGAGCTGAAATGCATCATTTTCCATCTGATCACCACATCTATGTACTTGTACATGATTAATGAGTAGTCAAAAACCCTCAAGGGCTTGTAATGAAACCTTTCTAATAGAGAAATGTATTGTAGACAAATCCGTATTCTTTTTCAAACAATCATTCATCAACACAGTGATTTGAGTCTTCACAATTAAACGCAGAAAGTTTTGGATCAGTGGGACTCAGCCAGCTGGAATTTGTGTACTTCTCGGCTCTGCGACAGCTATAAAAAGCACTAGAAATTCACTTCCAAAATGCACTTCAGTTCAGTTCCTATTTCTTCTCTGTAGCTACACCCCTGTGCTGGAGTAAAAAAAGTAAATGTGTGTGAGGGGGAGACTTCCAAAAAAAAATTTAAAAATCAGAAGTAGCCAGAAATGACAGGATTTTTTCTTGTCATTTTTGATGCATCCCTCAGCCTATTTAAAAGCTAAGTTAGCATTCCTTGAGGCAACCAGAAGTAGGAATTTATTTGGGGGAGCAAAAAATGAATGTTCTGGCAAGTTGACAGAGACTAGGAGCCCCCCCCCCCCAAAAAAAAAAGGAAAGTCTGGAGAGGTCAAGAGCACTTTGTCAACCACTGATTTAACAAAACATTTTAAAAATATAAATAGTCATAAAATGTAAGAATTGTCAGTATTACAGCACATCTGGAGAGAGGAGATCTAACAATGTTTTATTATTATTTGCTCATTTAATCACTTTCTTTGTACTTGTTTTATCTATCTATAGCTCAAATGGTGTTTGCACTCCTTTGCTGTGCTTTTGATGAAAATAAACTCCTTTGAAGCTGTTGTTTACATTTAGAGGAAATCCACAACAGAAGCTAATGGAATTTTTCTTCTTAATACCAGTACCAAGAGAACTTGCATAGGATAACGGAAAAGGGGAAATGATTACGTTCTCTCTCTCTGTGGCTACTGTGATCAGATTATTTGACAGTTCTCATTTCTCCAACATTTGCCATTTACTTTTTTTTTTTTTAACATGCACGTTCAATGAAAATATGCCCATCTACTTTGGGTCAGCCATGGTACATGTGAAAAGGACTTTGGGATTATTGTTGAGCATAAGTTCAACATGAACCAGCAGTGTGATGCTGGAGCAAAGAAGGTGAATGCTATTTTAGCCTGTATTAGAAGGAAGGTTTTCTAGTCAAAGGAAGTAACTGTTATATGGAGTACCACATTCAGTTCTGGGCACCTCATTTTAAGAAGAATACAAACAAGTTGGAACAAGTTCAAAGAAGGGCAGAAAGGATATTAAGAGATATGGAGAACAAAACATATGATGTTGAAAGAGCTGGACATGTTCAGCTTGGTGAAGAGAAGACTGAAGGGTCAGTCGCGTAGAGACGGGGGGAATGGGGGCAATTTGCCCTGGGCAGCATTGTTTTTGGGGTGGCCTGACCCATAGCCACACCCCTGTGCCCCCACACACTGCAGCCATGCCCCCGTGCCGTAGCCCCCTCCTGCCCCCCCTCCACAGACTCCAAGCTCTGGCACTGTGAAGGGTAACATGATCTCATCTTCAACATGATCTCATATTTATAACGATATACATATTTGTGTCTATACATGCTTTTATGTACTTTGAAAATAATAAAAATTATTAAAAAAAATGATGTCACTTTTTAAATACTTCAAGGAATGCCAAAAAAAAGAAGATTGCAGGGTTATTCACTGCTGTCGCAGACGGGAGATCTAAGCCTTATGGTTTTAAGGTACAGGAAAGTAGATTTTGATTGGAAGTAGATTACAGTGAGAGCAGTTCAGCCTAGAGATATAGTGGGATCTCCTTTTCTGAATGTTTGGGGGTAAAAACCTGGAGACCTACCTGCTGCAGATGCTGTAGCTGGCAATCCTACACTGAGCAGGGGGTTGGATGTGATGGGTTTAAGTACCAAATTTCTGTGTGGAGGGCAAGGGTGTTAATAGCTCTCCAGCTCAGTAAACAGTGGAATTTGCAAAGTGGACAATGAGGTCTGGAATGGGCTAATGGTCTGGAATAGGCTAACGGAAATCTCAACAGATGACCATGCAGTTTCTGCTTATTAACCTCCAAAGAAGGAGACTCTACCACACTCCAAGGCAGCATATTTCATTGTCGAGCTGCTCTTACCATCAGGAGGTTCTTTCTAATGTTTAGGTGAAATCTCTTTTTCTGTAGTTGGAAGCTATCACTGTATGTCCTAGCCTCTGAAGCAGCAGAAAACAAGCTCACTCTATCTTCCAAATGGCATCCTTTCAAATATTTAAATGCAACGTATCATGTCACCTCTTAACCTTCTCTTTTCTAGGCTAAATATACGCTACTCCCTAAGCTGATCTTCATAGGACATAATTTCCAGGCCTTTTACCCTTTTGATTGCCAGACACCTTCCAGCTTGTCAATATTCTTCCTGAACTGTGGTGCCTAGAACTGGACACAGTTTTCCAGATGGGGCCTGACCAAAGCAGAATAAAGTGTTATTATTACTTTGGCTTAGATACTGTACTCCTGTTGATGCTGCCTAGAACTGTATTGACTTTTTTAGCTGCCACATCACATGGCTGACTCATGTTTAGCTTATGATCTACTAGGACTCCTAGATCCTTTTCACATTTACTGTGGTCAGACAAAGTATCACCCATCCTATATCTGTGCATTTCATTTTTTCTGCCAATGTGTAGTACTTGCCATGTGTAGTACCTACCATTTCTCCCTGCTAGTTCTTTTAATACCTTTTAATAGTTCATCTGGCCCTGGAGACTTGAATTCATTTAGAGTAGCCAGGTATTCCTGTACTATGCTTTCACCTCTTTTGTGCTTCATTTCTCTATTGCATCATCTGATCCATTTTTTCCCAGTCTGAGCACTATTTTCCTTTGTGGAGAAGATGGAGTCAAAGAAGGTGCTGAATAGTTCTGCCCTTTGTCCCCTGTTAGCATTTTGCCATCTCCATATGGTGACTGTCATTTCATTTTGCTATGGACAATTTTGCTTCTTTCTTTTGCTATATAATCCAAAAAGCCCTTTTTATTGTTTTTAACCTCTCTAGCAAGCCTGAGCTCATTCTCCACTTTAGCTTTTCTGACTTTATCCCTTTCTTGCATGCTATTTGCTTGAATTTCTCATTGGTGATTTCCCCACTTTCCGTTTCTTGTACATTTCCCTTCTAAATCTTAGCTCCATTGAAAGTTCTTTAGGCATCTGTCCTGGATTCTTTAGAGGCCTCTCATTTTATCTATATATAAAGAAAGATATCACAAAGAAAGATAAGAAGAAATGACCACAAACATATGTGCCAGTCTATAAATTGCAAAATATAAAATCATTAATAAACATTTAGAATTGTTTCTTTTAAATTCAGTACATTATAAATGGGAAAAAAATTGCCTCATTCCAGTTGGTTTTAATTTATATAAAACTTAATGTAATCTTACCACTGTTTGGTAAGCATTAATATACATTTAAATTAATTTTGTTTTTGACTTACCAGCTCTTCTACTCTTGTCCAAACCTTCATATTTCCATTATAAATCCCCTACTGTAAACATTGCACTTCCCACTTCCCTATGTTGGATTTTTTTTCTGTAACTTAATGTTTCTTCTACTTTCTTACCATTATTTTTATTATATTAACTATCTGCTTATTTACATCTTACTTTCTTATTCTCTCAGAAAAGAAAAACAATTAACAAATAAAGAGAAGAAGAATAAGATGGACTGATTTCTTATTTACAAGCATAACTTTGTTTAATTTTGAAACTGTTCACACGTCTAGATCTTCTTTGGCCATTTCCGCCCTATCACTATTATAGCCCATAGCACTATTATAGTGCTATTATTCCACTTTCAACATACTGTGGAATTCTGGAGTTTGTAGTTTACTGAGGCCAAAGAGCTCTTTGGCTGAGAATTCTGAATGCCCCTCTCTAAACTACAAATCCTAGGATTCCATAGGATTTTGAAAGTGGAATATAGCACTATATGTAGGGCGGAAATGGCCTCTGTCTCTGTTTTGTCAGGGATTCCAGGCAGGGAACCCTGGGAAAATGATCAGCCCACTGCAAAGATGCTGCATCATGCTCCAGCTGTGGGTGATTGCAAGGTTGCATCAGAAACTGGGGTTGTGTGCAGAAGGTAGAGGGAGGTGTGCAAACCTCTGCCTGATTGGTTGTAAATATGTATATAAGAAAGCAATCCCCAGTATGTAATTGTCTGTTGACCAAACCGGTGTCTGGCGCAAGTCTTTGTCCGTCTGTTCCATGTTGTGTATATAACGGAACGTTGCTACAAGATAAAGTGCCTCCTGTTTGGATGAAACCTCCGTGTGTGAGTATCCTTACTGGGGAACAAGGCTAGCTGCTGTTGGCTCACTGCCTGTGGTTATTCCGCTGCATCTCTGTGGGGCTGAAACTCCTATCATCCCCCAACAGTGGTTATGCGCCCAGACCCACAGTGCACAGCATCCACAGCGCACCTTTAGTTGTTTTCCCCTGGATACTGGGACTGTTTTTGTCTGTTTGCCTGACTCTTCGGTGCCTTGAGAGTCTGTGTTTGGCAGAGAGACAGTTAATCTTCAGTCCGGAGCTCATCAAGGTCACTGCGGCCAGCTGCTTTGTTTGTTGAATTTTTCCTTACAAAGGTGGCAGCATGGCTGAGAGAGTATCTGCGTTTTGAGAAACTGTCCGACTCTAATTATCAAAGCTGGCAAATTTATGTGAGAGCTGCTTTGACAAAGGAGAACCTGTGGCACGTTATGGAAAATGAGGGACAGCCCCCGGAAGGAGCGACTGCTGCCCAAATAGCTGCGTTCAGAGGTACGGATGAGAAAACCAAAGCAGTTATTTTGCTTACTTTAAGTCCTTCCCAGTTGATTCACGCTGCTGCTGCAGACACAGCATATCAGCTGTGGCAGGCTTTGAAGCGTGTGCATCAACCTTCCTCATGTTTGTCCAAGATGTTATGGACGAAAAGACTGTATAACACAAAGTTATGTCCCGGAGGCTGTGTGAGAGAGCACCTCAAGCTGATGAAACAGCTTTTCCAAGAGACAGCCGAAAGGGGGATAAGAATCCCAGAAACGCAAAGGAGTTTTATTCTGCTGGGAAGCCTCACTAAGGAGTGGGACTTTTTGATGTACAGCCTGCAGGGAGTGCGTGAGGAGGAGCTGACTGTAGACCTGGTAGCCGGGAGGATCCTGGAGGAAGTCCAGCGTAAGCAGTTCGATTCCAGACTGCAGTCAGAGGGAGAGGCGGCTCCTGAGGAAGAAGGAGCGGTGTGCAGCTATGTCAGACGCTGCTACAGATGCAAGAGGGTCGGCCATCTCCAGAAGGACTGCAGAATGCCAGTGCCGAGCAGAGGGAAGAGGACAGCCCAGAAGCGGAGGGGCGTGTCGTCACAGGCTGAAGGCCATGTGTCTATGGCAAAGGAACAGTCTGAGAGTGGTGTGTGGTTGCTAGACAGTGGTGCAACGCACCACATGGTGAACAATTTAAAGCGGTTGAATGGTGTAACAAATGCAAATAAAACAGCAATTTCTCTTGCAGATGGGGCACCAAGCAAGGTGCAGAAGATGGGTACTGCATATATGCCATGCTTTGGTAAATCATTCAATAATGTGTTGTGTGTTACCAACCTGCAGAATTGTATTTTGAGTATCTCCCAACTGACCAATGAGGGTTACAAAGTGGTGTTTGAAGGGGAGAAATGTACAATAACTGAGAATGATGTGTTTTGTGCAAAAGGGGTGAAAAAGCAGGGGTTGTACCACATGTTGCCCAAAGGAAAAGTGGCAAACGTTAACCCATTGTGTAACAAACCTCTACATGATAAGTGTGTACATTACCTCCACCGAGTGATGGGGCATGTCAGCTGCAAAAGTTTGCAGGAGTTAGCAAAGGTATGCCGTGGCTTACAAGTCAGAAATTGCCCTAAGTTTCTAGATTGCTCTGTATGCAAAAAGGTGAAGGTAAAGGCTTATCCCATTGCCAAGAAAAGCAAGTGTGTCACCCAACGTCCTTTTGAGGTTGTACATGCAGATTTGGCTGGGCCATTCAAGCCAACTGAAGGGCAAAATAGGTATGTCCTGGTAATTGTAGACAGACACACCAGGTACTCCTATGTCTATCTGCTGAAAGAGAAAAGCCAAGCAGCTGAAAATTCCAAGAGTGGGTGAATGCTGTTAAGAGGGAATTTCCTTACAAAGTAGCCAGTCTTGTGTCAGACAGAGGGGGAGAATTCTTGTCCAATAGCCTGCAAGCCTGGATGCGTAAGAAAGGCATAAGGCATAAAACCACCAACCCCGCATTTCCCGGGGAGGATGGTCTTGCAGAAAGAAGAATTGGGCTGTTAAAACAAATGAAGGACTGTATGATGGAGGATGCCCAAGCCCCAGCAGGACTTTGGGGAGAAGCAATTAAGACAGCAAACTACCACATAAACAGGTTGTGGAGCTCAAGTGTGAAGCAAACTCCATATTACCTATTGTATGGTAGGGCGCCAAACCTGAAGCATCTACGTGTTTGGGGTCAGTTTGCTAGTGTGTATATTCCCCCATGTTTCGGAAAGTCTGGAGAGGAGAAATCTAGACGGTTACGCTTTGTGGGATATGAAGGTAAGAAATATAGATTTCTACACTATGCTGGCAAAATAGTGTATTCCAGGAGTGCAAACTTTGAAATCCATTCAGGATGGGATAGACTGCACTGTAACCTGGGTAAAAGTGGGAAAAGTGGGAAAAGACTGCACTGTGATCAAGAGGTCTTGATTCCCCTGAGGGAAAGTGTGACAAGTGTTCCCGAAATTCCTGAAAATGGAGGGGCAGTGATGTCTGATGAGGAAAAGGACAGTGTCCCGGATACACTTGAGTGTCCTGAAAATGGAGGGGCAGTGATGTCTGAGGAAGAAAAGGACGGTGTCCTGGATCCACTTGAAAGCTCTGAAGATGGAGGGGCGGTGATGGCTGATGATGAAGAAAGTACTGAGGAAGGTACTGAGGAGGAGAAGCCAGAAGTCTCACTCAATGTCACGCCAAGGAGTTCAACGCCGCCATCTAGTGCTAAACCTGCAGTTAGGGTCAAGCAAGAGCCATGCACTGAGGCCAGCACCAGTTCCAGTAGTGGTTCCAGTAAAAGTGGGTCAGGAAGTCCCCAACTTGCTAAGTCAGGGAGGAAAGTTATGCTCATCCCTAAAAGGTCAGGAGGAGGGTATTTTGTTGTCCCGTGTGACTGAAACAGAATACTTACAGTGTAGGACTACATTGGGGTGTAGTATCAATAAGTGAGGCAAATGGTCCAAGATGGGATTTCGTGCGTGCGGTATTGTCCATCTGAACACAATATTGCGGATCTGCTCACAAAGGCACTTCCAGTTGTAGGCCATGAGAAGTTGGCAGGTAAACTGGGCCTTGCCACCAGAGTGTAAGGTGGAAGATGAATTGTACCCTTGAATGTATGTATCATATAATGCGTATAGCATAACATGTATGGTTAGTGAAAATGTCCTACACAGTGGCCTGACCATTTTGGAGGGGATTGTCAGGGATTCCAGGCAGGGAACCCTGGGAAAATGATCAGCCCACTGCAAAGATGCTGCATCATGCTCCAGCTGTGGGTGATTGCAAGGTTGCATCAGAAACTGGGGTTGTGTGCAGAAGGTAGAGGGAGGTGTGCAAACCTCTGCCTGATTGGTTGTAAATATGTATATAAGAAAGCAATCCCCAGTATGTAATTGTCTGTTGACCAAACCGGTGTCTGGCGCAAGCCTTTGTCCGTCTGTTCCATGTTGTGTATATAACGGAACGTTGCTACAAGATAAAGTGCCTCCTGTTTGGACGAAACCTCCGTGTGTGAGTATCCTTACTGGGGAACAAGGCTAGCTGCTGTTGGCTCACTGCCTGTGGTTATTCCGCTGCATCTCTGTGGGGCTGAAACTCCTATCATCCCCCAACATGTTTTTCTTTCAAATTCCTCCAGTTTTAAATCCAAGATATAAAATCCATTTTATATCTTTTAATTGCATATGCACTGACATTTGAATCCTTTTTCCTATTCTTCTCTAGTTTTTAATCTGATTTCTGCATTGTGTTCTTCAACTAAGATAGCTGTGCACTTTATCCACCTCTTTTTTTGTTCATCTTCTGAAAAAGGCCTTGTGTGGAGATACCCATTGAGGAATTTTTCTTACGTTTTGTTCTTGAATTTCAACCACATTCTTAATAGGGATCTTATATAACGGTTTTGGAAATTTTTGTCTACTTTTGTTTTTCCATACCACATGTACACATGCCAGCTGAATCTAAAATCCAGATTTTCCCATTGTAATGTTCTTTCATTTTGGAGTACAGTCAAATCAGCTATCCATGCGAATCTTTTTGCGTAATAGTATTTTTTCAGATCAGGTAGTCCATAACCTCCTCTTTTTCTCTGATCAGTTAAAATTATCCATTTAATTCTTGGCTTTTTTCCCACCCATATGAAATTTGATAATTTTTCTGCCATGTAGTAAAAGGTTTGTCATTTGTAATAATCAGCAGGTTTTGGAAGAGAAAATTCATTTTGGCAATATTTTCATCTTTATTGCAGAGATTCTTCTTAAAAGGTAACTTCAGCTTCAACCAGTTTTTCAAATGTTTTCAGTTTTTCCATTAGCCTTTTAATGCCTTCAAAGCCTTTCAGTGGGTCTTCTAAAAAGATGACTAAATCATCTGCATATGCTTTAAGTTTGTGTTCCTGTCCTTTTACATTTGTTCCTTTTATTTCAGGATCAGAACAAATGTTTCTGTTCAGTGTCTTGAGGATTCTTATAAATAGCAGAGGAGATAAGGGGTAATCTTGTGCCCATTTTTATTTTGAATTGTTTGGGGTTTTTGCCATTAATGATGAGTTGTACTTTCTGATATTTGTAGATTTCTTTAATCCATGAGATGAAATTTTGACCACAGTCCGTTCTCTTTAGCAATTCTATCATAAATTCATAATTCACTTTATCAAATGCATTTTTTGGCATCTACAAAGATCATTAAGAGCTTTGTCCATTATGTTTTTCAAAATGTTCAATAATGTTTATGTCTTATGTTGTTTCTAATGAGTCTTTTTGGCAAAGAGCCATTTTGGTCTCTGTGAATTATTAATTGAAGTACTTTCTTTAAATCTTTCAGCAATGATATTAGGTAATGTTTTGTTTGGGTCCTTTGGATCTTTCCCTTCTTTTGGATTTACTGTAATATTTGCTTTGTTCCATGAATGCAGTTTCCCTTTAATTATGATTTCACTAAATGTTTTCTGTAAAGGTAATATCAGTTCATCTTCCATAGTTTTATAATATAATGTGGAGAAGCCATCTGGGACAGAAACTTTGGCAACCTTAAGTTTTCCTATTACTTCCAATATTTCGATAATAGTTATCACTGAATTTAATTTTTTTTGATCTTCTGATATTCTTAGGATGTTTTGATTATCTAAATAAGCTTTTATTTGACTATCTTTCTTTTCAGTTGAGAGTCCAATGTTAAATACAGTAGGCCCTTCACATTTGTGGGAGATACGTGCAGAGAACCCCTGCGAAAGTGAAATAACCATGAATACCTCCCCCCCAGCATTCTTCCTTCCCTGCCCACATCCCCACACCAGCCATTGCCAGCAGTGAGCAGGAGATGGGTGAAAAAAAAAAATCTTTCCTCCCCGCTCACCATCCTCCTCTGCCACTGAGGCGATCGTGCCAGACTTCCAAGCAGGCAGATGGTAAGCAGGAAGAAAAGATCTTTTCCTCCCTGCTCGCCATCGCCCCCCTGCCACTGGGGCAATCACCCCCTGAGCTGCGGGCAGGCAGATGGCCAGTGGGGGAAAAAGATCTGTTCCTCCCTGCTTGCCATCTCCCCTCTCGCTGCTGGGGTAATTGAGCCAGACCTGTCGGCAGGCAGATGGTGAGCTCAATCGCACTGGCGGTGGCAGAGGGCGTGCCCAGAATGGGTGATCATCCACTCTGCACGTCCCCTGCCAGCTTCTGCCAGTGCTTCCGCACTGCTGGTGGCTGAAGGTGTGCAGAGAATGGGTGGTTATCCACTCTGCTTGCCCCTGCTGGCTGCTGCCAGTGCACCCGCACCACCGATGGCTGAAGGCATGCAGAAAACGGGTGGTCGCCCACTCTGCACATCCCTGCAGGCTGCCTCTGGAGCACCCACACAGGCAGCAGTGGAGTGTGTGCAGAGAACCGGCGATCACCCCCCTGCACACCCTTGCTGGCTGCTGCCAGCGTGCCCACACTGGCAGCAGCTGAAGGCACGCAGAGAACAGGTGATCAACCCCTCTGCACACCCCTGCTGGCTGCTGCCAGCTCACCTATACCTTGCCCTAGAAGGCAACAGGCCAGGGGAAGCGATGACCTTTCCCCCTCCCTGCTCCTGGGCAAAGGCCAGGGAATAGGAGGGGGAGATGGGGGAGAGGCAAGCCCACCTTGCGAATAATCAAATCTGCAAAAGTGAAACCCGTGAATGTGGAGTGAGAACGGTAGTTCTGTGTAATATTTATGAAAGCCTTTTTTTACAGACTCCTGATCTGATACTAAATTCTTCCCTTTTTTCAACTTCCAAAATTAACTTCTTTTCTTTTTCTTTTCTTAATATATAGGCCAGCCATTTGCCTGATTATTTGGTGCTTTTAAAGTACTTTTGTTTCCTCATTTTATTTTCAATTTCTATCAAGTTTTCTGATTTTAATTGTTCTTGGAGAATCTTGATTTCTTTGAGTAGGTTTTTTTAAAAAGGTATCATTTCAAGTTTGTCTTCTAATATTCTTTATCTCTTTGAAAATCACTTGAGCTTTTCATTCCATTCTGCTCCTGATTTTATGAAGTGGTCTCTAATCACCACCTTGCTGTTATCCTACACTAACTTAATTGTTATGTCATCTGCTGTATTTTCCTTAAAATACTGTTTTAGAGTTTCTTTGTTTTTGTTAAGGTATTCTTCCTTTTGAAGTAATAGATCATTGTTTCCAATTTCTGCTTTGTTTATAGGTCTGGTAGAATTGGATTATGATCTGAGGTTAACACTGGAAGAATTTCCATATTTCTGTGTAATGTCTTAGAAAGTAGGAACATGACTATTCTTGATATTGATTTATGACAGTCAGAGTTAAAGGTATATCCTTTAAAGTTTCCATATTTATGTCTCCAGACTTCCAACAAGACTAAATTTTCCATTAAATTAAAGAAGCTTCTTGGCAGTTTTCCTCGATCATTTTTATCCTTCTTTTGTGAAGATATATCTATTGTTGGGTTAACAACTCTTTTCATGTCCAGTTCTGGGCACCTCATTTCAAGAAGGATATTGGCAAGTTGGAACGTATCCAGCAAAGGGCGACCAAAATTGTGAAAGGTCTGGAAGCCATGCCCTATGAGGAGCATCTTAGGGAGCTGTGTATGCAGAAGAGAAGGTTAAGAGGAGACATACCTTTTTGAGCTATAACTTTTTCCCAGTTTAGGATATTTTAAATATTTTGAATCTGAGCTATGTATTTTTATCTCTTGTAAATAAATTAAGTCTGCTTTTTTGTTTCCCGTAGAAAAAGAAATACATGTCTTCTTTTATAGATAGAGTTCAGACCTTTCACATTCAATGATTGGAATTTAATTGACATATTTTATTTATTTTTTCTATTTGTTCTCTTTTAAATGTATTTTTTCTTCTCAGTTTGATTCTTCATCAGTATTTCTTCCAAATCTGAATTTTGCCCTTCTTCCTCTTACTCAGTCTCTTTTTTTTCTCTCTTTATGTGGTTCTAGATTCAACTTGCTGTTAATTCCTGTTTTTAGTTCCTCCTGTTTGTTTTCTCCTTTTGGATTGTTATGTTTCTCCTCCTCCTCCTCCTCCTCCTCCTCCTCCTCCTCCTCCTCCTTCTCCTTCTTCTAGCTTTTCCCATATCTCTTTTTCTTTGATTAGTGAATTAATTTTGTATTTCTTTTGCTTGTAAGTGAAGGAAATTCATTCCTATTTCTCCCATTTTTCCTTTATCCTGTTCTTTTGTAATAGTTGTGCTAAGAATCTGTAGTCCTGTTTTTACTTCAGAATTTTATAGGGGATATCTTTAACATATTTTGATTTCCTTTTCATCCATTATAAGTTTATTTTCATACCTTTTTTGTAATATTCTTCTTTTTTCTCTTGTCTTTGTCAGACAGATGACAATGTCGCTTGGCCAGTTTTTATCTTTAGCTATATTTGAGCTGACCCTGAATATTTTATCAATATTAGATTCCAGTTTATCCTCTGAGATATGTAAGGCCAGAACCAGGATAAATTTATCATACAGGTCTTCATCTAGGGATTCTGCAGTTCCCCTTAATTACAGGCATTTTTCCATGCATCTCAATTCCAGAAAATTCATTATTGTTTCCTCATGTTTTTGGATCTCCTTCATTGTTTTTGTATCTAGTTCCATTTCTTTAGATTTATCTTGTAATTTCTCAATGACTGATTTCATCATTGCAATGCCTTTGTTGACTTTGTCATTTTTTCCCCTAAACTGCCCAGTTCTTTTTTGCTGTCTGTCTTTATTTCTGCTCTTGTGTCTTTTAATTATTGTCTTATTTCTTGTTTGAAACTTCTAAGTTCTGTAGACTCATATCTGTAGGTTTAGCAGGTTGTTCTAAGGATTGTCTTCTTATACTGGCTATTTGTGCCTGCACCTGTGCTTATGTTTGTGCTGTTGTTTCCCTTGTACCAGATGTACCAGAAGAGAAGGTTAAGAGGGGACACGATAGCCATGTTTAAATATCTGAAGGGGTGCCATGTAGAGGAGGGAAAAGGCTTGTTTTCTGCTGCTCCAGAGACCAGGACAAGGAGCAACGGATTCAAGCTGCAGGAAAGGAGATTCCACCTGAACCTCAGGAAGAACTTCCTGACAGTCAGGGCTGTCCGGCAGTGGAATATGCTGCCTCGCAGTGTAGTGGAGTCTCCTTCTCTGGAGGTTTTTAAGCAGAGGCTGGATGGCCATCTGTCAGGAGTGCTTTGAGGGTGTTCCTGTATGACAGGGGGTTGGACTGGATGGCCCGTGTGATCTCTTACTACTACACCTCTCTTTTCTAGATGTTTTGTCATTTGTACCAGGAAGGCATCATCCTAGTTCTGAGTCCATTTAAATAACATTTAACCGGCCTAGTTAAGAAACATTTGTTTATGTTAGAGTGATCACAATCAATGGGTGATTTACTAGGATTAGCCTCTACTTGACTAGGGATGGGAATGTAGTTAGAATATCAAACGACACAGCAGGAAATTCAAAGGATCAAAGTAACTAATAGAAAGGGGCTATTTCAACACAAGAAAACAACCTAGAATTTGGGGAGCGTGAACCTGGAGGATGCCAGTGGGCATCATACGTGGATGATAATGAATTACTGTGCTTTACTGTATAACCAGATGGGTGATGCAGATTATTGATTCCAACAACAATTGTTAGCTAGCCTCTTGTGTTCCAACAAACATAATGGACAGTGGATGTGTTTTTCCTGACAGACACAGAATAGGAGGACACAACAGTTTCTTTTCCCCTTAATTTTTACCCAGATACTCTCAACCTGGCTTCCAGGATTTAAGTTATGGATCTCATCACAGGTGTAAACATCCTTGACATATAATGTTACTCCTCCTCCTTTCCTGTTTGGTCTATTTCTATGAAATAGGTTACACCCCTCTATTGCTACATTGCAGTTATGATACTCATCCCAGCAGGTTTCAGTGATAATTGTCTGCTTTCATAAGCGGTTCATAGAAGCCCTTGATTAATTTATGTTTTCCGTTTCCTTTGTGGATTACATGGAAAAGGCAGCTAGGTCTTCTCTGTTTAACAAATATTTGTGAGTTTCAGGAAGAAAGATTGATCTGCATATATTTAATTTAGCTCTGCATCTTTGTGTGTCTCTATGTGTGTTTTAATTAAGGTTCAACATCTAGATTGCTGCAGACCTTATTGGACCCTCTTTCTCAGGCGGCTTTTCATTTGTCTGTTCTCAACTGCATTGTTTTCACTGATAATGGCTAAGGGAGCAAAAGGCCCCAAAGGGAAAAAGATCACTTTGAAAGTAGCTAAAAATTGCATCAAGATAACGTTTGATGGGAAGCATCGCCTTGATTTGAGCAAGATGGGCATCACAACTTTCCCTCGATGCATCCTTAAACTGGCTGATGTGGATGAGTTAGACCTCAGCAGAAACATGATCAAAAAGATCCCAGACTCAATTGAGAAATTTCAGAATCTACGTTGGCTGGATTTGCATAGCAACCAGATTGACAGATTACCAGAAACAATAGGAAATCTACAGAATCTTGTTTTCCTGAACCTCTGCAACAACAAACTCACAGCTCGGAGCTTGCCAGTGGAGCTAAACCAGCTCAAGAACCTGCGTAACCTCAACCTTGGCCTAAACCATATTGACAACCTCCCAACCACTCTGGGAGCTTTAAAAGAACTTCAAGAAGTTGGGGTATTTGACAATTTGCTCACTACTATCCCAAACAGTATTGCAAAGCTCCCAAAACTCAAGAAGTTGAATGCCAAGAGAAACCCTTTCCCTGGTCCAACAGAAGAAGAACTCTTTACCGACAGTATCAAGCGCCTTGAGACACTGTACTTGGTGGAAGAAAAAGACCTTTGCTTCCCATGCTTGAGAAAATGTCAGGAAGAGAGAGACAAGCTGAACAAACTAAAGAATACAGTGTCTGCACCTCTCAGAAAGCCAAACTTTTCAAACCTCATGACACCCAATTCTCTGGCCAAAGAGAATCAAGCAGAATGGCGGTGAATTAGGCCCTAGTTGTCATCCACAGATGCATACCCATTCATGAGGTAAGAGCATAATATGGCATCTTTGCATCTGATCTCTGTAATTGCTACTGAGAAATAAAACTGCTCTTGATCACATAGCTCTGTCTACTAACATGGCTCCAAACTGTGAACCCTGATAATTCAAAGGAGATTAGAACAGATCTATCCTTGCTTTTTCCAGTCAGGAGTGGGCAGGGATTGTCACAACACTGACACTGAGTTTACTATATGTAGATTACCAAAAAAAATCTATCAGGTTTCAACTGCAAGAAACAGGGTGAAGTTAACAGTTTGCGTGGTGGTGGTACTCTGAGCACTTGCCCTTCCAGTACCTTCTAATTCAGAAAAGACTTTTCTATTTGGTGGTTTGGTAGTAGATGCATTCAGGAAAGGGTGCTTACCCACTGAGCACCAAAATAAACCCAACCTTGTCTTCCAGATACAGAAAGAAAGGATAAAAATAGCTGTCCAGTGGCTATGCAGTATTTGGTTCTAGAAGTATCTCATTCACCCAGACACTGTACAAAACAGCAGTGCAAAGACATGACCACCATAGCTGTGTCTTGCTTATCAACACAGTCTCAAATTAGGGGATTCCCATATTTGATTATGTAAAAGTGGACAGAAAATATTTACCATTGCCCCAGACAGAAAAGCTTAGATCCAGTCAGAAAATTTTCAAGTAACATTTTATAGTAATGAGGCTTCTTGTTCCAAAATATATTTGCCAAAGCTCAAAACATTTGATAGGTAAAATAGTAACACAGGAGCATGTAGAGCCCAACATAATGCAGACTTGGAATCGGTAAAGTGTTGTTTCAACTTAACTCAGTAAGTCCAGAAAGCATTTATTAAAGATAAAGTACACAACACAGAAAATACCCTTGATAGAACTGGAGATGAGCAGATAACACCTCCAGATTTGAGTGATCAGTTCACACCTCAAAGGGGGAAGAAGCCCATCCAAAATGTGACTCCAAGTCACCAGAGTCTACTGAATGGTAGCTGCCTCCTTCTCCCAGACTGGCCAATTTTTCTCAGTCTCTGAAAACTTTCAGGATAAGTAGGCACAACTGCCAAGTCTCATCATCCTGCAATAAAATTGCCCCCACAGCTATGTTCATGGTGTCCACCTGTACCAACAAAAGTTTGGGCCAGATCTGGATGTTTCAAAGTGGGCTCAGAGGTGAACAACTGCTTTAGGTGCTCAAATGCCTTTTGACACCTGGCATCCCATATGATTTGAGAGTGCGGGTTTTGATCTTGGACTTGTCCCCTTTTCCTTTTGTCTTAAGCAAGTCAGTCAATAGCAAGGCAATCTGGGCAAAGTTGGAAATAAATTGTCCACAGAAGTTAGCAAACCCCAGAAAGCTCCGGAACTGTTATTCTTGTTTGGGGGATTCCCCACCCCACTACATCCCAAAAACTTTGCAAGTTCCATCTCAATCCCCTCTGCCAAGATCTGATATCCCAAAAAGTCCAGTCTATCTGTGTGGAATTCACATTTGAACATTTTCATGTATTACTGGTTGTCTAGCAATCTCCTGAGCCCCTTTCTCACCATCTCCACATGGGTTTGGTAGTCCCCTGAATAAACTAGGATATCCTCCAAATATGCCAGCACCCCTTGGCACTGGTAATGGTGAAGCACCACATTAAGCAAATGCATAAACTCTCCAGATGCTCCAAAAGGCATGACTTCTAATAGTCAAAGGATCCCAGCTGACAGTTAATTAACTTGCACTTGAAAGTGAACTTCTCTAAGATCCAGTTTAGTAAATATCTTACCCTTAGCTGGGTGGGACAGCATATCCTTCATTAGGAGTAAAGGGACTTGTTAGAGTTGCATATAGCATTAAGACCGTGGTAATCCATGCAAAGTCTCAGAGAATTGTCCTTTTTGCACTGGAACAACAATGGTGCTGCCATTCCTCTAGCCAAATTTTTATTTTTGAATTCCCTCAAAGCAGTCAATTCCATGGGAGTCATGGAACAGAATTTAGGTTTTGGTAACTCTGCCCCTAGAATCAGCTCAATAGCACAGTCTAATCTGCAATGAGCAGCAAGGAGTCTGCCTCCTTTTCCTGAAACATTTCGTTGAGATATATACACAACAGGAACCTCTGGGTCCTTTGGCACAGACACCACCCTGCAGGCTATAAACTCCACTGCTGCCTCACTGTCTACCTCACACTTTTGAGACTGCTCATGTGCATCTAGATAGAGAGAATGGCACTTGGAACTTGGGAACATTTCGTCATCCACTGTCCAGTTGATTTGGAGGTTGTGGTGCCTGATCCAGTTAAGTCAAAGCGCAATCATCTGAGAGGCAGTAGGGGCAAGAATAAATTGCGGTGTTTACTCATGTTCTCCTTGTCCAGGAGCTTGGATGTGCACCTCAGAGCATGTGCAGAATGCAAAAACAAGAAACAGTGCTGAATCATTTCTAGCAGCCATGCAAAGTGCATCTAGGCTAAGTTATATTTTATTTACCCTGATTTCTGAGGTCCCGTGGAGGACACCTCAATGTGCTCCAAATAATGGGGAATGGGAATTAGCCTGAGCACAAGCTGTAGCACTACAAGAGGCAGAGTAACCTAGCAAGATCTTTTACCCAATGTTTACGGGGTCAGGCCGAGTCAAGACCACGGCACAATAAAGTTCTAATTTTGTTCTTTTATTTATAAAGTCACAACGCACTTGCGTACTCACATAGAACTAAGAAATACTGCGTACTTGCGTACTCACACACACAGACCTAAGAGAATAAAGGGGGGAAAGTAGATAGGGGATTTTAAGAGGGAGTTTTTGGGGAAATACAACACCTGATTCTGTAACCTGAGTAGTCTGAAGAAAGTCTGTTGGAGCGGAGGTTCTCAGCACGTGGAAGCTGAGGGGAAGGCTCGGCGAACGGAGCGGCAGCAAGGCGGTATGGAAGCCAAGAGCGATCTGAAGAAGTGCTCAAAATCAGGGGTTCTTATAGGGGAAAATGTGCCTGTAGGGTAGTCTGTTCCCGGGAAAAACAATGGGTTTCGGGTTGGAGACAAAGCCTCCGAAAGGTCAGTTTTTAGCATGATTGGAATTTGACGGTGCTGTCAATAGCGTAGACAGTATGCAAATGGAGAGTGCTTGACAGTTGAGTAGTCAGAAGTGCTAATCTCGTCAAGCTGCCTGTTCGGGGCCGAGAATCTTTTGTATGCCTCATGCATACTTAATGTAGGTTTAAAGTGTACTTGCCTGGAGGTCTCCTGAAGTTGCGTGCCGGAAAATTACTGGCCTGCCTGGATTTGTTTTGTATTTTTCAGCTTGTTTGGCCGTGTCCGTGTGCGTGCTTGTCTGGGGGCCTCGCAAGCACGTGGAGGGGAGCAGTTTGGAATGGCCAATTCTTTGATATAAAATCATATTTAGTAGACCCGGGCTCGGACTGTGCACCACAGTAACATTATTAAAGCATAGCAAGATACATGATAAGCATAGAGCTCCAGATAGCTTTGTCTGGAAGCATAAACAAATCCAGGCAAAACCAGGAAACATAGGCAATGGCAAAAAAGCAAAGAGAGAAGAGTTAAGTACATGATGTAAGCTTCTAATCAGAGTTGGCCACTCTCAGGCATACACCATGTGATCTATTACACATACAGTATCCATGCTTAGAGTTTTCCCATGGGACAGGAAACTTCAGGGAATAGATAGACATAACAATCTTGAGCTGCGCTGCCAAGGGCAAAATGACCTTTTCTCTCCATCCACCAGAAAAACACCTTAGACACACCACACTAACATTCAGAATACCTGGCACCCCTACCTTTTTCTTGGTGGGTGGGAACTTGTGTTCACACATTCCAAGTTCAGCAAGCATGTCCCAATGTTTTACACTTGTCAATGGCTTCATCATTATATCAGCCAGATTATTCTCAGACTCACAATACACCAGTCTAATTAGCTCATTTTCAACAGCCTGTCTTACATTTTGATATTTTATGTCCACATGTTTAGTACAAGATTTAACCTTTCCATTGATAGCTATTTGAATACAAGATTGAGAGTCTTTGAAGACAGTTACAGATTGAGTTACAGAAATTCCAAGATCTTTTACAAGTTGTGTATGCCAGACCAACTCATTACAGAGGTATGAGAAACTGGAATATTCTGCTTCTTTTTCGTTGTCTCTGTAACTCACATAAATGGGTCATCTGCGCCTGCGCAGTACTGACTATGGAAATTTCTAGAGCTCTAGGCTTAGCATTTCCCCTGCAGCTATAAAAACCCGCCTGGCGCCCATGTACTCAGTTCCTTTTTTTCTGCCGCGCTGCTGGCTATTGGAGCTTCTCCTAGCATATCATCTTCTTTTCTTCTGGTATCGACCTCAGCAATCCTTGACCTCATCTTCGATTGACTCCATTCCTAGTTTATGGCATCAACAGCATTTTTTAAGCAATGTCGATTGTGCAGCGCCAAAATACCTGACTGCAATGGGCACTCTCGTTGCCTTGTCTGCCTTGGCGAAACGCACAATGTTTCAGCCTGTACCCACTGTCAGGCCTTTACTGCACAGACCTGGAGGAACAGAGAAGCTCGACTTTGAGCCGTTCTCTATGAACAGGCTCTAAAGCCCCATACTGTTCCCTCAGCCTCCGCTTCATCTACAACTTCTGCTCCATCAGCGCCTTCAACTTCGTCCAGGAGGCTTCCAGGCATGGACTCCTAGAAGAAGATGCTGAGCAGTTCCATCTCTAAAGGGCCGTCTACTTGTCCTTCCCACAAGGATGTCCCACAGGATTGGGCAGCTTCAGTCCCAACTCCGACCCACTCTCAACAAACCTCCTCAAGAGGGGCTCACTCCTCTAGGCCTTCGACCTCGACAGTGTCCTCTCCACCACACCCTGCCACTCCAGGCAGGTCCATCAAGATGGAGTTAGCTAGGGCCCAGAAGCACAAAGACGAAGAGCGGTCCACATGCATCTGTCGCCTGGGACCGCTAACTGTCGAAACTATCTCAGAGTCAACATTGACAGGCCCCATGTAACAGCCTTCCACTAAGATGGAGACTAGCACACCTTCTCACTCTCCATCTCTCCATTCGCACCCCTCTGAGGGAGAGATAGTTGACCTTGTTCCTACTGATCCTCCCCCAAGAGAATCCATAGATGACACCGGGCCTGCACTACTCTTGTTGGTGATCAACCCTGGGACACCACTCCTCCTCCTCCTCCTCCTCCTCACATTTGGCCTTCCCGGTCACCCCAGAATCGTTCCTGGGAACACTCTCAATCCTCCTCAAGATCGATGGCTTGACATCAGCACAACCGCCGCTCTCCATCTCAACACCATTCTTGATTGATATCTCGGTCTTCTTTGGGCCAGTCCCGTCGCTCTTGCCACTAATGCTCCCCATGTTAACAACATACTTACATCTATTACTCACCCTCCCAATCCTCTGATGAATACTCCTCGGAAGCGATCTACCTCCCATGTTGCCACCATAGGAGGCATAGATATTATGAGGAGGTGGTTACTTGTCGTCGCCCCTGTTCTCTGACTCTGGCACACTCGATCTCAGTGTCCCCTCCTCCTGCTAAGCGATCTCGGCCTCACCCTGATCTGGACCTAGCAGAGGACCATCCCTTGACTTCTGCACATCTGCCACGGGCTTCTCCCTGTCTTCATCATCGTGACAACTCCAGGGACCGTTCCCCTCTACTCCACACCAGCCGATCCCTCTCCAGGTCTCTGTCTAACTCTTCGGAGTTGGCCCTTCGCCCCAATGAGAAACCACCAGATACAGCAGTCTCTCATGGGGAACCCGTCTCGCCCTCTGACGATGTCAAGTCCTTCTCGGACCTCATTTCCCACATGGCAAAAAAACATTTTGCCACTGAGATGGCCAAAGAAACCATCGAGGACCCGGTGTATCACCAACCTCGGGAGCAGGGACCTTCTATAGCTGCCATTCCTCTCCTGCCTTACCTTCTCCACATCTTTAAGAAACCCTGGGCCAACCCTTCTTCAACACCGGCGACCTCAAAGAAACTCGACTCCTTCTATAAAGTCATCAAGGCAAATGAACAATGGCTTCAAACCCACCCAAAGCCAAACTCTGTCATCGTGGACGCTGCCCAAGCTAAAATCTCCCAATCCCTCCAGGCAACCCCTCCGATAAGGGAGGCAAATGGTTGGACTCCATGGGTTGTAAGAGCTACTCTAACGCAGCCCTCATCTTTAAGATGTGCAACTACACTGCCTGGATGGCTGCCTATGACCAGTGGCTATGGGATAAGGTTGGAGTCATCATCACCTGTCTCCCTGAAGACCAGAGGCGAATCGCAGACATCTTCCTTGCGGAAGCTTGATGTCTTTCCAACCAACAGGTAACGACTGCCCACTATATCATAGACTGTGCCTCCAAGGCCTTTGCTGCCTCGGTGACCCTTAGCCAATATTCTTGGCTCCGTTCCTCGGGCCTGTCTCCATCCCCCTAAAATCTGGTGGAGGACCTCCCATTTGACTTGGCGGGCCTCTTTAATGCTGCAACGGATGAGAAGCTGGAGCATACCCATAAGATGCATTCTTCGGTCCAGAAGTACAGCATCCAGCCTCCCCAACCATCTCGTTATTGGTACCATAGGTACCGTCAACCATCTCGACAACCCTTTCCTTCATACATACCTCAGTGCTCCTCTCAGCTCTCGGTACTGTCCTCCTGTCGCCCACCCCCTTGACCTCAAAAACAATCTTATAAGTAAAACCCTCCCAAATGTCGAGTTTGACGCCACAGAGGATGACTCCGCTGCCTTTTCCTTCGCTGCTACGTCCTCTTCAGACACCGCCTCCAACACTTCTCCTTCTCGAACCAAGTCCATCTCGTCTTCCCACACCATATTGGGGTCCAAGCTCACAAAACACCTCGATGCCTGGACCTCGATAACGACAGCTGGGTACTCGACATCGTATCCAGGGAGTACGCAATTGAGTTTGTCTCCGTACCTCCCGTTGGTCATATCAGAATCACCCATCCCTCTCCCTCCCTTGTCGAAGAGATCTGAGTCCTCTGAAGGAAGGGTGCCATAGAAGCCATTCCCTTCAGTTCCCTTCAAACCAGCTTCTCCTCCAGATATTTCCTGGTCTCAAAGAGGAATGGTGACCTCAGACCGATTCTAGACCTCTGAGGACTCAACAGCTTCATCAAGCCTCAAAAGTTCAGAATGATGTCCCTGAAATCCATCTTCCCCTTCCTGACAGAGGGAGCGAGGTTCGCCACACTCAATCTCAAAGATGCCTATTTTCACATCAGCATCCGACAGGAGCACAGGAGATTCCTTGCCTTTGCCATCGGCAGGAGGGCATATAGATTCCACCTTCTCCCCTTCGGACTGAACACGGCACCCAGAGTCTTCACGAAATGTATGGCAGTCGTGGTGGCAACTGTCCAACAGCACAGAGTCATCCTCTTTCCTTACATCGACGATTGGTTAATTGTTGCTCCTTCTCGAGACAAGCTCCTTCTCGACATCGAAGACACCCTTCACTTGCTCGCCACTCTGGGCCTTTCCATCAACTTCGACAAGTCCCATCTCCTCCCAACCTGCCGACTTCAATTTATTGGTGCTGTCCTTGACTCCACTTGCCAACGGGCCTTCCCTCTGCAGGAACGGATCACCCACCTTGCCAAAGCCATTTCACCCCTTCAAAGGAATCGACGCACCACAGCTTGCTCCATACAGGTCCTCCTAGTCTCATGGCCTCAACAACAGTGGTTGTCCCCTTTCCCAGACTCCAAATGAGACCCCGGTAGAGCTGGTTCCTCAACGCCTTCGACCCAATCCTCAACAACCCTTCTCGTCACCTCTTGGTACCGAGACAGGTGATTCAAACTCTTCTTGGGTGGAAGAATCCCACCAATCTCCTCAGAGGCATCCTGTTTCACACCCCAGAACCAATGATGGCCCTCTCCACCGATGCATCCCCAGAAGGATGGGGGGCCCACATAGGCCACCTCTCCATCAGTAGTCGATGTATTCATTTCCACCGTCACCTCTACATCAATGCCTTCGAAATGCTCGCCATCATCAAAGCTCTGAGAGCTTTTGAGGATACGGTCTGGGATCACACCATACAAATCTTGACAAACAACACTGCTGTGACCTACTACATCAACAAACAGGGCAATACCAGTTCCCCAACTCTCTTGAACCTCACCCTCTGTCTCTGGAATCAGTGTCTCCCCTGCTGGATTCTCTCTCTAGCTCACCCAGTATCAAGAACGTTTGGGCGGACCATCTCAGTTGCTCCAGCTCGACCTCCCATGAATGGATGATCGATACCGAGACTCTGGCACACCTCTTCAAAGACTGGAGCACTCCCTCAATTGACCTCTTGCCTCCCCTGTCAACAGACAATGCCCCCTCTTCTGCTCCAGGGGTGGAGTAGGTGAAGGCTCTCTGGGGGATGCCTTTCTCTTCTACTGGAAAGGCCCGTTGATTTACCTCTTTCCCCCCATTCATCTCAGCACAAAGGTCATCAAGAAACTTGCTCGAGACAATGCCTCGGCAATCCTGATCACCTTGTGGTGGCCTCATCAACCCCGGTTCACCCCCTCCTACTACTCTTGAAGGGACAGTATCGGAGGCTGCCACCCAAACCGGGCCGCCTAACATTGAACACTGGTACCATGAGGCATCCAGACATCAATCATCTCAAACTGACAGCTTGGAACCTCCTTCCTTGACCTCTCTTCCACCAGCTGTCCAGCGAGTGATTGAACAGTTTACAAGCCGTCGACTGTTCGATCCTACTCTTACAAGCTCTTGAGGTTCAAAACCTTCCTCCAGGATAGGAGCCTCGACATCAACTCCTTTCCCACTATCCATCTCCTGGATTTCCTCTCATCTCTAGCTGACAACGACCTTTCCCTTTCCTCCATCCATTATTACCTCTCAGCAACTTCCTCCTGTCTTCAACTAAAAGGTATACCCTCCTGCTTTCAAGATCCCTTGGTGTGCAGGTACTTTCAGGGCTATAAACATCTTCACCCTCCTGTTTGTCCTCCTACACCAGGTTGGAACCTGTCCCTGGTCTTCTCACAGCTCTCCAAGCGTCCTTTCGAACCCATGGCTACCTCTGACCTTCGCCTCCTTTCCTGGAAGACTGCCTTCTTAGTTGCAATCACATCAGCCAGGCATGTTAGTGAACTGTGTGCACTGAGAGTGGACAAACCATACCTCCTTTTTCACCATAACAGGGTAGTCCTAAGGCCAGACATCACATTCCTTCTCAAGGTTGTCTCTGATTTTCACCTTAACCAGGACATACTCCTTTTCTCTTTTTTTCCTAACCCCATCTCTGACCTAGAGTGCAACCTTCACACACTAGACACACAAAGGGCTTTGGCCTTCTATGTCCAACGTACTGCGGAGTTTAGGAAATCTCAGAGATTCTTTCTTTGCTACTTCTCTGCTAAGAAAGGTCTTCCACTCTCTTCTCAGTGTCTCTCCAACTGAATAGCCTCCACTTCTCAGTGTCTCTCCAACTGGATAGCCTCCACATTCTCCTTGCAGGGAGAGCCCCACCTTCTCACATGAGGAGTCACGCCATCAGAGCTCTCTCTGCCTCCGCAGCTTTCCTTAGAGGCGTACCTCTACAGGACATTTGCAAAGTGGCAATCTGGTCACATCCTGCTACCTTTGCAGTTCATTATAGTATTGACCAGAGAACCTCTAGAGATGTTGCCTTTGGCAGAGCAGTGTTATCCTCCACAGCATTATGAACTCTGGGTAATTATGCTCTCTCCACTTTGGCTTGTTGTGCCTAGCATTGGTTTCAATATTGCCATTGGGTGCTGTCCTACAGGAGTTCCATGACACTCCCACCTCCTATGATGTAAGCTTGCCAGTCATCCACTTGTGTGAGTTACAGAGACCATGAAGAAGGAGGACAGGTTGCTTACCTGTAACTGGAGTTCTTCAAGCGGTCATCTGTAAACTCACACAATCCCGCCCTTCCTCCCCTCTTCGTGTCCTGCTTTCTCCTTTGTGCCAGAACCTTGCGGCGGTCAAGGAACTGAGTACGCGGGCACCAGGCGGGCTTTTATAGCTGCAGGGGAAGAGGGTGGGGTTCCCACCAAAATGCTAGGCCTAGAGCTCTAGAAGTTTCCGTAGTCAGTACTGCGCAGGTGCACATGACCCACTTGTGTGAGTTTAGAGATGACCACTCGAAGAACTCCAGTTACAGGTAAGCAACCTGTCCTTCTGCTGTTGAAGTTGTGATGGCAGTTTGTTTCTTTGTTTTCTATTTTACCAGTGTATCTGCTTAAAGCATGACCATTCCTGTGGTTGATTTGCAGTCTAATTTGTCCTGAGTGAAATCACTATCACAATAACTGTCAGGGATTCCAGGCTGGGAACCCTGGGAAAATGATCAGCCTCGCTACGTTACCCTGCTTCTCGCATTGCCAACTTGTGCTCTGTGCTAATTCCCTCCCCATTGTTAGAGCACATTTAGGTGTCCCTCCCTGGACCCCCAGAAATCAGGGTAACAGAGTGGTGGAGTAATGCGGGCAGCCCCTGTACCCCTAATCTGAGTGGGAGTTGCGAACCGTCTCAAATCAGGCTGGTATAGACTTAGGTGACGGCCGGTCAAGTCTCTAGAGCTTTGTTAGGAAGGAACACATGTGCATGAACTCTCTGTGTGTGAGCTCCAGGAGCTACTCTATCTGGGCTGGAAATCTGTCCCCCTTTCTTCCTTGGTTTGTGTATGTCAGCCGCCCTGGCTTGGTCACTAGCTCTCAGGCAGTGAATCAAGACCGATAGCAAGGGGTGTGCACAAGCTGTCCTGGGAATCACATCCCTAACTTGGGGTCTGTCGTGGGCTGGGATCTGAAGCGCTAGGGTGCTAGGAACAGTCCACACGCAAGCAAAACTTAGGCAAGGCAAAAAGCACCTAGGGAAGAAATCCCTCCCCGCCTTAGTTTGAGACATGGGTGCGTCCCGTTTTGTAGTTTAGAGAACGCAGGTGCGTCCTGGCTAAATTTGAATTCGGGTGCATCCTGACTGCTAGCATAGTAGGTGCGGGTGGTGAATCCTGACCTAGAATAGGGTTTCAGAAGGTTTTACCCGAGGTGGGACAGTTCGGTTTGGTTTCTTGCCCCTTTCCCCCTGCTGCTCGGCCGGGCAGCGTTGTAAGTTCCACCGGGTTTGTCTCCCCCCTTCATTGGCAGGCAGAGTACTCGTGAAGGTTTCCCCCGGAGTCTAGGTGACTCTCCCAATCCCTGAACCGTTTCCTTGTCCTTTTGTCCCTAAGCTGTCGAGGTGGAAGGCCGGGCTTAGTCAGACAAAAGTGACTTTTTCTGGGCAGGCTGGAGTTAGGTTCCCAAACCTCTTCCCTCGCTGAGTTCCACAGAGTTCATTTCCCTAAAATCCCACAGGGGTCTCGGTAATCCTACCCGTCCCTCCAGATCCTGGTCCCCTTGTGTGTTAGTGTAAGGTTAGAATGGCTGAAGGCAGTAAGGTAGCAGTGAAGGACTTCATGCTCAAGAGGGAGGTCAGAGGAAAGTTGGAGAAGTGGGTGCTAAGCAAAGGGAAATACCCCTGGAAGGAGACAAGCTTCCAGACGGTAGATCCCTTTGCCATGTTAAGGGAGGCGTATGCTCAGGCGCGCCAGTCAAAGAACCAGTTCGGGCCATCAAAGGATGCTTTGGCTGCATGGGGACTTTGGTTGACGGCCAGAGATGCCTCAAGGACCCTGGTACAGACCAGAGAGAAGTTAGGGGAGTCAGAGAAAGAGAATGCCCAGCTTCATGCGGAGATGGAGGCTCTGCGTGCGGACAAAGTAACGTTCGCGTCTGTCGCGCAGAGCACCGCACAAAAGTTGAGTGCTGCCACTCTGCAGGCTCAGACTTGGGAGGAGAAAGCTCATGTTTAGAAGCCGAGCTAGCTCATGCCAGGTCTGCAGCCAAGTTTATGGTAGGGCAGGTCAAGGAGCAGCAAGAGGCTGTTAGTCATGCGGCCTGCCAAAGACAGACTGAGGTGTTGGAGAGCCAGCTTAACACCCGAAGGGCATTGATCTCTGCGGTCTGCGCTGAACTGCTCCCATCGTTCTCCCATGAAGAGCCACTGCCAGAGGATGCTCTGGCCACTCTTCCCCACAACCTAGACTGGAACGGGGAGGGACAATGGGGAGGGAATTAGCACAGAGCACAAGTTGGCAATGCGAGAGGCAGGGTAACGTAGCGAGATCTTGGCCACAGGGCCAGAGGGGGTGCCACTCCTCTCTGTCCCGGTCAGACAATGTCCATTTACCCATTGTCAAAGGCCTCGTAGATTGAGACAAACGTCTCAGACAAATTAACAGCTGGCATTTCCTTACACTTCACAGAAGTCTGGCAAATCACTGGGTTCATGTTAGGCTTTTGGGTGCCTGGATCTTCCAGCTCGGGAATTACCACTGAGGCAGGATCAACAGGCAGATCTTTCCATTCTTTAAGTTGGGAGACGTGGAAGAACTTAAGCCAGTCTCCCTTCTTCCTTCGTATGCTGACCTGGTATACTGCAGGGGAAATCCTTTTCACAATGGGGACGGGACCCACCCATTTAGCGGCAAGAGAGTGCTTTTCCTTGTAGAAGTTTCTATAAAGGACCAGCTGCTCTTCTTCCCACTGGCATGGGTGATGAACCCATCCCAGCCTCTTGTCCATCTTTTGCAGGTTCTTACCTAGTTGTTCTGCTACCTGCCTGTGTATTTCTCCTACATGCTGGATCAGATTCTTCACCCGCTCGTTGTTCAGGACAACGGGTTCCAAATCTGAAGGCAAACTGGTGTCTGTCCAGAAGGCCTCTGGCAACATCATTTTACACCCTGTCATAACCATGTGTGTCGTAAAACCATGTGATGCCACAGTGCCTCTGAATGCCATCAAGATAATGGCAGTTTGGCATCCCAATCCTTCCCCGAGGAGTGCAGAACCTTCCAGAGTGCCTCCTTCAAAGAACGGTTGGTGCATTCTATCTGTCCGGAGCTTTGCGGGTGATGTGCAATGTGGAATCGCTGGCGTATGCCCAGAGCCTTGCAGAACTCTTGGGTCACCTCTCCAGTGAAGTGAACTCCAAGATCCGAGTCAAGCTCACGTGACACGCCCCAGCGAGCCCAGAAATTGTTGAACAGCAGCTGCGCAGCTGTGCTAGCTGTATTGTCTCTGCAAGGGAATGCCTTTACCCATTTGCTAAAGGGATCAATCACTGTCAAGCAGTACTTGTTCCCTCTAGGGGTAGTGGGCAAAGGACCTATAAAGTCAATTTGGATTTGGGTCCAGGGACCCTCAATCCGTTGGTGCTGAATGGGAGCTTTGGGACCGGAGGGGTCAGCGTTGACCATGGCACAAGATAAGCAATTGTCAATCCACTGGTTAATGTCTTGCTTCATCTGGGACCACCAACTGGTTTCCCTAACTCTGTCCAATGTGACTCCTCCTCCACGGTGTCCCTGCTTGTGAACGAATTGGATCACGTCTCCATGGAGGTCTTTGGGCACTATCCAATGGTGCTGACCACTGGCATCGATGGCCCAAAATACTCCGTCTAGCTGTTCTATCTTAAAGCGGCCAGACTAGTCAGAGCCGTTTCTGGCCGATTCTGAAATCTCTGGGTCTCCCTTCTGAAGGGTACCCAAGTCAAACATAGGGGAAAGCAACAGCTGTTTGGGACTGACATTGAAGGCGGCGATGGGGGCCCCATCGTCCATCAAAGCCGCGTCCCTGGCAAGGGCATCTGCCCGGTTGTTCCACACACAAGTAGCCGTGCCTTTCTTTTGGTGCCCTCGGACATGAGCAACACATGTAGGGGCAGTTCTCTCTTCAATTTGGGCAGCAATACGAACCCATTTGTCCAGATGGGGTATGGGTTTCCCATCTGCAGTTTTCAAGTTGTTTTGGATCCAGATTGGAAGCCACACACTGGCTGCTTTAGCAGTCCAATCTGAGTCAGTGTAGATGGCTAATGGGCAGTCAAGCGGTTCGTGCTCTAAGATAGCCTTTAGAGCTTCTACTACCGCCGCTTGGCTAGAGTGGGGCCTGGCTTTTCCCTGTAGGGTGAAGGAGTCTGTGACACAGATCACTCCAAAGTCTGTCCGTGGGCTACTGTCCACGTGCATGGAGGAACCATTACAGAACCAACATGTAAAGCCTTGTAATTGAGCCTCTTCAAGAGAAGCTCCCCATTCGACCGGCCAATTAGTCTTGTACATAGGTGGTAAAGGACACTCATGCGTGGCTCCGGTCACAACTAGACCATAGGGAGCCAGTGGATCTTGTGGTTGTTTCTGGAAATCCACCCCACGTGACACCAGGGAAACAGTCCATTTGGCTATCCGAGCGTTGGATACCTGGCTGTTCTGGACCTTTCCAGATACAATGTACTTAAGCGGTGTGTGGGGGGTCTGGACAATCACGCGGGTGCCTCCAATCATAAATTCCCAGTGCGTTAGAGCGCAGACTAGTGCGAGGCATGTTTTCTCGCGGGGGGTTGAACTCCTCATGGGAGTTCAAATTGCGGGAGGCATATGCTATTACTCACTGAGTGCCGTTCAGTTGCTGCAAGAGGACTGCTCCTATACTCCTATCCGAGGTGGCTAGTTGTATGAGGAATGGTCTAGACATGTTTGGATGTGCCAATGCTGGCGCTTTCATAAGGTCCTCTTTTAACTGTGCAAAAGCCTGTTGTTGTGCAGCTCCCCACTCACGCTGGGCATTCTTTTTCAACAGGGCATATAGAGGCTTTGCCTTGGCAGCGAAAGACTCGATAAAATCCCTGGAGAAATTGAAAGTTCCCAGGAGCGAGCGAAGAGAATGCACATCTGTGGGGGCAGGTAATTTCACAATTACCTTGACTCTTTGTGCATCAGGAGTGCGTCTTTCTGCTCCTAGACAAAGACCTAGGTGTTTGACCTCTGTGGTCACCAACTGTGCCTTTTCCCTACTGGCTTTGAATCTGGTGTCTCTAAGGATAGCCAGTACTTCATGGGTAATGCCCCTAGTTTTGTCTTCCGAATCCGAATGGATGAGGATGTCATCCACGTAGGACAAGATGTGGGCTCGTGAGGCTGGCTGCAGCCTAGACCACATCTTGACCATGTGCGCATGGCAGATGCTGGGGCTTGAGTGAAAACCCTGAGGCATTCTTTTGAAGACGTACTGTTGCCCTCGGAACGTGAAGGCGAACTTATACCAGCACGCTTCGTTGTAGCGGTATTGAATGGAAGGCGTTAGCCAAATCCAATACGCTATAATATTTGGCACCAGCTGCAATAGCAGACAAGATCTCATTGTATCTGGCCATGACTGGTGCTACGGGAGGAGTGACAGAGTTCAAAGCTCTGAAATCCACCGTCATTCGCCACATTTTACCGTCGGTCTTGAGCACAGGCCACAAGGGCGCGTTACAGATGGACTGCATAGGAGTGACTATGTCCCACTGGACAAGTCCTTCAGTCGTCTTTCCTATGCTTTCCTCTGCCTCAGCAGGATACTTGTACTGCTTTTGCGGCAGGGGATCCTTGCCTTCGATTAACACACAAGCACCCTTCACCTTGCCACACTCAATTTTGTCTCTAATCCAAACTTCAGGGAACACTTGTACCCATGGGTGAGTAGCCACACACTGCACAGGGGCAGGGGCCTTAATAGCAGCACAGCGGTGTACTGCGGAGATCTCAGGGGGTCCCTGGTCTAATTGCCACAAAAAGCCGTTCGCGTAGTCCACTGTAAGCTTATTTCCCCAGAGGAATCTGATGCCCAAAAGGCCTTCGTCTTCCCCGCGGTTCTCACAAGCCCACAGTTTAAAACTGAACGTGTTGATGGACATAGGGACATTGGTCCATGCCTTAGCTTGATGTCCCCCCCCCCACCATATCCAGTCAACTGGACAGTCTCGGGGGTGGGCTCACCGTGTCTCACCAATTTGGGATGCAGCACATTCAGCGCTGCACCGGAATCCACAAGAAGGGTGGCAGGAGTCTTGTCCCTCTCGGTCCCAATGCCTGCCTTCACCCAGAACCTTCCCCACTTGTCTGGCTTCAGCCGAGCCAAGACGTTGCGGGGAAGCTTCCTGGACCGGGGGAACCCCTATTCCTGCAGGTCCAGGCTAGGATAGTATCGAGTCGGAGGAGGACCGTTGGTCACGGTGCTGATCGGCTGCTTACTTCCCGCCTGAAGCTGCTTCTCCAGGGCCTCGATAAGCTCTGATGTTGGCCTTTTGTCAAACTGGCTCATGTCCAGTCCGAACCTTCTAAGCATATTCCAGATCCTTACTCTGTCAGATGAGTACATCTGGGCTGTGGGGTCATAACCACCAGATGTCTCCCTAGGAGCACCAGTGTCCGGGGTTTGCTTTGGGGCTACGGGCGGCTGAGCGAAGTTCCCAGTCCTGCTGGGCGGACCGTGGGAATCCCTAGCCTGCCATTACCTATTGTCCTGTCTGGGAGGAGGGCGCGAGTTCCAATTCCCCTTGGGAATGGAATTCGGAGCCATCTTCCTATGTTGGGAATGGGGTCCATAGTTGGAGTATGTGACCTCCTGTATGGGCTCCCAGTTCCCTATGTCACGTCTATGGGATGTGGAAGGGGGCTTCAGAGACCCAGCCTCTCAAAACAGGTCAGCGACCCACCGGAGGTTGTTCCCGAATTCCTCCCAGCCAGTTGTTGCGGGGTCCACCAAGCCCAGGGCCATCTTGGTCTCATGGTTAAGACCTCTGTAAAGGAGAGTCTTAAACTCCACCTGATTGAAATTATACCCTCCTGTGGCTAAGGGGACTTTCTCAGCAAGGATGGCCAGAAGCTGCTTCCGCACCGCATAAGCTTCAGGGTTCTCTCTGGGACCCTGTTGCTCCATGACGTACAGAATGCTAGCGCTCTGCCCAGGCCACAAAATCCTAATTATCTCCCTCATCCACTCGTGAGCCTCCAGCCAGACTAACCCTCAGGCGGCCATGGCGGATTCAAGTGTGGGGAGTTCTGATGGTGACATGCACAGCCTCGCCAGCTGGGTCAAATCCTGGCTGTTGGCTGTGGGGTGTGAATGGATCACGGCATTCAGCCACATGATCCCAGTGGTCTTATTCAAAGGACCAAGCTGGTCCGCAATGGCTTTGGCTTCGGTGGCTCTCCAGGGGACCCGAGCCTCAATTGCTTGGGTCTCCTGCACCTCTGCCCTATCTACATCTCCTTCTCCCGAAGGGGCAATTCTCTTGGTCATTGACCGTGTTTCTACAGGCTGGACTGGGACCCCGTGGTCGTTCCAGTCTGGGTTGTGGGGAAGAGTGGCCAGAGCATCCTCTGGCAGTGGCTCTTCATGGGAGAACGATGGGAGCAGTTCAGGGCAGACCGCAGAGATCAATGCCCTTCGGGTGTTAAGCTGGCTCTCCAACACCTCAGTCTGTCTTTGGCAGGCCGCATGACTAACAGCCTCTTGCTGCTCCTTGACCTGCCCTACCATAAACTTGGCTGCAGACCTGGCATGAGCTAGCTCGGCTTCTAAACATGAGCTTTCTCCTCCCAAGTCTGAGCCTGCAGAGTGGCAGCACTCAACTTTTGTGCGGTGCTCTGCGCGACAGACGCGAACGTTACTTTGTCCGCACGCAGAGCCTCCATCTCCGCATGAAGCTGGGCATTCTCTTTCTCTGACTCCCCTAACTTCTCTCTGGTCTGTACCAGGGTCCTTGAGGCATCTCTGGCCGTCAGCCAAAGTCCCCATGCAGCCAAAGCATCCTTTGATGGCCCGAACTGGTTCTTTGACTGGCGCGCCTGAGCATACGCCTCCCTTAACATGGCAAAGGGATCTACCGTCTGGAAGCTTGTCTCCTTCCAGGGGTATTTCCCTTTGCTTAGCACCCACTTCTCCAACTTTCCTCTGACCTCCCTCTTGAGCATGAAGTCCTTCACTGCTACCTTACTGCCTTCAGCCATTCTAACCTTACACTAACACACAAGGGGACCAGGATCTGGAGGGACGGGTAGGATTACCGAGACCCCTGTGGGATTTTAGGGAAATGAACTCTGTGGAACTCAGCGAGGGAAGAGGTTTGGGAACCTAACTCCAGCCTGCCCAGAAAAAGTCACTTTTGTCTGACTAAGCCCGGCCTTCCACCTCGACAGCTTAGGGACAAAAGGACAAGGAAACGGTTCAGGGATTGGGAGAGTCACCTAGACTCCGGGGGAAACCTTCACGAGTACTCTGCCTGCCAATGAAGGGGGGAGACAAACCCGGTGGAACTTACAACGCTGCCCGGCCGAGCAGCAGGGGAAAAGGGGCAAGAAACCAAACCGAACTGTCCCACCTCGGGTAAAACCTTCTGAAACCCTATTCTAGGTCAGGATTCACCACCCGCACCTACTATGCTAGCAGTCAGGATGCACCCGAATTCAAATTTAGCCAGGACGCACCTGCGTTCTCTAAACTACAAAACGGGACGCACCCATGTCTCAAACTAAGGCGGGGAGGGATTTCTTCCCTAGGTGCTTTTTGCCTTGCCTAAGTTTTGCTTGCGTGTGGACTGTTCCTAGCACCCTAGCGCTTCAGATCCCAGCCCACGACAGACCCCAAGTTAGGGATGTGATTCCCAGGACAGCTTGTGCACACCCCTTGCTATCGGTCTTGATTCACTGCCTGAGAGCTAGTGACCAAGCCAGGGCGGCTGACATACACAAACCAAGGAAGAAAGGGGGACAGATTTCCAGCCCAGATAGAGTAGCTCCTGGAGCTCACACACAGAGAGTTCATGCACATGTGTTCCTTCCTAACAAAGCTCTAGAGACTTGACCGGCCGTCACCTAAGTCTATACCAGCCTGATTTGAGACGGTTCGCGACTCCCACTCAGATTAGGGGTACAGGGGCTGCCCGCATTACTCCACCACTCTGTTACCCTGATTTCTGGGGGTCCAGGGAGGGACACCTAAATGTGCTCTAACAATGGGGAGGGAATTAGCACAGAGCACAAGTTGGCAATGCGAGAAGCAGGGTAACGTAGCGAGGCTGATCATTTTCCCAGGGTTCCCAGCCTGGAATCCCTGACAGTTATTGTGATAGTGATTTCACTCAGGACAAATTAGACTGCAAATCAACCACAGGAATGGTCATGCTTTAAGCAGATACACTGGTAAAATAGAAAACAAAGAAACAAACTGCCATCACAACTTCAACAGCAGAAGGACAGGTTGCTTACCTGTAACTGGAGTTCTTCGAGTGGTCATCTCTAAACTCACACAAGTGGGTCATGTGCACCTGCGCAGTACTGACTACGGAAACTTCTAGAGCTCTAGGCCTAGCATTTTGGTGGGAACCCCACCCTCTTCCCCTGCAGCTATAAAAGCCCGCCTGGTGCCCGCGTACTCAGTTCCTTGACCGCCGCAAGGTTCTGGCACAAAGGAGAAAGCAGGACACGAAGAGGGGAGGAAGGGCGGGATTGTGTGAGTTTACAGATGACCGCTTGAAGAACTCCAGTTACAGGTAAGCAACCTGTCCTCCTTCTTCATGGTCTCTGTAACTCACACAAGTGGATGACTGGCAAGCTTACATCATAGGAGGTGGGAGTGTCATGGAACTCCTGTAGGACAGCACCCAATGGCAATATTGAAACCAATGCTAGGCACAACAAGCCAAAGTGGAGAGAGCATAATTACCCAGAGTTCATAATGCTGTGGAGGATAACACTGCTCTGCCAAAGGCAACATCTCTAGAGGTTCTCTGGTCAATACTATAATGAACTGCAAAGGTAGCAGGATGTGACCAGATTGCCACTTTGCAAATGTCCTGTAGAGGTACGCCTCTAAGGAAAGCTGCGGAGGCAGAGAGAGCTCTGATGGCGTGACTCCTCATGTGAGAAGGTGGGGCTCTCCCTGCAAGGAGAATGTGGAGGCTATCCAGTTGGAGAGACACTGAGAAGTGGAGGCTATTCAGTTGGAGAGACACTGAGAAGAGAGTGGAAGACCTTTCTTAGCAGAGAAGTAGCAAAGAAAGAATCTCTGAGATTTCCTAAACTCCGCAGTACGTTGGACATAGAAGGCCAAAGCCCTTTGTGTGTCTAGTGTGTGAAGGTTGCACTCTAGGTCAGAGATGGGGTTAGGAAAAAAAGAGAAAAGGAGTATGTCCTGGTTAAGGTGAAAATCAGAGACAACCTTGGGAAGGAATGTGATGTCTGGCCTTAGGACTACCCTGTTATGGTGAAAAAGGAGGTATGGTTTGTCCACTCTCAGTGCACACAGTTCACTAACATGCCTGGCTGATGTGATTGCAACTAAGAAGGCAGTCTTCCAGGAAAGGAGGCGAAGGTCAGAGGTAGCCATGGGTTCGAAAGGACGCTTGGAGAGCTGTGAGAAGACCAGGGACAGGTTCCAACCTGGTGTAGGAGGACAAACAGGAGGGTGAAGATGTTTATAGCCCTGAAAGTACCTGCACACCAAGGGATCTTGAAAGCAATGAGTTTTGGGCTGGAGACAAAGCCTCCGAAAGGTCAGTACTTTAGATGATTGAGTTATAGCCAGATTGTCAATAGAGTAGCCAGTATGCAAACGCGGAGTGCTTGAGCATTGTATAGTCCACGCATCAAGCTGCCTGGGTGGGGCAGGGGATCTTTTGTAAGTAGCGTGCATACATAATGTGGTACTTGCCTTGAGGTCTCCAGAAGCTGCATTCGGCAATGACTGGCCTGCCTAGATCAGGATGTGAATGGTTCAGCTATTGTCGGCCACGCCTGTGTGCGTGCTTGTCCGGGGGCCTCGCAAGCACATGGAGAGGAATGGGTACAGAAGACCAAATTATTGATATCAAAATGATATCTTAATATCCCACAAGCTTGGGCTAGAAACAGAGGTAACACAGCTGTGTCCTAATTAACAAGCTCTTCCCATACAAACACTGCCAGAGGCCTAGACTTTCCTCTTGCTTCCTGTACTGGCTGCTGAAAGTATTGCCTTTTCATGCTTCTGGGGTGTTGCCGCTGAGATGGGACCTGTCTGGGTCCTGGGAGTCTGGGTCCTGGGGCAAGGGCATAACACCTCCTCCATATCAGCATCAGCTAAAAGAGAACTCATCATAGTCTACAACACTCCCAAATTATGTTCCACAGGTTCATTCTCCTGAGCAGAAAAGGTGGTTGTCTTTCTGTGAAAAATGCCCATTTTTTCAAGCCAACACTGAAAACTTTCAGCAAGAAATCCCCCACCTCGGTCAGATTGCAAGGCTGTCACTTTGTGGCCAAACTGATACCCAACATAGGCACACCAATTTTTGAAGATATCAAATACCTCAGATTTCTGTTTTAGCAGATAACAAAATGTATACCTACTAAAATCATCAACTAAAAGCAAAATATATTTAGCCCCTCCTTCAGACACACAAAAAGGTCCTGCAGGATCCCCGTGAATGAGCTCAAAGGGTCTTTTAGACTCTCTATCACTCCATCTAGGGAGGAGGGAGGAGTTGGACTTAGGTTGCTTACACACAGCATAATCAAGGAACACATTGCATTGTTTCACATTGCAATCTCTGCGTACCTCAGGCAACCCTTTAAGGAATTTAAAAGTAGTGCATCTGTGAAGCAAATGCACACAATTGTCATGATAGGGTTTGTTATCCAGAGCCATTTGAGTGTTAGCCCATTACATGAACTAGTAGAGCCTATCTTTAAGCTCACCAGTGGCACACACTACGCCATTTTATAAATATGTTTTTATTTTAAAAATAAAATTGTATACAAAAAAGAAGGATGAGAATAACATATATCATAAAGGTTGTAGCTAATCAATACAACAAAATTAGATATTTTTCAAGGTGTGTGTATATGTGTGTGTGTGTGTGTGTGTGTGTGTGTGTATATATATATATATATATATATTTGATTCTTATTAGAACACCACCACTATAATTATGATCTATAGTACTATATATATGTGTGTGTGTGTGTGTGTGTGTATCTATATATCTATACACACACATGCACATACATACGTACATACATATTTATATCATGTAATAAATACACTTATTTCTTTGACACCAATTACCACTATGTGAGATTGTGGTTAGCCCTTTGGAATTTTACATTATAATCACTAACCTGTATCCAATTATTCCATCTTTCCACCTATTAGCTTATTTTGTAACATATTATATATGTATCAACAAAATAATTTAACTGTATACATATTTGCTATGTACTTTTTTCTGTAGTATTTTACAGCTGATCATACACACTACATCATTTTTGTAACCTTACAGGTAGTGTCTGTGAACAGGATTTCACACTCAGTTTTAGCCAGAGGACTAAATACGCTAATACATCAGAGGACAGGATCAAAATGCAAAGTGACCTTGACAGATTGGAGAGCTGGGCCAAAGCTAACAAAGCTAACAAAATGAATTTCAGCAGAGAGAAATGTAAGGTCCTACACTTAGGCAGAAAAAATGAAATGCACAAATATAGGATGGGGGACATGTGGCTGGATAGAGGTACGTGTGAAAGGGATCTAGGAGTCTTGGTAGATAACAAGCTGAACATGAGTCAGCAGTGTGATGCAGCAGCCAAGAAAACCAACGCGATTCTTGGTTGTATCAATAGGAGTCTGGCGTCTAGATGGAGGGAGGTAATGGTACCACTCTATTCTGCTTTGGTTAGACCTCATTTGCAATACTGTGTCCAGTTCTGGGAACCTCAGTTCAAGAAGGATATCGACAAGCTGGAATATGTCCAGTGGAAGGCAACCAAAGTGAAGGGTCTGGAAGCCATGTCCTATGAGGAGCAGCTTAGGGAGCTGAGTATGTTTAGTGTGCAGAAGAGAAGGTTAAGAGGTGACATGATAGCCATGTTTAAATATTTGAAGAGATGTCATGTTGATGAGGGAGCGGGCTTGTTTTCTGCTGCTCCAGAGACTAGGAGAAGGAGCCATGGATTCAAGCTGCAGGAAAGGAGATTCCACCTGAATCTCAAGAAGAACTTCCTGACGGTCAGAGCTGTCTGGCAGTGGAATATGCTGCCTGGGAGTGTGGTGGAGTCTCCTTCTTTGGAGGTTTTTAATCAGAGGCTGGATGGCCATCTGTTGGGAATGCTTTGATGGGTGTTCCTGCATAGCAGGGGGTTGGACTGGATGGCCCCTGTGGTCTCTTCCAACTCTATGATTCTATGATTCTTCCCTGGCTTCTCCAAAGCTTCTTACAGCCAGAAGCTTCCATTACAGTTGATCTTATCCAGATCAGGCAATCACAGCACTCCACGTGGCTGCTACAAAGGTCCTCGGCTCCCTTGTAAATCATAGGAGCCTTATCTTGACCGGAGTTATTCTCCTGTCAAGTTTTCAAGCCTTGAAATCTGTGCTCGCATCCATCTTGATTGATGGGTGCTACTGTACAACCTCCATCACTCCTCACCAAATAGGAAATCCCATTTGTGAAGGTTATCAATGAAATTTCCCATGAGCACAAGGAGGTGTGGGTGTACCTAAATGACGTGTTCACTTATAGCCACACCTCTAAGCAACATATAGCACTGGTGAGGAAAATGTTAACCAAGCTGTTTGCTAACAATCTGTATGTAAAACTGTCCAAATGTGATTTTCATACATACAAGCTAGATTATCTGGGGTAAGGAGATGGGTCTTTGGAAGTGGGAGCCTCCACAGACCTTCAAACAATTGCAGAGTTTTCTGGGACTTGTCAACTTCTACGCGCAGTCCCTGTTACCCAGCCCATGTCACCCTGTCACTGATAGATCTGCTAAAAAACAAAAAGAACAAAAAGAAGGTGGGGGGGGGACTCTCTGAGAAGGCCAAACCCAGTGCTATAATGAAATGGACCCTAGAATGCCAACAAGTATTCAAAGAATTAAAATAATTACTCAGTTCAGAACCCATTTCAAAACACCCTGACCCAGCCAACCCATTCATAGTCCAGGTCAACACCAGTAATTCCACCATGGGAGTGGTCCTTTTGCAAAAAGATGAGGAAGGCAAATTGAGACCGTGTGCCTATCTGTCTAAGAAATTTGACAAGGTGGAAATTTAACTGGCTGATCTGGGAGAAAAGGGTGCCTGTCATAGAAAGAGCATGGGGTTAACAGCCAAAGAACTGGGCCACCCCATTATATTTGTACGGATGGATGGTAGGGAGATGCAAGGGGTGCTAGTTAAACATCAAAGCTCTCTGGTACGGTTGGGGATGAGAGCACATTGGGTGACCAATTTGTGTTAGCTCCCACTGCTCAGTACCTAGTGGTGTTGAGACCAAATTGATTGAAATTGTCAGAATTCAGCTCCCAGCCCATGCTTAACTGCCAGCAAGGGAAGGGAAGCAATAGTACTTACCCAAGAGGAGGAGGCAGTGGGGAGTGTCCACTGCTAACAAACAAGTAGAAATGCTGAGCTGAGCCGAAGTCAAGGTCAATTCCAAAAGTCAAGAATGCCGAAGGTCAGTCCAAAAGGCCTAGAAAGCTGGAATACAAGGGCTGTGGGAACTTGAGTAGTGATTTGCTACAAGCTAGCCATGCCAACAGACTTATATAGCCAAGGAGGACAGGTGTTACTCATCATTGTTCTGTTTTCTCAATCTCACCAAAACAGCTTCCCTCAGAGCTGCTCTCTTTTGTCTCCTTTGTGACTGAAGGGTGGAAGTAAAGATGGCTCTATTTCCCCTAAATCATTGCTGGTCCCTTCCCCCTCTATCATGAGCTACAACTCCATCTCAGCTTGTCTTTGAGCTGGTGGGGGCATTGGCAAGGCAGTCTGTTCTATCACTGTCTCTGTCTCTGGCACAATCAATTATCACAGAAGTTCCACAACTCCCATATTCAATGAAGCAATGGAACAATTTGCTTCTCAGAGTAGGGGTGTCACAGACATGTGTGAGACAGATGCCAGCTCAAGGGGGAATCCTCAGTTGACAAGTATCTGGTGACAAAACTGTTACTGAGATGTTGGGGAGGGGTGAATACACTAATTTGCTGGATATCTCTTCCAAGCATGAGTGTAACCAACTGCCTTGTCAGGAAAAAGACTGTGCTGTTGAATTGGAACCAGGGGCCGCTCTCTCAAAAATCAAGTTATATGCTATGTCACCCAGAGAAATGGAAGTGCTAAGTGAATTCATAAACAAAAATTTAAAAAGAGGGTTCATTAGGCCAACGTGGTCATTCATGGTCATACTTATGTTTTTTTGCAAAAAGAATGATGGATCACTTAGGCTTGTCATGGATGTCAACACTTCTAACCAATACCCCATCACTAATGAAGTATTTGTTAGCTCAATTAGTTACAAACAAGATCTTTACTTAGTTCAACTTAAGAAATATGTATTACAGAATCTGCATTCAGGAGTAAGATACCTCATTTTATAATAATTTTCTTGCAGAACATAGCAGAGTATGTTTCTGATTTCTTGTGTCCATAACCTTTCCCATTGATTCCCACTATCAAAGCTTAGCAAGAGTTCATTGCTTCTTCGCTTGAAGCCCTCCTGAGTCAGTCTGCCTGTCCACAACATCCAGGTGGGTTTGACATCTTGAGGGAGTAACTATAAGCACTATTGAATTGCACGCTCTGTCTTGATGATTTGACAATAAGAACTTGGCAAACAAGGGTGTTGACGTAGATTTTACCAGGGGACTTTAAAGGCAAAGCCCGGTTTTACTTTTCCCAATTTGACTCTCTAGATTATCAAGTATGGAGGGTGAGAGAGCTGCTGCGGTCACTAGCCACAGCTGTGGCATGTTTCTTTTCCTGCCACAAGATGTTGTTGGGTACACCTGCAGCAAATGCAAGCTGGTGGCCCTCTTGGAGGAGAAGGTTCACCAGCTGGAGGCCCATGTTTTGAATCTTTGGATTATTAAGGAGGGTGAGGAGTTCTTGGATAGGGCTGAGAGTACCTTTTTTAAAACAGAGTACAGGGAGGAGCTAGTGGATAAGGAAGTCAGTTCACAAAACTGGGAGACAGACGCCTGGAGGAATGCGACACGCAGGAGTAGAAAGGCAAGGTACCAAACAGAGACTCTCAAACTACAGAATTGCTTCGAACTTTTCAACCTTATTAATGACAAAGTGGAACAGCAGGAAGAAGTAATGGAACATCACGAAGAGGAAATCCAACATCAGCAATGGGAACTCTGACACCAGCAGGATGAAATCCAACAGCAGCAGGACCAACTGTCTCAGCTTGAACAGAATGTTCAGGTGGCTGTGGAAGAATCTGCTCATTGAGTAACCCTGGACAAGCCTCAGAGGAGACAAGTTCTGATGGTTAGCGACTCCTTCCTGAGAGGAACAGAAATGAATATTTGCAAACCAGACAGGATCAATCGTGAGGTGTGCTGTCTCCCTGGGGCCAAAATCAATGACAAAACAGAAAGGCTAACAAGACTGGTCAAGCCCACTGACCGTAACCCCCTCCTTTAAGTTCATGTCAGAACCAATGACACTGCAAGGAGCAGCTTTCACCACATCATGAAGGTTACGAGATTATGGATAGGAAGCTGAAGGACCTTTGTGTGCAGGTTATCATTTCGTCTCTCTTCCCTTTGGAAGGACATAGCCCACAAAAGGAGAGAAGAATAGTGGAGGTCGACAACTGGCTCTGAAGATGGTGCTGCAGGGAGCAATTTGGGTTTTTGGATCACGGTCTCCATTTCCACAAAGATGGTCTTCTGCACCTCACAACCATCAGCAGGAACGTTTTTCCTAACAGTCTCACAAAACGGATCAGGAGGTCTTTAAACTGAGTTTGACTGGGGAGGGAGACATTATTATTCAGAGCTGGGGAAAATAGGCCTAATAATCTAGATAGAGCAGGCTAAGTAGTTTAATCTGGGAAGCGAAGTTGAGAGCATTGGGGTAAGAATTAAAGGAGCAAGAAACAAAATGGTTGTGATTGTGGGGGTTTGCTACAGGCCTCTGGGCCAGCCTGAAGACTTGGATGGTGCCTTCCTGGAGCAGATGACCACACATTCAAAAAGGAGAGATGCAGTGTTAATGGTAGATTTCAATTATCCTGATATTTGTTGGCAGTCAAACTCTGCTAAGACCACAAGATCCAACAGGCTCCTCACTTACTTTGCAGACAATTTCATGGTCCAGAAGGTGGAGGAGGCGACAAGGAGATCAAGTATTTTGGATCTGATCCAGACCAACTGGGATAACCTTGTTGTTGAGGTGGTGGTGGTGGGATCCTTAGGCGGGAGTGACTATGCTCTGTTGGAATTTTTCATTCAGTGGGAAGGAGAAGCCAAGCGTAGCCAGACATGCATTCTAGACTTTAAAAAAGCTGATTTCTGTAAACTGAGGGAGTTACTTAGTGAAATTCCGTGGTCAAGAATACTGAAAGAGAAAGGAGTTCATAATGGATGGGAGTTTCTTAAAAGTGAGATATTGAAGGCACAATTGAGAACTGTGCCAATAAGGAGGAAAAATGGCAGGTGTCTAAAGAAACCAGAATGATTGATGAAAGAACTCTCAGCTGAGCTAAGTGTTAAACATGTATCGGAAATGGAAGAATGGTGAAACCACCAAAGAGGAATTCAAGCAAATAGCCAAGATATGTAGGGAGAAGGTCAGAAAACCTGAAGTGTAGAATGAACTCAGGCTTGCCAGAGAGATTAAAAACAATAAAAAAGGCTTTTTAAGATATCTCCACAGCAAAAGGAAAAACAAGGAAATGATAGGGTTGCTGCCTGGAGAAGATGGCCAATTACTAACAGAGGGAAGAGAGCAGGCAGACGTACTCAACATCTTCTTTGCCACAGTTTTCTCCCAAAAGGATAGAAGTATTCAACTTAGGTGGGTGGGGAGCAGGTGGGGAAGGAGGGGAAATACAGCAAAGAAGAAGTAGAGAAGTAGTACAGGAATATCTGGCTAAACTAGATGAATTCAAGTCTCCAGGGCCAGATGAATTATATCCAAGGATATTAAAAGAATTGGCAGAAGTCATTTCTGAACCACGTGCAATAATCTTTGAGAACTCTTGGAAAACATGAGAAGTCTCCGCAGACTGGAGAAGGACAAATGTCATTCCCATCTTTAAGAAGGGAAAAAAAGAGGACCCAAATAATTATCACCTGGTCAGCCTGATGTCAATACCAGGAAAGATCCTAGAGCAGATCATTAAACAGTTGGTAATTACTTAGAAATCTAAGCCTCAAGCACTAAAAGTTAACATGGATTTCTTAGAAATAAGTCATGCCAGACTAATCTTATCTCTTTTTATGATAGGGTTACAACCTTGACAGATGAAGAGAATGCTGTAGACATAGCATATCTTGATTTCAGCAAGGCCTTTGACAAAGTTTCCCATGACATTCTTGCAAAAGAAGCTTATAAAATGCAGACTGGGAAGGGCTACTGTTAGGTGGATTTGTACTTGGTTGACCGACCAAACCCAAAGGGTGCTCACCAATGGCTTCTCTTCATCCTGGAGAGAAGGGACCAGTGGGGTGCCACAGGGTTCTGTCCTGGGCCCAGTGCTCTTCAACATCTTCATCAATGACTTGGATGAAGGAGTAGAGAGCATGCTGATCAAATTTGCAGATGACACCAAATTGGAAGGAGATGCTAATACTCCAGAGGACAGGATCAAATTCAAAAGGACCTTGACAGATTGGAAAGCTGGGCCAAAGCTAACAAAATGAATTTCAACAGAGAGAAATGTAAGGTCCTACATTTGGTCAGAAAAAATGGAATGCAGAAATATAAGATGGGGACGTGTGGCTGGATAGCAGTACATGTGAAAAGGATCTAGGAGTCTTGGTAGATCACAAGGTGAACATGAGTCAGCAGTGTGATGTGGCAGCCAAGAAAGCCAACATGATTCTTGGTTGCATCAGTAGGAGTATAGTGTCTAGATCGAGGGAGGTAATGGTACCACTGTATTCTGCATTAGTTAGACCTCATTTGGAATACTGTGTCCAGTTCTGGGAACCTCAATTCAAGAAAAATATTGACAAGCTGGAGCGTGTCCAGAGGAGCGTGACTAAAATGGTGAGAGGTCTGGAAGCCCCGTCCTATGAGGAGCAGCTTAGCGAGCTGCATATGTTTAGTGTACAGAAGAGAAGGTTAGGAGGGGACATGAGAGCCATGTTTAAATATTTGAAGGGATGTCATATCGAGGAGGGAGTAGGCTTGTTTTCTACTGCTCCAGAGACTAGGAGAAGGAGCCATGGATTCAAGCTGCAGGAAAGGAGATTCCACCTGAACCTCAGGAAGAGCTTCCTGATGGTCAGAGATGTCCGGCAGTGGAATATAATGCCTCAGAATTTGGTTTAGTCTCCTTCTTTGGAGGTTTTTAAGCAGAGGTTGGACGGCCATCTGTTGAGAATGCTTTGATGGGTGTTCCTGCATAGCAGGGGGTTGGACTGGATGGCTCCTGTGGTCTCTTCCAACTCTATGATTCATAGATATTGAATATCCAAAATTCTTTGCCCAAGTAATAATGTATTCCTTCACCTGCTCTTGTTCTGTCTCCATTTTCAACAGAAGTTTACATAATTATACAATCAAATGTTTCTCATTATCACATAACAAAACTTCCAAATCTGATTTGGTTGTTTCAAAGTTTCTGTTCTTTTTGTCTTCAAGTAATGTTAGGTTATATTGCCTGCGTGAGAACCATTGTATTGAATAAACTTTTTCATGGTTGGATTGTTTTCGTCTCATTGTCTTGCTCTGGTTTCCTTAACAAATCATAATAGGTTATCCATATCTGGTCTGTTCTCATTTCTGTTCCATAGAAAGTTTCTTGTGGTAAATCCATGCCATCATTTTATAGTACAGATGGACACAAGAAACACATCAATGGGGGCTGTGCTGTTGCAAAAGGATGAGACAGGTAATTTGTAATCCTGTGCATATCTGTCCAAAAAGTTTGACCAAATCAAACTCAATTGGCTAATTTGCCATTAAGAAAACACTGGAGGCATGGAGGCATTTATTAGAGAGGGCTTCATGCCCCTTTGAAATTTGGACTGACCACCGAAGTTGATAGCACTTCAAATACCATAATGGCTCACTGCCAAGCAGGAACACTGGGCCATTTTTTAAAAAGTTTGTAATAAAGCATCTACCAGGAAATAAATATTCCTATCTGATGCCTTGTCTTGTTTAGATGTCATATCATGTGAAACGCCAGAAGTAATAGCTGCTATGTTTATCCCTGAGCACCTGGGGCTAGCATTTACCACACTCAGTCAAAGCAAAACCCAAGAAAGGGTGAATGGGGACCTACATCAACAGTCAAACTAGTTCTAGGAAGTGGTGCAACAGGACAAGTGGAGAAAAGAACACGAAAAAGAATTAAATGAAAATGAGTGGTGATGGTATAAGAACGATAAGTTGTATGTCCCCAAGCAAATGCATGCACAGGTATTGCAGCACTGTCACGATGTTAAACTAGGAGAACATTTGGAGTTTGTGAACACTTTCCATTTGATGCACCGAGACTGTGGCCAAAACTTTGGGAAGATGTGGAAACATATGTATGAGGCTGCCCCATACATGCACAGAGCAAACAGGCGAGGGGTGAATGAAAGGGGTTGCTACAGCCATTGGCAACCCTACTCTATCCATGGGCACACATCAGCATGGACTTCATAACTGACCTACCAGAGAGTAACCAAAAGACTGTAATTTGGGTGATTACAGATTTATTTTCAAAGCAGTTTCATTTTGTAGCATGTAAAGCCAACAGCCACACAACTTGCCAAATTGTCTATAAAGCACATATACAAATTACATGGGATCCCTTTAAAAATAATTACAGACAGATAGGGGAACTCAATTCACTTCACAATTTTGGAAAGCATTCATGAGATTATTGGAAATGTAACAGAGACTGAACACATTCCATCACCCAGAAACAGATAGATAAACTGAGAAAGTAAATCAAATCTTAGAACAATACTTGCACTGCTACATTAACTATCAACAAGATGTCTTGTCCATTTGTCCTGTTGCACACATTATTGCCTTTTGCAGAAATGGTCCACAACAATGCAGTCCACCAAAATACAGGACATGCCCCCTTTGAAATTGTGTATGGTCAGCCACTAAGGCATTTACCACCCCTCACGGTCATCCAAACTGCCCCATTCCCATATCTGATTGGGCAGCCAGTGTTAAAGCAACATGGCCCATGATTATCCATGCCCTAGAACATGCCAAAGCAACTTACAAAAGAAGTATACAAATTGAAAGTGGGACAAAGGTTGGGACATTAAAGCAGGGAGCAAGGTCTACTGATCCACCAAATTTTTGAAATGTCCACAACCATCCAAAAAACTGGGGCTCAAATATGTGGAGCAGTTCAGGGTGCAGTGATTGATCAATGAGGTCACTGGAAAATTGGAACTTCCCAATAACTATAAACAAATTCACTCTGTGTTTCATTTCAGCCTGTTGAAACCTGAGACAGAACCAGGAAACTTGAGACACAAGGACAAGCCATCTCCCTCTCTGATCATGTTGGGACAAGATCAACATTTTGAGATTACAGATATTCTAGATTCCAAAAGGAAACAAGGACAACTGCAGTATTTTGTTCAGTGGTGACATTTGTCTGCCAGTGAAAGGGAATGGGTGGATGCACATCACATTAGGGCACCTTGTTTAATAAAATAAAAAAATTCACAACACCTCTACACACAAAGCAGGGTAGGAAAGGAGAGTTGTTGGGAGGGGGAATGTGAGGGATTCAGCTCTGTCATGAAAGTATTTTGCCTTTTTGCTTAGCTAGGCTTTAGAGATAGATTACCTTGTAGTCACAATGTAACCAATGTAACCAATGTTAATTACTGGATGTAACAATGGATTGAATATTAATCAATCTGAAACAATGTATTGCTTTTCAATGGTGGGTAAGGTCTAGGCTGGGGATCAAAGGCTTCAGGTATGAAGTTGTAACACCCAGGGGCATCTGGTCAGTAGAAAGGGGAAACATCAAGGACAGACAACGCAAGATCCCAGGAAGGCTCCTGTTCTTCAGGTTGAACAGATAAGAAACCTGGGAAGATGTTAGGATACCAAGATCAAAGTATGTAAACGTCCACCTTTCCTGGGAACCATTAGAGATTTGGGAAATGGGATGATGCTTATGACCCAATCAAAACTATTTGCACAAAATTATCTCGTTTTATATGACCTGATTGCTAACCAGTGTACGTTTTCAAGCTGGTATGCTTTAGTTATATCTCAATAAAGTGCTGCTGCTAAATTCTGAGTGTTTCTTAGGGGAAACTAGTTAGCCAGCACTTGACAATCAGGATCACATGCAGCATGGCTATAATTCAACCTTACATAGTACAATACATGGTTATACATTCTACAAGCTGATGTAACATATTTCTCCAGCAAGGCATGTGACATTTAATAGATCTCTAAACAGAATCAGCTCTAACAGAACCCTGTATCAAAAGCAATAAGAACACAATCTTCTTCATCATCATCTAGCATACTGTGGCAATAGACTCACTTCATATTTCACTCTTTCAACAATCATTCAAATTACATGCAAGGTTTAACATATGATGACATGTAACACATGATGGGAATCCAAGCCTTTTGCTGTTCCGAGATGATCATTTATCACAACAATGTAGCATACATTTCCAGCACGTGATTTCCAGCTTTATACCAGCATATAGTATCCACAAGCATAACATGTCCAAGAAGCATTCATCATAATGAGATAGTAACATTTTGAAACACAGCAAGTAACAAAGCTGCCCTGACAAAAATCACAGTGACCTCATTGTGGGTGCTATAGGCCCTCCAGCCAGACTGAAGTTTTGGATGATAGTAGTAATGGGAGAATACATCCAACCTTATATTTGTTGTTTCTCAGCCAAGAAAGTCCTCACCAGCCTTTCAAACAATTTCAGTGTTCAGAAGGTGAAGGAAGCAACATGAAGATCACGTATATAGAATTTGAATCTAACCAATAGAGATAAACTGGTCAATGGGGTGGAAATAGTGGGACCCTTGGGTGGGAGTGATCCTCTTGGGATTTGTTACACAGAGGGAAGGGGAAACACACTCAGGACTTCAAGAAAGCTGATTTCAGTAGACCTAGGGAAATAGTGAGATCCCATGGTCAGAAATGCTCAAGGGAAGAGTGTTCATGATGCATGGAAATTTCTTAATTGCAAACAGTTCCAATGAAAAAGAAAAGTTAGAAGTATCTAAAGCAATCAATGTGTATATATAAAGAACTTTCAGATAAGCTGAGATTTTAAAATGTATAAAGATGTATAAAAAATGAAAGAAGTGAAAAATCACCAAACAGGAAAACAAATTGCCAGTATTTATAGGGAAGAGTCCAAAAATCTAAAATTCAGAATGAACTCAAGTTTATTAGAGAGGCTAAAAACAGTAAAAGGAGGGGCAGTTGCATGTGTTTAGAGGACAGATTATGGAGGAAAGTAACGTTAGCACCTCCTAACCTTCATTTTGTGTGTTCTGTGCGCCATTTTCAGGTCTGTGTACTTCGTAGTTGTTAGGGTCGGTAAAAAGCCCCTAAACTACCTACCCTGAGTAGGTGGTTCAGCAAGGTTAGCTCCCTGCAAGACTCACAGGCAGTGTGTCATTTGGGTTGGCAACAGATTATTTGGGCATCTTGTGTGTTGTGTGTGGTGACAGTTGGCCCTTGGTTTCAGAGCTTTGCCTGGACTTGGAGGAGGTGCCCCTCAGTCCAAAAAGGCAGCAGTAAGGCAAGACTCAGTCAGGATTAGGATCTTTCATCCCCCATTGCTAAGCCAAGCAGCAGCAAGTTCCTTTAGTGTTCCACTTCCCCCTTAGCAGCTCTGCTTGGTGCAGACACTGAGGAATCCCCCTAAGGACCTTGGTGATCTCCCTATCCCTGAGTGCTTGGCCTCATTTGTCCCCAGTTGTGAGGGTGTGTCCTGGTCAGTGGAACTCAAGAAAATGTGTGTGGGCATCCTCTTATCTAATTGGAAAAGCCGTGGAAGGCATTTGTGTGTGAGAGAGAGTGTGCTAGGAATACATTTTCTCATGTTAGTAACTATTGAATTTCTAATTGGCAATCCAATTCACCACCATTTTCAAGGAACAAAACAAATTGGATAAATTGGAAAAATGGGTTGTTGGAAAAGGAAGCAACCCCTGAAAAGAGGGATCTTTAAAACATCGGATCCGTTCAGCACCTTGCATGGTGCATATCATATACAATATAAAAAGTAACCTTTTAGCCCCTCCAAAGAAATGATGGCCACTTGGGGGGTTCTGGATGATCCTAAGCGAGGCTTCAAGCACCATCCAGGAACTCTAAAAAAGGTTGAGAGGCAGGCCAAGAAATTAGACTCACTTTGGGCACAAAACAGCCTGCTGGCAGACAAATTGGCATTTTCATCTGCAGCACAGGAGACCATATCTTCATTGGAAAATGCCCAAATTCAAATCCAGGTGCTCCAGAACAGAGTACGCATCCTTGAAGAGGAGTATTCAACATGTACCCCCACTCTCCCTACAACCACAACTGAAAAGGGCGAGCCCCTCTCAATCCAGTCAAAACAAGATCTGTCACCAAGAGAAGTGGCAATGCATCCAATGAGGTCGCCAAAACCCAGGAGGTAGAAGAAAGGATCCCCTGGACAACTACTGCAAAATCATTGAGCAACAGCACCTCCTTGGCAGAGATCTCTTCATGCCCTTTTCAGAGCTGGGGATCCAAACAACAGAGCCTGGCAAAAGCACCTGCCCTGGAATACTTAGACTTGACTGAATACGCTTCCCCCACATGCTGTCCATCCAGTGAGAAATGAATGGCCATAGCAGTAGGCATAGTATCGCAGCAAGGTGGACTTGGCTACTGTCTTCCTCTCCACAGAGTTATACTGGTGTCAGGTCCCATTTATATTCCTTGGCAGGAATGCATGTTACTTGTGTTGATCTCGAGAGGAGCCAAGGAAACTCATGGCTTCGTCTCAGTAACCATCCTGCCAAGAAAAATGACACTTCATAGAATCATAGAATCATAGAGTTGGAAGAGACCACAGGGGCCATCCAGTCCAACCCCCTGCTATGCAGGAATACCCATCAAAGCATTTCCAACAGATGGCCATCCAACCTCTGCTTAAAAACCTCCAAAGAAGGAGACTCCACCACACTCCCAGGCAGCATATTCCACTGCCAGACAGCTCTGACCATCAGGAAGTTCTTCTTGAGGTTCAGGTGGAATCTCCTTTCCTGCAGCTTGAATCCATGGCTCCTTCTCCTAGTCTCTGAAGCAGTGGAAAACAAGCCCACTCTCTCCTCAACATGACATCCCTTCAAATATTTAAACATGGCTATCATATCACCTCTTAACCTTCTCTTCTGCACACTAAACATACTCAGCTCCCTAAGCTGCTCCTCATAGGACATGGCTTTCAGACCCTTCACCATTTTGGTCGCTCTCCTCTGGACACGCTTCAGCTTGTCAATAGCCTTCTTGAACTGAGGTTCCCAGAACTGGACACAGTATTCCAAATGAGGTCTAACTAATGCAGAATAGAGTGGTACTGTTACCTCCCTCGATCTAGACACCATACTCCTATTGATGCAACCAAGAATCATGTTGGCTTTCTTGGCTGCCACATCACACTGCTGACTCATGTTCACCTTGTGATCTACCAAGACTCCTAGATCCTTTTCACATGTACTGCTATCCAGCCACACGTCCCCATCTTATATTTCTGCATTCCATTTTTTCTGCCCAAGTGTAGGACCTTACATTTCTCTCTGTTGAAATTCATTTTGTTAGCTTTGGCCCAGCTTTCCAATCTGTCAAGGTCCTTTTGAATTTTGATCCTGTCCTCTGGAGTATTAGCATCTCCTTCCAATTTGGTGTCATCTGCAAATTTGATCAGCATGCTCTCTACTCCTTCATCCAAGTCATTGATGAAGATGTTGAAGAGCACTGGGCCCAGGACAGAACCCTGTGGCACCCCACTGGTCCCTTCTCTCCAGGATGAAGAGAAGCCATTGGTGAGCACCCTTTGGGTTTGGTCGGTCAACCAAGTACAAATCCACCTAACAGTAGCCCTTCCCAGTCTGCATTTTATAAGCTTCTTTTGCAAGAATGTCATGGGAAACTTTGTCAAAGGCCTTGCTGAAATCAAGATATGCTATGTCTACAGCATTCCCTTCATCTATTAAGCTTGTAACTCTATCGTAAAAAGAGATAAGATTAGTCTGGAATGAGTTATTTCTGAGAAATCCATGTTGACTTTTTTTTTGTCATTATTTTTATTCCTTGAATAAGTTAAAAAAAATTCAACAGAGATATAAATATCATTAAGAGAAAAGGGAAAAAAATGAAAAGATAATATACATATATGTATGATATCAAAGTGTAAACTTAGAATTATTTACAAATAGAGTAATTTTTTCCAAAACAAATTATTTCATAATTACATCTACTGGGTATATTTCACTATATTTTCATCTAAGAATTATACTTTATTAAATTACCATCATAGTGTAACTTGTACTTGATAATGTTTCCTGGGAATTTATGCATCATGTCTTAAAAGAATATGGCCTGTGAAAAGCCGTTTGTAAATGGATTGAAATGATTTACCAGGATCCCACAGCGAAGCTAATTATAAATGGAGATATAATGACAAGTTTTGGCATAAACAAGGGAGTACGGCAAGGGTGCCCCTTATCACCAATGCTATAGCTGTATTGGAGGCATTACTGATTGCAATAAATGAAGATTTACAGATATGTGGCTTGAGAATAAAGAATAAGGAAATAAAATATAAAGCTTTTGCCGATGGTGTAATTATATTTTTGGAGGAACCTCAAGATTCAATTCAGGTGTTGAAGGACATCTTACAAAAATATGGACAAATGGCAGGATACAAGATAAACAGAGAAAAGACAATGATGATGTCATTAAATATGACAAAAAAAGAACAAGCAGACCTGGAGAGAATATCAGGATATCAAATCACTAAGAAAGTAAAATACGTAAGTACCATAATCACAAACAAAAATCAAGAATTGTTTGATAATTACTTAAAGATAAGGAAGGAGATTAAATGTGAAATGGAAAGATGGGTGCATTTTGATTTGTCTCTCCTGGGAAGGATAAATGCTTTTAAAATGTCTCTATTACCAAAGTTTATGTTTCTCTTTCAGAACTTACCAATAATAGGAAGAGAAAAGATTTTTAAAGAATGGGAAAAAGAATTATGAAAGTTTATTTGGCAAGGGAAAAAAACAAGAATTAGGTTTAAAATATTACAAGATGCAAAAGAGAGAGGAGTATTTGATGTGCCATTGTTAAAAACCTATTATCAAGCATGCTGTTTAGATTTAATCAAAGATTGGATACATGTAGAAAATACAACATGTAAAGAACTGGAAGGAATTAATAATAGGTTTGGATGGCACGGATACTTATGTTACAATAAAATAACAGTGAACAAAGAGTTTAATAATCATTGTATTCGAAAGACATTATTGGAAGTTTGGTTACAAATAAAGCATAACTTCTATAGAAGACTTCCGATTTGGACTTCACCTCAAGAAGCACATAAAATTGCCCTGACAAAACAAAGAAATTTATTAACCAATCAAGATTTGTTGAAATGGGAAGCGCATAAGCCAAGAATGCACGCAGAAGAAGAATTAAAGGCTTTGGGACATGAATTTAATTGGTTCCCATGGAGACAACTTAAAGAGAGATTTAAAATGGACCTAACAGTGTAAGATTACCTTTTGAAGAGAAACTATGTATGAATGAAATGTAAATACGCAGACTCAACTGGAAAAAAAAAAGAACCCCTGTTCTTCAAGTTGATTCCTTGTTTTTAATCTGTAGTTACTTTCCTCTAATATTATGTCTTTGTAGCAAATCCATCTTTCCTGTGTAGCTTTCCATCTACCAAAGAGAGCTTCATGCGGGGAGATCGATTGCAGAATTTTCTTGTAGATTTTTCTTTTGAATTTTTGCCAAATATTTGTCAGAGATTTTCTTAAATAGTGATTTTGGAATTTTTTACTTTTTCTTTGCCATACCAGAGGTATGCATGCCAACGAAATCTTATGTCTGGACCTTCTGGCTTTAAGGTTCATTTATTTTCTAAGGTTATCCAGTCCATGATCCATGTCAAGCTGTTAGCGTAGTAATATAATTTCAGGACTGGAAGGACGCAACCTCCTTTTTCTTTCTGTTAGTAATTTCCATTTAATTCTTGGTTTCTTTCCCTCCCATACAAATTTAGAAAGATCTTTTTGGCATGGTTTAAAACACTTGTCATTTATAATTATTGGGAGGTTCTGGAAAAGAAAGTTTATCTTCAGAAGAACATTCATTTTAATGGCTGCGATTCATCCCAAAAATGATAGTTTCGGTTTGCTCCAATTCTGAATTTCTTTCTTGATCTCTTTCCAAACTTTCATATAATTATTTTCATAGAGTTCTGTATTATGTTTTGTTATCCAAATTCCCAGATATTTAATTTTCTTCTCTGATTTAAAACCAGATAATTCTAATAGCTCTCTTCTTTTTCTCTAAGATTTTTCATGATAACATTTGTCCTTTCTTTGTTTATTTTTAGGCCAGCAACTTCTCCAAATGTTTTTAATTTTTCCATTAGTTTACCAGTACTTTGTTTAGGATCTTCCAAAAAAAATAACCAGGTCATCTGCATAAGCTTTGAGCTTGTATTCTTATCCCTTGATTTTCACTCCTTTTATCCGTGGATCTTCTCTGATTTCTCTAGCTAATACTTCTAAAACCAGTATGAGTAGTAATGGGGAAATAGGAGACCCTTGTCTTATCCGTTTTTTATACTCTGAAAGGTTTTGTTTTTTCCCCGTTTATGATCAAGCATGCACTTTGTTCTTTATAAATCTCTTGAATCCACCCGATAAATTTCCACCCCAAGTCCATCCTTTGCAATGTTTCAGACATTAAATCCCAATTTACATTGTCAAATGCCTTTTCAAAATCTATAAAAATCATCGCCAATTTTTTTTATTATGTTTTTCAAAATGTTCAACCATATTTATTACAGATCTAATATTGCTTCTCAATAGTGTCTTTGGCCATTTTGATCATTGTGAATAAGGGATTGTAGTACTTTTTTAAACCTTTCAACTAAAATTGAAGTAAATATTTTATAGTCAATATTTAATAACAAGATAGGTCTATAGCTTCCTGGGTCTCTTGGGTCTTTCCGTTCTTTAGGAATTAAGGTAATATTAGCTTCATTCCATGATTGAGGTTTACCATTTACCATTATTTCATTGAATGTCGCTTGTGAAGGTAGTAGTAATTCTTCTTCGAAGAGTTTATAATATACTGCTGAGAAACCGTCTGGCCTGGGGGTTTCATAGTTTTGAGCTTTTGTATCACAGACAAGATTTCCATTATTGTAAAGGGTGAATTTAAAATGTTTCTCTGCTCTTTTGAAAGCTTTAACATGTCTTGTCTGTCCAGGTAGTCTTTTATAAGTTCTGTTCTGTTCTGTGGGATATTTTGCAAATCATATAGTTTAGTGTAATATCCTTTAAATAGCTTTTTTATAGATGCCTGATCAGCAAACGTTTTCTCTCCTTTCTTTACTTCAATTATATGTCTTTTTTCAGTCTCTTTCCTTAGTTTATAAGCCAACTATCTTCTTGGTTTGTTTGCTCTTTCAAATCGGTTTTGTGTTATTCTTTTAAGTTTTTTCTCTAATTGTAAAATATTCTCTGATTTAAGTTGCTCTTGTAAAAAATTAATTTCTTTTTGTATTGTTTCATTTGCAATATCATTTCGTAAATGCGTCTTCTTTGCTTTTTAGTTGGTTCTGGATTTCTTGGTGTTTTTGTTGTTGTTTTTTCTTCCATTCAGATCCCCATTTTATAAAGTAGCCTCTGATAATCGCTTTACTACTATTCCACATGATCTTCATCGGTATACGAGGTGTATTGTTTTCTTTAAAGTAATATTTTAAAATATCTTTAGCTTGTACATATTTGCTTTTCTGAAATAAGGAATCATTCAATTTCCAATTCCAGCTCTTCTTTTTTGTGTGCAGCTCTAATTGTATTGGATTGTGGTCAGATAAAAATCTAGGCAAAATTTCCATTTCTTTGATAGACGTATGTAGGTGTTTTGAGATTAAAAACATGTCTATTCTAGACATAATCTTGTGTAATTCTGAATAAAATGTAAACTCCTTCGAGCATCCATATTTGTGACCCTAAATGTCCAGTAGTGTAAGATTCCCGATTAAGTTAAAGAAACTCTCTGGGAGTTTGCCTTGATTTTTTTTAGGGGTTTTTGAGAGGATCTGTCAGTGGCTGGGCTTATAACTCCATTCATATCTCCCAAAAGAATATATTTTGCTGATGTCTTTCTTGGGTGTATTTCACAAGTTCTGCTTCAAGTATTCTGAAAAACCATTTTTAAATCTGAAAAATTAACTTCCACCCCTACATAATGACCTTGGGCATCTTAAAAAATTTATTCTGAGGGGAATTTTGAGTTAACATACATCACCACTCCCCTTTTCTTTTTGTAAAAGGCTGAGCAAAAAAATTTCCCCATTTTTGGATTTCTTAAATATTTAATGTCTGTATCTCAAATTGTAGTTTCTTGTAAGCAAATTATATCTGTTTTTCTTTTCTTTTCTAGGTAATGAAATAATTGTCTTCTTTTATAGTTAGAATTAATTCCTTTTATGTTCCAAGACTGAAAAGTGATAACCATTTTGATAAATCTTTATTGAATTATTGCTTCCTAGTTTGCTTCTTCTTCTTCAGTTTTATCATCTGTTTCTGAATCTACACCTCTCTCTTCTTGATCAGGGTCTTTCTCTCTTTCATCTTGAAATTGTTCTGAAGTCAGTTCACTGTCCTGTACAAGTTTTTCTTTTGTATTAGCATACTCAGTCTTTGATAGTTCTTGTTCTGTTTTTAATTTTTTGTAAAATTCTTTGGCCTTGTCTGGTGTAGTTATTTTATACCACGTCTGCTTGTAAAAAAGGGAGATCCCTTCCACTCTCTCCTGTTTGAAGTTTATCTATTTTTTTTGTAGAAAATGAGTAAAAAATTTATAATCTTGTCTTTTTTTTCAAAATGGAGTATAGTATGTCCTTAAAAAAATGTATTTCTTTATTAACAATCACCAGTGTATAATCATAGTTCTTCTGCAAAATTCTATCTTTTGTCCATGTTTTTGCAAAAGAAACTATCTCGTGGCCCGTTTTTTTCTTTAGCTAATCTTGAGCTTATTCTGAAGGTCTTATCAATGTCTGCTTCTAGTTTGTCTTCTGGGATTTCTATGTAGGATGCTAATAGAGGTATAATTTTCTTGTGTAAGTTCTCTTCTGTAGATTCAAGAACTCCTCTTAATTTTAAGAATTTCTCACGGTATCTTAGGTCTTGCATATTATCATCTCTTCATGATGCTGAGTTTGTCTTACTCTTCATGTGTCAGTTTCTAGTTGCTTTGTTTTATACTGAAGTTTCTGTATGTCAATTTTCATTGATGAAATGTCCTTATTAGCATTTCAATTTTTTTGCTTATGCAGTCCTTTCTTTTGTTATATCCATTTTTATTTCTGCCCTTACTTCCTTCATTTCTTGTCTTATTTTTTGCTTGACTTCCTGTTTAAAACTTTTGAATTCCTCTAGAAACTAATTAAAATCTAATGAACCTTGTGGCTGGTTAGGTAACAAACTGGGTAGAATATCAACTGATCTTCTTCTTCCTGTTGAAGTTTGTGATGATGATTTTGCTTCAGCTTGAATTGTGGCCTTCCTTTTAACTGTAGTCATTGTTGCCATTTTGTGTAAAATTCAGTTCTTTATACAATGTATTTTCCACCTAGTTTAACAACAAGTATAATCAATTTTCACTTAGGCCACTAGATGGTAGTATTATCCTGTAATTCAATACTTTTCCCCAATCTTTATGTTCTGGGAGCAGTCCAGGTTTGTTTTAATTCTGCTTATCTATGTTTACACAAGTTGTCCTTGACTAAGTTTAAGACATCGATAAACAACTTCTTCTTTTTTCCCCTCACCCTTTAGATATACTAAACAATCAGTATTCCTATTGTTGTACTTACTATACTATACTATAAATTAATTCAATATTTAAACAGCCTAAGCACCTTAATAGCAAAATAGCAAATAGCAAAACCTTAATAGCAAATCATATGAGCAAAACTAGGAATATTTTCATAGATACAGCAAAGTAAGAGAGGAAAGAAGAAGAAAAGAAATAAAATACAGTGGGATTTATAATTAATATCTAATAATTAATATCAATGTTCCACTCTCTTGAACACCACCTGAAAGTAGTCAAATAAAATTATATATTATCAATCAATTTTATCAATGTTCTTATACTAAATAAGTTATGTATGACTTATATTTTATAAATTATAGTTGTTTTAGTTCTCTTAAACCAGTTTAAGTCAGTTTTCTATAGCACTCTTTACTCACTGTAATACAATTAATTGAAACTGAATTATCTTAATTAACTTAGGAATCGTTAAGTTCATAAAGGTTAATTAAATTCATTGAGTTTAGTTGATGATAATCAATAAATAAGTCAGTATTCAAGTTCTCTTCAGGTTCTCTTCTTCTGCTGTCCTCTATTTTCTCTCCGTGTCTTCCTCCATCTCTATCTCTATCTCTGATTGTTTTACTACTGTTACGTTAATGTTTCTTTTTGTATCCAAAAGAGTTCCACTGATGTTTCTTTTTATATCCAAACTGGTCTTACTACAGCTTCTAGTGTTGATGAATGGATGCTGTTAGCAGCTCCCTCATGATTTTTTACATAATATTAATAATAAAAGTTAAGTTTATTTAGAGACGTTAATATGGCGAGCTCAGCTAGTGACAGCAACAGTCTCCTCTATGTCTTCTCAGTTAGCTTATTCTAGCGAGCTCAAGCCTGGTCAAAGTCATCTCCTTCGGTATAAAGTTAATGGTATTGATATAAAGGGCATACAAATATATGAAACCTATTTAAGTTCAGTGAGCTCAGCTAGGTTGGCAGGACCTCTCCACCACTTCTCCCGCTGCCAGTTCTTGTGAGCTCAAACCGCAGAAACTTGTGTGTTCTCTCAGGTTTTCATAACTCGTGGCTTAGTTTAAAAGGTATACTCAGTTGCAAATCCTATAGATATGATCAATCCAGTAGGTATAATCTGTTGAAGAAGAAATAAAGTCCCACCAGTGAGCTCAACAGGATCAGATTTCAAAAAGTCTCTGTCTCCCTCTCCACGATCTCCGCAATCTTCCCCTTGCGAGCTCAAGCTGGAGATGTTGCCATTAGTCAGTAACAAAGCAGGATAGTACTTACTGAGGTTTGATCCATGAATGGCAGACTTCTTGAGGAGAGGTAATGATCACCCTCCAAAAGGCTAGCTTAGATTTTTTTTCTTTTGACAACTTTACTGTAAGATTTAATTTAAATAGTCTTTGGCAGCTTGGTGCCACTGGAAAAAGTGATGATCGAATGCAGTTGTGGATGCTCTTCAACTCTAAGCTCTTGCCTGCTTTCCCAATTTTAGGTTCCTCAGGTACCACTAATTAGGAAACCTAGAGAGTAAATCAGGTCCCCGACGAGCCCCTCTGAACCCCCTTTACTGGGGGGTGGTTTGTCAGCTGGTGATTTGTTGCCAACTAAACCGCGGTTGGCAACAGCAAGTGACAGACGATCGCCACTCTGCTGCCAGATGTGATGCCATTAGGACGGGAAGCCAAAATCCATGTTGACTTTTAGTGATTATGTCATTGCTTTCTAAGTAATTAGAAACTGACTGTTTAATGATCTGCTCTGGGATCGTTCCTGATATTGATGTCAAGCTGACTGGGTGATAATTATTTGTGCCCTCTTTTTTTCCCCTTCTTAAAGATGTGGATGACATTTGCCCTCCTCCAGTATGCCAGGGCTTCTCCTGTTCTCCAAGAGTTCTCAAAGATTATTGGAAGTGGTTCTGAAATGACTTCTGCTAGTTCTTTTAATATTCTTCGAGTAATTCATCTGGCCCTGGTGACTTGAATTCATTTAGAGTAGACAGGTATTCCTGTACTACTTCTGTACCTATTCTTTGCTGCAATTCCCCCCCATCCTCACCTCTTCCCAACCGCTCCAAGATGAGTACTTCTGTCCTTTTGGGAGAAAACTGAGGCAAAGAAGGTGTTGAGTAGTTGTGCCTTGTCTCTTCCCCCTGTTAGTAATTGGCCATCTTCTCAGTGCAGTGACTCTATCATTTCCTTGTTTTTCCTTTTGCTACAGACATATCTAAAAAAGCCCCTTTTATTTATTTTTTTAATGTCAGAAGGTAGGCATTTGGAAAAGACATGATCCTCCCCTCCAATTGGGCAACAATGGTGCTGAGCTCTGAGTGGGCACAATCACTCATGCCAGAACCTTCTCAAACACACTAACAGGCAACTCCAAAAGAGCAAGACCCCAGACTGGGCAACCCCCTCTTCTGTGGAGCAGCTGAAAAGTGAGGCAATCACTCTGGTTGCCTTTGTGGGATGGCAGCCACCATGAGAAGATGCACTTCAGCAGCGCTCCCCGTTGTATATAGTTCTGTAATTTTAGTAGGTTTAGGTTGTAGATGGTAGATTTTGCATTTCTTCTGTAGAGCAACAATGGCGATCATGACTCCATATGGCTGTTTTCCTTTTCCTTCCCCTGTTATTTCTCCCTTGGCCCCTTCAGGCACAAACATCCAACAAGGAATTCTTCTGGAACTGCACAATCATTGAACCACAGCACATCCCAGGCAAGGGAATGCTGTGCAAGGTTTTCCCTAAGCACATTTATTCTTTTCAGAAATTCAACCCTGGCTTGTAGAACACAAATCAGCTACGACTTGTACAGCCACTAAATGTACCCTGAAAACAGGAATGAGGAGATCTTCTGCCAGGAAGGCCTGAAGGCAAATTCACCTGACTTCATCACCCAATACAAGCCTGATGTGGCTGCCTTGGTGATAGTCTATATTCAACTAATCTCACTCCAGCCTGTGACATGGTGATCTTTATGGCCACAGCTTGGAACATTGGAGACCTTTTTGTGCTTTCCATTCTCCTTGTAATCACTGAAGGATATACCACTCCCATAGAGATTGGTTTGGTCACACCATTGGGGAAATGTCAAATTACCCAGGTTGCAGACTGGCAGAAGCAATACTAGACTATACTGCAAGGCAACTTAGCTAAACACGATCCACTAAACTGGTTCATCCCTCTCAACCAAACCAGTTGTACTTCAAGCAAAAACTCAATCTGGTTCCAATCATGGGGAATACTTGTCCTGAACCTCACCCATGAGGAAGGCAAGTATACCCTTCAATTCAACCATCAACATCTGATTGCTACTGTGTTCGATCCATTAATTATGGATGCTGCCACATTGATCTAGGTGGAATCCCCCATTGTGGGCTCCCAGCTTTTAAAGTTGGACATAACAGAATTAATGTTATTGCAACCAACAATCTCTTTGTAAGAGATCCGGATAGGACTCCATAAGTTAAATACTTCAGCACAATGGCCAGCATGTGCACTCCATTTATGTCGCAGTGAAGCCATCTGACCAGAATGGCTTAAATTGTGGTCTGGACCTGCTGGGGTGAAATAGGCATAGACAGACTGGATTGCACTTGTAGGAGCAATCATGTCTTTGTTAGATGCAGGCAACATGAAGGAGTTATCAAATAAGTTGTCCTCTGTCACTACCAACATAGCAAATATGGGCAAGCCTTTATGCCCCTTCCCTAAAAACTCCTCTATCAACTGTGGAGGATTGGTGTATGTTGGGATCTATGCAAACCTGTGATAGATCTTCTGTCCTACCACTGAGCTCTCACCAAAAGTGAAACCAGAGTCAAGTGTGAAACAAAAACACATACAGCAGAGTATGTTGACACAGCTTCTGAAGTGTGCACAGCAGAGTTGAACTAGCAGCAAAACTGGCTGACCACAAAACTCACCCATACAGTGTTGTCTTCCAACTTGGAGGCATTTATTCTTCTGTTACAATGCATACATATTTACAGGATTCTTCAAACAGAAGCTCAGCATTCCACTGTCACAGCAAGTGTAGATATGCTATCTGGCATAGCCGCCAGCCAAACACGATCAGGCAATCAAGAGGAACTTTGGCTAGAACTCAGCTCCTTATATACATCTCTTACTGATGTAACCTCCAGCCAACATGTCATTTCCCATGTCTGATGTAACCCTCTGCCCTGGTTACATTGCACAGTGACTCAGCTATAGTCACAAGGGATTACCGTATGCACTGTCATCCCCAGGTGCACTCCACATTCACATCATAGGTATTTTATTGGACCAAAGGTCATGTCCAACCTTTTGCTCACATCAACAACCTTCCTCCCCTTATCCTTTGGTTAGCTCTTGTGTGAGTGTATGAGTGCTTGGATCCTGTAAATATTGGTGGAAGATATTGTTATGTTACTCCCTTCTTGCAGGCCTCCTAATTAAGCTAATTAATTCTGCACAGTCTTGTGGAGGTACTGGCATTGTGGGTGGACCCCTGAGTCACCCACATTTTGGGATTACAAAATGTAGTGAACTGTAACTAGGCAAGAAAAATGAAATGCTCCAATATAGGATGGTTGGCATCTGGCTTGAAAGCAATACATGTGAAAAGGATCTAGGGGTCTCAGTAGACCACAAACTAAATATGTATCGTGGTGGACAAAAAAGCCAATGCAATTCTACACTGCATCAATAGGAGTATAGTGTCCAGATCATGGGAAGTAATATTCCCACTCTATTCTGCTTTCATATGATTTCAGGTGGAATGCTTGTCTGTTCTGTGTGACATAGTTCAGGAATAATATTGACAAGTGGGAACATGTCCAAAGAAGTGTGACCAAGTCTAGAAATCAAGACTTGTGAAGAACAACTTAGGGAGCTGGTGATGTTAAATGGAAGAAGAGAAGATTGAGGGATGACATGATACCCCCTTTAAATCTCTGTCATGTAGAGGTTGGAGAAAGCTTGTTTTCTGCTGCTCCGGAGACTAAAACTTAGACCTATTGTGATGGCAAAGGAAGGTTCTTCTCTCACTCAATGCTGACTTCTGCTGTCAAGTAGGAGATGAGAACTCCCATTTGCCCTTGGAAAACTTCTGCTGTCACACCTACTGAATTAAAAACCCATTCCTGTGACACAGTAGGATGCCACTGGGGAAAAGAATTTCTAAACCTTGAACCCCCTTCCTCCTCTACCCTCTCTGAGAGAGAGAGAAATTCTATCTGTGAGCGTAACCAGCAACGGCCTATGGAAAAGAGAGTAAACAAGGAAATTTTAAGAAAAGATGTTTTTATTCTAAGACCAGCAATATAGTGACAAAATATATATTATTCATGTAGGCTACCCCCTGCAGGCATTCCTTAAAAGTTACAAGTTACAGATAAGCTTAGATCATTTCAGTCAGAGCTTTAAAAGAAACAAAAACTCCTAACACAGCTAGCTAAGAACATTCCTATCTACTCACATTGTGGTCCAGATGCTGAGATGGTCTGTGGTGGGGAAAGGGAACCAGAAGACCAGGCCTAGAATGCCCAGCCTACCACTGGCTCTCTGGCTCTTATGGATGGTCCTTTGTCTATCTCTTTGTTCTTCTTGCCTCATGGTCCCCTGAGGCCTTTTAAAACTTCTGAAGCATCTCAAAGCTTCTCATCCGTTCTCTTGATTGAAGTCTTGAATGTATTTCATTATCTCGTTATGTAATCTGATAAAGAAATCTCCTTTGGCGCCATTAGACACATATATACCGACGATCAACAATTTCTTCTGTAAAATATTGATTTCTACATCAATATATTGTCCATCCTTGTCTTTGAAAATTTGTCCCTGTGCAGAATATTTATTGTTGATGTAAATTAGAACTCCTCTTTTCTTCTTTTCGAAAGTTGAAGCAAAGCATTTTCTCAATTTAGGATTTCTTCCATACTTTATATCTTTTGTACAAATCCGCACTTCTTGAAGACATGTTATATCCAAGTGTTGTTTTTCTAAGAAGTGAAACACCTGTCGCCTTTTAAACTGAGAATTTAGTCCTTTTACATTCCAAGACTGGATTTTAATAGTCATCCTAATACTGTTTTATAAATTTTGATTGCATAATCCTTTCAAATTTGTGACTCTTCTTCTTCTTCCTCTGTCTCTTTTGCCTCTCCCTCGGATTTGTAATTTCCCAATTCAATCTCTCTTAATGTTCCTTCTCCCTCTTGTTCACCTTCTGCTATTTCCTGTTCCAAAGTTACTGTCTCCTGCTTTTGTTTTTGAATTTCTTCCTTTAGTTGTTCTTCTTTTTCAGGTCCCATTGATTTTTGATAGTTTTTCTTCATCCTCTCCAACATTTCTTTTGCCTTGTGTATTGAGTTGATCTTATATCTCTTTTCTCTGTAGAAAAATGAAAGTCCTTCAAGTTTTTCCCATTTGTAACTGATTTTATTTTTCATTAAGAAGTTAGCTAATGGTTTATATTCTTGACGCTTCCTAAGGATCTGATAGGGTATGTCTTTAAAAAATTTTAATTCATTGTCTTCCACCCAAATTTTTTTCTTGTAACTGGCCTGCAGTATCTTTTCCTTAATCATCGTTCTTGTAAAGCATATGATCATGTCTCGAGGGAGATTTCTTTCTCTTGCTGCTCTAGATGTAACTCTAAAGATGCGGTCTATTGATGTTTCGAGTTTTTCTTCTGGTATGTCAATATATTCTGCCAATGCTGGTATCAATTTCTCATATAAATTTTCAGAAGTGTTATCTGGTAGACCTCTCAATTTCAGACATCTATCTCAGTATCAATGTTCTTGAGGTTCTAGCCAATATTCTTCTTCCTCTTGTTCCTTTTTAAGTGTCACAACTGCTTCTTCTACTTGGGTCGTTATTCTTCTGGGTGATATGAATGGAGTCATAAACCCTATTAATGACAGGTCTTCTCAAAAAAAAATTGTGCATAATAATGGAAAGCTGCCCAAGAGTTTCTTTTCTATGAAGGATGATCTCTCTTTATTCGATGTATGGAGATACAAGAATGGAAATATACAGACATATACATTTTTCTCCGGCCGTTATAAGACAATGTCTAGAATCGACTTAATGTTAGCATCTATAAATCTTCTAATTAAAATAAATAAAATGGAAATTCTACCAAAGTTATGCTCAGACCACAACCCTATTCAAATAGAGCTGAAAAAAGGTACAACAGAAAAATTTTGTAATAGGAGAACATGACTACCAAGAAATTGTGATAATGGGAGATTGGAATGGGGTAATAAACCCTGATATGGATAGGAAATCAGAAAAGAAAGCTGTACAAAGGAAATTACCAAAATCTTTTTTCAATCTTATGGAAAAGTCTGTTCTTTCAGATGTATGGAGAGATCTTTATGGGAATACTCAAGAATTTACTTATTATTCTGAAATTTACAAATCTTGGTCCAGGATTGATATGATCTTAGTTTCTAAACCTTTAGCCAAAAATATCAAAGATGGAAATCCTACCTAGGATATTCTCAGATCACAGTCCAGTAACGATGACATTTAAGGAGAGGAAGTTAGAATATCGATAGATACTGAAGGAAGAGCTGCTTAGAGATGAAAAAGTAGTAAATAAGGTAAAAGTAGAATTAGAGCATTATTTCAAAGAAAACTCAGGAAAGGGAATATCGGAAAGTGTAGTATGGGAGGCAGGGAAAGCAGTGGCAAGAGGAATCTTGATTGAACAAGGGATTTATAAAAATAAGAGAAGGAAGGACACTCAACAAAAAATTATGGAAGAGCTTAAGAGAAAAGAAGATGAGCTTAAGGAAAACCCCCAAAATAAAAAGGTGAAATATGAAATAAAAGCGTTGCAAAAACAAATAACTATACAGAATACAGTAGAACTGGAAAAGAAATTAAAATATATAAAGCAAAAATACTATGAACATTCCAATAAAGCTGGAAAATGGTTATCATAGAAACTCAAAAAAGAAAGAGAGAAAAGAACAATTTTGGAAATCAAAGACGGAAATGAAATGTATAGACAACAAGATAAAATAAAATTGGTATTTCACAAATATTATCAGAAACTCTATGAGGAAGATGAATATTCCGATTTGGACAAAAATATTGAGAAATATTTGGAAGAAGCAAAAGTACCACAAATCAAAGAAGACCATAGGATAGAGTTAAACAAACCAGTTATAAGAATGGAAATTATAAATGCAATTCAAAAACTTAAAGTGGGGAAAGCTCTGGTACCTGACGGTTTTACATCTCAATATTATAAAACTTTCCAGGAAGTACTTGTAAGATCTTTACAGAAGGCTTCCTGGGGAGAGGCTATGATTAGCCTGATCCCCAAGGAAGGCAAAGACCACTTGGATGTTAAGAATTACAGACCAATTGCACTTCTAAATACAGACTACAAAATATTTGCTATAATCTTGGTGGAAAGATTAAAAAAAAACATTAAAAGAATGGATTCAGGAAGACCAAAGTGGTTTTCCCCCCAGAAGATCAATTAATAATAATATGAGAATTGTTTTGAATATAGTAGAATACTACCAGAAACAAAATGAGAAGAAATTAGGGATGGTATTCTTAGATGCGGAGAAAGCCTTCGATAATATCAAGTGGAAATTTATAGAAGAAACTCTAAAAAGGATAAATATAGGGGATAAATTTGTAAATTGGACAAATATGATATACAAAGATCAATCAGCAAATATAATAGTAAACGGAGAAAAAACATCCAAAATTGATATTAGAAAAGGGACGAGGCAGGGATGTCTGCTGTCACCTTTGATTTTTCTAATAACGATCAAAATTCTAAACATACAGATAAGACAGGACTCTGAAATAAAAGGAATACAAATAAGAAACCAGTTGTTTAAACTTAGGGCATTCGCAGATGACTTGGTAATCCTCTTAGACAACCCAAGTCAAAGTATAAAGCGGTTAAAAAGGACTTTACAAGCATATGGAAAAGTGTCGGGTTTTAAAATAAATCCAGAAAAAAACATCTATATTAATGAAGAATATGAGCAAGCAAGAGGAAATGGAACTGGAAAGGGAATCCCAATTTAAAATAGCTAAAAAAATAAAATATCTGGGAATAAACTTGACTAAAAATAATACTGATTTATACGTTAACAACTATAAGAGAGTATGGCAGACAGTGAAGGATAATTTGAAGAGATGGACGACTTTAGATATATCTTTATTGGGTAGAATTGTGGTATTAAAGATGAACATCTTGCCAAGAATGATTTTCTTATTTCAAAATCTTCCTATTATAACTAATGAGGTGGTCTTTAATCAATGGAGAAGCGACCTTTCCAAATTTATTTGGAATGGTAGAAAACTCCGAATAAAGTGGAGAAGTTTAAAGGATGTTAAGGAAAGAGGAGGTTTAGGAACACCAGATTTAAAATTATGCTATCATGCGTGCTGTATAGAATGGGTGACCACTTGGATTAGGCTAGAAGATGAAAGGCTACTAACCTTAGAAGGGGCAGATTTGCCCTTTGGATGGCACTCATATTTATGGTACGAGAAGGTAAGAATAAACAGAGAATTGAATAACCATTTCATCAGGAAATCTATATTACGGTCTGGTTGATGTATAAAAAGAAAATATATCTAAAATTGCCGCTTTGGGTATCTCCACATGAAGCCTTCTATAACAGAGAGAAACCGCAATTAAATAAGTGGATTGCATATAAAGATATAGTGAAGATCCAGGGTGAGGAGATTCAATTAAAAACAAAAGAAGAACTAATAAATAGCGGACTCTCCACCCATTGGCTATTGCATAGACAACTTGCGGAGAAATTCAAGTTAGATCAAAAAACAATAGGAATAGAAAGCAAAGAGAATGAACTTGATAAATTATTTAAACCAGGAGTTGAACACGTGATAGCAAAATTATATAAAATTCTGCTCAAGCTAGAACTAGAAAAAGAAACTATTAAGGAGAATATGACAAAATGGGTGCAGAATATAGGAAGACCAATACAACTTGAAAGTTGGGAAAATTCCTGGAAAATAACAACTAGAATATTGAATAGTGCAACTTTAAAAGAGAATTACTACAAAATCTTCTATAGGTGGTACTATACACCAGTACAAATAGCAAAAATGACCAAAACGGATAAAACCAGATGCTGGAAATGTGAGCAGAAAGGAATCCTTTTCCACTTATGGTGGACATGTGCAAAAAACTAAAAAGTTTTGGACACAAATACATATTAATATAACGAAAATTCTACAAATGGAATTTCCAGTGTATCCAGAAATATATCTGTTAAACATGTATGAACAAATAGGACCACTTAAAAAAAGATCACATCGAAAGCTATTAACACATATGATCGTGGCAGCAAGAATGAGTTATGCAAGTAAATGGAAACAAGAGGAAATTCCAGAAGTGGAAGAATGGTTAATAAAATTATATGATATAATAGAAATGGACAAATTAACAGCAATGTTATCCCAAAACCCAATAGAGAAAATCAATGAGGTTTGGGATTTGATTGTTCCCATATTTGAAGCTAGGTGAGGGAAATTGGCTACAAGAGGAATAAAGGAATAGGATATGTTTATATTTAATCTTTATGATTAGATATTGGAGGAATGGTTAGGTTGTACAGATTAAAGATATAGAATATAGAATAAGGTGTAGGATGAGCAAAAATAACAGGAAGAACTTAATGGATAAATATGAGTAAGAGTAGGAAGAAGAAACTACTAGAATTTATCAGAAGATAGTTTATTAAGGAAAAAGACCACTCAAAGAAAAGGAAAACAATAAAGAGTAATGGAAGACCCTTGGAGAGAAAATAGGAATGATAAAGCAAAATCGACAAGATTGGAAGCAAGTGGAGTAATGTGAAAAGAAATATAGTTTCTAAGTTTTTGTTGGATAGTAACAACTAAGGAATAACCAACTAGTATAGAGAAAAGAAAATAAGGGAAGAGATTTTAAGGTAAGAAAAGAAAAGTTAGAAGATTAAAGTAGTTTGGGCGATTAAGTTTATCGATGAAGAGATATCTAGAAAAGAATATAAGAAGTTGGATAACCGCAGATTTGGATATATATTTATAAGCAACATTATGTAAAACTGATAGGAAACTTGTGAGATTTTTGGGAGTTTGTGATCATGTTTTGAATATATCTGTTGTATACGATGAGGTGGAGGATACTTGTGATGAGAATTAGGTTAATTTTTGAATTCTGAATTTTGAATATTTTTGAAGTTTGAATTGTGAATTTTGAATAAAAAGATTTGAAAAAAGAAAAATTTTGGAAGTTAAATGAAGATATATTACACAAAGAAGACTATATTCAAAAAGCAAAAACTGCTATCATCGACTACTTCAAAGAAAACATCACCCCAGAGGTTTCAATGAAATGGGTCTGGGAAGCAAGCAAAACCGTTTTAAGAGGCCTTTTCATCAAATGGGGTTCAGAATTAAGGAAAAAGAAGAATGAAAGAATCTGAAAAATTCTAAATCAGATGAAAGAAGTAAATAAGCAACTAAGAAAAACCCCCTCAAATGAGACAACCATCAAAGAGTTTAAAAATCTCCAGATACAATTAAACGAAGAAAATCTCCATGAAATTGAACATCAAATTAAACAAACCAGATGAAATATTTTTGAACAAGCTAATAAACCATCAAAATGGCTGGCTTACAAATTGTGGAAAGAGAAAGAAAAGAAAACAATTTTGGAAATTAAGAAAGGAAATACTAGAATTACACAACAAGAAAACATTAAGCAAACTTTCTTAGATTACTATAAAAAATTGTTCAATGCAAATCCAACCTCTCAAGATGAAATACAAAGAATACACAAATATTTAGAAAATAGTGATATAGGTAAAGTTACAGAAGAACAAAGAGGCATATTAAATCGTCCAGTAGCTATGGTGGAAATCACGGAAGCTATCAGAAGATTAAAATTGAATAAAGCCCCAAGCCCTGATGGATTTATGGCAAGATATTATAAGACTTTTGAGCATAAACTCTCCATCCCTTTGCAAAGAACGATAAATGAAGCCCTAATTGCAGGAATACCAGAATCATGGAACAAAGCGAATATAACATTGATCCCGAAAGAAGGTAAAGATCATACAGATGTGAAAAATTTCTGTCCGATATCTCTATTAAACGTTGACTACAAAATCTTTGCAGCCATATTAGCTGAGAGATTAAAGAAAATCCTTCCAAAAATAATTCATGAAGATCAAAATGGGTTCCTACTAAAAAGAATATTAAGAGACAATATAAGAACAGTTCTAAATATAATAGAACATTATGAGAAACATAATGAAAACAAGTTAGCTTTGATATTTGTAGACGCCGAGAAAGCTTTCGATACGCTCAGGTGGCCATTCTTAAAAGCGGTACTTCAGAAGATCGTTGTAGGCCCTAAATTTATGACTTGGATTGAGACAATCTATGATCAACAACAAACTCAATAGATTGTCAATGGTGAAAAAACGAGCCCCATAATAGTAAAGAAAGGAAATAGACAGGGATGTCCATTATCCCCTTTATTATTTATAACATCAATGGAAATATTAAACAGCGCAATACGAAAGGACAATGCAGTAAAAGGAATACAATTGCAAAAGCACCAATTTAAATTGAAAGTTTTCGCTGATGACCTAGTACTATTTTTAGATGACCCAACAACCAGTATGAAACATCTTATCACAAAGATGAATGAATTTGGAGATCTCTCGGGATTTAAAGCAAACAAAGAAAAAGCAGCAATATTGATGAAAAACATAAGCAAACAAGAAGAAGAGACTTTAATTGAGATATCCGGTTTTAATATAGTCAAGAAGGTTAAATATTTGGGAATTTGGATCTCCAAACGTAACAATGAACTATACGAAAACAACTAACAAAAGAAAAGAAATGGAGAGAAATAAAGAAGAATTAGAAAGTTGAGCAAAACAACGACTCTCCTTGATGGGAAGATTAGCAGCAATAAAAATGAATACATTACCTAAATTAGTTTTCCTATTCCAATATTTACCTATAATAAACAACAAAAAACCATTCATACAATGGCAAAAAGACTTAACTAAATTTATCTGGGAGGGACAAAACCACAGAATTAGTTGGAAAATTTTAACTGACCTAACAATTAGAGGAAGAGCTTGGGAACCTGATATATATACATATTATGAAGCTGCTTCATGACATGGATAGCGGACTGGATTAATCTATGAAATGAGAGACTACTGACATTAGAAGGTACTCACCTGAGAATGGGCTGGCACGCATATATTTGTTATGATAAAGCTAAAGTTGACAAGGACTTTACACATTACTATATCAGAAAATCACTTTTAAAAATATGGAATAACTACAGACGTATATTTATTAACGCGATTCCAATGTGGGTTTCTTTGGCAGATGGAAAAGTACATCTAGATGGCTTCGATATGAAGACATAATAAATAGACATTCTTCAGGACCACCAATAATTAAAGACAGAGGAAAGCTGGAAGAAGAAGGGATAACCTTAAATTGGTTTCCCTATAGACAACTAATGGAAAGATTTCAGATGGACTTGAAACTCTACAGATTCGAGATGAAAGAACAACATGAAATTATAAAAATTATGAGAGAAAACTCACCACACATAATGGCCCAGCTTTACAAGGTACTTTTGCTACAAAAGAGAGAAGACAAGACTATTAAACATGTAATGATTAAATGGGCTCAACATTTCGGTCATTCAATACAACTGGAATATTGGGAACAAAGCTGGAAATTGACCCAAAATTTACGGCAGCTCAAAATTTAAAAGAGAACTATTTTAAGATCTTCCATAGATGGTATATGACTCCAAGTAGATTGCAAAAAATATATAATGCAGGAACAGGAAAATGTTGGAAGTGTCAAGTTGAAATTGGAACAACTTACCATCTATCCTGGACATGTAGTAAAGCCAAAAAATACTGGAATGACATACATAAAAATATAAAAGAAATTTTACAAACTGAATTTGACAAAAAAACAGAAATCTGTTTATTAAACATGCTTCGCACAATAGACCAAGCCACAAGGAAAAATTATTTGAGGATACTGTTATACATGATAACTGTGGCAAGAATAGAATATGCCAAACTTTGGAAGAAAGAAGTAACACCTAAGATAGAACATTGGTTTCAAAGTCTTTTAGAGATAAAAACAGCAGATATTTTGACTCAAAGACTTAAAAGTTTGCCAGATGAGAAAATAGAGAAGGATTGGGATCCTATAAATCAATTTCTTCAAAATCAGAGAACACAAAACAAATAGACAAATATTTTTATTGAATGTGAGGAGGAATAGGCATTAAAATAGGTAACGAATGTGAGATTGAGTGAAAAGAGATTATATAGAAGAAGATATTAATATGTATAAAACTCAATAGGATATGATGTTATTTGAGTATTAATAAATTATATAAATAAGGAATCAAGAAAAATATCTAAGGTTAAGGATAGGATTAATCTGGGAAAAACCTATATAATATTATCTCTTTTCTTTAATAGTTGCTTATTTATGTGACTAGAATGAATAATTATATGCTCTGATAAAGAAGTGATGGAAGAATGATACTACTTCATAAGCTACAGTTGATTATATAATTGTACTTTATATAATATGTATTTTTTTACTTGCTGAAATGTGAATAAAAATTATTTTTTAAAAAAGCTTCTCATCCTTTCTCCTATCTGGTCTTTCTGATTGGGCAATTGACTCTTATGACCTCTGATGTCTTCTGTGATGCTGACTTCCAATAAAATCTAACCTAACCCCAACACCTCATTAACCCTTTATTTACCTGGACAGAGAACTATCTCCCTTCAGTTCTTTTGCCTGGATAATAGGAATCCCCATTATCACACCTATGGATTTAAATTACAAGAAAAGAGATTCCATCTAATCATTTTGAAGAACATCTTGGCTGTAAAAGCTGTTCATCAGTGGAATAGACTGCTTTGGAAAGTGATAGATTCTCCTTTGGAGGTTTTCAGGGCATCTTTCAGGAGTGCTGTACTTAGGTATTTCTGCATGGGAGGGGTTAGATTAGATGGCCTATGTAGCCCCTTCCAACTCTAAGATTCTCAGGAGCAGCTCAAGTAAAGTAGACAGTGTCATAACTATTTTAGAAAGGGAAAGGTCTACTCCTTCTCCCAAACCAACTATTAAGAAGCAGGATGGTATCAAGGTATCAAATATCAATGCCTCCAGTCAGCTTTTTCAGCTCCATATAATCAAGAGTTGTCCAACTGTTTCAAATCTCTCCCTTCAGGTTAATAAGGTTGCTTTAACTATATTCACTTGTAGAGAAAGCATTTCCCAGTGGAACGCACTAAGCTTTGCTTGGAAATGTCTTAGTACTTTACTACAATTACAAATCAAGGCAGTTGACCTTTTGCTTATCAATACCCTGTACACTCCTTTTCAAGTGCAAAAATTTATCATATTATTTAGATCAGATAGGATACCTTCTTTGCTTATGAAGATGAAAGACTCTCTAGCTAGGTTAGGGGTGAGGCCTATTCAAGTGTTTTTGGATTCAGTGAAGAAACCTCTTTTGCTTCTTTTGTCCCTGAATAACTCCCAAGTTTTGGGAGAACATTGTTCCAGGCAAACTTCTTTGTCAAACCCTAAAAGTTTGACAAATCAAATCTTAAAAGTTTCACCCTTGGTTTCCTTTAATAATGAATGTCAGTATGTTCAGCAACACTTTGCATCAACAAATTCCCCTAGAAAGGTTGCCCTCAAGACCTATTTAATACCTCCAGAGTCAGTGAAGAAGAGCAGTTAATAGATTCATATAAATGCTTAGCTTTGACTGAAAAAACAAAAACCATTATACACAGATTGAGTATCCTAAGAGAAAGATTATTTGCATTGAGCAGGGCAGAGCTGGATCTAGATCTAGTCCTTATGGATCAGGGTGATCTGATTTTGTTTGAGACACCTCTCAGTAATAGAAATGTTATCTCTAGCCAGGCATGCCAAACAACAGCTAAGTGCTTAGACATGGGGAAACTGAAGTCTCATGAATTAGATGAAGGGAAGGGTAAAAAGAAAGTCACCATTCTTGCAGACATACACCAAATGCATTGTAATCCTTATTTGACAAAGAATGGGTCCATGGTAAGTACAAAGGAGACCAATGAAATCCAAGTTGAAACGCAACAGTAACAAGTAGTACATTCAATACCTGGACTTTTCTGTCTGTCTTCAAACTTAACAGGCTGGAGGAATAAGTTAAAGGATAGTGATTTTTTTACATTATACAAAGCAATTCGAGATCCTGCTGTTTCAGGAAATGTGGTTAAGGCGAGAAATATGGTTATTTGGATATATAGCTTATTGAAACACTGCATTTTCTTCCTCCAAAGGTGGCAGACCAAGCGATGGCCTAGTTATGTTGATATCTGCTTCTCTTTCAGCCTCAGTTACTCTTCTGAATATGGCTGCTCTTATTAGAAATGTACTGCATTCTTATATTTTTGTTAACAGCTATGTTCCTCCTTGGAGCTCACCATATTATTGTGGATTATTGGTACAAGTTAGAAGATTATTTATGTGAGTTACAGCATGAATTCCCTTTAGTCCCACTAGTAATTGCTGGTGATTTTAACACACACATAGGTTCAGCTAATAAGCATATTGCTAGGGCTTTAGGAAGCTCAACTGAGTTGTGAGAAGACCTGGAAATTCAAGTGTTTAAAGATAAAAGATTAATGATTTTGGCCTTATTTGTTTACCACAATAACAAAATTACATTTAGCATTAATAAATGGCTCCCATCTTGACAATTCAGAGGGAAAGTTTCCTTGTATAAACAATTGTGGAGCAAGTAGAGTTGGTTACGTGATTATTTGTTATATTTTTTAATCCTTGCTTCACTTTTTTACAGTCGATTCAGTAGTTGGTAGTGATCACCAGCCACTTTTTTTTGCAATGGTTTAACAGTGCTTCCACAAGTGCTGATTGCCACCTAAATTTTGAGTAAGCACAACTAACCTCAGATGAAAAGATTAAGTAGAATCCCATGCTGCAATCAGATCTGCAACAGAGGCGTTATTCATATGAATTTTCTCGAAACTAAGAAATTATTTGCTCCAGGCATCCAGTACTGAGTCAGCAAATCAGTTATATGCACAATTAACAAACTCCCTTAGACTTTTTTTTTCTTTAAAAAATGGTATCTCATCTAGAAAACTGCCAAACCAAAAGGGACAATGCCTGGTTTGATAAGGATTGCAGGAATCTAAAAAGGCAAATGGGAAAAGTCATCAGATTATATCGCTCCACTAATTCCTCTATAATTTGATCATATTTTTATGATATGCATAAAAAGTATAAAAGATTAATTAGTGAGGGGAAAAAAGGACTTACTATAAGGAACAGTGAAAGGAATTAGGCCTAGCAGTTCTGCAAAAGAATCTATCTAAATTCTGGGATAAAATTGCAAGGTTAGAAAAAAGGTCGTCCCCAATTTTAGAGGGAACTACTTCTAAAAATGACTGGGAAGCCTATTTTTGAAGGATATTCAATGAGCCTGACATCCTAGGATCACTTCCCACGATTATACTGGATGTAAATGGGAGCACTCTTGGTAAAGTATTTCAATAGAAAGGGCCAAGACATTAATCCAGAGATTAAAGAAATGTAAAGCACCTGGTGGAAATAGCCTTCCAGCAGACTTTTTTATTGCATTCCCTGGTGGGGTCCAATTTTTGCATCATTATTTTCCCTGATTAACAACTCTGGAATTACACCATCAAATTGGTCATCTGCCATTGTGGTCCCAGTCTATGAAAAGGGTCCTGGAAATGATCCAGCAAATTATAGACCATTTAGCCTTTTGGATATTTTGGGGAAAATTTGTGCCAGATCTCTTCTGGATATACTGAAGGACTGGGTGGTAGCTCACATGTTGCTAGCTCCAGAACAGGCTGGCTCTCGAATCTCAAAGAACCACAGTCTCAAAGCTTCTTTTCAAAGCATTTTATTTTGGAACCATAGTACATGAAGATAGCTTCAGAGCTCAGACTGGCAGTATAGCAGAAAACAAGCCATTAAGAGTTCATGCCCTCTCCTGCATTCCTTTCCTAGCAGTGTCTCATCATCTGTCTGCAGCTGCATTCTCAGGCTGGTCTAGCATCTACCACAAGTCTGCTAACTTACTACTCCACTTCCCATATTAATGATGGGCCTCGCTGAGTGCCTGACTCTATCTGTCATTCAGACAGGTCAACTCTGGATAATTGTTTTATGTTGAAACATGTTATTGATAAATATTTGGCCGGAATTGTAAAGAATGTTTTTGTGGCGTTCATTGATTTGAAAGCTGCTTTTAATTCTATTTTTCAGGAATGTCTTTGGACTAAATTACAATCCATATTTATCAGACTCAATACTTGTTACAAAAGGGGTAAGACAAGGGTGTTTACTTGCTTCCCTCTTTTTAATCTACTTATAAATGATGCAGTTGAGTTCTTAAAATGTGACCAATATTTTCCAGTCAAAATTGGAAATCAGAAATATTCCATTTTCCTGTGTGCAGATAATGCTTTTCTGATTTCTTTTTTCCCTTTTTTATTTTTTCCTTTTATTATGAGTCACATGTTTAGCATGCATTAATATATACTATATTACAATGTTATTACAAGGAAAAAAATTTTTTTACAACAATTGCTTTTTCAACCTATCCAACCCCCTCAGCCCCCCTCTGCCAAAAAAGCTGACACAGGATCTAGAGCCCATTAGTGTCAAAAAGCTTTTTCAGAGATATGAGATATAACCTTCATCAAATTTATCATATCTTCATACCTCGATTTTTCTTTTACTTTCTCAATCACCATTTTCCAGCTATCACTCCATGATTCTTTACTATACTGCCCACTGTAGGTTAACCTTCCTTCTCTAAGAAAGTCAAGTAATATAGCTTCTTTTATATATTTTAACAAATAAAACTCATTCAACTTTGATTGCTTTTTCCTCCCTAAAATAATAACAGCATGAGCAGTTTTTAAAATTTGTTTTGTTATATAACTTTCCTTCTTATTTAAACCTATTATCTTAGGGAGGATTAAACCATTTTCTTTACTTAATTGTACCTCTCTTGCTATTATTATATTTATTTGTTTCTTAACCTCTTTCCAAAATTCCTGAATAAATGGACATTCCCACCACATATATATATAAATACCTTTATCTCCACATCCATGCCAACATTTTGGTGAGAAATTGTCATTTATATATGCCATTTGATGGGGTGTTCTGTGCCATCATTTTCATTTGTTGTTCTTTTACATTTGTATTTTTATGTTTAGCAATTTCGTGTAACCAAATTTTAATATCTTTTCTATCTATTGATATATCTTTTTCCTAGCCAATTGTCAGCCCCTCTATCATTCTATGCTGGGCCAGTAACAGATTTTATATAAATTTTCCCTATTAATCCCTTTTCTTCTTCTATTTTACTTTTGATTATTTCCTCTAAAAACCCATTCTACTGTGTTCAGTTTTATTTCCTGTAGCAGTTTAATAATCCCCTTTGCCTGAATCCTATGCTGATTTCCAATCATTGAAATCAATAATTCATCCTCTATTGGTTTCCCTGCCCTATCATATAAATCTCCAATAATTTTAATTCCATTTGTCTTTAATTTTTTCAATATTTTCTCAAACTCTTCATTATTACTCCTATTTAAGAATTCCATTGGTAACCATTTCCATCTTTAATACTTAATTTTTTTCAATTTATCCCATGTTTTAAAATTCACCCTCATAAATCTAATTATAAAATATAATTCAAGAGAGAGGATTTCCCAACCTCCATCTGTTTGATGTCCATTTGATGCCTTAGGTAATCTAGATTTTTTGTTTCTGGAAATCCATCATATAATTGAAGTATCCCATTTCCTTACAACATTTATAGGGATTATTTCTGGGATAGTTTGGAAGAGTGATAAAAGTTTTGGTAATAACATCATTTTAAACATTCTAATTTTTGTTAGCATTTTCTAATGTTTACTGGATAGACTAGATTACTTATTTTTTCCATAATTGATTATAATTTCCTTGTATATTATTGTCTAATTTAGTTGACAAATTTACACCCAAATATCTCATTTTTAACTCCTAATTTCAATCCTGAAATTGTTTGTATTCTTTTTTGTTCTCGCCAATCTGTATTGATAAACATTATTGCCAATTTATTCATTAGCCCTGATTCATTGTAAAATTTTTGAAATTTTTCTATTAATTATTGTTTGAAGAGTTTTCTGTGTTGTTGTCAGAGCATCGTCAGTGAATAAATTTATTTTCAGCTCCTCTTTACCTATTTTGTACCCTTCTATCTCCTTGTCCTCTCTAATTATGTTTGTGAAGGGATCTATTGCCAACATAGATAATAGAGGGGAAAGAGGGCACCCTTGTTTCCCTCTACTCTTAATTTTGATTTTTCTAGATTTCTCCCCATTTGCAGTAATTCAGCATATTTATATATTTCCATAATAATATTACTAAACTTGTCGCCTAGACCAACTTCTCTACAAATTTTATGAAGATAACAATGATTTATAGAATCAAAAGCCTTGTACATATCTAATTTTATTAATGCTAACTTATTAGTATTTTGTTTGGCATGATATATTACATTAAACACATTTCTTATTGGTTCTTGAATATACCTCCCTTTTATAAATCCATCCTGATAATCATTAATTACTTAGGTAACTATTTCTCTAAACTATTTGCTAGAATTTTTGTAAAAATTTTGTAATCTTGATTATTTAGTGTAATAAGGCATAAGATTCAGGATGAATTGGTTCTTTGGTTTGAGAATTAAGATAATTTCTGACAATTTCCATGTTTCAGGAATCTTTTTATTGTCTAATAATTCATTGTACATTTTAACCATATGGCTACTGAGCTTACTTTTGAATGTCTTATAGAAAATTGATGTAAATCCATCTGGGCCAGGTGATTTAATCCCTTTTAATTCTTCTACCACTCTTTCTACGTCCTCTATTGCTACGGGAGAATTTATATAATTTCTCTGAGTATCTGTTAATATAGTCTTTATACTTATTTTCTGATCTTTCACTCCTTTCTCTTTATACAATTTTTCATAAAATTTAGCCATAAACTCTCTTATTTTCTTATCAATTATTATTTCTCCATTATCCCCTTTTATTCTACTAATCATCCTTCTCCCTCTTTTGTTCCTTAAAAATCTAACCCAGTTCTTCATGCTGTTTAGTATCCCATGCTCGAAACTCATTCCTTACATATACCTGATTTGTTAGTGTTGATGCTTGATCTAATTTTATTTCTTCTTCTTTTTCTTTCCCACTGTTTCTTTATTGATATCCTTTTATATTTATTATGTTCTTTTTGTAACATTTCCACTTCTTTTATTTTTTTCCTATATAAACTTTTTTTATTCTAATCTCCATTTCCCTCTAATCACTGCCTTAAATGCATCCCAAAGAATAAGTTTTTGCATGTTTCCAGTATCAATTAATTGAAAGTAATTATTAATTTCTTTACTAATCTCTTTTTTATTTTCTTCTTTCATATTAACAACAGGATCAAAAATCCAACAGGATCTAATATAACGGAGCATGATCTGAAAGCCAATTTCCTCCTGTCCTAATATCTCTTTTTCATGATATTATCATTTGTAACTAAAAAGTAATCTACACAGGTAATTTTTTAAAATCTGGTGGAGTAAAAGGTATTTTCATAATTATTATTACCTGCATTTTCATAATTCTCCCTTATATTCCATTTCCCCAAGTTAATATTAACACTTTCTTCTTTACTTTTTTTCCTTCATTTTCTTTTCCTAATATCACCTTCTCCACTTTTTCTTGATGATAAATAGATAAATAGATAAATAAATCTCATTGATAAAATTCCTCTAATAAAGTTAACATATTATTTATAAATTTACCTTGATTTTTGTTTGGGCCATAAATACAGGCAAGAGTAACCATAGTCTTCCCTATTTTACCTCTCACAAAAATGTACCTCCCTTCATTATCTCTCTTGATTTTATTAACTTGAAAATTAACTTAATTTTAATTAATGGCTACTTTATTTGTTCCCCTTGAGTCAAATCGCAAAACCCATCCCTTATAGTTGAATAGTTTTACCCTATCTGTCCTTTTATGAGTTTTTTGAAGAATGGCTATATGGAATTTTTTCCTTCAACATTTTATTTAATCTGCATCTTTTCAGTGGGGCATGTAATCCATTTACGTTGATTGAAACAATATTCAAATTATTCATTTAACTAATTCCCTTAATCATTCTTATCCCTATCTTTTTTATTATCTTGGTTGCCATTTTCTCCCTCCCCCCACTCTTGAACTCAGGTTCTCCCTCCCTAATGGAAGAAGTACAAGAACTTCCAAGCCCTTTCCCCGTGTCAAATACTTTTCATGGGGCTGCACCCTTCCCTTAGCTCCCTACCCCCTCCCATTATTCATTTTTATTTATTACCTCTTCTCCATATTTAATGCTTTTTAAACCTTTTTAGCCACTTATGTTACCTTATTACAACTATCTTGTTACAAAATACTTTCTCCTGAAATCTCCATACATCATTCTATTACCATATTCATTTGTCCATACTGCTCAACTGTCTGTCACATTTCTCTCTTTTACTAAGTCTGCTTTCCTTCTTTTTTACATCCTTGGCTTGTTTCTCCAAATCTTCTTCACTCTCACTCTGTTCTGCATCCACTCCGCTCTGCATTTCTCTTTTACTTTTCTCCTTGACTCCCAGCTGTTCCAATGTACACTGACCCTCCTCCACATTCTTTGCCTTCAGTAATACACCATCCTTGAAAACGAGGATAGCTGTAGGGAAATCCCAAGTATATTTTATGCCTTCTTCCCTCTGACATTTAGTTTTATCCCAAAGATGGTCTCTCTCTTTAACTGTCTCTGGTGCCAGGTCCTGAAAACTTCGAATTTTTTCTCCTTTGAATACTAAGTTTTGTATTGATCTCAGTTTTTTTAGGACCATGTCTCTCAAACTTTGTCTTCCAAAGGCTATTATCAAGGGTTGATTTCTGTATTTTTATCCTCCAATACTCCAGTGTACTCTATCCAGATCAACAGGGGAAATTTTTATTACATAACTCTCCCACTGCATCACCAATGTGGCAATTAAGTCACGTGATTTAATTTGCTCCTTAAAACCTTTTAATCTTAAATTTTTACTTCTCTATTATTAGAATCTATAAATCTTTTTTTAATGATGCCAACTCTTTTTTCAATTTCTCAACCTGAATTCCATTCACATCTGCTTTGTCTCTTGTTTCCTTGGCAATCTTTCTCACCTCCTTTATCTGGTCCACAAGGCCCTTAACTGTTACTTCAATACTTTTAAAGGCTTGGAACAATTTGTCTAATTTACGATCTAAAACTGCTAATGAGACTTCCATGGGAGGACTCACCACACTGCCATCCATCTCCATTCTGTCCCTCACCATAGATCACTCTCACAGGAGCGGCTTTTCTTCTCCCACTTGTCTTTTTTCTTTTAAAAAGGAATTTCACAGCACCAGATCATGTTCTCCAAAATCAGGACACCACATCTCTGTTTATTTTAGGAGGGGGATGCGCATGTGCTGCAGAAGAGGATAGATATCTTCCTAACCTCTCCACTCTAAGAAACCTAAACTTAGAGTTATTATTTCTCTGATTTATTCTCAATACATATTTTGCTTCAGTATTTTTCCCCAAAAATGATGACTGTATGCTTCCATGCATCAGCAGTGACCTAGACAAGGAATTAGGATTGCAAATCAAGATTTATAAGGAGTTAGTCAGGAATCACCTAGTTAACCTAAATGAGTTCAGGTTTGCAGGACCAGATGAACTGCAGTCTACAGTATTGAAGGAACTTGTGTTAGGGCCTGCGTCTGGCTATCAGTAATGGTATGGTTTGGATAGGCACCATATTTAATTGGCATCATATTTAATTGCTATACACTTTAAGTGGCACTCGTATCAAAATCAAGCCTGAAGGTGACCAGGAAGTCAAACCAACAGAGAGAAAACTCTGTGAACATGAGAAAGAAAGGCTAGTCAGCCTAAGACAGCCTCCAGGTATGTCTAGGTAATTTGTCAGGCAAATTGATGCTGTTCCTGTGGATAATAGGTTTAAGTAGAAGCTGGAGTTTTCCCAGAGAACACAATGGCTAGAAGCCCACCAGGATATTGATTGACTCAAACCCCTTCCCTGTGCACCTGGACACCTTCTTCTTTCCTTGTAGCATCCACAATAGACAGCTATTACAGCACCTATCACACCTTTGTCACCCAAACACTGCGAGCATTAGTGGATTGATAATCCATTGTACGCACCACCACTCCCATTGTTCCACACCCGGAACTGCACATATCTTCCACCACCAGCAGCTATTTTGGGGGTACAAATACCCTTGATTCCAGGCTGGCCAGTACAGTCTCTCACAGATCTGAATGCCACTCCATCTGTCTCTTGAACTGTTGTTAGGTTTTATCTAAGACATTCCACTGCTTCTCTCTGGGTCTGGTAATTATCACCCGCTTTCCTCAATGTCTCTATCTCATTTTCTTCCCTTCTCATCAGCTAGCTCTTGTGTGATTGTGTGTGTGCTTGAAGTGTTGCATGTATGAGTGAATGTATTTCAATAAAAACACATTTAGTTCACATGGTACTCTTTGGCTGGTATTTTTCCTGTATGAGCCCATAAACATTGGCAGGAAAGATCTCACTAAGTTGCGCCCCTCTCACAAACCTCCTAAACTTTGAGCTAATTCATTCCCAACCTTTGCAAGAAGGTATCAACATTACGGAGTGGCCCTTGTGACACCTACTTTTTGGAGTAATAAGATACATGCCTTCTTTGTCTTGGTCAAAGAAAAATAGTTTTTAATGTGCAGAAAATGGAACAGATGATGTAATAGGGGAAATACTGCACAGCAAAGGTAAAGAGGCAGTACAGGAATATCTGGCTACTGTAAATGAATTCAAGTCACCAGGGCCAGATGAACTATATGCAAGGGTATTAAAATAGCTGGCAGAAGTAATTTCAGAACCACTGGCAATAATCCTTGAGAGTTCCTGGAGATCAGGAGAGGTCCCAGCAGACTGCAGGAGGGCAAATGTTGTCCCCATCTTCAAAAAGGGGAAAAGAGGAGACCCAAACAATTACCACCCACTCAATCTGACATCCTACAGCAGATCATTTAACGGACAATCTGTAAGCACTTAGAAAGGAATGTGATGATCACTAAAAGTCAACATGGGTTCTCAAAAACAAATCATGCCAGGTTAATATGTTCTCTTTTTTTTGATAGAGTTACAAGCTTGGTGGATGAAGGGAATGTTGTGGATATAGTGTATCTTAATTTCAGTAAGGCCTTTGACAGGGTCCCCCATGATATTCTTGCAAACAAGGTAGTAAAATGTGAGTTAAACAAAACTACTGTTAGGTGGATTTGTAATTGGTTGACCAAACAAGGCCAAAGGGTGCTCACTAATGGCTCCTCTTCATCTTGGAGAAAAGTGACTAGTGGGGTGCCACAGGGTTCTGTCCTGAACCCTGTGATATTCAACATTTTTACCAATGGCTTGAATGATGGAATAGAGGGCATGCTTATCAAATTTGCAGATAACACCAAATTAGAAGAGATAGCTAATATCCCAGAGGACAGAATCAGAATTCAAAATGACCTTGACAGATGAAAGAGCTGGACCAAAACTAACAAAATGAATTTGAACAGGGAGAAATGTAGTGTACTACACTTACGAAGGAAGAATGAAATGCACAGATAAAGGATGGGTGACACCTCACTTGAAGACAGTACATGTGAAAGGGATCTAGTACTCTTAGTAGACCACAAGCTGAACATGAGTTAGCAATGTCATGTGGTGTCTGAAAAAGCCAATGTGATTCTAGGCTGCATCAGTAGGAATATAGCATCGAGATCAGAGGAAGTAATAATACCACTCTAGTCTGCTTTGGTTAGACCTCTCCTGGAATACTGTGCCCAGTTCTGGGCACTTCATATTGACAAGCTGGAACATGCCCAGTGGAGGGTGACCAGAATGGTAAAAGGTCTGGAAACCATACCCTATGAGGAGCAGCTTACGGAGCTAGATATGTTTAGCCTGATGAAAAGAAGATTAAACTTCCGGTTGCATGGCACGCGTGAGCGGTTGCAAGGAGTGCAGCCATTTTTTTCAACACCTAAAGCGGCTAGACAACCCCCTGGTAAAGGGGGTGCGGAAGAGGCCCGAAGGGGGTCCCGCAACTGGTGTCGAGCTCTTTCGGGGAAGAAAGAGCAGGAGGCGTTGGGGGGACTGAAGGGCCACGATGGACCCAGCTGGATCGCCACACAAGCGGCACAAGCACCGCCGCCAACTTTTAAAGTAAGAAGACACAGTTAGAAATGTTAAGCAACCTGGTTTTTCTTTCTCTATTGGAACAGCAAAAATTTTGGACTTGCAACAGTGAACAGGAGCAGGAGTGTGTAGCGACCCAGCCGACTGTGAGTATGCAATGGTTGATAGTTGTTAAGGAAGACTGTAACAGTTTGAAGACAGATTGTATTTTGGTGAACTGTAATAGATTTCCCCAACTGTTTTTGGAGAAGACATAAAATTTAAGGATACGGATTTTGTTAAGTTCGAGGGAGCTGTGTTGAACAAGCTGAAAATTGAATACAATTAGATGGTATTGGAGAGTTTGAAATGGAGAGACTGAGACTGAGACTACGTGTCTTTTTTTTGCCTTTCTGGGTTTTTTTCTGCTATATAAACAAATGGATTATTGAATAATGGAACTCGGAGTTTACAGTTGTAAATAGAGGAATTTGGGACTTTTTATTTGTGTTTTTCTTGAGAACAATGGGATTATGTAACTTTGGAATTATAGTGGGTTTTTTTCTCTTCTTCCTGAGCTTTGTGAAGAGACGGGACTTTACGTTGTTATTTTCTTGGACAGTGAAGTTTGAAACTGTACTTGGATTGTGGACTGAGCATTTAAAGTGATTTGTAAGACTTGGACAGTTTGAATCTGCGTAGCTACAATTTTTTTTCCTTTTGTTTCTGTGAACTATTATTGGACTCAAAGGAAAAATAAAAAACTTACAAGGGAGATTTTTTTTTTCTTCGAGGCTGAGCTGGAAGGACAGGAAAGCCGATTCCCACCTCCACGCAGCGGAGCGGCTTGGACTCATGTTATCAACGGCGAGGAAGAACTTTCTACATTCAAGGTCTTGAAATCGCTCCAAAAGAGGGAGGAACTATAATACTGGTTGGGAGGGGGAACTGGAGAGGCTTGGGCCTTGGCACAACCTTGAGTCTATTGAATGAATTGAACATAATATAATGGATTTCATATTACTAGTCGTTTTTAGTTAAATATATACATAAGTACATAGAACAGATATACATATATTTTACTGATATGGTTGATTTATATATACAGAATTTTACATTTCATTATAAGGCAGAAACTGACTGTTAACCTTCTTTTTTCTTATTAAGTAATGAGTGTGCTTTGGTAATTTTAAGTCAATGTAAATCAATTCAAGCTGGGGATATATGTGATTATGTTTTACACGGAAGGAATTTGAGTGTTATGTGAAGAAGCTATAAATATAATGAATTGAATTATATACTCTTATAGATATTAAGTATTTTTAAGTGTTATCTGAAGAAATTATATATACAATGAATTGAATTTTATATTGCTATAGTATCAAGTATAAGTATTAAGTATCAAGTATTATAAATTATTGTTGCATTAACTGGATTTTTAAACTATTATAGTAAGCTTGGTACTATACATATATTATAAGGATAAGATCATTTATATCAAAATATTAAGTTTTGTAAAGCTGGGAAGAAGAAGAAAGGAAGAAGAGAAAACATTAGTTTTTTTAAGATAACTTAGTCACTGGGTGTTAGATATAACATGGATCAAAGAACAAGAAGAGGAGTGGCGGTGGCTGCAGCAACAATGACTACCCAGACAGCAAGGCGAACATCAACAGATATACCCCAGAAATCTCAAGATTTTATGTTGCAGATGATGGAAGAGTTAAAAAGCATGAGAGAAGACATTCGGCAGGATTTAAAAGAAACGAGGAAAGAGATGGGAATGGATATGAAACAAGAAATAGACAAACTGGGGAAGAAACTAGAAAGCATAACAAAGGATGTGACTAAACAGATATAAAACAGATACAAAGGAAATAAAACAACAAGTCAAACATGTTGAAAAGGAGATGGCGGAGGTGAAAGGAAAGCAACAAGAAGATGAAGCCCAAATCACCCTGCAGGAGTTACGATATCGAGAAAGATCTCTTCACTTTAGAGGTGTTCCAGAGACTACAGTGGAGAATTTGTATAAAAAAATCGGCAGAATTCATTGACATTGATGAGGACAAGATGGAAACATATATTGACAGAATGTTCAGAGTTTCCTCCATAGTAGCGAGAGAGAGGAAATTACCAAGAGACATTATTATAACATTTATGCAGACAATGGTAAGAGATAAAATATTACTATGAAGTTACGACGGACTATTGAAGATTGAAGATAAAGATGTCAGGATTTTTAAATTTTTAAGGAGAGACAAGAGTACAAACCGTTGGCAAACCTTTTAGTGAAGTGCCAGATTAGTTACCGATGGGAAAAAACTGAAGGCATTTCTTTTACATATAAACAGCAGAGATACAGGATTAATTCAGTTCACAAAGCAAAAGAAATGATGGAAAGACTGAGGAAAGTTTTACAAAAAGCTATCCCTGAGGGAGAGAAAGATCAGGAACAGGAATCTCCAGTGGAGGAAAAAGAACAACTCCTACAAGAAGAAGACAATGGAGAAGCAGAGGTACAAGAAGAAGCAGAACAAGGAGTTCTGGAACAGGAAGAAGGGGAGTTAGAAGGAGATTTATTGAAGGACTAAGTCAATTTTCAGAAATAAGATTTTAACATAATTCATTAAGATGGATTTTAAGATATACTCTTGGAACATTAAGGGGTTTAACTCTGAATATAAAAGAAGACAAATTTTTCATCACCTGGAAAAACAAAATTTGGATATAATATGTCTGCAAGAAGCTCGAATTAGGACTCAAGATCTGAGATATGTTCGAAATCCGAAATTGGGTAGCTGTTTTGCAGCTACGATTGATAAAAAGAAAAGGAGAGTTTTGATATATGTAAATTCAAAATATGGTGAGCAGCAAATTTTTCAGGACAGTAACGGTTGATATATAGGAGAAGTCACTCTGAAACAGGATAAAATATTAATAGTTGGAATATATTCACCAAATTGAGCTAAAGGTGAATTCTTCCCCACAATACACCAAGAGGTACTGAAATATCTTAATGAAACAGGAAATTCAAACATTGTTGTTTTGGGGGATTTTAACGGAGTTATCAATCCAAAAGTGGATAGAACAATACAGAAATTAACCCCCAGAAACAACGGCAAACTTCCTAAGAGCTTCTTTAAAATGATGGATGAATTAAATTTATATAACATTTGGAGATACAAGAATGGACAATTGGATGGATATATGTTTTACTCTGATCGTCAGAAGTCAATGTCAAGGATAGACATGATGTTGGCATCTAAGCAACTTCTGCTGAAAACTACAGATATGGACATTCTTCCTAACTTGTGTTCTGATCATAATCTGCCACAATTAAAGATAAATATTAAGGACAGAGAAAGAACATGGAGAATGAATGATGAGATCTTGAATAAGGAGATGTACATAGGGAAAGCAAAAAGGGAGATAATTAACTATTTCAATGAAAACATGACACCGGAGCTGTCAATGAAAACTATTTGGGATGCAAGTAAAACTGTCATGTGTGGTAACTTTATCAGATGGGCAGCAGAGATTAGAAAAGAAAGGAGACATCCTGAACAGCAAATTTTGGCAAAGACAAAGGAAACTGAGAAACAGATGAGACAAAATCCGTCGGATAAAAAGATCAGATTACAGATGAAGGTACATCAAGCTGAATTAAATCACCTTAATTTAAATGAACTAGAACAACAGATACGGAGAATGCAATATAACTGAACAAGCTAACAAACCCTCAAAGTTTTTGTCTGCCTTGCTGCGTAAAAGAAGGGTTCGAAATATCATATAGGAGATTAGAATTGAAGAAGAAAGAATCACAAAACAAAAGGGAATAAAACAAGCTTTTTATAAATACTATGTGAAGTTGATGAGTAAGATTACAAAATCCAAAAAGCAACAAGAATTGGAAGAATATTTGGAGGAAATGAATAAAATGAGATTTAATGAAGATCAAAGACAGATTATGAATAAATCTATCTCTATGATGGAAGTTGTAGAGGCTATTAGAAATGTGAAGAATGACAAAGCTCCAGGAATATTTACTGCAAAATATTACAAAATCATAGAATATAAGATTTCAATACCTTTGCAAAGTACAATAAATGAGGTAATAAAGGAAGGAGTACCAGACACATGGAAAGAAGCTGATGTGGTGCTGATTCCGAAAGAAGGCAGAGATTTAACAGACGTAAAGAATTATAAACCAATATCACTTTTGAATACAGATTATAAGGTTTTTGCTTCAATCCTAGCTGTGAGACTTAAAAAAGTGCTGTCAGAGGTCATTGATGAAGACCAGAATGGTTTTTTACCAAAAAGATCTTTAAGAAATAATATGAGAATGCTTCCGGTCGCATGGCAGACACTAGTGGCAGCTCGGAATGAAGCTGCGCAATGGCGCAGCTCCAAGCAGCCACCAGCTGGATTCCAGCCGCTTCTTTTGTCACGCAGAAGTGGCTAAACACCCCTCTGGTACAAGGGGTGCGGAACGGGTCCGAAGGGGACCCCACAACTGGCGTTTGGCTCTACCTGGCTGGGGGAGGGGAAAGCGCCAGGGGGTCAAAGGACCATGACGGAGACAGCGGGATCATCGCTTGAGCGGCACAAGTGCCGCCATCGACTTTTAATCAAGAAATCAAGGAACAAGTAAGGAATAAATAAGAAAACATGTAACCTGCTCTGGTCTTCATTTTGAAAATATCACAACAGAATTTGGCTTGCAACGGAGCGCAGGAGCGAAGGAATGGAGGGACGCAGAGGAAATGTGAGTGTGTCATGGCTGAGAGTTCATCTTAAAGGGGTGGCTGAATTTAAAGAAAGGGCTGTGAGGCTTTTCTGCTTTCTCCCGAGAACTGAAGTTTTTTAAAGGCTTTTGATTTGTAATTTGGACTTACAGTTTAAAATGCTAAACAATTAAACAGTGGATATTGCTTTAAGGCAAAAGATTGGACTGTACAAGATTTAATAATCTTCATTTGGACATTGAATATTTTACTTTTTTTATTTTAATCTTCTGGTTGAACTGAGACAATTGGATTTTTGGTTTTCTAACTCTGGATTTCAGACTTTAGAAGAATACCTGGGAGGAAAAATTATCAAATTGTGCATTTTTTTTATTTTTTTTATTTTTTCTTCTAACTCCTGTTGTGTGACTCTTGTCTGACTTTTTTTGGACTCTGGATTGTTGAGACTGGTGAGTCTGTGCTGGAAGGTCATTTAAGCAAAACATCCTCATTCCCATGGATGGAGCAGCTTGGAATTTAAGCAACTATGAGAATACATGGAATCTTCAGAAATAAACTCCGGGCAGCAAAGTCCAAGATGGGAGGGGGGAATAGAAGGTGGATATAGGCACAGGGCTCTAAATCTGACAAATGGTGATGTACCTCAGCAATGTCAATTAAGCTTATGTATTTGATTGATATATTTCATTAATGTAGACATTGTGATATTGTCAAAGGGTTGAAAGGGGTATTGAGATTGATAAGCTTATGATGGAAGTCTTTTAAGTAAATACCCTCACTTCAATGGACGGAGCAGCTGGGAATTTAAGCGACTATGAGAATACAGAGAATCTTCAGAAACAAACTCTGGGCAGCAAAGTCCAAGATGCGAGGGGGCTATGATGGAAGTTGTTCAAGTAAATACCCTCACCCCCACGGACGGAGCAGCTTGGAATCAAAGCGACTATGAGAATACAGAGAATCTTCAGAAATAAACTCTGGGCAGCAAAGTCCAAGGTAGGAGGCGGTAATAGGAGGTGGATATAGGCTAAGGCTCTGAACTTGACAAGCAGTAACGTTTCAGCAATGTTAATTAAGCTTAAGTGTTTTATTGACATATTTCTACAAACATTAATACTGGGAATTTATAATGGGGGTGAACCTGTGATGGAAATTGCTCAAGTAAAATACCCTCACTCTCAGGGACGGAGCAGCTTGGAATATAAGCGACTAAGAGAATACAGAGAGCTATCAGAAATGTATTTCCGGGCTGCAAAGTGCCAGATGAGAGAGGGGAACGGGAACTGGATTTAATCACAGGGCCCTGAATTATATAAGTAGATTTGTATTTTGGCAATGTCAATTAAGCTTACAATTGACTGATATATCGATACATTGGTATGAATATGAACATTATGATATTGTGGAAGGGTTGAAGGGGGTTGAAAGGGACTCAGGAGTGGAAGTGAGAAATAAGACATCTTATTATAATGGAATCCAGGGTTAGAAGATGAGTGATTGTTGCAGTAATAACAGCTAAGACTACCAGATATACATTGACAGACATATTTTAGAACTGTAATAAAAAAACATATTGGAATATGACAATTTGAGAGAAGCAGAATTGAGTGATAGCTGGGAACTGACAAGATAGAATGACTGTATAATGATTGTGTAGGAGAGGGAAATGCATGTTCAAACAGTTGAGACAACCATTGTATTGTGATACATAAATATAATAAGTGGAGTGAATTGCGGGAAGTGAAGACCAGATCAGAGTGGAAGATCAGAAACAATGCATGTAGAATTACAATTTAAAGAATTTTTCTTTTATTTGTGAAAATTTAATAAAATTAAATTAAAAAAAAAGAAATAATATCAGAACAGTTTTAAATATAATTGAATATTACGAAAAGCATAATGAACGGAAAATGGCAATGATATTTGTAGATGCGGAGAAAGCTTTTGATATGATCAGCTGGCCATTTATAAAGATGGTGGTTAAACAGATGCAGGCCGGAAACAAATTTGTCTCATGGACCAAAGCAATTTATAGTCAACAACAAGCTTGATTGGTCATTAATGGTGAAAGGACACAACTGATAGATCTGCACAGAGGGACAAGACAAGGCTGTCCTTTGTCTCCTCTTCTGTTTATTATGACAATGGAAATAATAATGCTATAAGAGAGGACAAAGATATAAAAGGAGTTCAAATTAAGAAATATCAATATAACTTAAAAGCCTTCGCTGATGATTTGGTTTTATTTTTGGATGATCCAGGGAGCTGTATTAAAGATTTGATTAGAACACTTCAAGAATATGGTGAATTCTCTGGATTCAAAGTCAACAAGGAAAAAACCATTTTATTAACCAAAAATATGACTGAGAGAGAAGAGAAGAAACTAGCACACTTAACAGGATTCAATAGAGGACAAAAGGCAAAGTATCTAGGTGTCTGGATAACAAAAAGAAACAATGAGTTATTTCAAAATAACTATGAAAAAAAATGGAAAGAAATAACAAAGGATTTGGAAAGTTGGACCTCTATGTGTTTATCGATGATGGGGAGGATAGCTGCAATAAAAATGAATGTACTTCCAAAAATGAACTTTTTGTTCCAAAATCTTCCTATTATAACAAATAATAAGCCTTTTTTACAATGGAAAAGAGAACTAACTAAATTTATATGGCAGGGGAAAAAACCCAGGATAAAATGGAGTATCATGACAGATCAGAAAATCAGAGGCGGAATGGGACTACCTGACTTTCAGCTATATTACAAAGCAGAGGCGCTTACGTGGATAAAAGACTGGGCTGATCTACAAGATATGAGAATGTTGGCATTGGAAGGTGCTGACTTGAGGATGGGGTGGCATGCCTATATGTTTTATGATAAAGCAAAAATAGATAAAGATTTCACACATCATTATATTAGAAAATCGCTTTTGAAAATTTGGAATGAATACAAGATTAAAAACATACGGCAGCTCCCCACATGGGTGTCCCCTCAAGAAGCATTTTTTGATAGATGGACTGAAACAGATAAATGGCTGAGATATGAAGATACATTAGAGAAGACAACTTTTAATAACTTTAAGATTAAAAGAAGAGAAAAATTGGAACAAGAAGGAATTACATTAAGTTGGTTCCCTTACAAACAGTTAACTGAAAGATTCCAGATGGACTTAAAAATATATGGAATAGACCTAAAAGAGAAAACTCGAGTGATCAAATGGCTGTTTGAAAATCCGCCTCATTTATTAGCGTGTATATATCAAGAAATATTACACCAGGAAAGGCAAGAAGAAATAGTTAAGTCAGTAATGATTTTGTGGGCTCAGAATATCGGACATTCAATTCAATTAGACTCTTGGGAACAGAGTTGGAAAAGAACACAAAAATTTACAGTAGCCCAGAATCTAAAAGAGAACTATTATAAGTTGTTTCAAAGATGGTACATGACACCAGACAAATTAAAAAAGATTTATAATACAGGTACTGGTCTCTGTTGGAAATGTCAGAAAGAGGTTCGTACAATATACCATATGTGGTGGACATGTCCTAAGGCTAAGAAATACTGGAGTGAAATACATAAAAAATTTGTGCACTAATGAAAGTTCAGTTTGCTAAGGTACCGGAATTGTACTTGTTAAATATGACAGATGTGCTAGAAGGTACTGCTATAAAGAAGTATTGGAGAATAATACTGTATATGATAACAACAGCTCGTATTGAATATGCAAAGCTTTGGAAAACTCAGCAAATACCGACAATAGGGCAATGGTGGGGAACATTTATTGATAATAGAAATGCTGACATGGTCTCTCAGAGATTAAAAGGGAAATCAGACAATGAGATTTTAAAAGAATGGCAAATGATACTGGGTAATTGCTGGGTACTGACAGATGAAAATGAGTGGTTCATGATTATGATAATCAATGAGGGGGCAATTGGATATATATCATGAAGCTGGAATGTGGTGATGACAATGCAAGAACTAATGTGTAATAGTATCAATATAATGTGGTACATTAATATAAACATGTTAAGAGATATAGAAAATGAAATCTAGATCAGTGTGGAAGATCAAAGATAATTCATTTAAATTACAGTTACAATTTTTTGTTTTTTATATGTGAATTTGAATAAAATGATTTAAAAAAAAAGATTGAGAGGTGGCATGATATCCATGTTTATATATTTGAAGGGATGTCATGTTAAAGATGGAGCAAGCTTGTTTTCTGCTGCTCCAGAAACTAAGACATGTGTCCTGGGCTTGGCAGCCCACCAAGGTTCCTCAGTTGCCTAATTAGCTAGATAACGGCAGCTCCATAAAACAGCCTCAGGGCTGTTGTAAATTCTTAGTAAAACAGAACGACAGTCCAGAAAGGGAATAGTCCAAAAGCCAAACCAATAATCCGAGTGAAGTATCAATGGCCAAGGTCCAAAGCACACCAGTAGAAAATGCAAGAATCACCACGACCATCACCACTAATAGTGTCAGTAATTTCCAGCGATCTTCTGTTGTTGAGCTTCTGATTATATAACCTCAGCATCCTTGTCAGCTGTGTCCTAATGAACAAGCCCTTCCCATATAAGGACTGCCTGAGGCCTGGGCTCTCCCTTTACCTCCTGCACTGGTTGCTGTAAGTACTACATTTTCATGTTTCTGGAATGTGGCGGCTGGGAAGGGACCTGTCTGCATCCCAGGAGTCTGGATCCTGGGGCTAGGGCATGACAACATGGAGCAATGGATTCAAACGACAGGAAAAAAGATTTCAACTAAACATTAGGAAGAACTTCCTGATGGTCAGAGCCGTTTGACAGTGGAATATTCTGACTTGGAGTATGGTGAAGTCACCTTCTTTGGAAGTTTTTAAACAGAGGCTAGATGTCTATTTGCTGGGGTTGCATTGACTATGTCTTCCTGAATAGCAAGGGGTTGGATTCAATGGCCATTATGGTTTCTTCCAACTCAATGATTCTGTGACTCTTTATTCAGTGGGCCTAGATGGTGTTGGGGAATTGAGAGATTTGGTAATAAGTCTCTCAATCAGCAGAGTATCTAGTAATTGCACAGAACAGAAGTTGAACAGATTACCAGTGTTACCCTGATTTCTGGGGGTCCCGAGAGGGACACCTAAAGGTGCTCTCAATTATATAATTTGGGGAAATTAGCCAAGAGCACGGCCTAGCAATACGAGAGGCAGGGTAACGTAGCGAGATCTTGAACCCTATGTTTCTGGGGTCAGGCCGAGTCAAGGAGCACACAGAAGTTGAAATAATAAAAATGGTTTTATTAAAAATACAATCAAACAGTGTATGCAGCACACTCACACAGATAACTAAAGAATCATAGAATCATAGAATCATAGAAATGTAGAGTTGGAAGAGACCACACGGGCCATCCAGTCCAACCCCCTGCCATGCAGGAACACTCTCAAAGCACTCCCGACAGATGGCCATCCAGCCTCTGCTTAAAAACCTCCAAAGAAGGAGACTCCACCACACTCCGAGGCAGCATATTCCACTGCCGGACAGCCCTGACTGTCAGGAAGTTCTTCCTGAGGTTCAGGTGGAATCTCCTTTCCTGCAGCTTGAATCCATTGCTCCTTGTCCTGGTCTCTGGAGCGGCAGAAAACAAGCCCTCTCCCTCCTCTACATGGCATCCCTTCAAATATTTAAACATAGCTATCATGTCCCCTCTTAACCTTCTCTTCTGCAGACTAAACATACCCAGCTCTCTAAGTCTATCCTCATAGGGCTTGGCTTCCAGGCCCTTCACCATTTTGGTCGCCCTCCTCTGGACCTGCTCCAGCTTGACCATGTCCTTCTTGAATTGGGGTGCCCAGAACTGGACACAGTATTCAAGATGAGGTCTAACCAAAGCAGAGTAGAGTGGTACCAGTACCTCCCTCGATCTAGACACCATACTCCTATTGATGCAGCCGAGAATTGCATTGGCTTTCTTGGCTGCCGCATCACATTGCTGACTCATGTTCAGCTTGTGGTCTATTAGGACTCCTAGATCCCTTTCACACGTACTGCCATCCAGCCACGTGTCCCCCATCCTATATTTCTGCATTCCATTTTTTCTACCTAAGTGTAGGACCTTACACTTCTCTCTGTTGAATTTCATTTTGTTAGCCTTGGCCCAGATCTCCAATCTGTCCAGGTCATTTTGAATTTTGATCCTGTCCTCTGGCGTATTAGCAACCCCTCCCAATTTGGTGTCATCTGCAAATTTGATGAGCATGCCCTCTATTCCTTCATCCAAGTCACTGATGAAAATATTGAACAGCACTGGGCCCAGGACAGAACCCTGTGGCACCCCGCTAGTCACTTCTCTCCAGGATGAAAAGCAGCCATTGGTGAGCACCCTTTGGGAACGGTCAGTCAACCAGTTACAGATCCACCTGAGAGTAGCTCTGTCCAGCCCACATTGTACTAGCTTCTTTGCAAGAATGTCATGTGGAACTTTGTCAAAGGCCTTACTGAAATCAAGATATGCTACATCCACAGCATTCCCTTCATCTATCAAGCTAGTAACTCTATCATAAAAAGAGATCAGATTAGTCTGGCATGACTTATGTTTGAGAAATCCATGTTGACTTCTCGTGATTACCGCGTTGCTTTCTAAGTGATTAGAAACTGACTGCTTAATGATCTGCTCCAGGATCTTTCTGGGTACAGACGTCAGGCTGACTGGGCGATAATTATTTGGATCCTCTTTTTTTCCCTTCTTGAAGATGGGGACAACATTTGCCCTCTTCCAGTCTGCTGGAACTTCTCCTGTCCTCCAAGATTTCTCAAAGATTATAGCAAGCGGTTCCGAAATGACCTCTGCCAGTTCTTTTAATATCCTAGGATGCAATTCATCTGGCCCTGGAGACTTGAATTCATCCAGTGTGGCCAGGTATTCTTGTACCACCTCTCTACCTATTATGTACCGCATTTCCCCTGCTTCCTCCTCTGCTCCCCAACCACCAGGTTGAGTGCTTGTATCCTTCTGGGAAAAAACTGAGGCAAAGAAGGAGTTAAGTAGTTCTGCCTTTTCTCTTCCCCCTGTTAGTAATTCGCCATCTTCTCTGCGCAGCGACCCTATCGCCTCTTTCTTTTTCCTTTTGCTGCGGACATATTTAAAAAAGCCCTTTTTATTGTGTTTAATGTCTCTGGCCAGCCTAAGTTCGTTCTGTGCTTTAGCCTTTCTGACCTCCTCCCTACATTTCCTGGCTACTTGCTTAAATTCTTCTTTGGTGGTTTCCCCCCTCTTCCATTTCCTGTACAGGTTTCTCTTAACGCTTAGCTCAGCTGAGAGTTCTTTAGTCAACCATTCTGGTTTCTTCAGATGCCTTCCATTTTTCCTCCTTATTGGCACAGTTTTAGACTGTGCCTTCAGTATCTCCCTTTTAAGGAACTCCCATGCCTCCTGAACTCCTTTCCCTTTCACTATTCCTGACCACGGAATTTCAGCCAGCAGCTCCTTAAGTTTACAGAAGTCCGCTTTTTTAAAATCTAAGATGAGTGTCTGGCTACACTTATCTTCTCCTTCCCACTGAATGCCAAATTCCAATAGGGCATGGTCACTCCCCCCTAAAGATCCAACCACTTCTACCTCATTAACAAGGTCATCCCTATTGGTCAGGATCAGATCTAGAATATTTGATCCCCTTGTGGCCTCTTCCACCTTCTGGACCATGAAATTGTCTGCAAGACAAGCAAGAAACTTGCTGGACCTTGCTGTCTTGGCAGAGTTTGACTGCCAACATATATCCGGGTAATTGAAATCTCCTATTATTACTGTATCTCTCCTTTTTGAATGCGCGGTCATTTGGTTGAGGAAGGCATCATCAAGGTCCTCAGTCTGGGCTGGAGGTCTGTAGTAAACCCCCACCAGAATATCCCTATTGTTTCTCGCTCCCTTAATTTTTACCCAGATGCTCTCGACCTGGCTTTCTGGGTTCAAGTCATGGATCTCTTCACAGGTGAAAACATCCTTGACATACAAGGCTACTCCTCCTCCTTTCTTGTTTGGTCTATTTTTACAAAATAGGCTATACCCCTCTATTCCTACATTCCAATCATGAGACTCATCCCACCAGGTCTCAGTGATGCCTATCAAATCGTATTTATTTTGTTGTACTAGGAGTTCAAGTTCATCTTGCTTGTTTCCCATACTCTGCGCGTTAGTGTAGAGACACTTAAATCCCCGGGCCCTTCCTGCAAGTCCTGTACTATAGTTTCTACTCCTCCCACCACTGGACGCTTGTACTACTTGGTCAATATAATTTGGGCCTTTCCCCCCTGCACTCGCCGTGTCTTTGCCCTGAAAAAGAAATAAAGGTTGGAGTGGGATAGAGGGATTTTTAGAGGAGTTGTTGGTTTGGGTAATGCTTCACCTATCCTGAAGCCCGGTTGGAAGTGGAGAAGCTGGGGAGCGTGGATCTCAGCATGTGGAGCTGAGGGAAAGGCTCGCAGGACAAAGCGACAGCAAGACGGGATGGAAGCCAAGAGCGAGCCGAGGAAGCGCTCAAAGTCAGGGGTTTTTATAAGGAGAATTGTGACCGCAGGCTAGTTTGGACTTGTGGAAAACAGTGAGTTTGGGGCTGGAGACAAAGCCTCCGAAAGGTCAGAATTTAAATGATTGAATTATAGCCAAATTGTCAATAGGCTAGCCAGTATGCAAACGTGGAGTACTTGAGTGTTGTATAGTTCGATCATCAAGCTGCCAGCGCGGGGCAGAGGATCTTTTGAAAGCTGCGTGCATACCTAATTGGGTACTTGCCTTTGAGGTCTCCTGAAGCTGCGAGTTGGCTATTTCTGGCCTGCCTGTATTGTGTTGGAATATTACGGCGATTATCGGCCGAGCCTGTTTGCGTGCTTGTCCGGGGGCCTCGCAAGCTCGTGGAAGGGAATGGGTATGTGAGGCCGAATTATTGATATCAAGAGATATCTTTGTACCCCACAAGCTCGGGCCAGCCAGGGCAGTAAAACCAGTCCCGCTTCTATCATTCCACCCCAAACACACTTAATCTAGCTCAAAATAAACACAAAAACAGTTTGGTTAAAAATATAAAAGAGTTTACTCACAAAATCTTGTGCATAATCTATGCAGGTTCAATTCTTGAAAAAGGTAGGGAGAAATTAAGCACTCGCATGCTTGCTGAAAATAATCTTTGTTAGGAGATCTCACAGCATGCTTTCAGGACAAAAGGGAAAGACAAAAGAGAGATGTAAATGGCAAGAGAACCTTTTTAAGAACAAATAATGTGTATGTGCTAGAGGATGAGGTGTTGACCAAAACAAACAGGAAATTTTCTTTAGGCTATCTCTCTATGCCTACAATAAACATGCAAACTAACTAGCCAGTTAATTAAGCATGCAAAGATGGCAGTAGCCTTAGCCTCTGCGGCAGTCCAGTAGACCTATTCTTCATTTTTCCATTGTTTGGTCTGGCCATTGGTTGAGTGCCTAACAACAGTTTTGCTCTGAACAAGGCAGAGTGGAGCTGGCTCTTCCCAGTCAGGGTTATATGAAGTGTGGGGGGCTGCTTCCTTGGATAGGGAAAGTATCTTCAAGCAGTCAGTAGAGATGATTGCCTCCTCTGTTTCTAATTTTGCATCCGCTCTGCAATCTTTTTATTGTGGGCTTCATGACTCATGTTCCCATGCTGTCTTTTCACCTGGCTAGCCAAATACTGGGTGGCATGTTGTGCCCTAGAGTGCTCCTGTAGCCTATGCTGGAGTGCCTAAACTCACTGAGGCTTTGCAATCTTTTTATTGCAGGCTTCAAGGCTCTTCTTCACATATTGTACCTTTGCCTGGTTGGCCAGATATTGGACAGAGTGTTGTGCTTTGGTGTGCTCTTCCTCTAAGGAGCTCAGCCTGTAGTGGAGTTCCTGGACCTGCACTGAGGCTTCTTCAAATTTGACATGGGCTTCCTGTGCAGTGGATGAAAAAGCTAATTTGTCTGCTAGGAGGGTGCTATTTTGAGCCCACAGTTGATCCAATTCTTTGCACTGCCTCTCAGCCTTGCTATTGAGTTCCTGATTTGTCATCATCATCATCAATGTTTATTGATTAGTCAGCTGACCATATCAATGATAAAATACATAGTACATAATACAAAGATACAGATACAAAAATTACATACACAAATAAACTCAATTCATATAAAATGAGTTCCTGGATGGTTGTTGAAACATAACTTAGGGCCATCCAGATTCACCAAGCCACCATAGATTCTTTGGAGGGAGCAAAAAGCGACCTCTCCTTGCACTGCATGCAGAAGGCATCATACAGGGCTTCAAATGGGTCTGCTGTCTTAAGAGACCTATGGAGTTCCTACCCTTACTAACAATGCATTTCTCCAGTTTATCCATTTTTTGGCTTTCCTTGAACATGCTGTCTTTTTAAATTTAAACTTAATATTTCAAGTGTGAAAGTGTTTCTCTGAGCACTCCCACAATGCCTTTGTGGCTCTAAGTGTGAAGATGTCTCTCTAAACACCCCTGCATTTCTTAAATGGCTTCCGACTGGGACAACACCTTGTCAATCGGGACAGTGGACCAGTCACTCAGTGACCAGCATCCTTTGGGTGAAAATTCCTGTGCCTGCACTGAACAGAATTGCAAGGGAAACAATGAACTCTGTGGAACTTACTACTGCTTGGCCAAGCAGTGGAAGAAAGAGGGAGCTGGGTCCTGTCTGAGTCCTGCCAATTACAAGCTACTTTTTTGGAAGTGAGAGGTACCACCTCCAAATCCAGGCGAAGTGCTAAACCGATGAGCAAGTTTGTCACCACCTCTGATGCACAAATGGCTCTTCTCCAGGGAGATACCCTGAAGAAACTATCAATAGGCATGGCATTCATCCCAGCCTGCTAACTTTTCCTAACTGGGAATTCAAAAGAGTACAATGTCCTGAAATGGTGGCTTGCAATGCACACAAAATGAAGTTATGAGGTTCTGCTTTTTACACCCTGTGTAACTATAACAGGGTGATGCTTGTTCCTAATGTGAGGTGGATGTGGGTGGATGTTCCTTACACCAAGTCCCTAATTCTCTGATCCCACACCATGATAAACCCGGAGGTAGGTAGAGATTCCCAGGTAGTCACATACCAAGCCCTTGCATCCTACCACAGCTCACAGATGGCTCTTGCCAAGCTCATGGCTGTATAGGGCTGGCTGCCTAGTACTGATCAAGAAAAAAAAAAGGGGTGAGCAATTTCAACCACACAGCAGCCCTTACTGCTCCACTCTTACAGATCTATAATCACACACCCATGCAAAAGCTTCCTGGATTCTCTAGAGGTTTCCCTATGTCTTCCCTTCTTGAACTGCATGCACAAATGCATGAGATGAGGAGTAGAGTGTTGCCCTTGTTCTCCACCAATCTTGTCACCCTAAGAGGTGAGAGATGTTGAGGTCCACTCACAATGCCAGAGCCTCCTTAGAATTTGGGGAATTGTGGCTCAAAAGAAGCCTGCAAGAGGAGGGTAATGGTAGGATCTTTTCATCTTCTTTTTCACTTACTAACTGTAGAGAGGATTACAGTTAAAATTAAACAAAGTATTTTATTTGGATTGACAAACGCACAAGAAATCAGACACTCATAAGAACCACACAAGACTATTGGAAAGTGAGGCAAGAAAGGTTGGATACAGAAAAATTGGGTAGAAAGCATGATAGTTACCAGTCCTGAAAAAGGGATCACAGAGGAGTGACTCAGACATCGTCTGAGGGTAGCATGGAAGAATGTAGTCTGGGGCACCACATGTGGCATAATATGCCCAACCTACTACAAGTGGCTAGGGTAAAAGCCAGGGCTTTTAGACCCTATTTCCTGCCCTGAAGGGGGTGTGTTGGCAAAGCTGCAATGGGCTTCCTATGGAATTGGCAAAGGAGCTTGGAATGGGCTGATTGTCTTACTCTGGAGTGACAAAACATTGACGGGAGTAATAATCTCTTAATATTCAGACTGGTAGGGTGTATGGGGAGATCTGTGCAAGGCAAGATCAAGAGATGGTCCCTGATTGCTTCACCTGAGCAGTTTGCCCTCCATTGTATTTGGGAGTGCACAGATCCTGAGGTGTTGAAAGGATTAGCATCAACCTACTAGCATCAGGGTTTCCCACCAAATCCTCTCTGAATTTATGACCTGACCATGGGCCTTTCCTGTCGGGTAGCCCTCCATATTAAGTTGGGGAAAAGCATTTATTATGGGATATGTAGTTGAAACATATAAGTAGCATAAACATGTAGCTGCTTTCTTTTAACCAGACATTCCAGGGAAAACCGTTATGTCAACAGCACCTGGTTCTCACCAGATAGTACCAGACTCGAGTCAGCCTCTCAAAGTCAGTTTTAATTGCTTTGCATGGGAACTAAGGGGAAAGCTATAACGTTTTGTCTCTGCAAAATTTGCCTTCAGTTAGAATCGCTGAAGTCCTGTACCAGTATTACGCTCCTAAATATAACTTGCTTTTCCATGGTTACTTTGTGTGTGTGTGTGTGTGTGTGTGTGTGTGTGAACTCAGTTCCTGACATTTCCAGACCACACTGTTCTAGTGCTACTATTCCACTTTCAATATCCCATGGAATTCTGGCATTTGCAGTCTAGGGAGGGGCCTTTTAGAATTCCCAGCCAGAGAGCTCTTGGGCTCAGTAAACTACAAACCCCAGAATTCCACAGGATGTTGAAAGTGGAATAATAGCACTACAACAGTGTAGTGCAGAAAGGCCCCATGTCTTAGATCAGCTTGTCCTGGCAACACACTTTCTGGTCAGTGTGCCACCCATCATGTTTTTCAGCCGTAAATATGTCCATTTATGAAAACAGCACATCTCACAGGATGGGGGTGTAGGGTATGGTAACACTGTCTGTGGGACAGAGAAAGCTTTGGTCACCTATGCCAGGAACCAGACAGGGAGAGTTCATCCCTGTGGGTTCTGCTGGACCTGCTGGACCTTTCAATGACTTTCAGTACCATCAGCCATGGTATCCTTCTGTGTCATGTTGCTGGGATGATAGGCTATACACCAAGATTTCAGGTTATTACAGCTGAATTAATCAGGAATGTAAATGAACTGGTGCTACAACTGATAAAATTAGTTGCTGTTTGTCTTACGAAAGGCTATCGGCCAGTTCACCAAAGGCAAGGGGGTCCTTTTTCAGAATCTAGAGGCAGCAAAAGACACCAATTGTAGGTGAAAAAGTCTCAGATTTATTCAACAGCAAGCAGTTTAAACCACATAAGCACGTAAGCAGCATTAGCATACCGTTACAGATGGAACCCACTTAAGCCTATCATACCTAGGTAACATAATCAATATTCTCACCCAAGCAAGTTCCTCCAATCAGCCACTGGCAGGAATCCATACAGAAATTGGTGAGGGAAACCCCCTCTGGTAGCCAATATGCACAGCACTGCAGCTGTCAACCTGTGCTGAGCTCCCCCAAAAATGAGAGCACAGTCCAGGGAGTATTTAAACCCCGTGGCCTGGGAAACTTTGCTGTCTTGCATTCTATCTTCCATAGAATGTTTGACAGTCCTCACACATCTGGGACAAGCTAACTTCTTCCCCACTGTCTGGTGGTACTTGGCTGTTGGGCTTAAGCTAAGAGCAGATGCCACTTAGCAAGTCTCATCTGCAACTTTGTTTTTCTACATTTTAAGCTAGCAAGCATACAGGATCCTTTACCTTGAGAGACTAAGGCAAAAGACAGAAATCAAAGCAAAAGGCAGTGTGCTTAATTACCCAGAATTCTTAGCAGTAACAGAAAGAAACTTAGAGCATGGAAGAATACCAGAAAGCCTTTCTAGACCTTTCTTAGCAACAGTATGGAAAATTAGGGTATGGAGGAACAAACTGGGGCAGAACATTCCTACACCTGCTTGAAATTACAATGGTCTTCCAGTTTTTTCCAGTACAGTGTTTGGTTCTGAGTATGCATCAAATTCTTGGAAGTAAGCAAACATAATTTTAAAAGCATGTAAAGATGTAGAAAGCCTGAACCATATAGACCAATGAGGCTTTAAAATTTGGAGTCTAATAGCCATACTATGTGCAAATCAAGTAAATAATATTATTTCAGCATATATTGTGAATAATCTGAATGGATTTTAAGAGGACAGAGAGTGGAATAGAAATATTTAATAAATAAATAAATAAATAAAATACTTTTTCAGTTCCCCCGGTCTTTGAATAGATTCATCTCCCAATGTTGCACAGCAAGCAAATGTGGGAAAGTCAGAAAAGGATCCTTGAAGACTATAGCCCCCAGGTGCTTTTATCTTTTTCTACCCACCCTCTTAGTGTCACACAAGGCAACAGATAGCCAAGGTTCCTGGAAGGCTACAGTTTTGCATGCCTCCCACTCTCACTCTCTCAATGTTGGGTGTAATGGGCTAGGGCAGGAAGACATTTGAGGATCCTGAAAGGCTACAGTTTCCAGATCCTTGCCTGATTCCCCTACCCTCTCAATGTTTTGTAGCAAGTGGGCAGGGGAAACTGGGAAAGGATCCTGGAAAGCCTCCAGATCTTTGACTACATTCCCCCCATTCTCCAAATGTCACATGTGGCTGGTGAAGGAGGAAGCCAGCTAAGAATCCTGAAAGGGTACAACTTTCAGCTCTTTGGCTTCCTTCCCTCACGATCCCAATGTTGCATGAGAGTGGGTCAAAGGAATCTGCTCCTCCTACTTCTGGAGACATTCTCCACATACAAGACATCTTCAAAAACTTCATAGTTTTCAAGGACTGATGGCAGTGTGGAAAAATTGATAACATTATTCGCTCTCCTTTTGAGAACATGTAATTTTACACAGCATATTCTTAACATGTATACTTTAAGAAATAATAAGATTAGGCCCCAAAGGCATGTTTTAATTTGGTGCCTAAAAGGGAACAATACTGGTGACAGCCAGTTGACCAATAGTAAAGCATTCAATAAATAGGATGCCACAGTAGAGAAGCACTCTCCCACATCTCTGTATGATGTATCATTCCTATTAGTGGGACTCAGAGCATAGCCCCACTAGCAAATCTCAGTTCTCAGGCAGATATATATAGGAAGAGATACCTCTTCAAGGAGGTCCCAAGCCATTTATGACCATGACTGACATCACCAGTACTTGAATTCAGTTCAGAAGTGAATTGGCAGTCAGTGCAGATCCTTTAAGACTGCTGATATGTGTTCTCTATAAAATACTCTGGTCAACAAGCTTGCTGCTGCATTTTATGCCTGCTGTAGTTTCCAAGTTATCCTCAAGGGCAGCTCCATAAAGAGCACATTACAGTAATTTAATTGGGAGGCATTTCCAATGCATTGACTACTGCGGCTAAGTTATCGCTGTGCAGCAACTGTTGTAACTGGTACACCAGTTAGAGCTGGCACCAAGCATTCTGAGCCATGGATTCTACATGGCCCACTAGTGACAGAGATGGATCTAGGGGTATTCTTAAGCTACACACCTCTCCTTCAGGGCAGATTGCTTACTCAGTTCCTAGATTCAAGAACCACCAGTCCACAGAGTCTCTATTTTATTAGGATTCAGCTTCTGTTTATTGGCTTTTAGCATGTCTGTTACAGCATCCAGACATTTGTCCAGCACCTATACATCTTCAGACAACAAGAAGAAGTAATGCTGGGTGGTGTCAGCATATTGATGGCACACCATCACACACCCCCTTTTGACCTCACCTAGCGGCTTTTTATACAAGATATTGAAAAGCTATTATTTTATCTCTGAAAAGCAGTGACCAGGTATTTTATTCCTAATAGTCTGCAATATCCATTAGGGGTATTCTCCAGTTCCAGCTCTATATGAAAATGTGATCTGTGTAGCTCACTGACAATTAGGTACTGGACTCACTGGGCATCATGCAGTCCAAAGTTGTTGTCAGGATCAGACTAGTACACGGGATCAATAAACTTACATAGCAGATTTATTGAGAAGATGCAGAGCAGTGAACACAAATGTCAAAAGACAGAAGAGGCCAATATTCCCAAAGTCTCTAAGGTTAAACAGTTCAGTTTCACACGAGAGATACGCGAGTGCATATTTTCTGTACTGCAGGTCAGGATGACCGCCAGGTCACCATAGCTACTATCTTTTCCTCTAGCGAATGTTTTGAGAACTGCTACTGAGGAATGTACACCTGCTCTATCCGTACTACAAGGCCATTAGGAAAATCACTAACAGTAATACAATCTACACACTAAACCATAATCCCCTCATATGGAGGGCAATCCTGACAGTTGTAGTCATTAATCCTTTAGTCATTGACAAAGACTGTTTTCTCTTTGAATTGGGGGTCCAATAGGATTTGCCCTTTACAAGTGATCTAAGATGGACATGTAGCTAATGGACCAGGCAATGGTCAACACATACCATCAGTAACCATCAGCTTCAAAGCTTGTAAATCTGTCCAAAAGAGATGCTTCTCTCTGGTTTCAGTGGTATTTACGATTGGTTGGTACCAATTGCTGATCAATAACTACAGTGACAACACCACTCTCATTCATGAGAACTTATGCATCAAGCATTCCAAAGCCTTCTTATTGGTCTGCTTGGAGTTCTGGGACAGTTTTCTATTCATTGTCATCTAGCTTTCCTTTGGATTATCCCAGATTGCTGCTGTAATATGGCTACCAAGCCAAATCCCACCTGTATGAATGTTCATTATCAGTGTTGTCCATCTCATGCACAGTGCATTTAAACTTAGCTAAACAAAATAAGGCAGTGTATTGACCTTCAGAAAGTCTACCTCTACACTATAAGAGACTTACTTACACAATGGGCTAGTGATAATCATGGGAACACATAAAGGATGAAGAAAGGGCAGACAGACTCATTGGCAGTGTCGCATCTGATACCACATGTAGTAATGGCAAACCTCATCTTTACCTCATGTCTGGAAATTTTTTTCATTATAAGTTCTTAGAAATGTTTTTCTTGTTTCATATGAAGTCACATATATGTAAACTTGTGTGTGTGTGTATATGTGTGTTTATTTTGTGTGTGTGAGAGAGTGTATAAGTGAGTTGCAATTGGAGGTAGCAATTGATCATCTCCATATGATATCTTATACTTGTACCTTTAAATGCCTGCAGGTGAACCTCATAAAACTGAGTCTTCTCTTGGGAAATATCCAGGTTTCCAGAAAATAGGAATCAAGTCTTAGTGATGGAACACGCCCATGGCTTCCCCTGTGACAGTCTGGCTATTACTCACCTATGGTTGGCAAGGGAAATGCAGTTACAAGAGCAATGAGGTTTGTTGTTGTTGGCCATTTTTTTTTTTGCAAGCCAAGTTTGCAATGTAATCTCAGATACACAAAAGATTGAACAAAAAATGGTGCATTCTTGGAAATTATAATATGCTACAATGCTAATGAAGAATTTGGGAGTAATTCCAACTGGGAATTGTAGTGTAAAATAATTTAAATGAATAATAACTGGTTTTATAGCCAAAAATCTTTCATTTATTCATCTGAAAATAATTTTACAACTGGTGGGGGAACTCTTTCAAAAGCATACTATTTATATAAAAAACCAAACAAAAATTCATGATGTACTCAATAATTAAGCTTTTATTTCTGCTATTCTTCTGTTCCCTGTTGTTTTACATACTGCCAGACACTGCTTGGAGCAGAATATTTGATTTAAGTTGATTTAGGCTTAAATCATCCTTTTATGGGTTAATTTATCTCCAAAGTGCAACTTTTCTCCAAATTTCTCTCCAGAAGTAAAGCAAACCAGCCTTGTTCTTAGAGGAGTCATCTAAGCCATTCTGCTCTCCAAGGAAATAGGGCTGCACCTTTTTGTGGATCTAGTAAGCACAGACACCATCTTTGCCCACTGTAAAGTAGGCCTTTCTGAAAAGCACACAGAAACATAACTGCCTAAAGCAGCATTAGAGGCAAAGATTTGAAATCTTACTTGCATATCATGCTATAAAGAACAATTTATCAGGTTTGAAGCTGTCAGACACTGACACAATAAGGAATAACACAAAATGAATAATGTTTCCCAGAAATTCTGCTTCTTCTCTAATTATGAGACTCTCTCCCTTTCAGCAAAGAAAGACAGAAGATGCAGAAACACCAATTTCATGCACTGTGCCTGAATGATGTTTCTGTGCTGACTTTTCCAGATGGCAATCCTTTCTACCGCAAGAACTAATGATGTGGGCATATTCAGGGGAAAACCAATAACAGTCTTTAACCTTCAACAACAAAAAAGCATGTTGTACAAAATGTTCCTTGGGATACATTAACAAATATCAATTACTTTGCTCACTGATGTGCAATCAGCTGTATTAATCAAAATTAATTTTAAGAAATAATTAAACAGACCCCAAGGCAAATAGATGGTGCCAGTACTATATGGACTCAGTGCACCTGGAAGGAAGTGGCTCATTTTAGCTCCAAAAAAGGAGCTAAAGGACAAGTACCATAGATACAAGTACCGTATCTATTCACTGATGATTTGCAGTGTTTTGTTTTGTTTGAAAAGACCCTCAGATAATTCATAATAGATACAATCTATTCTCAAAATATCTGCTGGTTTATGACTAGAGTTTTAAAGCTATCTTAGGTTTGGTCACACTCTACAAAGCCAGGAAACTGGAAGCTAAGGTTGATGTCTTAACAGATATGTCCCATGATGCTGTGCACTGTCACAAATTGTGCTTGCTTACCCTCCATTCCCCACCGACAGCACTATCTTCCCATGGTGGTGGGATTGCATGCTCCTGTTATGCAAGACGCAGTGTTGATAGCAGCAGTGTTGCTGGTAGGCTCTCCAGTGTCAGACAGGCTTTTGCTGAGGAGCCAGACTAAATATGCCAAACAGCTACTGGGCAACAGCAATAATGTTACCCTGATTTCTGAGGTCCCTTGGGGGACACCTTAATGTGCTCCACGTGATAGGGAATGGAAACTAGACAGAGCACGAGCAAAGCAACACGAGAGGCAGGATAACCTAACGGGGTCTTTTTACCCAGTTTTTATGGGGTCTTAAGGTGGTGAAGGGATCTGGTGTTTGAAAGCTAGAGTCTTTCCATGGGCATTTCCCTTTTCTAAGGACCCAGCACTCTAACTTTCCTGCCACTTTCTTCTCCTGCATCCTTTTCTTTAGTTCCATTACTAATCTCCTTCCTTAGTTACAAGTTACAAGTGGGACCAGGTCTGCAGTGATGGGAAGGATCAGCAGGAGCCCTGGGGAAATGCTAGGGAGATGAACCTTACAGAACCTTTTCTGGAAAAGAGGGTTAGGAACCAATTACAGCTTGCCCAAAGTGTCTCTTTTGCTGATCTAAACCTGGCCTTCCACCTCAACAACTTAGGGCAAAAGGACAGAGGTACGATTCAGGGACTGGGAGGATTGCCTTGACCCTGAGGAGGAAACCTCCACCTAGACTCCACCTAACAATGAAGGGGGAACATGAACTCAATGGAACTTACAGTGCTGCCTGGCCAAGCAGCAGGGGAAGAGGGAGAAGAATCAAACTGAATTGTCCTGTAACTAGCTTTTTGGGTGAGGGGCGCCTTCCTCTACTTTGGGGAAACTTTTTAGAACCCTAAGCTAGGTCGGGAATCACCACCTGCACCTAACTTTATTGCAGTCTGGTATTCACTACACACGCTCCTGCAATCGTGTATGCCTACTCTATCATATGTGTGTGTGAGCTGAACCTGGCCGAACACCTAGTGCTCAGGATTCGAACCCACATGTTTCCTAGTTTTTAGGGGTGCCACCACCTGTGTTTTCTCTTACTTTCTTATCCTAACTCTCCAAAAGTTTGCAGGCAAAGGGACTGTGGGTGGGGGATTGTGGGTTGTGATGTGGTGAGTTTTCCTGAACCTATCCACTAGTGCTCAGGATCCCACCCATTATAGCCCCAAGTTAGGGATATGATTCCCAGGACAGTCACCGTGTACAGCCCTTGCGTTCCATCCTTAAGATAGGGGCGGCTGCCATACACAGACCAAGATAGAAAGGGGGAAAGATTCCCAACCCCAATAGAATAGCCCTGTGGCTCAGACACACAGATTTACATGCACTGGCCGTTCCCTACATCAGCATCGACCTGACCTGAGTGGGTCACAGCTTCCACTCAAATTAGGGGTGATGGGGTGCTGGCATTCTCCACCAATCTGTTACCCTGATTTCTGAGCGCCCTTGAGGGACGCCTTAATTTGCTCCAAGTGATAGGGAATGGAAACTAGCCAGAGCACGAGCAACAGCAATGTGAGAGGCAGAGTAACCTAGCGGGGTCTTTTTACCCAGTTTTTAAAGGGTCAGGCCAAGCCAAAAACCAAACAAAAATGTTCAATAAAATGATTTCATTGAATAAAAGTTTCACGCATCAACACAATCACTCACACACTCACTCAAGACCTATTAAGAAGCAAAAGAGAGGAAACTGGATGGGAATACTGAAGGGATTGTAGCTGGGGTAATACTGCACCTTTTCCTGAAGTCCTTGATCCGGGAAAAACAGTGAAGAAGTGTAGCTCAGCACGGAGAGGGCTGAGGGGATTACTCAAAGGACGGGGAAGCAGTCTGCTGGGATGACCAGGAGTGATCCAAAGAACCGCTCAAAAACAGGGACTATTTGTAGGGGCTAATCCTTTCCCAGGGAAAACAGTGAGTGTCACATCGAGAAAGAAGCTCCACAATGGTAACTTCCTTTGCATGACGAGATTACAAGGTGTTGCCAAAGTCTCAGGATCTTCGGTTGCATTGGGTTGTGGTGTGACTTTATGTAAATGGTCCTTGCCTGATAGGATTTTATTGCTATTGGTGCTCAACCTGGAGAAAAGATGCTAATCCCCTCAAGTTGGCTCCTCAGTGGCTGAGGACTCTTTGTTTACTCTGGGTTTGCACAGCTTGAGGTCTTCTGGGGCCACGTGAATGGGGATTTTACTGGCCTGACCTGGTTTTCGATTGTTCAACCGTTGCTGCCTACATGCCCATTCGGGTGACCTCTCAGGCACATTGAATCATATTTTAATATCAAAATTGTAAACCCCGGGACAGGGTTTACCAGTGAGGTAACAATAATATAAGTGACACTGGTGGCAAGTCTCTTAGAGACAATGGCAGAGGCCACTATAGTTAACGCCTGTTAGTACTACACAGAAGGAAGCATGTTACACCCCTTTTGAATGTCTTTTACCATGAAAACCCTATGATGAGACAATCCAAAATGAAACAAGAGATAATGCCACAAAATGAAACTCCCAGATTGGATGGCACTCAGCAAACTACTGGTACAAGTTGTGCTGTGCCTAATGACGCAATTTGACTCAAGATGTTTCACTGGTACCTTTCAAAGATACAGAAGGATATGAAAGATAGTTATTGGAAATGTCAAGAACATACTGGATCCTTGTTTCATATGTAGTGGACCTGTGATACAGTTAAAAAGCTTTGGATGGAAATTCAGAATATGGCCCAAAGAATTTTAAAATGTCAAGTATTTATTTATTTATTGTATTTGTATGCCGACTTTCTCCCAAAATGGGGCCCAAGGCAGCTTCCAAAAATAAATGACATTAAAAACAATCAAAACAATTAAAACATTAAAAATATATAAAGTAGTTAAGAATCCTGAATTGTTCTTACTAGGAATTTTGAGAGAAGATATGAATATTGACAAACAACAACATAAATTCTTCCAATATATGTTACTGGCTGCAAGACTTGTTTATGCAAAGTATTGGAAGAAAATGGAGATCCCAACAATGGCTGAATGGTTTAATAGACTGATGACAATTGTGGAGATGGACATGTTCTCAGCCAAATTAAAGGGAAATTCTGATGAAGAGTTTACCTTAGAATGGAAATTTTTAATAGATTACATCAGGGAAAATGAGGATGAGTTGATGATCATAGGGTTTTGAACCTGCATGTTACTGTTCCTTTTAATTCTTAATGTTATTGTTATCATGAGAAAGTTATTATGAAAATTTAATAGAATTATAGGTTGCTGCTATTCTAGTAACATAGTATATTTAAAAGAGATGATGGATTTATTGAGGATTAATCAACACTGTTTGGAGATAAAGGAAATATTCTGTAATGACTAATAACATTGATTTATAATGTGATATAAAAGTTAAGAAATTTAGAATTTAATATAGTTAAGGAGTAATAACAAGCAACAAATTTAATAGTTAAGTATATTTATTTCAGTAAGAGCTGTTTGCAACGAGGGCAGGAACCATTTTTAATTAGTTATAGTTTTTCTTTAGTTTAGTTCAGTTATTGGGATTAGCTTAGTTTAAATGGGTTTTGATTTGTGTTAAATAGTTGCAGAATTATGTGCAATTTTTTCTATTTCTATCCTTTTTTTTTACTATTTTATGAGTGTATATTGTTTAGATTGTGTTTGTATCTTTTGTGTTTGTGTTTCAAAACCTTTTAAAATTTCTAAATAAAAAAAAGCAGAAAGGACGTTCAGCTCTCAGAGGTGAAACAAAAGTCTGAAATTGTGCAACACATATTATAGGAACATGGAACATGGAAAGCATGAATCGAGGAAGTTACACTAGTAATAAATAATAAGAGGAAAAAGAATAAGAATAACTTTTTATTTCTTACCTGCCTCTCCCCAAGGCTTGAGAAATGGAACGTATAAATATTGCAATACTTTGGGTGAATGGGCTGAAGTGGACAGGTATGGGACATTTTAAGTCAAATAATTACACAGTGTTTTACTCAGGAAATGAAAATTTAAAAAGAAATGGAATGACTGGAGAGGTCAAACTGAGCAAGGGAAAGAATTTGACTGTAAGTGTGAGAAGCATAGGTCAACTCCAAAATTTCTCCAGGTAAGACTGAGAGTCATTGCATATGCCTCTCGAAGCCAGAAGCCAGCTGAACAAAAATACAGCCCCTGCAAAAAGGTCTGCCCTGCTGTGGAGCCCCACACACTGCAAACTCATTGTGGGAGATGGGCAAGCCATCATTCAGACTATGCACAACCCTCTTAAGTACATTCTGTCAGGCAAGGTCCGGAATGGACAAGTCTCCAATATGCAGATTGCAAAGTGGACACCTGCCCTGATAAAGTGCGGGTTGACTATAGACAGAGCAGAATAGGAGTCTTGCCCCTTACGGCTTAATTGTCATGGGATAGCAGCACGACTGTCCCCTTCCCCCAATCATTCATGTTCAGTAGCTGGCAGAGTGAGGAGAGCTGTTTGAGGAAGCACAGCTGCAAGGTTTTGTACACTGGTTCTGTGGTGGCTCATCCCTACATGTTGCAGGCTCACCTAAACCAGGCTACGGAGCCATCCAAGTGGATGATTTCTTCACATTGCAAGGAACCACGCACCCTTACTCTAGTCAGCAGCCAAAGTAGAAGCCCTTAGAGCCATTCTAGAGTTTGAGCTGCTTTACTGCCCACTCACAATTTACACAGACTGATTGGTCAGTAACAATATGGCTTCCCGTCTGGCTTGCTAATGACTGCAAGACCTCAGTTGGGAAGACCGTTGCCCACTTAAACAAATGATTGTGCATTGCCAGCTGAATTCAAGATAGGATGGCCCCAACTTAGATTGCACACTTGAAGCGCCATCAGAAAAACCTTCCAACCTGTGCACAGGGAAGAATTGTGCTGATGCACTCACTAAGGAAGCTGTCCTTAAGGACGATGGCTCTGCAGACACTGTACCCATGTGCCCCATTAATGTCAATCCAAGGAAAATAATCATGTCTCTCATTTTAGATTTAGCCAACCTCCAGAAAGGGGATCTCCAGCTGAAGGAGTTGGTAGAAGCAGAGAAGGACACCACAATTGAGGAGAAGAAAGGTATTATTTGGACCATGGATGAGAAGGGACGTGCTCACTGGGTTGTGCCCATGGAGGTTCGGGGAGACCTGATCCAGTTTGTCCATGAGTTGGGGCATAAAGGGAAACTTTAGACAGGCAACTTTAGAGAGGGTGCAGGACACGGGCTGGTGGCCAGACATATACCAAGAAGTAGAGCAGTGAATAGACAATTGCCTCTCCTATGCCATGGTCAATGCCAAACAGGCTGGCCCCAAGTCCCCAATCCAGTACCAGCAGGTTGAAGGCCCATGGGCCCAAACCCACATTGATTTCATTGGCCCCTTGCCTTCTACACCCAGAGAGAACAAGTACTGCCTAACAGTCTTTGATCCCTTCAGTGAGTGGGTCGAAGTGTTCCCTTGCAAAAACAACACCGTGGCTACTACTGCATGTTTTTTGTTTAACAAAGCCTGGAGCCGGGAATCATGAGGGAGTTGGACAGTGGCATGGGTCCCCACTTCACTGGAGAAGTCACTCAGGAACTCTGCAAGACTCTAAGGATCAAGCAGAGGTTCCACATTGCTCATCACCCCAGAACTCAGGACAGATTGAGCAAACCCATCATACCCTGAAGCTCTCTGAGAGGTGTTATGTTCAACAGGGCACAGTTGGGATGAGAAGTTCCCCATCATCCTGATGTTCCTCAGGGGAACGAAGGCTGTTCATGGCTTTGCTCCATACCCTGTGATGACTGGGAGGAAGATGTTGCTTCCAGAAGCTTTCTGGTTCGACACTACTATCCCCTCCGATTTGGAGACTGTTGTCATCAACAATGAGTGGGTGTGAACACTGATCCAAGAAATTTCTTGAATTCAGAGAGAAGTGGCCTTGGCAATCAGGCAAGAACATGCAGGCCATGGACAAATGGCTCAACTGGATTCACAACCCCTGCCAATGGGACTAAGGACAACTGGTCACGTACCAGAAGTTCTCTCATCCCTTGTCTGCCAAATGGAAGGGTCCTGTAAAAATCACTGAGTCTCACCCACTGTCTACTAGGTAGTGATACTGAACAAGAGGAGATAGTGTCTCAAATACTTTCACGTTTCACAACTGAAAGAGTGGAAGGGTGCAAAGCCAACACAAATGGAGACACACAACAAGGCAGGAGAAGAGCCTCCTGCCCCTGTAAGCATGGTGACAGTTTGGCAGATCTCCCTCAGCTATAAGGAACTGCTTATGGTGGATCTGTCCAAGATCTTCATGGGATGTCAGCCCCCCTTGAAGGGGCACACTTAGACATGAATCCTCCATCCTGCTATAATATAGTTATAGCAGATTTAGGTTTGTAGATTGTAGATTTTGAATTTCTCCCCTACAGTGACAATGGAGATCATGGCTCCACAGACCAGAAATAGGGTAAGTGTTGTTTCCCTTTTGATTCCCCTGTTAGTTCTCTCTTGGCCCCTTCAGGCACAAACCTCCAACAATCAGTACCCTTGGAACTGTACCATTTTAGACCCACTGTCTCTCCCAGGCAAGAACATGTTATTTAGGATTGTTCCCCCTGTTGATGGTAGCAACCTCAAAATATATATATTCATTCATGCAGATCCGGCCTTGTTTCAGTGAACATGGATCTGCCACAGCACGTATGGTTGCAAAATGCTTACATCTTGAAAATGGAAAAGAAGGAGATCTTTTGTCAGGAATGTGGAAAGGCAAAGATAATGGATTTTGTTGCCCGGTGCATCCCCAACAGGGACGTACCTGCCTTGGTGTACAAAAGTCTTTATTCCACTGCCCCCTTTCCATCCTGCTACTTTACTGTAATTACAGCCATAGCCTGGAATGTTGGGGACCCCTTTGCACTTTCTGTTCTCCTCAGGATTGCTGAAGAGCATACCACTCCCATTGAAGTTAATTTGGCTACACCATTGAGGAAAAGTCAAATTACAAAGGTTGCAGATTGGAAGAAGCAATACTGGAGTTTAGTGAGAGCATCTGTAAGGCCCCACTTTGAGGGTCCCCAATATCAGTATGGCTTGGATGGGCACCATACCTAATTGGCATCATATGTAATTGGCAACACATTTTATTGGCTCTGATATCAAATCCAAACCTGAGAGGTGACGGAGAGGTCAAACTGAGCAAGGGAAAGAATTTGACTGTAAATGTGAGAAGCATAGGTCAACTCCAGAATTTCTCCAGGTAAGACTGAGTCATTTGTCAGGCAAACACACACCATTCCTGTGGATAATAGGCTTAAATAGAAGCTGGAATTTTCCAGGGAATCCAACTGTGAGGAGCCCACCAGGACACTGATTGACAGATATCCATCCCTTGAACACCTGGATTCTTTCCTCTTTCCTCACAGCACCCACAGTAGACAGCTATTACAACATTCATCATGTCTTTGTCAATCAAAGCACTAAGCCCATCAACAGGTGAAAGACTCATTGTCCACAACAGGTTCCCTTTGTCTTGCATCTGGAACCTTCACAGCCACAAGCCATTTTCAGGGTACAAATACTCCTAATTTGAGGATGCCCAGTGAAGCATCCTCAAATTTGTTTTGAGGTAGAGTTGAAGCTCTACCTGTCACTTTGTCCATCTGGCTTCTGAATGAGAACTGCCCTTAGGTGCTACCTAAGCCAAAATACATTTCTGCTCTTCACTACTCTTCTGGACTGGTAATTATAAATCCCCCCAAATCCCTCAGCTTCTCTATAATTTTCCCCTCCTTTCTCTTTCAGCTAGCTCTTTTGTGAATGTATGATTGTGTGTATCTTGTGTGCATGCATGAGTTAGTTCTCCTCAATAAAATCATTTATTAGACAATTCTGCTTGGTTTTTGGCTTGGCCTGACCCCGTAAAAATTGGGTTGAAAGATCTTGCTAGGTCACCCTGCCTCTCGTAGTGCTACAGCTTGTGCTCTGGCTAATTCCCATTCCCCATTATTTGGAGCACATTGAGGTGTCCCCCATGGGACCCCAGAAATCAGGGTAACAGAACTCTCATTAAACATGATCCGCTGAGCTAGTTCATCCCTCTGAACCAAACCACATGTAATTCATATAAAGAATCAATCTGGTTTCAATCATGGGGAATGCTTGCCCTGAATCTCACCCATGGGAAAGGCAATTTGGCCATCAGCATCCAATCCATTAATGAAAGACACTGACACACTGATCCAGGCAGAGTCCCCCACTGTGGGTTCCCATGTGTTAAAGTTGGACGTACATGAATTAATATTATTGCAACTGATGATCTCAGTGAAAGAGATCCAGGTAGGACTCCATAAGTTAAATACTTCAGCACAATGCCCAGAGTGTGCACCCTATTTACATCCCAGTGAAGACAGTTGGACAGGATGGCTAAAATTGTGGTCTGGGACTGTAAGTCACTCTAGAGTAACAGGGGTATGGACAGACTGTATCATGCCTGTAGGAGCATGCATGTCCTTGTTAGATGCAGCCAACATGGACATGTTAGCAAATAAACTGTCCAATGTTACAGCTGTCATAGCAAATATGGGGGAGCCTTTACAGAAATCTGCCCAGACACTGTTCAATGACAAAATTCAGTTATGTCTGTACTCTTATATTGGGAATTGACAATATTGGGAATTGAAATCACTGATTCTTGTGAACAAACCACACTTTAGCAATTGGAATGCATCACTGGTGTTCGTTTGCACTCAAAGGCATATGATCAATTTGATGACCATTAGTGAACTAATTTGGCATACCCATAATGGACACATTCCAAAAGAAATCATGGAACTAAATCAGGCCAAAATTAAGGAAGGAGGAGGTGCAACTAGTGGCATGGTGGACCCTTGCAAACACCACTTATATGCCCTGATGGAACTCTCCAGCTTTTTGTGGTTATCGTTACTGCATTCATCCAGTCATTCCCCTCAGAATAAGACAGTCTCAGGAGACATACTGTAATCCAAAGACTGTAACCATTGGCCTACAGTGCTCAGGCCCAAATGGCAACTTGTCAGCGTGAAATGGTGCTGGGCTATATTTGTACTGATGACACTTTACATTCAATGAGTTTACACCCCATCATCCTTGCTTGATGCTACTTAAGGGCAAGGATGGCCAGTGCATTTATAAACTGACCCAAGACACCAATTCAGCAATTGTTTACACCATGGCCCTTTTCGCATGGCATTTCTGAAGCGAAAGGGCCCCTTGAGCATCGTGTAAATGTAAGCAGCGGTCCATAAGATGCACTCACATTTGCACGACGCTCAAGTGCCTGATGCGGACCACGCATGCATTTTTTCATTTTCGGCTCAAGGCCAAAAATGCTGCACGGCCGTGCATCGCTCCGGGGCCCCGTGCACACTTCCCTTGTGTGCAGAGCCTCAGGAGCCGGGCCGGTCATGTGTCCTCTCCTCAGTGCAGCCTGGCAGGTCCCAGGCTGAACTGTGAATGGAAGAGGCATGGCGCTCACACGACCAGGAAGCAGCTGCGGAGCTGAAGCAGAAGGGATGCGAGAGCGTTCCTCCCAAGGCTTCCTGCGTGAGCCCCGCACCCCAGCTCTGCGAATGGGTAAGGTGCAAAAAGAGCCCATGAAAGGACTGTGTGGGGAAAGTAAGAACAGCCTGCCTCACCATCACCATAAAAGGATACATACTTCAGCCCATGGTGCCCACATTAAAACCATGTTTTTGCAGCATCACGGTAAGGGTAATTTGAGGTATGCACCTCAGAGCATGTGTAAACTGCTGATAAGGAAGCACCATCCAGACAGAGGGAAAAAAACCTCGCAGACTCAAAGCAATAAAGCTTAGTTCTGTTTATTAAACAGAGCACATAAGATAAGTGTTAGGGCTTCTGGCAGCAAGCCTAGAAGCAAAAAAGCATTCAGGCACAAAAAATAGCAATACAGAAGACAGACTGACAGCATATCCAGAGGCAGTACAAAAACAACCTGCAGCAGCATAATCAGAGGCAAAAGACCTAAGGCAAATTACATTGTCACACCTAAGCCTTTTTAAGGGCTTAACCACACCCCAGTCCATATGGGGTGACCCAATTACACTCACAGCATGCACCCTCCTCATGTTGGGTACTCTCTGGTGAGGTAAGACCTTTCAAGGCAGACTAGCCAAAACATTCCCTTGCAGCTATGTTTCAAGGTCATATCACCTCATCTCTCCATACACTTAGAAAAACCATTCCTGGTCACACCGCACTCACATTCTGAATGTCCTGACAATCACAACCATCAGAGGCTGTGATGTCAGCTACTCAATCTGGATCCAGTGAGAGATGGCCATGTCCCTTTCATTGTACAGATCAGTTGCTCCCGTGTTCTTCAGTCTCAATTTGCATGTTTTGCATAAACTCTTCACTCACTCTGATCTCAAAGAACAATGGTCAGAAAGCAGCCAGAGACAATGCCTCACTGGTCATGTATCACAACGGTGAAACAATTGCAAACCTCTCTAAAGAGATTGTATCCACTGGACACCACTCATGGTGAGAGTCCCTCCTTGGTTGGTCCACTACAGCAATGGGAGTTTTCAATGCCATGTTACATCCCAAATGCCATGTTACATCCTGGCTTTCCAAATTGTACTAGTTTTCCATCTCACTGACACAGCATATTGGGTTCACCACGATCTGATCCAATTGAGAACTTTTGGGGAGTTGGCTAAGTCAGCTAAGGCTCAATCTATCTTTCAACCAGAGTTGTTCAGGAAATCAAAGGCCCCCAAAGGGAGCCCTTAACCGAGACAGGTTGGAACACCAGATTCAGGAACAACAGCCTGAACCCAGGAGGGAGGTGAGCAACCCCACACCAGCCATCCCAGCCCAGGGTCTTTAAAAGAGGACACAAGGAACTTTAGCCCAAGGAGTACTGCTCATTCAGGCAAGAGAAGAAGTAAAGCCCATGTTAAAGAGGACTTTGTGCGGGTTGGTAAAAACAGTGGGACTGGCAAGCCAGCATTACCCAACAGGGATGGGCCGGTGCAAGGAATAACAACATGCCCAGTGTGTAGCTGATCAGGAGAGGTTCCTCTGAGTGAGTTCAGGTTCAAGAGGGCCGGCCCACTCTTGAGAGCCTTGGCTGCTCTAGAACAACCAGGAGAACCTGGATGAGATCCTGTGGGCTCCTCTTGCAGCTTGCCTTTGCAAGCCTGGTGGGCATTCCCATGCAGGGGTGGTCTTCTGGCTCTGGAGTATTGACCTTACTAGGCTGATTTGCTCCCCTATTTTCCAAGACTCCACGATACTCCAATTAACTATCCAGGCCACAGTAGACTTGCATAAATCCAGAGCTCCAGTAAACCAGCCAGCTGGTATATCAAGCACCACCACCTCCTGTCCACATACCCTGCATTTTCAGTCTCCAAACACTGGTTCACTCTCCCAGGGTTGCATATTTATAAGGCATCACTACCCAAATTTCCAAAAAGTTCCAGTACTTCTGTGCAGCATGGCCCCAGCTTTTGGCTGGAGGGGCCCAATGGCTAACCTCTCTCTCAGTTTCCTCCCAAAAATGCAGGAGCTCCATCAACTTCACCTCAAATTCTGAAAAACCACAGAAAAGATATCAGCCCCAGTCTACCAACCATGCAAGAACAGCCTGTTGCAGGCATGCACTGCTCTGCCATGCAATGTAACTGTTTCTTCTGGAAAGCCTCCAAAGCCAAAGAAGCTCCCCTGCTCATGCCCACTGCACCCCAATTTCTCTTGGATACCGGGGTGTGTGGAACATTTGATCCACCTCTCTGAACATATTAGACTCTGCTTTCATGAACTCTCTTGGACTTGGGGGGGGGATCTCCTCTCTACCTGTTACATTGACTCTGTTGGATTCAGAACACATGGATTTTGCCATGAATTGCCCAAGTTGGACTTTTCTTGATTACTTCTATTAAAAGAGTGCTACTCACTTGATTTCTTTGAAATATTTGATGTTTCTGATTCGAATTTTGAAGCTCCAGTTGCTGGAGTGATGTTTGCACGTTGTATCATATCTTGGTATGTGCATTGTTAGATCTTCCCTTTTTTAATTTCCTCTCTTTCCCTTGATTGATTGGTTGATTGATTGATTGATTGATTGATTGATTGATTGAAAACTGAATTGGACACATTTTTGCTAAATTGACTGCCTGACCAAGTGATTAGCTGATGAGGCTAATGGAAGTAAGATAGCTCTCATGCTAACGCAACTTCCTCTATGTTATTCCTAATCACCCCATGTCCCATTCTCTGAAATTCACCCCAAATTTGAGGTTTGCTGCATATTCCTATAAAACTGAAACCTCATGGCTGCCTCATGGAGGTTCCATTTTTTGGAAGGGATTGTTTCCGGCCTACCTACCCCTCAGATTTTAGATGGTTTAATTGGCAAAATATATTAATTGGCACTGATATAAAATGGACCCTGATGTGACTGTAAGGCCAAGGTGGGCAGAGGAAAAACACTGGCTGAACACGTGTGCTGCAAAGGTAGGACAGAAATCTCCTCTAAGCACAGCCAGGTCATTGTCAGGAAGTCACCAGGTAACTCCAGAGGGAAGGGGCTCCAATAAGCTGTAACAACCCTGCTGTCGGACAATAGTGATGGGAAGTTCCCACCAAACCACTGATTGTTTCAACCCTTCATCCCATTGATCTGGGCATTTCCCTCATTGTCCCCACACCTGTCCAACATTATAGAGCTATCATGATGGCTATTCACTCTTTATCATCTAACACTACGATAATTAACACAGTCATTTTCTGCTCTGAAACTTCAGTTGTTTACTCAGCTGAAAAGCCATTAGCACCAGTGCTCTCCTGACAGATCTTGGGTATAAAAACCTTCCATTTTGACCAGTTACCTCACAGTACCTTGTTAGTTGAATGCTATGCTGCCACTCTGATTCCCAAATGAATAATGACTACTGTCCCTAGGCGCAAGTCTAAGCCTCATCACTGTTTTCTTTGCTGCTCTCTGGACTGACAATTATCATCCAAATCTCTGAAACTTTGCTATCAATCTTTCTTCCTTTTTCCTTCAGTTAGCCTTGTGTGAGTGCATGAGTCCTGGATCTCATATGTGCATGATTGAATTCCCTTTAAATAAACATATTTTTAGTCTACTTTTGGAATCTCTGGCAGGTGCTTTCCCATGGAGACCCCATAAATATTGGTAGAAGATCTTGTTAGATTATCCCCCTCTTACAGTCCTCCTAATTTAGCTAATTAATTCCCCACTGTCATCTGAAGGTATTGGCATCATGGTTGGGCCTCTGAGTCACCCATGTTTTTGGGTAACAAATCCAATAATTTCTTTGTATAATCTTTCATTCCAATGATATAACAACTTCTTTTTTGACAATTGTTGTTATTTAACAACTGTCTGTTTTATTCCTCTAAGCTTGTCATTTCTTCTGCTAAGTGGTGTTTCCAAGAACTAAGCTTTGCCCTTTTCTTCTGTTGTTGCATAATTCAGGGGTAGGAAGGAGGATCAGGATGAATCTCTACCTCAGGAAGTAATCATACCATAGGCTTCATTTGTTATCTGCTAAAATGGTCTTACCTGTGAAGACAGAGGGGACATGTTTCCAATCTCCATATATGGACAGATTAGAAGGAGTTATAGTCACATCACCTGCATCAAGTTGTATGAGTCAAGCTGTCATTATGGTTATTGTTTAATGTTGGCATTATAGTAATCTCATTTGTGTTTTGTACATATAATGGTTAATTTAGAAACTTAAGCATGATCTCTTTAAGCGTAAATTGAATAGGGCAGGAGTCAGCAATCGTGGAAGACTAGGGGAGTGCATTAGCTATCCTGAAGTGTTGCACCTATTCCCACAAAAAATATATCCCTCCCCACAAAACCATCTATGGGAAATAGAGGCATATTTTTAGGCCATCCTTTGCCAGGAGAAAGCATTTGGGGACATTTTTAGGCAAAAATAATTTTTTAAAAAGTATTGCAAGATTTTGTTTTTACCACTGAGGTATCCAGGGAATCCAAACATGTGGAAATCCTCTTCACATCCCAGAGATTATTTTTTAGGCAGGCTGCACTTTACCCACCCCTGGAGTAGGGCCTTTTGCTAGGGTTTACAGAATGCTAAAACTTACTCAGAAATTAGAGGCAGGAGTAATTTTCCTTCAAGAAACCTATGTTAAAAATGTGTATGATATTTTTAACATAAAATATGTATTCTTCCACTTGAAGAATTTTCTATGGGTGGTCCTCCAAAACTAGAGGGATAGTAATAATTTTTTTGAAATACAGTAAGTATGATGTAACAGATCAAATAATAGATCCATCTAATAGATTCCTTTTCTTGAAAGACAACTTGGGCAACAAATGTCTTATGCTGAGCAATTATTACCTCGGGCAATATTGATGGAACAGTTATTTCAGCAATTACACTAGTTTGCAAAAAGGCTTCGAAGAGAAGCAAACTATATTTTCAATGACATGTTAGAAACTACAACAAATGAGTGTAATGACAAAGCAGGAAACCTAGGGACCTAATCTGTGGAAATCAGCTAATAGCTATATGGAACGTATTACACTTCTTTCTCTACTTTATATTTTCAAAATGATCACTTATTGGGTTAAACATTCTCACCACCCACATTGTTATTCTGTGCCTTCAAGTTGTTTCTGATTTATGGTGATTCTAAGCCTGAGTGTGTGTGACACACCCAAAGTCACCCAGTGGGTTTCCATGGCCAAGCAGGGAATCAAACCTTGGTCCCGAGGATCATAGTCCAATGGTCAAAAAATCATAGAATTACAGAGTTGGAAATGGCCACAACAGCCATGGAGTCCAACCCTTTGCCATGCAGGAACTCGAAGCAACCACAGCAAATAGATATCCAGCCTCTGTTTAAAAACCTCTAAAGAAGGTGACTGCTCCACACTCCGAGGCAGGACATTCCACTGGCAAAAGGCTCTTACTGTCAGGAAGTTCTTCCTGAGGTTTAGGGCAAACCTGTTTTCCTGTAGTTTGAATCCATTACTCTGTGATCTATGCCCTTTTCACACTGCATTTGCCATCGAAAAGGGTGCCTGGAGCGGCACGCGATTGTGAGGAGCAATCTGCACAACACGCTCACAATTGTGTGACGCTCCAGGGTAGGGCAGGCACCGTTCGCACACTTTTTCATTTTTGGTTTTCAGCCAAAAATGATGCATGATTGCGCATTGCTTCAGGGCCCCGCGCACACTTGCCATGCGTGCGTAGCCTCCGGAGCCACAGCGGTCACACTTCCTGCCACAGCTCAGCCTGGGAAACTCCCAGGTTGCACTGTGGAAGGAAGAGGTGGGGCTCTCATGCTGCCTGATCAGGAGCAGGCAGCTTGTGCGGAGCTCAAGCAGGGGGGACACGAGAGCTTCTCACTGGAGGCTGCTCGTGCAATCCCCGCACCCCAGCGCCGAGAAAAGGTATGGTGCAGAAAGGGCCCTACTCTCTGGAGCAGCAGGAAAAAAAACTTTCCTCCATCTTCAACATGACATCCCTTCAAATATCTAAAAATGGTTATCATGTCACCATTTTTTTCTTGTCTGGTTTTTTTTTTTTTTGCATTGTAGCATATTTTAATTTAAATTTTAAACATACAATATTACAACACTTTACATATTAGCAGCCACGTCACACTGCTAACTCACGTTCAGCTTGTGGGCCATTAAGACTTCTAGATTCCTTTCACATGTACTGTTTTCAAATGAGATGTCACTCATCTTTTATCTGTGCATTTCATTCTTTTTTCCTAAGTGTAGTACCCTACATTTTTCCCTGTTAAAATTCATTTTGTTAGTTTTGGTCCAGCTCTCTAATCTGTCAAGGTCATTTTGAATTCTGATCCTGTTGTCTGGGCTATTAGCAATCACACTTTGGTGTCATCTGCAAATTTGATGAGCATGCCCTCTATTCCATCATCCAAGTCATTGAGGAAGATGTTCAACAGCATTGGGCCCAGGACAGAACACTGTGGCACCCCACTAGTCACTTCTTCCCAGGGTGAAGCGGAGACATTCATGAGCACCCTTTGAGACCAGCAAGTGAGCCAATTACAAATCCACCTAAGAGTGGCTTTGTCTAACCCACATTTTACTACCTTGTTTGCAAGAATATAAAGGGGGACCTTGTCAAAGGTCTTACTGAAATTAAGATACACTACATCCACAGGATTCCCTTCATCCTAGCAGCTCCAAGCTCACTGAACGATCTCTGGTTCTTCTACTTCTATGCTCAAACTTCTATGCTTTTATCTTGGTGGGTCTCTAAACAGTCAGCCACCCAACATGGGCTCGAACCCGCAACCTGGCATTAAGAGGCCCATGTCCTACTGACTGAGCTAGCTGGGCGCCACCCATGCACAGAAGGTCTATATAGAAGCTCAGATCACGCCCTTCTCAAACTAATGTGGAAGGGCAATTTAATTAAACCACATAATCTATATTTGTAACTCAACAACTCCTTATTACTAAATTCTCAAGTTAAGAACAATGTTAAAGAAAACATGGAAGACTTTTTTTCTAAAAATTGTCAGGCTGGTTGCACACCCTTTTGCAGGAGACCACGAAAGCTCTTTGTTGTTGTTATGTGCCTTCAACTTATTTCTGACTTACAGCAACCCTAACCCAAACCTATCACAGGGTTTTCTTGGGGCTGAGAATGTGCAATATACTCAAGGTCATCCAGTGGGTTTCCATGTTTCTAGTGGGTGGGGAATCTAACCCTGGTCTCCAGAGTCATAGTCCAATGCACAAAGCACTGCACCACACTGGCTCTTTAAGTTGTTGTCAACAGAATTTTTAAAGAGTTCTCAATGTATTCTGCCCTTGCAAGTCAACTCTCTCTCTCTTGAGGGGCGGCACATTCCATAATAAAGTGTCCCCTAAGTTGTTGGCTCCTAAGTTGTTAGTAGGGGCCACTTTATTATGGAAGGTGTCCCCTCGAAAGAGAGAGAGAGAGAGATTGAGAGAGAGATGGTTTGCAAATCTAGTGCATAATTGTTCTTCAAACTCAGATTTAGATATTTCAAAATCAAATAAATTCTTATCCATTTTAAAATGTTCAGTCAGTTGTCTATAAGAGAACCAATGTATATTATTACTCTCTTGAATTAATTCTTCATTTGATTTCATTCTAAATTGCCTTTCCCTGTAACTAGCAATTCCTTATATGTTAACCAACTGTCTTTAAAATGTATTTCTCTCTTAAACAAAGTTTTATGTGATGAAAGTCACAAAGGCATTTTAGGACACATTAATCTCTTATTTATTCTAGATTCATAATAAGGCACATGTAGCATAACGATTGTTAAAGTCCACATTTGCTTTAAGTTTATCTTAGAACAAAAAAGAATGCCACCCAAAACTGAAATTGAAGTCTTCTAATTGTAGACATCTTTTCCTTTTCAAAATCAATTAATATTTAAGCCAAACCAAGCAGCAAATATAAAAATATAGTTTCAAAGCTGGAAGCCAAACTCCACCTCTTTGCTTTGCATCTTGCAAAATCTTAAATCTTACTCTCATCTTCTTTCCTCACCAAATAAAATTAGAAATGCCTTAAACAATGGTACATCATTATTCACAAGAGGAATTGTTCAAAATAAAAACAGTAAAACATTCATTTTTATAGTCAAAATCCTACCTGATAAGAAAAGTTTCAACTTGGACCATCTTTATGAATCCTGTTTAATCTTACCCCCAAACTTTACTATAATTATTCTGAAACAGGTTTGAATTCTGTTTTCAAAAAAATAACACTTAAATATTTCACTTCTTGTGCACAGGGCCAACAGAGAAAAAAACAAAACACCCCACACACACACACACACACACACACATACACAAGATTTGGGAAAAATAAGGCCACAACTTTATTGGCTACAGATGTGACAAGGATGACATGCACATGAGTCCAGATCCAGGTATTGGCAAACTCAGTGTTTGGCCAATGAGCCCAATACCCTGCCAGGCCAGAACTGCCTGGGTGATAGAGGATGGCAGAGGATGTGTGCAACTGCTGCCCGTTGCACATCCAATTCCCCTTACACTCCTAACACCCCAGATCCCTGTGTCCTGGCCTGGGAAAACCACAATCCTGAATCCAGGACCCATGCTGATGCCACGAAACAAAAAAGCCCTGTTAAATCAGCCACTCCCTACCATGTTTCAAAATGTTAGTCTGTCATGATGTTGAAGCCTTTTTGATTGTTTGATACTTTTGGATACTGTATGCTTGTATAAAACCTATCCTGTGTTGAAAGTATACACTACCTTGTTGTAATGAGTGATCGTCTTAGAATAGTAAATGTTTAGATTCCCTTCATGTGTTACATGTCACTTTATGTTAAACCTTGTGTATAATCTGAATGATTGTTGAAGGTGTGAAATGTGTTAGGGCTTTGTTATATGGCACATCTGCTTCTAGAATATATAACCATGTATGCTACCATGTAGTATTGACTTGCTGCCATACTACATGTGATCCTAATGTTTCATGCTATGTTATTGCTGTACTACAGCAGTCTACTGTACTATAGTGTACAATGGGCTTTACCGTATGCGTGCACTGAGGAGTGGTGGTGATTGGTTACTCTTATGTTTTAATGTATTAAATTTTGCTATACATTTTGCTTACCCCTGCTATATTTAGCCATGTCTTGCCCTATTGTTATCACATGCTGTTGATCATGTTTAATGGTGTTATTATATGCTATGCTTAAAGGTTTCCATATTACATTACATATATGTGTTGCTGTTTGCATATAACATGTTTAGTGCTTTGCTTTATTGTAGGAAGGGCACTGGGTATTATACTGCGTAATTTATATATATGCTTTGTATTTTTGCCTTGAAAATCATGGTTGTGCAATGAAGTATTATCAGAGAAGGCTGTGCTGTAAAAGAATGATGGGATAGGCTGGGAATTTGGGTGTGAAAACAGAGAAGTTATCTGATGGTTTTGATGTAAAGCCAGGTGTGGAGCTAGCCTTCAAGGTTTGTTTGTTCTAAAAACCCTAGGCTACAGGGTAACCAATGGAAGAGTTGTAAATCAACAGAAAACAGAGGAAGGATGATATGATAAGGTATGTGAGAAGTCTTTATTGCTTTACTTTGATCTTCAAAGGTCATGGTTGCCCTAACAATGGAAAGGCCTGGGAAAACTTATTGTTAGTAGCCCATGAGAAAAGTCATACAAGCTTAATTTGAATGAATTATGTATAAAGCATATACAAGCTGGCACAATGCCACGGATCTAATCTTGGCAATACCCGGAGTTTTCCTGCTTCAAAGTCTATGTTATAATTTGTTTTTTGGGGAAGTGGGCTTCTGAAATAAAGCTATTGTAATATTTCAAAAAATATTCTGAGCTCGAACTTGAAACTAACCACTGTGCATGACATGTGCTAAGTGTTTGCTGGAGTATCCTGCTCTTCTTATTTTTTAACTAAAAACAGTTCTTAAATAAAAAACCAGCACAATCCAAACATACAAGAAAAACAAAAAAATACATCAATACAAACATTAACAGACATCTATACATAATTAATCCAAATACTAACAAAACATAATTAAAATTCGCTCCCAAGCTTGTTCCAACCAGTTCATATTACTTAAACATTTACACCTATTATCATACATTTTATCCTATAATAATAAATTATTTCATATCATTTATCATTTTAATTACCTACTTAATTTCTTGAGTTCATAATTACTTGTTAACTTATTCTAGACTACTTGATTCATTCATCCAAAAATATAACTATCTGCATAAAAACATTTTAAAACAAAGAGAATACATATTCTAAATCTACGTTTTTCACTTCTCATTTAATAGTATTAATTTTCATGATCAAAACCAATTGTCATCAGATCACCTTCACTTTTTTTTAAAAAAAAATCAATCAACCATTTCCATTCAGACAAAAATTCATTCATTTTTGCCTGTGCATTTCAACAATTCCGATTAGTCTGCTTACCCATTCATTCACTGCTGGTAACTTCAATTTTTTTCAATATTTTGCATACATTAGTCTTGCTGTTAACAATGCTCATTATATCAGTTTATGTTGCTTCTTATCCACTACTGTATCTTCTTCCCAGATTCATAGAACCACAGAATTATAGAACTAGAAGAGATCACAAAGGCCATAAAATCCAACTCCTTGCCAAGCTATACTGATAGTTCTTTCATGTCCTTTTATGTTGATAATACTTTCAGGTTTTAAATGTACTCATTCTTTTATTCTTCTATTTTTTCCCTTCATTATTTCCCTCCAACTTTGAGAAGGCTCTCTTTGTCAGACTGCAGATTACAATCCCAAGATCTTACTCTGTTGTGATTATTTATTTATTTATTGAATTTCTGTGCCATCTTTCTCCCAAGATGGTACCCAAGGCAGCTTCCAAAAGGTTGAAAAAGTATTAAAAATATAAAAACAATTAAAATATTAAAAGACATATAAAATTATAAAGCAATATATTTTTTAAAAAACAACCAATGAATAAAGAGGTCTCCAGCTTACCCATGAAATGCCTGCTTTAAAAAAAATATCTTTGCCTGCCTACAAAAGGAAAGCAGGGAGGGGGCCAATCTAGCTTCCTGTGGGAGAGCATACCACAGGGTGGGAGCAGCCATTGAGAAGGCTCTCTCCTGTGTCCTTACCAGGCAATCCCAGGATGGTGGCAGAACTGAGAGAAAGCCTTCCCTGGCAGATCTAAGAGTTCTACCAGGTTCATAAAGGAAGATACGTTTTTTGCAAATAGTCTGATTCTCCAACACCAGGTAAACAGTAACAATCTAAATCTGTGGCTGTCCTAAACTGAGATGAATTCTTTATGAATTACCATGAAGCCCCCAACCCAACTATCAATTATCAAATGCTACTGTACTGAAAACCCAGGTAGGAACAATTCAGAGAGATCAGCCACTCCCAACTTCACAGATTTCTGTAATGTCTGCCAGATACCCGGGAGTAGAAAGGTAGAATCATTGCCACTTTCTTCCACACTCATTTGAAACACTCAAGTTATTTCTATTCAGAATATGAAGTACTTGAGAATTTTAGTAAATTCTTCAGAAACGAATTTAAACAATTAAACAAACAGACTGTATACTTGGAAACTTAAACTGCTAAACTTCAAACAAGTGGGTTGAAACAGCTGAATCAGTTTTAGGACTTCTGATTTAAAAAAGGGTCTCTGGGAGGCCATGTAGTTGTCTGTGGAATAGAAGGGGCATGCGTAGGCATGTAGAATATACTGAATGTGACAGGGAGCAGTGGGAATATAGTTGAGAATTAGTAGACAGCAAATTCTTAGAGATCAAATGGTCACTGTTGTTTATTGACTCATGCAGTGAACAGCATTTAACCAGCTTAGGTAAATAACATTTGTTGTTGTGTTCAGATGACAGCAATCAGAGGGTGATTTACAAGGATTGGGCTGGAGGTTCCGATGGTGGGAGGTAAGTTGGAATATCAAAGACCAGGGAGGAAATTCTAAAGATCAACATGACTGATAGAGAGGGGTTGTTTCAACAAAAGAAAAACAATTTGGCAATGAGGAGGTGAAAATGTGGAGGAACCACCAGTGGGCACTGTGAATAGATAATGATGGATTTTTGTTTTTTACTATATAATAAAGTGGATGATTTTGAGGCCATTTTTTCTGCTTTCTTTTCTTAAGGCCCTTTTCGCACTTTACCCTTTCACAGAGCTGGGATGTGGGGCTCGCATGAGCAGCCTCCAGCGAGAGGCTCTCGCGTCCCAGTCCCATCGGCTCTGCAGTTGCTTCCTGGTCACACGAGCACTTCGCCTCTTCTGTTCTCAGTGCAGCCTGGGACCTTTCCCAGACTGCACCGCACAGGAAGTGCGACCAGCCCGGCTCCCAAGGCTCCGCACGCAAGGTAAGTGCGCACGAAGTTCCGGAGCGACGCACGACCGCGCAGCATTTTCAGCTTTGAGCCGAAAATGAAAAAATGCGTGTGCGGTCTGCGTCAGGCCCTTGAGTGTCACACAAATGTGAGTGTGTCGTGTGGACCGCTCCTCACATTTACATGACGCTCAAGGGGCCCTTTTGTTTTGGAAATGCCATGCGAAAAGGGCCTTAGATAATATGCAACTCATCTTTCTGGTTTGCATGTTCAAAATTCCTCTGTTGAAAAAAATCTCAACTTCCCTTCAATATCCTCCATAGTCAACACTGATAATTCACTTCTCAATAATTTTAACTGCTTCAAAATTCTTTCATCTTCAGGGGATTTCTTTAATACCATTTTCTTTAATCCTTATTTCATTCAAAATGTTTTTTTGTTTTTTCCATTTACTTCTTTTTATATTCTTTGTTAAATTGATTAAAATGGCTTTTCATATATGCCTTGCTTAATTCCCAAAATGATCTAGTATTAGTTCTTTTATTTTCATATTAATTTTTTTGCCTTTCTTCTGAATCTGAGTCTCTTGCAAATTAATGATGTCCAAGTCCAATTTCTTCAGGTAATGAAACATCTTATTATTTTTCTGAGGGATGTTACCCCGTTTATATTCAAGGTCATAATTTTATAATCCATTGTTATGCTTCAGACTGTGGAAACTTCAACTTAGTCTCTACGTCTTTTGTTGCAACGCGCCCATCCTCTTCTTTAGCTTGAAGCAGTTGCTCTCTTTTCGTCAGATTTCTTGGCCTCATCTTCTGATTCCTGTTGTTCCATTCCTTTATCAAAATCTTTCTTAAATTTTCTCAGAAAGTCATTCATTTTGTTAATTGAATTCAATCTGTATGTTTTGTTCTTATAAGTGAAAATCTTCCCTTCCAATCTTCCAGTCTAAAAATATTCTTTCTTCTGAGTTTGTCCACAAAAAATTTGTAATTTTTTCCCTTTTCTTAGGGATTCTTGCTGGGGTTTCCTTCCTCACAACAATCACTTTACCTCTTCTCTTGTGAAAGACCCTTGTGGGTATCTCTTTATAAATGACAATCTGCACTCTATCTATTCTCCATCTATTATCAAACTAAAGATCAAATTCTGTAATAGTGACATTGCACAATTTGGTCAGTAGTTTGTTTTTTTAGAAAAATTATATACTGTCACATCTCTGAGTAATTTCTTCTGTCTGGATATTCATGAAGAAATGCGATAAACTAGGCCCGCTATCACTTCTATCATTTGCTCTTGGATATTTTCATTTTTTTTCTGATATCGATCTAAATCAAAGACAATTTTCCTTTTCCCATAATTCCATCAGTGCAAATGTACCCAGGTCTTGTTCTCTTTCTCAAGTTTGTGCACTCTCACGTTGAAAGCTTCTACTTTCTTTTCCAAAGTCTGCATTCTCCAGTTCATTTCATTTAATTCTGCAGCCATCTGAGAAACAGATTTTTTTAACTTCCTTCATCTCAGATTTTATTTCCTTCATCTCTTGCTTCATCTCCTGTAATATCTTTCACCCATCTGTTTGATTTGATTTCCCATCTGTGTCACATGCTATATCATCTGTGACATTTGAGACTTTAAGTGTGAAGCTCATCTGTGAATTTCTGAACTATCCATGATATTTTAATAGGTGAATCCAATGATCATCTTTTCTGTTGCCTTTCTCTTGTTTTGCCACTTATAGTTCTCATTTCCATCTTACAATTTCACTATTCTTTCAATCAGTGTCTTTTTTTTTTTTACTCAGCTCTCCAAAGTTAAAAAAAAAACCTCAAGCACAATCTCACAGTTTAACACTGGATGGTGCTCTTAGCTGACCTTCTTCATTCAGGAGCATTCACTATTCTAGGAATTAGTATATTTTCCCCTCTGCTTCTTTTGGACACCAGATGGTGATGTTCACTTACTTTTCTCTAAACAAGTCTGCTTCAAACACATTTCCTCATTCAGCAAACTGCAGCCAGACTATTTACATTAGTTCAAGGATGTTCCCAGCTTAATCTCTCCTTATGGTCAATACAATACTTTTTTCTCTGTAGTGTATTTTTCCCTGTTACACTATATGTTAAGTTCTTTAAAACAGTTTATAAATTTAAAAGCCTTATTTCAGAACTAGCCATTAAGCCTTGTCTTTAGAAAATTTAAATGGTCATTTTTATTGTTTGAACAAAAATCCACAACCTTAGTACTTAGCTCACTCTCTGATCCAAAGTCTTATTTCACCTAGTTAGTATTCTTCTTCTTGGTTTTTGCAAGTGATACATGTTTACATTTCAAAGGGAAAATAGAGACTTCCTTGTTTATTGCCTTTCACTTTAAAGTGTTTTACTCACAGTCTGGGTCTTGCAAGGAGTCTTACATGCAGGAGTTGCATGTAAGGCAAGGCTAGGAAAGCTTCTTTTTCTGATTTTTTTTTTTATTTTGTGTCCTTTACTTGATTAAAGAGTTGGTAGAGTTGAATTCTTCTTCAAAGCAGGCAAGCTGGCAAATCTTGCTCATCATCCATGATTAGTCTCCTCTATGAGGAGAACCCATTTGCTAGAACAGGTTTTGGGAGCTTAATTGATTATTCCCCCACAGCCCCCTTTGTCCAAGGTGGGGAATTTCAACCAGACTCCTTGTTTGGGAGGTGGGAAACTGTCACACAGCATGACTCTCTTAGCCCTGTCTAGAGCCAAGGAGAATGAGACCTTCTACCTGGCATCATACCACCAGAAACTATCTATGTTATTTCTTGACTAAGCTCTCAAGTGCTAAGATTTATAGATATGTTAAAGAAAGGGCAGAACTGAAGGGCAGAATGTCAGAGTAGAACTGATATTAGGAGAAAACTATTATCCCCACTGGTTTTTGTATTTTCAGCTTTATGATTATTATGCATATACAGAAATACAGGCTGTCATTCTATTTATTTTTAGAAGTTAGTTTATAACAGTCACATTATTTCCCTCTTTAAATATCTAAAGGGCTGCTACAGAGAGGAGAGTGTAAGTTTGTTTTCTGTTACCCCAGAGAGTAGGACCAGGCTGAATGCTTTTAATTTATGAAAGGGTAGATTTTGATTGAATATTAGAAGGAACATCTTGACTATGAGAATGGCTTGGCAACCACCTCTAGAGAGGTGGTGAGGTCTCCTTCTCTGAATGTCTTCAAAAGGAGACTGGACAGCTACCTATTAAGGATGCTCTAGCCAGAGATCCTGTATTCAGTAGAGGGTTGGACTTGATGGCCTATAAGTGTGATGTATAGGATAGCTCCGGTTCAGACAATCAGGCTTTGAGGTTTCAAATGCTTTATTCAAGATCATAGAAGAAAACAGCATAGCACCTTGGCAACTGCCAGAACTAAAGAAGCTTTGGATTTGCCACAACTGATAAGCAGCAATATTTTGAATTAGTACTTGCTAGCATTCTAACATTTTATTTGATAGCTAATCATGACAACATCTCTCCCAGGCACTTCTGTCTCCCTCCCAGATTTCCATGCAGCTTGCCAACAGTTCAACCTTGTAGTTCAGTCAGTTTGCCTGCACCTGTTCCTTTATCACAGTTCATTATAATGACAAGTTTCCCAGCTGATCTCATCATCTCATCACCACATAGCTAAGCCCATTTAAGCATCAAAGCAAGGCAACTACCTAAAATGATGGCACGGAGGGCAAAGCTGACCTGACAATTGGACCACTTCCACCCACCCTTATTTCATTCCTTTAAAAAAAGAAACATGGGTTTTCCAGTGTTCACCGATACAGCTGCGTGTGAATGAAGGCACAAGATGGGCAACCTAAGAATGAACATTTGCAGAATGGGTTCAAAATTAGGATATAATGTAGCTGAAATGGGGAAGTGATTACATCCCATTAATACCACATTTAATTGTTCCTTGACTGTGAAATTGTTTCATAAGCAATATAGGAAAAAAGACTGCAACTTTCCATTTCTAAAAACATTTGCTACCTCAGCTGTTCAGAGGTTCTGATGTTGTCTTTGAGGAAGAATGCCAGAGGAAATCATTATAAGATTCTGTATGGTTGACTCGTGCCTGCCTTAGCATATATAATAATGTAAATTACTCCCCTTGGAGATGCATTTGGCCTGTTGAAGGGCAACTGTGAAGGAGGCAAAGATTTTTTTAAGGGTTTTGGGATATGTGCATGGCTGAGGGACAAAACTGCTACCTTTTACAGTGGTTTTGACCCATTTTGTGTAGATTGGGGTGAAAATCACTCATTTTTATCTTTGGGGGCTTTGGGGACCTCAGGAGCTACAAATTGGGCCCAGATGACTGCATGTGGTCCACGACTACACTTTGCCCATCCCTATCTTTTCTTAATGCTGGTCTTTTATTTTTTTATTTTTTTATTAATTATTTAAACTTACATAACAATACATAACAATGCTTAACACGCAACACAATACATAATACATATTAAACAAACTTACAAACCGCTTATATCCATAAATTCTTAAACTCAGTCTACTCTATAATTAAATCATAAATGCTCCTCCCTCTGGGACCATGAGAGATATAACCACTTCCATTCCCTTCATGTGGTTCCATTCCCCTTCCAGAATTGTAATGATTCTTTTGTTGGTTTACTTCCATTCCCCTTTATTAATACATAATCAATTAATTCACTCCAAATATCTATAAAAATATCTCTTTTTAATTCCCCCTTCTTTAATATTGCAAGTCAATTTATCATTAATAGCTATATCCCATACTTCTTTATTCCACTCATTTAAATGAGAGTCTTGTTTTATTTTCAAATTCTTGGCTATCCTTAGCCTTTCTGCGCTTAATGAAATGGAAATTAGTTCTTTTGTTGGCCACTTACTTTGTTCCTTATCAAATATTGATAACAAGGCTAACTTAGGATCTAACTGTATGTTTTTATTAGTTATTTCCTTTATTTCTGTAAAAACTAACCTCCAGAATTTCAATACACTTTCACATTCCTACCACACATGAAAGTAGGAGCCAATTCTTTAGTTTATTTCCAACCTTCTACCTTTCTTTAGTTTATTTCCAACTATCTCTTCATTTTGAGATATCATTACTATATCATTACCATTTTTCTTTATCCATTCTTTTGTCCAGTTCTCTAATTGTATATAATTATACCAAGACAATTTCTCTGTTCCTAGTAAATTTTCATTTGTTCTTTAGTCCTCATTTTTCCTACTCAATCTTGTACTCTAACAATTTGTTTTTCTCTTAACAACCTTTCTAAATATCTCAAATTATCTGGGAATTTTTTTATATCCACTACCAGACTTAATGGTGAATATATTGGACTAAAATTTTTGTCATATTTATACCAAATTGACAATATATTTCTAAGAAAGGGGTTCTTAATTCTTTTAACTTTATTCCTAGTAACTTGTCCAAAAAACCCCAAAAAAACCCCAACTATTTTCTTAATTCAAATCCAAGTCTAATGATTTCATTTCCCACCATATTTATCTACTTGGGTGTGAAATAATGTCTCCTATATGTCTTATTTGATTGGCTATATAATAATTCCACAAATTAAGGAGACCTAATCTTCCTTCCCTTTGTGTTTTATACCACCTCTTCTTATTAATCCTTGCCTTTTTATCTCCATTACAATATTTATTTTGCCAGGTATTAATCTCCTCCTTCTTTATCTTTATTGGTAACATCCCCAATAAAAATTAATCTTGGGCAAAGTTTTCATCTTAATCAATGCTATTCCTCCAAACCGTGAAAGTTTGATTTTCCAAAATTCATCCAATTTATTTTTAATTTCTTGCGTTAGGTTTTTAAAATTTTTCTCTTTTATTTTTTCTAAATTCATAGAAATATTTATATCTAAATAATTAATAAATTTTTGAATTTTAATATCTACATTTTTCTTAATTAATTCTTCTTCGTACTTACTATAATTAAACACAATCATCTCTGATTTTTGCCAATTTATATGTAGACCAGTATTAACTCCAAATTCTTTTAAATGTATTTTTTTTATCATAGCCATAACTTTTAAAGGATTTTCTATTGTTAATAAAAAGTCATCTGCAAATAAACTGATCTTAACCCTATTCTTGCACCCGACGCCAATCTTTTTCAGTCTGAATCCAGCTTAATCATGCTTAGAATAAGCAATGAACACCACAGGAACTTATACTATTCTAATTGATTTTCATTGGATCCTCTCACAGAACTTCTGGACTCAAAGCACTGACTTTACAGGAAAAATAATTCAACACTATTCAATTGTTGATTGTACATCACATTTGCTTCAAGTTGTTTATTTTGCCCTCAAGGTTGTATGGATAGAGAGGTACCAAAAATGCACCGATGTGAAATCTCTTGACTTCTGTAGAGATTCTGTAGAGATTATTATACTCTGTTAAATTAAAAAAAAAAGTTGCTCACCCCAAACTTGGAAAACAATGGAAATAGTGAAGCTAGATTTAGAGGGTAAGTGGGCTTATTGCCTTTCATTTTTCCATTAAATTTATCAAGAACAACTGCAGTGCTAATTTATTGAAATAGTTTGATAGAAATTTTATAAACAGAATATATTTTAACTGTCTTTCTTTATTGTTAGAGTTTTGTAAATACAGTGGACCCTCCTTTACCATGATTTTGCATGCATGAATGTGAACATGCACAAAGCATTGTGTCCCATTGTAGTCAATGGATGTAGCAGTTACATGACTGCACTGCTGTGGGTGCACACACTTCATGTCCATTGACTATAATAGGATGCAATGCTTCACATTTTTTGCTTTACAGAGGGATATTGACAATTGAAAATTTAAAAATATTGTATTATTTTAAAAATAATTCTAAAAGTATTTAAAAAATCCTAAAAAATAATTCTAAAACTGTTCTAAACTGTTCTAAAAAGTATTTAAAAATAAAACTAAAAAAAAAGTGAAGTCACAGAGGGCCCTATGAAACAAGCATAGTGTATGCCAGAGCTTTCCAAACTTTTCATGTTGGTGACACACTTTTTAGACATGCATCATTTCACAACACAATCATTTAGTTTTACTAACAAACCAGAGGTTAATATAACCCCTTATAAGAGATACAGACACGTACATAAATTGTAATAACAAAATGTATGAGCACACAATATATCTCACGAAAACCTTTCGTATATTTTTAAAAATATATGATTTATAAATAATAACATACATTTCCAAGATCGTAGGTGACACACCTACATACTTCAGGTGACACACTAACACATTGTGACACACCGTTTGGAAAGCCCTGGTGTATGTTATGAGCATAAGTGCATTTCTAACAATGTATGGTATTCTGTGGTCCATTCTTGCTGTATAAGTCCTAGTTCTGTGGAGAACAGAGTACTCTGTTGCATCGGAGACTGACAGTGTATGGCCTATGGTTAGATGAATTCTCTATGTCTTGATAAATTCTCCTAGTTGGGGACTGCAGAAATGGGGCTGCTATCTAGGACACCAGGGCACAGAAATACAGTTGACCAGTGTTTTGCCTAGATCTTCAGACCTAATCTTGTTAATGAACTGAAGCTGGCTACAGTGCAAATGCACTCTTTCATTTCTCCTCTTCCTAATAAGTATTTTGCTTCAGAAAAAAGGAAGGTCAGAGGGGGGAAAACTATGTAGCTCTTGGCTAAGTAAATCAGTATTTCTGCTCCAAATAAATTCAATATAACCATAATGGAGTACAAGGAATTGATTGTACTCATTATGACAGCAGTTCTGCCAATAACAAGATTGTCTTCTTTTTAGTAAAATGTGCAGATTTCTGGGATGCTCATTCCAGTAAAAAAGGGGTTTTAGTGGGGAAAAAAATAATGGTGACAGGAAACTAGTCTGGTTCCCCAGCTGTTATGGATTGATTTTCTTACCTATTACTCCCACAATCAGTCAGGGATAATGGAGGTGCAGTTATAAATCATCAGAGTTCACAGCTCTGCATCTAAGGGCAAAAGTGTCTATCAGCAATGTACCAGGTCTCTGTAAGAAATTCTTCTCTCCATTACAGTTAATATCCTCATAACTGGGAAATATATTTCTGTTTCTTTAACTTGCAAACACCATGAATATATCATTCTTCAGCATTACTGATTAGAACATTAAATTCAAATTCATGTATCTGAGATTCTTGGAAATGGCTATGAAATGGATACAACTATCTTTTATACTTTAGAAGTGTTTGCTCTTAGATAGTACTCTCAGTTTATGTTTTCATGAATTTGCTTTGAATCTGAATATTGTGTACTCTTCTGAGACTAATGGGCATATTAGCATTTACACTGGACTTACTCAAGAATATAGTGTATTAAACTTAATAATTTTTGACCAGACCACTATTATTTGCTCACAAGATTTAACTTTCTAAATCTGCCAATGTAATTCTAGACTCGAAAAGAATATCGAAATATGTTTTTAAGATGCCTTGAAGAAATTGCCCATCCAATAGCTCCTTTGATGCTCAACTATGGAATAAAGAAACCAGACACAAAGTTGGGATACCTAAGGGCCACTTTATTTTGACCTGTTTTAATTAAATTAAATTGTGTTAACCTGAAAGATTCAAGAGGGGTGGGGAGCAACATGATTCCTGTCCAGCTGATGCTAGGATTGCTACATGACAACCTGCTCAGCCTGTCCATGGGCGATAACACCTCAGCTCCAGGGCAGTTCAAACTGCTTTAGTCCGTCATCTTGAAAAGTAACCCAGAGACTCCCACCCAAGCCGCAAGGCTCTAACAGTGAGAGCCTTATTCCCAGATAAACCTCAAGGGTAGCCTCCTTCACCAACCCTGTGGGATACAGGGCCCTAAAGAGGTAGCTCCAAAGCCCTACCTAACAAAAACGGGGTGCCAATAGGTGATCACCAAAGTTTTATTATCCCCCATTATCTACTAAAGGACAACCTATTTAATGAAATCACCTGGAGCTATTTTCCCAAATCTATCAAATACAGTATGAGATGGGGAGAAAAAAAACTGAGAAAAGGGGAAGGTGTTACCCCAAAATATAGGTGCCACAAAGGCCACTCTGCAATGTCAAATACCTCCTTGAAAAAGTGGGGAATTAATTAGCTCAAAATCAGGAGGCTGCGAGAGGGAGGCAACTTAGCGAGATCTTTCCAACAGTGTTTACAGGGACACACAGGAAAAGAACCAGCCAAGGATTCAAAAGTAAGCAAAAAATGTGTTTTCTTGAGGGGAATTCACTCATGTATGCACACAAGATACACACAATCACACGTTCACACAAGAACTAATTGAAAGAGAAAGGGAGGAAAACTATAGAGAAGGTGAGGGGTTTGCGGGATTTATAATTACCAGTCCAGAAGAATAGTGAAGAGCAGAAATGTATTTTGGCTTAGGTAGCACCTAAGGACAGTTCTCATTCAGGAGCCAGACGGACAGAGTGACAAGTAGAGCTTCAAGAGACTGCACTGGGCATCCTGAAATCAGGGGTATTTGTAGCCTGAAAATGGCTTGTGGCTGTGAAGTTTCCAGATGTAAGACAAAGGGAACCTGTTGTGGACGATGAGTCTTTCGCCTGTTGATGGGCTTAGTGCTTTGATATGATGGATGTTGTAATAGCTGTCTCTTGTGTGTGCTGTGAGGAAAGAGGAAAGAATCCAGGTGTTCAAGGGATGGATATCTGTCAATCAGTGTCCTGGTGGGCTCCTCACAGTTGGATTCCCTGGAAAATTCCAGCTTCTATTTAAGCCTATTATCCACAGGAATGATGTGTATTTGCCTGACAAATGACTCAGTCTTACTTGGAGGAAGTTTTGAGTTGACCTATCCTTCGCACATTTAAATCAAATTCTTTCCCTCACTCAATTTGACCTCTCCATGACCTCTCAGGCTTGAATTTGATATCAGAGCCAATAAAATGTGTTACCATATATATATATATAATGCCAATTAAGTATGGTGCGCATCCAAACCATACTAATATCAGGGACCCCCAAAGTGGAGACTTACAAGGGGAAGTCCTATTCAGCCCTAAAACAACCAGATCAACTCACATTGCGGGGAGGGAGGAAGAGTAGGTCAACAAGCGCCGAATGATGTGTATGGGGGCGAACAGCTTCACTGTCTCCTTTGCCCCTATCACGTGTCTTGATCTGCCACTTGGTTTCACTTAGTTTCACTCCATGCAGCCCATCAAAAGCTTACCTTCCCTTGCAGTGACACCTGTTGTGCAAGTCCAGGAAGTTCTTCCTAATGTTTATATGGAATCTCTTTTCTTGAAGTTGGAAGCCATTGCTTGAAGACATCCATATCTCACAATATACCAATCTCTACCTTCTACCTCACTATGGCTGTCCTGAGAATAGTGAAGTAGAAGGTAGAGATTGGTATACTGTGAGATATGGATGTCTTCAAGCAATGGCTTCCAAGTTCAAGAAAAGAGATTCCATGTAAACATTAGGAAGAACTTCCTGACAGTGAGAGAAGTTCGATAGTGGAAAACGCTGCCTCAGAGTGTGGTGGAGTCTCCTTCCTTGAAGGTTTTTAAACAGAGGCTGGACAGTCATCTCCCAGAAATGCTTTGATGGTGTATTCCTGCATGGCAGGGGGTGGACTCAATGGTCCTTGTGGTCTCTTCCAGCTCGATGATTATATGAATGACTGGAAGAGGATTTCCCCTCCCCAAATCTATCCAGGGAAATAGTAGAGAAGCGGAGAAAAGATTGAGCAGGTGGCTCCCCTCCCTAAAGACCTCATACTTGCTGGAACCTATTATGTAGCTATCTTGGTCCCCCCCACACATTTTTTTTAATCAGAAGTCTTAAAAGTGATTCAGCTGATTCAACTTACTTGTTTGAAGTGTAGCAGCCTAAGCTTCCAAGTATATAGTCTGTTTGTTTAATTGCATAAATTCATTTCTGAAGAATTTACCAAATTTCCCAAACCCTTCAGACAAATCAGCCTTGTGACTAGTGCAGATTGTGAAGGCAACTTACAGAAAGTTCTGCTAAATGGAACAGGGGAAAGACACTCTTTCTCTGCCCTACCCATACCACTAATGTTTGTGTGTCTCCAATTGTTAACTGACAAATCATTAAAAAAAAAAAGCTGGGGCAGCCTAATGGCAGCAGCATAAGAATGATGGCAAAATGCCATTTAGTACCACATTCATTTCTGATATGATTGAAGCCTTCGGAGAAGGTTTTAAAATGACTTTCAGCAATACTGTTGAAAGATATCTTTTCACTGACTGAAAACTGATACATTAAAAAACTGTGAAATGACTGATATAACACACACATACTGCCCTCCAGTGCCAAAGGCGTCTCACTTCAGACACTTTCAATACATCTGCTTCCTCACAGAAATTAGGATTTCCAGTTTTAAGCATATTTTTCTAAAAAAAAACCTAATTATTTCAACTAATGTTGCTTGAACTTGGTAGGTCTACTCTATCACAAATTGTATCCAATTGCCTGATGACAGACCAGATTCAGATTCTCATAAATTAAAGCTATAACATTTCAGACTTAAAGTAAATGTCTGTAAGCCCAAAAAAGAGATACCTCTAGTTTCTGAGAAAGATCTGAAAGAATGGTATTGAGGAAAGTATCCCAGACCATTTACTCTCATCCTGTCTCACTAGGCCACACAACACTAAGATTTCAGACAATTGTTTATGTGGTAATCTTCTATCCAGTAGAGAAGCTTCATTTCTAATGAAGTATCTCTTGGACAGTGGCATTTTAATCTAAGAAACCGTGACATGATAAGAAGGCAATTATGGGAGTTGCTGAAGCAAGAGGTGAATTCAAGTCCCCAGATGAATTCAAGTCCGCAGTGCAAGATGAATTACATCCAAGAATATTAAAAGAGCTGGCAGAAGTCATTTCTGAACCACTTGCAATAATCTTTCAGAACTCTTGGAGAACAGGAGAAGTCCCAGCAGACTGGAGGAGGGTGAATGTCGTCCCCATCTTCAAGAAGGGGAAAAAGGAGGACCCTAATAATTATCACCCAGTCAGACTGACATCAATTCCAGGAAAGATCCTAGAGCAGATCATTAAACAGTCAGTTTGTAATTACTTAGAAAGCAATGCCGTAATCACTAAAAGTCAACATGGATTTCTCAGAAATAAGTCATGCCAGGTTGATCTTATCTCTTTTTATGATAGGGTTACAAGCTTGATAGATGAAGGGAATGCTGTAGATGTAGCATATCTTGACCTCAGTAAGGCCTTTGACAAAGTTCCCCATGACATTCTTGTAAAGAAGCTAGTAAAATGCTGGCTGGACAGGGCTACTGTTAGGTAGATTTGTAATTGGTTGACCAACCGAGCCCAAAGAGTGATCACCAATGGCTCCTTTTCATCCTGGGGAGAAGTGAAGGGTGCCACAGAATTCTGTCCTGGGCCCAGTGCTATTCAACATCTTCATCAATGTCTTGGATGAAGGAATGGAGGGCATGCTGATCAAATTTGCAGATGATAGCAAATTGGGAGGGTTGCTAATACACCAGAGGACAGGATCAAATTTGAAAAAGACCTTGACAGATTGGAGAGCTGGACCAAAGCTAACAAAATGAATTTCAACAGAGAGAAATGTAAGGTCCTGCACTTAGGCAGAAAAAAAGGAATGCACAGATACAGGATGAGGGACACATGGCTGAATAGCAGTACACGTAAAAGGGATTTAAGAGTCTTGGTAGATCACAAGGTGAACATGAGTCAGCAGTGTGACGTGGCAGCCAAGAAAGCCAATGCGATTCTTGGTTGCATCAATAGGAGTATGGTGACCAGATCAAAGGAGGTAATGATACCACTCTATTCTGCATTGATTAGGCCTCATTTGGAATACTGTGTCCAGTTCTGGGCACCTCGATTCAAGAAGGATGTCGACAAGCTGGAATGTGTCCAGAGGAGGGCGACCAAAACGGTGAATGGTCTGGAAGCCATGTCCTATGAAGAACGGCTCAGGGAGCTGGGTATGTTTAGTGTGCAGAAGAGAAGGTTAAGAGGGGACACGATAGCCATGTTTAAATATTTGAAGGGATGTCATGTCTAGGAGGGAGGGGACTTGTTTTCTGCTGCTCCAGAGACTAGGACAAGGAGCAATGGATTCAAGCTGCAGGAAAGGAGATTCCACCTGAACCTCAGGAAGAACTTCCTGATGGTCAAAGCTGTCCGACAGTGGAATATGCTGCCTCAGAGTGTGGTGGGGTCTCCTTCTTTGGAGGTTTTTAATCAGAGGCTGGATGGCCATCTGTTGGGAATGCTTTGATGTGTGTTGCTGCATGGCAGGGGGTTGGACTGGATGGCCCCTTGGGGTCTCTTCCAACTCTATGATTCTATGATTCTAGGTCACCTCCTGACCCAGCCTCCTTTGGGCGAGATACCAGTTCCCAAATGGAACCCATGAGGCTGGATTCTGACTTCAGCCGACCCATTTCCTGGAAGGCAGACCCCAATGCCCAGTCCCCTCCTTGTCTCACAACCCCTAAAGAGATTGCTAAACTTTGGCCTCTCCCAAGGACAATTCCGTCATTGTCTTCCCCCACATCTGACGACCAAGAGGAGAGGGCTCCAGAGGCTTATCCAACACCAAAGGGTGCCATAGGTACTCACCAAAGCTATAAGACCCCACACACACACCTGCCACAGATAAGGGCAAGCATCTTTTAGCCCTTATCCCCCCACCAAGTAGACAGGATTTTATTAAGTCCCAGCTGTATGTCATGGATAAAAATCTCATTACCTTCAGGTGGCAAATGAACTCCATCTGCCCAATATAGGCCAGGCCTTTGAGAGATTATGTCACAATAGGGAATGTAATAACCCAAGCATCATCTCAAGGTGTTATGAATTTCACAGTTTGCTCAGCGCCAAGTAATCTCAAGGAGTCAAGACTCCCTCTCCTCAGCCCACGCTTTCCTTGGAATCCTTGTGGACCAGGCAATGAGAACCCCGCCCATTTATCGTGAATAAGCCACGTATCATGAATTTTCTGAATGATCAGGGCTTTTCCTTTCAAGAGTCCAAGGTCATTACCCCACAGGTGAATGACCATCACATCAGGTGGAGACGCACAGCGCTCCTGAAACAACATAGGCAACAGGCGATGCCAGTGAAGGCCTCTCTTGCCCAGCCACTCAAGTGAGGCATGATCACTCAAGCCCAGATGTGGGAGAAAATGACTGCGGCAAGCCTGCCACTCCACCCAGTAGATGAAGGTATGTCTGCAAAGCAGCACTCGCCTTTTTCCTGGCAGTAAACTAGGATCTGAAGGGAAATAATAAACATTAGCAATGCCGTTAACAGCCTAACATAATGACGGTAGACCACGGACTTCCATGTACCAATCCTCTGGATGATCTCAGCATTGCAGCTGCGATGGATGCTGCACCTATGTGGAAGGAGTGCATATCAAACTTCTTTGCTTGCAGCCCCAGAAGAGCTAGAGCCTTAGATGTGACTGTACAGAACTGGTATTTGGTCAATGGAGATGCATCAGAATGGCAGGACAGAGGACCCAGACATGCCCCCTACCTGCTTAGGTATACCCCCAAGGCCCTTATGGGGTAAAGCGCTGCATCCGAGCACACTCGCAACATAAGAATTGTGCCTCTCCTGCCCTGGTCTGTTTTGGATCCCCTGATGGTTAACTGCACATGCCATTTGCCAAGAACCAGGTCCCTGACCTCCAACATCCTTCCCAACTTGCCCCCTCTGAGCTCTGCACCACCAGTTCACTTACCCTCATAGCGCCAAAAAAAGGCAGTGAAAACCACTGCATGGAAGAGGGAAACTTCATAAGGGGAAGAGCAAATGGATCCCCAGGTGTCACCCAGACCCCTTATGATGTCTTGTGTGAGCAGCTGATGTGTGTCCAGGGTTGAACCCCTCTGCCTAGCCCACCCTCCTCAGGCTTTACAAATCCTGAAATCACTTGTGCAGTCAGGAAAGCCTTGCAGTTTGGACCAAAAGTCCAGGGCCGACATGTTTGCCCATATGGTTTGAGAGGAGAGGCTTGCCTGTTTCAGCAAGACACAGAACTGCAAAATATGCTCAACAGGAAGCAGACAAGCCTCCTTCAGCTCCTGGGAAGCCCTAAATTGTAAAATCCCATGCCACCTTGATGTAACTTCTCCGAGTACTGAAAACCAGAGACATACTGATAGCCTGGGCTATCTCACTCCTCCAAGCTTCCACAGGTCAAAAGGCATCAGCTCTGGTAGGGCTTCGGCATCTGATGCCAGCTCTCTGAATCATTCCATCTGTTTATGAGAAAGAGCATTAGCAAGGAATTGTCTATGCCTGCCACATGAAAAGCTATGAAAGTTATATTAAAACAGAGGCATTGAAGTGTGAAAGCCTGGACGAGGCGCATGATCCATCGTGACCTAGAAGAAAGAAAGTTAATCACCCTGACTGTAGCCATGTTATCAAACAGAAAGTGAACCAAGGAGTTGGCCAGTTCCTGAGCCCAGATATGGATTGCCACTAATATAGGAAAGAACTCCAAAAAGGTGAAGTCGGATGTCAGGCCAGTATCCGCCCAACTCTTGGGCCACCTTTGCATGCACCACTTGCCCCTGAAATGTACACCAAATCCAATAAAGCCAGCTGCATCAGAGGAAATTTAATGGGCATCCTTTAACTTGATCTCATCCCGCCAAAAGGAAATCCCATTGAAGTCAGACAAGAACTCCTGCCACACCCCAGGTCTTTCCTGATCTCTTGTGTGATCCTGTGATGAGGTTTGGTGATGCCGCTCATGGTGTCACACATGTGCCGGAGGAAGGCCCTGCCAGGAGTGACCACACAGCATGCAAAATTTAGGTGTCCCACTAATTTTTGGAATTCCTTAAGCATAGCCTTGCACTTAACCCTGAAGGAAGCAACCCTGATTTTGAGATCTTGAATCTTGGGTGATAGGAGCCAGCAGGCTTGATTGACCATGTATAGCTCAATGCCCAGGAATGTGAGCTGCTGGGTGGGGTTTTCGATTTTCTCATGTGGCGGGGGGCACTCCCAACTTGCCCATTAAAGATGCAAACTTGACAAGGAGGAAGGCGTACTGCCCAGACCCACAGCATCCAATGAACAGAAAGTCATCTAAATTGTGAACGACACCCTTCAAACCCGACTTATGCTTGATAGTCCATTCTAAGAAGGAGCTAAACACACTTATCCAGCTCAGTGCCCCCGCCATGCCTCTGAACAAACTGCAGCGTCAAAGAAAGTGTATCAGACCAAACACAATATTGATGGGATAGTGTCATGGATGGATTCACCCTTTGGGTGAGACAAGTGGTGTATGAGCCTAAATTCACCCAGCCCTTTTTTAGGAATGACTCCCAACAGTGAAACTTGCAAAGCTAGGGTGAGAGGATGGTGAAGGGGATAAGACCCTGCCCTCTGCTACCTCTTTCCCTATCTTTTCCTTAAAATCTTGTTCCATGCCCCTAACAGACTTGAGATTATTAGCCATGAAAGGCCTTTTAGGCCTAAACTTGGAATCCTAAATCCCACTGTGAAACCCACCCTCAAATATCTCTCTGTGGCCTAGTCCAAATAAAGACAGAGCCAGGTCAACAGCCTATCCACTCTAATTGGACTGAGACCCCCTTGGAACTGGGGGAGTGGTGCTCCCTAGTCCTCGCCTGGTCCTTGGCACCTCCTGCTCCACCTTTTCCCTTGCAGCAGCTGCTAAGAGTGCAAGCCCCCACATATGGAACAAACGTATTTGCATTTGCAAGGGTGGCATGTACATAGCCTCTGTGAACCGAACTACCAAAATAGACAGTTGTGTTGCTGCTCCTGTTACCCTGATTTCTGGGGGTTCCGGGGGGGACACCTAAAAGTGCTCACAACAATGGGGAGGGAATTAGCACAGAGCACCAGTTGGCAATGCGAGAGACAGGGTAACGTAGCGACATCTTGAACCCTATGTCTAGGGGTCAGGCTGAGTCAAGAATAAGGCAGATGTAGAAATTAATAATTGTTTTATTTAAGCACAATCAAACAAATGTATGCAACACACTCATGCAAGAAACTGTAGAAATAAAAGTAGGAGCGGATAGAGGGATTTTTGAGTAGGTTTGGTATGGGAAATACTATCCCTGTCCTGAAGCCCGGTTAGAAGCAGAGAAGCTGGGGAGCGTGGATCTCAGCATGTGGAGCTGAGGGGAAGGCTTGCTGGACAAAGCAACAGCAAGGCGGGATGGAAGACAAGAGCGATCCGAGGAAGCTCTTTTTTTTTTCCCCAGAGGAGAGAGCAGAGGGGGAGCTGGGTCTGTGAAGACATCCTACACCAGGTGTGTTTACAGGCTTGTGGGGCTGTGCTTGCCTGTTTGTCTGCTTGTTTTTCTTTAGTCTTCTTGTGCTGGCCGTGTGCTCTCCCTGAGCACACGGTCTGACTAACGAGGGGGAGGGGCCAGCTAGGGGGGAGGACTGTTATTAGGAGCTCCCAACGGCCATCTAGCTCATTTCCCAGAGGGGGAGCTGGGTCTGTGAAGACATCCTACACCAGGTGTGTTTACAGGCTTGCGGGGCTGTGCTTGTTTGTCTGTTTGCTTGGTTTTTGTTAAGTCTCCTTGTGCTGGTCATGTGCTCTCCCTGTCTGTGAACACAGAGGGGGAGCTGGGTCTGTGAAGACATCCTACATCAGGTGTGTTTACAGGCTTGCAGGGCTGTGCTTGTTTGTCTCTTTCTCTGCATGATTTTGTTTAGTCTCCTTGTGCTGGCCGTGTGCTCTCCCTGAGCACACGGTCTGACTAACGAGGGGGAGGAGCCAGCTAGGGGGGAGGAGTCTTATTAGGAGCTCCCAACGGCCCTCTAGCTCAGTTCTCAGAGGAGAGAGCAGAGGGGGAGCTGGGTCTGTGAAGACATCCTACACCAGGTTTGTTTACAGGCCTGCGGGGCTGTGCTTGTTTGTCTGTTTTTCTGTTTGGTTTTTGTTTAGTCTCCTTGTGCTGGCCATGTCCTCTCCCTGAGCACATGGTCTGACTAATGAGGGGGAGGAACCAGCTAGGGGGGAGGAGTCTTATTAGGAGCTCCCAACGGCCCTCTAGCACACTGTTCCAGGAAACGGAGGCTTGGAGGAATGTCACACATAGGAACAGAAGGTCCAGAAAGGTAACAGAGACTCTCAACCTACACAATCGCTTCAAAGTTCTTGGCCTTACAAACGATGAGGAGCACCAGGAAGACGGAACAGAATGTCAATGAGAAGGAATCCAACTTCGGCAACGGAAACTAGATCAGCGCTCCCAGTCTCAACAGAATGCCGAGGCAGTCCTAGAAGAACATGCTCATCAAGGATTCCTGGTCAAGCCTCAGAGGAGGCGAGTTCTGGTTGTTGGGGACTACTTGCTCAGAGGAACCGAGCCGGCAATTTGCAGACCGGACAAGCTCAATCGAGAGGTCTGCTGTCTTCCTGGAGCCAAGATCAACCACATAATGGAGAGGCTAACCAGGCTGGTCAAGCCCACTGACCATAAGCCCCTCACTGTGGTTCATGTCGGAACCAATGACACTGCAAGGAGCAGCTTTTACCACATCGCAAAGGACTACGAGCTTATGGAGATGAAGCTTAAGGACCTTGGTGCGCAGGTGGTCATTTCGTCTCTCCTCCCTGTTCAAGGATATGGCGCAAGTAGGGAAAGGGCAATAGCAGAGGTCAACAACTGGCTCCGCACATGGTGCCACCGGCAACGGTTTGGGTTTTTGGAACACGGCCTGAATTTCCATGAACGTGGGCTTCTGGCAAGGGATGGGCTGCACCTCACAAAACTTGGCAGGAATGTTTTTGCAAACAGTCTCGCAAGGAGGATTAAGAGGTCTTTAAACTAAGTTCCACTGGGGAGGGAGACAATATTATTCAGGGCAAGGACTCAGCGAGTGCAGGGGGGAAAGGCCCAAATGATATTGGACAAGTAGTGCAAGCGGCCAGTGGCGGGAGGAGTAGAAACTATAGTACAGGACTTGCAGGAAGGGTCTGGGGACTTAAGTGTCTCTACACTAATGCACAGAGTATGGGAAACAAGCAAGATGAACTTGAACTCCTAGTACAACAAAATAAATACGATTTGATAGGCATCACTGAGACCTGGTGGGATGAGTCTCGGGATTGGAATGTAGGAATACAGGGGTATAGCCTATTTTGTAAAAATAGACCAAACAAGAAAGGAGGAGGAGTAGCCTTGTATGTCAAGGATCTTTTCACTTGTGAAGAGATCCATGACTTAAATCCAGAAAGCCAGGTTGAGAGCATCTGGGCAAGAATTAAGGGAGCGAGAAACAATAGGGATATTCTGGTGGGGGTTTACTACAGACCTCCAACCCAGACTGAGGATTTGATGACGCCTTCCTCAACCAAATGACTGCCAGAGACATCAAAAACAGTAAAAAGGGCTTTTTTTAATATGTACGTAGCAAAAGGAAAAAGAAGGAGATGGTAGGGTTGCTGCACAGAGAAGATGGCGAATTACTAACAGGGGGGAGAGAAAAGGCAGAACTACTTAACACCTTCTTTGCCTCAGTTTTTTCCCAGAAGGATACAAGCACTCAACCTGGCAGTTGGGGAGCAGGGGAGGAAGCGGGGAAATAAGGTACATAATAGGTAGAGAGGTGGTACAGGAATACCTGGTCACACTGGATGAATTCAAGTCTCCAGGGCCAGATGAATTGCATCCTAGGATATTAAAAGAACTGGCAGAGGTCATTTCGGAACCGCTTGCTATAATCTTTGAGAAATCTTGGAGGACAGCAGAAGTTCCAGCAGACTGGAAGAGGGCAAATGTTGTCCCCATCTTCAAGAAGGGAAAAAAAGAGGACCCAAATAATTATCGTCCAGTCAGCCTGACATCAGTACCTGGAAAGATTCTGGAGCAGATCATTAAGCAGTCAGTTTCTAATCACTTAGAAAGCAACACGGTAATCACGAGAAGTCAACATGGATTTCTCAAAAATAAGTCATGCCAGACTAATTTTATCTCTTTTTATGATAGAGTTACTAGCTTGATAGATGAAGGGAATGCTGTGGACGTAGCATTTCTCGATTTCAGTAAGGCCTTTGACAAAGTTCCCCATGACATTCTTGCAAAGAAGCTAGTAAAATGTGGGCTGGACAGAGCTACTGTCAGGTGTATCTGTAACTGGTTGACTGACCGTTCCCAAAGGGTGCTCACCAATGGCTGCTTTTGATCCTGGAGAGAAGTGACTAGCCGGGTGCCACAGGGTTCTGTCCTGGGCCCAGTGCTGTTCAATATCTTCATCAACGACTTGGATGGAGGAATAGAGGGCATGCTCATCAAATTTGCAGATGCCACCAAATTGGGAGGGGTTGCTAATACGCCAGAGGAAAGGATCAAAATTCAAAATGACCTGGATAGATTGGAGAGCTGGGCCAAAGCTAACAAAATGAAATTCAACAGAGAGAAGTGTAAGTTCCTACACTTAGGTAGAAAAAATGGAATACAGAAATATAGGATAGGGGACATGTGGCTGGATAGCTGTTACTGCCCTGGCTAGTCCGAGCTTTGGGGATATTAAAAGATATCCTTTTGATATCACAATTCAGCTTCACTTCTCTATTCCCTTCCACTGCTTGTGAGGCCACCGGACAAGCATGCAAACAAACTCAGCCGTTAATTGCCGTAATATTCAAACAACAATACAGGCAGGCCAGGAGTAGCTGACTCGCTGCTTTAGGAGACCTCCAGGCAAGTATTCTAATTAGGTATGCACGCAACTTACAAAAGATCCTCTGCCCCACGATGACAGCTTGATGGGTAAACTATGCAATACCCAAGTATTCTGTGTTTGCATACTGGCTACTCTATTGAGAACCTCTACGATAACTCAATCATTCAGATTCTGACCTTTCGGAGGCTTTGTCTCCAACTCCAAATCTATTGTTTTCCCCCAAGTACGGCATAGACTACAGTCACAATTCTCTTTATAAAAACCCTTGATTCCGAGCCCTTCCTCGGATCGCTCCTGAGTTTCATCCCGCCTTGCTGTCGCTTTGCTTGGCGAGCCTCCCCTCAGCTGCACGTGCTGAGCTACATCGCACTCCAGCTTCGCTCTCTATTTTTCCTGGGCTTCAGGACAGGTGAAGTATGACCCAAACCAGCAACTCACCTAAAAATCCAACCTTTATTTCCTTAGTTATCTTGTGTGAATGTGCCGCATACACTGTTTGCCTGTATTTAATAAAATATCAATTATTGTTTCAACTTCTGTGTGCTCCTTGACTTGGCCTGACCCCGTAGACATAGGGTTCAAGATTCTTACTTGTGGTATCTGGAAAATCAACCACTGAAAGAGAACATCCCTTAAGAAAAATCTTATATCTTACATGGAAGAGGTATAAACATTGAGTATGTCCAAAAGTACTTCTATGGATATGCCCCAGAGAAGCCTTTCATTTGGATGAGTCTAGATCTCAAAGACAGTGGACTTATAAAGATCTGATAAAATCTGAAGACTGCAGATCAATGTTTATGAAAAGAGAGGAACTATTGGAAGAGGGCATTAATTGTTCATTGTTCATTGTTTTTATATGCACAGTTGCTTTCTAGATTTAATCAAGACAGTAAAGAGGGGAAGATAAACAATGAGAAGACAGACCTTGATCTGATCTTGGAGGCAGGAGATAAACACTTAACAGCAAAATTCTATAAATTGTTACTAAAATGGGATTTGGAGCAGGAGACCATTAAAAGTGGGCTCAGAATATCAGATATCCTGACTTCCGGGTTTCATGGCGGACTGCATGGTTGTGTAGAAGCTAGACAGCTGAAACACAATCGCCCAGCGTGGACTAGCCGAAGGGGAAACGGGGAGATTGGAGCCGGCCAGAACCCCCCCGGTAAAGGGGGTCCGGAGGGTCTCGAAGGGGGCTCGTTTAGAACTTGTCGGACGGAAAGGAACAGCGTTTATCGCTGTACCGAAGGTACGGAGACAGGAGCGGAGCCGAAGAGACACCACAGCCACGCTGGGCAGTCGCTCTAAGAGGGACGAAGGAACGCCAAAACCTTTTTTAGTGAAGTAAAGAGGCGAGAAGAAGGACAGCAGCGGAAAAAGCTTTCTTTAACTTGAGATCGAAAAGACCTCAAAGGTAATGTACTGAGCCTGCCAAGAAGAGATTGAGTGGGGAGAATCGGACTGGGAGACGTAAGCTGTCAGAAAGGAATTATATAAATTATACAAGGGGACTATAAGATTGCAGATTTGTAAAACTTTAATCGGATAAGCTACATGAGAGAATCATTAAATAGAGAAGCGGACTATTGTAACTTGGTTAAGAACTGTTTTTGAATCAAAATTAATGAACTGTGGAATATAACTGATATAAAGGGAACAGCAAGAAGAGACAACAGAGGGAGATTTCGCGAGAAATAAATATTTCTGAAAGAAGGAATTAAAAGGACTATTCAAATAAAAGTAAAACTGAAGAAACTTTGACTGTTAATTGATAGAGACAAGAACAATTTGGAGAATAAGACTTGCGAGAGAGGTTGAAATCTCTTTTTTTTTTTTCCCTATATGAACTGGTAATTTAAGGACGTGAAGGAACAGAGAGTAGAAACAGCGACAACATTTTGAAACAACAAGCTTGTGAGGATTTCATGGAAGACAACAGTGACTTCGGCACGGCTTCTGTATGGATGAAGTAGTTTTTGTTATTGTATTAATTTTGAGATATAAAGTTAAATAATTTGGGAAAAAGGGATTAAAGGGTAAGCAAAGGAATTAAAGGGTGTATAAACAAAAAGTTTGCATTGGAGGGGGGTTAAAACAAGGAATTAATATCAGCTGGAGAGGCTTGGGAATAGAAGGGAGGTGAAACTGATTGTGAGATAACAATAAGTAAACTGACCTTGACAGATGTGGTTTAAGTGTATAAGAATAAGAGAATAAAAGAGTGGGGAAAGAGCTCCATCTCCTGGGGTAAGAGAAAATTACAAGAAGTGAATATAACTATTTCTGAGGATTATTAGGGAAAAGTGTGGCATTTTGTTGAAATTATAGAAAGCTGTACAAGTGTATATTGTTCAATATTAAGATTGATTAAAAAAAAGAAGATTACTGAAATACTGATTTTAATACCTTATAGATTGATGATAGTGAATACAAGGAAATAGTTATAAGAAATTGTAAAGAAGTATATAAATTTTATAAATTGGAATATATATAAGTGGAAAATATATATAGTGGTTTAAGGTATAATACATTTTATAGTTTGTACTTATTGGAGATATAAAGGGTAAAAATTATGACAACAAGAAAGAAAACAAGCACCTATACACAATCTCAAATTGCCTTGGAGAGGAGACCTTCACTGGAACAACCTCAATATTCAATGGAGATAGGAACAAAAATATTGGAGGAGTTAAGAAATTTTAAACAAGAAATTAGACAAGAATTAAAAGAGACAAGAAATGAAATAAAAACTGACATAAAAAAGGAGATGGAGGTTATTAACAGGAAAATGGAAAAAATAAATAGAGAGGTTAAAACTATACAGACAGAAATGAAAGAGATGGACACAAAAATAAAGCAAAGAGATGAAGATTGGAAAGAAATGAAGGATAATCAAGAAAGACATGAATTTGCAATAGAGACTCATGAAATGAGATATCGAGACAGATGTCTAAAACTTCGAGGGATTGAGGAAAAGTCGGGTGAAGATTTATATGTGAGGCTGATACCAGAATTAGCGGCATATTTGGATGTGACTGAGAACGAAATTGACAAGGAAATCGATAGGATCTTCAGGATAAGTTCAAAAGTAGCAAGAGAGAAGAATTGGCCTAGAGACATTATCATCTGTTTTATAAGAATAAGGACGAAAGAGAAAATATTACAAAGAAATTATGAAGAAAGATTAATAATTGAAGGAAAAGAAGCGAAGATTTTTAAAGATATTTCTTATCAAATTTTAAGGAAAAGACAGGATTACAAAAATCTTACTACAATGTTACAGAGATATAACATCGGATATAAGTGGGAGAGACCTGAAGGAGTCTCCTTTACTTTGAATTCTAGGAGATATAGATGTATAACACCCTCACAAGCAAGTGAAACTATTGGAAAAGTAAAAGAAATATTTGAAAGAAAAAATCAAAGATTTAGAAGAAGAAAAGGAGAGAAAGAAAGCGGGGAAGATAAGGATGAAGAGAGGACAGAACAAGAGAGAGAAGAAGATGAAATTCAAGGAGAAGAAGAAAGGCAGGAGGAGATAGAAGAGGAACAGCGAAGTTTGGAGATTGAAGAGAAGTCTATAGAAGAAGAAGAAGATTAAGATGGAAATAAAATGTTTATCTTGGAACATAAAAGGGTTGAATTCAAATTACAAATGCAGACAAGTTTTTCGTTATCTGGAAAAAATAAAAGCAGATGTAATTTGTCTTCAGGAAACGAAGATTAGAGAAAGAGATATAAAGTATTTGAAAAATCCAAAATTAGGGAAATGTTATGTTTCGGCTTTTGAGAAGAAAAAGAGAGGGGTGGTGATATATGTCAATTCTAAATATCCATCTGAAGAAAAATTCAGAGACAAAGAAGGACATTTTTTAGGAGTTGAAGTTCAATTTATACATACAACATTATTGTTATTAGGAATATACTCCCCATTAGATAATAAGAGCAAATTTTACGAGAAGGTTAATGAAGAATTGCAAAAATATATTAAAGAAAAGAATCAAGATCAAATCTTCATAATGGGGGATATGAATGGAGTTTTGGAGCCAGAACAAGACAGAACGACAAAGAAAAGGAAAAAAATGAAACAAGGAAAATTGCCAAAAGCTTTCTTTAATATAATGGAAGATCACTCATTAATAGATGTATGGCGGCATAAAAGAGGAGAAGAAAAAGGATTTACCTTTTATTCGGATAGACATCAAACAATGTCAAGAATAGATTTATGTTTAATTTCAAAAACATTACATAAAATGGTGAAAGATATTGAGATCTTACCTAGAGTATTCTCAGATCACAACCCGATTCAAGTAAAAATAATTATCAAGAAACAAAGAAATTATTTTTCTTGGAGAATAAATGACCTGCTGTTAAGAAATAAAGAATACATCCAAAAAGCAAAATGGGAATTAAGAAATTATTTCAAAGAAAATGAAATGGAGGGAATTGCAGCAAAGACTATCTGGGATGCAGGGAAAGCTGTAATGAGAGGATTGTTGATAAAATGGAATTCAGAATGGAAGAAGAAAAGGACAGAGAAGATTACAAAATTGGAAACAGAGCTTAAACAGAAAGAAGAAGAATTAAGAAGGGATCCAGTAAATAAAAAACTAAGGAGGGAGATAAAAAGATTACAAGAAGAGATCCAAGAGGAAAATACGGTGGAAATGGAAAAGAAACTAAGAGCAATACGCGTAAGACATTTTGAGAATGCAGATAAACCAGGAAGATGGTTAGCATACAGATTGAAGAAAAGACGAGAGAGAAATTTAATATTTAGAGCGAGAAAAGAAGACGCAGCATTCACAGATCAAAAGAAAATAATGGAAATTTTCAGACAATATTATAAGACTTTATACAGTAAAGATAATAAGGATATGAAAGGAAAAATAAAAAAATATTTACAGGAACAAGACATTTTAAAGTTGACGAAAGACCAAGAAAAAGAATTAAATGCTAATATAACGATGATGGAAATAACAGAAGCGATAAAAGGAATGAAGGTAGATAAATCACCTGGTCCAGACGGATTTTCGGCGTTGTACTATAAAGAGCTTCAAGAAGAACTCTCCTTACCAATGCAGAAAATGTTTAGTGAGATTGCAACAAAAGGTAAACCAGAATCATGGAGAGAAGCAAATATAACCTTGATATTAAAGGAAGATAAAGATCCAGAGGAACCAAAAAATTATAGGCCTATCTCATTATTGAATATAGATTATAAAATATTTACGAAGATAATAGCAGAAAGATTGAAAAAGATCGCACAAGTATTAATTCATTCAGATCAAAGCGGTTTCCTCCCGAGAAGATATCTGAGAGATAAGGTACGTGTGGTAATAAATATTTTAGAATACTATGAGAGACATAATGAGAAGGAAGGAGTGTTGGTCTTTATTGATGCCGAAAAAGCGTTCGATAATTTAAATCAAGAATTCATGATAGAATTGCTGGACAGAATGGGATGTGGAAAGGAATTTATAGCTTGGATGAAACATATTTATAAAGACAATAAAGCTCAGCTGATTATTAATGGAGAGAAGACTGTACCAATTGAAATAAAAAAAGGAACACGTCAAGGATGTCCCTTATCACCCCTTCTATTTATAATCGTGTTGGAAGTATTGTTAAGGAAGATAAGAATGGAAGAAACAATAAAAGGGACAAAAATAAAAGGACAGGAATACAAGGTGAAAGCTTATGCAGATGATTTAGTGCTGTTTCTCGAAGAACCAAAAACAAGTATAAAGAAAATGCAAGAAATAAGTAAAGAATATGGAGAAGTTGCAGGCTTTAAAATAAATAATGAAAAAACGAAGATCTTGACAAAAAATATGACGAAAGGGAATATAGAAGATTTGATACAAAAGACGGGATTTAAGGAGGAAAAGAAGATCAGATATCTGGGAATAACTATAACTAAACAGAATAACGGACTATTTGAAAATAATTATGGTATAAAATGGAAAGAAGTTAAAAAGAATTTACAGACATGGACAAAGCAGAGACTATCTCTATTAGGACGCATGGCGGCAGTAAAAATGATGATATTACCAAAAATAAATTATTTGTTCCAAAATATACCAATAATTATCAACACTAAATGCTTTCAAGAGTGGAAAAAAGATCTTACTGATTTCATTTGGAGCGGAAAAAAGCCCAGGATAAAATGGAAAATACTGATAGACAAGAAAGAGAAAGGAGGTTGTGGAGTACCAGATATGAAACTCTATTACTATGCGAATGGGATGACGTGGATAAGAGACTGGATTACGTTAAAAGATGAAAGGACGTTGAATCTAGAAGGTGCAGATCTCTGGTTTGGCTGGCATGCATATTTGTGGTATAATAAGGCAAAGGTGGATAAGCAATTCACAAATCACTATATAAGAAGATCCTTGTTAGAGATCTGGAAGGTTTGGAAAAGAAAATTATATTTTAAGATACCACTATGGGTCTCACCACATGAAGTGCTATATGGTAAATGGAAACAATCTTCGGACAGATGGATGACATATAGAGATCTAATGGTAAATATTGGAAAAGAAACACAACGTATAAAGACCAGAGAAGAACTAATAAATGAAGGATGGAACTGTCAGTGGTTCCTATACCTCCAACTTAAAGAAAGACAAAAAATGGACCAGAAATTAGAAGGACTGGAAAATATTACTCAGTTAAATGAATTTGAAAAAATAATATTCGAGGGGAAAGACCATTTGACATCACAATTATATAAATTCATGTTAGAGAGAGAACTAGAAACAGAAATTATTAAGGAAACTATGATAACTTGGCGAAATATTGGTCATGAAATCAAGGTAGAACATTGGAAGAAAAGTTGGGAGGATACACAGAAGTTTACTCTGGCACAGAATCTAAAGGAAAATCATATAAAGATGTTGTATAGATGGTATTTAGATCCGGAGAAATTGAGCAAGATATATAAGATTAAAGAAAAGAATTGTTGGAAATGCGGTAGTGACTGTGGTTCTTTTTATCATATGTGGTGGAAGTGTGAAAAGGCGAGAAAATATTGGAAGAAGATCCAGAAAATAATTATGGAGACTTTGCAAATAGTGATACCATTAACACCAGAAATCTTTTTATTAAATATGTTACATCAAGTGAATAAAGAATATCACAAATATAAAAATTTAATATTGTATATGATCACAGCAGCCAGAATAATATATGCAAAATATTGGAAAAGAAATATAATACCTGAAATGGAAGAATGGCTAATAAAATTACAAGAGTTTGTCTCTTTAGACAGTTTATCACGGGCAATGAATGGTGGAAAAAGAGGTGATAAAGATAATGGGATGAAGGAAATTAAGAGATATATAGAAAATAATTGAGTAAGACTTTGCCAAGATGGATAATTTGTGTAAGATATGATAGAGAGAAGCAGAAAATGACGCAAATATGGAGAAGTGTAAAGTTAAAGGCCAGTCAACAGCAAGGTTCTGAAAGAGAGGTTACGGAAAAGAGAGAAAATTAAGATAACCAAGTTAAAGAAAGTAGGAAGTGAAGGAGGACAATGTATTTAAAGATAAATGAGGATTGTATAATTAAGTAGAGAATAGAATAGAATGGATAGTATGGTTGACTAATTTGTATAATATGTATAATTTTTCTTTGTCTTTTTTTTATACAATCAAAAAATGAAAGATGTCAAGATTGAAGATGTTGATAAAATGTGTGAATTTTAATAAAAAAAAAGAATATCAGATATCCTATTCAATTACAGCATTGGAAACAAACATGAAAACATTTTAATTTTCATGATATGTTAAATGTTTAAAGAAAATTATTACAAAATGTTTAATAAGCGGTACCTAACACCAGTGAAACTTGCAAAGATTTGTAAGGGGAATAATCAGAAATGCTGGAAATGTAAGACTGAAAGAGGGACAATTTTTCATTGTTGGTGGAATTGTAAACAAGTCAAAACATTTTGGAAAAACATTCATTTAGAAATTACAAAAATGTTAAAGAAAAATCTTCCTTTGTTACCTGAGTGTTATTTTTTGAGCAAGGTTGAATTCATTAAAGGATATGTTGGAAAACAGAACAAAATTTTTTTGCTGTACTTGATAACCAAAGCTAGATTGCTATACTCCAGGGAGTGGAAAAAAGAGAAAGTGCCAGAAATAGATGATTGGTTATATGAGATATATGACCTGATGCAAATTGACAAGCTCTCTATATTGTTAAAGGACAAATATTTGAATTGATACCAGGAGGAATGGGAAGGTGTCTGTAGCTATTTGGAAAGGAGTCGGGGGGGCTTCGTCAGTTATCGTCATGAAAGATTAATGTGTAGGCATCCGGTTTTCAAGAGATGTCAGAGTTTATTTTAAATAATGTTTTGTAACAAAGAAGGTCCATATAGGATATATAGGATATAGAGGGTGTTTTGGGAATCTGGAATGTTCTAAAAATTGGAAATTGATAATTGTATTGTATTGCATTCTATCTTGATTCTTAAAAACTTGATATATGTTCAGTATTATAACAAATGTTCAGTATTATAATAAAAAAAAATGAAAGTGGTGGCTTGCCTGCTATGCAGAGCAAGAAAAAAGGGGAGAAGGTGGTGGTGATGCCCATCAACACTGTTAATGGCCTGGCTTGAAGTCATCAAGAGGGGTAGACTGGGTGAGGACTGAAGTGAGATGTCTTCTGTTGGGTACTATCAGGCATCGTCTTTGCAACATACTTCACTGGAGCTCATGCCTTTGGGTGAAATTGAGGGGGAGGCTGCAACCTCCAGTGAGTAACCTGATGCTGAAGGTGGCACCTTATCCTTTGGTTGGCTGTGGGGCCCTTGGAGCCCCCTCCACATATGGCTTGGGCCCCTCCTACCTTTGCCCCCTTGAGCTCTTCTTTATATCCTCCATATGCCCCTTGGTCAAGTTTTTCACTTTCCCAATACCTTTCATAGGTAGTACAGGGTCCCCTTGATAGGGGCTTAGGGGTGCAGGCAGTGGCATTGCGTAATCACTCGGCACCTGCTACCACCGAAAAGATCCTAAAGGGGGAATATATTTATGATTTTTTTTCTTCTATATTGGGAGTTTGAGAAAAAAAGGCAAGGAGGAGTTAGATGATAGGGAAAAGGAGAAACTAAAGAGTCAAAGAATACACAGGAACTGGGCCAATTGGCTGGCAGGTTTTCTTACTTAAATCAGAGTGGTGGCCAAGTTGCAGCCAGCAAAAATGTATTTGCTGATTGCATATTTGAATGCCATTTATAGGGCATACATAGACTTGGCTGGGTATGCTTGGCTTTGTTATGATGAAGCTTTCAGGATGTTGGCATTCAAGCAGCCCAACATGTGCAGAGGAGGGCGACCAAAAGGGTGAACGGTCTGGAAGCCATGCCCTATGAGAAGCGGCCTAGGGATGTAGGTATGTTTAGTTTGCAGAAGAGAAGGTTAAGAGGGGACACGATAGCCATGTTTAAATATTTAAAGGGATGTCATATCTAGGAGTAAGGAGGCTTGTTTTCCACTGCTCCAGAGACTAGGACAAGGAGCAATGGATTCAAGCTGCAGGAAAGGAGATTCCATCTGAACGTCAGGAAGAACTTTCTGATGGTCAGAGCTGTCCGGCAAATGGAATATGCTGCCTTGGAGTGTGGTGGAGTCTCTTTCTTTGGAGGTTTTTAAGCAGAGGTTGGATGGCCATCTGTTGGGAATGCTTTGATGAGTGTTCCTGCATAGCAGGGGGTGTGGCTGGATGCCCCCTGTGGTCTCTTCCAACTCTATGATTTTATTCAGAGTTTCTTCCTGGTCCAGATGAAGTTGATAACATCTTTCTTCCATCATTTGAGGACATCAGTCTTTATTATTAGTGGAACATTTTGAAAGAGGAAATTGATTTGAGGTAATAGCATCATTTTAATAGCCAGGATTCTCCCTAGTAGTGAGAATTTTAGTTTTTCCCACTGTTCCATCTCTTCTTTAAATATCTTTCCATTTTTTCTCATAGTTATTAAACAAACCTTGATTATTATTTGTCAACCAAATTCCTAAAAATTTAATCTTCTTTTCTATTTTAAAATTTGTTTTCTTTTGTAAGTCTTTCCCCTCATTTGGTGTCATATTCTTAGTTAACAGGGCTGATTTTGGATGTTACACATCCAAAATCTTCTAAAGTCTGAATCAGACAATTCAAAGAATACACTGGATCTTCTAGTATTATGACTAGATCATCAGCATAAGCTCATACTTTCAGTTCTTTTTTTTAAACGCCTCTTATGCCATCATTTTGTCTAATCTGGATCATCAAAATTTCTATGATAATTAGAAAGAGTAATGGTGAAAGAGGACAGCCCTGTTGGGTACCTTTCCTTATCTCACAAAATTTGGTCTTTTCCGAGTTAATAATTATCTGGGCATGTTGTTCAGTATACAATATTTTAATCCAACTTAGAAAATTATTTCCACAGTTCATTTTTTGAAGAATTTTGAGCAGAAACTGCCATGAGACATTATTAAATGCTTTCTCCACATCAAGGAAGATTAAACCTAATTTCTTCTTTTTGTAAGATCCACAATAATGAATTACATTCAAAATCATTCTAATATTATCTTTAAGTTGATGGCCGGGTAAAAAACCCACCTGATCTTCCTGGATCCAATCTATTAGTACTTTTTTCAGCCTCTCCACAAGGATCTTCATAAAAATCTTATAATCAGTGTTAAGTAAGGAGATTGATCTGTAGCTTTGCAATTGCTTTGGGTCTTTCCCTTCTTTGGGAATCAGAGTCATATTAGCCGACTTCCATGATTGAGGTATCTCTCCAATGAGCAGTTGATTTGTGATTTCATATAAAGTATGTGTAAGTTCATTTTCAAAAACTTTGTAAAAGGCAGCTGAGAACCTGTTTGGACTAGGGGCTTTGCTTGGTTTCAATTTCCTAATTATTTCTGAAATTTCACTTAATGTGATCAGTTTCTTAAGATGATCCATTTGTTCTTCAGTTAACTGTGATATGTTGAGTGTCTTTAAATAATCATAGAATCATAGAATCATAGAAATGTAGAGTTGGAAGGGACCACACGGGCCATCCAGTCCAACCCCCTGCCATGCAGGAATACCCTCAAAGCACTCCCGACAGATGGCCATCCAGCCTCTGCTTAAAAACCTCCAAGGAAGGAGACTCCACTACACTCCGAGGCAGCATATTCCACTGCCGGACAGCCCTGACTGTCAGGAAGTTCTTCCTGAGGTTCAGGTGGAATCTCCTTTCCTGCAGCTTGAATCCATTGCTCCTCATTGATTCTTTTTGAGGAAGTATCATGCTGTTTATCATCTGCAAATAAATTTGTAAAATATTGATGAAAGGCCTGTTTTATATCTTCTTCTTGTTGTAGTATTTTGTCTCAAATTCTTTTTTCAGAAATTATTCTTTTCTCCTTCTCTTTTCCTAATTTACATGCCAGCCATCTACCTGGTTTGTTAGCTGATTCAAAGTGGTGTTGTCTCATATAAATCAATTTTTTGTCTATTTGTGATTCCAGCAAAATTACGTGTTGTTTCTGATGACTTTTAATTTCTTTCAGAATTTTATCATTATTTGGTGCTTTTTAAAATTTGTTTTCCTTCTCTTTTAATAAGTTTGCTATTTGAACTTCTTTCTTACCTCATTTCTTTTTGATTTGGGCCTCTTGTGATATAATCAAACCTCAGATAACCACCTTGGCTGCATCCAAACAATGCTTATAAGAGTCTCTTTATATTTTCTTGGACTATAAATTTATTTGGTGCTTAATTTACTGAACTACATTATTGTCTTTCAAAATATTATCATTTAATCTCCAGGTATATTCAGCTTTGTGTTGTCTCAGTACTAATACAACTGGGTTATGATCTGATAAGAACTGAGGAAGAATTTCAATTTTTGGTTCTTATTGAGGAAATCTTTCAATGCAAAAAAGGTATCAATTCACCAGTGATCACTTTCAATCCCTGTAGCTTGCTGTGTCATCATCCTAAGATGAAGAGGCTACCAATAGAGGGGGAGAGGGAGTCATATCCGGCGGGGTTTTATTGGCAGGCTGTTTGCCTTTTGACTCTGATGACCCTCTTTTGGGGGCCATGGCAATCACCTAAACCAGGGTCTGCCTGCCACCAAAACGTTCCTAGTGAAGGCCCACCTCTCACTTTCCTTCTCCCCTCTTTACTTTTTTCTTTTTTTTATTTATATAGGAAGGAGCAGCAGCACCAGAATACCAATTGTCCAATTACTCTAAGTACAAACAATTACTTTCTCTCTTTGTTGTTATTCTTTAAAAAGAAAAAAATCTACAAGACCACGCCACAACCAGTCAAGCCAGCCCCAATCCCTGAGAATACTCATGCACATGTGTATGTACACAGTCACACACACCCCAAAAAAAATTTCAGCAAGAAAGAAACAGCCCTACCCTGTCCCTTGCCAGCACCAAACTTCAAAGTGATAGAGAACACGTAAAGCAGCCGGCCTGGATCATGTCGTGAGGCCATCCTGCCACCCATCCCCACCTACCAGGGCTGCCAACAGGCTTCATGGGCATCTGCTGTTTCTGTGGGCCCAATGGACAGCCACCGCCACAGCTGCCATACCAGGGACCATCCAGGAGTCAGCCGCAGCTGCAGGTGACAGGAGACCACCTATCGCTCAGGTGGTCAGATGCCGCTGCGGCAAGGCCATGTAGGGGCCCGAAGACCGGCTGGAGTGCTGCAACGCAAGATCATACCACTCAAGGGATCCATTTGGTAGGGCCCACCTTGACCTCCCTAGCACATGGAGGGGGCAGGCAGCTAGCCCAGCCCCAATGCAGTCCTAGAAGCAGTAGGCCACAACTGCCCCCAGCATGTGGAGAGAGGAATAAAGGCTCCTCACTCATGTCAGTGTGCTTTCCTTGCAGTGAATCCAAAAAGCTAAGGGGGCAGCACAGCCTTATAAGGGAGTTTACTGCCTCCACCTCTCCCCTACTCACTATGCGACTGTCAGTTGCACAGTAGTGTTACTCTGATTTCTGGGGGTCCCGGAAGGGACACCTAAATGTGCTCAAACAATGGGGAGGGAATTAGCAGAGAGCACAAGTTGACAGTGCGAGAGGCAGGGTAATGTAGCAAGATCTTGAACCCTATGTCTATGGGGTCACGCCGAGACAATGATAAGGCAGATGTTGAAATAATAATAATTGTTTTATTGAAACACAATCAAACAAGGGTATGCAACACACTCACACAAGGAACTATAGAAATAAAGGTAGGAGTGGGATAGATGGATTTTTAGAGGAGGATGGTATGGGAGATACTATACCTGTCCTGAAGCCCGGGTAAAAGCAAAGAAGCTGGGGAGCATGGATTCTCAGCACGTGGGGCTGAGGGGAAGGCTCGCTGGACAAAGCGACAGCAAGGCAGGATGGAAGCCAAGAGCGATCCAAGGAAGCGCTCGAAGTCAGGGGATATTATAGGGAAAATTGTGGCCGCAGGCTAGTCCGTACTTGGGGAAAACAATGAGCTTTAGGCTGGAGACAGAGCCTCCGAAAGGTCAGTACTTTAGATGATTGAGTTATAGCCAGATTGTCAATAGAGTAGCCAGTATGCAAACGCGGAGTGCTTGAGAGTTGTATAGTCCGCTCATCAAGCTGCCTGCATGGGGCAGGAGATCTTTTTGTAAGTAGCGTGCATACATAATGCGGTACTTGCCTTGAGGTCTCCTGAAGCTGCATTCGGCAATGACTGGCCTGCCTAGTTCGGGATGTGAATGGTTTGGCTATTGTCAGGCGTGCCTGTGTGCGTGCTTGTCCGGGGGCCTCGCAAGCACATGGAGAGGAATGGGTACAGAAGGCCAAATTATTGATATCAAATGATATCTTAATATCCCACAAGCTCGGGCTAGAAACAGTGGTAACAGTAGCGATATGGTTCTCCCATGAGGTGGGGCACCAAAGCACCTCCCCGCAAACCATAGTGTATGCAGCTGGGAGGGAACTGATTATTTCAACTTTAATAGCACTTATGAACAGAATATATCCTTGGAAAAGATGCTATAAGACTATTGTTCCATCCTGTTGTTTGAAGAAAATGAAGTGAAGAAAATGGAAACACTTAATGAGGAACAAAGTCCAGGAATCAAAAAAATTCAGAGGAATCTTGGACTATCTCAAAACAAGGATAGCCTCTTTGGAGATTTTCACAAACACCATACTGCAAATAGCACAAATATTTCCAAGCACTGATTGTCTATTTTCATACGTCTGCTGAAAGAGAGTGCTATTATGTTGTTGTTGAGATACATTGAGACCCTGAGAAGCTATGAACATTCAGTCTTATCTCACATACTAATTGCCAGTTTGACTTTGTTTCTCTGATAGTCAATTACCAACTTGTTATTTATCTGACACAGTAAATACTGGCCCAATCCCTTGGCATCCCATTTACCAAGAAGCAATCACTGCAATTAATAGGGATCTGTTCCCCCTTGTTGACTAGGAAGCAGTTAACTGCTGTTTCCACCCCTTCCTCTGAGCAACCTCTGGTGCAACAGGCAGAAGTAGGACCCTGTAGCAATTCTCCTTTGTGCTGGAGATTACTTGTGTGAGAGATTGGTGGGAATGGCAGTCAGTTAGCTCCCGAATGACAGGGAAACAAACCTTCATTGATCACATCAGCTGCTTCCCAGTAAGTGGGGACATGGGGACTCTCATGGTCCCTACATAGCCCCTATGTTACATAAACATCTGAAACTGTCTATAAGGAAAAGAAAGAGTTAGAGGAGATGTTTCTTTGGTTTTGGGTTGTTGTTTTTTCTTCTTCTTCAAAATTATCACAAGCATCACTTTGTATGAACAGCTTAAAGTTGCAATAGTATAAGTACAGGGCAAGTTAGAGAGATGAAATATCTTTTATGTTTCATGTATAGTAGGAAACAACCTGAAATGGCTTTATCTCTTCAACTCAGTGCAAACGTCTGAAACAAATACAGGTAAGAGGAGGTGCTCTGGGAGTACAGCAGCTTATCTGCATACTTTCTTAGCAGTTTTGTCTGAGGGCATTTTGTGAGAAGGAGAAGCCAGGCTTGGAGAGACAGCAAGCTTGTGGCATGTGCAGTTTTATCCTGTACAGAGATTACAGGGATCTATAGTCATTTGCTGCAATCTATGTGCAATTTTCTTGCAAGAAAACCTCACTGACTTCAGTTGAACCAAATGGAAATTGATCGTTGCACTGAGACAGAGGCCAGACAGCAAGTTATGGATTAAGTGAGATGTCCACAACTTTAATACATCAAATACAAGAAGATAAATACAATTACCCCCTTTATAGAACAATGCGGGGGGGGCAGTGGAATCAGTGGTTTCCAGACCAATACATGCCTGATCAGAGAAGTAAACAATAGGGTTCTGGTATCATCTGGTAGTACTTACTGTATTTTCCAATTCCTGAGGTGAGCAAAACAACCTGTCAGAGGAAACACAATCTACAGCACCTATGTAGAATGAATAGGTAGATGACTGATGAGGCAGGAGCCCAGTTGTTGAAATGGCTTTTTAGGATAGTTTTGTTACCATGCCATACACTCCCAATCTATGATATTATTTAGTTGGCACAAAATATAAATCATACATTTATGGCTAAAAAGGCATGCTGGTAAAGAAAACTGGCTGCACACATGCAAAAGTAGGTTAGAAGGGACTTCAAGGCATGGCCAGGTCATAAGTTCACTAAGGATTAGTCAGAAAACTTGACCAAATGACTTTAAGATGATCCTTTCAATGGTCCAAATCTAGAAAACAATAGCTACCCAAACTCCGAGACAGAGCAACAGTGACCAATGCCCTATAACCTCCTTCCTGCTGAACTTCTCCATTTTGTTCTCTCACCTGCCCAGACATTAAGAAGCTATCACAATATCCATTACTGCTTTGTCACCTAATCCTAAAACCATTAGCCAGCTTCAGACCCCTTTGTTTGTTCTGCCAGATTGCTATTAACATCTTTCCCTTCAGGGCAGAAAAAGAATATTTAAACCCTGGCTTCCAAGCAGACAGTCCATATTACACTGGACATAGACTGTCACTCTGCTGTTCAGATTCCCATTCTTACTCTACCCTCGGACCCCTAGTCTTTGCCACATCACTTCATCTCTTCTCTATAAGATAGGAAAATATCGCCCACTTCACCTCAACTTCTTTCTATCCAATTTTCTCTCATTTCCTTCAGCTAGCCTTGTATGGTTGTAAGATTGCTTGAATCGTGTGTGTGCTTGTGATTTTCCCCAATAAAACATTATTTCAATCCCCAACTGGTGTACTTGCATTAGTACCTTAATGCAAAGGTGGAAAGATCCTGTAAGATTACCCCCCTCTCATAGGCCTCCCTTTTTGAACTATAATTCCCCACCATTCCATGGAGGCACTGGCACTGCACGTGGACCTCTGAGTTACCCACCTTTTGGGGTAACCATTCCAAACTAAAACTGGGTGAGATATAGGTCAGACATATGTAAAATATTGTCCCAGGTACAGGTGGGCGTACTGATAAGCAGTCTAACATGGTCTGGACTGGGAAAATTTGTCCAGATGGTGCTTTCTCCAAAATTATAACCTGACCCTTGCCCAGCTGGTCTGTTTTGGATAAATTTGTAAGTCACCCTGTTGATAGCATAGGTTGGACATATGTAGGGAATGCCTTGAAATACCAAGGTTCCAAAAGTGGAAAGGGACCTCCTGAGGGTGTGGGGTGATTCCTGCAGTCAGCTCCTAGAATGTGCAGAACTGAAAATGGGAGAGGGAATCTGCTAGAAGATTTTGGATTCTGTGGACATGGTGGGCTTGGAAGAATGTTTCAAGTACTTCAGGACAAAACACCTGACAAGTTCCATGACACAGGTGGGCTTCAAGGCCTGAGCATTTATCACTTTCACTGTGCTGCAAATCACGCCAGAACATACATTTCTTGTTTGCAATGTTAGAGGCCCAAATGTGAAGTGTAACAACTATCAGGAAGATTTATAAAAAGATCAGGTCTTTGGTAATCCTGGCAATCACCCAGTAGTCTAGCCATGGTTCTTTACACCACTGACCTTGTCAGATAAGCCCATACCTGAGGCTCCTGCAGTATTTAAATGTACCTAAAGGTAAGCCTTAAGGAGAAGGGCACTCCTCCAAAATGACACCCAATTATGCTCCCAGAAGAAGTCCCCTCAACACTACCAAACCCTCCCATATCTCCTTGGCAACTCAAATGTGATAATGAAGGATGGATACCCCTCTGATGGCCTCATAGAGCCAAGTACTGAATGCTTGCCCTGACATGCAAAGTTAAGATGGCCAACCAAGAAATTTATGAAATTTATGCAATATAGCATTTCTTTTAGTCCTCATGAAAATTGCCTGTTGCTGAAGAACTGTAAGCTTGTCAGCTGAGAGACAGGAAATGCCCTGGACCATGTCTAATTCTATACCAAGAAAGTGTAAGGATGCATGCCTCCTGTCCTAAGTACACTGCCTGTGTATAGAATATGCTTAATAGATGAAAGGAGAGCTATAGGCTGCTGGTGCTACAATGTATCAGTTGCCAATTGTTGTTTGCAAGCATGCATCTGATTTGAGGGTTCAAAAGTATCCCAAGGCACCAAATGGTTAATCATTGCAGTGTTTGATGTCACTTTGTTCCAGCAAGGACGGCAAAAATCAGAAGGAAATGCAAAACCAGCAAGAAGGTGTTATGAGAACAGGCATAGCAAAGACAAGAACTTGTCTTAGCTCCCAGGATGAAAGATATGTAAACAATGGAAAGGGTCCATGAAAATCTGGTATTGGGGGAGGCTAAGGCAACAATTTACGATTTTCACCAATCTTTTTGATGCACAACTAAATCTGTATGATGAGGCATAAAACCTGCAACCATCCACAGTAATGCTTGTTTGCTCCAAATAAGCTCTTGTGTTCTAATTTTGAGTGCTTTTTGTGAGTATAAGTTATCCGGGGCATAACAGAAAGGTTAGAATATGAAAGGGGCCCATCATATTTCATGGGCAAGGGGGACCCCTGTTCCTTAACAAGGTCCTGAAATGCCCTGAAATGCTCTTCACAAAGTCCTGAAATGCTCTTTGCTTCCCTACTGGATCAGTAAATTCAACCCACTTCACCCTGAAAATCTTGTTATTCTAAACTTTCCTCTCTTTTTCTTCAATTAGCCTTGTGTGATTACATGACTGCTTGGATCTTGTGCATGTGATTGCAATTCTCCCAATAAAACAAATAAGCTTACTTTTAGATCTGCAGCTGATTCTTCCCTGCACTAGTACCAGTAGACATAGGTGTAAAAGATAAGGTTACCTCCTCTCACAAGGCTTCTCATTGAGTTAATATTCCCCACCATTTCATGGATGTGCTAACATCAGGGGTGGACCCCTGAATCACCCACATTTTGAGGTTAAAAGATTGGTGGAATAATGCAGCCAGTACCCTGCGCTCCTGTTTCATGAAGTCAACATGTGCAGTTCAGGAAAGTAGACATAGAGAACTCGTACAGATTCCAGCTGAATTCTGTTAGGAACATGTGTGAGAATCCCTGTGATTAAGTCAGAAGGGCTAGGGTTGGGAATCAGTCTTCCTTTCCATCTTGGTCTGCATCTGGCAATCGCACCTATATGGCCATGAACTCCGTTCACTGTCCGTGAGCTACTGTAGAACACAAAGGCTGGGCATGTGATTGTCCTGGGAATCATTCCCTACCTTTGAATCTACTGTGGTGCAGCATCCAAAGAGTTAGAAATCACGGTTAGGAACACACACACCACAAGATGCAAAGACTTATGGTTGCGAAGGGTGTAACAAGCAGAATCTTGTAAGCTCATTTTCTGTGGGTTGCATGCCACTTCTGTCAGGTCACTGAACCCTGTGTAGTTTCAGTAGAGCAGCTAGGAAGCCCTGAGCAATTTTGTGTTGCATCTCTGCAGAGTAGCTTCCTGAGAGACGTACGGTTAGTGCATTGTGTGTGGCAGCATCTGATAATTTAGATGGTTAATGCATTGTTTTCCAACAAGGAAAAATTCTTCTCGAAAATATCAAAGGAAATTAATAAATATTTCAATCAGAGATGCCAAGAAAACATTCTGATAATGGGTGACATGAACACTGTGATAAACTCTATAGAAGATCATAGATCACCTAAATAGATAAAGAAGAACTAGGAAAAATTACCAAAAAGTTTTTTTTTTTCATTGATGGAAATTTTGTCTTTGTTAGATGCATGGAAATTCAAGTGTGCTGACACAGGAAACTTCACATTCTACTCCCACAGGCACAAATCCATGTCTAGAATAAACATGTTTTTGTTATCTAAGACATTACATACAGAAATTCAGGACATGGAGGTACAACCAAAAACCATGTCAGACTATAGTCTTATCAAATTGGAGTTAAAAACTAGGCTTAGAGAATCTGCTTGGAAATTCAATGATTCCTTGTTAACTAATGAAGAATATGTGAAAGAATTAAGAAAGGCTTTAAAAATATACTTTGAGAACACCACCGATGACTTATCTGCTAAAATTATTTGGGACATGAGAAAAGCATCAAACCAAGACATATAACTCATCAAACCAGTATATATAAATAAGAAAAAAAGAGCTGAAAGAACAATAAGAATTTATGAGTTGATAATCAAAGAAGCAAAATTGGCGAACGATCTAACAGATAAAAAAAGAGAGACGAAATTAAACATCTTGAAGAACAGTTAAAAATGGAATATCCATCAGAGACTGAGAAAAAAATTATGACAAGTAAGCTGAATTACTTTGAATATGCTAACAAGCCAGGGAAGTGGCTGGCGTACAAACTGAGAAAAGAGAGACAGAAAAAAACAAATTCTTCAAGTTAAACATTTAGGGAAGATGTACACAGACCAGGATACCATCAAAGAAATTTTCCAAAAGTATTACACAAAGTTATATGAAGAAGACTCAGGTCAAGTTAGCAAAGAGCAACATATGCAACATTTTTTTTATCACAAAGATATATTGAAAATAACACAATAACACAAAAACAGAAGCAAATATTGAATGCACCAATTACTAAGGCAGAAATTTCAATAGCTATTAAAAAATGAAAGACGTCAAAGGCACCTGGTCCTGATGGTTTTACAGTCAAATATTACAAAGTTTTTGAAGAAGAATTGCTGCATCCTATGTATAATACATTTAATCAAATTTTGACAGCAGGAATCCCCAAATCTTGGACCATTGCAAATATTACTTTAATTCCTGAAGAGGAGGAAGATCTTATGTCTCTCAGTAGTTATAGACCTATCTCATTATTAAACAAAGAATATAAAATATTTACAAGTATATTAGCAGAAAGACTTAAGAAAATTCTACAGGTAGTGATACATGAAGATCAGAATGGCTTTCTGCCAAATAGGTTATTTGGAAATAATACAAGAACAGTGATAAACATTATATAATATTTTGAGAGGCATAACAAAAAAGAGCTTACTATGATCTTCCTTGATGCCAAGAAGGCATTTGACAATGTGAGATAGAAATTCCTTTTTGGAGCTCCAAAGAAAATGGACATAGGGGATAGTTATATAAAATGGATTCTAGAAATCTACTCTCTCCAAACAGCTTGAATAATTGTGAATGGAGAAACAATGGGAGAAGTGAATATTAAAAAGGGAACATACAAGGGCTGCCTCCTTTCACCACTCTTATTTATCTTGATACTAGAAGTATTAAACAGAAGAATCTGCTCAGACCCAGACATAAAAGGCATTTGAATCAAAAATTAGATATATAAGCTACAGGCCTATGGCGATGATTTAGTAATATTTCTAGAAGATTCACTGGAAAGCATAGATAAACTTCTAATAACTATTGATGACTTTTTAGAGAAAAGCCTGGATTAAAAATAGATAAGGAGAAGATTGTGATTATGACGAAGAATATGCAACCACAGAAAGAAGATCTACTAGTTAAAACAACCTGGATTTCAGATTTAAAAAAATTAATATATCTAGGAATTTGGATAATGAAACAAAATACAGATCTCTTCCACAATAACTATGTAAGAACCAGACAGAAATAAAGAAAGGCCTTGAGAGTTGGTCCAAACTACACTTGGCCTTGCTTGGCAGAGTTGCAGTGGTGAAAATGAATGTTCTTCCCAAGATGAACTTATTATTTAAATATCTACCTATAATTAAAAATAATAAACCATTCCAGGAATGGCAAAAAGAACTTTCAAGGTTCATTTGGGAAGGAAAGAAACCAAAGGATAAAATTGAGAACTTTAACTGACCAAAAAGAAGGAGGTAGTTGCAGCCTGTCAGATCTTAAACTGTGCTACCATGCAAGCGGTTGTGCTTGGACATCAGAATGGCTTAAGCTACAAAACAAAAGAACATTAACTCTAGAAGGTGCGGACAATAGAATGGGCTAGCACGCATATGTGTGGTATAACAAAGTGAAAGTAGACAAGGATTTTTCAAATCATTTTATAAGAAAATCTTTGTTGAAAATCCAGATTTACACGAAGAATAGAGTATATAATAAAATCCCATCCTGGATATTGCCTCAAGAGGCCTTCTTTGGGAGATGGGTCAATTCTCAAGAAAAATCATTAATATATAAAGAATTACTTGAGCAAGATAATTCCCAAATTGCACAGTTAAGATCAAGAGAAAAACTGAACCAAATGGCTTTTAATCTACAATGGTTTCCATACAGGCAACTTCTTGAAAGATACATGTGTGTCAGAGGGGAGGAGATGAGAGAGAGAGAGAGAGAGAGACAGAGAGATGAAAGCATACAGACTGAAAGAGACGTATAGAGGCATACATAAGAAGAATAGAAGTACAAGGTTGTGACTGAAACGCAAAAGAAAGATAACAAACTAGAACCTACAAATAAATAGGAACTTAAAAGGACAGGACAAACAATAAAGATAGGAGATAATTTAGTCACCATGGAGAAGGAGTGAAACTCAAATGAGGAACTAGACAGAGAGTGAGGCAAGGAAAGAAGAAGAAGACGAAGAAGAGAGAGAACATGAGTCATTGAACACAAGCAGATCTTTGAACTGTTCTCTGCATTTTTCTTTTTTTTTCTTTTTTTGAATTCGAAGCTTCAAACAGAGAGCAAAACTTAAATCAAGTGAAACTTTAAGCAAAAATAGACCAGCTAACCATGCGGGGACTAATTTCCTTTCCAGAGAGAAAGCATAATTTCAATATTGGTCTATACAACTCACTACACACACACACACACACACACACACATCTGAGAGTGTGTGTGTTTGTATACATATGTGTGTATATATATATAAATATCTATACAGGATCCAACCACATTAAACAGTTTTTTTCTAGTTATATTATGAATGCTCAAGATTAAACAAAAAACCAAGGATTAAATCCATAATATAAGTTTAAGTAAAAAATAGCAAATTCATTGGAGTCATTTATATCAATATAAGCAATTTAATTAATTGGTATAATTTTTAAAAACATATTAAAACATACATTATCATAGAACAGTATCATACATTTAAGTTAATGTCAATTTAAGGATTTGGCTTTCATATTTATATTCTTATGGCAACAGTCCTTAGGAGGTCTAGGGAAAAGAAGGTGATCTATTTATGTGATTTATGTGATTCATGTGATTTATTTTTGTAATGAATTAATTGATTTGCTGATTTTGATGATACATTCTTTGTATTGGAAAGAAGATGGCCTTTTTCATTGATTTAGAATAGAAATCAAATATACCGATTTAGAAGGATTGAACTAATTGTTCATGAACTTTATGAAGAATTGAAGGATACAGGGAATAACTTAATAAATACAAGAATCAGTCAAACTAATAATAAATCCAGTATAGAAAGGAAATTGGGCTTACGTATCCAGTACAAAACAATCCAAAATAACCCATAGGAACATAATATATATGTTCATAACGTCTAGACTGGTTGCAGATAGCAATATTTTCTATAGATAGATTAATCCAAAAGATAAGGAAGTTAAGAAGGAACCAAATCACAAATCATAAGGCTAACAAGATGGTAAGAAAGAGTGACTAGGGGAGTAGGGATAAAATCAGTAAAAGAGAGACCCCATATATAAAGCCCAGAGAAATAAAGCAATTTAACTCAAAGAAAGCAATTTAATATAAAGGTGTCATCAAAAACAAGAAAAGGGGCCTCAGCCTCTGCATTGTCAGAGGCTACAACTCTAACAACAACATCAAGAAGATCATCTGTTGAACTACCAATTGTGACCAAACCTGACATTTCCATACAACTAACAGAAATATTAGATGAATTCAGAAACTTTAGAACAGAAATAAGGCAAGAATTAAAAGACAACAGAACAGAGATGAGGTCTGAACTAAAAAAAGAACTGAATTCATTCAGGAAAATTTTTTAAAAAATATCAAAAGATATAACAACTATCAAAATAAATATTGAAAATCTCCAAAAGAGGGCAGATCAAACAGACTCAGTTACTCAATAAATAATAAAAATACAAGAGCTTGAGGCAGCCTCAATTTCACAATTAGAGCTCAGATAGAGGGACAGGTGTCTGAAGCTTAGGGGCCTTCCAGAAATACAGAACGGTAACACCTATGACAAAGTCATGGAAATACTCTACATATTTGGAAATAGATTGGGAAAAACTGGAGAATGATATTGATCAGATATTCAGAATAAATTCCAGAATAGCCAAAGAAAGAAACTTTCCCAGGAATATTGTGGTATGTTTTGTAAGAATTAGAACCAAGGATTTAATAATTCAAAAGAACTTCAAAACTAAATTGATTATAGATGACAGAGAAATAAACATTTACAAAGATATCCCTGTACAAATTTTACGAAAGAGACAAGAATACTGACAATATAATAAAGAATGAAGATGCTGTTAAGGAGATAAAAGAGCTCCTATATAATGAAAGGTTTATCAATGAACAGAATATGGGATGCACGCAAAGCATTCACAAGGGGCCAATTAATCAAATTGTGGTCTCAATTAAAGAAAAAGAGAATTGATCAGGTAAATCATTTTTTTTCTCTTCTGATGAGGAAGGAGTCAGAATTTCAGAGAGACATTCAAAATCTCGAATTATAAAAGGAAATAAAAATTCTTCAAAATCAATAACAAACAGTAAATATCACAGAGATTGAGAGAAAGTTGAAATTTTGTCGTCAACATCACTTTGAACAAGCCAACAAACAAGGAAAATGGTTATCATAGAAATTGAGAAAAGAAAAAAAACAAGAGCTTGATAATGCAGATTAGATGTGGAGATAAATTAACATCTGAGGAACAGCAAATAAAAAAAACTTCCACCGATACTATAAACAACTCTATGACGACAACCCCTCAGAAGAGCAGAGTTTTAAAAAGATGACGTCATACCTAGATAACCAAGACATAGTACAAATGACAGAGGAGCAAAAAAATATGTTCAGTGCTCCTATCACAGTGATGGAAATCTCTGAAGCTATTCAAAATTTGAAAACATCTAAAGTTCCTGGGCCAGATGGCTACACTGCATAATTTTATAAAACCGTCGAGGAGGAACTAATTCTACCCCTACAGAAAATGATGGATGCAATTAAGTTTCAGGGGTTACCAACTCATGGGAGAATGCAAACATTGCATTAATTTCAAAAGAGAGGAAAGACCCAACACTTCCAGAGAACTATAGGCCTATATCCCTATTAAACACAGATTATAAAATCTTCTCAAGTATCATTAGAGAAAGATTCAAAAAGATATTACAGCAATAATTCACCCAGTTCAAAGTGGTTTTCTACCTAAATGGCAATTGAAACATAACACAAGAACATTAACAGATTTAATAGAATATCTTGAAAAACATGATGAAAAAAAAGCCACTATGGTCTTCTTAGATGCTGAGAAGGCCTTCAACAGGGTGAGAAGTCTTGAAAAGAATGATCTGTGGGCAAAATTTTATAAAATGGGCAGAGAGAATATATAAGGACCAAAAAGCACAGATTATAATTAATGGTGGAAAATCTCAATATTTAAAGATAGGGAAGGGTACATGTCAAGATTGCCCCTTGTCCCCTCACCTATTTATATCTGTACTTGAAAGCATTTGCCAACGATCTTGTAATATTTCTCGAAGAGCTGTTCAAGAGCTTTGAAAGAATTATGTATAAATTGAAAGAGGAGAAAATACAACCAGAACACGGTCTCAAAGCCCGAAAAACCCACAAGAACCAAATTGAAAGAGTTTGGAAAAGTAGCGGGACTAAAAATCAATAAACAAAAGACAAACTTACCAACTAAGAACATGACATCTTCCAAGGATAAAGAACTTGAATGTAAAACAGAATTTAAGATCGAGAAAACAGTAAAATATTTAGGAATTTGGATTAAAAAAACATAACACACACCTCTTTAAAAACAATTATGACAAGGTGCGGAAAGAAATACTCCAAGATTTGGAAAGATGGTTGAGTCTCCAACTGTTGGAATACTGCATCCAATTCTGGGCACCTCAATTCAAGAAGGATATCAACAAGCTGGAACGTGTCCAAAGGAAGGTGACCAAAACGGTGAAGGGTCTGGAAGCCATGCCCTATGAGAAGCGGCTTAGGGATCTGGGTATGTTTAGTCTGCAGAAGAGAAGATTAAGAGGGGACATGATAGCCATGTTTAAATATTTGAAGGGATGTCATGTCGAGGAGGGAGCAGATTTGTTTTCCACTGCTCCAGAGACTAGGACAAGGAGCAATGGATTCAAGCCACAGGAAAGGAGAATCCATCTGATCTTCAGAAAGAACTTCCTGATGGTCAGAGCTGTTCGGCAGTAGAATATGCTGCCTCAGAGTGTGGTGGAGTCTCCTTCTTTGGAGGTAAAAACCATCTGTTGGGAGTGCTTTGATGTGTGTTGCTGCATAGCAGGGGGTTTGACTGGATGGCCCCTGGGGTCTCTTCCAACTCTGTGATTCTATGATTCTATCTTTATTTGGCAGAATTGTGGCCATCAAGATGAATGTCTTGCCAAAATTTAATTTTCTCTTCCAGAATCTACCAATTATAGTAAATTAGAAGCCTTTTCAAACTTGGCAAAAGAAATTAAGTAGCTTCATTTGGGCAAGTAAAAAAACCCGCATAAAATGGAAAAATCTGATCAATTCCAAGTTAAAAGGTGGATGTGGTCTACCCGTTTTAAAATTATACTATTATGCCAGTGGTTTAACATGAATTGGAGATTGGGTCAAATTTGAGGATAAAAGAATATTAACATTAGAAGGAGTGGATTTAAGATTCGGCTTTCATGCATACTTGAGGTATGGAAAAGAGAAGATTGATAAAGAATTCTAACATCATTATGTGAGAAGAGCTTTTTCAAAAATTTGGTTAAATTTGAAAAATAAAATTTATAAGAGAATTCCAACAAGGGTCTCACCACAGGAAGCATTTTTCGGAAGATGGGTATCAGAACAGAAAGCATGGATAAGATATAAGAACCTTTTAATTACAGAGTCACATGACAGATAATGAATCAGAACAAGAGAACGATTAGAACTAATTGGCTTTACATGTCATTGGTTCCCATATAGAGAATTATCTGAACGATTTAAAGTGGATTTCAAATTTGAGGGCTTTCTTTCTCATAATAATTCAAATTAATTTGAAAATATAATCTTTAAACAACCCAGACATCTAACTTTGCAAATTTATAAATTACTTTTATCGAGGTATTTAGAAGATGAGAGAATTAAAAATGCAATGATTAAATGGCCCAAAAATATAGATCATGAAATACAGGTTGAACATTGGGACATGGCTTGGAGGAACACATTAAAAAAATCACACTCTCACAAAATTTAAAGGAAAACTTCATAAAAATGAAAATGATGTACAGAAATTATCTTACCCAAAGTGTTAGGAAAAATCTGGCTCCTTTTATCACATTTGGTGGAGCTGTCAAAAAACTCGAAAGTTTTGGATTAGGGTACACACATTAGAAGTCTTCAACACTCAATTTCCTTTACATCCAGAGTTCTTCCTATTAAATGTGATAAATGGCACAGACAATAATATTACAAAAAATATTGGAGAATTCTCCACAATAGCAAGAATTAAATTTGCAAAACATTGGAAGAGCTGTGTTATTCCAGATGTGAACCAATGGTTAAATGATTTATTAGAAATGAAGTCCCGTGACATCTTGACTTCTTAAACCAAAGGAAAACCTAGTGACAGAATCCAAGAGGAATGGAACCCACTTATGAATTTTTAAAGAGAAAAATGGAAAATTGAGCCAACAGTTATATAACAGCCATTCCTTAAAATCCATGGAGAAAGCACAATTAACAATGAGGGAAATCAAGGCAATTGTATTTTCTTGAAGTTAATGTGAAAGATAAAGGGCAGATCATTACATAGATAGAGGCAGTGGTGGAGGTTTGGATAATCTGACAAACTGTAGACCAAGCTCAGGGTAAGAGGAGGCCAAATAGAGATTGTAAGTGTATTGCAATATTTTCTATTCACACTATTTACACTATTTACATAGTGCATAGCTAACTTATTAAGAGGTGTTCGGAAATTCCAATTTTTCATATTCCTTGGTGTCTTTTTTATTTATATATATATATATATATATATATATATATATATATATAAAGTGAAATTGTATAAATCTTATTTATATGTTATTTTCATGTCTTATTTACAATTTACTTGACTAAAGAAATAAAATGTTAAAAAAGGAAAGAGACAAGAATACAAATGTCTAATTCAATTCTTACTAAAACTTCACATTAATTACACCTGGAACCTAATCGAAGGTCTCTCCTTCTCTTACCAACAGAGAAAAGTCAGGATAAATACGGTGGCTAGAGCTCAGGAGATTCATGAAAAGTTAAGAAAAGATTTGGTGAAGAAAATACAATCAAATGATATGGAAGAAGAAATACCTGACACAGACAACTACCAGAGTCAAGAACCAAAGGTAAATGTTAAAGAAGACAAAAAAAGCAATTTGATGACAAGAAAAGATTCAACCCCCAGGCAAGAAGATGAAAAAGAGACAGGAGAGGTTGCACAGGCAGGAGAAGAAGTAGACGAGGAAGAAGAAAGTGAAGAAGAAGGAGATGACACAGAGAGGGAAGAGGACCCAGAAGAAGAAGAAGAGGGAGAACTTAATATCAACTAATATATTCTACAATCAGAATCTAATCTTGTTGACAGGAACACTCAAATAAATTGTTTAAAGTAGAACACCATGTCATGTAAGAGAGTGTCTTGGAACATAAAAGGTCTTAATTTGGAATCTAAAAGAAGGCATATATTTCATTATTTAAAGAAGTCAAAGGCAGATATAATCTCTTTACAAGAAACGAGAATAAGTGATCAAGATGTAAAATATCTGAAGAATCTCCAGCTTGGAAATAGCTTCACAGCAGCATATAAAAAGAAAGAAAATGGAGGTAATAATATACCTTAATTCAAAATATAAAGCAGAAAAAATATCTGACGACTCGGAAGGATACTACTTAGGGGTCAAGATTAGCTTACCTAAGTTCAAACTGTTACTAGTTGGGGCATATACTCCTTTAGAGAAGAAGGAAAAATTCTTTCAGAAATTAGCGAATGAAATAGATAAAATCATTTTCAAAGATAAATACCATGAGAAAATACTGATTATGGGTGATATCAATAGGGTTGTAAACTCTATGGAAGATCATATGTCAGCTAAACAGATTAAGAAAAATCAAGTGAGACTTCCTAAAAGATTTTTTGCACTAATGGAAGACTTCTCCTTGCTGGACATATGGAAATTCAAATACTTGAATTCGAGAGGCTTCACATTTTACTCAGAGAGACATAAATCTATATCTAGGATGGATATGTTTCTACTTTTGAAATCCCTTCATGCAGAAATTGTAGACATGGAAATATTACAAAAAAATAATATCAGACCACAATTCTATTAAATTGGATTTAAAGGTGAGAAGGAGAGACTGCACTTGGAAACTTAATGATTATTTGCTGACCAATAAAGAATACGTAAAAGATACAAAAAAGAAGTTGTAGTTGTATTTCAAGGAAAATACTACAAAGGAATTTTCAGCAAATATTGTGCGGGATACCAGCAAGGCGATTATAAGGGGACATTTCATTAAGCTGGGTGGGATTAACAAGAAAAGGAGAATGCAACAGTTCTTAAGAATCCACAAGGAATTGTCAAATAAAGAACGACAATTAATGAAGGATCCTACTGGTAAAAAACTAAAAGAAAAAATTAGACTTCTAGAAGAACAACTAAGAGCTGAACATAGGCACAAAATTGAAAAAAAGAATTAGTATGTCTAGACTTAATTATTTTGAGCAAACCAACAGGCCAGGGAGATGGCTGGCTTAAAGACTGAGAAGAGAGAAAGAAGACAAATTACTCAAATTAAACAGCTGGGCAAGATATATACAGATCAAGACATGATCAAGGATATCTTTCATAAATTTTTCACTAAATTATACAAGGATGAGAGATTAGAAAATGATAGAGGGAAATCTATTCAACATTACTTGGATAATCAAACTCAGCACAAAATATCACAAGAACAAAAAGACACCTTAAACACCCCAATAACTAAAACAGAAATCTCAAATGCAATAAAAAAAGTGAAACCCTCCAAAGCACTGGGCCCTGATGGTTTCACGGCGACTTATTATAAGATATTCAAGGAAGAACTGACAGAACCGTTGTATAATGTATTTAATCAGATTCTGACAAAGGTAATCCCAAAATCTTGGTCAGAGGCAAATATCACTCTTATCTCTAAAGAAGGAAAAATCCCTTATCTCCAAACAGTTATAGGCCTATTTCACTATTAAACACTGATTGTAAGATCTTTTCAAGCATGCTGGGTGAGAGGCTTAAAAAGATACTTCAAACAGTGATTCACAGCAATCAGAATGGATTTCTCCCAAATAGATTAGTAAAGAACAACATAAGAACAGTAATAAACATTGTGGAATATTTTGATAAGCATAACAAAAAGGAGTTGGCGATGATCTTTTGCTTTCTCTTTGAAGTATTAAAAATGTTCAATGTAGGGGGAAACTTTCTAAAATATGTTCAAGAAATTTACACACAACAAACCACCTGGCTAATAATAAATGGTGAAAAAACAAGAGAAATAGCCATCAAAAAAAGGAACCCGTCAGGATTGTGACGATTCTGCCAAGCAAAGATAGATGCTCTTACCACTCCTATTTATGATGGTCTTAGAAATTCTAAATACAAAAATATGGGCCAATTCAGAAATTAAAGGTATTCAAATCAAAGAACAAATTCATGAACTCCAGGCCTATGCTTATGATGTAGTAATTTTTCTGGAAGAGCTGCTCACTAGCATAAATAACTTACTTATAACAATTCAAGAATTTGGAGAGTTAGCTGGACTTAAGATCAACAAAGAAAAAACTGGATTGATGATGAAGAACATGCACACATTAAAAGTTGAAAGATTAGTTAAAATATCCTGCTTTCAGTTACAAAAGAAGTTAAAATATCTAGGGATTTGGTTAACAAAACAGAATACAGGTCTTTTTGAAAATAATTATTCCAACACCTGGAAAGAAATTTTTAAAAAACTTAAGAGAAGTAATCTAAATTACATCTATCTTTGCTTGGCAGAATTGCCACAATCAAAATGAACATTCTCCCTAGAATGATCTTTCTATTTCAAAATCTACTTATTATTAAAAATGACAAACCCTTCCAGACTTGGCAAAGAGATCTCATGAAGTTTATTGGAATGGCAAAAAGCCTAGGATTGCATGGAAAATCTTATCAGACCGAAAAGAACATGGAGGATGTAATTTACCTGATATCAGATTATATTATTATGCAAATGTGCTATCATGGATTCGAGATTGGTTTACATTGTCAGATAAAAGAATGCTAACACTTGCGGGAGCTGACAGTAGGATAGGATGACACGCTTATGTATGGTACAATAAAGCTAAAATAGACAAAGAATTTACCAACCATTTCATAAGAAGATCACTGTTAAGAGTCTGGACTAACATAAAGAGTAAAATATATAACAAAACCCAAAGTTGGATCTCCCCGCAAGAGGCCTTTTTTGGAAGATGGGTAAACAACAAAGGAAAATGGCTAACATATAAAGAACTAGTAGAAAGAGATGAACAGGGAAACATATAGTCAAGATCAAGAGAAATGTTGAAACAAATGGGTTTTAACCTTCAATGGTTTCCCTATGGACAAATTTATGAAAAAAATTAGCATAGGTTCAAAATTAGAAGGATTTTGTTTCAATAAGTTGCTGAACGAATTAGAAAAGATTATCTTTGTACACGCTAATCATATCATGTCAAAATTATACAGATTTCTTCTGAATTACAATTTAGAAGATGAAGTAGCCAAAGATACCATGATATCATGGGCAAAGATACTTGGACTTGAAATTCAGCTGGAGCAGTGGGAATCATCTTGGAAATTGACCAAGAAGTTCACAATATCTCAAGATCTAAAAGAAAATTATATAAAAATTCTATACAAATGGTACCTCACTCCGGCAAAAATAGACAAAATGTATAAAACACATAACAATAAGTGTTGGAAGTGTCTTGAAAATATAGGGACATTCCATCACATATGGTGGAATTGTCCCAAGGTTAAACATTTTTTTATTCAAATACATGGCACAATAAATAAGATGTTTAAAAGCCATATTCCATTACAACCTGAAATTTTTCTATTAAACATGACTCAGGAAATAGAATCCTCACATAAAAAGAAATACTGGAGAGTCCTATTGTATTTCATAATGGCAGCCAGAATACTCTTAGCTTGTTTCTGGAAGAATAATGAAGTTCCAACTAGAGAACTATGGTTAATAAAGACTACTGAAATGAGAGAAAAAGACCTCCTCTCACATAAGAGAAAAGGAAAATCTGATAAGGCAATGGATGAATGGTTTCCAGTCACAGAATTCCTTAAACAAATGTGGGACAACTCAATTACTGAATAGAGTTTAATTTGTGTTTATTCACTGTTGCGCTATAAGGTAGCATATAATTTAGAATCTACAAATCTGAACAATTTAGAAGTAATACAATATTGTAGTATCTAAAGGAGAATGATATGAGGAATAGAATGAGAAGTCTGCAGAGTGACCTAAAGAGAGTCCTTTAAGGAAAGGAAGTTAATAAAAAAGAATAATTAAATGCTCCTTTCAATGAAGGGTGTAAAGGAAGTTGCCATAATTAAGTTTTATTTTTATTTTTTTGGTAAATGCTATATTTTTTTATAAATGTTATATAGAAGAACCAATTGAGCAAAAGTAGGGAAATAAGGATATAATTATTACAACAGAAATTTGAGATGAGAAGTGAAAGAATACAATGTAAATATATGCATATAACTAAGGAACTTGCTACTATTGTCCTTATTTTTCCTTCTCTTTTGTAATGATATTGAGAATATTACAGTATTAAATAATTCTGTTGTTTTTCAATACTCAATAAAAATTAGAATAAAAAGAAAGTAAGTTACAAGATAGATCTAAGATCAGAAAGTTTCAGTTTGAGAGAAAGTCCCAATGAACTAGAGAAGATTATATTTGGTCACTCTAATTACACAATGTCAAAATTGCATAAATTCTTATTAAATTATAAATAAGAAGATGAAATAGTTAAAGATACCATGATACCTTGAGCCAATAATTTAGGTCACAAAATTCAACTAGAACATTGGGAAACATCATGGAAATTAACTAATAAATTTAGGTCATCTCAAGATCTTAAAGAAAACAATCTAAAAATGTTCTATAAATGGTACTTAACACTGGTTAAGCTAGAGAAAATGTACAACACACACCACAATAACTGCTGGAAGTTTCAAGAGAAAACTGGGACATTTCTCCACATGTGGTGGAGCTGCTGTAAAATTGAGAAGTTTTGGGAGTAGTTTTGTATAGCACTTATGGAGTTATTTAAAACCCAGATCCCTTTGATACTGGAACTATTTTTATTGAATATGACTCAATATAGACCCAATAACATTGAGAAAATAATGGAGAATTTTATTATATTTACTGCAGTTATACTGTTGTTAGCCAAATTTTGGAATGATAAAGAATGATAAAGAGATCCCTGCACTAGAACAGTGGATAATAAAAATTTTGGAAATGAAAGGAAATGATCTGCTCACCTGTAAAATAAAAGGGAAATCAGATAAGATAATGAAGGAATGGGATTCAGTCACAAGGTTCCTCAGACAACAGTGGGGTAATTTAATTATTGAGTAAATTTTTGCTAAAATGTGTTAAAATCAGATATAGTGTAGTAGATTTTCTTTACATTTTCATTGAATACTCCTTTTGGAAGAGCTATAGGAGAACTTCGAAATAGCTATAAGTGGATAACGAATATTTAATCAAACATGGAGGAACTGAATCAAGTGACACAGAGAAGATAAGGAAAAGGATTATATAGGAAAATGAAGTATAGGTTACAGATCCTTAAGCATTTCCAAGGGGAGTAAAAAAAAAAAAAGGGAAGCAGAGAAATAAGTTAGGTTTTAATATATGTTGATTTAGAAGATTTAGAAAACTTTGAAAATTCAAGAAATGTAAAGTTAAGAAGATTCATAGAAAATAAACTAAGGTAATAAGCAAAGGAAGATAAATTGTGGAAAAGTTACTGTTGATATTTGATATTTCTATTTACTGTTACATACTATTCTTTGATTCACACTATATTTTTGTCTCTCTTCTTTCAATAAAAATAATAATTAAAAAAAAATAAATGGAGAGATCAGTGCAGTAGCAACGTTCCTGGCAATGGCCGTAGCCAAAGTGGCACTCCTTCAGGGCCCTGTGCAATGGCAAGATCTGGACAACCTGAATCACACCTCAACCTCTTATCAGCAGTCTGGAGGTTATGATCCTCAGAAGTTAGTGTGTGGCAAAGAATGAAAGCATGTATGGGAGCTGCTGAAAAGAGCAGAAGACAACATGTCCTAGTTCCACATGTGTCCAACAACTGAGTTGATCAATGCACTCCTGAAGCTACAGGGTAGCTCTACTGTAAATGCAAAAACTGTGGACACTATCCTGCCACCCAACACACACTTGAGCACCACATGTTAGGGATGCCCATGGTTCACAGTGCTTCTCCAAGATGTTATGGCTTGCCTGAAGCCTGACATATGGGGGTGGCTGATGGTCAAGGCAGTCATTGGGACTGTATGGGCAGAAACTCTACCATGCTCCTGGTTGACAATAGAAAGCACAGAAAATCCTGTACCCAGATTTAGCTGCAAGTGGGAAGCCCATCTCCAAGACCATTGATCTGTTGAGGTATGGAGGAGGCTCTAACCAGGCAAAGATCAGGGAAGATGTTCTCATTAAGCAGGGAAAGTCCACATGACGATAAGGGAATGTGAGAACAGGACGGAAGATGGTGGAATTTTGGGAGTACCCTTCCACATTGGACACTGTTTGACTATAGACTTGGCAAATGGCTTGTTGTGGCAACTCAGCAATGCCCCTTTCTATCATTTTGGCTATTTATAGATGAGCAGCTCTTAAGGCAACATGTCCACTGTTACCAATTGGAAACGACCCCTGAACATTGGAATTCCCAGAGGTCTGGATTAAGGAAAAGGCAGAATGTGGTCTGGTAAAAGATGCTCGTGTCCTCATTGAGGGAAAAGATTCCCCCTCCACAACGGGAGTACAAATGCCCCCTTAAAGCTGAGGAAGGTATTGGAAAGATCATAGAGGGTCTACTGAAGTGGGATTTAATCATCCCCATGTAGTTCATCTACAACACACCCTCATGGCCCATCCTTAAGGCAGATGGGAAAACATGGGGATGACAGTTGACTTCCATGCCCTTAATGCCACAACTCCCCTGGTTGCTCCCGTGGTAGCCAAGTACCACAACTACCTCAGAGGCAATGGCAATAGCCAAAGTGGCCCTTTTTTAGGCCCCTGTGCAATGGTGTGTTGGCCATCTCAGAGGCAACAAATATTATAGTGTCATGGATTTGGCTAACACCTTCCACTCCATCAAGCTCTATGTGGTGTGCTGGTATAAATTCACATTCACATTCCATGGCCAGCAGTACATCCTCAAGCGTACCCTGCAAGGCTTCCATTTGAGCCCCAGCATTTGCCATGCCCATGTAGTCAAAATATGAGATAAATTGAGACCAACTTCTCAGCCACACATCCTATCTTATGTGGATGACATCTTAGTACATGCAGCAACAGAGAAATAGACCTGAGAGATAACCAGGGAAGTCCTAAGTCTGATCAGAAACACTGGATTCAAGGCAAAGCAGGAGAAGACTCAATTGGTCATGATTGACTTAAAGTACCTGGGACTCTGTTACCGTGACTTCTGGGGGTCCACTGGGGGACACCTTGGTTTGCTCCAAAAATGCAAAGACTGGGGAAATTAATGGAGCACTAGCTATAGCAGAACAAGGGGCAGGGTAATCCAGCAAGACCTTCAACCCAATTTTTACGGGGTCAGACCAAGCAAAAGCCAGACAATGATTAAAAAGTAAGTTAAAAATGTGTTTTTATTGGGGGAATTCACTCATGCATGCACACAAGATACATACAGTCAAGCATTCACACAAGAGCTAACTGAAGGAGAAAGGGAGGAAAAAATTATGGATAGAGATGCTGAGGGTTTGAGGGGTTGTATAGTTACCAATCCAGAAGAGTAGTAAAGAGCTTGAAATGTGACTTAGATTTCTGTCTAAGGGCAGACAGATCAGGATTTAGAACGACATAGTGGAATCTTGCATTTCATCTGACTGCAACTGACTTCTCAAAACCAAGGGTTTATATACTTTCTTTTCCTCTCTGAAGAGGTGTGAGTTGATTGCTCTCCCAGGCTAGTGAACAATGGGAGTTGCAACAGAGACAAAGGGGTCTGGAATGGACTGATTGGTTTCAATGTCTTGGTTGAGAGGGGGTTTCTGGGCTATCTGCAGTAGGATATGCACACAGTAGGGATCCTGGACACCGTATTGTTTTCTGATGTTGGCAGTTGATAGGATTAGCTCAGAGCCATTAAGTCAGGCTTTGTTGGCCAATTTCAGAGAACTTTTGACCTGGCCATGCTGGAGTCACCTCTGACCTACTTCCAGCCAGTATCCCTTTTTTCCACATGGCCTTGCCAGCCATAAGCATAATTTATTTTTTGTGCCAACACATCTACCAATTAATATACGTTGCCAATTAGACCATATCAAAATGTGGGGGTGTACGGCTGGTAAGAACTCTCTGTGGGGACAGACAGATGTACACCAGACATACAGCACATGGAGATGATCTCCAAGGTTCCCGTGCCCACAGATGTACAATCATCGAGGCCACTGCTGGGTACATTTAACTTCTCCAAGTACTTCATCAAGTCCTTTGTTGAAAAGGCTTGGCCCTTGTACAACCTCCTGAAGAAGGATGCAGTTGGGAAAGAAGATTCATTCAGCAGAACACTTTACTGAGCTGAAGCACAGCTGATCAAAAGCTCCTGCCCCTGCTCACTCAGACAAGTCATGGCCATTTTACATTCAATTGGCAACATCAGAATGTAGCATCAGCACTACACTCACTCAGCAGCAAGCAGGCAGGCAGAGTCATCCTGTATGCTTCTCACAGTCTGAAGACTGCTGAGCAAAAGTATACCCCTTGCTAGAAGGTCTGCCTGGCCCTGGTGTGGAGTCTCACACACTGGGAATTCATTGTGGGAGATGGGCAAGTCATCGTTCAGACTATGCACAACCCTCTCAAGAACATTCTATCAGGCAAAATCAAAAATGGGTAAGTGTCCAATGCATGGATCATGAAGTGGCCACTTGCCCTATTAAACCACAGGGTTGATTATAAGGAGGAGTAGAGCAAGGCACTCGCCTCTTACGGCCTGATCTTCTTGCCCCCATCCATCATTCATCCATATCCCATGGCTTGCCAAGTGGGGAGACCCCCTTGCTGAGGCCCAACTACAGGGCTTTGTGTGCTGGTTCTGCAACAGTTCATCTGTTCATGATGCAAGCACACCCAAGACAAGCTATGGAGCCATCCAAATGGATGACTCCTTCAAACTCCAAGGAACAACAGGTCCTCACTCCAATCAGGTGGCCCTTACACTCATCTTAGAGTATGAGCTGCTTGACAGTCCCACTTGCCATTCACACAGACTTGAACTGGTTCACCAAAGCCAGAACCATTTGGCTTCCTTTCTGGCTTGCTAACAATTTCATGACTTCAGACAGGAAGACCATTGCCCACCTACACAAGTGACTCTGTATAGTGTTATCCTGATTTTCGGGGGTCCTGGGGGTCCCGGTCACTGAGTCAGTTATTTTGAGTTCCGGGGGGTCCCAGTCACTGTGCCCAAAATTTAATATGGGGAATGGAAAATTAGCTTGAGCACAAGTTGGCAAAGCGAGAGGCAGGGTAACTTAGCAGGATCTTAAAACCCAATGTATACCAAGTCAGGTCAGACCAAAAACCACACAAAAGGTCTAATAAATGATTTTTATTTTATTTTTATAAACTGTCTGTTACTGCACACTTACGCACATTCACACTCACTCACAGAGAGCCTAAAAGAAAATAGAAAGGGAGGAAAATTGATAGGGGATTTTAGAGAGGGTTTTAGGGTAATACTCCATCTGATCCAGATGTCCGGGAAGATCAAACTAGGTCAGAGAGTGAAGAGCGGTGAAACTCAGCACGTAGGAGGGGGCTGAGGGGGAACAATCGACAGAGTGACAGCAAACCGGGAGGCAAGTGAGAGCGATCCCCTGATTCCACTTAAAACAGGGGGTTTTTATAGGAAAAATATAGCTGGAGGGCTCATCCTTTCCCGGGGAGAACAGTAGATAGAGGGGCTAGATCAAAGCCCTGAATGACGGACATCTCCGGCTTGATGGTTCATAATGGTTTGTGAATGTCTCTGCCAGAGTAGAACAAAGGCATCGGCAGAGTGGAAATTGCCCTCACTTGGCAAACTGATTGTGATTCTATTGAGCTACCATTTCAGGGCAGGAAACCCCTTGTGTGCTTGATGGTTGGACTGTCTGTAGGGCTCCTTGGGGCTACGTGACAGATTAAGTCACTGGCCAGACCGGAATTTTCCTAACATCGGCTGTTCGGCCGTTCCTGCCTATGTACTCTTACAGTGACCCTGTCGGACACATGGAATTATTTTTAGTATTAGCCACATGCAGATATCAGTTTGATGTGGTGGATTAATATATCGTAGACCCCAGGAGAGAGAGCCATTGACCAGAGTAACAATCGCCACCAAAATACAGGATAGGATAGTCCTGACATGGAAAGCACACATGAAGGGCCATCAGAAAAATGCTTCTGATCTTTTCATGTGGAATAATTGTGCCAATACACTCACCAGGGAAGCAGCCCTTAAGGACAATGGCTCTGCTGACACAGCACCCGTGTGTCAAATCAATGTCAATGCAAAGAAGATCTAACAAATAGGAGGGCAAAATACACGAAGCACTGAGAAATACACAATGTAATATGATAATGTAATAATATTATTAATAATAATATAAATAATAATTATTAATAATATTAATAATATAAGAATATTAAAAACCAATTACAAAATAATGAAACATTAATTACAAGTGAAACAGAAATGACATTACAAGTGAAACAGAAATGACAATTGTTATTTATTCTGAAACAGAAAACTAGGTCAGACTAATTAGAAAACTAGGTATGACTCCTTACCTTCAATTCAGTAGCCCACAAAATCAAAAATATCATACAACAACATTGGCATAAAGCTCAGGGTATCAAGGGTTGTGAGTTAGTCCCATCATAGGATATCGAAGATCACCTAATCTTAAGGACAAGTTAGTTCACACTGATGTATGCCTTCTGTTCCACCAAGTTTATCTATTACAGGAAATTACAAATGTGGGGGCTGCATCTGTTGCAACCAAAGTTTGGAAATAAATGAATTCAAGCACTTTATTTCTGGGGAAAGGTTTAAGTTATAATTGCAATACAAAAAATGTTACATTATCATTATGATGTGTGTTATCAGGAACACATATCAAAGCACTCTCAACAGATGGCTATCCAACCTCTGTTTCAAAACCTCCAAACAAGGAGTGTAGTGGAGTCTCCTTCTTTGGAGGTTTTTAAACAGAGGCTGGATGGCCATCTCTTGAGAGTGCTTTGATGTGTGTTCCTGCATAGCAGGGGGTTGGACTTGATGATTCCTGTGGTCTCTTCCAACTCTATGATTCTATGATCCTATGATTTGTCCATGCAAATTGTTTTATGTGGGTCAGACTGGTAAATCTCTTAGGATAAGGGTCCAAGTGAAATTAGACGTTCTGCTAGGGACACACCCTTTGGAGAACACTGTTGGCAAGTTAACCATCATTCTAATTCCCTGAGGTTTTTTGCTGTAGAAGTAGTCCACAGGAAAAATACATGTGTACAAATTTACAAAGACTTTTACTTCAAAGGGAGGCTCTTCAAGTTTTCATTTACGTAGCAGTATTCCTTCAGGTTTAAATGACTGTATCAATTGGAAGGTTTTTTGTTTAATTTCTACATGATAACATTTCCTTACACCACCTGCCTTTGTCTCTTTGCGATACAGATTTAAAAGACAATTATCTCCTTCTCTAACACCTGTCATTATTAGTTTTATAAAAAGAGCTTCATAGCTAGTTCATTTTACTTAACATTTGCTCACAGCAGAAGCATTGGATGTTTAAAAATATTAATTCCGATATACTTGTTAGAACAGAGTAAGTGAGAATTTTTGTTTTGATGTATGTTTGATATCTGTTCTGTGTAAGAGTTAGTAGTGTATTACAATTTTTAATTAATTCTTGATTGTTATGCTAAAAAACCACTGAGGAAGATTGCAAAATGGTTGGAAACATCCCAGGCTAGCTGTCTGAGACTTCTTGAAGAAGAAGAACATTATTCAGACTATTTGTGAAAAATGACTACATTGAACTTTATTTGAAATTTTGTTTCCATTTGATTGTACTGAGACAGTTGGAGAGAGTGTCATTTGTATTTGCTCATAGGGGTTGTTTATCCCAAGTGTCTCAGAAGAAGTTTGTTTTTCATATGATTACAAGTCATTTCTGTTTCACTTGTAACTAATGTTTCATTAACTTGTAATTGTTTTTATATTACATTGTGTTTTTCTCATTGTTTTGTCTATTTTGCCCTTCTGTTTGTTAGCATTACTGTTATAGAGGGCTCCTGTGTTGGAGTTTTTCTCCTATATTTTCAATGCAAAGAAGATCGTCACCATTCCCCTCCTAGATTTGGGCAGCCTCCAGAAGGGAGATCCCCAGCTGAAAGAGCTAGTAGAGGCAGTGAAAGACACAGCAGGCCAGTACACCATTGAAGGAAAGGAAGGCAAAATCTGGACTGTGGACAAGAAAGGACGTCCTCACTGGGTTGTGCCCATGGAGGTTCAGGGAGCACTGATCCAATTCATCCATGAGCTGGGACACAGAGGGAAGCAGATAACCCTCAAGAGAGCACAGGAGATGGGCTGGTGGCTGAACAAGCACCAGGAAGTTGAGCAGTTGGTAGACAACTGCCCCTCCAGTGACATGATCAGTGCTTATCTGTTTGGCCCGAGGTCCCCAATCCAGCACCAGTGGATTGAAGGCCCACAGGTCAAAACTCAGATTGATTTCATTGGCCCCTTACTTTCCACTCCCAGAGGGAAGTAGTATGGCCTGATAGCAATTGATCCATTCAGCAAATGGGCTGAAGCATTCCCCTGCATGAAGACTGCAGCTACCGCTGTGTGTTTGTTGTTCAACGACATTTGGAGCCATTGGGGAATCACAATAAATTTAAAAAGTGATATGGGCCCCCACTTCACTGGAGAAGTCACCCAGGAACTCTGCAAGATTCTTGGGACCAAGCAGAAATTCCACATTACTCATTGCCCCCAGAGTTCAAGACAGATCAAGAGAACCAGCCATGCTCTGAAGGAGGCCCTCTGAATTGTAGTGCGTTCTACAGGGTGCAACTGGGATGAAAAGCTTCCAATTATCCTAATGGTCTTATAGAGAATGAAAGCAATGCATGGCTTCACTCCACACACTGTAATGACTGGCAGGAAGATGTTGCTTCCAAAAGCCTTCTGGATGGACGCGACCCTTCCCTCCAATTTGGAGACTGTGGTCATTAACAATGATTGGATGAGAAAGCTAGTGCAGGAAATTTCTAAAATTCATCATGAAGTGCCCTTGCAATTGGACAAGAACATGCAGGCCATGGATAAATCGCTTGATTCAGTTCGCAACCCACACCAATGGGTTGAAGAACAACTGGTCATGTATAGGAAATTCTTCCAGGACAAGCATGCCTTGTCCACCAAACGGATGGGTTCAGTAAGGATGTTTAGCAGGTAGTGTCATGCCCTGCCTTGGAGACCCTGACAGTGGGGAGGAGAATTCTGAATCCAAAGCAGAAGTTTCCCCAGAGGCAGAAGTTTCCCCAGAAGCTTACTCAGGAGAATGCAACGAGCAGGAGCCTGAGCAATGATCAAATAGCTGGAGATGAGGTGCAGCGTTTTTGGGGGGTTTGCCAACTTCTACCGGAAGTTCATTGCCAACTTTGCCTCCCTGGCAGCCCCCCCCCCCTTACCCAGTTGCTGTGCTGGAAGATGTCCTTTCAATGAACCTCCAATGCTCGACAGGCATTCCAGACCCTCAAGGCTTGCTTTACCTCCACACTGATCCTGCAGCACGCAGACCTCTGGACTCCATTTGTTGTGGAGGCTGACATGTTCGACATGGCTATAGGGGTGGTACTCCTGCAATCTGCCAGCTCTGACTTCTGCCCTGTGCCTACTTCTCACATCAGCTCACACCTTCAGAACTTAACTACACCATCTAGGAGAAGGAGCTCCTGGCAATTAAGGCAGCTTTTGAAACATGATGTCACTGGCTCGAGGGAGCAGCTCACCCAGTCAAGGTCCATACTGACCAGTGCAACCTGGAGTACAGTGCAGAAGCTCAATCAGCAGCAGAAACGGTGGGCTCTCTTCTTTGCCCATTTCAACTTCAAATTGAAATCTGTGCCACAGTCCCAGAACTGGCAGGCTGATGCTCTGTTGCAGAAACCCAAGTATGCGTCTGCACCAGAACCAATGTCTGCTCCACGATCATGTGCCCAGAACATTTTGCAGCTACCCAGACACTGCCCTCTTTATTGGACCAGACACAGGAAGGGCAATGCCAAGAATCCTTGGTGCAGGAACACCCTTTCTCCTTTCACAATGGCCTCCTATACCATAGGGGTCATCTGTACATTCTGGTTGGGCCCTGCTGTCAGGAAGTTCTACAGTTATGCCATAATGGCTGGCCAGCAGGGCACTTTTGATTTCATAAGACGCTACACCTCCTGACTCGGGGGTTTGGGTGGCCTCAAGTTTGGGCTGAAGTAGTGCAGTATGTATGTTCCTACCCTACCTGCTGCCATGCCAAGGACCAGCCTGGGAAGCCTGTAGGTCTCCTGCACCCACTGCCCACACCTTCTAGCCTGTGGAAAGTGGTCTCAGTGGATTTCATCATGGATCTACCCTCTTTTGGCAAAGAATATGTCCATATTAGTAGTGGTGGATCTGTTTACCAAGATGGCACACGTTATCCTCTGCTCTGGGCTACCTATGGTGACAGAGACTGCACAACTGTTCCTCAATCATGTTTTCCAGTTACATGGCCTGCCCAAGGGGATTGTGTCCAACAGAGGCCCCCAGTTCACTGCTCTCTTCTGAGAAAGTCTGCTGCAGCAGCTGGATATCCAGCCCCACCTTTCATCCACTCACTTCTTGCAGTCAGATGGGCAGACAGAATGGGTCAATGCTGTCCTGGAGCAATATCTCTGGTGCTATATCAGCCGTCAACAGAACAACTGGGCTGAATTGCTTTCCCTGGTGGAGTTTGCCTATAATACCTCTCTCCATGCCTTCACACAGCAAACCCCCTTCTTTGCAAACTGTGGTTTCCACCCATGGTTGTTTCCCATGATTGGCCCTGCTTTGGCAGTGCTGGCAGCAGATGAGTGGCTCCGGGAACTGCAGGCCACTCAGGACCTTCTCCAGGAGCACCTGGATTTGGTTAAGCAGGCCTACAAATGGGGAGCAGACAAGAAGCACCAGCAGGGGCCTCCCTTGCAAGTCAATGATTCAGTGTGGCTCTCTGCAAAGAACCTACTGTTACCCTGTGTACTGGGGGTCCCGAGAGGGACACCAAAATGTGCTAAACTAAAGGTGGGAAAAATTAGCTCAGAGCACTGCTTAGCATTACGAGAGGCAGGGTAACGTAGTGAGATCTTGAACCCTATGTGTACCGGGTCAGACCGAGTCAAGGAGCACACAGAAGTTGAAGCAATAATGATGTTTTATTACAAACACAAGCAAAACAGTGTATGTGACACACTCATACAAGATAACTAAAGAAATAAAGGTTGGAGTGGTATAGAGGGATTTTTAGAGGGGTTGTTGGTTTGGGTGATACTTCACCTGTCTTGAAGCCCGGAAAAATAGAGAGCGAGGCTGGGGTGCAATGTAGCTCAGCACGTGGAGCTGAGGGGAGGCTCGCCAAGCAAAGCGACAGCAAGGCGGGATGAAACTCGGGAGCGATCCAAGGAAGGTCTCGGAATCAAAGGTTTTTATAAGGAGAATGTGACTGCAGGCTATGCCGTACTTGGGGGAAAACAATAGATTTGGAGTTGGAGACAAAGCCTCTGAAAGGTCAGAATCTGAATGAGTTATCGCAGAGGTTCTCAGTAGAGTAGCCAGTATGCAAATGCAGAGTACTTGGATATTATATAGCTCGATCATCAAGCTGCCAGCGCAAGGCAGAGGATCTTTTGTAGGTTGCGTGCATACCTAATCAGAGTACTTGCCTGGAGGTCTCCTAAAGCGGTGAGTCGGCTGTTTTCTGGCCTGCCTGTATTGTCTAGGAATATTACGGCGATAATTGGCCAAGCCTGTATGTGTGCTTGTCTGGGGGCCTCGCAAGCACGTGGAAGGGAATAGATAAGTGAAGTCAAATTATGATATCAAAAAGGATATCTTTTAATATCCCCAAAGCTCGGACTAGCCAGGGCAGTAACAATCCCCCCCCCCCGAAAATGGGCGATGTTGGGGACAATATCGGACATTTTCCAATTAAAAATCAAAAATCAATTTAGAGCCGAATAGGGACTTGCAGGTAGGTAGCCGTATCACTCCTCAGGAAAGGGAATTTCGGGAAGAGCAAAGGATTGCTATCTTATACAGACAGTCCTAACTAAAACCTAAATGTAAACACAAGCACATAAATGGCAATAACGCAATAATAAACAATTAAACAATAAACAATGTCCAATGTCCCGTCAATAGGGAACTGTCGAAGAATGAGTAATGGTAGTAAATAGCAAATGCAATTAATGAAATAATCAAAGGAATACGGTAAATCCAATGCATGGTCTGGCAATGAAGGCAATCCAATGAGCAAACAGTTCAATGTGGAATGAAAGTTTGTAGTTCGGGGAAGGTGAGGTGCAAGCAAAACTCTTGGAACCCCCCCCCCTTGCAACAGGAAAAGTTTTGTAGTTGGAGCAGGTGAGCAAAACATAAGTCCATCCAGGCGACGGAGCAGGAACAACAACAAAATGTCCAAGCCGGTGCAGCCTGGCTCGTTGGAAGTTCAGGAGCAAAGAGTCTTTGCAGAGTTTGGAGCCTGGAATAGTCCATCGGTTTCCTCGGGTCAGCAAACAGTAGGAACGGCAAAAGTTCATCATGGCACGCAGAAGGCTGCATGGTCACCTTCCCTCAAGGTCACAGGTGTCGTCGAAGAACCAGGAATCTGCAAACCTTGGCCATCAGATGTAGCAGCAACTTTCTTTGTCACTCCCCCCATGGTACTCGGGGGCGATGGTACGACCTCGGGATCTTCCCGGTCCTCCGGATCAATTGACCTATTATAGCTTCAACAGAAGAACTGACATGATCATTATCCAATGTATACCATAAATGCAAATGGCTGGCTCAAAGCCTACTGGGAATTCGAATTGAAACTGGGTCATCATGACTGAAAAGACTAAGAGTCCAAGGGGATATAAATAGCAACTGAGATTAAGGCTGTATTGGCTGGAGAGCGGCCGTTGGTCGGGACAGTGAGCCTGCTGGTTCAGGTCCCGCATCAGCTCATGGGTCCAGAGATGCCCATGTTAACATCCCAGTAGCACGAGAGGACCCATGGCTATGAAGGTCCCATTCGCACTCTGGTCCGTATAACATGGACCTGTACACTCGCACCCTCCCTTCACTCAGACCAAAGCCGAAGCTCCAAGACTGATGATGTTCCCGAGGGTTAGGGGCAGCTTACCAACCTAGTACCGATGGTTCAATGCTGGCCCCGAGCAAGCAGTATCACTAGCCCACACATATAGCTGAACTCCAAAGGCAGACCTGAATACTGGTTGCATTCGGAATAGGCTTTTGCAACCAAACGGGACATTCAATGCAAAACAATCTATACCAAAAATAACACCACTTCCCAATCACCCAACTATAACCAGGAACTTTGTACATAAGCGGGAGGTCGGAGAGTTGGCCATTTCTCTCCGTCCCGTGCAGACAATGTCAATTTAACCATTGTCATATGCCTCATAAATTGAAGCAAACGTCTCGGATAAGTTAATTTCTGGAAAGTCCTTGTAATTTAGCGATACTTGAGGAGCAATTACATTAATGGGAGTCTTCCCAGTAGCTTCCTCAAGCGAGTCTGTATTGGCAATGCTTTTCGGATCGACTAGCTGACCCTTCCACTCTTTCAGTTGAGAGACGTGGAAGAACTTCAGCCAGTCTCCCTTTTTCCTGGGAATCCTTGCCTGATATACAGCAGGGGAGATCCTCTTCACAATGGGGACAGGGCCAACCCACTTGGCAGCGAGGGAGTGCTTATCCTTATAGAAGTTTCTATATAGGACTAGCTGTCCCTCCTCCCACTGGCAAGGGTGATGAACCCATCTCAGTCTCTTGTCCATTTTCTGTAGGCTTTTGCCCAGCTGGGCAGCTACTTGCCTGTGTACTTGCCCTATATGCTGCACTAGGTTTCTCACCCACTCGTTATTTAGAACCACCGGCTCTAAATCGGAGGGGCGGCTAGTGTTTATCCAAAAAGCCTCGAGCAGCATCATCTTCCGCCCAGTCATCACCGTGTGCGGCATGAAGCCGTGAGAGGCTACTGTGCCTCTGAAGGCCATCAAAATAATTGGCAACTTATTATCTCAGTCCTTGCCGGAGGAACGCACCATCTTCCGAAGCGCTTCCTTCAGAGAGCTGTTCGTCCTCTCGATTTGTCCTGAACTCTGAGGATGGTGGGAGATATGGAAGCACTGGCGAATGCCCAGTGCCTTGCACATCTCCTGGGTAACTTCACCAGTGAAGTGTACCCCTAAGTCCGAGTCAAGGTCACGTGACACTCCCCACCTCGCCCAAACATTGTTAAAGAGCAAGCGCGCTGCCGTGCTTGCTGTGTTGTCTCTACAAGGAAAAGCCTTGATCTGTTTACTGAATGGACCAATGACAGTTAAACAATATTTGTTCCCCAGCGGGGTTGTAGGTAACGGGCCTATGAAATCTATTTGAATGCGCAACCAGGGACCCTCGATGCGTTGGTGCTGGATGGGCGCCTTGGGACCAGAGGTGTCAGCGTTGACCATGGCGCACGCCAAGCAGTTGTCGACCCACTGGACTACATCCTGTTTGATCTGCGGCCACCACCCGGTTTCCCTTACCCTGTCCAGAGTCACACTTCACCCTCGATGTCCATGCTCGTGCACAAACTGAATGTTGTCACTGCGGAGGTCTTGGGGCATGATCCAGTGGCATTGGCCACTGGCATCAATAGCCCAATACACTCCTTCTAGTTGGGAGATCTTGAATTGACTGGACTCGTCTGAGCCCTTCTTGGCCAAGTCCAAGATCTCAGAATCTCCCTTTGGCAGCACTCCCAGGTCGAACATGGGAGGTATCATGGGTTCCGTAGGACTGACATTTATGGCGGCAATGGGGGCCCCATCGTCCTGTAAAGCGACAAACCGAGCTATGCCGTCTGCCCTGGTGTTCCGAATACACGTAGCCGTGTTCTTTTTCTGGTGTCCTCGGACGTGAGCAGCCCATGTAGGGGCAGTTCGTTCCTCAATCTGGGCAGCGATCCCGACCTATTTATCGAGATGGGCAATGGGCTTCCCATCGGATGTTTTGAGGTCATTTTGGAGCCAGATTGGTAACCAAACACTGGCTGCTTTGGCAGTCCAATCAAAGTCTATATAGATGGCCAGGGGGCAGTCAAGCAGTTCATGCTCCAGGATAGCCCTTAGAGCTTCTACTTCCGCTGCCTGGCTGGAGTGTGGCTGGGCTTTTCCCTGTAGGGTGAAGGAATCTGCGACTCGGATTGCTCCATAGCCTGTCCGTGGGCTACCGTCCACATGCATGGAAGACCCGTCACAGAACCAACAAACAAAGCCCTGTAACTGAGCTTCCTCAAGGGAGGCTCCCCATTCCACTGGCCATTGACTAGTATTCAAAGGTGGTAAAGGGCACTCATGCATGGCTCCAGTCACAACTAGACCATAGGGAGCTAGTGGTTCCTGCGGTTGCTTCTGAAAATCCACCCCACGTGACACCAGGGAAACAGTCCATTTGGCAATCCTGGCGTTGGACACCTGGCCATTCTGAACTTTTCCTGACAGGATGTACTTAAGTGGCGTGGGGGGGGGGTCTGGACAATCACATGGGCGCCTCCGATCATAAACTCCCAGTGCGTTATAGCCCAGATTAGTGCGAGGCATGTTTTCTCGCATGGAGTACATTTAGTCTCGTGTGGGTTCAAATTCCTGGAGGCGTAGGCTATCACATGCTGAGTGCCGTTTTGTTGTTGTGACAGAACTGCTCCCATATTCCTATCCGAGGTGGCTAGTTGTATGAGGAATGGCTTAGCCATATTCGGGTGTGCAAGGGCGGGTGCCTTCATCAAGTCTTCCTTAAGTTGGGCAAATGCTTGCTGTTGTGGCAGTCCCCATTCCCACTGGGCATTCTTCTTTAATAGGGCATATAGAGGCTTCGCCTTGGCTGCAAAAGACTCTATAAAAACCCTGGAAAAGTTGAATGTCCCCAGAAGAGAACGCAGGGAGTGCACGTCTGTGGGGGCTGGTAACTTAAAGATCACTTCTACCCGTTGTGCATCGGGAGTGCGACCTTCGGTGTCTAAACAAAGCCCTAGATATTTCACTTCAGTGGACACCAATTGGGCTTTTTCACGGTTGGCCTTAAAGCCGGTGTCACGGAGGATTCCTAACACCTCGTGGGTGATCTCCCTGGTCTTTTCCTCCGAATTGGAATGTATAAATATTGTCCACGTAAGACAAGACATGAGACCTTGAAGCTGGCTGCAGCTTGTTCCACATCCTTACCACTTGGGCATGGCAAATGCTTGGGCTGGAATGGAAGCCCTGGGGCGTGCGTTTAAACACATACTGTTGCCCCCAGAATGTGAAGGAAAATTTATACCAACACACCTCGTGCAACGGAATTGAATGAAACACATTAGCCAAGTCCAAGACACTGTAAAATTTGGCTCCCGCCGCAATGGGGGACAGGATTTCATTATACTTAGCTACAACCGGCATAACGGGCGGGGTGACGGAGTTCAAAGCTCTAAAATCTACCGTCATTCGCCATGTTTTGCCGTCTGATTTCAGCACTGGCCATAAGGGCGCATTACATATGGACTGCATAGTGGTGACTACGTCCCACTTGACGAGTCCCTCAATTGTTTTCCCAATGCCTTCCTCTGCTTCAGCCGGGTATTTGTACTGTTTCTGAGGTGGGGGCTCCTGGCCTTCTATCAAGATGCAGACTCCCTTTATGGTCCCACACTCTATTTTATCCTTTATCCATACCTCTGGGAAAGCTTTCGCCCACGGGTCGCTGGTCACACAATGCACAGGGGCAGGAGCTTTAATGGCGTAACAATGGTGCACGGCCGAAATCTTTACTGGTCCCTGATCTAGCTGCCATAGAAACCCGTTTGCATAATCAACCGTGAGCCTGTTTCCCCGGAGAAAACCGATGCCCAAAAGGCCGTTGTCTTCTCCCCAGTTCTCACACACCCAGAACTGAAAATGAAACGTCTCTATAGACATTGGGATGCCTGTCCATGCCCTAGCTTGGTGACCCCCCCCCCGGCATATCCAGAAAGCTGGACATGCTCGGGCATGGGTTCACCTTACCTCACAAGTTTGGGGTGCAGCACATTCACTGCTGCACCAGAGTCTACAAGAAGGGTGGCAGGAGTCTTATCCCTCTCGGTCCCTATCCCTGCCTTCACCCAGAACCTTCCCCACCTCTCTGGCTTCAACCTAGCCACCACGTTGCAGGGAAGCTTCCTGGACTGAGGGCACCCCTATGCTTGCAGTTCCAGGTTAGGGTAGTATCCAGCCGGAGGTGGGCCGTCGGTCACAGCCTGGACTGGCTGTTTACTTCCCGCCTGAAGCTGCTTATCTAGAGCTTCCAAAAGGTCCGATGTTGGCTGCTTGTCGAACTGGCTCATGTCCAGCCCAAACCCTCTGAGCATGCCCCAGACCCTTACTCTGTCCGAGGAGTACATGTGGGCCATGGGATCATACCCACCAGACGTCTCCCGGGGAGAGCCTGAGTCAGAGGGCTGTTTGGGGGCAGTTGGCTGCTGTAGGGGACTTCCTGCCTTGCCGGGCTGGCTGCGAAAATCCCGTCGCTGCCACTACCTGTTGTCCTGTCTGAGTGATGGTCGCGAGTTCCAATTCCCTCGTGGAATGGAATTCAGAGCCGTTTTCCTATGCTGGAAATGGGGCCCATAGTTCGAGTAGGTAACCTTGGCTATAGGTTCCCAATTCCCGGTGTCCTTCCTGTGCATCTTGGGGGGAGGTCTTAGGGATCCTGCCTCGCGGAGCAGGTCAGAGACCCGCCGGAGGTTATTCCCAAATTCCTCCCAGTTGATGGTGGCTGGATCCACCAAACTGAGAGCCACCTCGGTCTCGTGATTAAGACCTCCGTACAAGAGCGTCTTAAACTCGAGGCCGTTAAAGTCATATCCACGGGGTATCAAGGGGATCTTCTCAGCCAGAATGGTGAGGACCTGCTTCCGTGCCACGTAAGCCTCAGGGTTCCCTCGAGGACCCTGCTCTCCATGACATAGAGCACAGCCGCACTCTGTCCAGGCCACAAAATCTGTACTACCTCTCTCATCCAGTTGTGGGCCTCGAGCCTAACCAAGCCTCGAGCCACCACAGCTGATTCAAGGGTAGGAAGCTCGGAGGGGGACATACAAAGCCGAGCCAGCTGGGTCAGGTCCTGACCATTGGCTGTCGGGTAAGAGTGTATCACCACGTTCAACCACATGATCCCAGTGGTTCTGTTCAATGGACCTAACTGGTCTGCTATGGCTTTGGCCTCAGTAGCACGCCAGGGGACCCTAGTCTTGGTGACCTGCATCTCCTGTGTCTCTTGCCTATCTGAACTGCCTTCTCCAAGGGGGGTGGTCCATCTTGTCATGGACAGTGTCTCTATAGGGTTGACTGGGACCTTAGGGTCACTCCAGTCGGGATTGTGGGGAACGGTTGCCTGAGCATCCTCGGGCAGTGTCTCCCCAGAAAAGTCCTCTGCAAACTTTGGGAGCAGTTCCGGGCACATAGCTGAAATTAAGGCTTTGCACGTTTGGAGCTGGCTCTTCAGCGCAGCGATCTGTTTCTGGCAAGCTACATGGCTAACAGCCTCCTGCTGTTCTCTCACTTGCCCCACCATGAACTTGGCTGCAGACAGGGCATGATCCAGCTCAGCCTCTAAGGCGTGGGCTGTCTCCTCCCAAGTTTGCGCCACTACCATGATGTTGTTAAGCTTCTGTGCTGACGCCTGCGCTACGGACGCAAAAGTTACCTTATCCGCGCGCAGCGTCTCAACGTCGGCCTGAAGCCGGGTATTATCCTTCTCTATGCTCACTAATTTCTTTCTGGTCTCTACCAGGGCACTACTAGCGTCTCTGCCATAAGCCAAAGTCCCGAAGCGGCCAAAGCGGCCTTAGACGGCTCAAATGGGTTCTTTGATTTCTGTGCCAGGATGTGTGCTACACGGAGTGTGGTTAAGGGATTGGCAGTCTGGAAGATGGAGTCCTTCCAGGGGCATTTCCCCTTACTCAACACCCATCTCTCTAGTTTACCTCTGACCTCTTCCTTCAACATGAGGTCCTTGATGGTGACTTTACTACTCTCTGCCATTTTACACACAAACCACAACTATCTCTAACACTACCTACAAACTACAAACTACAAACCACAAACGGGACCAGGAACTGGAGTAACGGGAAGGATCACCTAGACCCCTGGGGGACTGAAGGGAAACGAACACAACGGAACTATTCTAGGAAAGAAGGATAGGAACCTATCTCCAGCCTACCCAAACAAAGTCACTTTAGTACACCCAAGCCCGGTTTTCCACCTCGACAGCACTGGGAACCAAAGGACAAGGAAACGGTTCAGGGACAGGGAGGTCACCTAGACCCAGGGAACCCTCAGGAGTACTCCGCCTGCCTGAAGGGGGGAAACGAACGCTAAGGAACTTACTACGCCACCTGGCCAAGCAGCAGGGAAAAAGGGCAAGGAACCAAAACCGAACCGTCCCCAACTGGTTTTCTGGGTGACGGGTACCTTCCTCTACCACGGGCTAAACCTCTAAACCCTAGGCTAGGTCAGGACTCACCACCCACACCTAGTCAGCTATCCAATCGGGATGCACCCGAAACTACACAGCAGGACGCACCCGTGCTTTTCACAACTACCAAGGATGGGACACACCTGTATACTACTCTAAGGGGGGGGATTTTCTTCCCTAACTGCTATTTTGCCTTACTGCTATGGTGTTGGATGAGTGTAGACTGTTCCTACCATGCTAACACTCTAACACTTCAGATCCCAGCCCACGATAGACTCCAAGTTAGGGATGTGATTCCCAAGACAGCTTGTACACACTCCTTGCTATCGGACGATGGTTCACCGCCTAGTGCTAGTGACCATGCCGGGGCGGCTGACATATACAAACCAAGCAAGAAAGGGGAACAGATTTCCACCCAGATAGAACAGCTCTAGAGCTCATATGCACAGAATTTTCACACACACGTATTCCTCTCTGACTGCGCTCTAACGACTTGACCGACCGTCACCTAAGTCAGTACCAGCCCGATTTGAGGAGGTTCGCGATTCCTTCTCAAATTAGGGGTACTGGGGCCGCCCGCATTCTCCACCACTCTGTTACCCTGTGTACTCAGGGTCCCGAGAGGGACACCAAAATGTGCTCAACTAAAATTGGGGAAAATTAGCTCAGAGCACTGCTTAGTGTTACGAGAGGCAGGGTAACGTAGCGAGATCTTGAACCCTATGTGTACCGGGTCAGACCGAGTCAAGGAGCACATAGAAGTTGAAGCAATAATGATGTTTTATTACAAACACAAGCAAAACAGTGTATGCAACACACTCACACAAGATAACTAAAGAAATAAAGGTTGGAGTGGTATAGAGGGATTTTTAGAGGGGTTGCTGGTTTGGGTGATACTTCACCTGTCCTGAAGCCCGGAAAAATAGAGAGCGAGGCTGGGGTGCGATGTAGCTCAGTACGTGGAGCTGAGGGGAGGCTCGCCAAGCAAAGCGACAGCAAGGCGGGATGAAACTCGGGAGTGATCCCAGGAAGGTCTCAGAATCAAGGGTTTTTATAAAGAGAATGTGACTGCAGGCTATGCCGTACTTGGGGGAAAACAATAGATTTGGAGTTGGAGACAAAGCCTCCAAAAGGTCAGAATCTGAATGATTGAGTTATCGCAGACGTTCTCAATAGAGTAGCCAGTATGCAAACGCAGAGTACTTGGGTATTGTATAGCTCGATCATCAAGCTGCCGGCGCGAGGCAGAGGATCTTTTGTAGGTTGCGTGCATACCTAATTAGAGTACTTGCCAGGAGGTCTCCTAAAGTGGTGAGTCGGCTGTTTTCTGGCCTGCCTGTATTGTCTAGGAATATTACGGCAATAATCGGCTGATCCTGTATGCGTGCTTGTCCGGGGGCCTCACAAGCACGTGGAAGGGAATAGATAAGTGAAGCCGAATTATGATATCAAAAAGAATATCTTTTAATATCCCCAAAGATCGGACTAGCCAGGGCAGTAACACTACCTCAATGTCATCCCTGTCAGAAACTAGATACCTGGTTCATTGGCCCCTACCTGATTGTGGCACAGATGAATCCAGTGGCCTTACACTTTCAGCTACCTGAGTCTCTCCGGCTACCTCCTGTCTTCCATCGCTCTCTGCTCATCCCAGATACAGACTTCTGTCCTGACTCCAGTCCAGCACCTCCGCCCAATCCTGTTCTGGTCAATGGGGAATAGGAGTTCAGGGTGGCAAAGATCCTGGGCTCTCAGCACCATCATGGTCATCTGCAGTATCTCATTGACTGGGTGGGGTATGGGCTTGATAATGCTGCTGGGTAGATGCCTCTGATGTGCATGCCCCTGCCCTGGTCCAGGAGTTCCACTGACAATATCCTGTTTACTCTGGAACCTGGACCTTGTTGGAACAACCCCCACTCTTGCCTTGTGAGTAAGCCCTGCTCTGCTGCTTGCTGATTAATTGCCTGGTCTGCCCTGGACATGACAGGTAACGGTACTGCACAAGAAGGGACAGTCACTAAAATATTTTCATATAATGTAATTTAAAGAGTGGAAGGGTGAGAAGCATACACAAATGGAAGGGCAGGAGGAGGAGGAGGAGGAGCATCCAGCCCCTGTCAGTACAGTGATGATTCAGCAGCTCACACTAAATTACAGAGATCTGCTAGTGGTGGATCTGTCAGAGACCTTCATGGGATGGCGGACACCTTGAGGAGGCATGCTCTAGTGAAGGTCCCCCTTTGTGTATTTAGTTTAAGTAGATTTAGGAGTCTAGACGTAGATTTTAAATTTCTTCTCCTTTAGCAATGAAAACAACATGGTTCCAACTTCTGGAAACAGGGTAAGTGCTGTCCCCCTTTTTTTACCATCTGTTAATGTTCCCTTGGTCCCTTCAGACACAAACCCACAACAAGGAATATCCTTGGCATTGCACCATCTTAAAACCACAGCACTGTCCAGGCAAGAGCATGCTGTGCAAGATTTTCCCCGCAGTTGACAGTAGCAACCCTAAGCACATATATTTGTTCACAGATAGACAGCCTTGGTTCACCAAGTACAGATCTGCTACAGTATGTACTGTTGCCCAGTGTATGTAACCTGAAAATGGGAATGAGGAGATTTTCTGCCAGGAAGGTCCAAAGGCAAAAGTGCCTGACTTTGTCACTCAGTGCAGTCCTGACACAACTGCCTTAGTGTACAATAGTCTATACATCCCCTGCTCCATCCTGTGACATAGTGATAGTTGTGGTGGCAGTATGGAATGTTGGGACCTCTTTGTGCTTTCCATCCTCCTTGGAACTGTTGAAGGGCACACATCTCCAATTGAAGTCAGTTTGGCCACTCCATCAGGTAAACATCAAACAATCTAGGTTGCAGATTGGCAAAAGCAATATTGGAGCACACCACAAATGAGCCTCACTAACCAAGGCCCACCAAGCTGTTTCATTCCTCTAAGTCAAACCACTTGCAGTTCGAGCCAGAAGTGTTGTTTCAGTCATGCCTGAACCTCACGCACAAGGAAAGCAAGTACACACTCCAGTTCAGCCATGGGAATCGAACTGCCACAGTATTCTATCTATTGTTTAGGGACGCTAACTGTCTGAGGAGATATCCTGTATTCCAAAGACAGTAACTGTCGGGGTTCCCCTCCAATTGCCTTCCATATGTAAGGGAAGATAGTATATTATGTATTGTAACAATTAGTTGTGACACTAGTGCTTCACATTGCTTATTAGTTTACAGTTATCAAGCAGTTGTGCTTTACATTCCATCCTCTCCTTTCCCATGACATTCCTTAGTAGTGGAGATAATTTACTATAGCAACTCCTAGAGGTCATTTTGACCTGCAAGCTGAAAGAAGACACCCCTTTATCTCTGTGTGAAGCTTAATACTACAGGGCGTGGGAAATCTCACCACTTGGCTCTTTTAACATCTGTAAGTCATAACGCTCTACTTCCAATAAATCTGCTTTCAAGTTTATTGAATCGTATATGAGTCTGATCCTGACAGTAACCATTGGGCTACAGTGCTCAGACCCAAATGGCATACTGTCAAAATAGAAGAGCTTTATTTGTGAGAGCCAAATCCTGCAACCCCATCATCCCCGTTTGATGCCCCTTAAGGGCAAGGATGGTCACTGTGCCTACAAACTGACTCATGACACCAATTCGATGATTGTCTATACAGGAAAGGGATGCTTGTGCATAAGGGCAGCCTGCCACACCATCACCTTAAATGGTTACATAATTCAGCCCATGGTGCCCATTTTAAATCAGTGCTTTTGCAATGTCACAATCATCAATGGTTGTGATATTGACTATTCAGTTCTGATTTGGACTAGACAAGAAGTGGCCATGTCCCCATCATTAAACCAGTCAGTCACCTCACTGTTCTTTTGCCTCAACCTACACATCCTACACCACCTCTTCATGCACCCCAATCTTAAGGAACAGTTGTTAAAAATCAAGGCAGCTGGAGACAATGCCATGGTGGTCATGTCTCACAACAGCGAGATCATTACAGACTTGTCGAGAGAGACTGCATCTGCATGCAACCATTCATGGTTGGAGTCCCTCTTTGGATGGTCTCCCAAAGCAATGGGAGTCTTCAATGTTATGGTCCATCCAATTGTTATTATCCTGGCATTCCAAATTCTGCTAGTGTTCTGTCTCATTGGTTTGGCATATTAGATGTGCCACCAGCTACACAAATTGAGAGGTCTTCATGAATTGGCCAAAGCAGCCAAGGCTCAATATTTTCTTTAACTGTTCAGGACCCCTAATGTCCCCAGGATTCTCTGCAGGGAGCCACTAGGCAGGACAAGTAGCTGATCCCAAGAGTCAGGAATAACCATTTGTCCTATGCATGGCATAGATTATACTATTAATAAGATTATACTATATGTTTTCATAAAATTGGTCTCAACTGAATGATTGTGTGTGGTTGTGGCCGTCAAGAACCACATTACCATAAATCTTTAAAGAGAATTTAATTAACAACTGAAAGGCTTTACCCTGTTTACACAAAGGGGGTGTTTCTAGGGAAGGTCAGAACTGTGCACAAAGTATCAAGGTACCATGGCAGACTGGGGAGGGGGCACGGAAGCTGACATTCCAGTCTGAGAAAAGAAAAAGTAAGGCCTTGTCTGTCTGTGTCTTCATACTGTTATATCTCTACTTTCTGAATATTGGTCATCCGTTCCAGGAAGGCATCATCCAAGTCCTCAGTCTGTCTTGGAGGTGTGTAGTGGACCTTTGCAATGACATCACTATTGTTTATCTCCCCCTTAATTTTTACCCAGATGCTCTTAAACAGCCTTCCCAGATTTAAGTCACGAATCTCTTCACAGCTGCATATTGTGCTATTCCTACTCCTTTCTTTTTGGTCTATTTCTGTGAAATAGGTTTTACCCATCTGTTGCTACATTTCAATCACGAGGATCATCCCTCCAGGTTCCAGTGATGCCTGTTATACCATATCTACTTTGCTGTGGTACAAGTTCAAGTTCATCCTGTTTCTTTCCCATACTCTCTGCATTAATGTAAAGACATCTGAAACCATGGTCACTCTGCTTAGCTTCTTATTTAAGTTTCTTTCCCTCCCATTTTTAGGTTCCTGTATTGTTTGCCCTATTCTCCCTATAATATTCAGACTATTATCTCCAGCAATTGATTAACTCCTACTCTTAAGCATACTGTCTCCCTCCCCCAGCATAACTCAGTTTAAAGCTCTCTTAATTAGGTTTCTGAGATTCTTAGCAGAAATGTTCCTGCCAACTGCTGTGGCGTGCAACCCATCATTTGCCAAAAGTCCACCTTCATGAAACTATGGACCATGGCCCAAGAAGCTCTCACAAATAAAGCTCTTCTATATTGACTGGCAGCCCTCTCTGCAGAGCTATTTGTTCACCTCCACTATTTTCTTTCCATTCCTGGGCTATGTCCTTCAACTGGGAGAAGAGAAGAAATGACAACCTGTACATTAAGAACCTTCAGCTTTCCACCCAGAGCCTCATAATCCCTTATCATCTCTTGAATGCTGTGCCATTGGTTCACACATAGACCAGAAAGAAAGAGATAATGGTCACTGGACTTGACCAGTTTTGTCAGCCACTGTGTTACATCATGGATATATGTCCCAGGGAGATAACACACTTCATGAGACATCCTATCAGGCCCACAAACCACTGCTTTTGTCTCCCTCAGCCAGTACCTCTCTACCACCACACAACTTCTTTGGGATTGGCAGGGGCAATCCTTGTGCTGAATCTTCCAAGGTCCCCTGCACATTCTCTGAGGACTGGCACTGTTGTTCAAACTCACAGAAAGATCCCTGGTCCTGCTATTTCTATATGTCACACTGCTAAATGTTGACCTCTTGAGTTTGGAGACTGACGTCCTTGTCAGAGACATCCCTTGTGTGTTCCTCCTCCAGTGCAGTTTGCTCTACTCTGTCCAAGAAAGCCTCATGCTCCCTAATATAATGAAGAGTGGGTACACATGCCTCAAGTTGCTGGACCTTAACTTCCAACAGAGCAACTAACTAGCACTTGCTTGCAATTGTAGCTATCCACATCCTCTGGGAAGAACACAAACATACCATAGCTATTGGCAGGCAACTACAGCAGCTCCTTCACCATCCATGTCCAGTTGTCCTAAGTACACACTGGAGCAGAACTCCAGGCCTTCCCCTCAAAACTCCCCATTAAATGCTCAAGCAAAACAGCTATTTGTCTTGCTTCCTGTTCCCCAAGCTCATGGGCTGGCTTTCCTGCAGTCATATGAGCATTCTGTTATTTTCTTTCTTTTTCTTTTCCCCCTTTTTGTTTTTAAGGGAAATCGTATCTCATTTTTCAGGCTCTGATATGAATCAATCCCTTTCCATTTCTTTTTTGTTCACTCTGTCATTTCTTTTTTGTTCACTCTGTCATTTCCATGGCCACAACAAATTTGAATCTTCCCTTTAATGAGGGGAAATAAAGAAGTAAAGATAAAGAAATAAAGTAATGATAATTTTGAAAATTAGTTTAGAGAAAATGTAGAATTGAAAGAGAGAAACTGAAATGCTTCTCAGCAGCAAAGCAGAATTTTTAAAACTGAAGGGAGACAGGAGTTTTCAGTTTAACTGAAAAGGACCATTTGATTTCTGTCTAGGAACGCTGCATGAGGGAAAACCACAGGTTAGTCGATTGATTCTCTACACTAGATAGAGAATGATCCCAATATAAGCCTCTGTAACATATAGGATCGTCTTGAGTTTAAAGAATTAATCTTAGAGGTTTGAAAACTTTGTTCAGGAATATCAAAGGCATAACAGCACACCTTGATGCTGCCAAGATTAAAGAAAAATTGAATTTGAAGTACCTTATAAACTGTAACATTTCAAATTAGCACATGTTAACATTCCATCTGGTGGCTAACAATAGCAATTACTTTCCCAGGCTATTCCATCCCCCTTCCATTTTCTCATTCAGCTTGCCAATCTTTGATCTTGTTTGATTTGTTTTTTTCCTCTTCTTATGTTAATTTAAAAATTAAAAATCTGAGGGTTTTCTGTATATATGGAGGTGCTTAGTTGATCTCCTACATGTTAGCAGCCATACATCCCCATACTTTGATATGGTTCAACTGGCATACATCAAAACTGATACAGATTATAAAATGTATCCTGCTATGATTGTATAGCCAGGCTGGCCAAGAGGAAAGTTGGTTGAACACAAGTGTTATGAAATTAGACCAGAAAAACACCTCCTACGCATGGTGAGGTCATAATCAGGAAATCGCCAGGAAATTCCAGAGATAACAGGCTGTTGCTAGCCTTAACAACTCTGCTTTCTTAAACAATAGTGACTGAGAGATTCCCACCAGACCGATAATTGTGTCAAGCACTCTTCCCTTTACCCTGCAATCTACCTCACTATCCTCAGACCCATCCATAAACACTGAGTTATCAGACAGCCAATAGCCCCTTTGTCACCTAATGCTAAGACCATCAGCTCATTCTGGAACACATTATCCACTCTACTAACTCTATTGTTTACTCAGCCAGAGAGCCATTCACACCCATGTCCTCAGAGGCAGAAATTGTGCATTAAAAAACAAACAAACCAGTTTTGATCAGTTAACTCACAGTACATTGGTTGCTGAATGTCACTCTGTCACTCTGATTTCCAATGTTACTGTCCTTAGACATAAGTCTAAGCCATATTGCTGCTTCTTCACTTTACCATAACATCTTTGATTGTCTCATCATCTCTGTCTCTCAGTAAAATAATCTTGCAGATTTTTCCCATCAGATGCATGAATTGAAGTGCCGAAGAAAAAGCCTTTATAGCTTTAAATAAGCAGGCTGTATATGTGAATAGCAATAGAAATGCAAAACTTGTGGTTAAGGTGACAACTTCAATTTTAATGATGGTCAGTGGGGGACAAAGAAGGGAGGAAAGATGTTGGCTGAAGTAAATGACAGAGGGAGTTATTGGAATGTAATGAGATGCTGGCTGGAAACCAAAAAGGAAATAAGATAAACTGGCTAAGGGAACCCTGATGGGGCTGGGGCATGTGTAGTTTTCCAGGAAAACACTGTCTCAGTCAATCCACTGTTGAGAGTCTGGAGTTTGTGGTAATATTCCAATTATTCTGTTTCTCTTTTCAACCTTCCTTTGTAGTTTTCTTTTTCTTCAAGGAGTGCTGTTCTGAGGTCTGATATGGCCGAGTAAGACTGAAGTGTCCTGCAATCGTCTCTTTTGTATATGTGCGTGTGTGTATTCCCATTCTTAATGTTTGATCTATGTCCATTTATCTGTTACTAGGCCATACACCCTGATTCCATGATATGGTTCAATTGGTATGAAATATAAATTATATCCTGCTATGGCCAGGAAGCCTATTGGCAAAGATGAACTGGCAGCACATATACATTGCAAAACTATGTCAGATCAGGACCTTGGAAGCTCTGGTGACAAGGAACTTGCAGACATCCCACAACAATTCAATCTTTAGAAACAATACCACACGAAACTGCTTCTATGACTGACTGGTTGTCTTTGACCCTCTTCGTCCATCCACCAAAATTCTCCTTTTGTCCTCTCACCTGTCCCATCATTAAGGACCTATCACAATTCCAATCAATCCTTTGTCCCCTAGTGCTAAGGCCATTAGTTCATTCCAGATCCCATTGTCTACTCTACCAGAGAGCTCAGGTAGAGAAAAGAGTATTTAAATCCTGGCACTGAGCCAGATAGCTTGTAGTACTCTGGACATAGGCTGTCAGTCTGCTACTCAGATTCTTGTTCTGGTATTACCTATAGACTGTTAGTCTGGACCACATTCTTTCATCTCTCCAGACAGGTAAATATCACCCACTATGCCCTAACTTCTCACTATCCAATTTTAGCTCTGTCTCCTTCAGTTATGTGATAACTGAAGCCCCTGTCAGAACTTCTGATGACGAGCAGCAGCTGTTGGTCCCTGTTGCTCTGGCTGGAGATGAGTCCTGCAGCTCAGGAACTCCCCCTGCTGCCATGGACCAAGCAGACTCGGACGTTCCTCTGCCTGCTCCTTTAGAGCAACAGGGATCCAATTCTGAAGATGCTCTGGAGCCTGCTTCAATCAGCCCCCAATCAAAGTGGAGACTCAAGATAGCTGTGCAAAGGGAGGCTTCCTCGGCTAAGTTTAAGAAGTGGTGACTGGGCACACCTGTGCCTTGGGCTATATAACTGCCTGCTTGGAAGATTCCCTTTGCTTGTGGCAAACTTCTTACAAGCCCTCTCCTTGTCTGTTCCTTGCTTCCAGCACCTGGCTCCTGATACCTTGGATTGATCTCATGGCTCCTGACCCCTGGCTTTTGGAACTCTGACTATGGCTTTTGCTTGTCGCTCTGGCTTAGGTAAATGGGCTTCCTTTGAGCAAGTGCTTCCTTGACTCCTCCCGGCAGGACTCTGCTAGCTCTCCCATTCCCTTCTCCGGGCTGGCTCGCTGCCTGGGTCTCTGACCTTACAAATTAGCCTTGTGTGATTGTGACACTGCTTGGATCTTGTGTGTGTGTTAATTCCTCCAATAAAACAAATATTCTTTGAATCTCTGGCTGATGTCTCTGCATTAGTACCAGTATACACAGTTCTAAAAGATCCTGTTAGGTTACCACCCTCTCATAGGCCTCCCATTTGAGCTAATATTCCTCACTGTTTCATGGAGGCACTGGCACTGTGGGTGGACCCCTGAGCCACCCATGTTTTAAGGTAACAAGACTGATGTAGTAATGTGGGCAGCACCTTGCACCCCTGACTTGTGAGTCGACATACACAGTTCAGGAAAGCAGACATAGGGAAACTTGTAGGGATTCCAGTTGGATTTTGTATGATACATGTGAGTGAGGATCTGTGTGGTTGAAGCTGTAAGGGCTACTGTGGATTGGGATCTGCCCCCTTTTCCATCTTGGTCTGTGTCTGGCAGCTGCATCTATACGGCCATGAGCTTGGTTAGCCATCCATGAACTGCTGTAGATCATGCAGACTTGGCATGTGACTTTCCTGGGAATCACTCCTTCTTGAGGTCTATCGTGGTGTTGGATCTGAAGAGTTAGAGAATCACAGCTAGGGAACATCCACACATCACAAAAACACTAGCAGTTAATGTTACAGAGGGTGTAACAAGCAGAACTTCATAACCTTACTTTGTGTGGGCTGCATGCCACTTTTGTTAGCTCCATGTACCTTTTGTAATGTCCTGACAAGGGAAGTTGGTAGGGTGGGTAGGAAGTCCCAGCCCCTTTTATTGTGGTATCCCTGCAGAGTAGTCCCTGGGGATGAACAGTTAGCACATTGGTGGTGGTGGCAATCAATTGCTTGAGTGGTTAGTGCATCAGTGGTGGCAACCAGCTCTTGGGGTTAAGCTCTTTGCCTGGACTTGAAGGAGGCACCCCTCAGTTTGAAAAGGCAGCCTTAAATAAGCAGGACCCAGATCCCTCATTCCCCTCATTGGACAAAAAGTGACAAGTTCCCTTGAATTTGTTCTCCTCCTTGGCAGCTCTGCATGGCACAGACACTAGGAATCTTCCCCAAAGGACCTCAGTAGTATTGCCATCCCTTAATGCCTGGCCCATTTTTCCTGTTTTGTCCTGGCTGGTGGTCATGGGGATGTTTAGAGCAAAACACCATTGCGCTTTGACAGCCACATAGGCAATTGTGTACTGGGCACAATAAGGAGACACCCTTGCATTTGTCTGTTTGTTTAATTGGAAATGAAATTTTGAATTCATCCAAAATGTTTAAGCAGCAGAGCAAGCTTGACAAATTAAAGAAATGGATTGGCAGCAAAGGGAATAACCCCTGGAAGAAAGGATCCTTCAAAACATCAGATCTGTTTAGCACCCTGTACAATGCTGATTGTGCACAGTGCAAGGAGATGTCAATTTTGGTCCCTCCAAAGAAACAATGACAGCTTGGGGTTTCTGGATGGCCCTAAGCAAAGCCTTTAGCACCATCCAGGAGGTCACCCAAAAAGCCAATAGGTAGGCAAGGAATTGGACGTGCAACAGACACAAAACAGCATCCTGCTAGCTGACAAATTGGTATTTTCATCAATGGCATAGAAGGCCCAAACTGAATTAGAAAATGCCACATTGCAGATTCTGGCACTCCAGAACAGGCTGACCACCCTTGAGAATGAGCACGTGAAGGTGCAGGATGCCACTCAGTATCTGGCCAGTCAGGCAAACATCCAGCATGAGAATATGAGCCACATGGCTTGCAATAGGAAAATCATCAACCTGAGCCAGACACTAATCATGAAGGAAGCCATTGTAACAACGGTCTGTTCTGAGATGCTTCCCCTGCTCCCTACGTATATTCCAGAGGAGTGACTACCAGTGGACACAATCCCCCATGTGTGCTACAACCCCAGCTGGGAAGAGCTGGCCCCAATCCACCCAGTCAAAACCAAAACTGTGATGACCCACAAGGGCAACTCACCCCAGCTAACCATGACACTCAAAACATTGAGGAGATGGTTGCTTGGACTGCCATGGAGGCAAAGGCCATTTCAGAACAGTTAGGTCCCCTCAACAAAGACATGGTGTTACTGCAGTGAACTGGCCCTCTCCTGGGGTCTACAATTTATTAATTCGTAATATTTTATAAGATCACCACGTGTCTGATATTAAAAATCACTCCACGTGTCTGACAGGGTCCCCCGGATGAGCACGTAGGCAGGCGTGGCCATACAGCCAATATTTGGAAAAACCCGGTCTGGCCAGTGACTTAATCTGTCACGTAGTCTCAGGAGCCCTCCAGACATGCACCCATTGAAACCTACAAGGAGTTCTCTGCCCTGAGAAGCCAGCTTGACAGGATTAGCACTCCTGACAAACAGTCCGTCAAGCGAGGGCCATTTGCATACTGCCGTGGCTTTTGGCAAGCCCAGCTAAACATAATCAACCTAAGTACTCCGACATTTCAGAGCTTTGCGCTCCAAATCAGGCCAATTTTGGAGCTTTGTCCTAGATCCTCAAACCATCGTTCTTCCTGGGAAAGGATTAGCCCCCAAGGTACATTTTCCCCTATAAAAACCCCTGATTTTGAGTGGTTTCTAGGATCACTGCCGGTTTCCTCCCTGCTTGCCATCACTCCTTTTACCGAGTGTTCCCCTCAGCCCTACATGTGCTGAGACCCGTTTCCTCTCTCTCCGCTGCCATCTTGGACTCCCGGACCAGGTGCAGTATCTCCCAAATCCAACCCTCTATAACCCCCCTATCAATTTTCTCGCTTTTATTTCTTTTTAGCTCTTAAGTGAGTGCGAAAGTGCGAACGTGCACAGTGACTTATTTTTAATTAAAATAAAAATCATTTCTTTAACAAATTGGTGTGGTTTTTGGTTTGGCTTGACCCCATAAAAATTGGGCTCTAATATCTCACTAAGTTACCCTGCCTCTCATCTGCTATAGCTAGTGCTCTGACTAATTTTATTTCCCCATTGATTAAAGTATATTAAAGTGTCCCTCACAGGACCCTCAGAAATGAGGGTAACAATGGGGATCATGTGGCTCACTGCCATGGCTCACATGAATCTCACAGCCAACGACACTACATAGCTCTGCATTTCCCTGGTGGATCTGCTACCTCACAAGTCAGCAGTGGCTGCCCATGACTTGGCTATATTAGATATGTATTCCTGGATGAAGGAGATCATACAGCTTTTGTGGCCAGGGCAGACAGCTGATGAGCTTTATGTAGTGGAGCGCCAGGCTCCAGGAGAGAACCTGGAGGCTTACATGGCTTGGAAGAAGCTGCTGACTATTCTATCCTGGAAAGTCCATTCTCTTGGAACTTTGGCACTCATGATTATTACAGGGACAAGTTCAAGTCACTCTTTTATGGAGGCTTGAACTCCCAAACCAAAATGGCTCTGATTTCCATGGACTTGGATGCGGTCACCTGGAACTATTTGGCCAAACAAATCTGAAGAGCGGCAGATCTTCTAAAGGAAACTGGAGCCATTAGGAACACAAAGGTCCCCCCGTAAAGGCACAGGCCCTAGGTCATGGGAACCTGTCCAACTGGTTACCTATAGTAATCACGGCCCCCACAGGTGGTACAACAGGGCAGTTGGCCCAGAGAACACTGCACCTTGCAATAGCTGGAGGGGAAGGATGAATACCCTGGAAGCAGTGTCAGTAGTCAGCATTAGGGAGACCAACACAGTAAATCCATTCCCAGCAACATCCATGGCTGAGGTGATGTTTCCTCTGCCCTTGCACAATGGCAAGGTCCAGGAAACCTGAGTCAGACCTCAAACCTTAGACAGAGGCTACAATCCTCAGAGATTGCTGTGTGGTAAAGAACAGAGGCATGTTTGGGAGCTGTCAAAATGAACAGGTACCAAGTTATCTCATTTCTGCATGCATCCGACCACTGAGTTGATCCACACACTCCTAAAGCTGCAGGGCAGCTCTGCTGGAAGCACACAGCTGGTGGACACAGTCCTACTGAGCCAGTTCATGAACAAAGACATGTCATGTTAGGGACGACCACAGCACTTTCCCAGGAAGTCATAGCTCGCTTGGAGCCTGACATATGGGGGAAGGTTGATGGTCAAGGCAGGCATCAAGACAGCATGGGCAGAAACCCCCACCATGAGCCTGATGGACACTGGAGCTGCCCCAAATGTCCTACACCCAGATTTAGCCGTGAGTAGGAAGCCCACCTTCAAGATCATTGCATTGTCATGGTATAGAGGAGGCTCACACCAGGCAAAGATCAAAGAGAATGTTCCAATCACTTTATAGAAACTCCACACCAAGATGTGAAACAACATGTGAAAACAACAAGGAGGAGGATGGAATCTGGGGAATACTCTTCCTCCTCAGCCACTGTTTGACCATGGATATGACAAATGGTTTATTATGGCAAATCAGAAAGGGCACCCCTTTAATTTCAGCTATTTATAGATGCACAGCCCTTAAGGCACCGTGTCCTTTGTGACCAACTGCCAACAACCCCTGGACACTGGAATTCCCAGAGGTCTAGCTCAAGGACAAGTAAGAAGTAAAAGATGCCTGTGTCCTCATTAAAGGAAAAGGTCCCCCTCCACAATGGCAGTAATGTACCCCCCTGTAGTTGAGGAAGGTATCAGAAAGACCACAGAGGGTCTACTGAAGTAGGATGTAATTATCCCCATGCAGTCCATCTGCAATACACTCCTCTGGCCTGTGCTTATGGTGAATGGGAAAACATGGCAGATGGTGGTCGATTTCTGTGCCCTCAACACTATGACTCCCCCAGTTGCCCCCATGGTAGCCAAATATGATGAAATCTTGTCATCCATTGCAAAAGGTGTCAAATATTATAGAGTTGTGGACTTCTACTCCATCAAACTTCATGAAGTGTGAAGGTCAAAATTTGCATTCACTTTCTACAGCCAGCAGTACGTCATCAAACGCACCCCACAAGACTTCCATTTGAACCCCATGATTTGTCATGCCCATGTACTCAAAATGGCAGACAAATTGAGACTGGCTTCTCAGCTTTGTCCTGTTTTAGGTGGATAATATTTTAGTGCATGCAACAGAGAAGGAGACATGCAAGATAAAAAGTGAAGGAGAAAGAAGGCATCACATGGGCCATGGACAAAAATGAATGCCCTCACTAGGTAGTGCCCATGAGCTGGGACATAAAGGTAAACAGGCAACCCTCAAGAATGTTCAGGAGACAGATTGGTGGCCAACCATGTGCCAGGATGTAGAGCAGTGGGTAGACAACTGCCTCTCCTGTGCCATGACCAACGCTGATCAGTCAAGCCCCAAGTCCCTGATCCAGCACCAGTGGATTGTAGACAAATGGGCATGAATCCAAATTGATTTCATTGGTCCCATGTAGGAGCAGGCATATCTTTGTTAGATGCAGCCAACATGGAGGTATTAGCAAATAAAGTGTATTACCTCATTTCCGACATAGCAAACATGGTCAAGCCCATAAGACAGTCAGCCCTGAGCATACCTAATGTTCGGTATTCCATAACTACTTTGCTTGTGGATTAGGAATTGGCAATGGAAAGAAACACGTTAGTAGCTCACGAGTTGCATTTCGCAGAGAGAAAAGTCTCAATAACTCTTGCACACACCCAAATTTGTACAATTGATTTAATGACAATTAGGGACCTAACTCAGCACGCCCATGATGGGCATATTCCAAAAGAAATCAGAGAAATTATGAAGCCAAAATTGACAAAAGAGAGGTTTAACTGGAAGCCTGGTGGGAACTTGTGAATGCAACCCTTGAGCAATTGTGTCTGGCCCCAGATGGCAGACAATAAATGTCAAAGAGTGCCAGCACTGCAAAAATTTAGGTTTCATCTGTGAGGGTCAAGCCCTGCAAGCCCATCATCCTTGCTTGATTCTTAAAGGTGCAGACAGTCAATGCACTTATGAAGTAACCCGTAAAACCAACTCAGCAATTGTGTATACTGAAAAACGATGTACTTGCATATAAGGACAGCCTGCCACACCATCACCATCAGTGAATACCATATCCAGCCCATGGTTCCCACAATCAATAGGTTGTTCTTCAGCATCTCAACCATCCTTGGTTTCGATATTGACTACTCAGTCCCCATTTGGACTCAGGAAGAGATGGATGCATCTCTACTCCTGTACAGCAAAATTACCCTCATGTTCTTTGGCCTGAAATTAGAAATCCTCCATCAGCTACTCACACATCCCAGTCTCAAAGAACAACTTCTAAAACTTAAACCAGCTGGAGATAGTGCTGCCTTGGTGGTATCCCATAACAGTGAGGTCCTAGCAAATCTCTCTAGAGAGATTGCATCCACCAGACAACATTCTTGGTGGGAGACGCTCCTTGGATGGTCCACCAAAGCCACAGGATTGTAGTCATTCTGGCCTTCTAAATTAGATCAGTGATCTGCTTGGCTGCACTGGCATATTGGATTCACCACCATCTATACAAATTGAGAGCCCTTGAAGAATTGGCCAAGTCAGCCAAGGCTCAATCTTTTCTTTAACTACTTTTTCCAAAGGCCTGAAGGCCCCCAAGACTCCCTGAAGGGAGCCCCTGGTTGGGTTGAGTCGGTATTACCAGAGTCAAGAATGGCAGTCTGAGCCCTAGGAAGGGGCTCCGACCCCAGGCCAGCCATTCTGACCCAGGGTCATTGGGGTAGATGAGTGGTTGTATTGTTGGTGGAAGGAATGGCTATAACTGCTCCTCTTCTGAAGAAGGTGAACCTAGGCAGTTATTCCCAGTTCTGGAGAACTAGCCCACTCCAATTGGAATGCTCCTACTTTTCTTAGACTTCCTGACTTTTCCATATAAACTGCCGATCATAGAGGACTTGTGTAGATCCAGCATCCAGGGAACCAGTGAGTCTTATGTATCTCTCTCATGTCCCCAAACCCTGGTCTTCACCATCCAGGGTTGCATAACCATAAGGGGCAGCAACTTGACTTTGCATAAGGCATCAGCACTTCTGTGCAGCACAGATTCTGGTCTCAGCTGGAGGGGTCCCATGGCTAAACTCTCTAAGCTTCCTCTACAAAAATACAGAAAATCCAATCAACTTCACCCACGAACTACCATGGAATGACTGGTTGCCTTTGACCATCTTTTTTGTCCATCCACCGAAACACTCCTTTTGTCCCCTCACCTGTCAGAATTCCCATCAGTCCTTTGTCACCTAATGCTAAGGCCATTAGTTCATTCCAGACCCCATTGTCTACTCTGCCAGAAAGCTATTAACACCTCCCCCCTCAGGGAGGTGAAAGAGTATTTAAACCCTGACTCTGAGCCAGATAGCTCATAGTACTCAGGACTTAGACTGAGTTTTCTGATGGCATGGAGTGTTTTAATGAAACCAAAATGTCCAGCAGGCTTGGAGTCATGGTGTCTTTTCAAAATTTCAAATCTACATGATTGAGGGATGTAAATTTTGGTTCCAATGAAAGCTAAGCCATTAGCCCAGCAATCGAGTCCTTGTGGTTTTGTAGCCAGGTGTCTGTCGCATAAGCAGATTTTAGAGTTTGTTGAAAGGTAGAGTCCAGCAGAGAGGAAGCCAAATGGCAGGCGCGTTCTTGCATGCGTGTTGTGGCTTGAAGTCCAAGGGTGTCAGGAGTGAAGAGTTTTCTCTTTGAATGGAGCAGAGAAGGTTGGTGACTCGTGGTAACGGAGTCTGGAGAGTGGATCAGCTAAAGTATTTGTTTTTCCCGGTTTGAAAATAATTTTGAATTTAAAGCACTGGAAAAATTCTGCCCAACGTGCCTGAATGGGAGTTAGCTTTCTGGTGGTTTTCAGTGTTTCACAGTTGCGATGATCAGTCCATACTTGAAAAGGAAGTTTGGCGCCTTCAAGGAAATATCACCAAGTGGAAAGGACAAAGCCGACGGCCATGGCTTCTTTTTCCCAAATCAGCCAGTTATGTTGGGATGCAGAGAATTTTTTGGAGATGAAGGCACATGGTTTAAGGTGGCCACCTTTGTTGTGTTGGAGGAGTACTGCTCCCGTGGCAAAATTGGAGGCATTCGTTTGAGTTATAAATTCTTTTTTAGTATCTGGGAATAGAAGTAGAGGTTCTGAGGTGAATTTTTGTTTCAGAATGTCAAAGGCGGTTTGGCATTTGTTAGACCAGATAATTTGCTTGGAATGCCTACCATTGTTATTGGGGCTCTTTTTCAGAAAGTCAGTGTGTGGGAGTGCAATTGTGGCAATCCCTTCTATGAAGCTGCAGTAAAAATTTGCAAAACCAAGGAACTGTTGTAGCTGTTTTCTGGTTTTAGGAGCAGGTCAGTTCAAAGTTGTATCAGTTTTGGAGGGGTCCAAGTTTAAGGTGTTGTTGCATACTTGATACCCCAAATAGTCAAAAGTCTGTGAGTGAAATTCGCATTTTGAAAGTTTCACGACAAGTTCATTGTCTATAAGTCTCTGTAAAACAGTGCCACAAGCTTGGTGTGATCTGCAAGGTTTTCTGAATAGATTAAAATGTCGTCTAGATAAACAACAACACCATTGTAGAGGAGATCTGCAAAACAGATTTGAGGAGCATCTGGAAGGCTGTGGGGCCAGCTTGTAATCCAAAAGGTAGAACAGTCCATTGGTAGTTACCCGGGGGGGGGGGTGGTCGAGAAGGTAGTTAACCATTCACTTTCAGGGTCCATTCTTATCCTGTGGAAAGCCTCTTTGAGGTCCAATTTGGTAAAGAATTTGCCCTTGACCAATTGGTTCATGATATCCCTGGTTGAAGGAATTGGGTACGCATTAGGCAATACTGCCTAATTGATTAAATTATAGTTCACAATAAGCCTTGGGTCTCCTCCATCTTTTTTCTTACAGAAAAATATCGGGCTAGCTGTGGGGGTGGATGAGGTCTTGATGAATCTGCATTGCAAGTTTTTATTTAGAAACTTTTTTAGAGCTTCTAGCTCTTGCTTGTTTGTAGGGTATATCTTGGGTTTGGGAATTTTGGCACCACCTATCAATCGTAGTTTGCAATCAGAGTCTCTGTGTGGGGGTAGTTTGTCTGCTTCATGGTCCTCAAATGCTTTCTGCAGGTCCCAGAACACTTTTGGGGGATTTTCTGCAGTTCCTCGGGACTCAATTTAAGTGCTGTGTTTGGTGCTGGCATTTCCTGCACTTGTTTGGCATCATTAGCATGCATGAACAATCCTTGGGTCCAGTCAATTTGGGGGTTGTGTTTCTTTAGCCAATCATATCCAAGAACTACTTGGAACCCAATTTTGTTTGGTACTAGGAACCTTAATCGCCCCCATATATTCCCCGTTTGAACAAGTATGGGTCTTTCCCTTACAGGGCCCCTGCCCATGGTTGAGCCATCCATTTGAGATAATTTGACATCTTTCTAAAGAGGTTTGAAATCTACTGCAAGTTCTTTGGCCACTATGGGGTTCAATAAGCTAGTGGTGCAGCCTGAATCAACCAGGGCCCGGTACATTTGCAATTTCCCATCAGTTCCTTGTAAAGTCACTGTAACATATACATGATGGGTTTTATTTTATTTTTTTAAATATTTTTATTAAAAGTTTTGTTGCATAAAAAACAGAGTGGATATACTCCATTATCAGATATATCACACACACACACATACACACACACGCTTCCATATTATTTTACTCCAGCTGAGTCTTCTTTGTTTCCATTTAACAAAAGAAAAAGAAAGAATAACAGTTATATTTTACAACACAGAAAACAATTACATTATTTCTTTCTTTGCTTTCATATAGTTTTAAATTTTGATCCATTCCAAAACTTCTTTCCATTCCCTTTTAAAGTTCTGGATGGGTTTATTTTTCAATGAAAATGCTAACTTTTCTGTCTCTACCATATCCAAAACTTTTAATTTCCGCTCTCCTAAATCAATATCTTTCTTTTCTTTCCAATGTTGCGCGTATGTCAACCTTGCAGCTGTTATCAAATATAACAATATCTTCTGATGACTTCTAATCTCCCTTTGTTGTCCTAACATATTTAACAAATAAAATGCCGGTATCATTTCAAAGTTCATTTTACAGATTCTTTGAATTTCATCATGTATCCCCTTCCAGAACTTTCCTGCCCTTCCACAAGTCCACCACATATGAAAAAAGGACCCAATCTTTTCATCACACTTCCAACATTTCACATTCCCATTTTTAGTTATTTGATTCAATCTTTCTGGGGTCATATACCATCTATGTAACATTTTGTAAAAGTTTTCTCTTAAATTTAAGTTTGGGGTAAATTTTATATCAGTTTTCCATACCTTCTCCCAAACTTCTAATTTGATCGAGTGTCCCACATTTAACCATTGTATCTTTAACTACTTCTGATTCCATTTCTCTTTTCAACAATAGTTTATAGAATTTCAAAATTCTTTTCTTTTGATTTCCCTTCATCAATAAGTCCAATTCATTCTCTTTTCTCTCAAATCCATACAGTTTTTGATCCTTTCTTTTAGTTGTCACCATGGGAACCAATTTAAACTCATGCCCATCAGCCTTTAATTCTTCCACTGTACACATTCTTGGTTTATCTCCTTCCCATTTCAATATGTCTTGATATGTTAATAAATTTCCTTGTTTTGTTGGAGCAATTTTATATGCTTCTTGTGGTGAAGTCCATGTTGGAAGTTTTGTATAATATTTCCGCTTTATTTGTAGTCAAACCTTTAACAGCATCTTCCGGATGCAATGCTTGTTGAACTCTTTATTCATTGCTAATCTATCGTAACATAAATATCCATGCCATCCAAATCTGTTATTTATTTCTTCCAAATCTTTCATGGTTGTTCTCTCTAATTGAATCCAGTCTTTAATCTAATCTAGACAGCATGCATAATAATAAATTTTCAGTGATGGAAGATCAAATCCTCCTCTTACTTTTGCATCCTGAAGCGTTTTAAATCTTATCCTTGGCTTTTTCCCTTGCCAAATAAACTTTTGAAGATCCTTTTCCCATTATTTAAATATTTTCTCTCATCCTATTATTGGTAAATTCTGAAAAAGGAACATAAGTTTTGGTAATAAGGACATTTTGAAAGCATTTATTCTTCCCGGAAGAAATAGATTTAGATTTTTCCATTTTTCCATATCATTTTTAATCTCTTTCCATATCTTCAAATAATTGTTGTTGAATAATTCTTGGTTCCTTTTCGTTAACATAATTCCTAAGTATCTTGTTTTTTTAGTTAACTGACATCCAGATCTACTCTCCAAATCAGCTTGCTCTTTTTTAGTCATATTCAATGTCATCATCGTTGTCTTTTAGTTATTTATCTTATATTCTGCCACTTGACCATATCTTTGCAAAGTTTCCATCAACACCTGAATTGATTCTTGTGGATCCTCCAAAAATATAATTACGTCATCTGCGAAAGCTTTTAATTTCAATTCCTTTTTCTTTATTTTCAAGCCTCTTATCTGTGAATCCTCATTTATTATATTTAGCAATACTTCATAAATGATGGGTTTTAGCTGTACTTACATTCGCAGATTGGTCTGGGTCCTACTCATCACTGTCCAATTAGGAAGTAGTTGGGGGGCTGTCCTCGCCATCGCAAGCTCTAGCGGAGGTCCCACCAGTGGGATGCTTGGCTGGTGGCTTCGGAGTGTTGGCTTTGCGGGAAGCAGGCTTGGTGGAAGGGGTTACTGGCTTTTCATCAGTGGATTTCTTTTGTGCCTGGCATTTGCTGGCAATGTGGTCCTTCTTCCCACATAAAAAGCAGGTTCCCTCTCTGAGCCATTTTTTCCTTTCCTCACTCATCAGGAAGGTGGTCTTGTGGGGTGCTGGAGTTCAGTGACCGCTTTCTTGGGCTTGTCTATGCTGGGAGAGCTGGACACTTTCCATGATGCTTTCCACTTCTCCAGCCAGTTTCATCCATTCCAAGAGCTTGGCAGGATCTCCTTGCAATAGACAGCAATCCAGTACGGTGGGGTTTAATCCATCTTGGAAAAATTGCTTGAGTATGTCATCCTTCCATTCCTGTACTTTAGTGGCCAGTTTTCTGAACTCACAGGCGTATTCCCCGATGGTTCCTTTCCCTTGTCGTAGTTTTCTGAGTTGGTATCTGGTTTGTTCTTGGAAAAAAGGGTCTTTAAATCTTTCTCTCAGATGGTGCATGAAAAGCTGTAGATCGGCTGTTTCTTCAGCTTGTGAGTCGAATAAACTGGCAACCCACTCAGCTGCTTCTCCTTCGAGGTGCTGGCTCAGGTATCTAACTCTGGTGGCATCATCTGGGAAGCTGTTCCTGTAGTTGACCATGTAATTTGAAGCCATGTTAAGAAAGTATGTCAGGGTGGCGCCTTCTCCATCATAGGTGGTCTTCAACTCTCGAAATGGTCTGGGACCCACTTGGGGAGCCTGTATTCCAGGAGGGGCTGAGGCTGCAGCTGCTGGGGTGGCTGCTGCTGCTTCTGGCATCTGTGGAGGCACACGCCCAATCTGAGGTACCGGGATTCTCCAGTCGTGTAACTGAGCTCTCAGTTTGGGTATCTCTTCTTGTTATTTTTCCACTTCTTCTTTTCTGGCTAGGAGTTGTTCCATCAAGTTGGTTTTGATGATCGAAGTGTCCCATCTTGTTGCGTGGTGACGTTGTTGGTGCGCCATTTCAGCTCTCTCTCCCCAGGCCCAGGTTTGGCCTGTAATCGAGGTGATCAGAGGGATCAACAGTCGTGCCTTGGCTCACACATGTGAGGGCTGGCTGGGGTTCGTTTTGTCTCTTTCGGCGTTTCCATTGACTGGAGCTTCGACGATTCTGCCGGCCACTCCTTCTTCCAGTTTATCTTCTTCAGATTTTTGAAACATGTTGTAGTGTTTGCACAGTGAGTTCCCTCACTCTGCCAGGAACTGAATCCATACACACAAAATAGTACAGTGCATAAGCACTATTTATTTGGAGTGAGATACATCGTGCAGAACTTCATTGAAGGAACTAAAGGCAATTATCAAATTCAAAAGCATAAAATACCAAGACATTTCCCTTCCGCTCACAAGAGACCTTGAAGCTGTGAAAGCCTGGCAATGCTTATCAGTACATTCCTAGTTTTTTGTTTACCTAATGGTCTCTGGTTCCTATACTTTCGTTACAAGCAAGCAGCTAATTCAAAACCTACTACATATCCCATTACTATAATATGAAAGGCAACCCAACAGTCACTTTGCTCTTCCAATTCCCCTTCTGGTACTACTCTCAGACTTTTAATCTCTGCCACATTGCTTCATCTCTTGTCTCCAGATAGGTAAATATCACCCACTATGTCCTAACTTCTTACTATCCATTACTTCCTCCTTGAATCTTGGATCCTGTGTGTGTGTGTGTGTGTGTGTCTGTGTTTGTGCTTGTTAATTCCCCCAATAAAACAAATACTCTTTGAATCTCTGGCTGGTGTCCCTGCATTAGTACGAGTATACACAGGTGTAAAATATCCTGTTAGGTTACCCCCATCTTGCTGGGCTCCTTTTTGAGCTAATATTTCTCACTGTTCCATTGAGGCACTGACATTGCAGGTGTTTTCTGCTGCTCCAGAGACTAGGACAAGGAGCAATGGATTCAAGCTGCAAGAAAGGAGATTCCTCCTGAACCTCAGGAAGAATTTCCTCACAGTCAGAGCTGTGTGGCAGTGGAATATGCTGCCTCAGAGTGTGGTGGAGTCTCCTTCTTTGGAGATTTTTAAGCAGAGGCTGGACGGCCATCTTTTGGGAATGCTTTGATGTGTGTTCCTGCATAGCAGGAGATTGGACTTGATGCCCCCTGTGGTCTCTTCCAACTCTATGATTCTATGATTCTATGAAATAATAATTACCCAAGGAGTCCAATGCCAGGAAATGTACTGTCCATAACTGGGATGAGATCCTTTCACCCCTTGACTACTTAGAAGCTTGCAACCCTTCTTACAGCCCAGAGCCACTGCTGCAGCTGTTCTAGTCCTGAACAGCTTTTCACAGAGCTCTGATCACTGCTGCCATGAAGATTTTGATGTTGACAAGCTGGATATTGACAACCTCTTTAAAAACAATTATGACAAGGTGTGGAAAGAAATACTCCAAGATTTGGAAAGATGGTCAAGTCTCCAACTATTGAAATACTGTGTCCAGTTCTGGGCACCTCAATTCAAGAAGGATATCAACAAGTTGGAATATGTCCAGAGGAGGGAGACCAAAATGGTGAAGAATCTGGAAGCCATGCCCTATGAGAAGTGGCTTAGGGAGCTGGGTATGTTTGCAGAAGAGAAGGTTAAGAGGGGACATGATAGCCATGTTTAAATATTTGAAGGGATGTCATGTTGAGGAGAGAACAGGCTTGTTTTCTGCCACTCCAGAGACTAGGACAAGGAGTAATGGATTAAAACTGCAGAAAAGGAGATTCCTCAGGAAGAGCCCTGCTCTTGTGATTGTTTCTCTTAATAGGAGAAGAAAGGACAGAAAGCTAACAAGTTATCCCACATAGGGAGTTGTTTGTAAACCTTTGCTTATCTTTTCTGATAAATAGATCTCTGTCTTTTGATGTCTTTTAATGTATTACTGGATTGAAACAGGGAATTAAAACACTAAATCTAAAGACAGTAACGAGCTCACCAGGTCTGGTTCCCAACACTCACTGATGTCTGTATCTTGGCTCTTTTTTTTTTTTTTTTTTTTTTGTAATAAGCAAAGCATTTCAGATAAGCTTCAAAGAACAATAGACTGAGATATTGTATTTCTGAAGATTAGGTATAAGTATATGAACCTATATATTATCATCCTTAGAATTTAACCACTGATATAAGTTTATAAGGTCTGTTTCACTTCCCCTTCAAATAACAAAGGCCTCCTCAATTTGCCTGATCCAGACAATAGGTTGTTCAGCGCATAAACTGTCAGGACAGATGACTTCACTTTTGACGCTTCTGTTAGCTACTTCTAGGCACATTGCAGCTCCTTCTATTTGCCAGGAAAAGCTGTTGGCAGATGAAATAGTTTCTGGTTAGAACAACTGCCAGTAAGTAATTTTGGATTTCTTTGCTCAGACATTCCTGTAGCTTGATTTAAAGTGGAAATGTACAACCTATAGGCAATGTACAAATATATTAATGCTTGTATGTAAATAGTTGTCATGCATTTATGTGTTGTCTTGTCATTTAGGGAGTTACTTGCTGAAATCCCGTGGTCAAGAATACTAAGAGAAAGGAGTTCATGATGGATGGGAGTTTCTTAAAAGTGAGATACTGAAGGCACAATTGAAACCTGTGCCAATAAGGAGGAAAAATGGCAGGAGTCTAAAGAAACCGGAATGGTTGACTGAAGAACTCTCAGCTGAGCTAAGTGTTAAAAGAAACATGTACAGGAAATGGAAAAATGGTGAAACCACCAAAGAGGAATTCAAGCAAATAGCCAGGATATGTAGGGAGAAGGTCAGAAAAGCTAAAGCATAGAATGAACTCAGGCTTGCCAGAGACATCAAAAACAATAAAAAGGGCTTTTTTAGATATGTCCACAGCAAAAGGAAAAACAAGGAAATGATAGGAACACTGTGTGGAGAAGGTGACCAATTAATAAAGGGGGGAAGAGAGAAGGTAAAACTACTCAATACCTTCTTTGCCCCAGTTTTCTCCCAGAAGGATAGAAGTACCCAATCCTGGGGCCTGGGGAGCAGGTGAGGAAGGGGGGGGGAATGCAGCACAGAATAAGTAGAGAAGTAGTACAGGGATATCTGGCTAAACTAGATGAACTCAAGTCCCCAGGGCCAGATGAATTACATCCAAGGATATTAAAAGAGCTGTCAGAAGTCGTTTCTGAACCACTTGCAATAATCTTTCAGACTCTTGGAGAACAGGAGAAGTCCCAGCAGACTGGAGGAGGGCGAATGTCGTCCCCATCTTCAAGAAGGGGAAAAAAGAGGACCCTAATAATTATCACCCGGTCAGACTGAAATCAATTCCAGGAAAGCTCCTAGAGCAGATCATTAAACAGTCAGTTTGTAATTACTTAGAAAGCAATGCTGTAATCACTAAAAGCCAGCATGGATTTTTCAGAAATAAGTCATGCCAGACTAATCTTCTCTTTTTATGATAGGGTTACAGGCTTGATAGATGAAGGGAATGCCATACACATAGCATATCTTGACCTCAATAAGGCCTCTGACAAAGTTCCCCATGATATTCTTGCAAAGAACCTAGTAAAATGTGGGCTGGACAGGGCTACTGTTAGTTGGATTTGTAATTGGTTGACTGACCGAACCAAAGGGCGATCACCAATGTCTGCTTTTCATCCTGGAGAGAAGTGACTAGTGAGGCGCCACAGGGTTCTGTCCTGGGCCCAGTGCTATTCAACATCTTCATCAATGACTTGGATGAAGGAGTGGAGGGCATGCTGATCAAATTTGCAGATGATAGCAAATTGGGAGGGTTGCTAATACCCCAGAGGACAGGATCAAATTTCAAAACAACCTTGACAGATTGGAGAGCTGGACCAAAGCTAACAAAATGAATTTCAACAGAGAGAAATGTAAGGTCCTGCACTTTGGCAGAAAAAATGGAAAGCACAAATATAGGACGGGGGACATGTGGCTGGATAGCAGTATGTGTGAAAGGGATCTAGGAGTCTTGGTAGATCACAAGTTGAACATGAGTCAGCAGTGTGATGCGGCAGCCAAGAAAGCCAATGCGATTCTTGGTTGCATCAATAGGAGTATGGTGTCTAGATTGAGGGAGGTAATGGTACCACTTTATTCTGCATTGGTTAGGCCTCATTTGGAATACTGTGTCCAGTTCTGGGCACCTCAATTCAAGAAGGATGTTGACAAGCTGGAACGTGTCCACAGGACGGTGACCAAAACGGTGAAGGATCTGGAAGCCATGCCCTATGAATAACGCCTTAGGGAGCTGGGTATGTTTAGTCTGCAGAAGAGAAGGTTAAGAGGGGACATGATAGCCATGTTTGAATATTTGAGGGGATGTCATGTTGAGGAGGGAGCGGGTTTGTTCTCTGCCGCTCCAGAGACTAGGACAAGGAGTCATGGATTCAAGCTGCAAGAAAGGAGATTCCACTTAAACCTCAGGAAGAAGTTCCTGACGGTCAGAGCTGTCTGGCAGTGGAATATGCTGCCTCGGAGTGTGGTGGGGTCTCTTTCTTTGGAGGTTTTTAATCAGAGGCTGGATGGCCATCTATTGGGAATGCTTTGATGGGTGTTCATGCATAGCAGGGGGTTGGACTCGATGGCCCCGGGGTCTCTTCCAACTCTATGATTCTATGATTCTAAACTGAATTGAAACTTAATCCAGACAAGACAGTGGTGCTCCTGGTCAATCAAAAAGCAGATCAGGGAACAGGGATTCAGCCTGTGTTAGATGAGCTGACAGTCCCACTGAAAACACAGGTTCACAGTTTGGGGATACTGTTACTGCCATGGCTAGTCCGAGCTTTGGGGATATTAAAAGATATCCTCTTGATATCATAATTCGGCTTCACTTCTCTATTCTCTTCCATGTGCTTGCGAGGCCACCGGACAAGCACGTAAACAAGCTCGGCCGTTAATAGCTGTAATATTCAAACCACAGTACAGGCAGGCCAGAAATAGCTGACTCACTGCTTTAGGAGACCTCCAGGCAAGTACTCTAATTAGGTATGCACGCAACTTACAAAAGAGCCTCTGCCCCGCGATGGCAGCTTGGTGGGTTAACTATACAATACCCAAGTACTCTGCGTCTGCATACTGGCTACTCTATTGAGAATCGCTACGATAACTCAATCATTCAGATTCTGACCTTTCGGAGGCTTTGTCTCCAACTCCAAATCTATTGTTTTCCCCAAGTACAGCATAGCCTGCAGTCACAATTCTCCTTATAGAAACCCTTGATTCCGAGACCTTCCTCGGATCGCTCCCGAGTTTCATCCTGCCTTGCTGCTGCTTTGCTTGGCGAGCCTCCCCTCAGCTCCACGTGCTGAGCTACATCGCACCCCAGCTTCGCTCTCTATTTTTCCTGGGCTTCAGGACAGGTGAAGTATCACCCAAACCAGCAATCCCTCTAAAAATCCCTCTATACCACTCCAACCTTTATTTTCTTTAGTTATCTTGTATGAGTGTGTTGCATACACTGTTTTGCTTGTATTTAATAAACACCATTTATTATTTCAACTTCGGTGTTCTCCTTGACTCAACCCGACCCCGTAGACATAGGGTTCAAGATCTCGCTAAGTTACTCTGCCTCTCGTAATGTTAAGCAGTGCTCTGAGCTAATTTTCCCCACCTTTAGTTTAGCACATTTTGGTGTCCCTCCCGGGACCCCTAGTTCACAGGGTAACAGTACTCTTGGGACACTTCCTCACTAGACTGTTATAGTGTGATTATTCCACTTTGAACATTCTATGGAATCCTGGGATTTGCAGTTTAGAGATGGGCCTTTGAACCCTGCAAACCCCAGGATTCCATAGCATGTTAAAGTGGAATAATCTCACTATAACAGTCTAGAGTAGAAATGACCTTGGACTCAGCTTTGAACCTGGAGGTCCAGGTTTCTGTGATGTGCAGGAGAGCTTTTGCACATTTAAAGCTTGTGCAGGAACAGCACTCATTCCTTGAGAAGCTGGATCTGGCCACAGTGCTACGTGCCTTAGTTACATCCCATTATGATTACTGTAGCAGGCTGTACATGAGACTGCCTTTGAAGAGTGTTCAGGAATTTCAGAAGTACAAAGAATTGCAGCCAGACTGTTAACCAGATCAAGTTACAGGGACCATGTTAAAATAGGTTTGCTGGCTGCCAGTTTGCTTCTGGGCACAATTTCAAAGTGCTAGTTATGACCTATAAAGCCCTATATGGCTCCAGTCGAGGCTATCTGGTAGACTGCCCTTGTGATTCTCAAGATCATCAGGAAGTGCCCTTCTCCCAGTCCCACCACAGTGATAGGCACTGTTGGTAAGAACACAAGAGAGGGTCTAGGCTATACCTAGACTCTGGAATTCCCTTCCCAGGGAGGCCAGAATGGCCCCCTCCCTGCTGTCCTTCTGTCATCAGGTAAAATCTTTTTATTCCAGCAGGTTTTTAAAATAGAAAGTTTTCAAAGAGTGGCTGAGGACGCTGTACTGTTTTACATTTAAAGAGTTTTTACCTTTTTAACAGTATTTTGACTTTTTTCAGGTATAGCTTTAAATAATTTTGGTACTTTAACCTTATTTTAATATCCCCCCTTTTGTGTGTTTTAATTGTAATGTTTTTGAAATCAAAAGCCACCTTGAGTCCCAATGTTGGGAGAAACACATCACTGTCATCACCATCATCTTGTCAAAGCATTGGTTGATCTCTGGAATAGAGAAGTGGTCAGGGCAGTGGAGTTCATTTCTTCTAAGTGTCCCCTCTCATGGAGTGGAGCCAAGCAAACATGCTGGTTTACTAGGTAGCTGGAAGAGATTAAATAAGTGGGATAGAGTGATGATGGCAGAAGACGTGAACCTTTGCTGAACATGGGGTGACAACAAAGAAATCTTTCTTTTCTTCCACCATTGCATCCCTTGAGATTCCAGAAAGGCAATATAGCGCCCAAAGAAACTTCTTTTCTGTGAAAGCACCCAGGATGGAAAATTGGAAGAGAGAGGAAATTGCTGAGAAGACTACCTTCTAATTCTTTCACTTGAGGGATTCTGCTTTGGGAAAGAAGTTATAACTAACATTCCTTCTTTCTTAACACCTTGTGCATCAATATTGCAGTTCACTTCTCCTCCATTGGGAGTGGAACACAACACCTCAGTCTGCACAGTCACACAAAAGTTCAAATTACTCATTGTAGTGAGTTCGATCATTTTTTGCTAGCTAACCACTTCCTTCTAGTCAGGGTTCTTACAGCTGCAGGTAACCCAGCCTTTTGTCTCCCTGGCACCCAGGGAAGTGTGCTACTTAAATATACACAGGTAGTCCATCAAATATGCATGTCTTGCTGCTATAACATCAGAGACCACTGGATGGTGCCAGTGTCCAGATGCTTCCACTGCCTTCTCTTTAAACAATAGCTGTATTTGCTCACACAGTTTGTCTCACTGATAAGATGGCAGCACATCTTTCTCCGGTCATTCCTCTTCTATTCCTCCTTCCCTTCTGCTCAATGTCCTGCCTTTTGGAGGACTACTCTCCAGCCCCACACTCTCCTCCCCACGCCTCCCGAGCTTATATCAGAGCCAAGCTGCTATGTTTGGTCTCTTCCTTTGCAGTTGTTTGCTATTATGTCTGAACAGCATCCATTTGTCCCAGTGGCCTCAGCCTGCGTATGCTTCAGGGTGGTTCCCTCAGCAAGTATGTTATGGACCCATGCACTCCCCGAGATTGATATGGTTTAATTGGTAATATTATAATAGGCACTACATTAATTGGCATTGATATAAAATAGAAATTTGAAGTGACTGGAAGGTCAAGCTAGAAAGAGGAAAATTACTAACTGTAAAAGTGAGATGGTAAGGCAGGTCACCCACATGCCCTCCTAGGCAAAACTGAAGCCATTGTCAGGCAGATTGCAAGGCAATTCCAGAGACAACAGGCTTATGCTAAAAGCTGGATATCCTGGAGCAGAAAGGAAAAGTTCCTACCAAATTGTGATTGTTCTAACCCTTGTTCTCACACCTGGATGTTTCCCTGCTTTGCCTTCCGAACCTCTCCAAAATGCAGAGCTTTTAGAACAGCCACTACTCTTTTGTCACCTAAACACTAAGACCATTAAGTCCATTCAGACTTCACTGTTTGTACTGCAACTCCCATTGTCCACTTGGCTGGGACAGCAATTCACACCCATACTCATAGAGTAGATTTGGATATAAAAACTCTTGATTTCAAGCAGTTTCTCACAGTCTTTCGACTTACTAATGCTATGCTGTCCATTTGATTCCCAAATAAGAATTGTCCTTAGAAGCCTACCTCAGCTACATCACTGCTTTTCTTTGCTTCTCTCCAGACCGGTAATTATCATCTGAACCCTAAAATTCCTCTATCCACAACTTTCTTCCCTTTATCTTTGGTTAGAACTTGTGTGAGTGCATGAGTGTTTGAATCTTTTGTGTGCATGTGTGGATCTCTCAATAAAGCATATTTTCAGTTTACATTTTTGGATTCTCTGGCTGGTTCTTTCTTGCGTAATCCTGTAAACATAGGTGGAAAGATCTTGTTAAGTTACACCCCCCCCTCACAAGGCTCCTAATTTTGAGCTAATTGATTCCCCACTGACATGTGGAGGTACCGGTATTGCAGATGGACCCCTGAGTCACCCAAGTTTTGGGGTAACAAGTATATCCTGGTTACAATCACTCCCGGGGGGGGGACAATAATTGGTTTTTGGGCTTCATAGTTTCTTTTTCCTTTCATGTAGTCTTCTGAAACTTTCTAGCTTTCTAGATTGTAGACACAATTGGTCAAGAAAAGCATGTAATATCAGGGACCCAAAAGTGTGTCTCACGGTGTTTTTCAAATCCAATTATCCCTTCCACCAAAAAAAAAAAAAAGTTCAATCAACTCTCATCTCGGACAATGTGTGGGGAGAGGTACCGACCCTCAGGAGTAAAGCTGTCTTAAATTCTGAACTGGTTGGTTGAGGCCCTGTTGATGAGCAAACAAATCATACTTCCCTACCACACACACACACACACACACACACACACACTTCATTCCTCCATTCTAAGCAAGGGTTCACAACTTTCTTGCTTCATTAGAACAATCCAACCTGCATAGAACAATGTAATGCATTTCCTCCTATGAAAATCCTTTCTCTCCTGGTGCATTTCTGACTTAGTGATCTGACAGAAAAATAGCTATACCCTCCACACATCTAACAAGCTAAACCTATTGATTAATTATTGCTATTTATGTGGTTTGAGAGTTGAACCAAGAGACAGAGTACAGATCCTCCACTAAAACAGTGGAAACACCCTGGGTGACTTTGAATGAGTTACAGCTTCTCAGCCTCAGAGGAAGGCAACGGCAAACCCCTTCTGAACAAAAATTTTGTCATAGCACTGTCATAAGACAAAATCAATTTAAAGGCACATAACAACATTTTTAAATAAATGGCCGAGCAAAAGGAAAATATATTTTGGAAAAAGAACTGTCAGTGAAAAGTGACATCACTAGCAAAATCCAGCATAGCATTGTCCATCCTCTTGTCACTTTAAATTGCTTCTGTCTCAACCAGTTAAATATGACTTGGGTAGATTACATTTACAAACGTATGTCTGCTACTGTCTGGCACAGTTCAGGCCTTAACACTGCATTAGAAAAAAGAAGTGAGTGGTAAATTTATATTTAATGTAAATCACATTAAAAGAATGCCCTAAAACGTAGAATGACATGGACATCCTAATAAATGCTTTAGAATTTCTGTATTATAACAGATGATTGCTGCATCACACTGCTGAATCATGTTCACTAAGACTCAAGTCTCAAGACTCACTCAAGTCAACTAAGACTACTAGATTCCTTTCACACACACTGCTTTCAAGCTAGGTACCACCCATCCTATATCTGTGCATTTCATTCTTTCTTCCTAAGTGTAGCACCCTACAATTCTCTCTGTTAAAATTCATTTTGTTAGCTTTGGCCCAGTTCATCTGGCCCTGGTGACTTGAATCCATTTAGAGTAGGCAAGCGTTCCTGTATTGCCTCTTTACCTATGCTGTGCTGCGTTTCCCCTTTTACATCATCAGTTCCATTTTCCCCAGGTTGAACACTGTTTTTCTTTTGGGAGAATATCAAGGCAAAGAAGATGTTGCGCAGTTCTGCATTTTCTCTGTCCCTTGTTACCATGTCTTCATCTTCTCCTTACAGTGGTCCTACCATCTCCTTGTTTTTTTCTTTTGCTACAGACATAACCAAAAAAAGCCCTTTTTATTGTTTTTAGTCTCCTTCGCAAGTCAGAGCTTCTTCTGCCATTTAGCTTTTCTGACTTTTCCCCTACATGCACTGGCTATTTGTTTGAATTCCTCTTCGGTGATTTCCCCATTTTTACATTTCTTGTGCATGACCCTTCTAAATCTTAGTTCATTTGAAAGTTCTTTAGACATCCATCCTGGTTTCTTTAGACACTTCCCATTTTTCCTCCTCAGTGGAATTGTTTGGAACTGTGGCCATTTCTGCACTAGACTGTTATAGTGCTATTATTCACTTTCAACATCCTATGGAATCCTGCGTTGTGCAGTTTAGGGAGGGGTCTTTGAGGACTCCATAGGATGTTGAAAGCGGAATAATAGCACTATAACAGTTGAGTGCGGAAATGGCCACCGTGGATTTTTAATTTTTGATTTCTGTGTGAAAGATGGACAATGAAGAAAGCTAATCAGAAGAAAATCAATTCATTTGAAATGTGGTGCTGGAGGAGAGTTCTGTGGACTATTAAAAAGACAAATAGACTTCTGGTGTGCATGGCGCCGCATAGACAGCTTGGTGGAAGAGCTCCGTTGTGAGCTCCCAGCCAAGCTATCACCCCATGTGGACGAGCTGAGGTTTTTCTTCTTTTTTACATCTCCCAGCTTGGCAGATACCCCCCTGGTAAAGGGGGTACAGTAGGGACTCACTGAGGGTCAGACCTGGCATAGCTCCAGCATTTTGGGGGCATACGTCAGGAGCGGGATAGATCATAGAGCCACCACACCCACACGGAGGTAGTCTTTTTGGCACAAGCGCCACCGCCAACTTTTTTTAATTTAAAATGCTTCCGTGAAGATACCTAGAGTTTTTGGAAGGCTTCTTCCTTTTAAAACTCCAGGTGAGGGGCGCAGTTAAGTTTCTTTTTTCTCCTCCTTTTTTTTTTTTTTTGGCAACAAGTACTTGTGAGCGTTAAGAGAGTGGACCAAGTAGCTTACCAGGCCAACGTATTACATCTCAACACAACATCAGTAATAATACTGGGCTGAAGTGGATGCAACCTGTGCTCCAACAGAATGCTAGAGCGGGAGTAACGGCAGTGTTTTCTTCGAGGCTGCTATGGATCCAGACTAACCAGAGCACCTTACATCACCATCTCCAACACTTGAGAATTGCTTAAGAATTGCAACTCCATAAGGGAAAGTCTTTTTTAAAAAAAAAACGGTGAGAGCTGAACTATTGAACTACGGAAACAGCTGTTTACACTGTGAGAGCAGCTGTTCACCCTACAATTTCTGATAGCTTACTGATAGTTTATAAACATTTAGAAACACATCGAAATACTCTGAAAAGGAAATCTTTCGAACTCACTTGATACTCTTTGAATCCTACCTAAGGTTCTTGCGTCTGAAGGATAGTTTGCCTGTGTATACTTGCGTATACTTCATGCTAGATGAAGTTACAGTGAGTGCTTCTACCTTCACAATTCATTTTGGAAATAGACTTCATGTAAAGATTTGATTTATTGGATTATACTTGATTATATCTGTTCCCCCCTTAAAAGACATGGAAGACAGTGAAAGATATTGGAAAGCATGAATGAAGTGATGGAATGAACAGAATGAATTATTATGAAGAATGAATTATTTGATCATTCCTCTTACTTGATTATATTTGATTATATTTGTTCTCTTCGTGTATGATACTGATCATGTATATGTTATATGTTATTGAATATGTATATGTTAAATGTATAAGCTACTGAAGAGCACAAAGTGAAGAAATGCATTAACTGTGTGTTAGAAAATAAGGGCTAAGTGAGTGAGGAATAAAGTGGAATTCTGAAGATAACCTTTAATCCATTATAGTTGGAAAACTGAGGATATGAATTAATTTGATTAACCAACTGATTACACGAATCTGATTATACACCCTAACTTTGACTAACTTCTTTTTTAATTAATTGGCTGAGATTAGTTTATTACATTCATGAAATCTGATCATGTGCAATTATATGTAACTATATTAATTATTTAAGCAGTCAATTAACCTTATTTATAACTTTACATATAAATCACAAGTATAATTAAATTTACAACTATAATTCATTATATATTGATATAGATTAGCTCAATATAAGACTGATTAGATTAGATATAAGATTGATTTTGTTATATGGGAAGCACGGTAACCTGAGGTACAAAAAGGAAGCCTCATTTTGAGATTGAGACTGAAGATTACATACTGTGAAATATTGAGATTGAAGATCACAGACTGTGGGGGGTAATGTGCAGAGAGAGGGTGAGACATTTATAGCAGCTACAGCGTAAGCAAACTCTACCGAATGTGATATGGATACTAGGTTGAAAACTAAATTAAAACCAACAGTATGAAGATCTTCTGTGGATTTACCTGTGAAAACAGCATTGGAGTCAGACACCAAACCACTAGACATGACCCAACAAATTCAACAATTATTGGAAGAGTTCAAGAATTTCAAGTCAGACATAAGACAGGAGTTGAAAACTAATCAAGTGGAGGTTGGCTTGGACATGAAGAGAGAATTAGAATCGTTTGGTTGCAAACTGGATTCATTCTCAAAAGATACGTCAAGACTGAAGGAAGATGTAAAGGAACTGAGGGAACAGAACAAAAAACTCGAAAAAACTATGAACGCTTTAGCTTGAAAACAAAGTGAAGAACAGACTCAGATTGATCTACAAGAGCTTCGATATAGGGATAAATGTGTTAAACTTAGAGGTCTTCCTGAGATGTCAGAAGAGAATCTTTATGAGCTGCTAATCCCTATTTTGGAAGACTACATGGGGACCTCAACTGAGAGGTTCAAGCTAAGCACTGACAAAATCTTCAGTAGGGGTGATAAGACATCAATATTGACTAATAACCTTAGTGAAAAGGAAAAAAATGAGCTAGTTAAGATTTCCAGTTTTAAAATCGAAAAGAAAATTAGATACTAGGTATTTGGATAGCCAAGCAGAATAATCAACTATTTGATCATAATTATACAAAGACATGGAATAATATCAAAAAAAAATTGGAAAACTGGAATAAATTAAACCTCTCTTTATTGGGTAGACTTGCAGCTATTCAAATGAATGTGCTGCCTAGGATGAATTTTCTTTTTCAAAATATCTCCATAATTACAAATGCTAAGCCATTTGCGGTATGGAAAAAGGATCTGTCTAGATTTATATGGACCGGTCATAAACCAAGAATAAAATGAAGTGTACTAACTGATCTCAAAGTGAGAGGTGGCTGCGGTATGCCTGACTTAAGGACATGCTAGTGCCTTAACCTGGATGACTAAGTGGATAACTCTCTGAAACAGAAGATTACTTGGCTTGGAGCATATGGATATGAGAATGAGGTGGCATGCTTACATGTGGTTTGGTAAAGCCACAATTGCTAAGGAATTCACCAACCACTTCCTACGAAAAGCACTACTAAATGTTTGGCTTAAATTTAAAAGATCATATTATACTAAGTTGCCACTTTGGATCTCACCGCAGGAAGCCTTCTTTGGACGCCGGAAAACTCACGAAGAAAGGTAGCTTAGATATAAAGATAAAATCCATTTCTCTTTGCAAAGCCCCTCAGATTAAAATCTCGAGAAGAATTAGCAAAAGATGACATAATATGTAATTGGTTCCCTTACTGGCAGCCGTCGGAGTATTTTAAAATGGACATTAAATCAGAGACTTTTGCTAAAAAAAAAATGATCAGAATGAACTTGAGAAAATAATCTTCAATGATGAAGCTAAACAACTGTCAAAGTTCTACAAGACCTTGTTTCTTCAGGATAAAGAAGAAGAAATAATAAAAGATGCCATGCTTAGATGGGCTAGGTACATAGGTGAAATAATTCTATTGCAACATTGGGAGCAGAGCTGGAAACACTCATATAAATTCACACCACACAAAATTTAGAAGAAAATTACATGAAAATGCTACATAGATGGCATTTAACCCGGCCAAACTATCTAAGATTTACAAAACTAGTCCTGGAACATGCTGGAAGTGTAAGAATGAGCTGGGTACCTTTTACCATGTATGGTGGATGTGCCAAAGCACAAAAAAGTTCTGGATTAGCATACATAATAAGATCTCACAAATATTCAATTGTAAATTCGCCATGACTCCTAAATTCTATTTGTTAAATATGACACAAGACCTGTCATCCAAACTTTCTAAAGATTGGAGGATCTTACTATATTTGATAAGGGCAGCCAGACTAGTTTTCACAAGAAAATGGAAAAGCTGTGAGACTCCTTCATGTGAAGATTGGTGTTATGAAGTTCTTGAAATGAAGACAATGGACATTCTTTCACACATAGTTAAGGGAAGAGATGAGGGGAAAATCAAAAAGGAATGGATGCTAGTTTCACAAAACTTATGTAAACTGTTACCTGGTGACAATTAACTCTTGGTATAACACTTTTAGGATGATTACGATACTTCATCAAATTGTATAACACCACATTACTGTTTGAAACATCTTAATGTCATGTGTAGATTCCTTCATATATAGAGGCACAGGCTAGTTAGTATTATTATTAGCATCACTAGCTGTAATTGTTATATGTCTCAGTTGAAGGTGTGAACTATAAGTGCCCCAATAAGCCCCAGTAATGGATAGAATTCTGACATGCTGGGAGAATTTCTCTTGTTGATACCTGATAGAGAACTAGGTACGGACCAGGTTAAATACCATGGAGTTACTAAAGTTAGAGCTGCTTGTTATGAGACAGAAGCTTCTGGTTATAAATGTTGTCATGGTAATAGACTAGATAACCCACAAAAGTGAAACGGAATATTGACAATTGACAATTTGTTGTTTCTGTCCCCCTTTTTTGTCTGTTTTCCTTTAAAAACTGTAGACTTTAGACTCAATATACTATTCTCATATCTATGCATAGTTTTATTTTATTGTATGATAAGTTAAAGCTTATCATACAATACACCTAATTGTGTATTAAGACAATAATTAAACAAGAGGATTCAATATTATCTTGATTAAACTTCTAAGATGCAACACTGAGGAGGGGAATCATAGCGGCGTTTGGTTCCCTCATGCTCATCATATGCTATTCTACTGATTTTATATATGCAGTGTTGTTTACTTTGTAATGGTGGGCATACGAATATGGATAGTTGTATGTTGCGAGGAAAATATCTTATGAGTGAATAATTCAATAAAGATTATATATATTTAAAAAAAAAGACAAATAAATGGGTCTGTGATAATGGGATCTGGGCAACACAAGTCAGGGGTATGGTCTCCCCTCCAAAAAAGAGTTAATAGGATTGTTACCGCCATTGCTAGCCCGAGCTTCTGGGATATAAAGATATCTTTTGATATCAATAATTTGGCCTTCTGTCTCCTCCACGTGCTTGTGAGGCCCCCGGACAAGCATGCAAACAGGCGCGGCCGATAATCGCTGTAATATTCCAAACAAATACAGGCAGGCCAGAAATAGCCAACTTGCAGCTTCAGGAGACCTCAAGGCAAGTACCACATTATGTATGCACACAACTTTCAAAAGATCCTCTGCCCCGTGCAGGCAGCTTGATGAGCAGACGATACAACTCTCAAGCACTCCGTATTTGCATACTGGCTACTCTATTGACAATTTGGCTACAACTCAATCATTCAAATACTGACCTTTTGGAGGCTTTGTCTCCAGCCCCAAACTCATTGTTTTCCCCAAGTACAAACTAGCCTGCAGCCACAATTTTCCCTATAAGAACCCCTGACTTTGAGCGCTTCCTCGGATCGCTCTTGGCTTCCATCCCACCTTGCTGTCGCTTTGTCCAGCGAGCCTTCCCCTCAGCTCCACGTGCTGAGATCCACGCTCCCCAGCTTCTCCGCTTCTAACTGGGCTTCAGGACAGGTATAGTATTTCCCATACCAAACCTCCTCAAAAATCCCTCTATCCGCTCCCACCTTTATTTCTATAGTTTCTTGCATGAGTGTGTTGCATACATTTGTTTGATTGTGCTTAAATAAAACAATTATTAATTTCAACATCTGTCTCATCCTTGACTCGGCCTGACCCCGTAGACATAGGGTTCAAGATCTCGCTACGTTACCCTGCCTCTTGCATTGCCAACTTGTGCTCTGTGCTAATTTCCTCCCCATTGTTTGAGCACATTTAGGTGTCCCTCCCGGGACCCCCAGAAATCAGGGTAACAGGATTGATTAGCTTACATTTATTGGGGTCAGCTTCATGAAGGAGCAACAGAGATCAGAAAAGACAGTTGCCCATTGAGGATGATCAGTTTGGGAGAAGTGTGAAAGCTTCAAGATGCTTACCAGTTCAGAGGTTATACATGGTGCCAAATTCCCAGTTTCCCATGAACATCCAAAGACCCATCTGTATCATGAATGGATTGGAATGTTCAGCTATTCATGTTGGAGATTATGTTTTCTTTCTAACTTTGGCTGAATATGATCTACACTGTTCTATAATTTTGTAACTGCTCCTAAGTAATACCAGAAGGAAGGTGCCTTCATGCACTAGATACCTTGTGCTAATATAAGATTGCTTACTTAGAATAAAAACTTTCCTTAAATGATCTCTTCTTTTCCACTCTCTATTTACACATCTTTGCACAGTTTGTGCACATGGTTTATAGGATTTTCATCTCCCACAGGAGAAGGAGGGTAAGTCTCTGGAGACTGGAGAAAAATTCAAGTGAAACCCCACAGTAAGTTTCCACTAAGTTACTGAGTTGTGGGATGAATTAGTGTGTGATGGCAGCTGATGGAATTTGAGGGTCCTCTCTCCTACTCAAGAGCAGAAGACATGGCTGGAACCCGTTACAAGGTGCTACAGCAAATCAAACCTGAACTCTTCTTAGAAGCCAAGATGAATCAAACGGAGACTATCATACCTGGAAATGTCATGAGAAGACATGACTCACTAGAAATGACAATGATACTTGATAAGGTAAAAAGCAATAGGAAAAGAGGAAGACTGCATTACAGATGGATAGACTCAAGAAAGCCACTGTTATAAGTCTGCAAGACATGAGCAGAGTTGTTGATAACTGGATAACCTGGGGGTCTACCATTCAAAGGATCACCATAAATCAAAGTCAACTTGATGGCAGCTAATAGCAACAAGCAGCTGAGCAAGCCATTGACAGGGTCAAGGAGAGAGCAGCTGATATTGCTTGGGGAAGAACTGTGCAATATAAGCTTCAAGTCATGACTATGATCTAAGGAAGCACACAGGGTGAAGCTCCAGTGCACCATCCATGTCATCCAGAGCCTTTGAAGCCATGATGGTTCTGACACCTGAACAGTACTTGGGATTCTCCAGTGTGCTCCAGAAATAATTGCCTTTGGAAAAAAAGGAAAGAAATATACATTCAGCAATTCAGTCATTGCCAGTGCAAACTTTTAAAAGAGAGGTGATTTGAGACTAGGGTCTTCCCATATTACACTGTTATAGTGCTATTATTCCACTTCCAACATTCTATGGAATCCTGGCATTTGCAGCTTAAGGAGGGGTGTTACCTGTTTTCTGGGGGTCCCAGGAGGGACACTAAAATGCTATTAAAATTATAGAAGTTGGGGAAATTAGTTCAGAGCACACGTTGGCAATATGAGAGGCAGGGTAACTCAGCAGGATCTTGCAACCCAATGTCTACGGGGTCAGGCCAAGTCAAGAAGCAAACCGGTTGGAAAATAAATAGTCTTTATTAAATACAGGAACAAAATGTATGCAACACAAACACACAGATAACTAAGGAAAATAAAGGTGTGAGTAAGATAGCGGGATTTTTAGAGGGATAGTTCGTTCGGGTGATACGAAACCTGTCCTGAAGTCCGGGAGAAAATGGAGAGCGAAACTGGGGTTCGACGTATCTCAGTACGTGGAGCTGAAGGGGAAGCTCACCAAGCGAAGTGGCAGCAAGGCGGTCTGGAACTCGGGAGCGATCCAAGGAAGCGCTCAAAGTCAGGGGTTTTTATAAGGAGAATTGTGACCGCAGGCTAGGTCGGACTTAGGGGAAAACAATAGATTTAGAGCTGGAGACAAAGCCTCCGAAAGGTCAGAATTTGAATGATTGAATTAGTGCCGAATTTATCAATAGAGTAGCCAGTATGCAAACGCGGAATACTTGAGCTTGGTATAGCTCGATCATCAAGTTGCCAGCGTGAGGCAGAGAATCCTTTGTAGGTTGTGTGCATACCTAATAGAGTACTTGCCTTGAAGTCTCCTAAAGTGGCGAGTTGGCTATTTACGGCGATAATCGGCCGAGTCTGTATGTGTGCTTGTCCGGGGGCCTCGTAAGCACGTGGAAGGGATATGTGAAGCTGAATTCGAGATATCAAATGATATCTTTTATATCCCCAAAGCTCGGGCTAGCCAGGTCAGTAACAGGGGCCTTTAGAATTCTCAGCCAGAGAGCTCTTTGGCATCAGTAAACTACAAACCCCAGAATTCCACAGGATGTTGAAAGTGGAATAATATCACTATAACAGTGTAGTGTGAAAATGCCCTAAATTTCACTTTTTTACTGTAGAACTCCAGTATTGAAGTAAAGGCTAACATTACTCAAGGCACACATAACTCTTTTTTAAATATCCTGCATATAGCAAGCTAGAATGTTAGGGAGATAGGTTTTAGCTTGGTCTTCTCCCTGACATACTAGTTTTCTATATGCACAGAATACATGGTATGAAGAAGTATCTGGTTATATGAGTGGTTGACTGAAGTCTTATTGGGTGTCTGGCTGAGCCACAATACTACTGAAAGAGTGTTTTGTATGGACCAGCATTCAACAACTGTTAGGCATGACAGACCAATAACGTTCCTCTTAATATGAGAAGGCATGTTAAATATTGATTCTTTCCTGAACAATTTCTTCCAAATTTTAGAGGTGTCTATATATTTCTAAAAAGTTTATTTTTCAAAACCAGTTCAGCAAGGACCACCTTCTAATTAAAATGCAAGTAAGGCAATGATACAAATCCAAAATGAACAAGAGCCCAAATGGTCCTCAGCGGCTGAGCATGTGGAACTGCTGCATACTGTGCTGCACAATGTGTCAGACCATTGCTTCAACTAGGCCATCACTATCTAGTGTACCTGGAAATTGATTTATGGACCTCAAGCATTGTTTATTTCTAACCTCAGCCACCTGAACTCCTTTTTTTATTGGAGATGCTCGGGACTGAATGTGGGATGGGGGTTGACTTCTGTATTAATGTGTATTCTAAGTCACTGACATCCTGGAGATGAACATCCCATACAATGTGGAGAGTTCAGACCAATGTCAATATGACCTGGGGGCTGGGGGCTTTTATCTCTTTGGCAGAGGCTAGATAACATCATGCTACATCATGCTTTATGTATCATGATCTTATGATTCATAATTCAGACATACTAAGTTAAGGTACACATTAAGATGCTAGTTAGTAAATCTGAGATGAAAATGATCCTGGAAATGATACAAATGGGTCCCAGTATTTTAATATCATACATGAATTCTCACTGTTTCCTACCATAGCCTTCCAAATGGGTGATAGGAGGCTTGCCAGAAAAACAGACCAATTCACTTTGCGTGCTGATATACCACACCAGATACACACATCTGAATGAGGCACAAATCTAATAAGCTGGACTTCAGTGTATCAGACATATTTAACACATATTTGGGGAGATCAGTAATAACTACATTTATTCTCACTCTGACTCAGTTACAATTTAATTGCCTCTCTTTCTGGCTTCAATCTATAAAAGGTTTGCTACAGTGGAAACCCCTAATTGAGTTACAGCTGACAGAATTTATTTTCATATGCATTATTTGCTATTCTTCATAATTGCCTACCTCATACCACTCTGGAATATTGTAGAAATAATCACATTTGAGCTTAGGGTTTAACAGCTAAATATACATTAGTAAATCAATCTGAATTTATACACAATGTAATCACAGGCCAACAGCTAAGCATAAATTCATTTTCTTACATTATATATTAACATAGTTATATTTATTAGAATTAAGCCTCAAAACTCTTATCTCTTTTCATATCAGTTCAGGACTAAGGAACGGAGAGAAAGTATGCAACGTGAATGGTGGAGTACAAGAAAGGGACACATTGCAGTGTTAACCAAATCTGTTACCTCAGACTCATGGTACCCCTTGAGGTCCTCCAGCAGTACCTGTAATTCAATGTAAAAATGGGGAATTAATTAGTTCTAATTGAGAAGGCAGCAAGAGGTGGGGTAACCAACAGGATCTTTTCACCAATGTCTGTGGAGCCCTTGCAAGAAAACCAGCCAGAGATTCAAAAGTAAACTAGAATTGTGTTTCAGTAAACAGGGGAATTCAATTACACACACACACACACAAGATTCAACCAGTCATGCACTCACACAAGAGCTAACCAAAGGAAAGGAAGGAAATTTGGATAGAGACTTAGGAAGCTGCTTATAATTGCCAGTCCAGAAGAGTAGTGAAGTGGCTTATACTTTTCTCTAAGGGAGACCAAATTGAGATTCAAAGTGACATAATGGTGTCCAGCATTTTAGGTACTGCATCAAGATGCCCAAAATCTGCCCTGAGGGCAATGGGTATAAATGGCATTCTGCCTGAGCAAACAATGGAGGTTGTAGAGTTGTAGAGCAAAAGGTGGTTGGAATGAGTTGATGGTCTTAATGTGTGAGGGAAATATGTTGATGGTTTTAGCATGTAGGTGACAAAGGCTGTGTGACAGCTCTGTAGTTTGAGGACAGGATCAGAGATAATGGAGAAGGTGCAAGTGAGAAGACAAGGTGCTTGAGACAATCACTGATTTAGTGGGAATCTTTCTGCTTCATGAGACAGCACTGAGCTAGTAGCGATCCTTTGTGTTTTGGAGTGTCCAGTGATTTCCTGCCTGTAACTTCACCATACGGGGGCGGGGGGGCAGGGAGGGACAGGTTGCAAGCCTAATCCTCTGTGTATATGCCGGACCAGTTGTTTACCTCTTAAACAGCTTGGCTACCTTAGCAGCCAATTCCCATATTAATGCCAACTGAAATTATATTTTGCCAGTTTTATCATATCAAATCTGGGGGAGGCAGTAACGACAGTGGTGCACGGTGCAGTAGCAAGAGAGAGGCACATTGCAATGGCACAAAATGAGGAAAAGGAGGGAGTAAGAGAGAAAAAGAATGAGCTGTGAGAGCAGTGAAGTGCAAGAAGAAAGGGGCGTATTGAAAAACCACGGGATTTTTAAAAAGGAGGGCGTAAGAGAAAGGAGAGCAAATAATGTGACTGAGGGAATAAAGGAGTTAGTTGAGAGACTGAGTAGAAAGGAAGGGAGAATGTGGCAAGGGAGGAATGGAAGGTAGGATGAGTGATGCAGTGGCAAGATAGAAGGAACAAGAGAGACATAGGCATAAGGAGAAGTAATATGCAATGGACAGAGAGTGGTATCACAAGGTAAGGCAAAGAGAGATGTTTCATTGAGACTGTCTCAAAGTACTGAGACTTTTCTTTATTTTGATTGCACTTGCATGTAGTTCTTGAAATTTGCTGCATTTCCCTCCCTCTTTCTCTCCCTTTTGTCCTTCCTCTTCTTCCTTCAACTGATCACACATTACATCCATTCCAGTGCAATATTTCAGAAATTGATTTTCATCATTTTCCACTGAGCCTTTTTTTAAACAATTCAGACATTATAGCTTTAGCAATATTACACTAGTTAAGTGTTGGGATCATTTTGTTATTATGCTAGCTGTCTGGTTTCCCTCACTCTGTTGAATCTGTCTCCCAGAAACAGAAACTGTGTTTACTTGACAGTAAGTATGGTAAATCTCAATGTTTCAAATTCTGATTGATATTTTTTTTATATAATTTTATTAAATTTCACGAATAAAAAAGGATTCTTTAACTTGTACTTATTACATGAATTATTTCTGATCTTCCACACTGTTCTGGTCAACTTTTCCTGCAGTTTACTCCACATATTACATTAATGCATCACAATATAATGGTTTTCTCAACTGTTCAAACAGATATTTCCCTCTCCTACACAATCAAAATAAAGTCGTTCTAGCTAATCATTTCCCAGCCTCACTCCCTTCTGCTTTACTCAAATCGTCTTGTTTCAAGATATTCTCGTTTCTCTCATCTCTTTAAACTTCTGCTATCTCCTCATTTATTTTTTAACTCTCCATTAGTTATACCCCAAAATCTTATAATTTTTAAATATATCTGTCATTGTATATCTGGCAGTCTGAGCTATTATTACTGCAACGTTCCCTCATCTTCTTACCCTTAAATTCCATTATGCTAAAATGTCTTGTTTCCCTCTTCTATTTTAGTCCTATTCAATCCCCTTCATCCCTTCAACAATATCTCCATGTTCATATTCATAAAAATATATCGATATATCATCAATTGCAAGCTTAATTGACAATGCCAAAGCAAAGATCAATTTATGTAGTTCAGAGCCCTGTGTTTTCATCCACATCCCGTTCCCCTCTCTCATTTGGGGCTTTGCAGCCTGGAAATTCATTTGAAAATTCTCTGTATTCTTTTAGTCGCTTATATTCCCAGCTGCTCCGTCCCCGAGAGTGAGGGTATTTTACCTGAATAATCTCCCTCACCGGCTCACCTCCCTTAAACAATATCCCAATATTTATTCAGTTGTCAAATCAGAGTCCTGTGATTATATCCACCTCCTATTCCCCCCTCCCCTCTTGGACTTTGCTGCCCGGGATCCATTTCTGAAAGTTTCCTGTATTCTCCAAGTCGCTTTAATTCCGAGCTGCTCTGTCCAAAAGAGTGAGGGTATTTACTTAACTATCTTCCATCGCAATCTCACAGTCTCCATATATCACTCTTAAGATTACTGACATACACTTATGCTTATTCCTTGCATTCTCCCCTCCCATTCTGGGCTTTGCTGCCCAGAGCCCATTTCTGAAGATTGTCTGTATTCTCATCGTCGCTTAAGTTCCAAGCCACTCAGTCCATGGCGGGTGGGGGTCTTCCAGTCAAATCACTTCCATCACAGGCATCCCAGTCTCAAAGTCCCCTCCAACCCTTGACATCACATTGTTTAATAACAATATATCAATCTAATAATAAGCTTGATTGACATTGCTGAAGTACATTTCCCTTGTCAAATTGAGAGCCCTGTGCCTTTATCCGCCTTCTCTTCCCCCCTCCCCTCTTGGAGCTGCCCGGAGTTCATTTCTGAAGATTCACTGTACTCTCATAGTCGCTTAAACTCCAAGCTGCTCCATCCGTGGGAATGAGGATGTTTGGCTCAAATGACCTTGCAGCACAGTCTCAACAGTCTCAACAATCCAAAAAAACCAGGAAACAAGAATCACACCACCAGAGTAAAAAAAAAGGAAACGTACAACTCCATAACTTTTGCTTCTGAAGTATTCCTCAAAAATCCAAAATCCGTAGTCAATAAGCCAAATACCCAATCATCTCAGCTCCACCAAAATAATAAAGTAATATAGTATAGAGAGTTCAATGTCAAAATGGAGATTATAACTCTTACATAATCCATCAGTCCAAATGTTCAGTCATTTGACATCTTATAGTATAAGTCCCAATTATAAATCAAAACTCTTTCTTTTTTCTTTAAAAAGTGTGAAATTCAATCCCCGTGAGAAAGCAGAAAATCCATTTAGCTTTTTCTTTAAATTCACACCGCCCCTTTAAGAAGAACTCTCAGCCATAACGAACTCACTTTGCTTCTGGGTCCCCTCCATTCCTTCGCTCCTGCACTCCGTTGCCTGCCAGAACTGCTGCGATATTATCGGAATCGAGACCAGAACAGGTTACATGATTTCTTATTAAATTCTTACTTGTTTCTTGATTTCTTTGTTAAAAGTCGATGGTGGCGCTTGTGCCGCTCAAGTGGCAATCCCACTGGCTCCGTCATGGTCCTTCGACCCCCCTGGCGCTTTCCGCTCCCCCAGCCGGGCAGAGCCAAACGCCGGTTGTGGGGTCCCCTTCGGACCCGCTCCGCACCCCTTGTACCGGAGGGGTGCTTAGCCGCCTCTACGATGGTAAAAGAAGTGGTTGGAATCCAGCGGATGGCTGCTCGGAGCCGCGCCATTGCGCAGTTTCATTCCGAGCTGCCACTCGCGCCCGCCATGCGACCGGAAGGGCCATATTCTGATTGATATTGAGAATGACAAAACAGTTTTATGTCCCATAGCTATGAGACACTTAGGAATTGTTTCCCCACAATCACGGGGAACAGCAGAGCTTGCCGAGAAACCTATGCAGTTTTCCAGAAACCACACAACTTCTTCTGAGAACTGTGCACCCTGTGAACCCTTCACTAAAAATATTCTTTCCTTTTTGTATGGAAAGGAAATTCAGATTGTGAGGTTTACACAAAAATGACCAATTCCAGGCAGTAGGTATTTTATGGAAGATTGCTGTTTTTTCCATAGAAAACAGCAATATTACACAACAAAAATATTCAATAATGTTCAAAAAAATCCAACAATGTTTCACAAAAGATAAGCACATGGTTTTGTTATGCAACATTGCTATTTCTATGTAGATTTTTGTTGTGCAACATTTTTTGTTCAATATTGTTTTCTACAGAAAAACCTACAGACTTTGAAACCAGCAAAGGCTGCAGCCATGATGTCAAACTCTTCCCCTATGCATTGTTTGTATAGGAGTACAGTATGCGATTTAGTTTTGCATTTTTTGCACTTTTTCCAAGTTCCTAGCGAAAAATAATGTAAGCAGATGGGGTTTTTTTCTTCAGGAAGCTGCACACATTCTATGTAAAGTTTAAAAAACACCTAAAACTATGAGTGTAAGTTTTTACTGCAAAACTACTCAGTTTTTCAAATTCTTGCACAGTTCTCAAGAAGTGTGTAGTTTATGCCATGCTGGGAACCTTTCATGTGCTGTTTTTTTTCCTGCATAAGTTTCTCAAGGGGTCAGGAACTTAAATTCAACCCTAGTGAGGAAACAAACATGGACACTAGCTAACATTACACTAATCCTCAAAAAAGGGAGAGACCCTCTTGAGGTTAAAAATTATCAACCAACATCTTTATTAAATATGGATTACAAAATTTTTGCATCCATGTTAGTGGACAGATTGAAAAGAATCTTACAGGAATACGTACATAGTGATCAAACCGTTTTTTACCTGCCTGGTACATGAAAGATAATATTAGAATAATCCTCAACATTATTGAAAATTATGAGATATCTACTAAGAAGAAATTAGCATTGTTGTTCTTAGATGCTGAAAAAGCATTTGATAACGTAATTGGATCTTTATGAAGCAAGTAATAAAATGAATTTGGGAATAGATTTTTGTAAATGGATTGATGCAATATATAAGAATCAATCCACAAATATAATAATCAATGGTGAAAAATCTGACAAAATACGAATAAATAAAGGTACCTGCCAAGGTTGTCCTCTTTCATCCCTGTTGTTTATTATGATACTGGAGATCCTAAAAAAGAAAATAAGGAGAGATCCTGAAATAAAAGGACTTCAAATTCAGGATCAAGAATACAAATTGAGATGTTTTGCAGATGATCTGGTCATAATATTAGAAGAACCAAAGAAATCTGTAAGGAGACTTCGTGGAACTTTAGAATATTTTGGAGAATTGGCAGGAGTTAAAATAAATAGAGATAAATCAGTGATAATTACAAAAAATATGAATAAAGACGAAGAAACTGAACTGCACAAAGAATCGAATTTTCAGACAAAGAAGAAAACCAGATATTTAGGAATAATAATTTCTGATAAACACACAGACTTATATGAAAATAATTATAAGCCTGCTTGGAACAGAATTAAGGAGGATCTTCAAAAATGCTCCAAATTAAATTTATCACTGTTAGGTAGAATAGCTACAGTTAAAACAAACATCTTTTTCAAAATCTACCCATAATAACAAGAGGAGATATATTCCAATTATGGTATAAAGATTTTAAAAAATTATTTGGAAAGGTAAAACATCGAGGATTAAATGGAGTACCCTTTTAGATATAAAAGAGAGAGGAGGATTAGGACTGCCCAGTATGAAGATTTATCATCATGCCTGTGCTCTACAATGGGTATTAGCTTGGATAAGCCTAGAAAATAATAGAATACTTAATCTTGAAGATTCCAATCTTTAGTTTGGGTGGCATAGACATATCTGCTATGACGGTGGATAAAGTGTTTAATAAACATTATATAAGAAAACCCCTATAGAAAATCTAGAAAATTTACAAAAGAAAACTATATTTTAAAATTCTACTATGGACATCCTCCCAGGATGCCTTCCATAGATATAAATATAAATCTAAGAAACACTGGTTACTTTATGACAATATAGTGATTAAAAATGCAATACGTGATAAGATGAAACCTTTGGAAGACTTACAAAGAGATGATTATGAATGTCAATGGCTACAATATTGGCAAATTAGAGAAAGATATAAAATTGATTTAAAAGAAGGTATAGAAATGACCCCTAGTGATTTTGATAAAAAATCTTGCAAGCAAAAGAGTATCAAGAATATATAAATTACTAATTAATATCGAGTTGGAACAAGAAACTATTAAAAATAATATGATTAAATGGGCCCAAAATATGGGGCATAGTATTTTGTTAGAAGATTGGGATACATCCTTTCCAAAGTCCCCAGAAACTTACTTGCTGAATATTTTACAAGGGATTGATATTAATGTTTTGAAGAAATACTGGAGGATCCTTTTGTACATGGTAACATCAGCTCGAATGGAATATGCTAAAATGTGGAAAAATGAAGGGACTCCCAAGACAGAGCAATGGTTAGACATCTTATTAGAAATAAAAATGGCAAATATTTTGATGCAAAGATTAAAAGAGTGGACAGATGATAACATTAATAACGAATGGGAGCCCCTCCACAATTACATCAAAAAATATAAAATTAATAGCTAATACCTAGTGGTTACCATAATTTATTTTATTTTTATTTTTTTTATAATCATTTTATTCAAATTCAGATATAAAACAAACAATTATAACTGTCAACTTATTTGAAATATTTCTGATCTTCCACACTGATCTAGATTTCATTATCAATATTTCTTAACATGCTTAAAATATTGTACTACATTTTAGTGCTATTATTACCTGTTGATTCTTGCATTTCCATCTCCATATTCCCGCTTCATGATATATATCCTGTAGCCCCCTCATAATTTATCTTAAATCATGAATCACAGATTTCCATCTGATGGTACCCAGCAATTACCCGTTACAATTTGCCATTCTTTTTGTATCTCTTCGTCTGATTTCCCTTTTAATCTCTGAGAGACCATATCATCAGCATTTTTGTTTTCAATCAGTGTACCCCCACCATTGTTCTAATGTGGGTATTTGCTGAGTCTTCCACATCTTTGCATATTCAATACGAGCTGTTGTTATCACGTACAGTAATATTCTCCAGTACTTCTTTATACCAGTACCTTCTAATACATCAGTCATATTTAACAAATACAATTCTGGTAACTTAGCAAACTGTACTTTCATTAATGCACATATTTTGTTATGTATTTCAGTCCAATATTTCTTAGCTTTAGGACATGTCCACCACATCTGATATATCGTACCGACCTCATTCTGACATTTCCAACATTGTCCAGTACCTGTATTATAAATCTTTTTTTAATTTATCTGGTGTCATATACCATCTATGAAATAGCTTGTAATAGTTCTCTTTCAAATTCTGTGCTACTGTAAATTTCTGTGTTTTTTTCCAGCTCTGCTCCCAAGACTCTAATTGTATTGAATGTCCGATATTTTGTGCCCATGAAATCATTGTTGCCTTTACTGTTTCTTCTTGCCTCTCCTGATGTAGTATTTCTTGATGCATTTGAGCAAGTAAATGAGGCGGATTTTCAAACAGCCATTTAATTACTCCAGTTTTCTCTTTTAGTTCAATTCCGTATGTTTTTATATCCATCTGAAACCTTTCTGCTAACTGTCTGTAAGGGAACCAACTTAATGTTATTCCCTCTTGTTCTAGTTTTTCTCTTGTTTTAATCTTAAAGTTGTTGGACTTCGATCTCTCAATTATATGATCATATCGCAACCATTTATTTGTGTCCGTCCATCTGCCAAAAAAAGCCTCTTGCGGTGAGACCCAGGTGGGGAGCTGCCGTATGTTTTTAGTTTTATAATCCTCCCAAATTTTCAGAAGTGATTTTCTGATAAAGTGATGTGTGAAGTCTTTATCTATTTTTGCTTTATCATAAAACATATAGGCATGCCACCCCAGCCTCAGGTCTGCTCCCTCCAGTGCCAACATTCTCGTGTCATGTAGGTCTACCCAGTCTTTTATCCACGTAAAAGCCGTGGCCTTATAGTATATTTGAAAGTCTGGTAGTCCCATTCCTCCTCTACTTTTTAAGTCTGTCATAGTATTCCATTTTATCCTAGGTTTTTTCCCTTGCCATATAAACTTAGTTAGTTCTCTCTTCCATTGTATGAAAGGTTTCATGTTCGTTATTATGGGAAGATTTTGGAACAAAAAGTTCATTTTTGGCAAAACATTCATCTTTATTGCAGCTATCCTCCCCATCATTGACAAACGCATGGAGGTCCAACTTTCCAAGTCTTTTGTTATTTCTTTCCATTTTTTTTTCATAATTATTTTGAAATAACTCATTGTTTCTTTTGGCTATCCAAATACCTAGATATTTTACCTTTTGTCCTCTATTGAATCCTGTTTTTTGTACTAATTCCATCTCTTCTCTTTCAGTCATATTTTTGGTTAAGAAGACTGTTTTTTCCTTATTAACTTTAAAACCAGAGAATTCTCCATATTCTTGAACTGTAGTAATCAATTTTTCAGTACATTTCCCTGGGTCATCCAGTAAGAAGACCAAATTGTCAGCGAAACCTTTTAACTTGTAATGATATTTCTTAATTTGGACTCCTCTTATTTCTTTATCTTCACTTATAGCATTGTTAAGTATTTCCATTGTCATGATAAACAGCAGAGGAGACAGGGGACACCCCTGTCTCGCACCTCTGTGCAGTTCTATCATTTGTGTTCTTTCACCGTTTATGACCAGTCGAGCTTGTTGTTGGCTGCAAATTGCTCCAATCCAAGCAACAAATTTTTCTCCTGCCTGCATCTGTTTAACCGCCATCTTCATGAATGGCCAGCTGATCATGTCAAAAGCTTTCTCCGCAACTACAAATATCATGGCCATTTTCCGTTTATTATGCTTTTCATAGTATTCGATTACATTTAAGACCGTTTTAATGTTATTTCTCAAAGATCTTTTTGGTAGAAAGCCATTCTGGTCCTCATCAATTACCTCTAACAGTACTTTTTTGAGCCTCGCTGCTAGAATTGAAGCAAAGATCTTGCAGTCTGTATTCAAAAGTGATATTGGTCTATAATTCTTTACATCGCTCAAATCTCTTCCTTCTTTCGGGATCAGCACAACGTTAGTTTCTTTCCAAGTATCTGGTATTCCTTCCTTTATTGTTTCATTTATAGTGCTTTGCAAAGGTATTGAAATCTCATGTTCGTTACCGTAATTTATGAGGTAGAAAATGGGTCTTTAAATAAAGAGGGTAACACTTAAATAAAACTGATAAAAATATATATAAGTGATATTAAGTAATGTGTCAGATAATGTTTGACACAAAAATATATATTCGCATGTATGTATCAGGAGCAAAAATGGAAATAGGAGATATCTTTGGTTTAGAAGTACGATTATACTATATATGTAAATAATAAATTATCCTAGTTAGGGACAGAGAAAGAATAAGAAGATACTTTAGATTTTATTATCGCTTTTTTGAACAATATTATGTTTATTGATATGTATTTTATCTGATATAACTTTAATTAAAGAAGTTTAAAAAAAGAAGAAAATGGGGATAAATCCTGGTCCAAAAATATAAAATTTACAAGGTGTTTGGTCCTTAAAGAAAACTATTATAAAATGTTATTTAGATGGTTTTTAACACCATCTAAATGAGCTAAAATATATAAGACAATATCAGACAAATGTTGGAAATGCCAGGAGAAAAAAGAGTACCCTCTATCATTTGTGGTGGAACTGTAAGAAAGCAAGAGAATTTTGGAGAGAAATACACAGTTCTATCATTAAAATATTTGATATTAATTTCCCTATGTCCCCAGAATTGTACTTATTGAATATATTGAAAAAAAATAGATATAACTGTACAAAAGAAATATAGTAGAGTTGTATTATATATGACAACTGCAGCAAGAATATTATTCGCATGGGAAGGGAAAGAGAGAGAGAATCCCATGATGGAAGGTTGGATACTAAAACTTCTTGATATGTATCAAATAGATGTTAACCTGTATGATCAATAATCAAAACATGGAATTGGTTAACCAGGAACGGGAATGTGTGAAGAATTTATGGAAGGAGAAATGGGGGAAGTTGCTATTAATAGATATATAGACTTAATTTCTTGTTGTTTCATGGGAGTAGGTGATAAGCTAAACCAATCGGTCTGATTATGAAAAGTTAAAAAGTTGCATATCATTTGTAAAGTACTCAATGAATGTACGGTGAATAATATAGCTTGTATTACATTAAAAGATAAAAATGCCCTTTTAATTCATCTTTGGTAATATCCCAAAATATTAATTAAGAATAGCTTTAGTGACTGTCCTGTGTTCTAGCCAAGAAGCAGACAGTATAACATGTGCATATAAGGATTTATCTATTTCTTATCTATTTATCTTGTTAAGTGTGATGGTGGATTTACATATACACTGATTTGTTTTGTATTTTTTTCCCTATCTTTTTTACTTTTTGGCTTTTTTTTTCTATTTTTTGTTTTCTGTTTTTATTGTTATTTATCTGTGTATATGTATCACTAGGGATGGAATTGACTGATGTTGTGTTTGGTATATGGAGGCACTTTTGAACAATAAAGATAAGTTTAAAAAAAAACACCTAAACCTCTTCCGGTCGCATGGAGGGCGCAAGTGGCAGCTTGGAATGAAGCTGCGCAATGGCATGGCTCCGAGCAGCCACCTGCTGGATTCCAGCCGCCTCTTTTACCATTGTAGAGGCGGTTAAACACCCCTCTGGTACAAGGGGTGCGGAACGGGTCCGAAGAAGACCCCACAACCGGCGTTTGGCTCTGCCCGGCTGGGGGAGCGGAAAGCGCCAGGGGGTCGAAGGACCATGACGGAGCCAGCGGGATTGCCGCTTGAGCGGCACAAGCGCCGCCGTCGACTTTTAAAATAAGAAATCAAGTAACAACTAAGAATCTAACAAGAAATCATGTAACCTGTTCTGGTCCCTATTCCGGTAATATCGCAGCAGTTCTGGTAGGCAACAGAGCACAGGAGCGAAGGAATGGAGGGGACCCAGAAGCAAAGTGAGTTCGTTATGGCTGAAAGTTCCTCTTAAAGGGGTGGTGTGAATTTAAAGAAAAAGCTAGTTGGATTTTCTACTTTCTCACGGGGATTGAATTTAATACTTTTTAATGAATAAAGATTTTTGGATTTATAATTGGCACTTATACTATTAGATGTCAAATGACTGAACATATGGACTGATGGATTATATAACAGTTATAATCTCCATTTTGACATTGAACTCTTTATACTATATTACTTTAATATTTTGGTGGAGCTGGGAAGATCGGGTATTTGGCTTATTGACTACGGATTTTGGAATTTTGAGGAATATTTCGGTAGCAAAAGTTATGGAGTTGCAGGTTTCCTTTTTTTTTACTCTTGTGGTGAAATTCTTGTTTCCTTACTTCTTTGGATTGTTGAGACTGCTGAGACTGTGCTGCAAGGTCATCTGAGCTAAACATCCTCATTCCCACAGATGGAGCAACTTGGAATTTAAGCGACTATGAGAGTACAGTGAATCTTCAGAAATGAACTCCGGGCAGCTCCAAGAGGGGAGGGGGGAAGAGAAGGTGGATAAAGGCACAGGGCTCTCAATTTGACAAGGGAAATGTACTTCAGCAATGTCAATTAAGCTTACTATTAGATTGACATATTGTCATTAATATAATCCATGTGATGTCAAGGGTTGGAGGGGACTATGAGACTGGGGCGCGTGTGATGGAAGTGATTTGACTGGAAGACCCCCACTCGCCATGGACTGAGCACTTGGATCTTAAGCGACGATGAGAATACAGACAATCTTCAGATAGATTCTGGGCAGCAAAGTCCAGGATGGGAGGGGGGTGGAAGGAATAAGCATAGGTGAATGTCAGTAGTCTTAAGAGTGTTATATGGAGACTGTGAGATTGCGATGGAAGATAGTTAAGTAAATACCCTCACTCTTTTGGACAGAGCAGCTCGGAATTAAAGCGACTTGGGGAATACAGGAAACTTTCAGAAATGGATCCCGGGCAGCAAAGTCCAAGAGGGGAGGGGGGAATAGGAAGCGGATATAGTCACAGGACTCTGATTTGACAACTGAATAAATATTGGGATACTGTTTGGGGGGGGTGAGCCTGTGAGGGAGATTATTCAGGTAAAATACCCTCACTCTCGGGGATGGAGCAGCTGGGAATATAAGCGACTAAAAGAATACAGAGAATTTTCAAATGAATTTCCAGGCTGCAAAGCCCCTAATGAGAGAGGGGAACGGGTTGTGAATGAAAACACAGGGCTCTGAACTATATAAATTGATCCTTACTTTGGCATTGTCAATTAAGCTTGCAATTGATGATATATCGATATATTTTTATGAATATGAACATTGAGATATTGTTGAAGGGATGAAGGGGATTGAATAGGACTAAAATAGAAGAGGGAAACAAGACATTCTAATATAATGGAATTTAAGGATAAGAAGATGAGGGATTGTTGCAGTAATAATAGCTCAGACTGCCAGATATACAGTGACAGATATATTTAAAAACTATAAGATTTTGGGGCACAAGTAATGGAGAGTTAAAAAATAAATGAGGAGATAGTAGAAGTTTAAAGAGAAAAGATAAACGAGAATATTTTGAAACAAGACGATTTGAGTAAAAGCAGAAGGGAGTGATGGCTGGGAACTGACTAGCTAGAACGACTTTATTATGATTGTGTAGGAGAGGGAAATGTCTGTTTGAACAGTTGAGAAAATCATTGTACTGTGATGCATTAATGTAATATGTGGAGTAAACTGCGGGAAAAGTTGACCAGAACAGTGTGGAAGATCAGAAATAATTCATGTAATAAGTACAAGTTAAAGAATTCTTTTTTTATTCGTGAAATTTAATAAAATTATATATATACATATATTAAAAAAACCTAAAAAAAAGAAAGAAAAGAAAATGCCAATAAGCCCAGCAAATGGCTGTCTTATAGACTGAAGAAAGAGAGAAATGATTAATCTCTGAGATCAAAGATAAGAAAACTATTCACCATCATCAAAATAAAATCAAGGAAGTATTCACCCAATACTATAGAAAAAGTGTGTAAGGAAACACCAGTGAACAACAACCATATTATTAATTATTTGGAGAGACTAAATATATAAAAACTGACTGAACAACAAAAGAATGATTTAAATTGTCCAATTACCAAAGTAGAGATATTCAACACTATTAAGAAACTGAAAAAAGGGAAAGCTCCGTGTCCAGATGGTTTCTCCCCCATCTTCTATAAAATCTTTCACAAACAATTGGCTATACCATTACAAAAACTAATTAGTGAAATAACACTTAAGAAGTCACCTCAATCATGGAGCCAAGCAAATATACCACTAATCCCAAAGGAAGGCAGAGACGTACTTGAACTGAAAAACTACAGACCTATTTCACTCTTAAACGTAGACTAAAAATATTCACCTCTATTTTGGCAGAAAGATTTTAAAAAGTATTACAGTCTTGGATCCACAAAGACCAAAACGGCTTCCTCCACAAAAGACACATGAAAAATAATATTCATACATTACTGAACATCACTGAACGTTTTCACATTCAGAATGAGAAAAAATTAGCAATGATCTTTCTAGATTCAGAGAAAGCCTTCGATAATGTAAATTGGTTATTCATGTTCAAGGCTTTCAAGAAGATAGACTTGGGAAAGCAATTCGTAAGATGGATCCAAGCAATTTACACAGATCAGGAGACACAAATATTAGTCAATGGGGAAAAAAATGAAAACCATAACAATAAATAAAGGAACTAGACAAGGATGTCCCTTTTTCCCATTGTTATTCTTAATTGTAATTGAAATACTAAACATAAAAATTCGGACAGATCAGCTTATTTCTGGTGTTAAGATTAAATCGAAGATTTACAAATTGCTAGCCTTTGTCAATGGCACTATCATTCTATTAGAAAACCCAGCATCAAGTATATCCAGATTACTAGTGACATTGAGAGAATTTGGAGAAGTATCAGGTTTTAAAATCAATAAAGATGAAACACAACTGACGACGAAAAACTGACCAAGGTCTGAAGAAGTGGAGATCGGATCAATCACAAACTTTACTCTCTCAAAAAAAGTCAGATATTTAGGTATCCAAATCACAAAGAATAACACTGATCTCTTTGATAAAAACCATAAAATCACTTGGTGAGAGGTAACAAAAAAAACTACAAAGATGGACGAAACTCGATCTCTCACTGCTGGGCAGAATAGCAACCATAAAGATGAATATCCTGCCTAAACTGAATGTCCTGTTCCAAAATCGACCAATTATCACAAACTACAAACCACGTTGGAAATGGGATAAAGATCTGAGAAAATTCATATGGAAAGAGAGGAAACCTAAAATACGATTCCAAATTCTACAAGATGCCAAAGAAAGAGGAGGGATGTCTTTTCCTGATTTGAAACTGTATTACCACATGAACTGCTAACCAAATGGAATACTTTAAAAAATTAGGTAGAAGAATCTGACCTCCCTTTCGACTGGCATGCATATATCATGTATGACAAAGCTAGAATTAGCAAGGACTTCTGAATCACTTTATTAGAAAATCTTTATTAAGAATTTGGACAAAATATAAGCCATTACTTTATCTCAAAATCCCATTATGGACATTTGTCCTTGAAGCTTTTTATTGGTGAGAAATGCCAAGATGGAAGAGGTAGATAACATATCGAGATCTTCTAAAAATAAAAGAAGAATCAGCAGAACTCAAATCAAGAGAGAAATTATCTGAAGAAGGTCATACAACACACTGGCTTCTTCACAGACAACTACTAGAGAAATATAAAATAGACAAGAAACTCTATGGTATAGAATACAAGCCTACAGAATTTGATAAAATATTACCAGATGATTTTGATAATGAAACTGGGAAGATCTATAAATTATTACTAAAATTTGATCAAGAAAAAGAAGTGGTAAAAGACAATATGCTTAAATGGGCACAAGAGTTAGGAACCTTGATTGAATTAGACCAATGGGAGAACTCCTGGGACAACACACTGAACATCATAAAACCTTGCAGATTAAGAGAAAATTACTACAAGCTATTATACAGATGGCACCTATCTCCGCTTCAGATAGCAAAGATGGCAAATAATAAAAACTCCACATGTTGGAAATGTGAAGACATAGGAGTACTATTCTATTCATGGTGGAGATGCCCTACAATCAAAAGATTTTGGAAACAAGTCCATATTAAGATAACAGAGGCCGCAAGAATCCAATTCCCATTCTGTCCAAAGATTTATCTCTTGAATATGATAGATAGTTCTCCACAACTACAACGATTAAAGCAAACACAAAAACGGGTGTTGCTATATATGATAACCATGGCCAGAATAACCCTGACATAGAGGTGGAAAAACTCAGTGGCTCCGTTGATCAAAGACTGGCTGTTGAAGCTTTAGAAGTCACAGAATTGGATAAATTAACAGAAATACTATCTCATAATCCATATTTATTGGAAGAGAGTGATAATTGTATGGACACCAATCAATAATTTATAGACTGTATAATTTGAAATTGTTTACTGCTATTCACTCTCTTTTACTAGCTTAAATTTTTATTCATTTCTGCAACGATGGAAAATGTCTATATTTCCATTGTTTATTTTGAGATTAAGTGTAAGACATATTCTTTTTTAGCTTTATTTTTTAAAATTGATATTAAAAATAATAAAAATAATAAATTTTGGAAGAAAATGAAAATAAAATAGAACTGAATATAATATTTCCTGTCATCTTAATTCAGCTTATGCTAGATGAATAAAAGTACTGAGAGATGTGATAATTCTGTTCTCATCCAGAAGATGGGGAGACCAAGTTCTAAACATCATAAGTCACCATGGAAAATTCAAGATACTCAGCTTATTCCATTGAAGGAGATCCCAGCCAGAATTCTCAGGAAGAAGAAAATGTATAATCCTTTGGTGAACATGCTTAGAAGAAAGAATACTCTCTTTACCTGGGTTAGGCTTGAGGATATGATTTTTAATTATAGAAATGAAAGATTTCATTTGATTTCTATTAAAAAGATGAATTATTTTATAGGAGTTTACAAGAGTTTACAAGAATGAATTTCAACAAGAGAAGGTGCAGGGAGAAAGAATTGAGCCACATGAATCAAGAGATTAAAGATAAGACTAAAGAGTCTGATCAACAAGAAGCTACACTGACATCATTAAACTGATCGTATTGACTAGATAAGAGGATGATGAAGATGGATTATTGAATAAAGATACAAATATTAATTCTGTTTGGGACACAAGTAAAGCATATATGAGAGGACATTTTATCCAAGTAACTAGAGAACTTAGAAAAAAACAAATGGAAAAAACACAGAAAATTCTTTTTTAAAACTCTTTATTATTTTAATTGTTACCAGAAACCATCTGAATTTTTAAAAAAATGATACAAAATTCTAAATGAGATAAAAAACAAAGATGATGAGTTAAAGAAATCTCTGAAAAATGAAGATATTAAAAAAAAGATTATTAAGAAATCAGTTGTCAATGTTGATGATGGAAGAGATGGAAAAGAAGCCGAACTTCCTGAAACAGAAAAATTTTGAACATGAGAATAAACCAGGCAATGGCTTGCCTATAGATTAAGAAAAGAAAGAGAGAAAAGAATAGTTTTGAAATTAAAAGAAGGTGATAATTTACTGAAGATAAGAATTGACAGAGGATGTTTTATGATTATTTTTCAAAATTATATTCAAAAATACAAGTGACACCAAAATTGAAGACGATTTGAAGAGACAAAACCTATCTAGGTTGATAGAAGTAGTAAAGGAACAGATTAATGGAAAGTTACTACTTTGGAGATTGAATAAGTCATTCAAAAATGCAATCAGAGAAGACTCCCCGATCAGATAGATTGGGAACCCCGTATTATAAAACACTATTATAACTTATTATAATATTATAACTTCTAAAACACTAAAGAAGAATTATTGCTTCCATTGCAAACTGTAATGAATGATGTTCTAGAATCCGGATTAATTCCAGATTTTTGGAAAGAAGCCAACATTTCAATGATACCAAAGGAAGGACTAGACTTAAGTATGCTGAAGAACTTTAGATCAATCTCACTGCTGAACAATGATTTATAAGATTTTTGTTTGGTTCTACCTGAAAGAATTAAGAAATTACTGAATAAATATATAAATGAAGACCAAAGCAGATTTCTATCTGGACAACAGATGAAAGATAATATGAGAACAGTATGGGATGTGATTGAATATTTTGAAACTCATAATGAAAAACAAGGAGCATTAATCTTTTTGGATGCAGAAAAGGCATTTGATAATTTGAATTGGCACTTACTTTTCCTTGACAATTTTAGTCCTAATGTTTTAGCTTGGATTAAATCTATATATTCAAATCAGCTAGCAAGAAAAATAGTTAATAGAGATAGGACTAAGTCTTTTGCAATTCAGAAAGAAATAAGACAAGGATGTCATCTGCCTCCACCTTTGTTTGTTTTGTTTGTTCTTAGCAATGGAAGTTTTGAATTCTGCAATTAGACAAGATATTGAAATAACTGGAGTTAAAACTAGAAAATCAGAATTTAAACTAAAAACCTTTACTGATGATTTGGTGATTATGCTGCAAAATCCATTGCATTCGATATTGAAATTACAACAAAAATAAATAAATAAAAGAATTTGGAAATCTAGCTCGTTTGAAGATAATCAAAGAAAAGACCATAGTTTATACATGATAAAAACAAATTACAGTTGAAAAGAGAGTTAAATATTTAGGTATTAATTTAACTGGAAACACAAATCAATTGTATGAAGACTATATGAATACTTGGAGAGAGATTAAGAATGACTTGGAAAAGTGGCAAAAAAATTAACTGGGAAGAATTTCTTTATTGAATTCTTTATTGGGAAGAATTTCAGCAATAAAGATGAACATCCTTCCGAAAATGATATTTCTTTTCCAAGTGATTCCAACACTGACTAAAGAAACAGCATCCAAAATATGACAAAAAGATTTATTGAAATTTGTCTGGGGAGGCAAAAAACCTAGAGTAAGATTTAAAGTCCTACAAGATTCAAAAGAAAGAGGAGATCCTGGATTGCTAAATTTAAAAATTTACTTTGCAGCTTCATTTTTGACTTTGATTTAAAAATGAATGACATTAAAAGATAACAAGCTTTTGAATTTAGAAGGTCATGATTTAAGATGTGGATGGTATGCCTATTTATGGCACGACAAAGTAAATGTCAATGTGGTCTTTAATAATCATTGTATTAGATGTGCCTATTAAAACTCTGGAATAAACATAAATAGAGACTATGTCTAAGAACACCTCTTTGGATCTCTCCACAAAAAGTCTTTTATAGAACAGAAATGAGATTTGATCAACGTTGGTTAACTTATGACATTCTTTTAAAGAAAAGGGATCAGAACTACGAAATGAAATCAATACAGCAACTACAAGATGAAGGTTGTAATACACGATGACATTCACACAGACAATTTTATTCAAGATTTTTGAAATATAAAAAGAACAAGAGTTTTGAAATGAGTAAATCAGATGTTGAATTACTACTGTGTACTAATGACGATCATCTGACTACCAAGCTATATAAATTTCTACTGAAAATGAATATGGAAAATGTACAAGTCAAGGAAAATATGATCAACTGGGTAAAGAACTTTGGATACACTCTACCTGTAAACCAATGGGAAAGACTATGGACAAAAGAAATTAGAAATATAATTTGCTATGGTCTTCAAGAAAATTATTACAAAATAATTCTACTCTGGTATCTTACACCAGAGAGACTTTCAAAGACATATAAAGATATGAAGAAAAGCTGTGGGAAATGCCAAGTTCATTCAGTATGACTGGGAGAGGAAGGCAAGATGGCAACAGACTACTACTGAAATAAACTCCCAATTGTAATCTGGCCTTATCCCCTCTATATACCTTAAAACGCCACCCAGAGAAGAAGAATCCGAAGCAGTCTCAACAATAGTAATATTGGAACCCAGGAATCCTTCAAAGCAGACAAACAGATGAGGATTGACTCACTTTTTCCCTCAGCAGAGATAATACAATCCAACCTCAGCTCCCTTTTCACTCCCTAAGATGCCACAGAAGTCTGAATTAGGTAAAACAGACTCCTCAATTTTTCAAAGTTTAAATTTAAGCTACCCTCTGGAACAGGGAGATAACAGAGATAATAGGAAAAAATCTCCCAGGACTTGCTGGCAGTATCTCCCATAATAATATTGCTCAACCCTTCCATGAGGTCTTTCTTCTGTGTGCAGAAACTTTGATTCTAATATTGCAGAGACCAAATGATATTGCAATCAAGGTGGACCAATTCCAATAAGCCTTTGACATGCAAATTCCTCATGGCAAACAGGGGATTAAAATGGCAGCACAAGTTGGTCGCACTGATGAAGCTTATTCAATGTCATCAGGGCACCCAGAGGTAGCCAAACACTGCCATGTGCTGCAGGAAAAGCAACTCCTCCTAGAAATACATCATAATGCCCATATTTGGAACAGCAGCAAGTCAATTGTGACATTCCTTTCCCAGCTTTTAAACTCTCACAGCAGAAAAATTGACTTAAAAGACTTTCACTATTTACCAAGCCCAAGAGCAATCAAGTGCATATTTTTGACCTTGAATCAGGCATCTGTTCCTCACAGACTGGCATAAAAGAGTAAATTCCTATGGCAAATGTACTATATCAAAACTATCAGAGTCTTTAAAGATGAATCAGTCCATGATCTCATCACAGTGAAGGTGATAAACAGACATAACCCTGCAGATAAAAGCTGTGAGAACTTAGGCAGTAAATCTGACAGCTGTGGCAAAGATGGAGAGTCTAAGTGTACACCAAGGGTGTAAGTTCAAGCTATAAACCAAGGAATTCTTAAACTGAGAGCAATACTCACACATATCTGGACACACACTTCTAATGCCCAGCAAAAATCCAACAGTAACCCAGCCTCACTGAAACTACTCCCTTTCCCATAGACTGGCAGAAAGCTGTCAGTACATCACTCTGATTTCACTGATAATGACAGTGACAGTCGAAGGCCTTCATCTGAACCATTTGCAGGCCTTCATCTGAACCAAAGAGTCTTCAGGCTAAACCTTCACAATGACTGTCTACTTCTACTCAAAGAAGCTATGAAATCTCAAGCAGTTAACACCTCCTCCTAAAATGCTTTGCACTGTACCATCATCTACAATTAAATTCCAGGAGACTCAAACTATCCTAATTAAATCTTGCCTACAGAAAAGACAGCCCTCACCATCTCCTAGCTCACTGGATAAGCCTAAGGATGCTCTCTTAGATGGGATTCCTGTTTGCTAGTGATTTACACTTTCCTGCCCATGCCACACTGGTTCTTTCAGCCTCCCTACCAGAACAGACAAAGCAGAAAGAGTGGGAATGTGATGTTCCATACCACCATCCACAGAGGAAGACACAGCTACAGCTATCCCATCCATTGGCTAATGTGAGCCAACTGCCACCAGGGGAATAACCCACCTAGCCTTTAGTTTGCAGTGCAATTACTTGACAATCAAGTGACAGCACAAGGTTACCCTTGTGACATGGAACATTGTTGGATAGTTTGCATCTATCAGACCCGTTTCACTGACTCATTTAACATTACATTTTACTGATTCAAGAATCATGGACCAAAAAGGAACTGCTACTAAATGGCTTTCACTCATTTTCAGTTGCAGAAGAGCCAGGGAAGAAGCAAGGAAGAGCAAGGGGAGGCCTGGTAGGTCTGGTTTCCACCAGTCTATGTGCTACAACAAAGTCTCTTCCCACATTTAAAACATATATCATGGCAGTGCTGATCCATTTCAGCCACTGCACTCTGCTGATAATAAATGTCTACATGCCTCCAATGAAGAAGAAATCCCAAATCAGAACTCTGTGGGCTGAACTGGAATCATACACCGCTAATTTCGTACTGCAGAATCCAAATGCATTTGTAATCCTGGGAGGTGATTTGAATGCTAGATTGGGCCCCAATGATCATACCCTATACACCCAGCACAAATGCCCTCCTCGCAACCTCAAGAATGATGGAGCTCACCTCACCTGTTGTTCAAAAAAGAAGAAATCAAATTTTGCAGGCCTTCATCTGAACCAAAGAATCTTCAGGTTAAACCTTCATATCCTAAATGGTGCTCTGAAAAGTGACTGTCCCAGCTGAATTCAGTTATCTATCTAGGTCCAGAATGAGTGCTAGTGACTATGCAATCATTTCTGGAGACCTTCTCCCCTATGCTAAGGACCCAGAAGTTAGGCATAGGATTGAAAGTGATCGAGATAGGAAAGGCACAATTGAAAACTGTGCCAATAAGGAGGAAAAATGGCAGGTGTATAAAGAAACCGGAATGGTTGACTAAAGAACTCTCAGCTGAGCTAAGTGTTAAAAGAAACATGTACAGGAAATGGAAAAATGGTGAAACCACCAAAGAGGAATTCAAGCAAATAGCCAGGATATGTAGGGAGAAGGTCAGAAAAGCTGAAGCACAGAATGAACTCAGGTTTACCAGAGAGATTAAAAACAATAAAAAGGGCTTTTTTAGATATGTTGCAGCAAAAGCAAAAACAAGGAAATGATAGAGTCCCTGCATGGAGAAAATAGCCAAGTACTAACAGGGGGAAGATAAAAGGCAGAACTGCTCAACAACTTCTTTGCCTCAGTTTTCTCTCAATTGGAAAAAAGTACTCAACCTGGGGGGTCAGAAGCAGGTGGGGAAGTGGCAGAAACTCATCACAGCATAAGTAGAGAAGTAGTACAGGAATACCTATCTACCCTAAATGAATTCAAGTCACCAGGGCCAGATGAACTATATCCAAGGATATTAAAAGAACTGGAAGAAGTAATTTCTGAACCACTCACAATAATCTTTGAGAATTCTTGGGGAACATGAGAAGTCTCAGCAGAATGGAGGAGAGCAAATGTTGTCCCCATCTTCAAAAATGGGAAAAAAGAGGGCCCCAATAATTATTGCCCAATCAGCCTGATGTCAATACCCGAGAAGATTCTAGAGCAGATAATTAAGTAGACAGTTTGTAATTACTTAGAAAGCAATATTGTGGTTACTAAAAGTCAACATGGGGTTCTCAAAAACAAGTCATGCCAGACTAATCTTATCTCTTTTTAAGATACAATTACAAGCTTGATAGATGAAGAGAATGCTGTGGATGAAGCATTTCTTGACTTCAGTAAGGCCTTTGACAAAGTTCCACATGATATTCTTGCAAAGAAGCTAGTAAAATGCGGGCTAGATAGTGCTACTGTCATCTGAATTTGTAATTGGTTGACTGATCGAACCCAAAGGGTGCACACCAATGGCTTCTCTTCATCCTGGAGAAAAGTGACTAGGGGGTTGGCACAGGGTCCTGTCCTGGGCCCAGTGTTATTCAACATCTTCATCAATGACTTGGATGAAGGAATAGAGAGCATGCTGATCAAATTTGCAGATGACACCAAATTGGGAGGGGTTGCTCATATACCAGAGGACAGGATAAAATTTCAAAATGACCTTGACAGATTGGAGAGCTGGACCAAAGCTAACCAAATGAATTTCAACAGAGAGAAATGTAAAGTCCTACAATTAGGCAGAAAAAATGGAATGCACAAATATAAGATGGGGGACATGTGGCTAGATAGCAGTACATGTGAAAGGGATCTAGGAGTTTTGGTAGATCACAAGCTGAACATGAGTCAGCAGTGTGATGCGGCAGCCAAGAAAGCCAGCGTGATCCTTGGTTGCATCAATAGGAGTATGGTGTCTAGATCGAGGGAGGTAATGGTACCACTCTATTCTGCATTGGTTAGGCCTCATTTGGAATACTGTGTCCACTTCTGGGCACCTCAATTCAAGAAGGATGTTGACAAGCTGTAACATGTCCAGAGGAGGGCGACCAAAATGGTGAAGAGTCTGGAAACCATGCCTTATGAGGAACAGCTGGGTATGTTTAGTGTGCAGAAGAGAAGGTTAAGAGGGGACATGGTAGCCATGTTTAAATATTTGAAGGGATGTCATGTTGATGAGGGAGTGGGCTTGTTTTCCCTTGCCTCAGACACTAAGACAAGGAGCAATGGATTCAAGCTGCAGGAAAGGAGTTTCCACCTGAACCTCAGGAAGAACTTCCTGATGATCAGAGCTGTCCGGCAGTGGAATATGCTGCCTTGGAGTGTGGTAGTCTCCTTCTTTGGAGGTTTTTAAGCAAAGGCCGGATGGCCATCTGTTGAGAATGCTTTGATGTGTGTTCCTGCATAACAAGGGGTTGGACTCGATGGCCCCTGGTGTCAGGATCAGATTTATACACAACAAGTAAACATGCAAAAGCAGGATTTATTGAGAGTACAAACAAACTTGCAGACGTTAGAGAACCAGAATGGTGGTTTTTTCCCAGGCTAACATATTATACTAGTCAGGTTCTCACAGAGATAAAGAGGTGTTACTTTCGGATCAGGATGACCCTGTGTTTCTATGGTTACTATGGTTACTATCAGTTTATATTTGGAATGTCCTGAGATACAGGGCAAGGAATGCAATAACAAGGTGCAGCTGCAGCAGCAATTAGCTATAGTCTTCAATGAAGTTACGGTAAAAGTTAGCAAATCCAAGAAACTGTTGAAGCTGCTTTAGAGTTTTAGGTATGGGCCAGTTGATGATGGCCTCAATTTTCACAGGATCCATGTTTAGAGTGTTGTGGAGAATGCAGTAACCCAAATAATCAAAAGTTTGGGTATCAAACTGGCATTTATTTAAGTTTGCCACAAGCCCATGGTCTATAAGACGTTGTAAAACTGTTCTGACTAATTGGATGTGTTTGTCCAGAGATTCAGCATAGATTAAAATGTCATCCAAATAAATAACCACCCCCTCATATAATAAATCATGCAAAATGGAACTGAGGAACGTTTGAAACACCGAAGAGCCAGATTGTAGTCCGAAAGGCAAAACAGTCCACTGAAAATTGCCTGAGGGAGTGGAAAAGGTGGTTAACCATTTGCTATCCGGGTCCATGCGGATTCTGTGAAAAGCTTCTTTGAGGTCCAACTTGGTGAAGAACCATCCTTGAATCAATTGATCCAGGACTGTCTTAATCAGAGGAATGGGGTATAAATTCGGCAGAATAGCTTGGTTGACCAGGTTATAATTTACAATCAATCTGGGATCTGTATTTGGATTCTTCCTTTTATGGAAAAATACTGGGCTGGCTGTTGGGGCAGAGGAGGGTTTTATAAATCCTCTCTCTAACTTTTTATTTAAAAACTTTTTTAAAGCAGAGAGCTCTTGGCGGCTCTTTGGGTAGATCTTGGGTTTAGGGAGCTTTGCACCATCAATCAACTTCAGCTTACAATCGAACTCCCTGTGGGGGGGCAGCTTGTCAGTTTCCTTCTCATGGAATGCTCCTTGCAGATCTCGGTAGTGTGGAGGAATCTGAAATAGCTCTTCAGGGGTCAACAAAAGTGCTGGGAGCTGGGTGTTTGCTTTGTGTTTCTTAGTCTCTCTTAATTTCCCAGCAGCCCAGTCTATATCTGGATTGTATTTTTGCAACCAATTTATTCCTAGAACCACCCGAAAGTGAACTGATTTCAGGACCAAAAAGCGGATTTTGCCTTTATAACTGCTTACAAGAAAGGGAATGGGAGTAGTGACTCGATTTACTGCTCCTCCTGCCATTGGGCTTCCATCCATTTGAGTTAGTTTAATAGCTTTCTTAAGATCTTGGTATTCAACAGCAAGCTCCTGTGCTAATTCTGGGTGCAATAAACTTCTAGAACAGCCAGTCAATTAGCCCTCTGCAAATTCGTAGTTTGCCATCTTTTCCCACCAAAGTCACTGTTGTGAACAAATGGGGAGATTTACGAGTACTCACATTAGTAGAGCCGACAGTGTACCACTCCCCACAGCCGCTTTCAGAATCTTGATCCGAGGAAGTGGTAGGGCTCTCTTCCTTATTGGGACAAGCTCCTGCGGCTGATTCTTTGATGTTGCTCTTGGTAGTTGGTTTTGGAGTGTCGGTTTTGTGAGGGGAAATCTTGCTTTTCGAAATAGTCCCTTTCAGATCCATGGAGGTCGTGCTTTTGATTTCAGGGCAATCACTGGAGCGGTGACCCTGTTTCCCGCAAGTGAAGCAGCTGCCTTCTCGCAGGCATCTGTTTCTTTCTTCACTGCTGAGGAATGTGGATTTGCGTGGGGTTTTTCTGGGCCCAGTTTCCTGAGCTTGTCTTTGACAGGTCAGTTGCACAGACTGCGATATTCCTTCAACCTCAGTAGCCAGCTTTATCCAGCCTTACAGGGTGTTAGGGTCGCCTTGGGTTAGGTAGCCATGGAGAATAGCTGGGTTCAAGCCGTCCTTGTAAAATTCCTTTAGGACTTCATCTGTCCAGGGGCCTTTAGCAGCTAGTTTTTGGAATTCTTTGGAGTATTCACCAACATCATTCCTCCCTTGTCTCAGTTTCTTGAGTTGGTATCTAGCTTTTTCTTGTAGATGAGGGTCTTCAAAGCGTTCCCGGAGTTGATTCATGAACAGTTGTAAATTTGCCATCTCTGGCGTGTGAGAGTCATAAAGACGCGCTACCCAATCATCCGCCTCCCCCTTCAGGCGTTGACTGATGTAGCTTATCCGAGCTGCATCGTCTTGGAACAAGTGTCCATAATCAAGCATGTAATTTGAAGCCATGGTTAGGAAAAAGGAGAGTTTTTCTCCGCTTCCGTTAAACGAAGCCTTTAATTCATCAATGTTCTTTGGTGCAGCTGGGGGTGGGATTGGCGCTACAGGTTGCCCTGGTGGGGGCGGCTGTCCATCTGCCGGCAACCTGGTTATTGGAAGTCCCGCATCTGGTATCTGCTGGTCCCTGGCAAGGGTTCTGCCTATCCGTGGCCCCATGGCATGCATTTCATGTATGAGGGCTCGGAGTTCCAATATTTCCTCATCTGTTTTCTCCATCTCTTCTTCTTTAGTCAGCAACTCATCCATAAGCACCAATTCACGCTCTGAGGTGTCCCATCTGGCAGCTCTCCTGCGTTGTCGAACTGTAGTCCTCGGCATCTCTCCCCAGGCCCAGGTGTGACCACCGGTGGTGTTCCAGTTGGGAGGGAAAGCCAGACTTTGGATTTAGTGTCAGGAGGCAATTCACTGGCCACAGCACCTTCTATTTTGTCGGTGTCTTTTCCTTCTTCGGAAGGATTCTCCTCCAATTCACTTAATTGATGCATATCTAATGAAGGGATTCTGGTTCACTCTGTCAGGATCAGATTTATACACAATAAGTAAACATGCAAAAGCAGGATTTGTTGAGAGTACAAACAGACTTGCAGACGTTAGTGAACCAGAATGGCGGTTTTTTCCCAGGCTAACACATTATACTAGTCAGGTTCACACAGAGATAAAGAGGTGTTACTTTTGGATCAGGATGACCCTGTGTTTCTATCGTTACTATCAGTTTACATCTGGAATGTCCTGAGACACAGGGAAAGGAATGCAATAATAAGGTGCAGCTGCAGCAGCAATTAGCTATACAATAATATGGCAATGGAGTATTACAAATCCCATGTAACTAGTCTCCCATACATATATGGAGGGTACCCCGACATCTGGGGTCTCTTCCAACTCTATGATTCTATGATTCTATGATTTTTCAATTCACTTACACCTAAGTGACTTCACCCAGGAGATGCACACTGAGGACTGTTACCAACTCTCTTTAATGCCATCAGGAAGTATTTATCAATGCCTTCGATGTCTTCAGCCTGCCCTGATATCAGCTGAGTCCCCTGATGAACTTTTGAAGAATTAAAACACTTTACCCAAGAGCTACACCAGCATCTAAGCCGCAAAAACAGTGCACATCGGAGGCAGCAACAGCACCACTCAGAGCCATGGTTTGACAAGGAATGTTCTAATGCTAAAAAAAAACTCTCATAACTACTTACCAGGCTTATGTATCAAATACTACCCCAGAAGTTGTGCTGGAACGGCTCCAGTAGAAGAAAGAGTATAAAAAATTGTGTGTGTTCAAGAACAAAGAACCTATGAAGAATAACTCAACACAACTGATTCAGCAGTCAAATCTAATAACAGCTTTATTCTGGCATATTGCATCAAGCTCCCAAAGTGATGCAACAGTTACAGTGGACTGCCACATCTGCTCAGGGATCTGGGAGGATCACTTTCAGACACTTCATAAGTATGCTTATATTAAAAGAGGATGTGCTATCCAAAATAAACGGAACCTCTTAATGTGGGTACCATAGAATCATAGAATCACAGCATTGGAAGAGACCATGGGGGCCACCTACTATGCAGGAATACACATCAAAGCACAGATGGCTATCCAGCCTCTGGTTAAAAACTTCCAAAGAAGGAGATTCCACCACTCCAAGACAGCAGATTCCACTGCCAGACAGCTCTGACTGTCAGGAAATTCTTCCTAAGGTTCAAGTGAGATCTCTTTTCCCTACATATCCTAGCTATTTACTGAAATTCCTCTTTGGTGATTTCCCTATTTTTCCATTTCTTGTAGATGTTTCTTTTAACATTTAGCTCAGTTGAGAGTTCCTTAGTCATCCATTCTGGTTACTTTAGATGCCTCCCATTTTTCTTCCTTAATGGAAAAGTTTTAAATTGTGCCTTCAGTATCTCACTTTTAAGAAACTCCTATGCATCATGAACTCTCCTCTCTTTCAGTATTTTTGACTATGGAATTTCAGGCATAAATTCCCTAAGTTTACAGAAATCAGCTTTCTTAAAGTCTAGAATGCATGTCTGGCTACATTCAGCTTGCCCTTTCCACTAAATAAAAAATTCCAATAGAGCATGGTCATTCCCACCAAAGGATCCCACCACTTCTACCTCATTAACAAGGTCATCCCTGTTGGTTAGGATCAGATCTAAAATAGTTGATGGCCTTGTTGCCTCTTCTACTTTCTGGACAATGAAATTGTCTGCAAGGCAAGCGAGGAACCTGTTACTGCCCTGGCTAGCCCGAGCTTGTGGGATATAAAGATATCTTTTTGATATCAATAATTCGGCCTCACATACTCATTCCCCTCCATGTGCTTGGGAGATCCCCCGGACAAGCTCGCAGACAGGCATGGCTGATAACTGCTGTAATATTCCAACACAATACAGGCAGGCCAGAAATAGCCAACTCGCAGCTTCAGGAGACCTCAAGGCAAGTACCTCAATTAGGTATGAACGCAACTTTCAAAAGATCCTCTGCCCCGCACTGGCAGCCTGATGATCAGACTATACAGCACTCAAGCACTCCGTGTTCGCATACTGGCTATCCCATTGACAATTTGGTTGGCTATAACTCAATCATTCAAATTCTGACTTTTCGGAGGCTTTGTCTCCAGCCCCAAATTCACTGTTTTCCCCAAGTACGAACTAGCCTGCCATCACAATTTTCCCTATAAGAACCCCTGACTTTGAGCGCTTCCTTGGATCGCTCTTGGCTTCCATCCTGCCTTGCTGCCGCTTTGTCCAGCGAGCCTTCCCCTCAGCTCCACGTGCTGAGATCCACGCTCCCCAGTTTCTCCGCTTCCAACCGGGCTTCAGGACAGGTGAAGTATTACCCAAACCAATGACTCCTCTAAAAATCCCTCTATTCCACTCCAACCTTTATTTCTTTAGTTATCTGTGTGAGTGTGCTGCATACACTGTTTGATTGTGTTTTTAATAAAGCAATGTTTATTATTTCAACTTCTGCATGCTCCTTGACTCGGCCTGACCCCGTAAACATAGGGTTCAAGATCTCGCTGCGTTACCCTGCCTCTCGTATTGCTAGGCTGTGCTCTTGGCTAATTTCTCCAACTTAGATAATTGAGAGCGCATTTAGGTGTCCCTCTCGGGACCCCAGAAATCAGGGTAACAAACCTGTTGGACCTTGTGGTCTTGGCAGAGTTTGACTTCCAACATATATCAGAATAGTTGAAATCTCCCATTACTACTACATCTCTCCTTTTTGAATGTGCTGCATGAAAACATCATCCAAATCCTCAGTCTGGCTTGGGGGTTCTGCAGTAGATCCCCACAATGACATCCCTATTGTTTCTCACCCCTTTAATTCTTACCCAGATGCTTTCGACCTGGCTCCCTGGATTTCAGTCATGGATCTCTTCACAAGTGTAAACATCCTTGACATATAAAACTCCTCCTTCTCCTCCTTTCTTGTTTGGTCTCTTCTCCAAAATAGGTTATACCCCCAATTACTACATTCCAATCATGAGACTTATCCCAGTAGGTTTCAGTAATACCAATTATATAATATTTATGCTGTTGTATTGAGTTCCAGTTCATCTTACTTATTTCCCATGCTCTCTGCATTAGTGTAGAGACATTTAAGACCATATGCCCTTCCCACAAGCCCTTTAATAAAGTTACTTTTCCTACCACTTTGGGTCTCTAGTATTACTTTCCTGCTCTTTCTATAATATTAGGGCTGTTCTCCTCAGCACTTGCTGAACTCCTGTCCTGAATACTACTGTCTCCCTCTCCGCCAGAACTCAGTTTAAAGCCCTACTGATGAAATATGCAAGACTCTTAGCAAAAACATTCCTGCCAATAGCTGTGAGGTGCACCTCATCCTCTGCCAGAAGACCATCTCTGTGAAAATGTAGACCATGGTCCAAGAAGTCAAATTGTTCCTGGTAGTACCATCTACAGGGCCAGTTGTTCACCTCCACTATTTTTCTCTTTCTTTGTGGGCTATGTCCTTCAACAGGGAAGAGAAATGAAATTACAACCTGTGCACCAAGATCCATCAGCTTCCTACCCATAATCTCATAATCCTTTGTGATGTCCTGAAAACTGTGCCTTACAGTGTCATTGGTTCCCATGTGAACCAAAAGTAAGGGGCAATGGTCAGTGCGCTTGACCAATCTTGTCAGCCTTTCGGTTACATCATGAATTTTGGCCCCAGGGAGACAGCACAGCTCATGATTCATCCTGTAAGGTTTACAGATTGTTGTTTCTGTTCCTCTCAGTAAGGAGTCCTCCACCACAACTCATCTTCTCTGAGGCTTGGCAGAGATTACTTGATATTCAGATTCTTCCAGGGTCACCTGAACATCCTTTTCAGGCTGACACTGTTGCTCTTCTTCCTGTTCCATTTCCTCACTAATAAGGGAGAGGGCTTGGAATTGATTCTGTAGCTCCAAATTCTCTATTTGGTTCCTGGCCCTTCTACTTCTATGTGTAACATTCCTCCATGTGTCTGTCTCCTGTGATTGGGAACTGGCTTCCTCCTCAGCAATGTCCCCCATGCCTTCCTCCTTAGCAATGTTCCCCATGTGTACTATATTCAAAAAGGTCCTCTCCACCCTATCCAAGAAATTCTCATCCTCCCTAATAATCCAAAGATTGGATACACAGGCTTCCAGCTGCTAGACCTTCTCTTCCAACAGGGCCACCAACCTGCACTTGCTACAGGTGTACCCAACCACATCCTCTGGCAAGAAAACAAATGACACAGCTCTTGCAAGTGACCACAGCAGGTGACTGCAGCAGGTCCCTGACTATTCATATTCAACAATTAAGAAAGTCAATTAGAAAAAAAAAACCTGAGCCACCTGTTTGCCAAGCTCTGCTTGCCACGCTCTCAGGTCTGAGGCTGCAGTTACATAGTGGCTGCTAGCTCCTCTCTCAACTCTCAGCATTCCTCAACTCCCACCCCCCTGGGACCTCATGCTCAGGGAGAGCATCTGGACTTTCACATAATAGATACAATCTCCATTCAGCTCACACACAGCCAATCACCCTTAGGCCAACCCCACAAGCTAACCACAATACAATAGAACACTAGCGAGCAACTAAGAATACTAATGAGCAAGCAAGCCCTCATCTAGCTCACACAAACAAGCAAGCAAGCAAGCAGCCAAACGAACCAGTAAGGAAGCAAACTCCCTACCAAGCAAGCAAGCAGACTACTAAACCAGCAAGGAGACTAACTCACAACCAAGCAAGGAAACAGACTCACAACCAACCCAACAAACCTTCAAGCAATGAAGCAACCCCACAAGCAGCCAAACAAACCATTAAACAGAGTGCCTTGACCCCAACAGATCACATTGCCCTTATCTCCCAAGGCTCACTACGGCTGGGGAGGTTTACCCCAACAAGCACAAATTCACCTTAGGGTGTTTCTTCCAGCACACCCACTTAAACACCCTGTTCATCAAGCTCTGATCACCAAGTAACAGTGACAGAGATCAAGAATCTTGTAGCTCAAAGTACAGAAATCATTCCGTAATCATATAATATGGAAGGCCCTATTTAGAATTTGGGAGAGAAACAAAATGTTATTATGTCCTAAATTGCCATCTTGGACTTCACCTATAGAGGCACTTTCCATAATGGGATTACAGAGAGACAGGAAATGGACCATCTATAGAGATATATTTTTAAAAAAATGGAGATTCTATTCAAATGAAAGCAAACAGTTATGGGAAGAAGGAATCCAAGAATTCCTGTACTTACAGATTAACGAAAGATATTAAAAAGATATGACAGCTGGTGAGGTAGAGCTACAAACTGAATTTGAAGACCATCTGTTATAAGGAGATAAGCACCTACTCACCAGGATATGCAGAATGTTGCTTAAGTCTAACTTGGCAGATGAGGCATTCAAAGACTGCATGATAAGTTGGACCAAAGACCTAGGTCACAATATTCTTATGGAATACTGGGAAATAATGTGGAAATGTAATGCTATGTATACAAAATTCTATAACTTGCAAGAAAACTCTTTGAAAGTGATGTACAGGTAGTACCTTTCACTTGACAGAATTGCCAGAACGTACAAAGATACTAAAAATCAATGCTGCAAGTGTGACAAAGAAATAGGCATCTTCTTCCATATGTGGTGGAGATGTGATAGAGTTAAAAAAATCTGGTTTATGATACTGGCCTAATTATGGAAAATTTTGAAGATTGAAATCAATTTAATCCCTAAATTTTTCCTATTGGGTATTCTATTGGGTATTCTCAAGTTTGATAAAAGGATGGATGGTGAGATTGGAAAATTGGCATGGCACATGATTATAGTGGCCAGAATAGTTCTTGCCAGACATTGGAGAATGACTACCATCCCTACCAAGGAAGAACGATTTGGAAAATTAAGGGAGATTGCAGAGAGGGACAAACTAACTTATATGTTAGAAAATGAGGTAAACAGTAAATTTTGTAAGGCCTGGGAATTACTCAAGGCGTTTCTCCAAATTAAAAATGGAGAATGTAAGTGGATTTAATTGTTAGTCTCATTCTAAATTAATAGGATTAATTTCTTAATGAAATAGGGATTAAACAATTAAGGAATTTTTAGTATTTTGTATATTCCACATACTTATACATAACAATATAATGAGATGTACAAAATTCTCAGACATCTATATTCTGGCTGAAGAGAGCTAAAAAGTGTTCTTTTTTAAAAAAAAATGCCTGTTGTAGATGTGGTTCTGAAAAAAGGGAAGGAAATAATTATTACTACTGTTACTCTTACAAATAACATAAATGATTATAAATAGTGGTAGTTATAAGTCTAAGATTAACTTAGTAATCGTTAACTCAACAGGTGTTAATATTGTTAAAGTTGTCATTATTACTGTTGATACTTTTTTATTTATATTTTTCTTTTTTACTCTTTTAACTATGGAAAGGATATCTTTTTTCAATTAAGTAAGGCTGAAACCTCATCATTGGGAGAAGTCTTTTTTCCCTTTTCTTAGTGGATTTGTATGTTTATTGTTGTGTGTTTATGCATTATTATGTATCATTATGTATTACTGTTATTCCTCTTTTTTTTTCCTTGTCAGTAGTAACTTCCATCCTCCAAAACTGGAGGGAACGCATATCTCAGTTCTGCCTATGCAGATGATGCAGCAATACTTTCAGCAACCCCCTTTGGCTTAAAAAGAGACTAAGAGTACTAACACAATACTGCAGAGAGGCTCAGCTAGTACTCAGTTATGAAAAAACCAAAAACCATGGCGCATCAAAGGTTTTCACAGCCAGAATCCATTGGTTCTTGTGGGTTTTTCGGGCTTTGAGACTGTTCTGCTTGTATTTTCTCCTGACATTTTGTCTGCATCTGTGGCTGGCATCTTCAGAGGAATCTTCCTCTGAAGATGCCAGCCACAGACGCAGGCAAAATGTCAGGAGAAAATACAACCAGAACACAGTCTCAAAGCCCAAAAAACCCACAAGAACCAAAAATCATGGCATTTGCTAAAAGGCCAAAGAACCATACCTGGAGTATAGATGGCTACAAGATTGAACAGGTCTCCTGCTTCAAATATCTGGGGGTAATCTTTCATACAACCGGTAGTAGGAAAGCACATGGGGACCATGTTGTTAGCAATGCACAGAGGAGCTCAACAGCCATCCTCAAATTTCTTAAGACAATAGGAGGCCATTATATACCTGTGGTGCTCAAACCTTTCAAAGCCAAATCAATAGCACAACTGTTTCCCAGCTTGGACCCTTCACCAAGTCTGCACCATTAGAACTTGTGCAATCTAAACTCTTAAGATCAGCTTTCCAAGTTTCAAAATGTGTCTCTAATGCAACTCTAAGACTGGAATCAGGCTTCATGAAAGTGGAGGCCAGAGTGTTGGTGACCATACTCAGCTATTGGCTCGGACTATTCTTCTTCCTCACTGGTCTTGTTCCACTAACCTTGAGCAATGATTTCCAAGCTCTGTGGAAAGTGATTCGCTGATGTGAAGCAGCAACAAAACCCCAATACAAATGACTTCTGGTCTGACTTATGGTGCCGTGACAGGGTTCTCCTAGCTGTCTGAGCAGGAGATCCCTCTTTCCTCTGGCGAGAGTCAATTTGGAAATACAAGAATCAACCAATTCCCTCTATGGCATTGGGGGAATAAATGGGGTTCTGGAGATCGTTAAATTGCTCCCTAGCTTTCAACCCAATGAGTTTTGCGATGGCTGGAAGTGGCTGGGTGAAGAAGATTGGAATAGCCACTGCCATTGGACTGTGCTTTTAGCAACTTAGCAGTGCCTGCAGACCTTTTAACTCAAAAACCCACTTGAGTTGGTATACACTTAATTGTCTGCATTCTTCATCTCTGCCTAGTGATTTAGAGCCATCAGTAACGATTCCTATGGTAAGCGAATCTGAATATTTTTCTTTTGACTTCACTTTTTTTAAAAAAATAATTTTATTAAGTTTCACAAATAAAAAAACATCATCTCAAATTGTACTTTTACATGTAATGTTTTTGTTCTTCCACTCTGCTCTAGTTTTCCTTTTCTAGATATCTACTCACATATAAAAAATTATGCCTCACAATTCCATGTTCATCTTACATGTTAGATCTTGCATTTCTCTCATCAATTCCTGTCATGTTACAGTTATTCCTCTTTAATTTACCATAATTCAGACATTTTCACTTGGCAGTTCCCAGCAATTACCCATTACAATTTGACATTCTGCTTTTATCTGATCGTCCGATTTCCCCTTTAATCTTTGTGAAACAATATCCACATTTCTATTCTCAATAAATGCCCCCCACCATTGTTCAATTGTGGGCATTTGCTGAGACTTCCACCTTTTGACTTCACTTTTGAAGCTGTTCCAGTGTTTGAACTTTCCTAGGAGAACTATTCAATATCGTAATAACAGCGAACTGATAAAAGACTCCTAGACCATTCAATCTCCATTGGAGACCAGATAAAAAGAAAATATATAAACATATAAAGAGAGAAAGAAAATGGACATTTTATCTCCAATTGGATTATTTAATAATTGGGACCTATACGTTTCTGCAACTGTGCGTGGGTGAAATTGTGGGGAAGAGTAAGACTTTAATGGCGATGATGGCTGACTCTTCGGTAGGACACTATCAAGTTTAGCAGCCAGAGAGAATGTGCTGACATAAATTGGATATATTTTCCTGGGATTTTGGAAACTTCCTTCTCCTTCTTTTCCATTTTTATTAAACTTGCATTTTCAGAGATGGCTATAAATGCTTCTGTATTAACTGCGGACTTTGAATTTTGAATGGCTGAACAGTGTTGAACATATGAAGGAGAAACTACACGGCAGCGATCTATTAGAGGAAGGACATAAATGCTTGAATTTCTGCCTTTTTTCCTTTTTCCTCTTTCTCTATTACAAGAACAAAACTGAGAGCAAGAAGTAAAAACTCCAAAGAAATAGCCTTGAATTATAAAGTGAATACTCAAGTATGAAGAGCTGCTAACTTAACTTGGAAATTTTTTCTCTACTATTTTTTTGTGAAAACGTATAGACTTAAACTGGACCTGCAGCTAGCTTCAGACTCTTAACTGGTAACCTGAACTTCAATTAATTTAGGAAGATATTCTGTTCTACAGACAAAGGATTGATCTTTTTGTATTTTATGCTATTTTGCTGTCTTTAGAGTTATAAACCACTGTGCTCTAAAATCTGATAAAATAACAGAAAGTAGTTGATATAGTGCATAAGTATAACTTGATATAAGTGCATTAGTGGCAACAAGTTATTAATAAGGAATATACTATCTTTGATATAGAACAATATAGACTGGGTTAAATATTTATATTTTCTATATTTATATTTATAAAAACTATTATATAATTCATTAAGTAATAGAATTTTGATATCAGATTATTGATAAGACTTATCTGAGCTCAAATTTAAAAATAATTGCTTTTTATATTCCATAATTAATCGACTTATGAACTGTCTGGCTTAAATTTATATTGATCTTAAATGAATAGATTAATTGAAACTACATTTCATAGCAATATTTGATTATCAAAATAAGATAAACTAATTAATTAATAGATTACCTCTCTGCCATAATCTTTGTTGAGTATCTTATATGTAACATACTAAGAAAAAGGAGCAAAAGAGAAAAAGGGAGAGGAAGGGAAAAGGAAAAAAAGGCGGGGGACTCATGAAGACAAGGAGAACTACTAAAGATACAAGTATGGCAACAACCCAAAGAAAATCATCATGGGATCCATCAGCCAAATTAGAACAATCAAGACCAGAGTACCTCTCAATATTAGAAGAAATAAGGAATATAAAACAGGATTTGTCACAAAAAATGAAAGACCTCAAAATTGAAATAAAACATGAATTAATGATTGAACTAAAAGGAATAAAGTCTGCGTTAGAGGGACTTCAAGAGGATATGAAATCAACAACAAATCGCGTCACAACTCTTGAGACTAAAATGGGAAAAATAGAAGAAACAGTTAACAACTTGACACAACAACAAGAATGACATTTAGATGAGAAAGCCTTAGCAGAGTTAAAAGCAAGGGAGAACTCTGTGAAAATAAGAGGACTGATGGAGCATAAAGAAGAAAATCTTTACGAAAGAACCCCCGACTTAGCTATATTCTTGAGTCTGACATGAGAGAGAACAGAATGGGAAGTGGACAGAATATTCAGAGTAGAGTCCAGAATCGTGACAGAAAGAAATTTACCAAGAGATATTGTGGTGTACTTTACTCGGAAGAAAACCAGAGAGGAATTAATCCAGTGAATTCTAGAAAAGAATCTAACAATTGATAATGAAAGAATAAATGTGTATAAAGATATCCCCCCAAGAATTTTGTGGAAAAGAAAAGATTATAGATTTATAACAGCTTATCTGAAATGCCAGAATACGCAATATAGATGGGGAAAATTAGAAGGGCTCAGCTTTTGATTTAGAGGAAAAACTATCAAAATAGAAACAATTCAAGAAGCTAAAAATTTTATGAAGAAATATGGCAAAGAAGATTGGAAAAATTCCGCCAGGCAAGAGGCAAAAAGCAGAGAGATTGTACATTCTGATACAGAATAAAATAAAACTTCAGATCAAGAGGAAGAACAAGAAGAAGGAGCAGTCAGTGGAGGAAGAGGAAGAGGAAGTGAGGAAGAGGAAGATCAATTAAGGAAAGACTTTTCAGAAGAAGAAATCCGAACAGAAGCGTCTATACAAAAATAAACACAACAAATAAACATTTTTTGAATGGAACTGAAGATTCTATCTTGGAATGTAAAAGGAATATCGACTCCTCAGAAAAGAAGAAAAATTTTCCATTATCTTGGTAAACTTGGTATAACTAAGATATATTATGTTTACAAGAAATTAGAAAAAAGAAGGAAAAGAATCATTTAATCCAAAATAAAAAACTGAGTAATGAATTTGTATCAGCACCTAATAAAAAGAAAAGAGGAGTTATACTCTACGTGAAAGACAATATTCAAGCTAGAGAAGTACTCATTGATACAGATGGAAGATATATAGCTGTTGAAATAATTTGAAAAGACCAAAAAATACTACTTGTAGGCTTGTATGGCCCACACAATAAACAAGAAAACTTTTACAAGGAATTGAATAGTAAAATCTTGGATCTTGACTACAATCGGATAATGATACTTGGAGGTTGGAATGGAGTTATCAACCCCAAACTTGATTGGAAATCAGAAAAAGTGATTAAGAAGAATCAAGGAAAACTTCCACACACATTTGATCAAATGGTAAATAATTTGGATTTGATAGATCCTTGGCGACATCTTTATGGACACTCTAAAGATTATACCTTTTACTCTGAGCCTCGTAATTCATTTTCACAAATTGATATGTTCCTGATGTCAAGAACTTTGATTAACAATGTTATTAAATCAGAAATCCTCCCTAGAACCCTCTCAGATCACAATGCGATTACACTTCTTCTAAGACATAACTCAAAATGAATTTTTAATTGGAAATTAAATGAAAGACTTCTACAAGAGGAAAGGATAGTAACAAAGGCTAATGAGCTAATAAAAAGATATTTTGAAGAAAACTTGAACAAAGGCACAGATATAACAATGGTATGGGACGCTGCTAAGACTGTTTTTAGAGGATTTTTTATACAGCAGACTGCAGAAATAAACAAGAAAAAGAAACAGAACTTACAACGGATTAGTGACGAGTTAAGAAATAATATAATAAACATAATAGAGCTTTGCGAGAAATAGCCTCAGAAGAAATTGCTTGTGGTCTTTCTGGACATTGAAAAAGCTTTTGATACTTTGAATTGGAAATTTCTGCTGAGTATGTGTGAGAGAATGAATATAGGGGAAAACTTCATGAAATGGATACAAGCAATATACACCAATCAGTCGGTCCAAATTATTATCAATGGGGAAAAATCAGAAAGATTAAATATTCAGAGGGGTACAAGACAAGGCTGCCCTCTATCTCCTCTTCTATTTTTATTAGTTATCGAGGTGCTGATCGAAAGTATCAGAAGCCATCCCAAAATAAAAGGAATTAAACTCAAAGGACATGAATATAAAGTCAGAGCATTTGCAGATGATTTAGTTGTAACACTAGAAAATCAAGAGAACAGTTTAAAAGAACTAAAAATCACTCTCCAAGCTTTCGGAAAGCACTCAGGTCTGAAAGTGAATAAAGATAAAACAAATATCTTGACAAAAAATATTTCAACAGATGAAGACAAGCAATTTTCACAAATATCTGGATACAAAACTGTTAAAAAAAGTCAAATATCTGGGTATCAAATTAATGAAAAAAAGTACAGATCTATTCAAAAATAACTATGAAATACTATGGAAAAGTATCCAAAAAGAGCTTAAAAACTGGAATAATCTCAACCTTTCCCTGCTGGGCAGAATTGCCATGGTAAAAATGTCTGTTTTACCTAAATTCCTTTTCTTGTTTCAAACAATTCCTATCATTCATAATGAGAAAGTTATTTCTGTGTGGGTAAGAGAGATTACTAAATTCATATGGGGGGAAAAAAACAAGAATAAAATTAAAACTTTTCAAGACTCAAAGTAAAGGACAGTTTGGGTCTGCCTAATTTAGTGTTGCATTTTCATGCATGCTGTTTGAATTGGCTAAGAGATTGGATCAAGCTGGATAAGATGAAATTATTAAATTTGGAAGGGGTTGGTCTGTGGTCGGGGTGGCATTATTATCTGTGGTTCAATAAAGCAAAGCCTAACAAGGAATTGAACACTCACTACGTAAGGAAGGCTTTATTAAAAGTATGGAGAAAATATTTTTTAAGAAGCTGCCTGAAAACACCTCGGTGGATCTCCCCCCATGAAGCATATTATAAAAAAGAGAATATTTTGTTTAATAGATGGATTAAATATGAAGATTTGGTTGAAATCCAAAATGAACAAATAACAATTAGGCCGCAACAAGTATTGAATGAAGATGGAATTAATTGCCACTGGCTCCTTTACAGACAACTAAGAGAAAAGCTAAAGATTGATTTAAACCTGAATGGATACCAAGTAAAAGAAGAAGACCTAATGTCAGTATTTACAACAGAAAAAACCAAATATATTTCACATATCTACAAAACTTTACTGAAATGGAACACTGAGGAAGAACAAATTAAAACACCAATGATAAAATGGACACAAAATGTTCCACACTCAATTCCCATGGATCAATGGGAAAAAACTTGGAATAAAAGAATAAAATATACAGCATGTCAGGATGTCAGAGAAAATCTATAAGATGATTTATAGATGGTATTTTACACCTGAACAATTATCAAAGATACACTCGAACTGCTCAAATAAATGTTGGAAATGTGATATCGAAATAGGAACCAGTAGTAGTTATGCAAAAAAATTAAAAAATTCTGGACTGCAATACATATTCAAATAGAAAAAAATTAGGATTCCAATTTGAAATGTCCCCTGAACTATATTTGTTATCAATGATGAATGAAGATTTAGAGAAAAAAGCAGGGAAATTGAAATTTTATATGTCGGCTGCAGCTAGATTATTAATAGCCCAAAATTGGAAACAAAAGACCCTTCCCTCAGTAAAAGACTGGGAATTGAAACTCTTTGACATGATGCAAATGGACAGATTTACATATATATTGAAAGGAGCTAATATAGAAAAATTTGTCAGAGACTGGGAAAGAGTAATAATATATTTCAGAAATCAATGCTCGGACATCAAGATGGTTAATGTTGATTTTTAAAATTGTGGAGGTAACAAGCAGGGACATGTGGAGTATTATTTGATTACAGACAATTGAAGTACTATTTGGGAATTATATTACCTCTCATCTGGGGGGAAGCCAAGATGGTTGGATAAGGTATGAGTGTATGCATAATACTAGTTATAAGAGAAAATGATTTTGTACAACATATATGAATGTAAATTTTGTTTGTCTGTTTTACTGTAAAAAAAAAAATTACAAACTGGGAGATCTTGTCTACGTCTTGTCTACATCTTTACCAAGAACTTAACTTTCGAGAGCCCATCTAAAAAACTTGCTTCTAAACTCATCCGATCAAAAATCCATGTGGTTTTGAGTTCCTAGATTTACAGGTGATGCAGGTGGGACAATTTTTAATTAGTCTTATACATCCTTGTGAAGGGCAGGCCAACAGAAGTTACATCTGATAGCATGTAGTCCAAGTGACCTGCAGATTTAAGATCATGATGTCATTTGAGGATAGCTTTCCTGCATGACGGTGGGACATATAATTTGGAGCTGACAAAGGCAATCCTGTCAATCCAAATGACTAGGTCAGGGTGCAATTTTAGCCATGCATCTCTGACATAGTTGGTATTCAGTGAAGTGAGGAAGTCAGTGTCAAAGGTTGAGGAGACGGTAGATTGAAGTTGCACTTGAGCATGGCTGGTCACATCAAATCCAAGTGTGTTCGGGATGAAAAACATCTGTTGCTTGGGTTCAGGAGCATCTTCAGGTGTCTCATGGTTAGGAAGTCTTGAAAGAGGATTGGCAAGGGTGTTGGACTTCCCTGGCTTGAAGATTATTTTGAAGTTGAAGCATTGAAAGAATTCCGCCCAACACACTTGTTTGGGGTTCAATTTTCTGGCAGTTTTTAGGGTCTCAAAGTTACAGTGATTGCTCCAAACTTCAAAAGGCAGTCTGGTACCTTCAAGGAAATGTCACCAGGTGTTGAGAGCAATATGTATCGCTGATGCTTCTTTTCCCCATATTTACCATTTGCATTGGGTAGGAGTAATTTTCCGTGAGATACACATTCATGGTTTTAGTTGTCCGTTGTTGTCATGTTGTAGCAGTGCTGCTCCCATCGCAAAATTTGGAGGTGTCTGTTTGCAAAATGAAATTCTTTTCTGGGTCAGGGAAAAGGAGCAGCGGTTCAGTAGTGAACTTGCCAAAAAATTCCCCAACAGTACTGGAACCTGCACAGGGTTTTCGAAGTGTGCGAAGCTGACAAACTCCCGCCTCATAGAGACTTTGACTGTAAATTGAGACTTGTCAAAGGAGATAAAATTCCAGAAGCCAAGATATACTCTACGACCAGACAAGAACTTGCAGTGTTATGGAACTTACTAAGCAAAAACCTGCAATGGAGTTTCATTAAGCCATCCTCCTCCCCCGCCACCAGTCCAGTGTTCTTCCAACAAAAACGAGATGGAGGGGACCCAAGACTCATTGTGAACTATAATCTCATTAACCAGGCATTGATCCCCAACACCTACCCACCCACCATGAGTGGAATTGCCATGGTATCTTTAGCTGCCGGCTGAACTGAGAGGTTCTGTGGGGTCCTAATGCCCTTCCGTCTGGGTCTCACAGAGCCTTGGGACAAATTAACTTTAGGATTATGCAATTTCAACCAGTCAAACCCAAGAACCACCTTGAATCCGATTTTATCTGGTACTAAAAATCGTATGGGGCCTTGCATGCTTCCCATCCAGACATCTATAGGCTTGGTGCACTCATTGAGTGGTTTTCCCGCCATTGGAAGGCCATCCATTTGAGTTAATGGCTTTGTCAAGCTGTTCAAATTCAACAAGTAGTTCTTTGGCCACTAGAGGGTTCAGCAAACTCGTAGTGCATCCTGAGTCAATTAAGACCTTGTAGTCCCTTAATGTCCCATCACTCCCTTGCAACTGTACTATAACAAAAACATGACAAGAGTTGGAGGTACTTATGTTTACAGTCTGGTCTTGAGTCCATTAGTCACTATCGGAGTCAAAAAGTGGTGGGGAACTCTTGTGGTCCTCCCAAGTCCGAGCAAAGGATCCATCTCCTGAGCACTTGGCCTGTGGTTCTGGGGTCTCACTTTTGCAGGTTGCTGGTTTGGGAGTGGGTGGAGGCCTCTTTTTCTCTTCTAGTTGTTTCCCTTTGCTCTGGCATTCAGTGGCAATATGCCCTCTTTTCCTGCAGTTGAAGCAGACTCCTTCCCTCATTCATCTTCTCTCCTCGCTGTCCAGACCACTGGGTTTTTGGCCTCCAGTGGTCCTGCATTCTGTTTCTTGGGCTTGCCTCAGCCAAGCAAGTTGGACACTCTCAAGCATGCTCTCCACTTCCCCTGCAAGCCTCATCCAGCCCAGCAAGCTGGCTTTAGGACTTTGTCATTCCATTCAGGGACCTTAGCTGCTAATCTTCTGAATTCACAAGCATACTTGCCCACAGTCCCTTTCCCCTGGCACAATTTCCTCAGTTGGTGTCTGGCCTGTTCCTGTATGAAGGGGTCTTCAAACCTCTCTCTGAGTCGATTCATGAACAGTTGCAAATCTGCGGTTTCCTCGGCTCTTGTGTCAAATAAGGAAGTCACCCATTCCAAAGCCTCCCCTTTCAAATGCTGGTTCAGGTACTTTACTCTGGCCAAATTGTCATTAAAAGTGTTACCATAGTCCGCCATGAAGTTGGAGGCCACATTAAGGAAGTAGTTGAGGGTCACTCCAACTCTATCATAAGTAGTTTTCATTTCCCTGAAGGGTCTTGGGGCCGGTTGGGGAAGTCCCCCCCGTGGGACTGCTGCCGCTGCAGCTGCTCCTTGTTGCTGAAGTCTCCCTAGTTGGGGCCCTAGATTCCACCAATCTGCTGAACGTGCATTTTGGCCATCTTGGTGCGCAGTTGCTCCACTTCATCTTTTTTAGCCAACAACTGTTCCATCAAAGAAGCCTCACTCACTGTAGTGTCCCATCGAGTGGCATGATGGTGCTGTTGCCTCTCCTCAGGATGCTCTCACCTCAGGATGCCTCAGGACATTCTCCCCAGGCCCAGGTTTGCCCAGCAGTAGGAGTGGTCATGGGATTCGAAGGGAGCACCTTCGCTCTGACAGCCACTGTAAAAGTTGGAACTGCTTCAGCTCCTTTGGCTAGTTTAGCTCCTTCAGTCCCTGCCTCTCCAGCAGCTCCCTCCTGCTGGGTATCTTCTTCAGTGTCTAGCACTGTGTCTTGGAACATTTTGTAGTGGTGGATTGTGAATCTTCATGTTGGAAAAGGTTTGCTGTGACCTTTCGTCCAATAAAATACTTATGATGTGCATGTGGAAAGCACCTGGGGGAATGACTGTGCATGTCATGAGGTAATCCCCTTGGGACAAAAAGCTGAGTCACAGTGTAATGTAACCAGGACAAGGGGTGACATCAGCCATGGGACATGAAATCCTGGCTGGGGGTTACATCAGCTAGTCCCTATGTATATAAGGAGATGGGATCTGGCCAACATTGCTCTCGGTCTGCCTGATTGTTGGCCAGAGGCTTTGCCAGAGTGCATCTCCACTTGTTGTGTTGATGATGGAATGCTGAATCTCTGTTGAAAGATCTGCGAATCCTATGTATATATTGGAACAGAAGATTAAAAGCCTCCAGGTATCCTTGGAAGACAACACTGTGTGATAGTGTTCCTTAGTGGGTGAGTTTTGGGGTCAGAGCAGTGCTGCATATCATACTCTGCTGCACACGCTTTTGTTGCTGTGTTCATCAACTCTGCTGGACGTTTTGTTTTGCACTTGACTCTGAGCCATGTTTGGTCTGAGCTCAGTGGAATGAGGGAAGATTTATCACGATTTGCATAAATCCTATCATCTACCATCCCTGTACACTTCACACTCTGACAGGAACAGAATCCACACACAAATAGTATGATGCATAAAGTACTATTTGGAGTGAAGTATATGTAATGACTTTAGTGCATAGACTGAAGGAAAGGGAAAGTGATTGAGCTTAAGATCCCCCGAGACCCCTCCCTCATCTGGAGTCCCTGGGAATCTGGCTGCTATCAGTGCATTTCATTCCAATGCCAGGCGCTGTTTACCTAACTGTTCTCAGCTACATCTACTACATACTACATAGCCCATTAACATATCATGGAGCGTAACCCAACAATAACTGTAATAAAGATTCTATTCTGTTCTAGGATCCCTGTATCATATGTGGTAGACTTGTGATAAGGCTAAAAAGTTTTGGATGGAAATACAGAATATAATAAAAAAAAAAAACCTGAAATGTTAAATTTGTAAGAATCCTGAATTGCTTTTGCTAGGAATTTGGAGAGAGGATACCAACATTTATAAGCAACAACAGAAATTGCTACTTTATTCGAAGTGTTGGAAGAAAATGGCTCCCATCAGTGGTTGAATGGTTCAATAGGTTAATGGTGATAGTGAAATGAGTAAACTTACAGCTAGCTTAAAGGGTTATACAGAACAAGACTTTGTTTCAGAATCAAAATTTTTAATTGATTATCTAAGGGAAAATGAGGGTGAATTGATGATTTCAGGATTTCGAACTTGCATATTGTCATTTCTTTTTCATCTTTATTTTTACTGCTATCATGAGAGATACCACAAAAATAAAAGATGACTTTGTTCCTATTCTAATATTTTTAATAATATAAGTAAGGTTTGGCTTAAAGAATATGTGTTAAGAATTTATTGATTACTTTCAGAATTAATTAGTATTGAAATAGTTGGACTTTTAAAAATAATGTTATGAACATATAAGTTTGAACTTAGAACAGTTTAATATTAGAAAAACAGACTTATATAAATAATAGTGTTTCTTCTCTAGGTATTGAAAAGGTATGAAATATAATGAGTACAAACATAATGAGCAACAAAGTTAAAACTGAGTTTAAATAATGATTATAAATTAAGTACATTTATTTGCTGGGAGCTGTTTGTAACAAGGGCAGGAACCAATTTTTAAGTAGTTGTAATTTTTTTTTCTTTTGTTAGTTTAATTACATTTCAATTATGGTTTAATTTTAGAGTTATGATTATAATGTTTAGTATTGTTCTGTATTTTTTTCTTTTCTTTCAACTTGGATTTATTGTATGGTTTTGTATGGTGTATGTGTTTTTGTTTTTATCTTATATTTAAATGTTGAAAGAATTATAATTAAAAAAATTATTTTAGCGCTTCCTGACATTGATGACTCAGATCTACGTCACAAAATTATCTCAATTCCCTCCCAATGCAGAAATCACAGTTAAGGCATCCCTAACAGGAGGTCATGCAATATCTGCTTAGAAATCTCCAACAGAGTTCATGACCCTCCATTCTCACAAACTGCATCTTTCTGTATCCTACTATGGTCTGCTCCCATTCTCATGGCTATTTAACTGTTAATACACATGAGGCTTAATATTAACTCCACCAGTGCAACTGAAATACTTGAGAGCTTATGCAAGTACAAGTTTATTATTACGGCAAAAAGCCAGCAATTTCAACAGTGACTTTACAATTTAAACACTAGAATACATTTTAACACAGTCACGTTACGGCACAGTACAATTAAAATATAAAATAAAAATTAGGAAAAAATTTTTTTACAAAGAATAAAACAATTACAAAACATAAATCATAAATCATAAATAACAATTGGACTAAAACAATTAAACTAGAGCACATAGTTAACATATTTAAAAATTTGGCTAGAGTACTTGATTAATCATAAGTTTACGGCAGCTCATAGCTGCTGCACAAAAACTTGCAACTTTAACTGTACTCTGTGTATTAGTGTCTGAAAAAAGAAACTCTATATAAAATTTTTCTTGTCTACCAGGAAACTTTTGGATGAGAGGAGTTATAAGAGTTTTTCTAAGATCACGGTAAAATGTACAATAAAACAGGACATGACTTATAGACTCTACCTCATCCAATCCACAAGAGCATATCCGTTCTGAATAGGGGATCTTTTTAAATCTTCCCTCCAGCACTTTCGAAGGAAGACAGTTTAATTTTGCTAACATAAATGCTCTTCTGAGCTTGGGTGTGGTTAGTTTGAACAAATAATTAGCAGGAGCAAATGGAATACTATTGATTAAATAATCAGTATAAAAGGCAGCATAACTTAAATGATTCTGCAAATCAATGTCTCTGATATGTTGGGAAATTGCTAATTTAGCTTTATCATAGCCCAATGCCAAAATTGATTTTTCAGAGAAACCTAAGGTTAGCAGTTTTGCATTTACTGTTTGCTTCCATTTTGATTGACATGAGTCAGATAAAATTAATGGGGAGAGACCTATCGGAATAAACAACATTTTTAGCCACAAATTAAATTTACGCTGCCATATACGAGCATCAATGGACATTACACCTGTTTCCAATCTTATGATAATATTTGGTATACAACTAGGAAGACCAAGAATTGTTCTCAAAAATTTAGTTTGTACTACTTCATATGGATATATATTAACAACATTGCATATTTCTGAGCCATAAAGAAGTTGTGCTACTACCTTAGATATAAACACCTGTATAGCTGAGGGGATATATTGCCCCCCCTTGTTATAGAGAGCTTATGCTAAACTAAAAGTTTTAAAGGTGCTGCTAGTCTAAATTTCTTCTGCTCTCCTTTATTTTTTATGCTCCAACAGACTAACACAGCAGATTAGCAACAGACAACGTGGAAACCTCTATATTTATCTATACAGTTGATTTTTAAAAAAATTACTTTTAAGAGTTCACTTAAATTCTAACAGACCTAAAATTTAGAAATTTCCTTGACTCTTCAACGTTTAGGGTGAATCAAGAATGCAAGAACAGCCATGGTGGATTCAGGATTCAGGAACTATCTAGTTCAGGAGTGGACAACTGTGGAAAACTAAAGGGGCACATGAGTCCCTCAGGACACCCTCCTTTGCCAAAAAAATCAATTTCTTTTGCCTCCAAATGCCACCAGTGGCATGCAGAGAACATTCTAACATGTTTTCCCAAAAACGCATCTTCTGAGCCCAAATTGACTGAGGTAGGGGGGCATAAGCATTGCAAAAGTGCCCTCCATGTCTCCTAAAGGAAATTTAGGGATATATGGGTGCAATTTTTTTAAAAAATGCAAAAGAATTTGACCCCAGTATCTCTGGGGACACTTTTTTCCTATTCCTGATCTATTTCATCATACTCTACCCCCTCCCCCTTTTTTTTGGTTGTTTGAAAAATGAATTAGGAGTTGGGAAGAAGAAAATTGTTGGATATGATCTCTGAGAAGTCTGAAATAATGAGTATCATACACAGTTTAGTATGGAAGTCACCTTTTTCTTTATTCTTTAATCTCTTTTATGCCTTTGGCTTTTTTCTTCCTTTTCATGTATTTGTAGAATTTTAGTGTTTTTGAAACTTATCAATAAATATGTGTTACCATGCCATAGACCCCCACGCCATGATACAGTCTAACTGGCAAGAAATATCATTTAATTGGTGACAAATATCATTTATATCATTTATAATATGAAAAACAGACATTTATAGCTGGAAAGCCTGTGGACAAGAACTCCAGTTGGAAGCTGCATGCTGACAGATGACCTCAGCATGACCAGATCATAAATTCAAAAGGATTAGTCAGGAAGCCCTGGCACAGATGGGCTTGTGATAATCCTCTCAATGACCCAAACCACAAATACAGTAGCAAAAGAAACTGCCTTAATGAAGCAACCTCTTCCTGTGGAAATACTCCATTGTTCCCTCAATTGGCCAGACACTAAGAGACTATTGTGACTCCCATTAGTACTTTGTCACCTGAAGTTAAGACCATCAGTCCATCCCAGACCACTTTGGTTTGCTCTGCCAGAAAACAATTAACACATTCCCCTTCAGGTCTTGGACACACATAGGTGTATTGCTCTGTCCATTGGCTCCCCAGTTCTTGTGCCCCATGCTACACTCAAACTCTTGTCTGAGCCATCTCACTTTGATCTTCTGCTTCTGGAAAGGTAATTATCACTCATTTCACCCCAAAATCTCTCACTATCCAACCTTTCTCTCCTTTATGATCACTAGCCTTGCATGGTTTTGAAACTGCTTGATTCTTTGTGTGTGCTTGTGAATTCTCCAAATAAAAACATTCTTTTGACTCTCAACTGATGTCTCGCTGTTAGTACTGGTATACACAGGTAAAAAGGTCCCATGGTTACCCTTCTCTCACAGGACTTCATTGAGTATAATTCCCAACCTTCTTAAGGTCCCCCACCTTCTAGGGTAACATATGCATATTTTTTGGACTTTTTTGAAATCACTATTCTTTTGAATAATTATTGCCTTTATATACAGTTTGCTGAGTCCCAAATAACTGGCTATGTAACCTCTGAGGTAATTTTCTGCTAGAAAAAATGCTCTCAATATTCTTGAATAGGTTTCCTTACATTTATAGTCTGTAGGGTAGCATCATTTAGACTTTGTAGTTTATCAGTATTATGTTCGTTAATTCCAAAGATAACAAAAGTGGAACATGGTCAGCATAAATCAGTGGAAGAATTGATACCTCTTTTGCTTGTGTTATTAAGAATTGATACCTCTTTTGCTTGTGTTACTGACTTGCAGTCAGTAAGAAGAAATAAATTGCATAGTTAGTATTATAGACATCAAAGTAAAATGTATAATGTCCTACTGGATCTGTGGTTCTTAATCTTTCTTTACCAGGGATCCTCTGTAAAAATCTTTTGTTGCCACTGACCGTAAGAATTTACTCAAGATTTAAAACTCTAAAGTGCATCCCACACTTATTAAAATTGCTCATCAAAGGTCTTCAAATTGGGAGAGAAGGAAGAAATAAGTAAATGCACACTTACCTGAGAGGTGCTGGAGGAAGAGGATAGGCTTTTCTCTTGCGTCTTCCCTCCAGTTTAAGGTTGGAATGGACTGAACAGCAACACACAAACCCAGCCAGCCAGGAAGCATTTGTTGTTCTCTCTCTCATTCTCTCTCTCTCAGTCTCTCCATCCCCTCTTTTCCAGCCATCCAGACTATCAGAAATGCTGACCATAATATAATAATAATATAATATAATATGATATGATATGATATGATATGATATATATTATATGTTTAGAAATACTAAATAACAAAATTAGGGCTGATAATAGGATAAAGGGTACATGTGTGAAGAAACAAAACTACAAATTAAAGGCATATGCCGATGATGTAGTACTAATCTTAGAAGATCCATTAAAATAATCTTAGAAGAACCATTAAAGTGTTGAAAAACTAATAGAACTTCTTTATGAATTTGGAAATATAGCAGGATACAAGGTAAATAAGGAAAAATCTTTGATATTGACAAAAAAGGTGATGAAAAAGCAAGAATTGAAATTAATTGAGAGCACAGGATTTTGGCTAGCCAACAAGGTGAAATATCTTGGTATATATATTTCAAAAACCAATTCAGAACTATATAACAACAATTATAAAAAGACATGGGCGGAAATAAGGATTTGAAAAAATGGAACAAACTAAAATTATCAATGTTAAGCAGAACTTCAGCAATCAAAATGAATGTGTTACCTAGACTAATATTTTTATTCCAAACTTTACCGATACTATCTAATGAAATACCTTTTAAAAATGAAATCAAGAACTTACCAAATTCATCTGGAGTGGGAAAAAACCAAGAATCAGGTGGAAGTATTTAAAGGAGAACAAAGAAAAAGGTGGGATGGGGTTACCAGACATTAAACTTTATTATGAAGCAGCATGTTTAACATGGTTAATGGAATGGATAAAGTTAACAGATGAAAGATTACTGAATTTACAGGGTTTCAGTATATATTATGGTTGGCAAGCATACCTTTGATACGAAAAATGTAAGGTATATAAAGAGTTTCAAGATCACTATATTAGAAAACCCCTACTTTGAGTTTGGCTAAAATGGAGAGATAAACTCCACGACTCCATCCCTCTCTGGGCTTCCCCACATGAAGCGTTTTACAGGCTGGAAAAGCTAAATATAAATGAAGGAGTAACATATAAAGATATTCTTAAAGCAGAAAATAACAATATTTATTTGAAGACAAGGGAAGAATTAATAACACAAGGATACACAATGCATTGGCTATCACACAGACAATTGATAGAGAAATTTAAGATTGATAAAAAGCCAAGAGGTATATCTGAAAATACTGAATTTGATAAAATAATAAAATCAAGAGAGGAACATCAATTAAGCAAAATTTATAAATTACTTCTGTGTAGAGAGATGGAGCAAGAAACTGTAAAAGATATTATGATAAAGTGGGCACAAGAAATAGGCCATACAACAGAACTGAAACAGTGGGAAAAGGCATGGGAGAGAAATCAAAAATTTACAAGGAGTTTTGATCTAAAAGAAAACTTTTTCAAAATTTATTATCGGCGGTATTTTACTCCGACTCAATTACCAAAACTGTCTAAAAATAAAAAGGATTCTAAATGTTGGAAATGCCATGAAAAAGGATCTTTCTTCCACGCTTGGTGGAAGGGTAAAGAAGCAAAGAGATTTTGGATGCAAATTCATGAAAATATTAAGAAAATATTAAAATCTGAATTTCAAATGCATCCAGAGTTCTACTTGTTGAATATGTTAGATAGTTTAGATCTCGGGTTAATGAAGAAATACTACAGAATTATATATAATATATGCAGCAAGAATAGTATTTGCAAAAAATTGGTAAAATTCACATATACTATCGATAGAGGACTGGCTAATTAAATTATATGACTCAGCAGAAATGGATAAATTAACATTATTATGTGATAATAAATCCAACAAACAATTTAAGCAGGAATGGAAGATTATAACCCCCCTTTGAGAATCCAGATGGGGTAAAATGGCCATAACTCATCTCAAAATATAAATACTCCTGTAGATTATTTTGGATCTTTGTAATGACTTGGTTAGCTATGCTTGGTATGATCATAATATTTTGAAATGAATAATCTGAATATATTTGATCTGAGGATCAGAATTTATGTTCATTGGAAAGGAAGATATTATGGAAACATGTGGATAACAGGAGATAAAGGAAATGTTAATAATCAGCCCAACAAGTAAAGGTTTTAGGAAGTATAATCAAATGTGTAGTATCTTATGTCTTAATGTTAGATGCGATGTTAGATGTGAAATTTTGTAAACATGAAAAAAATATGAAATAACATGAAATTATCATGATGTATATGTAGATATGTATGTTTGTGTATGTATGTTTTTGTATACGTCTGTGTTTTTGTAAAACGTGTATGTTTTTATGTTTTTTTCTTTTTGAGTAATTTTACAAATTTTCAATAAATATTATTTCTTTAAAAAAGAAAGACATGCTGAAGTAACCCCTTTTTTGCCTTCTTCACCACGAGAAGAGGAAAACAAGATGGCCAAAGGAAGGAGAGAGGGAAAAAAGTGGGGGTGGGGGGCTGAAGGCAAAAAAGGGGAGGTTGAAGCAACTCCGTTATAAAAGACACCCATTGCACCTCCTTATTTCCATTCATAAGTCCATGTGCTTTCATCTGAATTGAGGGATGTCTCATTTTACCAACAGTGGGTCTGTTGCGCCAACTTCCAGTGTCTTGTCAGGGGGTGGCACCTGCTGCAGGAATGCCAGCTTCTCATTTGGGTCCATTCAAAGTGGGATCCTCCACACAGTGTGGCAGCCAACTCTGAAAAAGGATAGCAAGGAGGAGTCAGGCCAAATGAGAAGACGGTATGTTGCTGTAGCAGGTGCTGTCTCCTGGTAAAATGCTGGAAGTTGGAGCAAGGCATCACTGTTCTCAAAATGAGTCACCACTTGGCACTCGGGCCTCTTATACACGTTTGAGTATTTCTGATAGTATACTGGACTGCTCTCTGCTTGAAACAAGGAAAAACGGGGGGGAGAGAGAGAGAGAGAGAGAGAGAAGGGCAAACGCTAACTGGTTGGCTGGGTGTCTGTGGTCACTCAGCTTCTGTGACTGCCTCCTCCCTGCAGCCATGTGACAGGCAACACAAAGGCTCAGCCAAATTGCCTGCTTGCTTCCTTTTGCCTTGGTTCCTATCACGTCACTGCTCTGTTGTGGAGAAGGAGATGGACTGAGCAGTCTTCAAGCCTTTCACAGGCTCCATGAGAGCACTGCAGACCCCAGCCTAAGGACCACTGTACTGGGGGTAATAATATCTCCATGCACAAAGTCAATGATTTTCCTGTTCCAGGTCTATAAAAAATGTTTTTGGCAAAACACTTGTGATATTCTGGAATGCAATCTGTCTAAATTTGATGATAGAATGCCATTAACATCTCCCCAATACAAATCTGAATCTTTTAGCAAAGCAGATTTTTTAAAATACTTTGCCTGGTGAGTTGTTGGAGCATAAATGCATAATAAACTGTATTCATAATTATTAATCCGTATCTTTAACTTGATATATAAACCTTCTGATTTTTCACTTAACTAAAATGTTACTGTTTCTTGTCAAAATTGCTATACCTCTTTTTTTGTTCTTTCACAAGATACTTTCCCCATTTTCAATTATTACAAAATATTTTCATCTCCTTGTTTTTCATCTCCTTGTTACGTGTTTCCTGTAAATATACACACATACAAATACTTTTTTTTTCTTTTTCAATTGAGAAAAAAATATTTCTTTCATAAGGTAAAATGAGACCTTTAACATTTAAATGAAATTATCTTCACATGTGCCATCTTTAAAGTCCAGCACCTAAACCACAGTAAAAATACTAATTTATCTAGTTGGAGCGGGCTATAAATAATTGTCTAGCTTTAGCCAATGTACATAACAAAGGCATTTTTCCTAATAAGAATACTCAATTGAAAAGCAACACCTCCATTATATCTTATGCCATTACCTCTCAATTTCTGTGTACCACAGAATTCTTTTCTCTTTCCTAGAATTTCTTCCTCTTTTTTGTTCTTCAAAACAGAAGTTGTTCTATTGACAACAATAAAGTTGAACTTTCTCCTTCATTCCTTTGTTTACTATCTTCCAAGTCTAGTGATAAATTAACACATTGCTTTTAATACTTTCTTGAGTACTATCATTATGGCCCTGCACACTCCTCACAATTGGCATAATTTATTTTGCAGTATTATTTGGCACTATATTAATTGACAATGATACAAATAAAACATGAGATGACTGGAAGGTCAGGCTGGAAAGAGACAGATTACTGACTGTAAACATGAGACAGTGAGGCAAATCAGTCACACGCCCTCCAAGGCAAACATTGACACTGTCAGGCTAATTGCGCAGCCACTCTAAAGACAACAGGCTTATGCTGAAGAGCCAGACATCTCAGATCTGAAATTGTGATTGTCTTGGCCCTGATCCCTCGCACCTGGACATTTTCCTGCTTTGTCTCCCTAACCCCTCCATAATACTGGGCTATTATGACAGCCATTACCCTTATGTCACCTACACACTAAAACTATTAACTCTGTCCAGACTTCACTGTTTGTGTTGCAACTCCCATTGTCCACTTGGCTGGGAGAGCAATTCATACCCTTGTCTGCAGGATATTTTTCAGATATAAGAAGCCCCGATTTTGAGCATTTCAGGGCAGCCTCTCGACTTACTGAATGCCACATTGTCCCTTTGATTCCCAAATGAGAACTATCCTTAGGTACCTATCTAAGCCACGTTGTTACTTTCCTTGCTGCTCTCCAGACCAGTAAATATTGTCTAATTCCTGAAAGTCCTCTATCCACACTTTCCTCCCTTTACCTTCGGCTAGTCCTTGTGCGTGACAGTGCTTGGATCTTTCGCATGCTTCTGTTTCTCTTTCAATAAAAACACAGTTTACTTTTGGAATCTCCAGCTGGTTCTTTCATGCAAGGACTCTGTAAACAAAAGTGGTAGGTCTCATCAACATACCCCTCTCTTGCAGGCCTCCCAATTTTGAGCTAATTAATTCCTCACTGACACGTGGAGGTACTGGCATTATGGGTGGACCCCTGAGTCACTCATGTTTTGGGGTAACACTATTATGTTGTTTTGTGTTTACCACATCACTGAATGTCCTTGGGCTCCCTTCTAATGCCTGTTCTTGATTAGGTCGTATTAGGTTTTGTTGCTGAATTACATCTTGTTTTCCTTGACTTTTAGAAGACATTTCTTGATTTAGTCTAAGATCCTTCAATAATGATGGCTGCTTAGGCATGGGGAGAGAAAAATAAAGAAAAAGAGGAAACAAAAAAAAAATTTTTAAGAGATTGTGAAAGTGAAAAAGGAAAAAAATAAAAATCAGAGTTGAAAGTTTATATATCACTTTTTTCTTAACTTTTTCTCATTTAGCTTAAATTTCTTCTAAAGGTGAAATGAAAACTCTTCAGCTCCTCTTTGCATAAGCCCAGGCTAGCAGAGCTGAGTGAACCTGAAGTCACCATGGACACACAACCACAATGGTTGGAGTAGAATAATTGCTTGTGTCTTAACCACCTCCAGTCCATCCAGCCATTTCAGCTGGCTGTTTCCCCTTCTTGACATTTGCTTTCTTAACAAGCTAGCAAGGCTAAATGAAACTACAGTTGCTGTTTATAGAGACATCACATCTGCCCCTCCTCTACCTCCCTCCATTAGAAGCTCTCATGACAGTAATGTTTTAGATAAGCAGTATTAAGGCATCAGATCCTGTTCCATGTTAGCATTATTTAAGCAACATTTAAGAAGTGAAGATGGTGAGTACCCTGCCCCACTCCATCTCCAGTTCTGACGCTCTCCTAACATGAAAATTGACAGGTCTGCAAAAGATGGCTTCCCTTTCACATGAAGAGTCTCCATGCAGTCAGAATTTTTGAATCAGCATCTTCATTTTCATGGACAGCATCTATGTATAGGAGACACACTCTGTGTGAGAGTGACATAACTGGAAAAACAAGAAGCAGGTTATTGCCCTTTCCTTTTTGTGTGTCAACATGTTTCTAGAATGTATGAATAGGATTATTGTGTTTTAACACATTTGCTCTTCTCATAGCCATCAAAACATACATATGTACATACATACACAGAAGGGTAGCCTCTCTTTAAAAACTAACAGGCAAACCTGCATGGGCAAAACACCAAACAACTTCAGCTATATTTCTTGAGAATTTAAATATTAATTCTCTCAGGCCATTTCTGCTCTATCTTGTTATAGTGCGAATATTCCACTTTCAACATCCTATGGAATCCTGGGGTTTGCAGTTTAGGGAGAGACCTTTAGAAATCTCAGCCAGAAAGCTTTTTTTGCCACAGTAAACTACAAACCCCAGAATTCCAAAGGATGTTGAAAGTGGAATAACAGTGCAGTGTGGAAATGGCTTCAGTCTTCATGGTTTTATCTAACAAGATTTTTGAGCTATTCTTTTTAATAATTGTTAAATGTACACAAAATACTTCTATCTATCTACACATGGCCATCAGTACAGCCTTAATTCACAAAAATGTTGCATTTTCTGAGGACAATTTTTCATTGACTGTTTTACTTACACAGAACTTAAGTCAGCTGCACAATTACCCATTCAGTAATGTATACCATAAACAGTTAACATGCTTGAGAGAGAAGCAGCACCATTTTACATTATATTTAACATTTCTACATAAATCATCATTATTATTTTTTTCAAAAAAGAAAATATAAGAAAAGTAGGACTTCAGTGCTGAAAGCTACTTAGATCTCATGGATTCAGAATGACCTACTGCCAGGCTTTGACACTTCTGCTCTCCAACACTGTGATAAGCCAAAATATATACAGCAGGATGAACAACCTTGCAGGAGTGTGTACGTATCCACTTACATAATTCATTCTCTATAGGACTGGAATATGTAGGTAGGAAAAGTGTTCACAGGTAAAACAGCTTTTAGGACAAAGCCTGGAATACACAAGAATGAATGGAGAAATAAACCAATTCCCATTACAGTGAGGGAAACATGAATTTGCACTGTTCATTAATTTAACTGTGGCAGAGGATTTATTTCACCTGCCAATATGCTTTACCATGTGTTGTCATCTTTTTTTATGTTATCAGAAGCCCTGTCATGCTAAACTTCTGCAGAATGTCACTCCAGAGCTCACAGAAAGATACAACACATCTTAGCCTATAGCTAGATGTGTCACCCACAAATATGGCTATAAGGAAGAAAAAAATTAAGTTTCTGGACTGAAAAAAAATCTCTGCAAATACATACAGATAATCTAATAAAATTATTTTGAAAGGTAATAAAGATTTAAATAAAAGTGTCATGTCAGGAACTGAATGTTACATTTAATAAAACACCTCACAAATGCAATTTTAAAAATAAAGTCAGCATCACAGTAATAAATACACCATATTTGCCGGCGCATAAGACACACTCCCCCCCCCCAAAAAATAGCCTTTGAAAATGGTATGCGTCTTATACATTGGGTGCTTCATTGTGAGTCCTCCTTTCGCCCTCCTCACACACACCAAGGCAAAATGCATAGGAAGGGGAGGAGGTGAAAGGTGGACTCTCATGAGGCTTCCCACACACCCCTTCCTTACTGTTTTGTCTCGGGCAAAATGCATTGGAAAGTGAGGGGAGGGTCTAAGAAAGCCCTGCAGCAGTGCTGCTTTTGCCCTCTAGAGCCCCTTCTCCCTTTCCTATGCATTTTGCTTATGTATAAGAAAGAGAGGGAAGGGTCTAGGAAAGCCCTGTGCCAACACTGCTTTTGCCCTTTACACCCCCTCCTACCTTTCGTATGTATTTTGCCTATGCATAGGAAAGGGAAGGGGAGGTCTAGGGGGTGAAAGGAGCACTCAGGCAAGGCTTCTCCCACCCCCCTCCCGCTCTTTTGCTTTGGTGGGAATCGTCTGCACTGAGGCAAAATGCACAGGAAAGGGAGGGGGAGTCTAGGGGCAAAAGCAATGCTCACTTAAGGCTGCCCTAGAGCTCCCCCCCTTTCCTATGCATTTTGCCTTGGTGAGAAGAACTCCTGCTGAGGCAAAATGGAAGGAAAGGGGGGTTGGGGGAAGTCTCACTGGCATATAAGATGTACCAGTACTAAACATTTTTTTCCCAATAAACGACCTTTGAAAATGCGGTGTGCCTTATATTTGGGTTAATCTTATACACCAGCAAATACAGTATGTAATTTTTAAAATTTGTGATAAAAAAAATAAGTTCAATACTGTACAATTCTTTGTAATAATTTTTATTGAAAGTTTAATTTCGAAAATAACCCCCCCCTTCCAAGCTTAAGTCTTCCAGTTGAATTTGCTTATTTCCATTACATACAAACATAATTTCCATTTTACAGAGAAAAGAACAATTGCATTATTTCTTTCTTTGATTTCTTATACATTTATCTCTCTACCCAATCCTTTCCATTCTTTTTCAAAGTTCTGGATAGGTTTATTCTTCAAAGAAAATGCTAGTTCTTCCATCTCTACCATATCCAGAACTTTTAACTTCCACTCTTCTATGTCAACATATTTCTTTTCTTTCCAGTACTGCACATATGTCAACCTTGCCACAGTTATTAAATATAATAATATCTTCTGATGACTTCTTATCTCCCTTTGTTGCCCTAGCATATTTAACAAATAAAACTCTGGTTTCATTTCAAAGTTCAGCTTATGAATTCTTTGAATTTCATCATGTACCCCCTTCCAAAATTTTTTTGCTATCTTACATGTCCACCACATATGAAAAAATGATCCCGTCTTTTCATCACATTTCCAACACTTTGCATTCCTAATTTTAATTATTTTTTGTAATCCTTCTGGGGTCATATACCATCTATGAAACATTTTATAAAAGTTTTCTCTTAAGTTTAAATTTAATGTAAATTTTATGTCGATTTTCCATGCTCCTTCCCAGGTTTCTAATTCAATTGAATGTCTCAAGTTCTGTGCCCATCTAACCATTGTATCTTTAACTGCTTCCGATTCCATTTCTCTTTTCAACAATAGTTTATAAAATTTGGAAATTCTCTTCTTTTGGCTTTCTTTCATCAATAAATCTAACTCATTCTGTGTAGAGTCGAAGGCTTTCATGGTCAGAATCCAATACAACCAGATCACGGTCTCAAAGCCCGAAAAACCCACAAGAACTAACTTATTCTCTTTTCTCTAATAATGCTGTACAATTAATAACTGGAGAAGTATCATTAAAACTTACAGTTTAAAATTAGTATTCTTAAATGTATCCCAGAATTATTTTTCTTTACAACAAACTAAAATAATACCATTCTGTAATTAATTAGACATATTGATCTATCATCTACAGCACCCTAGGGGGCCTGTTGATGTTTCTAGGCTGCTGTTTGTATTGGAGGCCAGCGTTGAATCAGTGGATCTTGAAGACATGTGATTGACAGATGATGAGGATGACTGAAGCTGAGAGCAACTGATCATTGCTGCACCTGTGCTATGAAAGACAAAATATCAATTCAGTTACAGAGTGACTACCTTCTCTACATTCACTGGTTTGCGTTCCTATTAATGCTTTCATATACAGTTAAACTTAAGTCTTGTTGTTAAGATGAGTTGCTGGGGACAAATATCCTGAAACCTGGTGTTACCTTAGAGATGTCTTAGAGAATGAATAGAGATGAATATAAGGAAAAGAGAGCGGGGGAAACCCCTCAAATTCACTTTGGATTCCTAATTTGTCTATTTCGTATCAGATTGTAGCTCCTATAGGCAGCAGCATGTGTAAAACCTGTGACACACATAGGCAGTGGATTGGATACTTCATATTTTACTGTAAACACAATAGGGTGAAAACATTCAAATATTCAGCATTCACAATCAATATTAATTCAGGATAACTGTGAATAATCTTTCACCTTGGGCTAACAAACTTGTACTCTTTTCCAGACATCACTTTTCCATTTCTGGAAGACTTTGCAGCAGGAATCACAAACCTGTTGTTCTCTTTGTGAAAGTAAGATCTCCAGCTTAAAGATCTCCAAGTTGGAAGATCTCCAAAATCTCCAACTGAGTTTAAAGAGATTGAACACGGCTGATCACACTGCAGTGGTTTCCTAACCATCTACATATCTGGTTGTGGAGGGAGATCTTAATACTATGATTTCTTGTGGCTTCTAAAAGAACCACAAGAAATCATGGTCATCATTTGTAACTGGCTATGCATATACTCTCAAGTTACATGAATGAGGGTGGGTATGAACTCACAAAAAATGTAGAAAATTAAATGATGTCAATGCACATGTGAATTCACATTGAACAAAGCCTATTATTTTTTATAAGCAGCAGTAAGGACAAGGTTGTTTATTTGTAACTGACGTTCTTCCAAGTGATCATCTGCTCATTCACACATATGGCATTAATCTGTCCAAAAGCATCCACCTAACAGAGTTTTGCAGGTAACTCCACCCTCCCTCCTTAAAATAGGCATGTGTTGGCAGTCATTTTCCCAGTTCCAACATGTCTGGCTCAGTAGCAGCAGTCAAGATTAGTAACAAGTGCACTGATGAGGGGAGGAAGGATGGGTTGTGTGAATGCATAGATGACTGCTCAAAGTTACAAGTAAACAACCTGTCCCCCTTTTTTGTGTTTTCTGTGCATCACACATATGGGTACCAATTACACAGCTCATTCACTTGAGGAGGAGGGAGCTGTATCAATTGAAGACTGAAGATTGGATGGCCCTACCAAAAGCTGCATCAGCTTGAATTCTCATGTCCAAGTTGATAGTGCTGGATGAAAGCAGAAGGGTGTTCCAAGCTCTGGCCCTACGCCATTCTGGCAGAGAGATGTCCCTTTAAAAGGGTCAAGATGTCACAGTCGTCCTTCTGGAATGCTCCTTATAGGATCTCCAAGAGGCAGGCATGCAAGCTTATACGATAGGGTAATGACATCTGGCAAGCATTTGAGGAGAAATCTGTTCGCCCTTCCATGGGCTGGAAAAATAAATGAACAAGCAAGGAGATTTATAGAATGCCTTAGTACAGGATACATAGAAAGACAAGGCTCTCCAAACATCTGTCATCTTTGGGAGGAAAGAAACTGTTACCATGCTGTACACCCCCAATCTGTGATACAATATGACTGGCTACAAATACTGTTTAATTGGCATTAACAAATGTAAACCGTGCTCTTATAGTTGAAAGCAGTGTGGAAATTAAAAGGACACTGGCTGGAAGCTTCCTGAAGCTAAGATGGCATGCTCAGAAGTTTAGGAGGATCACTAAGAAAACTTAAACCTGATGAGTTTTAGATTGTTCTCTAAAGTATCCAAGCCTAAGAGGCAATAGTGAACAAAGCTGCTAGAAGGAGCATCCGACGACTGACATCCTATTACCTCTTTCCCACAGAAAGCATATTTTTGTTCCCTCACCTCTCCAGTCATTAAGAGGCTATCAAAACTTCTTTCTATGCTTTGGCACCTGAAGCAAAGGCAATCAGAACCTTCCGGATCCCTTTGTCAGCATTACCACAGAGCAATTCACACATTTCCCTCAGGGCAGAAAGAGTATTTAAAACCTGACTCAGGCCCTGGCTGCTTGCTGGTACCTTGAACACAAGTGGCATGTTACGCTGCATGAGGGCCCCCAGATTCCAGTTCATTGCACTGCCCTCAGCCTTCCCCAGTTTGAGACAGCTCATGTCAATTCTCTGTTGCTTCAGGAACAGTAACTATCACTGACTTCACCCAAACCTCTTGCTATCCAAACTTTCTCTCCTTTACCTTCACTAGCCTTGTATGGTTCATGAGATGGTTTGATCATTTGTGTGTTTGTGAACTTCCCCCAATAAAGACATTCTTTTTGATTTCCAATTGGTATCCTACAGTTAGTACTGGTATACAAAGGTGAAAAGATCCTGTAGGGTTCCTCCACCTCTCACAGACCTCTCTTTTTGAGCTAATAATTCCACACCTTTTCATGGAGGACAAGTACTGTTGGAAGACCTCAAGGTCCCCCATCTTTTGGGGTAACAAGATGTCCCATCTCAGGACTACTTTGTCCCTATGCCAGAAGAGACAGCAGGGATCATGCTGTGGGGCACCTAATTCCTCTGCCCAATGAGCAGAGGTGATGGAGTTGTCAAGTGTGATGGATGCCACAGATTCAAAGAGAGGCTTGACAAGTTGAGCCAAAACAAGACAAGCTCCATGTCAGGGTCAGTCATTACATTACGTTTTGGAGGCTTTAGAGAAATTTATTGATTGTTGGTAATGAGAGGAAAGCCCTCAAGCCCTTCTGAGGCCAGATGTCAAATGAAATTGCTGCTAAATACATCTCGAGGGAAGATAAGTGAAGGTCTGTGTTCAGAAGTGTCAAGAGAAACAAAAACATGTGGAACAATGAGCAATTGCAATGGTCAAAGTCTTGATCAGCAGCAAATGCAGACCATTTGTGGCTGTAGGAGGTACCCATAAGAGAGCTTTCTAGCTCCTAGGAGGATGCAATAGATTCTGCCTAATGACAAAACAGGTCTATCCTCCATGCTATGAACTTCAGCCTGTGAACCTCCAGGTGCAGGATAATGCCACTGTCTCTCAAAACCCTATCTTCCCATGAGTGGGATCTGTTGAATTAAAGGGTTCCAGACCTTCTTGGGCCACCATGGGGTCAGCAAGAAGATGCTTGAGACTGTAGAAAAGACAGGCAAGCACCTATGACTCTATGCTCTGAGTCAGAAGCAGATGAGACCTGTCAAAGTTGATACACAGGCCAAGGTGAGAGAGAAGACAGAGTGCTGCCTGTATTGCATGCTGAAGTTTTAGTTTAGAGTTTGCAACAAGAAGCCAGTCATCAATGTAGAAAATGGCCAGTATACTCTGTTGATGAAGACATGCCATAATCATTACCATGATGTTTGTAAATACCTAGGTGCAGCTGACAGGCCAAAGGGCAGTATCCTTGAACTAAAAGAGACTGTGAAAGAAGGATATTGGTGAGCCTGAATATCCAGAACCAATGAGCTATTATGCAGGAATTCACATCTATTAGGTCTAAGATCAGCTTCAATCCGCCATCTTGCATCTGCCACATGGTGAAGTAGCTTGAGAAGAACCCCCTGGCTCTTTCCAGGGATTTGCTTGATAGCATATTTCACCAAAAGAGTACTGACTTCCTCTAGGATGGCCAATGATGAAACTATGAAGTCTGGGGAGAATGCATAAAACTCTGTATGATACCTTTCTGCAATGATGTTGAGGACATATCTACTGACAGCAATGTATTCCCTCTGTCAAATATTAGGACAGATGCAGTTCCTAAACTGAAAGGAGGAGTATGCCAGTGTCAGTAAGTATCTGCTCATGACCTGGTTGCAGTAAGAATGAAAGACAATGTTTGCCACCGAGCTCCTGTGCACATGGCACTTTTAGCAGGCCAGTGATGAGAATGAAGACTTCTTGGAGGAACATACAGTAGAATTCTTTAAGTGGAAGCAGAAGAATATTCTTCCCATGTGAGGAGAGTCTCAACCAGGGTGGAATTGTTTAGATGTAGACTGAGGCAGTACACTAATATTTTTGGGTGTATTTGAAGCTTGCGCTCAAGATCCAGACTCTCATCCGTCTTGGTACTGAATAATCCAAGATCATCAAAGACCATATCCTCTGCCTTAAGCCTGGATTCCTAACCTAAAGCCATGGGGTAAAATCAGACTTGCCTCCAAAGGGCTACAGCTCCTGCTAGCTCTTGAAGCACATTCTGCAACATCTGGCTGCAGTGATTTAGTTTCTGGAGACCTTACCAGCCACTTGTGGGGAGGAACCTTAGCAACATCTTTTTTATCTTGGGGAATGTGGTCCATGAAGGTAGCAACCTTATTTCATATCAACATTTGATAATGCCCCATGAAAGCTTGATGGGGGCTAAGGCAGCCAGCTTATAAGCCTTCTTCCTCATCTGTCCAACTTTTTGTCTTCTTTATCAAGTAGAACAGATTATGTCCTCTTCCCACAACAAGAGACAACAATAGAGCTAGCCTTGGGATATTTGAAAAAGAACTCACACTTCTCATCTTGAATATGGTAGAAGTTTGTTGGATGTTTTGAAGATGTCTTGACAGCTTAAGGCTTTTCCTAAAATGATTTAACTGAAGATATCAGGGAAGATAAAAGTGGTAGAGCCATTGATACATTGGCTGTTCATTGTACAGTAGGGAAAAAAATGGACCATCAAATTGCTGTAGTTCTTGTTTATATGCAATTTGGAAGCACTCTTGTGATGTGAATGAGCAGATCAAAGTGAGCTCTATAGTCCTCAGGGACAGATGATTAAGGTCCTCCAAGAGAGCACCTGGAGATGAAGAGTAGATTTGAATGGAAGGTGATTCAGGCAGTTTTGATTCAAACCCCAACCCTTTATCTGAAGTGATGTGCTCCAGCTCCTGCGGTAGATCAGTTGAGATTGTTGGTAACAGCAGAGATGGTAAGTGGTACTCACTGTGGTTGGGATGACAAAGTAGATTGTATCAGGGCAAAGTGGAGATGGGATGGGTTCAGTCACATAGAATGGCAGCATGGCATGAACCATGGGGATCAGGAATGGTACTGTTGTATACATCAAAGAACTGTGAAAATGACAGTAGTACTATTCATCAGGAAGCTAAGTATAGCAGTAATGATGTCCTTGCTGATCCCAGTACTGGGAAGGAGATCTGGATGCTCTGCATGGCAATCTGCAGTCTTGAGTCCAAAGTGAATGATGGCAGGCGTGTGATCTCCCCAGTAACACTGTGTAGCAATGGTCCCAGTCATTCCTGTGTCAGTGTTTGTTAGCTGAATTGTGTGAAGAAGACTGGAGATAAATGGCTCCCCAGGCATCTGCTTCTTCTCCTTACATGCAGGTTCATCTTTATGGGACTTCTTAGTTTTGCACACTTAAGGTGCTGTGACATCAGTAGACGCTATTGTGACTCCCTAAAGGCAAAGTTGCTGCCAACATTACCACAGACAGTATCGTGGCTGGTACTGAAGAAACTGTGGGAGGCTTAGTATCATGGGAGCCAAAGTAGTAGGAATGGTGGTTGGGAGATGAAGCCACGGGACGAAGGTCAAAGCTCTAGTCAGAGTGGGGAGTCCCCAAAGGAGGGAGTGCACATGTGCCAACTATTACTCCTGGCCTGTGGGGTAAAACAACAGCAAACTCACCAGGTGTATTATGGGAAGCTCCCAAACAAAGGAGGCATTTGGAGTGCCTGCTCACTAAAGAGATCTTCCCAGTGTATGTGGAACAAAGTCTGAAGAGAGGCTATGAGGCCATAAGCTCTGAGGGGTTCTTCAAATGTTGCAGCTCTAAAGCAAAAAAACTTTCCCTGACTCTATAAAATCTAGAAAAATAGCTACCACTGAGGTAAAAAGAACAATTAGCTGAGGATCAACTAACATTCTGCTGCTGAGACAGAGAAGTAAGATTAGGACCAAAGGCTGCTGAAACATGCCTATTAAGGAGAGAGGGTAGAGCTGCCACCAAAATTCTGTTAGCCAGAAAGTTCCAGACAATGTGTCTGTGTAGGTACGAGACCCATATGTGTGATACACACAGACCACGAAGAACAACACTTTTATTGCAACCAACCTAAAGGAGGTGGCTGTCCTCATATAACTCCATTCTTGGTTCTCTCCTCTAGGTCCATAACTTCATTGTAAATCAGCTCTGAAAAACACCAGATGCAGTGTTACCTGGACAGTAAACAAGCTAGTGAAGAAGTCCTATCTATCTATCTATCTATCTATCTATCTATCTATCTATCTATCTTATCTTATCTATCTAGATACACTCTCTCTGTCTCTCACACACACACATGTTCTAGGGATACAAGCTCACTGTTCAAGCATCCAGTTGAGAAGGAGCACATTAGACAAGTCAAGCAATGCAAGTTTCTGCTCCACTTTATAAAACTGAGAAATTTGCTAATGAGCTGAAATTACCTAGGAGGTGTTTGATTGGCTTATTCTGTATATGGTCCCTTCGAGCAGAGGTCTTTGAAGTTAACATGCAGCATTGGAAAAAACATTATAATATGCCTTACCTCTCAAGTCTAATAAATGCTGCTATCTGCCATTAGTAACAGTCTGAACCCAGTACAGTTGTTTACTAAACATGTCCAGGATTGTCTTCAAGATAAGCAATATGGTCACAAAAAACCCTCCTCTATGAGTAATGTGTATGGGATAAATGATTTCACAACCACACAGTTTGTAGTTGGGGGTGGGGGTTGGCACAGTTTATCAGCAATGTATTTCAAGAAATTTGGATTCCTTCTATAATCATCATCTAGGATTATTATATAAAAAAGTGGCATAATCATTGCTACAGAACAAATTTGTCCCACTGTTTATAAGAGTGTTAAGAGATGACACTTGTTGCCCTTCTGCTCCAGATGAACTGATGAAGGACAAATCTGCAGTGGAGTGTTAACTACTAGGAGCTATACTGACAGATACATTTTCCGTTACAAACCAAAAGACTAAGCAGGTTAAAAGGCATCAGTGCATCAAGACCCAAAATTATTTAAATACCCACTATTACTTTTGTTCAACAATATTTTTTTAAAAAAAATCATAAATATCAAAATGCAGAACACTGAACACATTAACAATCAGAATAGTAACTGAAATTGGGTGGCTAATAAGAACATCACTGTATTAAGTCATTGTATTCGGTCATTCTATGTATTATGTCAGTGTTAATTAAATGTTTTACTTAAATATATGTAACATTTCAATATTTTTAAGCAGTGTTTTTTTAACCTTTTGGGTGTGGACTGTTACAAAAGAGAAGCCATAAAAGAGATAGAAACATAACTTCCATGTTCAGTCACACACAGACTGTCTTTAGCAGCTGACTGTGCCTGTACATAGCTGTTCTGTTACCTATCTTTTTTGCAGAACTTCATCCCAATTATCAGAAGTACTGAGATATGTTTATGGATGCATATGTACTCCAAAGAATGCTTTTCTTGATATATCTCATCAGAAAGCTAGAAAGAATTTGTTTAAGAACTGGCAAAATCTGAATATTTCTCTGCCTGTAATTAAATAAAGTAAACTAAATTAAACTAAGAAAAACTGCCTTAAGAATTTCAGTTGCTAAATTTACAAACCCCAGGAAGAATAAATGTGTAAATAAACGTATGTAAATAAGCTCTATTTAATCAGAGATTTATGTCAAGTGAGATATTGTGATGAAAATTCTTGTGAACTCCAGACGTTTTTAGAGTAGTACTGAGTTTCCTGAAAGAAAAATAATTTCAGTTAAAAGACACATTTCACAACAATTCCTTCTTAAATCTAGCCTCAGTATCCTCAGTTCTAAAAATGTGTGGTTAAGGTACCTCTTTGAATGGAACTGAAGTGCCTTCCGAAGAACTGTATTCTCCCACAGGAGACTCCCTATATTTTGAGATATTCCAGACAGGCCTTTCTTGTTCTCCCACCACCCTTGCAAGTACATCTAGTGGGAACGCAGGAGAAGGCTTTCTCAAGGGCTGCTCCCATGCTCTGAAATCCCCATCCTAGACATGTTAGATTGGAGTCCTCCCTGCTATGCTTCTGTAGCCTAATGAAGACTTTTCGTTTCTGCAGAACTTTGAAGCCTGTTTGCTGCGGGGGAAGGACCTTTCAGAATGAACTGTAGTGTTTATTTGTTGTTTTCTTTTTAGTGATCATGTTTCAATTGCTTTTAATTCTATTGTTAGCTTAGGATAATTTAATTTTTTGTATGACGTTACAGAATCACAGAGTTCGAAGAGGCCCATAGGCCATCAAGTCCAACTCACCAAACAATGCAGGAACTCCAGCTAAAGCATTTACAAAAAGTAGCCATCTAGCCTCTTTTTGAATATGTCCAGAGAATGAGATACCCACCACCTCTCCACATAACTGGCTCCACTGTCAAACAGCTCTTACTGGGTGCTCATATAAACAGTGCCAAGAGCTACTCCCCTCAGTTCCTTCTCGTCCATTGTCATATTCGCCTAACAGAACTCCACATGACTAGTTTAATCTTTAAATGCCTCTCACTTCTCTTCCCTGACCTGGTTGGAGGTGAGTTCTTTGCATGGCCTCTAAGGTCTTTTTCAAGACCTTCCTTGTGCAGAGAAAAAGTCCCCACTCAGACAGCTGTTACCAGGCTGTACACCCCATTCCAAAATCCATTGGTTAATGAAGGGAATACTGTGGATGTAGTGTAGCCTGATTTCCGTGAAGACTTTAACTAAGTCCCCCATGATATTCTTGTGAACAAGCTAGTAAAATATGGGTTAGAGAATGATCCCGTTAAGTGGATTTGTAACTGGCTGACCAGACAAACACAAAGTGTGCTCACCAATGGCTCCTCTTCATTCTGGAAAGAAGTGACTAGTGGGGTGCCACAGAGTTCTGTCCTGGGCCCAGTATTAGTCAGCATCTTTATCAATGACTTAAATGGTGGAATAGAGGGCATGCTCATCAAATTTGCAGATGATGCCAAATTAGGAGAGGTAGCTAATACTCCAGAGGACTTTGGCAGATTAGAAAGCTGGGCCAAAACTAACAAAATGAATTGAAAATGTAGGCTACTACACTTAGAAGGGATGAAATGTAGATATAGGATGGGTGATACCTGCCTTGAAAACAGTACATGTGAAAGGAATCTAGGAGTCTTAGTGGATCACAAGATGAATATGAGTTATCAGTGTGATGTGGCAGCTAAAAAAGCCAATGCGTTTCTGGGCTGCATCAATAGGAATATGGTGTTGAGATCAAGGGAAGTAATAACACCACTCTATTCTGCTTTGGATAGATCTCACCTAGAATCCTATGTCCAGTTCTGGGCACCACAATTCAAGAAGGATATTGACAACCTGGAATGTGTCCAGAGGAGGTCAACCAAAATGGTGAAAGGTCTGGAAACCATGTCCTATGAGGAGTGGCTTACGGAGCTAGCCATGTTTAGTCTGATGAAAAGAAGGTTAAGAGGTGACATGATAGCTATCTTTAAATATTTGAAGAGATGTTATGTTGGAGATGGAACAAAGTTGTTTTCTGTTGCTCTAGAGTCTAGGATATGAAGCAATAGATTCAAATTACAGGAAAGGAGATTTCACCTTAACATCAGGAACAACTTCTTGACAATAAGAGATGTTCAACAGTGGAATACGCTGCATTGGAATATGGTGGGGTCACCTTGTTTGGAGGTTTTTAAACAGTGGCTGGATGGTCATTTGCTGGGGATGTGTTGTGTGTTCCTGCATGGTAGGGGGTTGGACTTGATGGTTGTTGTGGTCTCTTCCAACTCTATAAATCCATGATTTGGTTTTATTGGCAAATATTACTTGTTATGAAATATATTATATCCTGCTATGGCTGGGAAGCCTGTTGGCAAAGAAGAACTGGCTGCACACGTGCATTGCAAAACTAGGTCTGATGGAGATCTTAAGGCATGACTAGGTCACTGTCAGAGGAACTTCTGTGATAAGACTTACAGATGTCCCTCAACCTTCAGAAACAACAGCACCTGAAACTGTTTCCAGAGTTCATCTTTGACCCTCTTCCTCTGTCCACTGAAACTCTCCTTTTGTCCTTTTGCCTGTCTTGTCCTGCCATTAAAGAGCTATGATGATTCCAATCAGTTCTTGGTCACCTAATCTTAAGGTCATTAGCTCATTCCAGATCCCACTGTCTACTCTGCCAGACAACCATTAACATTCCCCCCCCCTCCAAAAAAGTAAATGAGTATTTAAACACTGGGTCCGAGCCAGATAGCTCTCTGGACACAGGCTGTCACTCTGCTGCTCAGATTCCCATTCTGGTACTACCCTTGGATTCTTAAATTTGGGCCACATCAGTTCATCTCTTCTCTGGATAGGTAAATATCACCCACTATGCCCTAATTTCTCACAATCCAATTTTTCTCCCTCTCCTTCAGTTAGCCTTGCATGATTGTGAGACTGCTTGAATCTTGTGTGTGTATGATTGTTAATTCCCCCAACAAAACAAATATTCTCTGAATCTCTGAATGGTGTCCCTGCATTAGTATCAGTATAAACTGGTGTAAAAAATCCTGCTAGGTTACCCCCCTCTCACAGGCTTCCCATTTGAGCTAATAATAGCCACCTTGGGTCCCAATTTTGGGAGAAAAGCAGCTTAGAAATACAACGAAATAAAATAAAAATTCCCCACTGTTTCATAGACGCACTGCCATCATGGGTGGACCTCTGAATCACCCACATTCTGGGGTAACAAGATTGGTGGTGTAGCATTGGCATCACTCTGCACTCCCTGACTTGTGAGTTGATGTACGCAGTTCAGGAAAGCAGATGTAGGGAAACCTGTAGGGATTCCAGTCAGATTTTGTCTGTACATGTGTGAGTGAGAATCTATGTAACTGAGGCAAGCCATAAGGACTAATGTGGGTTGGGATTTGCTCCCTTTTCCGTCTTGGTCTGTGTCTGGCAGCTGCACCTATATGGCTATACGCTTGGTTCACCATCTGTGAGCTGCTATAGATCACAAGGGCTTGGCACACAACTGTCCTGGGAATCACTCCTTCTTGGGGTCTATGGGATCTGAAGACTTAGGGAATCACAGCTAGAGAACATCCACATATCACAAAAAGACTAGCAGCTATGGTTACGGAGGGTGTAACAAGCAGAACTTCATAACCTCATTAGTGTGGGCTGCATGCCACTTCTCTCAGGTCAACATATCTGATAGAAGTTTCCTGACGACAAGAGTCAGTAGGGTGGGAAGGAAGCCCCAGCCCCTTTTATTGCAGTATCCCTACAGGGCAGTTCCCTGGGAACAAACAATTCATGCATCAGTAGTGGAGGCAACCAGCTGTTTGAGTTGTTAGCACGTTGGTGGTGGCAACCACCTTTTGGATTTTAGCTTTTTGCTTGGACTCAGAGGAGACACCCCTCAGTCTGAAAAAGCAGCCTTAATTAGGCAGGACTAGGCAGGATCAGGCAGGACCAAAATCCCTTCCTCCATTCCTTGACCAAAAATGACAAGTTCTTCTAGGTCATTCTCCTGCTTGGCAGCTCTGCTTGGTGCAGACACTAGGGATCTTCCCCAAAGGACTTTGGTGGTCTCCCTGTCCCTGAGTGCGTGGCCCAGTTTTCCCCAGTTTTGAGGCATTGTCCTGCTCAGTGGAAACTGCTGATCACATGGACATTTAGAGGAAAACGTCATTGTGCTTTGAGAGCCACTGAGGCCTTGTGTAGCAGGCATGTTCAGGAGATACCTGAATGAAGAAACATTTAATTAGAAATAAAATTTTGAATTTGGCCAAAATGTTCAAGGAGAAGAAACAACCTGACAAATTATAGAAATGTGTTTTCAGCTAAGGAAATAACCCTTGGAAGGAGAGATCCTTTAAAACCTCAGATCTGTTTAGCACCCTGGGCAACATCTATCATACACAGTGCAAGGAGAACCAATGTGGGGACCACTGACACAGCAAGGCGTAGCCTTCAGCATATTACAAGGGTTTACCAGGCTCTGGGTAGAAAGCTCAAGGAACTTGATGCAGAGCTTGTCATTTCATCTATCCTCTCAGCTAAAGAACATAGTCCAAGAAGGGAGAGAAAAATAATGGCAGTGAACAATGGGCTCCACAGACGGTGCTACCAGGAGTGATTTGGCTTCTTGGATCATGGTCTGCAGTTTCATGAACATGGACTACTGGAAAGTGACGGGTTGCACCTCACAGCAGTTGGCAGGACATTTTTGCTAAGATGCTCACAAACCTGATCAGGAGGGGTTTAAACTGAGTTATGTGGGGGAGGGTGACAGTATTCTTGAGTACAAGAGTTCATCAAATGCTAGAGGTGATAATCCAAATGTTTCTGAGGAAACTGAGCAAATACTATAAGAGTCCAACTGTAGGAGGAAAAAAAATTTAAATAAGCAGCTGGGGGAATGACTCATGATCTTAGATGTCTCTACACTGAGCATGGGAAATAAACAAAATGAACTTGAACTCTTAACACAGCAAAGCAGATATGATATAATAGGCATCACTGAAGCCTGATGGGATGAGCCTCATAATTGGAATGCAGTAATAGAGAGGTGTAATCTATTTCAGAGAAATAGACCAAACAAGAAGGGAGGAGGAGTAGCATTATATATCAGCGACATTTATACCTGTGAAAAGATCCATGACTTAAATCCTGGAAGCCCAGTTGAGAGCATCTGGGTAAAAAACAGGGAGAGGAAAAACAGCGATGTCATTTTGGGAATCTACTACAGACCCCCAAACCAAACTGAGGACTTAAATGAAGCCTTCCTGTAACAGATGACCAAATATTCAGAAAAAGGAGAGATAGGAATAATGCGAGATTTCAAAATCTTGATATTTGCTTGAAGTCAAATTCTGCCAAGAATATGAGGTCCAACAAACTCCTCTCTTGCCTTGCAGACAATTTTATTGTTCAAAAAGTAGAAGAGGCAAGAAGGGGATCAGCTTTTTTGGACCTGATCCTAACTAACAGTGATGATCTGAATTCTGCAGTTTACAGGCTATTGAGGCTAAAGAGCTCTCTGGCTGAGAATTCTAAATGCCCTCTCTAAACTGCAAACACCAGGATTGCATAAAATGTTGAAGGTGGAATAACAGCACTATAACAGTGTAGTTCAGAAATGGCCCTGGTTAATGGGGTGGAAGTAGTGGGATCCTTAAGTGGGAGTGACCAGGTTTTCCTGGAATTTGTTATACACTGAAATGGGGAAGCCAAGAATTCTCAGACATGCATTCTAGACTTTAAGAAACTAATTTCAGTAAACTTAGAGAAATATTAGGTGCCATCCCGTGGTCAGGCATAACAAAGAAGAAAGGAATTAATGATGGATGGGAATTTCTTAAAACACTCAAAGCACAATTTCAAATAATTCCATTGATGAGGAAAAAATGGGAGGTATCTAAAGAAATCAGGATGGATGTCTAAAGAACTCTCAAATGAACTAAGATTTAAAAGGGCCATGTACAAGAAATGGAAAAAGGGGGAAATCACCAAAGAGAAATTCAAACAAACAACCATCACATGTAGGGAAAAAGTCAGAAAAGCTAAAGTGCAGAATGAGCTCAGGCTTGCTAGGAAGGTTAAGAACAACAAAAAGGGCTTTTTTGCTTATGTTTGTAGCAAAAGGAAAAACAAGGAGATAGTAGGGCCACTGCAAGAAGATGGACAAGTGGTAACAGGGGACAGAGGAAAGGCAGAACTACTCAATGTCTTCTTTGCCTCAGTCCTCCAGAAAGGGAAACAGTGTTTAACATGGAGAAAATGGAACAGATGATGTAACAGGAGAAATGCAGCACAGATTAGGTAAAGAATACAGGAATACACGGCCACTCTGAATTAATTCAAGTCGCCAGAGCCAGATCAGCTACATCCAAGGGTATTAAAAGAACTGGCAGAAGTAATTTCAGAACCAATGGCAATAATCTTTGAGAGTTCCTAGAGATGAGGAGAAGTCCAAGCAGACTGGAGGAGGGCAAATATTGTCTCCATGTTCAAAAAGGGGGAAAAAAGAAGACCCAAACAATTACCGCCCAGTCAACCAAACATCAATACCAGGAAAGATTCCGGAGCAGATGAAGGGAATGCTGTGGATGTAGTGTTGTTTCTCCGCCTCAACTTCATGTCAGCAGCATATATCAGCATGCCTGTTATCACCCATTCAAGGATCTCTGGCCACAATCCATCCTGGAAATATGGTATCTTCATAGCCTTGGACCAATCTGGCATCTGTGATATCAATCTATAAATCTGTTCCACATACTCAGCCACCAAATGAGCCCCTTATCTCAATGACATTAACTGAGAACAGGCCTTCTCTAGCAAAATCAGTCTTCAAACTGGTCCATTAGGTTGTTCATGAACAGTTGAAAGTCAGTTTCAGGGCTTCCATATCATAGACACCTACGAAGATCAGAAACCTTTTCCTCCAGCTGCGCCATCGGACACTGGACCTTCACCTCTTCATCAGGAAGCTGGGCTCCCAGTCAGCCATGAATCCTGCAACCTGGGTTAGAATATAAGGGAAGTGGCTGGCCTGACCATTGAAAGTAACCATCAACTGTTACTCTCCATACTGATGGAATGGAGCAGAGACCTAGCCAAGTGCCACTGCTAGCCCTGGAGAGGGCAATGTCAGGCTCCTAGTACCCGCTGCTAGCAGGACCACAGGCACTGCCTAGGCTGCCTGTGAACACCATCCAGGGTCCCCAGGCCTGCAGTAGCCATGCTTCCTCCAACTTATCCAGCAAGCACTGGTTCTCCCAGTCCCAGTCCTCCTCCTCCACCACATGGCCAAACATGCTGCCGATCTGAATGTCCCATTCAGTCAGTCTCCCAACTCACCACCACTGTCACAGATCCTGTTCCACTCCCAGGAACCATGATGCTCTGGCACACTAAGAAAGAGAGGGTGCCAGTGTCAGGAACCGAATTCACACACACAAATATAACAGTGCGATTACACTATTTATTAGGAGCGTGATACATAGTATAGGACTTCAGTGAACGATCTGAGGCAGTTTAGCAGAATCCAAACATAAGCAGCAAAAGATACTTTCCCACAAAAGCACATATCAAGAAACCTTGAAGCAGCTAAGTCCTGGCTGGTAGTTCTTATCAGAGCTGCATTCCTGGCTTTGTTTACCTAACGGTCTCCGGTTCGTTTCCTTGGTTACAAGCAAGCAGCTAATTACTACTACTACTACATGTCCTGTGCTGAAAATATGGAGAGCTACCCGACAGCCAGCATCCCACTGCTTAGAGCCACTGGGGCCCCAGTCTTGGGGCAGATGTTCACTGCCACCTCAACACTTGCTGCCTTGCCTGACAGCCAGGAAATTGAGTGATAGAAGACTGTGGTCATATTGTTCAAAAGGATTTGGATCACTCTGCCCCAAGAGAAGTCTCAAAAGCATGAAATGCTTTGATGATTGCATACAATTTTAAGACACTGATGTAGAGGTGATTTCTGCAATACACAGGATAACTCTGAGTGAAAGGAAACTGAGCTTAGAAGGCTCAAAAGCCTTATTCAAGAACCTTGGAGAAACAACAGCCCATCTTGACACCGCCCAGACTAAAAGAATATTGGTTTTGCAGTGCTATATAAACTATTATGTTACAAAGTTACCGCACATTAACATCCTATTTGACAGTTTACCCAAACATCACACTTTCCACACTTATTTTTCCTTTCCCATTTTCCCACTCTGTTTGTCAACAGATTTGACCTTGCAGCCATGGCTGCTTACTCTTCAATCACAGATTACTACAACAGCACTTCTGTGTTCCAAGCTCAGCCTATCATCAACATATCTTATCATCCCCACCTACACAGCACTAAAACAAAGTCGTCTCCCTAAAAAGCCCATGGCAGGGAACACTCAACTGTTCTGACACATTCTGTGCAAGACAATGTACCCTAGATCTGGAGATTCTGGCACTGTGCACCCCAGCCCTGTCAGGATGCATCCATGACAACGATGGTCAGTTGAGGGAAAGATTGTTGTGGGTTTTCTGGGCTTTGAGGTCATGTTCCATTAGTATTTTCTCGCCCGTTGAGGGAAAGTTTGGGATAGGTAAGCCCCCAAAGGACTGAGGAGTAAACGTGGCAGGGCAGTAGCAGTTGCAAGTTGGAGTGGTGGCATCAAGAGACAACCCAGTGAAGAAACCTCAACTGGAGAAGGTGAAAGCAGAGCCTGGCACAAGCTGTGACCACAGTCATGAGTGTGACGCTGCTTAGGAGGCGCTTTATAATGTGGACTGTGGTGGTTGGTCTGGAAAGTACTTGATAGACCGGGGACTTTGGGAGCTGGATGGGGCGTAGAAAACTCTGGCGAGCCTGGAATCAAGGAGGGCTCCAATGAACAAGAGATGTTAGGAAGGGAGGATGGAAGACTTTTGACACTGACTCTGACACCAAGGTCTAGTTGGGGAGTGGGAGATCTGCCTAATTTTTAACTTTAATAATTGTGATTTGTTTGCTGTTCCTATTATGTATTAATATGTATTCTGACTTTCTTTTAATCATTACTTGCTTGTTTAATTTGTGTTTTAACTTATTATTTTTAACTACATTTCCTTTTTTAAACACACTGTAAGACACGTTGAGTCCTTCTGAGGAAAAAAGTGGGATATGGATATCATCATGATCACATTTGCATAATTAGTACCCTGTCACTGCCACAAGGAGCCAGTTGTCTAGATAGGAAAACACCCTTATGCCTTGACTTTGAAGGTGGAAAACATCTATCAATATTGCCTTTGTGAAGACATGGGGAGCCGTGGATAGACTGAAGGGCAAGACCTTGTATTGGAAGATGGATAGTGTTGCTCATTTCCACTGTACTATAAAAGGTTGTGTGGGATCTAGGTGCTTTAAAATGGGATTTACAAAATCCTGTTCTAGAGAGACTTTTAATCCTGTCAGTTGTCCAGTTCCACAACTGATATCTGTCTACTGAGCCATTCATTTTCTCTTGGGGTTACTATTTTCTTCCAGTACTTTGCCTAGACCAATCTCACTACTAATAACATACACTGAATCATTATCTGTCACTGTTTATCATAGCTGGAATCTTCCTGCCAAATTCCGAATAATTGAATAACCTTTCTCCTGCAGTTGTTGTGTTGTTTTCACCTCATAGCCTTGATCACTTTTTTTAACAAGTCATAGTAAATTAACCTTGTCTGGTCTGCTCTCATTTCCATTCTATAATAAACTTCTTGTGGTGAAATCCAAAATGGAGTCTTTGGACATAATCTCAATTTGTATTTAGTACATATTTTTAATAAAGCATGTTTTATACAATGTAAAGTTGAAGGTTTTCATGGCTGGAATCCATAGCTTGTTGTGGGTTTTCCAGGCTTTGAGGCCATGTTCTATTAGTATTTGCTTCTGATATTTCACCTGCGTCTGTGGCTGGCATCTTCAGAAGATCTGATCCTCTGAAGATGCCAGCCACAGATGCAGGCGAAACATCAGGAGCAAATACTAATAGAACACGGCCTCAAAGCCTGGAAAACCCACAACTCTTATACAATGATTATTAAAACCTACATTAACCTTCACTTTTTTGTACCATAAGAAAACATGCCATCCAAATCTTAAGCCATGTCCTTTTAAATTCAAAAGTTTGTGGTCTTTTAAAGTTATCAATTTTTTAATCCAAGTAAAACATGTAGCTGTAAGATAGACTTTAAGATTAGGTAGTCCAAGACCACCTCACTCTTTAGCATCTCGCAAAATCTTAAATCTCACTCTAGTTTTTTTCCTCTCTCCATATAAATTTTGAAATGTTCTTTTACCATATTTTAAATGGCATTTCTTTAGTTAGAATTGGAATCATTTGGAAAAGAAACATCATCTTCAGAAGTATGTTCATCTTAACTGTAGAAATTCTTCCCAATTTAGCTTCTGCCATTTTTCCATATCAGCTTGAATTTCTCTCCAAGTCTTAACATAATTATTTTCATATAGTTGGCCTGTATTTCCAGTTAAACTGATTCTTAAGTATTTAAGTTTCTTTTCAATCTTATAAACTGTTCTTAGTTATAACTCATTTTTGTCCTACGTAGTCATATTCTTAGCCAGTACTTTAGTCTTCTCTTTATTTATCTTCAGATCAGCCAGCCTTCCAAATTCTTTTATTTCCCTTTGTACTTTCATTATTGATTCAAGAGGATTCTGTAACATAATTACCAAGTCTTCAGCAAAAGCTCTTAATTTAAATTCTGCTTTTCTAACTCCCATGATATCAACATCTTTTCTAATTGCAGAATTCATCACCTCCATCACCAAAATAAATAAAAGTAGAGACAAAGGGCATCCTTGCCTTCTTCCTCTGTGAATTGGGAAGAACTTGGTCATATCACTGTTAACTATAATCTTGGCAAATTGATTTGAACAAATAGCTTTAATCCAAGTCAAAAAATTAGGACCAAAATTCATATGTTCTAACACCTTAAAAGGGAAATTCCAGTTTTAATTATCAAATGCTTTTTCAGCATCAAGAAAAAATTATGCACCTTGTTTGTCATTATGAGTTTCAAGGTAATCATGTCAATCACAATTCTAATATTGTCTTTCATCTGTCACCCTGCTAAGAAACCACTTTGATCTTCATTTATGTATTTTTTCAGTAAATTCTTTAATCTTGCAGCCAGAACCAAAGCAAATATTTTATAATCATTATTCAACAGTGAAATCATTCTATAATTCCTTGGTAATGTTGAATCTTGCCCTTCTTTCAACATCAATGTAATAATAACCACTTTTCACGAGTCAGGAATTAATCTAGTCTCTAAAACTCCATTCCTCACCAGTATCCTTATCAGTAATCCTTATCAGTAATTCTTCCTTCAGACATTTATAATAGGGAGCACCAAATGCATCTAATCCTGGTGATTCCTCATTTTAAATTTTTAGATAGCTTGTTCTATCTCCATGGTAGTAATCTCCCTATTAATATGTTCTTCTTCTGCTAAATTAGGTAATTTTTGCCTCTTCAAGTAATCTTCAATCTTCGTAAATTCAATATTGAATATAACTTGAGAAAATATTCATAAAAATCCTTTGTAGGTCTTTATCTTTACTATATTCTTTACCACCATCTTTCAGTTTCATAATCATTCTCTTCTGTGTCTCTTTTCTTAATTGACAAGCCAGCCAGGCTTATTCACATATTGAAATTTCTTTTGCTTCAGAACTTTCAATCCCCCCCCCCAATTTCTTCTGACATCAACATTGAAAGTTGATTTCTCAGTATTCCCAATTTTTTCTGAACATTTACATTTTCAGGAGATTTCTTTAAGTCCTCTTCTTGATTTTTAATCTTATCTAAAATTCTCTGTGTTTTCTCCATCTTTTTTCTCTTAAGTTCTCTATTAATTCAGATAAAGTATCTTCACATATAGGCTTTCCTCGCATTCCAGTTTGAACATTTACTTCTTTATTAAGATTTGCTAGAAAAAAAATCTTATCATTTCTTTCCTAAACTCTTGGACTATATCTTCTTTAGTTTTCAAAGATTCACGCATTCTCCATTTGAATATTCTAGTAAACTTTCTTACATACTTAGATATTACATATATACTTACATATTACTGGATTATGATTGGAAATTATCTTAGGTAAGATCCCAACTCTTTGTATTTGTCAATCCAAGTCTTTGAAACCCATATCATGTCCAATCTTGAAAATCATTTATGTCTTTCAGAAAAGAAAGTGAAGTCCTTTTCATCTGGGTGTTTCAATTTCCAAATATCAACAGTTTGTAAATTGTCCATTGGATCAAAAAATGCTTTCAATACTTGACTTTGAGATTTCTTGACCTCTTTCAAAATTGAACTATCTATTTCTGGAGAAATGACCCCATTCCAGTCCCCCACTAAACACCATTTGTCATAAGACAGTTAAAATATCATTCAATTTTTGAACTAGAAATGACCTCTGTAATATAGGTACATACACACACACACGTTATATTTTTTTCTCCATTTATAGTAATTTCAACAGTCACATATCTACCCTCCTCATCAGAAATAATAATTTTTGGAGACAGATTACATATTACATATAAAACTACACCATTTGAAGTCCCAGCAGAAATAAATTCTTCTCCCAATTTTTTTCTGAATTAAGTTTTTGATCCCATCTGCATATATGAGTTTCTTGCAAACAAATAACATCCAGGTTAAAATTTTTCAAATAATGAAATATCTTATTCTTCTTTTGAGGGTTATTAACCCCATTAATATTCCAAGTCAAAAATTTGTAATCTATATTTAGGCTTCTGTTGAACAAAAGTTTAAGTTAGTCTCTATTCCAAATGATTCTAGTCCTAAGTCTTCCTGATCTTCTTCCTCCAGTTGCACACTTGCTGAAGCCAATACCGTATCTTCAAGATGCTCTGTATCTGAAGATTTCTTTTTAATATCTTTTTCTGATTTGGGTAATTTTGCTGATTCTTTTGCTGATTCTTTGGCCTCCTCTTCTTGAAATTCATCCGTTTCCTTACGAAATCATTCATCTTCGCAACCAAATTGAGTTGTAACTCTTCCTTTCTATATGTAAAAATCACACCTTCTAAACAATCCCAAGTAAAAGCGATATTCTTTCTTTTTTTTTTAAAATGTTATCAAGGAGAGTTCTTTATTTAAAAAGGCTAAGACAGTGGTCAAAACAGAAGGTGAAAAGTGCAGAAACTGAAAGATTTTTTTTTAAAAAAAAAAAAGCTTGTTAAAATATATTATCAGTTCTGAGATCACTGTTTTTCTAAAGCTTTGAACTTTCTCCTGAACAGGAAGATTCAGTATCCCCCAAAACCAGGATGTTTTGACTTAAAGGAGTGCAATTTCAATGCATCGTTCTCATTCCAGGCTACAGAACAATGGTTTGCAACTTTAAGCCACTGGGCCAAATCAGCCCTAAGGAGTGCAATTCAGCTTGGCTGCTGTAAACTGAAATGTCTTTCTGTTGTCAGAACTGGACAGGCCAGGTGCCAAAGACAAGAGATGTGCTAAAGGAAGAAGACAGGGAATTGGGGAGGAGGCCCAATATTCACGGACAGGGCACAGAAATCTTCGGCTGCCTCCTCCAAAATCGAGAACCAACGTAGCTGTTGCCCGCAGTTGCAAAGAACCTGAGCCTTGAAACGGCAAGACGCCAAAACACGCCATGCAAGAAAATTCAACCTCGAGCGGCCGAATGAACTGGACTTTCAGGGTCACACTACATACTTATAGCTGTACGATTCCACTATAACTGCCACGGCTGCGTCCTACGGAACCTTGGGGTTTGTAGTTTGGTAAGGTTTAACCTTTAATCCATCAGAAGCTCTGGACTCCAGTTCCTGGAATCCCTTCCCACTGGCCATGTTGGATGGATTTTCTGGGAGTTGAAGGCCAAAACTTCTGGAAGACTGAAGGCTGAGAAACCCCTGCACTAGAGCTCTCTGATTATTCTAAGTACACTTCCCTGCACTGCAAATCCCAAATGTTATGGCAGTTAAAAAGTGGGATCAATGTGTTATACCTGTGTAGTGTGGAAGAACCTTCAGAGATAGCTGTCTTAGCGCTGGAGAACCATCTGCCCTGTGAAGAAATCGCAATTTTCTAAGAGGGACGAAGGGAATGCATAACAAGTCCCATCAGCCTCTTTCTTCTAAACATATTCACCAATGGATTATATATCTTTCTCTTCCTTAGAATTCTAACAGAGGTCTCTTTCATCACTTTTAACTGGCATCCTTGTATATTCCACGGTGCTTTACAATGAGATTCCAATACACAATCTCTCCATTTCTAGATGAAAACTGAACAATCACATCTCTAGGTACTTTCATTCTTCTGGCATACACTGAATTTAAATGATAAGATGACGTTATGTTCAGTTCTATTAAGTCCTCATGTAACTGCTATTATTTCCAAAAATTTAGCTAAAGTTTCAAATATCTTTAATTGTAGATTGCCGTCTTTCTCGTCAGGTAATGTTCTTATCCTCAAATAGTGTTCTTTATTTCCCAATTCCATTAGTGCCATCTTATCCAAATGTTTTCCCAGTTCTTGTTGTGTCTTTGTTTCCACTTGTAAAGTCTTTTCTTCCACCTGTGTAGTCCTCTTCTCCAAAAGTTGAGTCTTGTGAGTCAAAATTCCTGTTCCCTTTTGTTCTATTATACTTCTATAGTTATCTTTTGCAGCATCTCTTGAGTCTTTTTAACTTCACCTGTTACTTGTATTTCCTGTTTGAGATCATCTGCATTCAAATCCACTTTGTCATTAACTGCATCTATCTTCTGTCTGAATTCAGCTAGGGACCTAGCAAAGTAATCAGGAATCTTGCCTTCCTCCATTCAATCCTTCCCAAGTGACATTCTTCTTCCTCTTCTTCTTCAAGCCAGAAGCCATAATAAAGTTCCAAAGTCAATTCTACCAAGAAAAATAGTAGAAACTCACAAAAATATTCTAATAAAACAGTCTGATTTAAATCGAAGGGGGATAGCAGGATTCAATAAAATCAAAATAAACATTTAAAAAAATGATGAATACTTCAGACAATTCAAAATTCCAAAAAAATCTCAAATTCCCAAGAACAGAAATGAAAAAGAAAAATGAACCTCAAAAAGGAAGGTTACCCAATACATAGTTCAGTCTTCAAATCCTCAAAAACAACTGAATTAAAAAAGGAACAAAATTTAAAAACCAAAAATTCTTAATAAATTTAAAAATCCAAAAAGCAAGTTCCCCAAAATGTAAAGAAATATAAGTGTGCAACACTATAATTAAAATTTAACTAAAAATAGTCAATTAGTGCCCTTCAGGGGTAAGTGTTAATTCCCTTAAGCAGTATTTCCTCAAGAACAAGACACTTAATATTATGCTTCAATCTGCAAAACAACCTTGGCACAGTCAAACCAAAGTTCTCACAATAATATTCTGGTTGAGTCAAAGACTGACTTGGCAGTAACCCAAGTACTACAAAAACAAAGTAACAATCCTTTTATGAAAGTAGTATAACAAAGTCCCAAACACAGAGTTACAAATTGGAAAATATACTAATAAATTAGGAAATTTCTGGAAAGAAATAAGAGACAAAAGAAGGCAAAGAAACGGTGCGGCATTTAAATATGGATTTAAAAACAATTAGAGAAACTTAAAAACACAGACCATAACAATTTCTATCAGTTATTTTCCAAAAAGAAAAAACTCTCACAAAAATCAATAAAAAAAACCCTTATATATATTTCAGCAATTTAAACCAACCAACCTAAAGAAAAATCCAAGAGGTGTATTCCAATCAATTATATTAAAAATCCATCAAATCCAAAAGACCAAGTCCAAATCCATCAAATCCAACAATATAGTCTTTAAAACGAGGACACCTTTCCAGACTTGAAGAAACAGATCATACTAAGAGAGTGCTTTCACTTACTGTCACTTAAATTGCTGAGAAAGTAGAAAATCCAAACAGGGTACTGTCTCTTTATATCTACTCAATGCAAACTATAAGTAGCTAAAGGAAATATACAGACGCTGGTAGACCAGGGCTCCTGGGTCTGTAATAAATAAATTGTTTTAAAAAATCCAACTATAATTACCAGAAAATCCAGCTGATCCTAATGTAGTGTCTATTTGGCGTGTGTGTGTGTGTGTGTGTGTGTGTGTGTGAAAAGCCCTTCACCCCGTCTCTACTGAAGTGATTGTCTTCTGTGGTTTGGGGTCTCAGCTTCTGCCGCTCCATTCCTGAGTGGCTGCTGCAGGTCCCTGATCGATCGCTGTGAAGATTTTTGGCTTCCCAGTAGATTGGGGAACCCTTTTTTGACAAAAGGATCAACTCCTGTCAAAAACAGAGCTTCAGGTCATGCAATCTTGCTCATCCTTTACAGGTGAGCTCTAAATTGCGCCAGACATTAGAATGCCAGAAATTAAACTTCCCTGTACGGTGTGCCCTGTTCTCCCTTTAAGATTTGGACTATTATCTCCAGCACTTGATCAACTCTTGCCCTCTAGATTACGGTCTCCCCCCATCCTGATAATTCAGTTTAAAGCTCTCCTAGTTAGGTTTTGAGATTCTTAGCAAAATTGTTCTGTCAACTGCAAAAACCCATCACTTGCCAGAAGTCCATTTTAATGAAACTGCAGACCATGGTCCAAGAAGCTAAACTGTTCCTGGCAGCAACATCTGTGGAGCCAGTCGTTCACCTCCACTATTTTTCTCTCCATTCCTGGGCTGTACTTCAACTGAAAGGAGAGACTAAATGATAACGTGTGCATTTAGGACCTTTAGCTTCTTACCCAGAACCTCAATCCCTATGACCTGTTGAAGGCTTTGCTTTGCAGTGTCACTGGTTCCCACACAGGAAGGGACAACAGTGAGCCTGACCAGTTTTGTCCCCCACTGTGTTAAACATCATGGATATTTGCCCCAGGGAGACAACACACCTCATGAGACATCCTATCAGGCGCACAAACCACTGCTTCTATCCCCCTTAGCAGAGAATTCCCTATCATCACCACACACCTCCTTTGGGGATTAGGAGGGGCCAATCTTTGCCCTGAATCATCCAAGGTCCCCTCCACATTCTCTGAGGACTGACACTGTTGCTCCTGCTCCTGCTCCTCATTCTTAATGATAAGAGAGAGAGAGAGCTGCAAATCAATTCTGCAGCTCCAAATTTACATAAATATCCCTAGCCCTTCAACTTCTTGTGCTATATTCCTCCAAGTGTCTACCTTCTGAGTTTGGGGACTGACCTCCTCCTCAGAGACATCCCCTGTGTGTTCCTCTTCCAGTACAGTTTGCTCTACAATGTCCAAGAAACCTTCATGCTCCCTAATATGCTGAAGAATAGATACAAGCGCCTTAAGTTGCTGGACCTTCTCCTCTAACAGGACAACTGATTCATATTTGCTGCAGGTGTAGCTACTCACATCCTCTGGCAAGAATATAAACATCTCACAGCTGTTCCAGATGACTATAGCAGCTCCCTCACCATCCATGTTTAGTAGTCCTAATAACAGACTGGAGCAACTCCAGACCTCCCGTCAAAATTCCCCTGCTAAACAAACACATAAAATGTCTGTTGCCCTTCGGTGCTTGTTAGCTGAGCTCCAGGGACTGGGGCTGCAGTTATATACTGAGCTAGTGGCTGCTAGCTCCACCCCCAACTGAGTCTCTGACTCATTTACTCTTGGTCTATACAAGAGAGAACAACAGGGCCCTGACAAACATACAAACAAGCCTACCTAAGGTCACATAAACAATCAGCCTTACCCCAACAGACATAATCTCACCAAAATGCAACAGAACAACAAAGCCTTAACAAGTACAGGAGCAAGCCTTCTCCCAGCTCACAGAAACACACAAACAAGCAGCCTTAACCCAACAAATTCTCTGGAATTGGGGAAGTTTATCCAAACAGGCACAAGCTTACCTTATGTTGTCTCTTCCACCCTGACCATGCAATACACCTGTTGGCCTTGCTACCTGTTAGCCAACCTCCTGTTTACCAAAAGACCTTACACCTGCCTCCATCCTGCCTTGCTAAGAATAGCCCGTAGGTGTTGGGCTACACCTTCAATACTCTGGCCTACCTAAGAAAGTTGACATCCTATACCCTATACCATGTAGTGGAATCAGGTTCATATGGCTCCTCCAGAACCTGAAACCAAACTCCATTACAGTGGAAGCAAAGCAACTGATCTCTACTCAGAAGAAATTTACCAGCCCCATTGATAAGGAAGGCAGGAAACTGCACATTTTGGTGAAAAAAATGTATTCTATTACATCCCTATCATTTAGAATTGCTAACTACAAGGTTTGCATGTCTGCCTACCAGTAGAATTTATAGGAGTCTATAACAACTTTTGTGGCCAACCTTTCTGAGGACGACAAACAGATGGATGCTGTGCTTCAGACTGAAGCTTATAAGCTCACCTCCCAACAACTTACGACCTCTAGATATGCCACCAATTGTAGCAGCAAGACCCTAGCAGGTGCCATTGCTCTTAGGAGACATGCCTGGTTACAACCGTTAGGCCTCTCTCACCAGGCACATGCTATGATTGAAGACCTCCCCTTTAACGAAGCAGACTTATTCAATAAGGAGATGGATGACAAGTTGGAGGAAATGCACAAGATGAGCACAGCCACCAGAGTTTGGATCCCAACTTCAAGTTCCATGGTTGTTCCAATTCCAATATTCATGGTAAAGACAGCCTTCTGTACGAAAGCAGTCTTTTAGCCCCCTGACATCATGATGTGTGAGACTGTCAGCTGTACAACTGCCCTCTTCGTGTAAGCATTCTTCAGCTTCAGTACCATGCACAGTTGTATTATAAAAAGTCTGTTGACCACACTAAACATTCCCTCTGACTGCTTTCCCAACCTTCTCCTTTCCAGTACTCTTCTCTTTGGCAACAGACTGGGAAGCTACCTTCATACCTGGGATGCTATACCATCCAACACCTGGGTTCTGGATATAGTTGACAGGGACTACACCATTGAATTTCTGGATTACCTCTCTGTCAAACATATTCAAACTACTCCTCCTTCCAACACCCTTATCACGAAGATCAAAACTCTTCTCCTCAAGGGGGCCATTAAACATGTTCCCAAATCCTCCATCCCACAGAGTTTCTTCTCTATCTATTTCATCATTTTGAAGAAGGATGGAGATCTCTATCCCATCTTAGACCTAAGGGATGTCAATGTCTCCATCCACCCCAGTACTTCCAGATGATCACCCTCAGTACCATCATGCCTCTGTTGCAAGGAGGAGACTGGTTTGCAACACAACTTGAAGGATGACTACCTCCACATTGGAATCTGACAGTTGTGTTAGCTTTTCCTCTGTTTTGCCATAGGGAGACAGGCCTACCAATTCCATGTCCTTCCACTCAGCCTATTTACTGGCACACACGTCTACCAAGTGTATGACCATGCTTGTAGCATAACTGAGACAACAAGCCATAATTATCTTTCCCTATATTGACAATTGGCTTCTCGTTGTCTGTTCAAAGAACTGTCTCTTCACCAATATCAACCTCATGCTTTGCCTCAACAATCTAGGCCTTATCATAAACTATGGGAAGTACCATCTTCAACCTTCTCCAACTATCAAATTCATAGGAGCAGTTCTTGACTCTCACAAAGTGACAGTTTACCTCCCAGAAGACAGGCTTCAAAATTTAAGAATGGCTTTCCTTCAGTTTTGACACACCAGACAGGTGGCTGCCAAGGATATCCAAATCCTTCTCGGTTTCAGGGGCTACTATGATGATGGTGACATCATATGCATGACTTCAAATGTAGTCCCTCCAAGCCTGGTTTGTATCTCAGTTTGACCCTCTCACGGACTCCCCTCATATATGTCTCACTATACCGACGGCTATAAATCGCTTCCTGGAATGGTGGATCCACACTGAAAATGCCCAGGTAGGACTGCTTTTCATTCCTCCACAACTAATGACATCAATAACAACAGATGCTTCCATGGATGGTTGGGGAGACCACATGGAGGTCCTTTCCATCAGAGACCACTGGACAGCAATAGAAACCAGTCTCCACATCAATGCTCGGGAGATGCTGGTGGTAGAGAAGGCCATACATGTATTTGAAGTCCTACAAAGCAAAATTGTTCAGGAAGGATCCAACAATACCACAGCGGTCTACTGCCTGAACCACCCTGCTGAAATTAACATCTCACATCTGGCAGTGGTGCATCAGCAAAAACATTTTCCTCTTAGTCATCTACTGGGAGAGGAGAACACACTAGCAGATGCTCTCAACTGGACTCCAACCTCTCACCAAGAGTGGAGACTCCATCCTGATGTCTTCAGTATCATCTCCAAGGAATGGGACATTCCACAAGTGGGTCTATTTCCCTCTATACAGAATTTCCAGTGCCAGATATACTGTTGCAGGGATCAATGGGGAAAGGCTCTCTCAGCTATGCCTTCCTATATCACTGTGGAGAACCCACTGTGTACATTTTTCCTTCATTTTCCCTCTTCACCAGAATGATCTCCAAGATCTGGAAGGACATGCCCAAGAACATTTTGACCACTCAGTGATGTCCCAGACAAATATAGTTTGCTTCTCTTCTCCATCAGTCTCAAAGAACTCACTACAGACTTCTGGACACACCAGACCTAGTGACCCATGAGGGTCAGGTTCAACACCTCGACCTTGACACACTTAAGATGATGGCTTGGAGGATACACTCTTAGACTTCCTTTCAGCTCTGATTCATCTAATCCCAGCAGTTGCTCTTAGACCTTCAATTCAACTGCCTTCTACCTGCAAATGGAATAACTTTCTGTCCTTTTCGGCTTCTCAGCACCTGTTTCCAAACCAGGCACAGATGTGTATGAGTTAGATTTCTTGATGTTTCTCTCTGACAGAGAGCTATCTCTTTCACCGGTGAACTGCTACCTGGTCACAATCTCTAAGAGATTTCAACTTCTTGGCAACCCCTTTCAGCACCCACGGGTGAAATGGTTTCTGAAAGGTTACAAGAACTTGCATCCACCTGGGCTAGACCTGACATTTCACCTTTCTATGAAAGATATTCACCTAACATGGGAGACAGCATTCCTCATGACTATCATGCCAGCCAGGTGAGCAGGAGAGTTATGTACCCTTTGAGCACACTCTCTGTACCTGAAGTTCTACAAGGACAAAGTTGCTGTCAGGCTTGATATCTCCTTCCTTCCAAAAGAGGTATTGGTGTTTCACTTGAACCAGGACATTATGCTGCCTGCATTCATGCAGAGCCCTTCCATGGATCTGGACCACACATTATACCATTTTGATGCCAGGTGGGCTTTGGCCTTCTACATCAACAGGACTGCTGACTTTTGCCAGTCCCAGAAACTTATTTATTTATGCATGCTACTTCTTGATCAAGAAGGGTCTCCCTGTTCCATTTCAATGCCTCTCTAAGTGGGTCTCATCAGCAACCCATTTAGTCTATGAACTGGCTAAGAAAGGCCCTTCTCTTCATGTGCACAGCTACACTACCAGAGTTGTGGCTGCTTCAATAGCCTTTCTGAAAGGGGTACATCTGGAGAACATTTGCAGGGCAGCTACTCATCTCAGACCCTGACTTTTATTACACACTACAGAATGGATGCTAGATCAAGGGATGATACTGGCTTTGGGAGAACAGTGTTGTTTTCCTCTGTCTCATGACTCTCCCACCTCCTACTATGCATAGCTTGCTGGTCTCCCATTTGTGTGAGTTAGAGACCACAAAGAAGAATGGCTTGTTCACCTGTAACTATAGTTCTTCGAGTGGTCATATGTGAGCGCACACAACACCTGCCTGTCATCCCCACATTGGTCATGATCTCTATCCATAGCTCCATGCTGCTGCTACACTGGCCACAGAACTGAGGGTCTGAGAAGGAATGAGGCTGGTCACAAGGACCAGGGGAGGAGGGGCTACCGTCCAAATGCTTACATTACAGCTCTAGAAAGTTCCAATGATGCACTGTGCAGGTGCAGTAAATCCCATTTCTGTGAGTTCAAAGATGACCACTTGAAGTAGTTACAGGTAAAGCAACTCATTTCATATTGTTCAGCCAGGTTTTGCATTATATCCTTTGACTGCTTTTGCTACAATTTGCTTCACTATTAATGTTACCTTTCTTCTTGTCATTTCCAGGAAAAAACACTATCTAATTCTCCAATTGATAATGTCTCATCACTGTTCACTTAAGCTCACTCAAACACAGTATTGCAATGTAAAGTTGAAGGCTTTCGCAGCTGGAATCCATAGGTTGTTGTGGGTTTTCCGGGCTTTGAGGCCGTGTTCTATTAGTATTTGCTCCTGATATTTCACCTGCATCTGTGGCTGGCATCTTCAGAGGATCTGTTCCTGTTCAGATCCTCTGAAGATGCCAGCCACAGATGCAGGTAAAACGTCAGGAGCAAATACTAATAGAACATGGCCTCAAAGCCCAGAAAACCCACAACAACTTCAGTATTGCAATGTTTCGGCATTCCATTTCCTGTTTACAATTTTAACTTCCCTGATTCCTTGTTCAAATTCCATTTTCCTGTTATATATGTTGTACAGCTTCAAACTTGCATATCTGATCATTTCTGTGCAGCTGAAAGTCCTTTAATCTTTAGCCCAGTAGTGTCATTAGGTACAGAACTACTTGTTCTTGTCCTTTGCTCTTCCTCAGTACCTTTTGTAAGCAGTCTTAGGTCCCCACTCCAAGAGAAAGGCAACATATTAAATAAATAAATAAATAAATAAATAAATAACCTGGCTGTGTCCCTTCTGACCTGAGGTGTCTCATCTTCCAGCACTCCCTTGCATCATTTCAGATTATCTCCACATAGGGTTTTCAAGGTAAAAGATGTGGAAAAATGATCAAACAGTGCTTCCTTCCATTCATTACTAATCAAAGTTAGCTAAAGTGCTAGTGCTGTTGTTTCTGAGATATATTCCACCAGCGTCACCAGCTACTGCTGCTGTTTCCTGGTAACACTGCCTCACCACACTGAGATTTTTGCACATATAATAGTATGTGTGAAAGGGATCTAGGAGTCTTGGTAGATCACAAACTGAACATGAGTCAGCAGTGTGATGCGGCAGCCAAGAAGGCCAACGCGGTTCTTTGTTGCATCAATAGGAGTATGGTGTCTAGATCAAGGGAGGTGATGGTACCACTCTATTCTGCATTGGTTAGATCTCATTTGGAATACTGTGCCCAGTTCTGGGCACCTCAATTCAAGAAAGATATCGACAAGCTGGAGTGTGTACAGTGGAGGATGACCAAAATGGTGAAAGGTCTGGAAGCCATGCCCTATGAGGAGTGGCTTAGGAGCTGGAGATGTTTAGTCTGCAGAAGAGAAGATCAAGAGGGTGAAGGTTAAGATAGCCATGTTTAAATATTTGAAGGGGTGTCATGTCGAGGAGGGAGCGGGCTTGTTTTCCACTGCTCCAGAGACTAGGACAAGGAACAGTGGATTCAAGCTGCAGGAAAGGAGATTCCACCTGAACCTCAGGAAGAACTTTCTGATAGTCAGAGCTGTCCGGCAAATGGAATATGCTGCCTTGGAGTGTGGTGGAGTCTCTTTTTTTGGAGGTTTTTAAGCAGAGGCTGGATGGCCATCTGTTGGGAATGCTTTGATGAGTGTTCCTGCATAGCAGGGGGTGTGACTGGATGGCCCCTGGGGTCTCTTCCAACTCTATGATTCTATGATTCTTTCAAAGGGAGGGGAATCTCAAAAGCCCTAGCGTCCATGCCTTAAACAAGTCCCTTGAACAATACACAGTGATTTATGCACGTTTATTGCATGCAGCCCTTCCCGCACATCAAGACGAGTTCATTTGTGAGCAGGGCAACCTCCTCTTGGCATCTGTCTGAAGGAGTCAATCTCTTTCCATTAACAGTCCTTTCTCAAATTTTTATGGAGCTGAAATCGCAGTCAAAGACCACTAGATGGCATCGGGAGACAACTAATGCCCTCCCCTGCTTCCTTTCTCCTTGGATTTTCCCCTTTCCTTTGCCTCCTGCCTGCTACTGAGTCTGTCTCAGTTCCTGCTGAGAGTCTGTTCCAGGCATGAGAGATTTAAAGGCTGTGTGGTCTGTATACAGTCTGGCAGCTTCTGTTCTTGGCTCGTTGCCTGCTCATCACCATCACTTCCAGCTCCACTCCCTTCTCTCAGCTATACTCCTTTCACCTCCTCCCTCTTTGCTGGGTGACCTCCTTTTGAAGTCCCTCACCATGGCCCCATCCTGTCCTCACCACACCTTCGGAGGCTACAAAGTTGATTTCTCTCAACCCACCACAATTTTAAACAAGTTTAAAGTATAAAATATCAGAGTGCATTTTTTCAAGGCTAGAGAAGTTTGCAGACTGTCTCCAGAGGGATCAGAAGAGGTAGCAACTGCTGACCCCAATGAGTAATGTTCTGTCTCAATCAGACTCAATAATCAGGCTTTATGGATGAACCCAGAAACATTTTACTGATCTTTACTGAAGATCAGATGCAGCACAGAGATATTGCTTTTGCTAGAACTGATGATGCAGTATAGTTTTCATTTTCAAAAACTCCCCATTCTATCACTCAGAGGCTTGCATTCTTTTCACACACATCACCAGGGAGTACTGTTTGACCTTGGTTCCCAGCCAGCTTACCCCCTCAACATCCAAACAGCAAAACTCTGAGCGATATGACATCAGAGCAGCTATGCTAACATGATAGAGGAGCCTAACTCAATGGCCTTCTGACATTCTGCCCTCCCAAGCTAAATCTACTCCCGCCCCCAAGACCCTCTAGCAACAGCACTAGGCCAGTTGTATGTATAAAAGCATTAAGACCCTTAAGCATGAGACAAAAACGTAGAAAGAAACAGTATCACAGATCATAGATGTCAGCCCCTCTAGATGTAGCATTAAGTGTCACACTTGGCCCAGCTTATCACAATATTTTTTTTGTGAATGTCCTGGATTATTTTTGGAGCCCAAACATATTGATAGTCAGTGCACTCAGACTGCCCCACGAGAAAGTCTTTCTTCTGGACAAAATACTGAAAGTGGCCCTTGTGGCATCTAGAGTCTGAATTCAAAATATTATTGATTGTATATCATCAACCTATTTTTGATCCAGCTTCTTCAAAGGTGGCTGACACTGCGGGAATTTGGTTAACAGATAAACCACCTTAAAGTTCCATTCAAGGGATGTCTTTTGTCAGCTTGATTTTTATGAGTCCTTAGCATGCTCCAAAACAGTTACAATCCTGGGCCATGCCACTTTGATCCACGTGACTTCATGCCATTGGGTTACTCCCCTTCCTCGCTGAATTCATCAGGGTCTTCTGCCTCTTCTGAGTAACCGCCTTCCTACAGCTTCATGACCTGCAGCTAATTTAAAATTACTTGTAGGTAGCCTTCGTGTATCTCCCCATGCACACTGTGCACCACTGCCTCTATTTCCTCAGCTTCACATGAACAAATTGGACCAAACACCCCACTGGGTGTCATGTCCCATCCCTATGCATATTGATCTCTATGTCTGTCACAACGATCAGCATCCGGGACCTACTGCCACTTTGTCAGCGGTTACCAGGGGTGCTTCTGCCCTTGGGGTACTCAGAATGGTCCTTTCCAAATCATCTTCCTGGGTGATCTCAACCAGCTTTGTCCCTTCTTTGACAGTTGCCAGAGGTACCTCTACCCTTGCGGTACTCAGGATTTGTCATCATTAAAACATCTCTCAGGGTGACCTCGACCAGCTTCTTTCCTCCTTTGGCTTTCGCTATGACTACTTCAGCCTTGTCAGCCCAACAGTCTGAAGTAGGGTCTCTCTTCAGGGACACACTGTCTCAAGAAGAAGACTTAACTTTAATCAGTTCTGGCAATCTGTCTCAATAACCAGGCTTCATGGATGAATCTAGAAAGGTTTTATTGAAGACCAGATGCGGCACAGAGACACCACTTTTGCCAAAACCGACTAGTTACGGAACAGAGACAGTTTTGGTCACCTTGATGGATTCCCTATGAAGGCAAATAGGTAGGGGAGTGTATTCTCATTGGTTCTACTGGACCTCCCAGTGGCTTTCAATACCATTAATCATGGTATCCTTCTGGGCTGACTCTCTGGGATGGGACTTGGAGGCACTGTCATGCAGTAGTTCTGGTCATTTCTGGAGGGACAAACTCAGAAGGTGGTGCTAGGGGACTCCTGTTAACTCCCTGGCCACTGGCCCATGGAGTTCCTCAGAGTTCTGTTTTGTCCCCCATGCTGTTTAACATCTACATGAAACCACTGGCAGAGGACATTTGGAGTTTTGGGGTTTGGTGTCAACAATATGCTGATGACACCCAACTCTACGTTTCCTTTCCATCGGATTCCAAGGAAGCTGTCTTGGTACTGAACCAACGTCTGTTGTCAGTAACGGACTGGATGAGAGTAAACAAACTGAAGCTTAATCCAGACAAGACAGAGGTGATCCTGGTCAGTCAAAAGGCAGATCAGGGAACAGGGACTCTCCCAATGCTGGTTAAGGTTGCAATCCCCCTGAAATCTGCTGGACTTGACTCTGAGCCTGGGTGTCCAGGTTTCAGCAGTGGCAAAGGGCACTTTTGCACAGTTAAAACTTGTGCATCAGCTGTGCCCATTCCTTGAGATATCAGATCTGGTTACAGTGACATACACCTTGATTACATCCCAGTTGGACTACTGTTAACAGACTCTAAGTGGGGCTGCCTTTGGAAACTTCAGCAGGCCCAAAATGCAGCAGCCTGAATGCTGACTGAGTCCCATTATAGAGAGCACATAACTGTCTTGTTAAAACAGACTCACTGGTTACCTGTTCATTTCTGAGCACAATTCAAAGTGCTGGTCATGACTTATAAAGCCCTATATGACCTAGGTCCAGACTATTTGAAAGACTGTACTTCTCCCTATACCAACCTGCCAGAGCTCTCAGATCCATAGGAGAAGGCTTTCTCTTGGTACTACTACCATCTCAGCCTTGCCTGTTGAGGACACAGGAGAGGGCCTTCTCTGTGGCTGTTCCCAACCTCGGGTCCTCGGAAAGCTAGGCTGGCCTCCTCCTTGCTCTCTTTTTGCTGGCAGGCAAAAACATTCTTATTTAAGGAAGTTTTTAATATAATTTACCAAGATGTTTTTAAATTTTTGTAGATTTTTAAAAATAATTTCATATGTTTTTAAATGTTTTTAATTGCTTTAAATGTTTTATTAATGTTTTTAACTTTTTAGAAGTCACCTTGGGTCCCACTCTGGGAAAAAGGTGGCATATAAATATAATAAATAAATAACATAAACAAATAAACAAACTGATAATGCAGTACAGGTTTCAGTTTTAAGAACTCCACACTTCCCCAGCCTAGAGGCTTACCTTCTTTCCCCCACACCACATCAGCAGGCAGTACCAGTCGTCCTTGGTTCCCAGGCTCTGCCTGGCTTACCCCTTCCCTAAACTAATATGGCAGAGGAGCCTAACTTGGTGGGCCCTCTGACACAATGACAGTAAGCTGACTTGCCACTGGACAATAGTCCCTTCTCAGAGAAGCACCAAGATAGATACCAATACTCTATTCTTCAGCTGTTCCTGAAGACAACATGCTTCCCAGGTGAGAATCCCATCATGAGAGACCAAGGTAGCACATCTCATGCTGTGTCTTCTGCTGAAGGTGCAGAAGGCATAGCAGGAGGAAAGGCAGCACATCATCTTCTGTACCTTCTCCAGCATACCTGTCAACTGACAAAAGCAGACTCAAGCTGATCACCCTCCCACCATAGCAAAACCCTTTCCCACCATACAAAAACTCCAAGGTTCTAGTTTCTTCTTCTCACACACACACCCTTTTAAGCAAGCAAAGTAAGCCCCTTTGTTTCAGCAACACCAAGAATGCAGTTAAGTTCTTTCCCCTCCACACTCCACCAAGTAAAAGAAAACCAGTCCATTCACTTTTCCTTACCACACCAAAACTTTAAATAGCCTTGCTCTCTCACTTCATCTTCTTCATTCTCTCAGAGAACTATGCACTGTGGGTGAAACCTCCATTTACTTATTTCTGGAGATATAACATTGAAATGTTGCAAATTGGGGCAACACAAATTGAGATTCACCTGTGTCTTTTTCATGTTTTCAGAATTTTTGTCACAGAAAAGGACTCCAGCTTCGGATATGAAAGGTTATTATACAATTATATGCAAACAATAAAATGCAAGCCATATATCAGGACAGGATTATATCATAGTAGCTTTCTATTGCAGTGCTTTTCCCACAATGCTGCTCCAATTCTGCACTGCACAACTGTACACAACACTATATTACCACTATTTAAAATCTTGCAATGTCAGTAGCACAGTATTAGTCTCCACGCTGTCCTTTCTCTCACTCAGGTGGTTAAAATGAAATGTTTTAAAATATTTTTTCCTGTAGCATAGAATTAGATCAGATGACATTATATGTTCCCTCTAGTTATCATTCTACACCTGAGGTGGGCAATATGTGGCCTTCCAGCTACTGGATTGCAAGTCCAACAACATCTGGAGATCTACATATAGCCCACTGTTCTGTGGGAATGATATTGGTTAATGTGATAATGGGAGTTCCCATTATCCAGGTAACAGAGCTGAAGGGAGACAGTTCTCCCTCCAGGCATACAAAGGGTTAATGAACTGCTGGGGTTAGGTTACATTTTATTGGGGGTCAGCATCACAAAACATCACAGATCATAGTTGCCCAATCAGAGGGAGAAAGGTGAGAACCTTCGAGATGCTTCAGTCCAGAAGTTTGAAAAATGTTCAGGAGGGAGGAGAACAAAGAAAGAGAACAAAGATAACAACCAAGGGAGGCATACTGCCAGTTGCAGGTAAGCCAGCTGGGCCTCGCCTCCAGGCTCTGCCTCTGCACATCCTTTCATCTGACCAACAACATGAGTAGTTAGGATGTTTCTTAAGATACTCACATTAGGATTTCTGTTCTTTTGAAAGCTCTGGCTGATATGATGTAACTATTGGTAACTTGTAACTACCAAGTGAACCTGGGGGGAACAAGCCTCCCATGTAGAGTGATACCAGTTCTACATTGCCTATTCTTAGAATAAATGTTTTCCTTTAAAGAACTCCCTGCTCTCTCTATTTTCCACATGCTTCTCAGTGACACACGTAGATAGGATTCCTCTCTCCCAGAGGAGGTGGGAGGAGGAAAGGGATCTCTAAGCTTAGGGATTGTTGGATCCCTTGTGGCATCCCACTGTGCTACTAAGACAGGGATTTTAATTCAGTGGGTGGTGGCAGTGTGGAACCTGGGGAGTTTCCATCTCCTATTCAAGGGCAGAAGTCAGCACTGAGTGGGAGAAGGGCCCTGGGTCCATGACAGTTGCTAAATTTGTAACATGAAATACTAGCTTCAGTGAAATAATAACTTCAGTCTTATAGACTCCACATGAGCAGCATCCAGTTTAAGATACCATATCTATTGCATATTAATAACATGCCCATTAGCAGATACATAGCTCTTAACAGAGGCAAATTTTGGAGCATGAAATGCCCTTATTACATGTTAAACTTAAAGAATTTATGTTGATTGAATATATGCATAAACCTATACAACATTTTGCAGAAGAGGCCAAGACAAAATGAACATTCTTGCCAAAGGAGGTTGTCATGTTGACGTTGCTCCATGACATGGTGCACAGTGTGACTCAACCATGATGATGGTTGATTATGCTATGCTTTCCAATACTGTATGCAACAAGCATCATGGACCAGTCAAACGTGTGAATTGCCATCATGTCTTACAAGCTATCATATGTCATATGTTACACATCATGTATAATCTGAATGATTGTTGTAAGTGAGCTATGGGACCTAAGTCTATTGCTACAGTATGCTGAATAAAGATCACTGCATTCTTATTGAATTTATATATGGGATCCTGTCATAACGCTAGGTTAGAGCTGTACCATATGCTACCTATATGCCTTGATGGAGGAATAGGTTATATCTGGTTAGAGAATGTATAATCATATATGTTATCTGTGTTACTAAGTTACAGCCATACTACATGTGATACTGATGCTGTGTTAATGCTGTAATATAGTGCACAGTGCGCTTTGCTATATGTATGCATTGGGGCTTGCTGGTAAAAGCTTACACCGAGGCTATGATGTATTGTTTTTTTACTTTATGGTTTGCCTGTATTGGCCATAAGCAGTAATGGGCTGGTATGTAGTAAGTAGGTCTAGTTAGAGCATGTGGTTAATCTTGTTTGATGGAATTATTGTATGACATGCTTAACTGTGTCCATGTGCCATATTATGTTGAATGTGTGTATCACTGCTTACATAGAGCACAGAACATTAGTAGTACCTTACTATAAAGTAGAAGGAAACTGGGTTTTTAATACTGTATACTGCATATGCGTGATTTGTACTTATTCCTGAATAACAGTGGCTATGCAATGCAACTGTGCTGCACTGTGAAAGGATGATGGGGTGTGTACCGTTATGGAAGAAAGTTGTGTTGTAAGGATGGTGGGAGACTAAAGGAGAGAAGCGGAGAAGTTATCTGGTAGCCTTTGATGTGTAACATTATGCTGAACTAGCCTTCAAGGTTTGGTTTATGTACTAACCCTGAAACCAGCGATGTCCAGTAGAAAAGTTGTATATCAGCCAAGATCAAAGAGCATCAGGATGTTTGTCTGGGGAGGCTTGGTGATAAAACCAGGCAGGAAGAAAGGGCAATAAAAAGAGAGTAAAGGATATAGCTATGCAGGAATGTAAACAGATAGAGAGAGTCTGGGAAAAATCTGGAAACTAGTGAATTAATGAGACATGTGTGTCTTCTACCCATCAATGTAAAGCACGAGGAATAATTATCAACTGAATGTATATAACCATAGTTTAGCTGATGCTTGTCAGTTTTGGCAACAGGAAGAACTATCTGGAATCGCTCTGTACTTCCTACAATAAAGAACATTTCTGTCTTATAATAAAGAATATTTCTGAGTGTTACCTGGGAGTCAGAGCAGAGCCAGTATGACAAAGATACTCAACCATTAAAAAATAAGGAAATTACTGTAAATTATTCCAAAATAATCTGTAATAACAAACGCAATTCCCACTTCAGCACCTAAAAAAATAGAGATTTTTTTTTAACAAGATCTCAAGTTATTCTCATCAAAATTTGAAAAGATTACTCTCACCTTTCCATTCTTCTACTGCATGCTCTCTTTCATCTAACTGCTTGTCTGGTATCTTTGGAGGAGGCTGATAACACAATGAAACAGTTAAAGTTCAACTAAGGTAGTACATAATATTATTAATACAAACACACACTTTCAATGTAATATACTGATGGGTGTGCTTCATTTCCTCCTACATTTTTTCATTACATTCCAGTCGGAAAAAACCCTCAGTATCTTTTACCATCTAGGTATAAATAATTTAAATTGACCTTCCCACAACAACAGACATAAGTAGACTTGTGCATCTGAATTGTTAGACATTCTTTGGGTTTTCAGGAATCCAAGTATAATGTCCAATGTCTAATATGCTTAGATTTTGCCATGTCATTTAAGCATTTCCAAAACTCACTGAGTTTCTAAAATTTCTAAAGCTCACTCATTCTAAAATACACCAACCCAGATAAAATATTTTAGGATACAGCAACATACAGCACTGTGGTAATGTATTTCCTCAAGCCACTTCTGTGATAATATTCCAAAACTGTGAGTAGGCAAATACACCATAAAAAATGTTTGGAACCAAAATGACTGTCTGCCACATGATGCACATGATACATCTTCATTTAAGAGGCAAAGAATGTTCATTCTATTAAGTTTAAAATATCCAAGGGCAGGCTTCATACAGCAACAAAAACAGCAATGAAAATCATTCTTTTAAAATTTCAAAAATTCAAATAATTACACTATGCAGTGCAAATAAGCTTATGTAGATAAAAGCAAAGAAAAAAAACCCCTAGTGCTGAGCCAGAAAATGCCAAGTAATGTGAAGGAAAGAGACATTCCCCAAGCCCACAGTGCTACCACTTTGCATGGTTACTTGCAGTGCTTTTCAGCCTCTTATTTTCCTCAACTGCTGATGCTTTGGTAGACAATTTTTCTCTCTCTTTTATACATTCTCAAGTGGTTTTGGCCAGTAAAGGATCACTTGACATGATCATGCTATGTAGCTGAGCAGATTTAGCTATATGCTGACATAGCTAAATCAGTTGCAAATGAAAGGCAAGCTTTTAGCAATACTTTCCCCAAATTAACAAAAAGAAGGAAATCTGATGAAGCTTCTTGAGACACATACCATCCCATTTGGACTCAGCATTAGAAAAAGATTATTTTTACACAAAATATTATATTTACTCCAAGTTTTATGAAACTCCTACCCAATAACATAGAGCAGCCTTACTGGGCTACACCATGATCTCTCTTCCTCCTGGCACAAATTTCAAAGCACAGAACTTACTGCTTCTGCTTCTGAAGGATCATACCAGACATTGATATACGGGTGCTGCAGAGCTTCATCTACTGAGATTCTTTTTGAAGCATCGATAACCAGCATTTTGGATAACAAATCTCTTGCCTGACTGGCTGCAAAAGTAACATTTCATAGAGTATATTATACTTAAACATTTAAGCAGCAGAAAATGAGGAGAGAAGTAAAAGCTATACAGAACAAATTTATTACATAGCTTATTTGGAAGCACAGTGGTACCAGCTGTTTCTCATCAATTACTGGCTTGATTAATTAAGATAATATGTCTTTAGAAGTCAACTGGTCTTAGTAAGCAAGTATATGGTTTTGTTCTAACTCTGGAGCTGGGAGAGGAGAGATGACCACAGCCCAAAGTAGGAGCAAGTATGAAATTTGGTTCTGCACTTAGCAGATCACAAAGCCAGAGGCAAAACTAACTTATCTGTGTACCAGCAACTGCCAAGTCAAAATGACTCCATCTCCAAGCCAAAAAGAGGGCAGGAGCATGTATTTACACAAGCAGAATTCCTCATTCATGTATAGCTCTAAACTTAAAACTGGAGAGGAAGCAGGAGATTCTTCCTGACTTAATGTGATGTCACATGTAGATCATGGCCAAGACCATACCATGGGGGTCGGGCATAGTCTTTGTAATCTTAAATTTTTGGTTGGCCACCAGGCCAGTAAAATTTGTAGGCTTCTGCTAACAAATCCACAAAGAGAATAAAGTATGAGAAATGAAAATTATGAGGAACACCAATAATTTGTTTAAGCCCAAGAGGGCTGTAACCATGGCCAACTAAGTGACATGAAATGGAAAGCAAATATGGCCACAGAACTTTATGACTATCATATACCATCAGCCATTAAAAGCAATGGCTTGAAAGAGATTCATTTATCATTTGATATACTGTCTCCCAACATGTGACCCATGGCAGCATACATTTTAAAAGCACAATACAATTTAAAAGCTCTTTAAAACTCTCAAAACTCTTAAAACCTCCCCATACATTAGTTTGATGGTGCTGGGACTGAGAGAAAGCCTTTCCCACAGATCTTAGAGCATGGGCAGGCTCACATAGAGATAATTTTTCACACAATCTGGACACAAGCCATGTAGAGCTTTAAAGGTCATAGCCAGCACTTTGAATTCTACCTGGTAACAGATCAGGAGCCAGTGGATATGCTCTCCATAGCCTGCCCCAGTAGCATATCGAACAGCTTCCAAAGGCAAGCCCATGTACAGTATGTTTCAGTAATCCAAACAGAATGGAATCAAGGCATGGATCACCACACCTAAATTGGATGTTTCAAGGAACTGGTGCAGCTAGTGCACCAGTTTTAGCTGTGCAAACACACTCCTGGCTACCACTGAAGCCTGGCACCCAAACTCAGATTTTGCAGACCTTGCTGCAGTGAAGCATTCACTACTCCCATTATTCACTCAGTCAGTCCCCCTCTGGCTACTTTTATAAGCCAAGAAGGGCAATGGTCCAGTGCATAAGGGGTGGCTCTCTCCTGTCTATGGATCCTGTCCCTATCCTCAGGCTGCACAAACTGAAATGTATCCATTAATCTGGGACAAGCAAAAGCAAAGATTACAACTAGCTATCCACCTCTTCATGAAACAGATAAAGAAAACATTACTGGCTCTCCATTATTATAGCAAAGATGACAAGATGCTGTCACTGGAGCCACATATGAAAGTATACAGTGTATGAACATTAAAAACAGGAAGGCTGAATAGGAAAAGAAATCACTTCACTTTTCAGTAAAGGGATGTGAGAGATCTTCAGAACTGTTCTCATGATGGAAGAGAGTTAGTAATTGAAGAGACAGTTGTACCACATATTTCAGACTTCATCCAGGTTATAAACTGTTCTCCAAATTCAAAAATAAAGGCTTGTTTTCTGCCACGTCTATACATTTGGAAGTAGCCTTTTATTCTCTAGGCCTTATGTTTAAGTTCATACACTTCAACACGCACAAAAAACCAGGTATTTAGTGTGATGGGTGCAAGTATGGGTTTCTTACTGCACAACCTCCCACAACCTCCCATGATTACAATATATGGAACTCCAACATCTAACACTTAACACTGTTGTAGTTCCATTTAGGTGCTTTAGCTCTACAAGAATTATTGGTTGCAATATGGGTAAGGGTTAGGACCCCAGTTACTGCCCATGACTTTATTTTTTTGTTCATGATCTTTTCATTAAGGAAAGTCTCTTTCTATTTATGAGAAAATCAATAGGTCAGAGCTGTACTTTTAATATATGATATTTTGATAGCATGAGAGGTAAAAGTTTGAGGTGTTGTGACATAGTTTGTTTATTGCGTAGTAGTTCTAAGAGCACACTGGTTTATCTGTTGATACAACATATTGATTCCTTCAGTTATCTAACATTAAGCAGCAATCCAGATTCTCATATCTGGATTCTCATATCTGGATAGGCAACTCAAGTACGTCACACCCAGGATGGCAATCACTGGTACTGAAAAGACAGCATTAAGCAGGGGACAACTTTTACCATTATTAGTTGTCAAAAAAAAAAAAAAGAGCTGTCAAAAATAAACCCCCACCTACAAGAGGGAATCTGTTTCTATGGTAAAATTTGTAAATTTATCAGAAAATATTTAATAATATCTTACCCTTAAATTTGTTGTGTTCAGAGTCAACTGGAAATAGAATATCTGGGAAAAGTTTCTCAAAACTATAGCCAGCATATTTAGGCCTGTTCTCCACGTAGGTCCTTACTGTTGGTTGCAGTTTCTTCATGAATTCAGGGCATGGCGTTCCTAATTGCTCAATAACTTTATTCCACTGATCAATATCTGAGATCAAGGAGCTAAGAAAAATGGCATATATAGTATTCAGGACAAAGGCTACATTACCACATCAATGAATGGGGCAATTATGATCAACAATAACTTGTTAAAGGAATAATGATGAATTATGTACAGAGCCCAACAGCTTCTCTTTAGATATGCTGGGTTTTAATGGCATATCATTTCAATCAAGACTTGGAAGAATCATACCTGACACACAGATTGTGTTTGCAACTGCTGTAATGTGAGTGTCTTGTGCCTGTTAAAGCTTGGGTAGACAGAGGCTTGCAAGAAGAACAGATTAGTCATATGCATATTCATCTACCAAACATATCAAAAAGAACAACTGTTACAGCCATCTCCCATTTTATTTATAAAAGCTTCTACATTGCCTCTCTGAACCATAAGAATAACAGAATCATAGAATCATACAACTGGAAGGGGATCCATAGGCCCTTGCTCAGTGCTGATCACCAAAAAGAGCAGCCTCTTTTTGAGGACATCCAGAGGAGGCCATTGGTTCCTTTGTTCTTACTTCAAGAAGTTACTTTTAATGTTCAATCAAAATCTACTCTCCTGTGCTTTAAAACTATTAGGCCTGGTTCTATCCTCTAGGATAGCACAAAATAAGCCTACACTCTACTCTCTGTGACATATTTAAAGAATGTGGAGGTTTTGTTTCAGCGCTAGCTACGGATGACACATTTTAACATCTGTCAGTAAAGATGGGTATGATCGTAGACTCCAGAGCATTGTTTTTGACAGAAGTCAAATCTCCTGCAAAGAAGCGATTCCCAGATTTACAGAGCACCTGAAAATCTTCATGGCATCAGTGATCAGAGCCCTGTGAATGGCTGTTCAGGAGTAGAACAGCTGCAGCGGGGCTATAAGAAGGATTGCAAGCTTCTAAGGAGCCAAGGGGTGAGAGGATCTGATCCCAGTTATGGACGATACATTTCCTGGCACTGGACTCCTTGGGCACTTATTATTTGATTACTTTCATTACTTTGGTGGATTTACTAAAGAAAAGCAAAAAGGAAGGAGCCTTTGTCTGCAGCAGCAGGAGAAGCAATCTTAACAATGCTTTCACTTTCATGCTGAAAGATTTAAAGTGACATTTAAAGTTATTTTTTAAAGTTTTTAAGTTTTAAAGTTTAAAGTTTTTAAGTTTTAAAGACATTTAAAGTTATTTTTACTAACTGTATATATTACATAGCAATAGCCTTTATTTTTCTTTATTAAATTGCTTCATTTCATCTGGATTGGTACTGGTCTTGTTCACACTTCCAATCTTCCAATCTACGGCGGGGGGGGATTGGGGGGAATGATCTAACAATGGACTTTGGCATTTTGGTTTTTTAAAAAAATTTTCCTCTAGATTTTCTGTTGATGACTCTGGATTCTTTTACTTTCTTGGATTGCTTGGATTTTCAGACATTTAAATAATTGAGACCTTGTATGTTATTGAGATTATTTTTTGGTGTCTTTCTGAGAGGGCTTTTTTTTTTCTGGAAACGGTTTTTTTTTAATGTGTGGACTCTCATTTTTAAGGATTAGTGAAGGATTGTGTTTTCTTTTCCTTTCCCTTCTTTTTTGCATTTATTATTTGACTTACTATTGGAGGGTTTGTTTTGTTCTGTTGTCATATGGGAAAGCATTGCAGTTTTTAAATTTAAGTTTATTTCTTTTTGGATTTGAAGGCAGACTCAGTTACTATGGACACTTTGTTACAATGAGGTGTAATTCTTTTTTAAAGCTGGCCTAAATAAGACTTTGCCACCTTGTTTTGGCTTCTTTGTTACATTGTCATGGACTAATTTCTGGGAATCTGGAAGTACTTATCTTTGTTTCGGAACACTGAGGTATAAACATTACTAAGAATCTGCCCTCTTTTTTATTTTATGGAACTGAGTTAATGTAAGGCCCTTTTCACATCTTACTTTGTACCAAAGACATCCAGTGTGGGTCACGGCGTTGGCCCTGCCAGGAGGAGAGCACAACAGGAGTGCTCCCCTCCACAACAGCTCTCTCCAGGATCCAGGAAGCACGATAGCCATGTCTCTTCCTGCAGCAGTGCAGCCGGGTACTATCCCAGGCTGTGCTGGGGCAGGAAGTGCAGCCATTGCACTTCCAGGGGCCTCTGCAGGGAAGGTAAAAGTATGGGTACATGGTGGGATGGTGACATGATCACCAGTCATTGATGAGGAAAACCTGTCAATGATCTGCAGTGCAATTGCACTGCCTGGAGATGAGAGAAGGATGGGACTGTGACAATTGGTATGGGCAAGTCCAAGGTCTCAACGGTGAGTGAAGATTGGAAGTGTGATCAAGACCGGTACTCAGAGAAGGTGTGAGATGACCAGAAGCAGACATCGGGATGGTATCTATCACAGTACACCAGCAAAAGCAGCAGGGACTGGGAGGTTCTCTCCATATATGCTCCCATCTGTATCAGTCAATGTAGGAGACTGATAGGAATGGCAATTCCTCTCTAAGTCCTGGAGGTGTGCAAGCAGGTTGATGGCATGGATGGTTGCAGCAGTCTAGAGAGTGGTGTCAGTCTCTGTGGTCTGGTGAACAGTCTCCAGTTCAACACTGGTCCTCACAAGATGGACAGCAATCCCTACCCAGCAGAGGAGATGCAAGTGGTAATAGTTCCAGAACCTCTGGCAAACATCAGCTGTCTTGAGGAGGTGACACGACTGACGTCTGGTCTGCTTGGTAGGCACGCTGTTGGGTGGACTAAGCCAACTGGGCAGGAGAGGTCATTACTGACAGTGGTGGGGTCAGTACTGACAGTGGTGGGGTCAGTTATTATACCAGCATGGGCTGTTCATCCCAATTTGTAGAAGCAGTCTCCTCCCAGGATATTGAAAGCAGAGGAAGGTGGCACTTCACCTTTTTTTTTTCTTAGGGGGTGCTGTCAACTCCTGGAGGAGATGGTATTTTTGCAGACCTGTAGACTGTGTTGCATTCCCAGCCTGCGATGGCAGAGTTGGTGGAGGAGTAGGTAACAGCCAGGTTGTTTCCTCCAGTATCAGTGACGGAGCAGTCATGGCCATGGTTCTTCTATGTGAAGATTCTGTCAAGGTCTTTGATGTTGAATGGGAGGGCCTCAGTACAGAACACAGAGTGGACAATACAGAGGATGATGTCAACTTTGGTATCGATGTCGATACCAACACTGAGGGATGAAGAAAAGCCATCAACAAGAAGGCCGATGTCATTTAGAGAGTTGTGTTGGCAGCTACCTGTTCCTTGACTCAGAGGGCTTGCTCCCAACAGAGGGACTTCAGACAAGAGACTCTGTTCTTCAACGTATGGGAAGTAAACTCCCACCCAACAGAGCAAGCCCAGACACTGTGCCCCTTTCTTCACTCAAAATAAACATCAGAGAGAGCAACCTTGCATCCACAAGAGGAACAAAGTTTGAAGAGCGAAGTGGACATGGGTGGTGCAGAAATATTTTCTTTTAAGGAGGAGGGATAGAATAGAATATGGAAAAAAAAAGATTGTATTAAAGAAAGGAGAAAAGAGAGAAAGAGAAAGTGAAAGGAGGTTTGCTACTCAGCCAGAACCTCTAAAGCTGCTGTTTAATGGATGAAAGAAAACAGAGAGGGAAGTAGCTTGGTGGGCTTGAGCATGCTCAGTATGCATGGATAGGGTTCACACCAACCCACTCAGCTCTAGAAGCTTCCGAAATTAGCTACTGAGCAGGTGTGAAGACCCAGTTGTGTGAGACACAGAGACCATGAAGAAGAACTTTAAGTTTGGTAATCCAAGACAAACTCACTCTGTTGAATCTTGTAACACCCTAAATCTTACCCTAGGTTTCTTGCTTCCCTAGACAAGTTTCAATAAATCATTTTGCTATGTTCTGAAGGGTGGGGGTTTTTTTAGTTAAAATTGGAATCATTTGGAAAGAAAATAACATCTTCAGAAGGATGTTCATTGTTGTTGCTGAAATTCTTTCTAACAGAGATAAATTCAATTTTTGCCACTCTTCTAGGTCAGTTTTGATTTCTTTCCACATTTTCAGAAAATTATTTCCATACAGTTTATTCATATTTCTGGCTAAATTAATTCAAAATTTCTTTTGAACGTATATCCAATTTTCAGCTGAAGCTCATTTCTGTCTTGCACATCCATATTGTTTGTTAAAACTTTGGTCTTCTCCTTCTTTATCTTAAAACCAGCTAGATGTCCAAATTCTTTACTATTTCTTGTTGCTTCAGTGTCAAACTCCTTGTCTTGTTCCCTTCCAAACTGCAAAGGACCTGATTTTGTCGCCATTGACTATTACCTTAGCTAGTTGGTTTGAGTGTATCTCTTTAATCCAAGTCAGAACATTAGAACCAAACTCCATCAATTCAACAACTTTTGAATAAAAAATGCCAACTTAATCTATCAAATGCTTTTTCTGCACCCAAGAAAATCAAAAGTTGTGTTTCATCATGATTTTCCAAATACTTGGTGACATCCAGAACTATTCTCATATTGTCTTTCATCTGTCTCTCAAGTAGAAATCAGCTTCATTTATATACATATTCAGTAATTTCTTGAATCTTTCTGCAAGGACCAAAACAAAGATCTTATAGTCATTGTTCAGCAATGATATTGGTTTATAATTCTTCTGTGTAGTTAATCTTGTCACTCTTTTTGGTATTACTGTCATACTGACTTCTTTCCAAATGTCTGCAATTTAATCCAGTTTCTAGAATATCATTCATTATAGTCTGCAATGGAAGCAATAATTCTTCCTTTAGGGTTTTTTAATATAGTGTTCCCAATGCATCTGGTTCTGGAGTCTTCCCTGTTTTCAGTTTCTGGATAGCTAGATCAATCTCATGAATGGTAATCTTTTGGTTAATCTGATCCTTTTCGTCTTCTTTCAGTCTAAATATGTTTTGTCTCTTCAAATATTCTTCAATTTTTTTTTTCATTTATATCCTTTCTTGAACACAGATTTCAGAAATAGTAAAAAAAATACTTTGTAGATCTTCATTTTTGATAAATTCTTTATCACTTTCTTTTAGTTTCAATATCATTTTCTTCTATTTTTCTTTTCTTAATTTATTAGCAAGCTATTTACCCAGCTTATTCACATGTTCAAAATTTTTCTGTTTCAAGAATTTCAACTTCTTTTCCATTTCCTCCATCATCAAAGATGACAATTGATTTCTCAATAACCTTAACTTTTTCCTCAGAAACTTCTTTTATTTTTATTATTCTTTATTTTTAATCTCATCTATTTTTTTATGTTTCCTCTATTTGTTTTCTTCTGATTTCTTGATTTATTCCAATAAAATATGCTCTCATATATGCTTTACTTACATCCCAGACAGATCTCATGTTTGTACCTTTATTCAAATTTCTTTCAAAGAATTCTTTAATTTCCGTCTTCATTTTTAGCACTACCTCTGTTTTGGTCATCAAACATTCATTTAATCTCAATATAGACTCTTTGGGTTTTTTTTTTCTAATATACATAATCACGGGGTTGTGATCTGAGACACTCTTTGGGAGAATTTCTACTTTATATATCTAGTCTGTCAAAGTTTTGAATACGCACATCACATCAAGTCTTGAGTGAAATTTGTGTCTATCTGAAAAAAAGTATTTATCATTTGGTTAAGTCTCCATATATCCATAGTCTGTAGATTTTCCCTCAATTCAAAAAATTCAGTGGGTAATTAATCTTGAAACTTCTTTATCTCCTTCTGTAAAGATCTATCCATCTGTGGAGACACCACCCCGTTCCAGTCCCCCATTGGACACCATTTTTCATAGGACATTTCAGAAAAAATAGCACCAACTTTTGAAATAACATTGACCTTTGAAAAATAGGAACATACACTCCCCAACTATTTTTTTTCTCCGTTAACAGTAATTTCTACCCCAACAAATCTCTCATCATTTGAAACAACCATTTTTCTGTATATGTTCTGATATAAAAATTAATTCAATAGAGTCCTCCTTCCACATTCATAGGTTTGACCTTCACAAATTTTAATATTCGCAAAGTGTATGTGTGCCTTCCTTCCTCTTATCCTCCTCCAATTCCCTTGCCTTTTGCCCAAGTATAGTGTGTCTTCCTTCTCTGCACCCAGGCAAAAGGCAAAGGAATGGAAGGGTGGGCCACCATGCATGGAGAAGGAAGGCTCGCATATGTCTCCCCTCCCTGTTCCCTTGCCTTTTGCCCAGGTGTGGATAATGTGTGTCAGGGCAAAAGGCAAGGGAACACGGGGAAGGCATGCCTCCTCCATTCCCTTGCCTTCTACCTGGGCAGAGAGAAGAAAGTCGAACAGGCTGGGGCAAGGGAATAGGAGGGGGGCACAAGGGGAGTTATTTTCCACTGTACATATTTGTTTGAATCCCCTGCCAATAGGAAAACATTCTGTTTCTCTCTCTTTTGTCTGGACAATGGTCTCCTGTCCAGGTACAAAGGTTACACGTTAGGCCAATTACATGTTGTAGCACATCTGTTTCTTTTAGAATAATCTACACCAGTGGTTCTTAATCTTCTTTATCAAAGACCCGCTTTAATATCTTTTGTTGCCAAGCAATACCAAGACTTAACTTAAGGCAGCTTCTGGCTGTATGTACAGTAACAAGAAATGTCCCATGCTTTCTGTCAGCCACTAAGTGTCATTCATTTAAATGTTCTCACTGTGTGCAGAATTAGCAAGTAATGAATACATTTTTGCTATCTGTCATGTGCTGCTACTCTGTTGGTTTCAAGAAAACACACAGAGACTTTCCATCATATTTACTGAAGCATAGAATGCTGGATTTACATCGGTTGCTGGACTAAATAATTTACATCACACATTTAATTATATAGGGAAACCCACTCCTCCTCATGTACAATGTCCATTGGTAGATTCTTCATGTTTATGTCTCTCCTAAACTTCCAGGGTTTTTTTTCAATGCAAGCTCTCCACATGCTTTGATCCCAAACTATTTCTGTATCTCCTTCTTCATTTTTATTATCCTTCTTTCAAGTGTCTTGCTTAACATTGCACAGGCGTTTAGAGCCATGCTATTTCCCCTCTTTCAGTTCTCTGATTCCTCTTCAACGGGCTGATATTCCTGGCTATTTCCCTTTGATACACTAACTGTATTCCTCACCCTCGTAATCTAAAGTTCATGCATAGTAAATCACCTGTTGATAGCTCTCACTCATAAGTAAACAAAACTTTTCCTAGGTAATCTACTAAATACCCATTTAGAACTTCAGATAATAAATAATGAACAATGTTCAGCATGGACCATTTGGTAACACATTATGTTCATACAAACCTTCTGTTACATCAATATGCATCAACAGCATACTCAGCATATTCTACGTTCATTCACATGGCAACTAGTGAATACGACATGACACTATAAAACAATGGTTTTGAATGGTTTGAGAAAGTGTAATGAAACTTTGTCACTGGCAAAAGACTCCTGCTCTTTGAGATCAATTATGACTGTCTGTCTATCTGTCTTCTTTCCTTCCTTAACTGTAAAAATTCATAACATTTTTATAAGCTTTCACAGACCCCCCGTGAGGACACCACAGACCCCAGGTTAAGAACCACTGATTTATAGTTTTTCATGATCTATAGTAAAAGGTTTTGATGCAATCTATAAAGTACAGCCTAATTTTTTTTTCCCCGAAATTCTTTGGTGCACTCCATGAGACAACATATATTTGCAATATGATTTCTAGTGCCTCTTCTTTTCTGAATCCAGCTTAGATATCTAGCATTTCTCATTTCATATAAGTAAAAGTCTTTGTTTAAAAATCTTGAGCATTACTTTGCTTGCATGGGAGCTTAATGCAGTGTTCTGATGGCTATTAGAAGCACAGTTATTTTGCAACTCAGTGAAAGTGTAACATGATGTCAAGATGTTGCATCCAGAAAACACTCAGAAGTGTATCGCCTTTCAGCCTAACTCTGCTCTCTTTTCGCAATAATGAAATAAATACTGTTTGAAAACAGCAGATTTGTCCTTTTTCAAGAAGTTACAGTAAGCCACAAGTCCAATCAAGGTATGAGAGAAAAAAACAAACAAACAGCAGAAAAGCAAAGGAATGAGTACTTACAAAAGAGTACTAGAGGATCCCCAGCTAGAAAGCTATGTGTTGAGGATACTTTAGCTGGATTTCCTGAATTGTGTGGGGGATAGACAGACTCGATGGCCTAAGGAGCCCCTTCCAAACTATGATTCCATAAGTGATGTTTCAGGAAACTGGGAAACACTAAGAGGAAAATGGAACCTTAAATTCTGATTACCGATATCCTAGGAATTGCAGTGCATCAAGTCACAACCAAGCTGATGCAAGTTACTCAGTGTAGTGTCTCTGTCACCATTCCCCCCAATCTATTTGCAAGATCAGATATCTTTTGCTCTAACATGTGTTTGATGCTATCTATTTAAATTGATGACCAGCCTGCAGAATGACATTACAGAGTGAACATAACTGAAGCACTGACTAAGTAAACATTATCATAGTAAAATGATTGCTGATTGTTATGTTGAACAGTCAGAAGCAACAGAGGAGCAAACATCAATGGTTAGAAAAGGGGTAACCAATGCAGTGAGGGTATCCATTTCACAGCATTCTCCATGTTTTATTCAAAGCATATGCCTCTACTACACTTAAAAGTGGAGATTATCCCCTAGGAAGAACATCTGAGGGAGTGGGGTATGCTTAAGATGGAGAAGAGAAAACTGGAAGGTAATTGATACCCATCTTTAAATATCTGAATGGTTGTCATGTGGAAGATGAACCAAGCTTCTTTTCTATTGCTTCAGTGGATAGGACCTAAATCAAATGTGTTTAAATATCAAGAAAAAGATTCTGATGGACCATTGAGGAAGATCCTCCTAATGGCAAAAGCTGTTCAATAGTGCAACAGAATATCTCAGAAGATGGTGGACTCTTCTTCATTGGAACTGTTTAAACAGATGTTGGATGTCCACATCTTGGAAATGCTTTAGCTGGGGATTCCTAATTTGGCAGGAGGTCAGTGTATACGGTCCTTGGAATCCATTCCAACTCTATGATTCTATGAAATAAGAACACTTTTACACGAATGCAAATGCTTTTACACAAATGCAGAATAACAGGCTTTTAGAGAACTAATACAATCAGTACAAATTATGAAGTACAATTACATCTGAATTATACCGGAGGACACTACAAAGAGGTGCATACAAAAGCAATGGTAAAACAAAACCGAATGCAAGATGAAGTATATCAAACAGATCTTACTAAATGCTTTGCAGATAGAGTTTACCAACAAAATTTCTGCTCAATCTCAATTTATGCAAGGACATAATCATCAGGATGTTACTGGCTACTTTAATTCTTAATGCAATACAACTTTTGGGATATTTAGGAGTTTACTGATGCAAAAAGGCTAACAGAAAAATCTTTGAGAATCTTCATTGTGAAAAAACCAAAAGCAAAATTTAACATAAAAATATAATTAAAAACTCAGTAGCAGGGGACAGCATTGCTTGACACTGAAAATAAAGATGCCAGAGTACATATGACTTTTAAGATTACAGCCCCACAGTAAGGATACGATCTGTACCAGGAAATAACACACCACCTTTGATCATTTCTCCCATGATGCACCCCACTGACCAAATGTCAACTGAAAATAAAATGAAATGACATTAACACATTGAAAGAAAAGCAAATAAGGACATTAAGAGGGGAAGAAAAAATAGTAACACCAGATGATAATAAAGAACAGTGCAGGATGAAAGTGAATGAGAAAGTCAAGATGTGCCTGCTACCACACCAGCAGAGACCACTTCCTACTACAAGATGCAGCCCCAACAATTTTTATACTTACAAATAAATTTTAGCTCTTTAAGGAAAACTGGACAAGGAAACATTTTAAGGAGGAATAGTTGGTATTGGGGAAAATAGAAAGCCATCAAAGCAGATTAACTATCAAAAATCCAGCATGCTGCAACTGCACAAGGATACAGTCTCTTCCTGAAAAGAGGATTTTGTGGCAAACCATTTCTCCCATAATGCACCCAACAGATCATAAATCCACAGTTTTTGTAGCACAAAAAGAGGAAGCAAAGCAATCAATCACTGAAAATTAGAGAAGCAGGCAGACATGACTGTGCCTCACTAAATAAAGATAAAAACAGAAATAAAGAGAAGAACCAAACATGGAATCAAGCCATGAATGTATTTTCAGAATAGATACATGGCTCTGCTTACCAAGAAAATGTTACGGGCAACACCCAATGGAAGCAATTAACTGGCACAGGATAAGAAAAAGTTGCTCATCTATAACTGTGGGGGAGTGCTCATCTCTGCACTCACACAAATGAGTTTTGTCCCTATGCAAAACCCGTCATTGGAAAGTTCTAGAACTGAGTAGCTTGGTGGGAGCCCTCCCCCTCCCTGCAACTGCACATGCCCTAGCCCTCCAACAGGAGTCCCCCCTCTGTTTCAAAGTCTGCTGAGGAGAAAAAGAACAGGGATGTGAATCACAGATGTTCCAGCAGACTGGAAGAGGGCAAATGTTGTCCCCATCTTCAAGAAGGGAAAAAAAGAGGACCCAAATAATTATCGCCCAGTCAGCCTGACGTCAGTACCCGGAAAGATCCTGGAGCAGATCATTAAGCAGTCAGTTTCTAATCACTTAGAAAGCAATGCGGTAATCACCAGAAGTCAACATGGATTTCTCAAAAATAAGTCATGCCAGACTAAGCTTATCTCTTTTTATGATAGAGTTACTAGCTTGATAGATGAAGGGAATGCTGTGGACGTAGCATTTCTCGATTTCAGGAAGGCCTTTGAGAAATTTCCACATGACATTCTTGCAAAGAAGCTAGTAAAATGTGGGCTGGACAGAGCTACTGTCAGGTGGATCTGTAACTGGTTGACTGACCGTTCCCAAAGGGTGCTCACCAATGGCTGCTTTTCATCCTGGAGAGAAGTGACTAGCGGGGTGCCACAGGGTTCTGTCCTGGGCCCAGTGATGTTCAATATCTTCATCAATGACTTGGATGAAGGAATAGAGGGCATGCTCATCAAATTTGCAGATGACACCAAATTGGGAGGGGTTGCTAATATGCTAGAGCACAGGATCAAAATTCAAAATGACCTGGGTAGACTGGAGAGCTGGGCCAAAGCTAACAAAATGAAATTCAACAGAGAGAAGTGTAAGGTCCTACACTTGGGTAGAAAAAATGGAATACAGAAATATAGGATGGGGGACACGTGGCTGGATAGCAGTACGTGTGAAAGGGATCTAGGAGTCTTAATAGGCCACAAGCTGAACATGAGTCAGCAGTGTGATGCGGCAGCCAAGAAAGCCAATGCAATTCTCAGCTGCATTAATAGGAGTATGGTGTCCAGATCGAGGGAGGTACTGGTATCACTCTACTCTGCTTTGGTTAGACCTCATCTTGAATACTGTGTCCAGTTCTGGGCACCCCAATTCAAGAAGGACATGGTCAGGCTGGAGCAGGTCCAGAGGAGGGCGACCAAAATGGTGAGAGGCCTGGAAGACATGCCCTATGAGGATAGACTTAGAGAGCTGGGTATGTTTAGTGTGCAGAAGAGAAGGTTAAGAGGGGACATGATAGCCATGTTTAAATATTTGAAGGGATGCCATGTAGAGGAAGGAGAGGGCTTGTTTTCTGCTGCTCCAGAGACCAGAACAAGGAGCAATGGATTCAAGCTGCAGGAAAGGAGATTCCACCTGAACCTCAGGAAGAACTTCCTGATGGTCAGGGCTGTCCGGTAGTGGAATATGCTGCCTCGGAGTGTGGTGGAGTCTCCTTCTTTGGAGGTTTTTAAGCAGAGGCTGGATGGCCATCTGTCTGGAGTGCTTTGAGGGTGTTCCTGGATGGCAGGGGGTTGGACTGGATGGCCCGTGTGGTCTCTTCCAACTCTACATTTCTATGATTCTATGATTCTATGTGGTAGGGCAGGTAGTGAGACGACACAAATGACCGCTCAAAAAAACCCACAGTTATGGATAAACAATGTGTTTTTCTTTGTGGTCTCTCTGCTCACAAATTTGGGTGACTAACAAGCTTACCTTGGAGGTGGGACAAATCACTGAAAAATAGGTGACAAAATGGCATGGCCAAAACAAGCACCAGGTGTGGCCCTGAAACTGAAGTGATGGGCTCTAATGCAGGTTGACAGCTGGTACCATGTAGCTGCCCTGCAAAGGTCTGATATCCAAACACCAGGCAATGAAGCAAAAGAAGCTATAACTCTAGTGGAAAGTCCTTTGATACTCTCAGGAACAGGCTTCTTCACAAGCTCATAAGTTAACTTGATGACCTCTACTATCTACTCAGAAAGATGCTGAGTAGAAACATGATGACCTTTCTTGGGGCCTGAGTAGCAGATGAACAGCAGATGAACAGTGAAAAAACACAGTTCATTCACTATAGAAAGCAAGACCTCTACAAACACGCAAAGAATGAAGAGCCTTCTCTATACCAGAAGATGGATTCTGCTAAAAGATGGACAAAACAATGTCTTGATTGACATGGAAATGTGAAACAACCTTTGGCAAAAAAAAAAGAAAAGAAAAGAAAAAGAAAAGAAAAGTGATGCCTGACCACAAGATAACCTTCTTTTTGTGAAAACAAGAATGGTTTGTTACTCCTAAGCATGGAGAGTTCACTTGTCCTTCTCACTGAAGTGATGGCAATCAAAAAAGACAATTTTCAGTTAACAAACACTCATCTATAGTAGCTAAAGGTTCACACGCCTTTGACATCAATTGGGGCAAAATCAAAGATAGCAACCATGGTATTACCAAAACAGACGGATGGATGGATGGATGGATGGATGTGAGCAAGACCCTTGAGAAATCTTTTCACTGTTGGGTTGGTAAATAATTTTACAGATGGTAAAGAGGTGGGTTAGTAAGTAACTATCACAAACAAATACATCTTCGAGGAGAAGGAAAGGCCTTGCTCTCAAAGATGGAGAAGAAAGTGTAAACAGTAGAGATGTCAACAGGAACCATATTTGCATAATGGGTCTCTGCAAAGATATGAAAGCACTGCCATTTACAGACATATGATTTCCTGGTAGAACTCTCAGACACAAAGAGAAATTGACCTGATCACCCAAGCTATCAACTGCAGTGTCTCAATGTCTGGGTAGAATGCATGGCCCTATAAGTCAGAAAGAAGGTTGTGGGTCAGAGGAAGGTGATGTGATTCCCGTGAGATAGATGAAAAAGCATGGTGAACCACATCTGAGGTGACCAATAAGGAGCCAGCAGTACTGCGCCTGAGCTCTCCCTCTGAAGCTTGGCCACCTCCTTTGCAAGATGAGGAAAAGGAGGGAAGATATAAGACAGAGATTCTGTCCATTTTTGAAGAAATGCAATTCCCAGTGCGTCCTTGCCAACTCTTGCCTTGGAGCAAAACCAGCGACACTTCACACTGACAGCAGCTGCAAATAGATCTTTGAAGGGTAAACCCCAAGTGACAACAATCAGGTGGAAAATTTTTGCAGAAAGCACCCACCTGTGATGGACAGCTGGAATTCAGCTTAGAATATCTGCCAAAGTATTCTCAGCACCAGCAAAATGGACAGCAACAGGATGGATTCTTCTGTCCATGCACCAGTTCCACTGGTAAATTATAAGATATAACAACAGCATCCAGTGTGCTTCCACTTGCTTATGCAGAACACAGTAGTTGCGTTGTCTGATATTACTTGGACAACTTTGTTGGTCAGAAGATGTTCAGAGACATGAAAGGCCTTCAGCACAGCAATAAGCACCAGAGCACTGATACGGAGCTCAGACTCCTGGACAGACCAATAGTTTTGGACTGTGATGTCTCCAAAGTTGGCTCCCCAACCAAAAAGAGATGTGTTTGATGTCCCCATGCATTCTGGATCTGGTATGTGGAAGGGCTATCCCAGATATAGGACATTGGTGAGATTCATTCACCAGCAAATGTCTCATGGCAGTGACAGATAATTCAGTTGATAATCAAAGTGTAGACTGAAGCAACAATGAAATCAATGCTGTAATGGGCAGAATCTTAGTCAGGATAGTTAATAAAAAAAATAGTTACTGCCATGAGATCCAGAAGCTTCTGAATTGTCAGTGCATTGTGAGATCAATGGAACAATATGTGATGAACGCTGTACCTGAGAGTTTCCACCCTGTCCACTGGAAGAAACACTCTGGTAGTTAGGGAGTTGAGAATTTGATACTTATATTTAATACATTATTTTTCAGAAAAAAATATTTGCAAATTGTGTTAAATTCACAATGTTGAAAAAGCTTCCCATGAAGGTAGCTGTACCTGCACCTGATGGAAAACATTTTGTATGGTAGTGTATGAGAGAAGACCCAGATGAAGACAAGTGATGTTACATTCCCTCCCCCCTCACAAGATGGATATGGTTTAATTGGCAATGTTATTTGATTGGCATTACATTAATTGGCATTGGTATAAAATGAAACCTGAGGTAACTGGAAAGTCAAGCTGGAAAGAGAAAAATTACTGACTGTAAAAGTGAGATTGCAAGGCAGGTCAACCACACCCTCTTCTAGGCAAAATCAAAGTCACTGCCACTTAGATTGCAAGGCAACCCTAGAGACAATAGGCTTATGCTAAAAGCTAGACATCTCACAGCAGAAAAGCGAAGTTTCCACCAAACTGCAATTCTTCTAACCCTAATCCCTCACACCTGGATGTTCCCCTGCTTTGTCTTCCCAACCTCTTCACAATACAGAGCTATCACAACAGTCATTACCCCTTTGTCACCTAAACACTATGACCATTAACTTTGTATAGACCTCATGGTTTGTGTTGCTTGTCCCACTGTCCACTTGCCTGGGAGAGCGATTCACACCCATACCTGAGGGTAGATTTCAGGTATAAAAAGCCTCAATTGTGAGCAGTCTCTTGCAGTCTCTTGACTTACTGACTGCTACGCTGTCCATTTGATTCCTTAATGAGAACAGTCCTGAGGTGCCCACCTAAGCCACATCATCACTTTTCATCACTTCTCTCCAGAGCAGTAATTATCACCCAAACCCTAAAAGTCCTTTATCCACAACTTTCCTCCCTTTACCTTTGGTTACTCCTTGTGTGAGTGTTTGGATCTTTTTTGTGTGCGTATGTGAATCTTTCAATAAAACACATTTTTAGCTTACATTTTGGATTATATGGTTGGTCCTTTCCTCCATGATCTTGTAAACATTGCTGGAAAGATCTCGTTAAGTTACCCCACTCTTGCAGGCCTTCTAATTTTGAGCTAATTAATTTGCCCTCTGTCACACAAATGTACTGGCATCGCAGGTGGATCCCTGAGTCACCCACGTTTTGGGGTAACAAGATTGGTGGAGAAGTGGGCAACACCCTATTTTTCCGTCCCATGAGATGTGCAGGTGGTTCAGGAAGCAAACATAGAAAACTGTAGGAATCCCAGCCAATTTTTGCTAGGAACACATACGATCGTGAATCTCGTGCATTTGAGCCAAAGGGCTACTGTTGGGTTGGGAATCTGTCTCCCTTCTATCTTGGTCTATGCCTGGCAGCTGCACCTGTTTGGACATTAGAATTTGCAGTGAGCCACGGTAGAATTCAAGGACTTTGCATGTGGCTGTCCCTAACCTGGGTTGAGTGGTGTGGTATCTGAAGCATTAGGGCAAATCACATTAGGAATGCTCATACATCAGGCCAAAGCACTTAGGTTGCAGAGGAAAAGTAAAGTTAGGTCCTCCAAACCTGTTCTGTGTGGTCTGCATACCATTTTCAAGGTCTGTGTGCCTTTCATAATTGTTAGGGTAGGTAGGAAGCCCTGATCCCTTCAAAATTCTGCAGCTCAGCAAGGATAGTTCCCTGCGAGACATGTGGCCTGTGCACTGTGTGTGGTGGCAACCAGTACTTTGGTCACTGTGTATGGTAGCAACCGGCCCTAGATTTCAAAGTTTTCCCTGGACTCAGAGGAAGATATACCTCAGTCCAAAAAAGAAGTAAAGGCAGGTCTAAGCTAGGTCCCTAATCCCTCATTCCCCACTGTTCATCCAAACAGTGTAGGTTCCCTCAGCTTTATCTTCCCTCCAGTCGCCCCATGTGCAATGAGCACTAGGGATCTCTCCTAAGGACTTCAGGAAGTCTTCCCATCCCTGAGTGCCTGGCCCTTTGTCCCTACTTTCAGAGGTGTGTTCTAGCTGATGGAGTTCAAAGGAAATGTGTGTGGGTGTCCTTGAGTTAATTGGAAAAAGCTGCAGAAGACATTTTGTGTTTGTTTCTGTGCTGGTATACATGAACATGTTAGAATGCAGCCTCACTTCTCTTACTAGTTGATTGGCTGCTTAATTGATTTTGATTCAGCACCATGTTCAAGGAACAAAATAAGATGGATAAATTGGAGAAGCGGGTTGTTAAAACAGGCAGCAACCCCTGGAAGGAGGGATCCTTCAAAACCATGGATCCTCTTAGCACCTTGCACAATGCCTATCATGCACAGTGAAAGGAGAAGTCACTTTTTGGCCCCTTCAAAGGTGCAATGGCAGCTTGGGGTTTTTGGATGGCCTTAAGCAAAGCACCATCCAGGTGCTCACCAAAACAGCTGAGAGGTAGGTCACCGATTTTGGATGTTTTGAGGACTCAAAATCAGGCGCTGCAGGTGGATAAATTGGCCTTTTCCACCACGGCACAGGAGGCCTGCTCCAAATGAGTCAATGCCTTAATTGAAATCTAGACCCTCCAGGACAGGCTGACCACCCTGGAGAATGAACAAGCAAAAGGCAAAGCATGCTGCCCCAATACCTTGCTAGCCAGGCAAAGATCCAACATGCTAAAGTAAGCCACAAGGCTCACAATCACAGGATCACCAAACTGAGCCAGAGACTAGCTGCCCAGGATGTGGTGACCACCATCATTTGTCCCAAAGTTTTGCCCCCTTTCCCTGTGCATTCTCTGGAAGAGTCTCTCCTGCGAACGCACATTCTCACACTGTCTACAATGCCAATTCGGAAGAGCCAGCACCACTCAACCCAGTTGAGACTCAACTGGTCACTAGAAGGAAGGCAGATGCCTCAAATGGAATGGTTGAGGAGATCCAAGAGGTCAAAATGCAGATTCCCTGAAAAGTAACTGATGCAAGTCCATAGCAGATGAACTATGCCCCCCTAAACAGAGACACAGGTATAACGTGGCTAAATGCCATTGCCCATTCCTACCCAATGGCCAACAGGCAAGGTTTTATCCAGCCAGCTCATCTTTGCACGTCTCATTTATATTTACCCACTCTGGAGTCAGCAGTGGCAGCTCGTGATTTAGTCTGGCTGGACACTCATTTGTGGATGCAAGAGATTGTGCAGCTTAGCGAGGGAGCCTGCCATTGCCCACCCAGACATGTCTAAGCCACTCTACATTCAATTAGCTACATCTGAGCGTAGCATTGGTACTATATTTGTAACCCCTGCTAGCAGACTCAGTTCCAGGGAAGTATAATATTTAATATCAAAAAGTTACTAAGCCAGAGGTTCACCGGACAGGAACACAGACATCCAGGTCTAAAACCAATGCGCAGCTAGTGAGGTCAGGCCAACTATTCCCCAGTCACGTCTCCAAAACAGAAACCTCGAAAGGTATGCATACACACAAAATGGGCCATCAACAATGACACCTTGATGTAAATTACATGTCCTCCAGATGAGGCTTGAAATGCAAAACAAAGCCCATCTGCATGATTCCGTCATTTGTCCTTTTCGAGAAAGGGTCCCCCCCAGCCGAGGCATACTTTACACCATAATTGAGTCCCCTTCTGGGGCTCTATTTGGAGAACTCCCATACTTGACTAGTGCCCCTGGCATCCTGCTAGTCGAGAGCTCCCCTCAGCATTCTTTCTCCATTGAGCCACTTTCCTCTTGCCTTTTCCCAAGCTGCAGACTGCAGGAGCAGGTGCAGTATAAACCACTCTCTTTCCCTCCACTCTTGCTGATATTCATATCTTTCTCACTCATTAGTCCTTGTGTGCTTGTGTGAGTGACTGCTTCACTGTCAGGAGATTCCAGGAAAGGAGATTCTACTTCAACCTCAGGAAGAACTTCCTGATGGTAAAAGCTGTCCAGCAGTGGAATATGCTGCCTCGGAGTGTGGTGGAGTCTCCTTCTTTGGAGGTTTTTAAGCAGAGGCTGGATGGCCATCTGTTGGGAATTCTTTGAAGAGTGTTCCTGCATAGCAGGGGGTTGGACTTGATTGCCCCTGGGGTCTCTTCCAACTCTATGATTCTATGATTCTATGCTATGTGTATGTGTGTGGACATTTTGCTAAACCTGCTAAATAAACTATTGACAGTTGGACATTTGGCCTGGCTCTCATGTGGTCTAACCCCGTAGACATAGGGTTCAAGATCTCACTATGTTGCCCTGCTCTCTGCTTTGCTAAGCAGTGCTTTGCTAATTTCTCCAATCTTTGCATTTTTGGAGCAAATCCGGTGTCCACCCCACCCCCTGAGACCTCCAGAAGTCAGGGTAACATACTCACTCAGTTGCATGCAGGCAAGCACAGTCATTGCATATGCCTCTCGCAGCCTGAGGTCAGCTGAGCAAAAGTACAGCTCATATGAGGAGGCCTGCCTGACTCTAGTGTGGTGTCTCAGTCACTGGGAATTCATTGTGGGAGGTGGGGGAGTCATCATCCAGACTATGGACTCCCCTCTCAAGTACATTCTGTCAGGCCAAATCCAGAATGGACAAGCTTCCAAGTGGACTCTTGCCCTAGTAAACAGTGGAGTTGATTACAAGACGGAACAGAACAAGGCTCTCATTCCATACAGCTTGACAGTCACAAGACAGAAACATGTGTGTCCCCCTCCTCCAATTGTGCATGTCCAGTGTCCACCAGAGTGGGAAGAGTCATTCAAGGAAGCACAGTTGCAAAGCTTTGTAAGCTGGTTCAGCAATGGCTTGTCCCTCCAAGTTGCTGGCACCCCAAGAACAGGACACAGAGCCATCTGGATGGATGACTCCTTTGTGTTGCAGGGATCTGTGAGACCTCACTCTAGTCAGGTGGCCGAGGTGGAAGCCCTTGGGGCAATCCTAGAGTCTGAGCTGTTTGGTTACCCCCTTACCATTTATACAGACTCTGATTGGTCTGCTAAGGTGCCCACAATTTGACTTCCCATCTGGCTTGCGAATGACTGCAAGACCTCAGACAGGAAGACCATTGCCCACAAGGACAAGTGGCTACAATTCAAGATCAAACAACCCCCACTTGGATAGCATACATGAAGGGCCATCAGAAAAACACTTCCAATTTGTCCATGTGGAACAACTGTGTTGATGCACTTACTCGGGAAGTGGCCCTTAAGGATGATGGCTGAATAGACACAGCACCCATGTGCCTCATTAATATGAATCCCAAGAAGGTCATCACAACTCCCTTTTTAGATCTAGCTAGCCTCCAGAAGAGAGATCCCCAGTTGAAGGAACTAGTAGAAGCAGGGAAGGACACTGCAGGACAGTACGCTATTGAGGAGAGGGAAGGCATCATTTGGTACTTGGACAAGAAAGGTCACCCTCTCTGGGTTGTGCCTATGGAGGTCAGAGGAAACCTGATCCAGTTTGTCCACGAGCTGCAACACAAGGGCCAAGTCACTTTGGAGACGATGCAAGAGACAGGTTGGTGGCCTGGCATGCACCAGGAAGTTGAGTAGTGGGTGGGTAACTGCCTCTCCTGTGCAATGGACAATGGTGAGCATGCCAGTACCAAGTCCCCAATCCAGCATCAATGGATCAAAGGACCATGGGCCCGAATCCAGATAGATTTCATTGGTCCCTTGCCTTCCACACCATGAAGGAACAAGTACTGCCTAACAGTCATCAATCCCTTCAACAAATAGGTTGAGATATTTCCCTGCAAAAACAACACCATGGCTACAGCTGCACATCTATTGTTTAACAACATGTGGTCATGCTGGAGAATTACTAGAGAGCCAAATAGCAATCTCACTTCACTGGCGAGATCACCCAGGAACTCTGATAGCCCCTTGGGATCAAGCAGAGATTCCACATTGCTCATCACCCCTAGAGCTCAAGACAGACAGAGCAGACCAACCATACCCTGAAGGAAGCACTCCGAAAGGTGGTGCGTTTGACAGGCCGTAACTGGGATGAGAGAAGCTCCCCATCATCTTGATGGTTCTCAGGGGAATGAAGGCCACCCACAGGTGGAAGATGTTGTTACCAGAAGCCTTCTGGTTTGACACGACTTTCCCCTCTGACCTGGAAACAGTTGTCATCAACAGTGAGAGGGTGTGGACCTAAACTCAGGAGATTTCTAGGATCCACAAGGAAGTGGCCCTGCAATTAGATAGGAATATGCAGGCCATGGACAAACAGCTTGGCTGAGTTTGCAACCAACGCCAATGGGACAAAGGACAACTGGTCATGTATCAGAAGTTCTCCCAGGACAAGTATGCTCTGTCTGCCAAATAGAAAGGTACTGTTAAAATCACAGAATGAGTCTCTCCTGCTGTCTAACAGGTAGCAATACCACATAAGAAGGGACAGTGGCTTAAGTACTTTCATGCTTCCCAACTGAAAGAATGGAAAGGCACAGCACTGGCCCAGACCAAGATATGCAGAGAGGCTGCAGAGGAGTCCTCCACCCCCATGAGCACAGCGACAATTAGGTAGATCTCACTGTGTTACAAGGGCCTGCCCGCAGTGGATCTGTCAGAAACCTTCATGTGTTGGCAGCCACCCTGAAGAGTCGTGCCCAGTGATCTCTCCTTAGTTGTACGTACTGTAGTTTCTTAGTTTTAGTTGTTGGAAGTTAGAGTTCCCCAGGGTGTTAGCCCTTTGGAGAAATTCTATGTAAGCTAAAGCTGTTAGGAATTAGCTTTACTTTTAGCAAACTTGCAGAAAAAGCATGTCCCAATTTTTGTGTGGCTTCACTGAAAGGAGACTGACTTGGAAAGCAAAACAAGACAGGCAGTTTCAGATTCCAAACTTAAAAGATTTACTAACAAACTTTACAATTACACATGCACTGGAGAAATAGATTCTAACTAACTAACAAAAGGATTAGTGACAATAGTAGCTTAATTCTTAACTCACCAACTTCTTGGTGGGGAAACTAGCATAGCAGAGAAAAACTGCTAGAAGCAAATTGCAAAGAGGAAGTGTGAGAGAGAGAGGCGTGGCCATCTATGGAAGGCCAATGACAGACTCCAGGGCGTATCCTGGGTCACATAATCTGGATACTATAGCCAAACATTTTAAATTACCTCTATACTAGCTAAGCCCCATTTGTCTGAGAACAAGAAGTGGGGGAGAGAGTATGCCAGAACTTTTCAAACTTAGTAAACTTAGGCAGCTAGATTGTAGATTTTGAATTGCTTCCCTTTAGCTTTAGGACAGCAATCATGGCTCCTCAATCTACAGACATGTTAAGAACTATCTTTTTTTCCTTCCTGTTAGTCTTCCTTGGAACTCTTCAGGCAAGAACTCCCAGAAAAGATTATCCCTGGAACTGCACCATAATTGAGCCATGGCACCTCTCAGGCAATGGGATGCTGTGAAGATTTCTTCTGCAATTGACATTACCAACCCTAAACAGGTTTACTCATTCACTCAAATCCAGCCATAGTTCACAGAACACAAATCAGCTACAACTTGCATGGTAGCCAAATGCATTTACTCAGAAAATGGGAATGAGGAGTTCTTTAGTCAGGAAGGCCCAAAGGAAAAGTCACTCCTTTTTGTCACCCAGTACAAGCCTGACACAGCTGCCTCGGCATTTGATAGTCTATATTATTATTACTATTATTACTATTATTATTATTATTATTATTATTATTATTAGTCTTTATTTATATAGCGCCATCCATGTACATGGCGCTTTACAAATTTAAAATACAACAGTTGCCCTAAATGAATACATAATTGGCAATATTATCTGATTTGCACTACATTATTCGGCATTGGTATAAAATGAAACCTGAGGTAACTGGAAGGTCAAGCTGAAAAGAGAAAAATTACTGACTGTAAAAGTGAGATTGCAAGGCAGGTCAACCACACCCTCTCCTAGGCAAAATCAAAGTCACTGCCACTTAGATTGCAAGGCAACCCTAGAGACAATAGGCTTATGCTAAAAGCTAGACATCTCACAGCAGAAAAGCGAAGTTTCCACCAAACTGCAATTCTTCTAACCCTAATCCCTCACACCTGGATGTTCCCCTGCTTTGTCTTCCCAACCTCTTCACAATACAGAGCTATCACAACAGCCATTACCCCTTTGTCACCTAAACACTATGACCATTAACTTTGTATAGACCTCATGGTTTGTGTTGCTTGTCCCACTGTCCACTTGCCTGGGAGAGCGATTCACACCCATACCTGAGGGCAGATTTCAGGTATAAAAAGCCTCAATTTTGAGTAGTCTCTTGCAGTCTCTTGACTTACTGAATGCTACGCTGTCCATTTGATTCCTGAACGAGACCTGTCCTTAGGTGCCCACTTAACTCACATCACCACTTTTCATCACTTCTCTCCAGAGCAGCAATTATCACCCAAACCCTAAAAGTCCTTTATCCACAACTTTCTTCCCTTTACCTTCAGTTAATCCTTTTGTGAGTGTGTGAGTGTTTGGATCTTTTTGTGTGCATGTGCGAAACTTTCAATAAAACATAATTTTAGTTTACCTGTGAACCATCTTGACATCAATGTCCAATTTATTTGTAATAAGAATGAAATAGTTATCAAGCAACTGGCAATAAAAGACGTAGACACTCATCACATCAGCAAGTTTCCACAGGTCATGGTACAAAAGGTTCAGAAACTTAAAAAAGAAAAAGTTTCTTTGTGTTGTAACTGACAATGCTTTAAACATGCTCAGTACAATTGTATAAATGAAGGAATGCAGATAATGCAGCTAGAAGAACATTTCAGAGACATAGGATTGCCTTAAATTGAAGGCATGCTCTTGCAACTCAGGAACAAAGTGAACTTGCTACAGAACAACAATAAAATGATGATCCTTTAGATGATCCTGTTGAACCTATCTCAAAATTCTTCCAAACTGCTGCACAAACAGCAGACGTGATCTGCAAGGAGGACATGTTATTGCTCTGATTGGTAAGGTTCAATTATTAGTGCCAGAAAATCTAAAATTAATTCCAGTTTGAAGAGATGCACTGGAAAGGGGCAATCAAACCACATGCTTGGTCTTCAGCCTCATCAACTGAGGATGACTTTGATTTTGAAAAATATTTGGATTATGAAAAGTGTGCAAAGCATTGCCAATTAGAAAAGTATTCCTCCAAACACACAGAAAATAAAGTGAATAAATTTCTGTTAAATTTCTCACTTGCACTCGAAGAAGTGGGAAAACGTTATTGTTCATCAAAACTAACAGTGGTAGAAGCCACTTCCCTTACATCCTGAATCTGTTAGAGATGTTGCTCTGGTTGTTACTGCTTTGATGACCCAAATTCATGTGGAGGTTGTTGTCTTCTCTTAGAATAACTAGATCAGATTTGAGAGCATCCATGAAGGAGGATCTGACTGAGGTGATTCTTTTTCTGAGGACAAATTATTCACAGATTTATTTAAAATATTACATGCATAACTGTGCATTGTAAACTTTTATCTGACTGCACTTTCTTTGTTCTGATGCTTTGCTCCATAAATATATTTTCTGGTCTAATTAGTCCAAATTTTGTACGTAGGCTTACTAGACAAATATCCTGTGCTTCTGTAATTAATCAAATTTCTCTATTGTTTTGTTAATCTCAACTTTACTATTATATAGTTTACAATACATCCTACATTTCTGTTAAAAAAAATTTTTTTACAAAAGAAAATATTAAATCCATAGTTTATTGCTTACTTACTTTCACAGGAATTTCTTGTTCAAAAAATTTTTTTGAAATAAATACATTTTATGTTCTATCAACCTAGGCTGTCTGTTGACTCACAGTGGTCATGAAATGTTTTGCAATACCATTTTACTACAGTAAATTTGTTATTACTAATTGTTATACATTTGTCATTTATGAAGGAGTTACGAGTTGGGCAGTAGAAAGACAGAGGAGTTGGAGTCTGAATCAAAGGTTTCCCATACTCTCTCTGCTGGCCAAGCACATTGATGACTTGGTATATCTTAGACCAGTGGTTCTTAACATGGGGTCCCCTGGGGGTCTGCAGAGCTCTCAGGAAGTCCAAGAAGCCCTGTTGCTGGACACCAACAGCAATGACAGCAAACGGAAGCAGCAGTGGGGAGGGTGGATGCCAACACTGCTTCCCTTATTTGCACACAGAGGAGCAGTTTGGGTGTGAGTACATGCTTGGTTCTATGTCCCTTTTGTCATGAGCATGGCAGCAGGGGGTGTGGGTGGCGAAGGACACAATGGCAGGTGTGTGCATGCACCCAAACTATGATTATGACAACCAGGTTCGAATACCCTCTCGGCCATGGAAACCCACTGAGTGATCTCAGGCAAGTCACATTCTCTCATCCTCAGAGAAAGACAAAGACAACAAATCTTGCTGAGAAAACCCCCATGACAGGTTTGCCTTAAGGTTGCAACAAGTCAGTTTTCAAAGGGGAGAAACATGAAGGCCAGAAAGAACCTCCCCCTGTCAGCGATACTTTGTTTGTGTTTCTTCAAGTCACTTCTGACTTATGGCAACCCTAAAGTGAACCTCTCACAGGGATTTTTTGGCAAGATTTGTTCAGACAGAGTTTGCCTTTGCCTTCCTCTGAGGCTTAAAGAATGTGACTTGCCAAGGCCACCCAGCGTCTGAGCAGGAATTTGAATCCTAGTCTCCAGAAGCCTTTAAATCTTGAATTAAGTCTTGGGAGTCCCTAGCAACAAATTATATTTACAGCTGGTCCCTGATAAAGAAAAGAATAACTGTCTTAGACTGATCAGCAGGGATCTGAGGGAGAAGTTCCTCTGCCCAATGAATAGCTACCCTAACAAGAAAGCAGCTACTAGAAGCTGCCCTAATGATCAGGGCAGAGGGTTCATGTTACCTGTGTAAAAAACTTCTTGTCCTTCATGTTTTGTGTGTTATCATCTTCATCTCTGGAAAAGAGTGTCCCCAGAACCAGGGCAGCCACAGGGACATCAACCTTGATCTCGTCTAGGGATTTAATAAAACCTTTTAGCCTGTGTAGAGATAGCCCAGGCAGCCCCCAGGTTGTGTCACTCCCCTTCTGTAGCATTGGCTATGATTTCAGAGAATGGTACAGCTGGCAATTCAAACTTGAGATTAAATCTCAGGTATTTTTTCCCCAGATTCCTTGATCCCTAGACCCTGTGTGTAAAGTCTTGTCTTAACCTAACTCAGTAAGCAGGTTTCATGGATATGTCCAGAAACTATTGAAGCTTAAGTTGAGAACACAGACAATGTCCTTGCTAACACAGGAGATGAGCAAACAGTTTCACTTTTAGAACACTTCTTACCTCTCCTAGCTCTTTTCCATGCAGAAACAATTCTCACATTGTATCTCATACCAATCTCTTGAAAGACCTTGAATGCCGTCCTCCATCCAACTCCACCCTCCCATCACCCAAACACTGAAGGGAATTCTGCTGTGAAGGAAGTATAGCAAAATGGCTAAGTATAGCAAAATGGCTTAGTCAGGCTAAGAAAAATATGGCAGAGATGGTGGTGCCCTCTTGACATCATTTGGACCCCATGGTTCTAAATTCAACACTTTAACAGCATTTTGAAATAAAATGAGAAAATCCTTAGGGCCCCTGGGGGTACTCCCTCTTTGCCAAAAAGAGTTCTTCTTCTCTTTCTGAGCCAGATAAAAACCTCTTATGCCTGAGCACAGATCTCTTCTTCTGGACATTTCCAGTAGGGAAAGAAAAAATGACCCCCCTACATCACCCCCTTCTGCACCTCCCAAATTGCCTGATCTTTGGTGAAGATGCTGAAGACTGCATTCTCCTGGAGAGATATTTGCTTGTGTATCCCTTAATGGCAATTAAAGGAGAAGACAGTTCCTCTCTCAAAATGGTGCATTTTTCTTGTGCTTTCTGGCTTGTGCATGAGGCTTATTTCTGAGGCAATCAGATGCTATGGATGCAAGTTACAAGTTGATACTATGGGAGACTTTCTAGATCACGGCTACTCCCTTGGGGATCCTAATTTCTCAGGTCATCAGATTTACCAGGTGACCTTGTTCCTGGATGTCAGCTTCCTTAATTAGGCATTCAGGTAAGAAGGCTGGCATCTGAGTCTTCCCTGCTGAATCTTCCCTACTAAGTTCCACAAAGAAGACCCCTCTCTTAATTCTGTCTTACCATTTCAACTCTTCCTTCAGATGCGGGGAACTTCGACCTAAGTTGGGCTTGTTTTGCAATCTGCTACTGGAAGAGGAATTGGCATTATAAATGATGGGGTCTGCCCTCTATCAGTCTGGGCAGTCAGTCAATGCCACTCAGCTGATAATGAAAATAATGAGCAAATAGTTCAAGATGCAAACAGACCAGAGACAAAAACAGAACAAAGCAAAATCCTAAGCAGCATACATAGTTCCACAAATGGTCACTACAATCCTAAATTGGAGTTCAGAAACACAGCAGGAGAAACAGTCAGTTAATCACCAATAAGTCCTGGAGGGGAATGGCTGGATTTATATAGGTCAACAGCTTAATCCAGCTGCTGCCTAATTAATTGTTGTATCCTATAAATTCATTGAGATCTGCATATGTTTTCCTTTTGGAGTCTACACTCAGCAAAGGTGGGTATAGGTGAGTTATCTTCTGTGTCGTTAGAGGTAGGGCTCTCTGCTGGAGCTGGCACTGTCCCCTGTTCTGTCTCTGGGATTGGTGGTACTGTAACCTACTCCTGTTCAGCAGGTCCTGGCATGTCCACTGTTTCAGTCTCTGAGTCAGAGATCATTTCTATGTCCTGAAAGCAGGACATGACAGGGTCCGGGGTGAAGCTTTGTGACTGCACCAGGTCCTAGCATGAAATCATGATTCACATCAACCATGAAGCAGCATAACTGTAAAGCAGACAATGTGGTCTGGCTATCAGTCGCTTTTGTTGCAATGCGGACTAGATGTAGATGTTGCCCACATAATGGAAGATTGGAAACTCTTCCTTCCTAAGGTAATTAAGACAGCTGTTAACACCTGGGTGAAAACTCAAATGGCTGAGTAAAATTAGATGGCAGACACTAGTCATGAACAATCTAGTGTATCACAACTTCCTTATGAGCATGTAAGTGTTAACGTGTTACCCCAAAATGTGGGAGACACAGGAGTCCATTCATGATGCCAGTTCCTCCATGCAAAGGTGGGGAATTATTAGCTCAAGTTAGGATTCCTGTGAGAGGGGGCTAACCTAATGAGATCTTTTACACTTATGTTTACCAGTACTTCTGCAAAGAAAAACCAGGAGGAGACCCAATAGTAAGCTTAATTGTGGATCACTGGGGAAATTAATCACACACACAAGGTCCAAACAGTCACGCAATCACAGAAGGCTAACTGAACGAAAAGGGGGGAAGTTTTGGATAGTGAGATTTCAGAGTGTAGTGGGTGATATTTGCTGATCTAGAAGAGCAGCAAAGAAGCAGCGATGTCGATTAGACCCACATCTAAGGACAGGAACTGAGACAATCAGCAGTTTAGTGGGAATCTCCCAGATGCTACTGTTTAAAAGACAGAGTTGTTACGGCTAGCTACAAGCCTATTATCTCTGGAGTTTCTGATAATTTCCTGATTATGACCTGGTTATTCCTAGAGGTATTTCCTAATTCACAGTGCACATGTTCGTCCAGTCTTTTCCTCTTGTCCAGTTCAGCCATACAGCCATAGCAGGGAACTTTTTATATCAACACCAATTAAATCTCCTTCTTCCCAATTAAATCATGTTTTACCAATTAAATCATATCAAAATGCAGGACGTGAACAGCCTGGTAACAAAAGGGCTACATACTCCAGGGGCATGGTTTAACCCACCCCAGAAGATTCAGTGCCCCCAGAGCCCAAAGCTCATTGGTACTGTCTGTTGCAGCTTCCTGAATGCAAGATGCAATTTGCTGCATCCAAAGAAACATTCCTGCTATCTCTTACTCTCTGCCTCCCTCACGTGTCCTCTCTGTGTTCGTGCTCTCTCCCCATAGATGCAAAAACTCTGCTTTCTCCCCACCTCCCATGCCTGTCTTCCCTCCTTCTCTTGCTGCCACTACAAAAAATTCTGCTTTCTACTTCTTTCTATCCCTTCTCTGCTCACTCTCTGTGCATCTTTTCTCCAACTATCTTCCCCTCCTTTCTCTTGCTGTGCCCCTTTGCCAAGTTCTTTATCTGCCCCATTCCCAATCTGCCTAAGTGGCTTCTTCCTGTCTGGCAACCCTTGGTTTCACTTCCTTAATTTCTTTTCACTTTATTTCAGACCCCGTCTCCAACACTACCTGTCCACAGTCCTACACCCAGCAGATCAGATGGCTACAGAGTAACTGCGAGAAAGAATGAGAAAAGACAAAGAAAGCAGCAAGGAAGAGAAAGACAAGAGAGCAGAGAGAGCAAAAGTAAGGGAAAGAGAGAGTGAGAGAGAAACATGAAGATGAGATCAGCAGAGACAAAGTAGATCACTTATGTGTGAGAGTGAGGCAAAGTTTTTCTCCACTCCTAGCTGGTAGGCCAGCTGCAGGCTTGTGCCTTGAGTGAATCAATCACACTTCCCGGACAGGCATCTCCTGTGGTTGGTGGTTGGTGGTCTGGCTGCTCTTTTAAATTAAATCCAGCAATTAAATCAGAAAATATCAATTAAATTTAAACTAAAATTAATTAAATGTCCATTTTCAGGAAGAAAAGGGTTTTGTTTGTCACAATGAAATAATACAAACACTATAGTTATTATGTAACTAATTAAATTTAAAAATAATTCATTTTTTTAAAAAACAAAAAAAAACAAAAAGTGTGACTCACGAACACTTAGAAAACCCAGACTGTGGCCCCAGCCTCCCACAAAGAGGCCCACCTGTCGCTTAAGAGAAAGTATGAAGCATTTTTAAAAGATAAAATGCATGATTGTTAAAAAAAATCCCTTCATTATTAACAAATAAATCCTACTTGATTAATTTGTACTTACAAAAAAATCATTATTAATAGATAAAATCCCTCATTCATTGTTGATCATCATTAAAATCAAGCTTATACATTAATGAAACATGAAGGCATTTAACTTGAGCTTAGTATCAATACTGACATTGACTATTCCACTGACAAGTTTATGCACAACTTTGTGCACTATAATCAATGGGATAATTGATGTCCCATTTAGTTTCTTTTCCCAATAACTCTATCACGTTTAGTGACTTGCCACCAACTTTTGGCAGCCAACTACAATGCTGACTTTAAAAAAATTGGAAAGTAGTTGGGGCACTCCCAAAAACGTTTGGGATCAGACTTGTTCCTTATTGTAACAGACTCTCAAACAGCAATGCAAAGCAGGTCTCCCTGATTAGTGTGTATAGTGATGCTTCCATAAAACTTAAACAACAGTGGTGCTATGGGTCTGAGGGTTTTTGTTCTAAAATATTTCTTGACCATGCTTTTTGAACCACATCTGGTCTAGGTGTCATGTTGGCATGGCTAATCACATGATGTGTGAGTTGTGATGATGATGTTGTATCTGCATAGAGAAGGAATATTCTTGTAGGTTATTATGTAGTGCTAAGCAAAACCCTAATACATGTAGAACTGAAATTATGTAACTAAGGTGACGCAAAGTACATCGTATGGTGTCATAAATGTTACTATGTAACTAGTGTGAGTCAATGTACGATGTTTAGTGTCATATTTGTTACTCCATACTTTGCCTGTCTTGCTATGTGTTAAGTAACACTAGTTAGTACTTGTTAGTCATGTTTAATGGTGTTATTGCGTACCTTGCTTGATTGTATCCATATTACATATATGTATTGCTGTTCGCATAGAGAGTTTGCATGTATAATGGATTGTTATATTGTTATATTGGATAAGGAAATTGGATAGTTTTAATCCTGTATGCTGCAACTATGTGATTTGTACTTATTCATGGAACACAGAGAGATTAAAGGATGATGGATATAGACTGTTAAATGATAAAACTGGGTTGTATAGTATGAAAGAGTAAGCTGAGAAACTTAGGGTAGTAAACCAAGAAGCAAACAGGCCTTCAGAGATTGTTTTATTATCTGGCCTGACACCAGAATGGCCAAAGGGGAAGTTGTATATCAGCTCAGATCAAAGAGCAGCAGGATGTTGAGCTGGCCTCTTAAGCTAGGCAGGAAGAAAGAGCCATAAAAGGAAAAGAGATGGCAATGCAGAAATGTACATAACAAAAACAGGCCTGAGCGGAATCAGGGCAGCTAATAAATTAATTAGACATGTGAGTTCAACCAATCCATGTAATGCACACTGAATAATTATCAATTGGGTCTATATACACATTGTTAAGAGGAGGCACTCCTCAGTTTCAGCCACTTAAATAATGTCTGTTTTCAATCCATATTTCTAATAAAAGAACATTTCTATTCACATGTGTTTTCACATTCCTGAGTGTTCACAATGGAGACGGCTTAGAGTCTAACATGACACTAGGAGTCCTCTGATAAGCTTTCTTTGTAATTGGAAGGGTCTTTTACCTTTCTCATGGCCTGAAATCACCAGATTCTGGACCTATACAGTCTTTTCCAGCCTTGCACAAATTAAGTGCTCCAGTTGCTAAGCCCTTCTGCTTAAGCAACCATTGCCTTAGGATTTGGAATTTACCTTGGCCTCTGCAAGCCTTCCTACCATGTTACATTGGGTAAGAAGTCTGACTGAAAGCACAGTCACTCCTATAACTCTCTCCTTCTAGCCTCCATACTGTAGGCACAGAATGAGTGGAAGATGCAGTCATTTGTAGAGTATACTCCAGCCAAAGTTCACATGGAATTGCCAAGACTACCTTACTGCAAGCTTTCTATTTACTCCAGGACCACTTTTGTCTTGTAGACAATTCTTAAGAGGCAAAGAACTAACTACCTCTAGAAAGAGACAAAGGAAGAAAAATGACAAAGGAAGAAAACAAAACAAAGCTGAAATAAAGCAAGAACTATGATTTTAGAACCACCACCTAAGTTCCATCTCATAGCTTATTAGGCAGCCCCACTCCTGGAGAACAGGATGGCTCTCTTTGAAGAAGCAACAATAGAAGAAATAGCAACTGGTCCTGAATAAATGTTTAATAGTGAGGCACAACCCCAAAGTAAGATTTTGTGAGAATTTACGAAACTTTGTGAAAAAATATTTTCACCACTAGAGCAAAACAGTATGCTAAGAGCATACATTATATAATCCTATTTTATCTATGCATAATTGTTTACTGCCTTCTCTATGTACAGTTCATAGCATGCTTTCAACATAACATATTAGAATTACCATATATTTAGTTTATCTTGTTATATTTAAAAACAGATTTCAGTAGCTGCAGAAGGCAAAGAAGGGAGGGAACTATAAAGCATATTACATTACCAAACAAAACTAAAGTTTCTGACCATTTTCTTTGTATCCCATTCCTAAGATGACTTCTGGTGCTCTGTAGTAACGAGTCACTACATAAGGTGTCATCATAAAGCTGGTTCCTGCTGTTCTAGCCAGTCCAAAGTCAAGAATCTTCAAAGTGCAGTCTGATTTTACTACTATATTGCTAGGCTTCAAATCCTTCAAAACAGAAAAAGAGAAAGAGAGTTTTAAGACAAGTATTAATTTCTCGATATAAAATCAAGTAGCATGCTGAAAATTAAACTACAACTGACTCAATAGTTATAGCTTTAGACATTCAATTCCATCTATAAAACATCCTAGACTCCACTTCACTAATTCCTGCAAATAATAATAATTTAAAAAGACAATAAATGATGAGGTGTGCCTGCAGTAAATTTTAGGTAAATTACAGTGAATTTGGCATGTGACAAATATGTGATAGCAAATCCTGAGATTCCAAAGCACTAGAAGCATTTATATAATAAGTATTCTTTCTTGTAAAACAACATAGCAAAACAATTGGTCTTTTAAAGATGCATTAGTTTTGCTTATTAAATAAGATATCAGGAAAATATCCACTTGACTAAGTCTGTTTAGATTGGGAATCATGAAAAACCAGACCCCTTGGGTATCTTATACAGTATGCATTTCTAGACGAATCCAAACAAGCAGTTCTGAAAAGTTAACAAGGAAATCCGAACTTGGCAAAAATTACATCTTAAACATTACACATGAGCTAGAAGTAGGCATAAAGCATTACTACTAAATACTGCTATATATGAGAAGCACTAACCCTGCATAAGGTACATTATTTGATAATTTGTGCTAATTGTACAAATATAAGGAACCGAACTGAGACTGTATAAGCAAAATTTAATCTTGAAATCGGAAAGAAAAAAATCATAATAATTTTATGATTATAAAGACAAAAAGCAAAAAATCAGCAGGATCCAACATTTTCAGGGCTTTTGAAACATTTGAGTTATTCATAGAAAACAGAAGTCTGCAGCTTCCTGTGCCCCGCACAAACAATTATACTTAGGAATTTATTCCACAGAGTGAAGTTTCAGCCTATAAATCACTTTGTCACAGAAAAAAGTCACATTTTGGTCGCATTAGCATAGAAATTTGGCTCCTTCTGCAAGCATAGGGTCTTAAAGTCTAGCCAATTTGGTATACCCATATTAAAAAGCAGAAAACTCTGGAAAGTGATGCAAATGTTCATTTTTAATCTAGTATACTCAAGTAGATAACTTCAGCAAAAGCACTAACCCTATGTATAATTCCAGCTGAGTGAAGATGCTTAATGCCACACAACATCTGATAGAGAAGATAGGACATGCGTTCATGGTCCAGCTCCATCTGAATCACCTGGCACAGATTTGCATCCATGAGCTCCATCACTATATAACTTTTGAGAGAGATCAAAAAGATAAACGAGATGAGAGGAACGTCTTTTTTTATTTTTTTTTACTGAAGTTTATTCAATTTGAACATAAAATTACACGAAGATTTTATAACCTTATACAAAATTAATCACCAACAACAGAAACACAACCAACAAACACAAACACAAGGAAAAGAATTATAAAGCATTAGAAAAATTAAAGAAAAAATTACAGAAAATGAAAATAAGTATCGAAGATTTATAAAATTTTATATCCTAACTATATATCCTTTATATCCTAACTATAAGTGAAATATACCTATGTTCTGAAAAAGAAAAAAGAAAGAAAAAAAGAGAGGAAAAAGAGAAGTAAGAAATCCACAAAGCAAGAATAAAACAAAGACAAAAGGTTGAAAAGATTAAGAATAAAGTTCAAAAAGGGGAGAGAAAAGAAAGTACGAAAAGTTTGCTACTCACCCCCTAACCCCTGTCTCCTCATTGATTACTTAGCATGATCAAGATAAATCCCTCCACTTTGAAAAAAAAGGAAGTTCTTTTATGTCTATTTTTAACTCTGAAACTCAGAGTTAAACATTGTCTAAATGTCAAAACCTTGTTGAGTCTTTTCACCAAATCTGTCCTTCATATAAAGCATATATGGTCCCCAAATTTTTAAATATGATTGCATGGAGTGTCCTTTCAACCAACATGATAATTTGTCTATTTTAGTCAATTCCATCAACTTTTCTAACCATTCTTGTATTAGGGGAGTGGTTTTCTGCTGTCAATATCTCATGAACACTATTCTGCCTGCTGTAACCATGTAACATAATAACACCCTATTTTCCTTTTCTACTTTGTCTTCATAGTCTAACATATTCAAAAGAAATAGGTCCGGCCAAAACACAATTTTTGTTTTTACATTTTTTTGTATTTCCTCATTAACATATAGCCAGATTCTTCTAGCGTTCCTACACATCCACCATAAATGATAAAAAAGTCCCTTCTCGTATATTACATTTCCAACATTTATTACTAACCTTTTTATGCATTTTTGGTAATTTAACTGGGGTCAAATATCACCAACACATAATTTTGAATACGTTTTCTTTATAATCATAACAACCTGTAAAACTTAATCCAGATTCTCAAACTCTTTCTCACTGTTCCAAATGGTATGGGATGTCCCAAATTCTTCGCCCATTTTACCATACAATTCTTAATCAATTTATCCTCTGTTGTATAATATAGTATTAATTTATATAATTTTGCTATTAAACAAGCATTTTTTCTACACATTAACTTTTCTAATCCCAATTCATTTTTTTCAAAATCATGCTTATCTTACAATCATAGAATCATAGAGTTGGAAGAGACAACAGGGGACATCAAGTCCAGCCCTTGCCATGCAGGAACACACATCAAAGCACTCCCAACAGATGGCCATCCAGCTGCTATATAAAAACCTCCAAAGAAAAAGACTCAACCACACTCCGAGGTAGCATATTCCACTGCCGGACAGCTCTGACCATCAGGAAGCTCTTCCTGAAATTCAGGAGGAATCTCTTTTCCTGTACCTTAAATCCATTGCTCCTTGTTCTAATTTCTGGAGGGGCAGAAAACAGGCCCATTCCCTCCTCAATATGACAGCCTTTCAAATATTTGAACATGGCTATCATGTCTCCCTCTTAACCTTCTCTCCTGCAGACTAAACATATGCAGCTCCCTAAGCTGCTCCTCATAGGGTATGGCTTCCAGACCCTTCATGATTTTGGTCGCCTCCTCTGGGCATGCTCCAGCTTGGAATGAGTTGCCCAGAACTGGACACAGTACTCCAGATGAAGTTTGAATAGAGCAGTACTATTATTTTCCTTGATCTAGACACCATACTCCTATTGATGCAACCAAGAATCGCATTGGCTTTCTAACTGCAGCATCACACTGCTGACTCATGTTCAGTCCTAGATCTCTTTCACATGTACTGTTGTCCAGTCAGGTGTCCCTCATCCTATATTTGTGCATTCTGTTTTTTCTACCTAAGTGTAGGACCTTATGTTTCTCTCTGTTGAAACTGATTTTGTTAAGCTTTGGCCCAGCTCTCCAATCTCTCAAGGTTATTTTGAATTTTGATCCTGTCCTCTGACATATTAGCAACCACTCCTAACTTGGTGTCATCTCCAAATTTGACCAGCATGCTCTCTATTTCTTCATCCAAGTCACTGATGAAGATGTTGAATAGCACTGGGCCCAGGACAGATCCCTGTGGCACCCTAGTCATTTCTTTCCTGGATGAAGAGGAACCATTGGTGAGCACCCTTTGAATTCAGCCAGTCAGCCAATTGTACGAGCTCCTAACCACAGCATTGTATAACCCACATTTTACTACTTTGTTTGCAAGAATATCATGAGAACTTTGTCAAAGGCCTTACTGAAATAAAGAAATGCTACATCCATAGCATTCCCATCATCTATCAAGCTTGTAACTCTATCATAAAAAGAGATACGATTAGTCTGGCATGACTTGCTTTTGAGAAACCAATGCTGACTTTTAGTAATCACAGAACTGCTTTCTAAGTAATTGCAAATTGTCTGTTTAATGATCTGCTCTAGAATCTTTCCAGGTATTGATGTCAGGCTGACTGGGCAATAATTATTTGTGTCTTCTTTTTTTCTCTTTCTGAATATGGGGACAACATTTGCTCTCCTCCAGTCTGCTGGGACTTCTCCTGTTCTCCAAGAGTCCTCAAAGATTAAAGACAGTGGTTCTGAAATTAATTCTGCCAGTTCTTTTAATATCCTTCGATGTAGTTCATCTGGCCCTGGAGACTTAAGAATTTATTTAGTTTAGACAGGTATTCCTGTACTATATCTCTACTTATACTGTGCTGAATTGCTGCCACTTCCCCACCTACTGCCCACCCTCTGGGTTGAGTAGTTTTTTATTTTGGGGAGAAAACTGAGACAAAGAAAGTGTTGAATAGTTCTGGTTTTTTTCTCCCCCCATTAGTACTTGGCCATCTTCTCCACGTAGTGACTCTATCATTTCCTTGTTTTTCCTTTTGCTGTGGACGTATTTAAAAAAGCCCTTTTTATTGTTTTTAATCTCTCTGGCAAGCCTTAGTTAATTCAATGCTTTAGCTTCTCTGACCTTCCCCTTACATCTCCTTGCTATTTGTTCCTCTTTAGTGATTTCCCCATTGTTCCATTTCTTGTACATTTTTCTTTTAACATTTAGCTCAGTTGAGAGCTCCCTAGTCACCCATTCTGGTTTCTTCAGACACCTCCCATTTTAGCTCCTTAATGAAACAGTTTTACATTGTGCCTTCAGTATCTCACCTTTAAGAAACTTCATCATGCATTCCCTACTCTTTTAGTATTCTTGACCATGGAGTTTCAGCCAGTAATTACCTAAGTTTAATGAAATCAGCTTTCTTGAAGTTTAGAATGCATGTCTGGCTACACTTGGCTTCCCCTTCCTACTGAATGACTAATTCCAATAGAGCATGGTAACTCTCACCTAAGGATTCTGCCACTTCCACCCCATTAACAAGGTCATCTCTGCTAGTTAGGATCAGATCTAAAATAGTTAATTCTCTTGTTGCCTCTTCTACCATCTGGACAATGAAACTGTCTGCAAGGCATGTGAGAAATTTGTTGGCCCTTATGCTCTTGGCAGAGTTCGACTTCCAAGATATATTAGGATAATTGAAGTCTCCCGTTACTACTACATCTCTCATTTTTGAATGTGTGGTCATGCTAGCTTGGGGGTCTGTAGTAGTAGTTTAGTAGCAGTAGTAATAGTAGTAGTAGTAGTAGTAGTAGTAGTTTATCCTCTCTAAATCTTTCTTTTAACTGAAAGCACGATAACTACAGCATTTTAATGCCCTCTTCTTCCAATTTCTGAAATTCCTTTAATTTCCAGGTTCCTTCTTCATTTTCCAATAGATCTACATATCTACTCCATTTCCTTAAGGGTCCCAATTTCCTTCCATGAAAGGCTTCTTGCAGGCCTGGAATTCTAATACCAAATTTATCTTTATATTTCACCTAAATTCTTATTAAAGCTCTCCTTACTATATGATTCTTGAACTGTGAATTTTGCTTCACCTTTTCATATCATAAATAACCAAGCCACCCAAATCTCAATTTGTGGCTCTCTAATTCGAACAATCTTCTATTATTCAATAGAATCCATTCTTTTAACCATTCTAGACCAGAAGCTTAAAAATATAATTGTAAATCCAGCAGGTCCAATCCTCCTCTTTCTTTTAGATCCATCTGTTCCTGCCCTGGCTAGTCCAAGCTTTGGGGATATTAAAAGATATCCTTTTGATATTACAATTCGGCTTCACTTCTCTATTCTCCTCCACGTGCTTGCGAGGCCACCGGACAATCACACCACCAAGCTCGGCTGTTAATCACCGTAACAATACAGGCAGGCCAGAAAATAGCTGACTCGCTGCTTTAGGAGACCTCCAGGCAAGTACTCTAATTAGGTATGCATGCAATCTACAAAAGAGCCTCTGCCCCGCGATGGCAGCTTGATGGGTAACCTATACAATACCCAAGTACTCTGCGTTTGCATACTGGCTACTCTATTGAGGACCTCTACGATAACTCAATCATCCAGATTCTAATCACTTAGAAAACAACAGTTTCTAATCACTTAGAAAGCAACGCCGTAATCACAAGAAGTCAACATGGATTTCTCAAAAATAAGTCATGCCAGACTAAGCTTATCTCTTTTTATGATAGAGTTACTAGCTTGATAGATGAAGGGAATGCTGTGGATGTAGCATTTCTCGATTTCAGGAAGGTCTTTGACAAAGTTCCACATGACATTCTTGCAAAGAAGCTAGTAAAATGAGGGCTGGACAGGGCTACTGTTAGTTGGATTTGTAATTGGTTGACCGACCGAACTCAAAGGGTGATCACGAATGGCTGCTTTTCATCCTGGAGAGAAGTGACTAGCGGGGTGCCACAGGGTTCTGTCCTGGGCCCAGTGATGTTCAATATCTTCATCAACGACTTGGATGAAAGAATAGAGGGCATGCTCATCAAATCTGCAGATGACACCAAATTGGGAGGGGTTGCTAATACGCTAGAGGACAGGATCAAAATTCAAAATGACCTGGATAGATTGGAGAGCTGGGCCAAAGCTAACAAAATGAAATTCAACAGAGAGAAGTGTAAGGTCCTACACTTAGGTAGAAAAAATGGAATACAGAAATATAGGATGGGGGACACGTGGCTGGATAGCAGTACGTGTGAAAGGGATCTAGGAGTCTTAATAGGCCACAAGCTGAACATGAGTCAGCAGTGTGATGCGACAGCCAAGAAAGCCAATGCAATTCTCGGCTGCATCAATAGGGGTATGGTGTCTAGATCGAGGGAGGTACTGGTACCACTCTACTCTGCTTTGGTTAGACCTCATCTTGAATACTGTGTCCAGTTCTGGGCACCCCAATTCAAGAAGGACATGGTCAGGCTGGAGCAGGTCCAGAGGAGGGCGACCAAAATGGTGAGAGGCCTGGAAGACATGCCCTATGAGGATAGACTTAGAGAGTTGGGTATGTTTAGTCTGCAGAAGAGAAGGTTAAGAGGGGACATGATAGCCATGTTTAAATATTTGAAGGGATGCCATGTAGAGGAAGGAGAGGGCTTGTTTTCTGCTGCTCCAGAGACCAGAACAAGGAGCAATGGACTCAAGCTGCAGGAAAGGAGATTCCACCTGAACCTCAGGAAGAACTTCCTGACGGTCAGGGCTGTCCGGCAGTGGAATATGCTGCCTCGGAGTGTGGTGGAGTCTCCTTCTTTGGACGTTTTTAAGCAGAGGCTGGATGGCCATCTGTTGGGAATGCTTTGAGGGTGTTCCTGTATGGCAGGGGGTTGGACTGGATGGTCCGTGTGGTCTCTTCCAACTCTACATTTCTATGATTCTATGATTCTATGATTCTATGATTCTGACCTTTCGGAGGCTTTGTCTCTAACTCCAAATCTATTGTTTTCCCCCAAGTACGGCTTAGCCTGCAGTCACAATTCTCCTTATAAAAACCCTTGATTCCGAGACCTTTGTCGGATCGCTCCCGAGTTTCATCCCGCCTTGCTGCCGCTTTGCTTGGTGCGCCTCTCCTCAGCTCCACGTGCTGAGCTACATCGCACCCCAGCCTCGCTCTCCATTTTTCCGGGCTTCAAGACAGGTGAAGTACCACCCAAACCAACAACTCCTCTAAAAATCCCTCTATACCACTCCAACCTTTATTTCTTTAGTTATCTTGTGTGAATGTGTTGCATACACTGTTTTGCTTGTGTTTACTAAAACATCATTTATTGCTTAAACTTCTGTGTGCTCCTTGACTCGACCCGATCCTGTAGACATAGCGTTCAAGATCTCACTACGTTACCCTGCCTCTCGTAACGCTAAGCAGTGCTCTGAGCTAATTTTCCCCACCTTTTGTTGAGCACATTTTGGTGTCCCTCCCGGGACCCCCAGTACACAGGGTAACACATCATCAATTTTCCTTTTATTCTAGGTTTCTCACTCAACCAGGTAAATTTCGTGAAATCTTTTTTCCAAGTTTGAAATGGCATATCCGATGAAATAATTGGAATAGTTTGGAATAAATACACTATCTTCAGGGCAACAACATCTTTGTTCATCAATCAAATGTGTACTCATAATATCATAACTAAAAAGATTGCGCAGTAATCATACATACACATCTTGAAATTCCTCCAGAAACTTCTGTGGGGTAAAGACATTTAATAGGCCAATAATCTAGGGAAAAAAGAGAAACTCATGAAAGCCACCAAATAATTATCTTCAAGTAAACAATTCAATTAACACAAAAAAAAATAAGCAAAAAACTTTAAAACTGAGTATAAAAAGCCATAACTTAAGACTTCATTATGCTCTGTATTTTAAATCTGAGTCTCAAAGGCAAGGCCAATCAGCTCAATCTTCTATGTCTGAAAGTGGTCAGGTTATAGTTTTACTGAGTATACAGTGAAGAACTTGGTAGCTACCCAGAGCATATTTCACTTATTTTCATTTTAATTAAAAAAAACCCTGAAGTACTACAACTAATGCAAAAAATAAAAATAAAAAATGAAAATACGTCAAATATCCAAGATGTGAGAAAAAGTAGTAAATACCAGGAAAATCTATCCAGTCACCAAGATTTTGTATTCATATCAATATTGAAACTCACCTCTCTCAGTTACTACCATCTGCACCATCCTCCTCACATAATCAACTTATGAACAAGTGAACTTATGAACAAACCAGACCATAACATTGAAGATCTAGGCCATTTATTGCCTTGGTGTCTTCTCTGTTTCTTCAGATAGAATCACTGAAAATAATAAGGTTGGAAGTGACCACAAGGGCCATTAAGTCCAACCCCCTGCCACGCAGGAACACGCACTCAAAGCACCCCCAGCAAATGGCCATCCAACCTCTGTTTAAAAACCTCCAAAGAAAGAAACTCTACCACATTCCAAGGCAGCATATTCTACTGTCAAATTGCTCTTACCATCAGTTCATTTAACATCCTTGGATGCAGTTCATCTAGCTCTGGAGACTTAAATTCATTTAGACTAGTCAGGTATTCCTGTACTACTTCTTCATCTACGCTGTGCTGCATTTCCCTTACCATATCACCTGCTCCATTTTCCCCAGGCAGAGCACTGTTTTCCTTTTGGGAGAAGAGTGAGGCAAAGGTGTTGATAGTTCTGCCTCTTCTCTGTACCCTGTTAATGTTTCACATCCTCCCCACGCAGCAGCCTTACCGTTTCCTTTTTCTTCCTTTTGCTACAACCAAAAAAGCCCTTCTTATTGTTTTTAACCTCTGTAGGAAGCCTGAACTCATTCTGCACTTCAGCTTTTCTGACTTTCTCCCTACGCTTGCTGACTATTTGTTTGAATTCCATTTTGGAGATTTTCCCCCTTTTTCCATGTCCGTTTTAAATCTTAACTCCACGGAAAGTTCTTTAGACATCCATCATGGATTCTTTAGACACTTCCTATTTTTTTCTCCTCATGGAAATTGTTTGAAATTGTGCCTTCAATATTTCACTTTCACAAAACTCTCATCCATCATGAACTCCCTTCTCTTTAAGTATCTCTAATCATGCGATTGCTCCCAGTATTTCCTTAAGTTTACTGAGATCAGCTTTCTTAAATTTCAAAACACATGTCTAACTATTCTTGGTTTCCCCTTTCCTCTGTATAGAACACTTCCACATAAGGATTCCGCCACCTCCACCTCCACCCCATTAACAAGATCATCATTATCGCTTAGGTGATTTTTATGTGGGAAATGAAATGAAATTAAAATGATCTTGGTACTATAAAACCCTTACTATCTTAGGGATCTCAGTGGGCCTTCCCAACAGAATAAAACTGATCCCTTTTCAAGTATGAAGTTCTCATATGGCATGAGGCATCGAAGGAGTCTCATAATGGGAGGCAAAATGATACATACAGCAGAATGAATACTGCTCAAACAAAATCTGTAATAATAACATGCAGGACAGCCAACATGAGAGCTACATGGTGTAGTGGTTTGAACACTGGACTATGACCCTAGAGATGAGGATTCAATTCCCTGCTCGGCCATGGAAACCCACTGCCTGACCTTTGGAGCATCACACACACACACTCAGCCCCAGAAAACTCTGTAGGAGTCACCTTGGGGTCACCGTAAGTCAGAAATGACTTGAAGACACACAAGAAGCCAGTGTGGTGTAGCTGAGTGTTGGACTATGACCCTCGAAAACAGGGTTCGATACCTTGGCCAGACATGGATAACTTAGTGGGAGAAGCGGAAAAATTCCTTACAAGCTCTTCAGGAAGCTCAAATCCCAAGGTCCTATGTTACAGTACCAATGATAGCTGTACAGAAAAAGAAACTGCCATCTTCTTTGTTACCTCAGCAAAAGCATTAGCCTGTAATCTACTTCAAAGTCACAGACACAGAAGATACTCACTATATTGCATTCATTCTTCCCAAAGTCAAGCTAGCACCACAGCTTCAGAATACCAATCCAATACTTGAGCTATGTGAAGCAGTGAAGAAGGAGAGGAAGCTTACCTGTGACTGAAGTTCTCTGAGTGTTCATCTGTGAACTCACACAAACGGGTTGTCTGCGCCTTCAGAAACTTCTAGAGCTCTAGGCCTAGCATTTTGGTGGGAACCCTGCCTCCTTCCCCCAAGGCTATATAACGCTGCCTGTCAGCATTGTCCCCAGTTCCTTAACAAAGACAAAGCTCTGGTGGAATGGCTTCTCAACTGAGCTGGAGGCTCCCTCCCAGCCAGTTCATAGGCGAGTCTAATGGTAGGAGCCACCTATTTAGATAGTCTTTGAAAAGATACAGGGAGTCCTTTTATAGATGCAGAATAACAAAGAGAAGGTCTTTGGAATTTCCTATCTTTAGCTGAGCACTGCACATAGAAGGCGAGTGCACACCTAATGTCCAAGGCATGCAAAGTTCGCTCCAAGACTGTAGAGGGATTAAGGAACAAAACAGAGAGAATAATATCCTGATTGAGAAGGAAAGCAGATGCAACCTTAGGTAAAAAGATAATGTCCAGCTGAAGGACAACCTAGCTGAGGTGATGGTGACTAGGAAAGATGTCTTCCAGGAGAGGAGTCTGAGGTCACATGTGGCCATCAGCTTGACGGGTCTCTTAGACAGTTGAGAGAGAACAAGAGCTCAGTTCCAACCTGGAGACAGGAGGGTGTAGATGCTTGTACCCTGCACACTAGCGGGTTGGAGAAACAAGACGCTTTGTCTCGATGTTGAAGGTGTGATGAGACTGCTGAAAGGTAACAACAAATTGAAGAGAGAGACAAACCTTTCTCAGCTAAGGATGAGAGGAACTCAAGTAAGTGGATGGTATTGAAGGTGTCGATATCGAGTTGTCAGTGTTGAAAAAATTCAGTAAACTTTGACCATTTGTACATGTAGAGCACACAGTAGATGGCTTGTGTGCTGCCTCTATAACCCAGCAAACTGATGGTGGTAAGGATCTCAACAGAGCAGGTTCCAAGCTGACTGGTAACATCTGGATGATGGATGATACCATTGTTCACTGTTAAGAGGTTCAGTTTGAGTGGAAGCCTCAGATATCAGTGGCTGGACAGAAGTAGAAGTGGAGTGAACCTTGGCTGTTGAGGCCACCATGGGGTGATAAGTATCACAGAAGCACTGTCTCACCATATGTTCATGATGTCATGATGCATCTGGTTATCAGTGGGAATGGTAGAAATATGTATACAACTGGACCCTTCCAACTGAAAAGAAATCATTGCCTAGCAATCTTCTGTGGGTCACGTTTCTGGAGCAAAACTGAGAACACAGCTTGTTCGAGGAGGAAGCAAAGAGATCAATCGTCGGCATCATCCACCTTGAGAACACATCTGCATGAACTTCTTTGTCGAGTTTCCATTCATGGCATGCCAGTGGAACTTGACTCAGGAAGTCTGCTATCTATCATGTTTTGAGTCCCTGGAAGGTGCAGCACAATGGGAAACACTCTCTGAGCTAGACATCAATTCCAAAGGCTCAGAGCCAACCAAAGAAGAGTAGTTGATCTTGTGCCGTCTTGATTCTTTATGTACTAGCCTATCGTCATGTTGTCCATCAGTACCTTTCGTCTTCGAAGGCCTTGAAGACCTTTATCACAGCTAAGAGTTTCAATGAGTTGATGTGGAGTGTTCTGGTGAACACTTGCCTCTCACTGTCAGTTTTCCAGTGTGAGCACCCCAGCTGTCCAGTGATGCATCTGTGGTGACAGACACTATTGGGGCAGGCGGACAGAAGAGCATGCTGGCGAAAACATTCCAACTGTTCCTCCACCATTAAAGTGATCACAGAACCTGTCGCAGTACCAAGAACTGTTGAGTTGGGCTGTCAAACACAACTAGGAACCCATGTTGTAGGGGCCGCATGTGAAGTTTGGCCAGTGGTGTCACCACCATTGTCAACACCATGAGGCTGAGTAGTACCTGTATCGACTTTGTGGTAGCATGCCGGTTTTGTTGTAGAGTCAACACTGTAGCGAATAGGTAACTGGCATGTTCAAAGGGAAGAGTCACAGATGGGAGAACAGAGTCAAGAACGGTTCCGATGAACTGAATCCTCTGAGCTGGGATGAACTGTAACTTCTTGTAACTGATCATCAGTCCCAGGTTGCGGAGGAAATTGACTGTCACATTGAGATCATAACAAAGTTGGTCTGGAGAGGGGGCTACGACTAATCAGTCATCGATGTAAGGGAAGAGGATGATTCCACATTGTCAAAGTGCTGCTGCTACTACCGCCATGCACTTTGTAAATACCCTTGGTGCCATGCTGAGGCCAAGGGGAAGAACTTGTGAGTCCTTTTGATCGACTCCTTACGTGACTTAGCATCAATTTAGAGATGTTGCCATACGAGAAATTTAGAGATTTTGCCATAAGAGAAATAAATTCAGAGAAGGCATGAACATCATTGGAGAGGTAGATAGGCTCTCCTTGTGACACTGATGTTTCAGGAGGCTTTTCAGAAAGACACTTTGAGGATTCCCCAGATTCAGGCGACACCAAGTGAGCAGCAGAAGGCAAATGTCATGAAAGTAGCTCTGGTGCATCCCATCTAGATGAGCGATGTGAAGACTGTTCACAAGAGGGTGGTCAGTTGGCCTCCACAGCATGGCTCGAAGTGGTCAGGTTGGGTCTGGCTGTTCCCCTGGAGCAGAAACTTCACTATGGTGCTCCTTAGATGGAGGAGAAGAGCAAGATTCAGATCTTCTCAGCATCAAAGATCTGTGTTGATGTCAAGATGAGTGGACTTCCTCATACAGACGTCATCGTTTGTGTCAATGTCGGGGTATGTAATACTCCTCAGAAGAGTATTCATTAACTGAATCAAACAGAGAATAGTAAATACAGGTTAAACATCTGGGAGATCAAGAATGTTCTCGATGGTTAGCCCAAGAGCTTCAACAATGACGATGAGATCATGGGGAAGAAATGGATCGAGACGGGAATTGGGATCTAGCGTGACAAAAACTTCAGTGATAATGTTGAGATCATGAAGAGGAAGTGGATTGAGACCATGAGCAGGATCTAGCATGACAGGATGGAGACCACGATCTACCCTTGCACCAAGATCTGGATGGAGGGGGTGTCAGGATCCAATTCAAACGCACAAAACAAACATGCGAAAAAGCAAGATTTATTAAGGAGCTAGAACAGAATACAATGACTTCAGAGATTCAGACTGGTAAAATTCTCACAGACGATAAGTTATAACAATTCCCTCCTTCCCACAGAAGTCATTAAGGTTGACCTTGTATCTCCAACGCTGTAGGGGTTGCTAGGAGACAATCTCATGTGAACTCAGATGTTTGGGTAATGGTAAGAAAAGGAATGCTACTACAATTAACATCCGCAGGCAAGCAGGCCAGCTACATTAACTACAGGCATCTTAGTACTACATAACCCATCCAGTATACCTCCCCACACATATAATGGAGCGATGCATCACATCAAGATCGAGGAGGAGGATGGCCTTCTTGAGATGTACCCCAGATAGTAACTACCTTGACCAGGTGCTGCAAGTCAAGATCAAGGGGCTCATTACTATCAACAGGGGACCCTTGTCGAGCTGGCATGTGCTCCGCAATCTTGCCATCAGAAACTCCTATCAACGCTGAGAGAGAACAAGACAGACAAGGATCCAAGAGTGCAGAAGACTGAAGAGGCAGTTACTGTTGAGGCAAGTTGGTGGTGAGGTACCCCTGAGACACAGTCACAACTGAAAGTGGTTGGAGTCGCACTGGCTCCTCAATCAATGTGTCCTTCAACTTTTTCTTTCTTCTGGTCTTCGACAAGTCCTTTTCAAGAGAGCGGCCTGAGGTATCCAGGATAGCAGCCCGGGAATGGTGTGTAGCCAACACAGAGGCCGTTGTTGAAGTCGATGGTCTCAACTGAGGGGCAGCTTGATCCCTGTTCAAAGGTGTATAAGTGGGTCTGTCCCGACTAACCTCTTTCGAAGACGGGTGGTGTGATCCCTTCTTAGAGGATGACTCCATTCTAGAATGCTTAAGGGTTTTCTTAGACAAAAATCTCTTAGCTGACGAATGGGTTGGAGAAGCACAGGCTGTAGCAGAGGTGGTGGGTGAGCCTGAAGGTTGGAGGGCTTTTTCCCACAAGACACCAGAGTATTGCCTCCCTGTTGCACCTTGTTTGTGTGAAGGCTTGACAATGAGCACAGGAGCAGATGTTGTGGGTCTCTCCAAGACAGACCAGACACTTGGACTGCCCATCACAGTCAGGGATCTTAGTGTTATACGATCAACAGTGTTCGAAGAAGGCTGTCAATGCCATAAACAGTAACAAGCCAAATCACAAAGATGAAGGCGATGCCGAGGTTCTGTTGAAGGAACTGGGAGATAGAGGTCAAAGAATCCAGAGAGGATGATCCAAGAATGTTTGATAGAAGGTTCCTAAAGCATGGTTGACATGGCAAAAAGAAAGGAATTGGGGACAATGCTGACAGGCAGCCTTCCATAGCTGTGGGGGAAGGGGGCAGGATTCCCACCAAAATGCTAGGTCTAGAGCTCTAGAAGGTTCTGAAGGCAGCACTGTGTAGGTGCAGGCAACCCATTTGAGTGAGTCACAGAGACCATGAAGAAGAACACCGTTAATACTAAGGGAAATGAAGGACTTCCATTTGGAACTGCAGCATGCCACTTTGTGGCTTAGAGAAGCTCTCCCAAGGGACAATGTGCTCATTGTGACTGGAGTCACTTTGGGACATCTGAAATCAATTGAAACTGTTCCTGGGTACAAGAGACTCAGCAGAGATCCCACAGTGGGTGAAATTCCCAGTTAAGGCACCTAGGGGACAAGGATCTAGTCTTTGGAGTTCTGGATAGATCAAAAAGGACCTGGGATGACATTGACCCCATCACTTCACAGCCGTTGTTCCGCAGACGAGCAATGCCTATCCAATTTTTTTACCCTCCTAAGAACAAACCTAATCCACTTAAAAAAGCTCACCAGCAGTGGAATAGATTTAACTTTAACAATTAAGTTCCACAAAATGCTGTGAGTGATTTGCTTTCTAAGCCTAAAATTAAAAATAACTTTGCCAGGATTACAGCAGTAGCTAGCACAAGACCTAGCAATTTTAAGAGACAGTACATCATAAATATTGAAGACTGTAAATAAATTCAACTTTAAAACTACTTCTACTAAGACCTAAAACCACGTTGGGTAAGGCAATAACAGGACATGAACTGGTTATGAACTACGCCTAACCTTCCAGAAAACAGAGACAGACTGGATGCTTGGTGAAAGAGTGGTAGAAGTAGAAGTCACACTGGAAATTCTTAGTTTGACACCTGTCAAAATGCTAAGCCAGTTTAAAATAAAGAGAAAAACAGCAAAAACAGCAGAAGCAGCAGAAGCAAAAGCAGTGCAAGCAAAAAGAACCTTAGTGGGTCAAACTAGACAAATGGAATCAAATCAGATAATGCTGGAGGAGATGAGGAAAATGAGAGAAGAGATGTCTCAAATGAGGGCTGGTGTGAGCAAAACAATAAAACAAGATTTGGAAGTGGAGTTGAAGGAGATAAAACTAAAATGGAAGCCATAGAAAAAATACATAGAAACTAGAAGAAATCACCGATAAACTGTTGACCAACAAAAAATCTGGAAGCACTTGCTCTTTTGGAAATGAGACAAAGATAGGCATCACTGAAACCTGCTGGGATGAGTCTCATGATTAGAATGTAGTAATGGGGGGGAGGGGGTAGAACCTATTTCACAGAAATAGACCAAACAAGAAAGGAGGAGGAATAGCTTGATATGTCAAGGAAGTTTTCATCTGTGAAGAGATCCATGATTTAAATGCAAGAAGCCAAGTCGAGAGCATCTGGGTAAGAATTAAGGGAGCGAAAAACAATAGGGTTGTCATTGTGAGGGTCTGCTACAGATCTCCAAGCCAGCTTGAAGATTTGGATGATGCCTTCCAAGAATAGATGACCACACAGTCAAAAATGAGAGATACAGTAGTAATGGGAGATTTCAACTATCCTGATATATGTGGGCAGTCAAACTATTCCAGAGCACAAAGTCCAACAAGTTCCTCACTTGCCTTGCAGACAATTTCATTGTCCAGAAGGTGGAGGAAGCAACTAGGGGATCAACTATTTTAGATATGATCCTGACCAACAGAGATGACCTTATTAATGGGGTGGAAGTCGTGGGATCCTTAGGTGTGAATGACCATGCTCTATTGGAATTTCTCATTCAATGGGAAGGAGAAGCCAAGTGTAGCGAGACACGCATTCTAGACTTTAAAAAAGGGAATTACTGGCTGATATTCCATGGTCAAGAATACTGAAAGAGAAGGGAGATCATGACAGATGGGAATTTCTTAAAAGTGGGATACTGAAAGCACAATCTAAAACTGTGCCAATAAGAAGGAAAAATGGGAGGTGTCTAAAGAAACCAGAATGGTTGACTAAAGAATTCTCCGCTGAACTAAGTATTAAAAGAAACATGTACAAGAAATGGAAGAATAGGAAAATCACCAAAGAGGAATTCAAACAAATAGCGAGGAGATGTAGGGAGAAGGTCAGACAAGCTATAAACAATATGAACTCAGGCTTGCCAGAGATTAAAAACAATAAAAAGGGTTTTTTTTTTTTAGATATTTCCACAGCAAAAGGAAAAACAAGGAAATGATAGGGTCACTGTGTGGAGAAGATGGCCAAGTACTAGCAGGAGTAAGAAAAAAGGCAGAGGTGCTCAACATCTTCTTTGCCTCAGTTTTCCCCCAAAAGGAAAAAAGTATTCAGCCTTGGGGGTGGGGAGCAGGTGGGGAAATGGAGGAAATGCAACCCAGAATAGGTAAGGAAGTAGTACAGGAATATTCGGCTACACTAGATGAATTCAAGTCTCCAGGGCCAGACGAATTACATCCAAGGATATTAAAAGAACTGGCAGAAGTAATTTCATAACCACTTGCAATAATGTTTGAGAACTCTTGGAGAACAGGAGAAGTCCCAGCAGACAGGAAGAGAGTAAATGTTGTCCCCATCTTTCAAAGGGGAAAAAAAGAGGACCCAGCCTGACATCAATACCAGGAAAGATCCTAGAGCAGATCATTAAAGAGTCAGTTTATAATTACTTAGAAAGCAATGCTGTGATTGCTAAAAGTCAACACAGGTTTTTCAAAAAGTAGTCATGCCAGACTAATCTTATCTGTTTTTATGATAGAGTTACAAGCTTGATAGATGAAGGGAATACTGTGGATGTAGCGTATCTTGATTTCAGTAAGGCCTTTGACAAAGTTCCACATGACATCCCTGCAAAGAAGCTAGTAAAATGTGGACTGGACAGTGCTATTGTCATGTGGATTTGTAATTGGTTGACTGACCAAACCCAAAGGGTGCTTACCAATGGCTTCTCTTCATCCTGGAGAGAAGGGACTAGTAGGATGCCACAGGGTTCTGTCCCAGGCCCAGTGGTATTCAACATCTTCATCAATGACTTGGACGAAGGAATAGAGGGCAAGCTGATCAAATTTGCAAATGACACCAAATTGAGACGGTTGCTAATACATCAGAGGACAGGATCAAAATTCAAAATGACCTTGAGAGATTGGAAGGCTTGGCCAAAGCTAACAAAATGAGTTTCAACAGAGAGAAATGTAAGGTCCTACACTAAGGCAGAAAAATGGAATGCACAAATATAGGATGGGGGACACGTGGCTGGATAACAGTACATGTGAAAGGGATCTAGGAGTCTTGGTGGACCACAAGCTGAACATGAGTCAGCAGTGTGATGCGGTAGCCAAGAAAGCCAACATGATTCTTAGTTACATCAATAGGAGTATGGTGTCTAGATCAAGAGAAGTAAAAATGCCACCCTATTCTGCTTGGAGTAGACCTCATTTGGAATACTGTGTCCAGTTCTGGGCACCTCATTTCAAGAAGGATATTGACAAGCTGGAGCGTATCCAGAGGAGGGTGAACAAAATGGTGAAGGGTCTGGAAGCCATGCCCTATGAGGAGTGGCTTAGGGAGCTGTGTATGTTTAGTGTGCAGAAGAGAAGGTTAAGAGGGGACATGATAGCCATGTTTAAATATTTGAAGGGATGTCATGTTGAGGAAAGAACAGGCTTGTTTTCTGCTGCTCCAGAGACTAGGACAAGGAGCAATGGATTCAAAATACAGAAAAAGAGATTCCCCTTAAACCTCAGTATGAACTTCCTGACGGTCAGAGCTGTTCAGCAGTGGAATATGTTGCCTCAGAGTGTGTGGAGTCTCCTTCTTCGGAGGTTTTGAGCAGAGGCAGGATGGCCAGCTGTTGGGAGTGCTTTGATGTATGTTCCTGCATAGCAGGAGGTTGGACTCGATGGCCCCTGTGGTCTCTTCCAACTCTTCCAGTTTCTGGAAAAGTGAAAAACAAGCCCGTTCCCTCTTCGATATGACAGCCTTTCAAATTGTCTTTCTTGACTGCCTCATCATACTGCTGACTCGTGTTCAGTTTGTGGTCTACTAAGACTCTAAATCCCTTTCACACAAGCTGTTTTCTAGCCAGGTGTCTCCCATCCTATATTTGTGCATTTAATTTTTTCTGCCTAGGTGTACAACTTTACATTTCTCTCTATAATAAGTTGAAGCAATATGGGATACCTTTTTATTAGGCAAGTCTTGAAGGAATCCTCTTATGACAGAGAAGATGTACTTTAAGCATAATCTTACAGGCATGAGAACTTCTGATAAAATATGAAAAATACTTTGGAGAAGAAGACTTCAGAAAGAAAGATGAGCAAGGAAGGAAGAAAAAAGAACAGAGGAAGAAGACAGAACTTTAGATCTGACCACTAAAGAAATGAGCAATGTAAAATAAGAAGGGAAAAGTTTAGACGAACATGGATTCTGAGCCCAAAATAAATGTAAAAATGCCTCTGAAGTTACTTTCTTGGGTGAATTTAGTAGCTAAAAGAAGAAATATGTTCCATTGTTTGGAGAAACAAAAACTGAATTTGATATGCTTACAAGGACAACTCATATTAGAACAAACATTAATAAGCTTAGGAAAATAATTTATATCATCATTGGATAAATAGAAAAGAGGGCATTGATGAACAATTTGGAATTACTGGACATTTGTATATTTAAGTACAGTCTCCTGAATATAATTTTTTCTCAATAAGAAATAAATCTTTATCTACAATTGACATGTTCTTGATATCCAAAAGCTTGGCTAGTAGGACTAAAGATATGCAGATGTTGCCAAAACATATATCTGTCCATTATCTAGTACTGTTGACCATAAAGAAGAAATACAATCAATGCAATTGGAGATTAAATGAGGAATTAGTTAAAAATGAAGATATTTTAAAAAGTGAGACTTCGAAGAACTTTTTAACAGAAAAGACAACAGCAGGAAGGCATCCAATATGAGGTTTTTTAAAAAGAAGTGAAAAAATCTAATGATACATTTCTGAAAGAAATAAAATTTCTACAAGAACAAATCTCTATGAATATGGCTTATGAAATAGGAAGTTGAAATATATTAAACAAAAAATATTTTCAATGTTTAAATAAACTAGGAAGATGGCTGGCCTACAAACCACAGAAAGAAGTTGGTTTATGAGATTAAAGAGGGGAAACATATAATATCTAACAGTGATAAAATAAGGAAAAACCTGTCTGGTATTCTACGAAGAAAAAAGTCACTCAATAGAGAAAGAAAATACATAGTTAGATTCACAGAATTTACTAACTATTACAGATGTTCAACAGGCTGGTCTTAAAGCCAAAATAACTACAGCAGAAAAGGTGGGGGCTCTAAAAACCAAAAGAAGGATCCATTCCATGGATCAAAAATTAGAAGGATTGGAAACAAATACACAACTAAATAAATTTGAGAAAATAATATTTGAGAAAAAAGAGCATCAAACATCACAACTATACAAGTTTATGTTAGACCGAGAGTTAGAAACTGAGGTAATAAAAGATACAATGATTGCCTGGTCTCGGAATACTGGTCATGAAATTAAGCTTGAACAATGGGAGAAAAGTTGGGAAAACACTCAAAAATTTACTTTGGTGCAAAATCTGAAGGAGAACCATCTCAAAATGCTATATAGATGGTACCTGGATCCAGAGAAGCTGAGTAAGACACATAAAACTAACGAGAAGAGATGTTGGAAATGTAAAGAAGAAATTGGCACTTTTTACCACATGTGGTGGCAGTGTATAAAAGCAAGAAAATATTGGAAAAAGATTCACAAAATAATTATGGAGATTTTAGGAATAAAAATATCATTAACACCGGAAATTTTTTTTTATTGAATATGCTGCATCAAGTGGATAAAGAGTATAATAAATATAAGAATACAATTTTATACATGGTGACAGCAGCCAGAACAACATATGCAAAATATTGGAAAAGGAATGAAACACCAGAAAGGGAAGAATGGCTGAATAATTACAACAATATGTCACTTTAGATGATTTAACCCGCGCCATGAAGGGAGAAAGACGAGGCAAGAAAGAAAGCGGAATGAAAGCAGTGAAGAAATACATTGAGAATAATTGGACAAGGTTATGCCAAGAAGACAATGAAGGCTGAAAAGGCTGAAAATTAAGGAGAAATAAAAGAGCATCGGTTAGCTCAATAAGACAATTAAATGTAAAGAATGCTAATAAAAAGACAAGTCAACAATAATAGAACAGTTTTGAGGCATCAGATATAAAAACTGAAGAATATCCATACAAGAGAAAGTAGGAAGTTAAAAAAGGAACAGAAATAAAGATGAGGATCTAAATTAGAGTTTCTAGAAAGTTTGTGAATGATGAGTGAAAATTGAATAGAATAAAATATCAAAAATATGATAAACTGCTCTTGATTAGAATGAATTTGATTAATTAATTTAATTAGATTATAAAAATGTAATTAGAAGATCCTGGACAGACTATAATATGGAAATATATGTAAAATGGATGATTGTATTATAAACAAATTGATGTTTTTATACAATCTGGGGAAAAAATGAACAAGACACCAAGATTGTATGAGTGTAAACAGAGTTTTAATAAAAATATATATAAAAGAAGAAGAAGAAGGAAAGCACCAGGACCAGACGGTATACATGGTATAAAGCATATATTGTACCAAGACAGACAATGTCAGGTAGCCCTTCATATTTCAGTTACGGGACATGTAGTAAGAGTTAATTAGCAGATTGTTTGTAACAAGATATGAGAACCAAGACTGTTAGATAAACAAAGCTAGAAATGTAGTGATAAGTGATGCCAAGCTGAAACCAGAACTCCAAGTTCTCTTGTGGGTGGGATGGGAAACTATTTGCTTTTATTGTTTGGATTTTGCTAATTGCCTTCAGTTCGCTCACTGAAGTCCTGTACTATGTATCACAATCCTAATAAATAGTGTATTTGCATTGTTACATTTGTGTGTGTGAATTTGGCTCCTGACAGGTAGTTTTAATACTGTAAGTTCCTAATGTCTGATTTGTACTTGTTCCTGGGAAACAAGGGCCATACAATGAAATTGTGATGCGCTGTGAAGGGATGATGGGATATGAACAATTACGAAAACAAAGGATATGTTGCAAAGGATGCTGGGATAAACTGGGAAACTAAAGGCAATAAACTTGAAGATGCTTTAATGGGTAACCAGATGCCAAATTAGCCTCCTAAGGTTGTGTTATGATCTAGCCTAACACCAGATATGTCCAGTGGAGAAGCTGTAAATCAGCCAAGATCAATGAGAAGCAGGATGCTGGGCTAGGGAGGTTTGGTATCAAGCCAGGCAGGAAGAAAGGACAATAAAGGAAAGCAAAGGAGATAGCAATGCAGGGATGTAAACAACCAAAGCAAGCCTGAGCAGGATCAGGGTAACTGATGAATTAATGAGACATATGAATTCTAGCAATCAATGTAATGAGCTCTGAATAATTATTAATTGAATCTATAGAAATCTATAAAAATCTATAGCTTTGTTCGGTTAACGCTCCTCAGTTTCGGAAACTGAAAGTAAGGCCCGGTATCAAGCTGTACTTTCGTAAAGAATGCTTCTGTTCATATACAGTTTCACATTCAGAGTATTCCCCTTGGGAAACAGATTAGAGCCCAGCATGTTGGATAGAAATGCTGTGACATTTGCCCCAGTTAAAATACTTTTGATGAGCATGTGGGGATACACCTGGTGAATGACTTGGCAAGTCATAATGTAATCCCTAGGGGACAGTAAGACTGAGTCATGGTAATATGAAATCCTGGCAAGGGTTGCATCAGCCATTGTCCCTAGCTGATGAGCTATCAGCAGGTGTGTATATAAGAGGGGAGCTCAGACTGGTTCTTTCTCTGACTCTTGCTGATTCTATGATACCGGAACTCTGTTCGAGTGAACCTCTGTCTGATGTGATGCTGAACCTATGAGTGAGGATCTGTGTATCCTGCTTGTACAGATGTGTATATATTGGAACTTGAAGAATAAAAGCCTCCAGGTATTTTTGGATGACAACGCTGTGTGCTAAGAGTTACTAACCAGTGGGTAGAGTGGGGTCAGTGCTGATGCTGTATGTTACACTCTGCTGCTCACGCTTGTTGCTGTTTTGATACTGTGCTGTGTGTTTAATGCTTGCCTCTGGGAAACTTATGTTCAGAACGCAGCAGTTACCGGGAGGATTTTGTGCTAGGTGCTGTAAAATCCATCTCCTGACACAGCATCACAATCATACTGAGATACCTTTTTTGCTGTTCCAATTGTAAGTAGTTTCAGCATCTCAAACACTTCTGAAATTGTATTTTTTTCCCACCTGTTATCTTTCATTTAGTTTTATTTTAATTTGTTTTTCAACTTCCCATCCTTCATTTTTTTTCAAACTACTTGCATTTTTTATGTTTATCAATTTGAGTTTTCCATTTTAATTCTCCTTCTTCGATTTACCAATATCATACCCCAGTATAGTAATTAGTTTGTATCACAAAAGGTAACTGTTGGAATTGCTAGAATTAACCTGTTGACATCTTTTTCAAATTTTTTATGATAGATAATAAACATACACACAAAATCACCACTAACAAATCAAACAATAAATAACAAACCATCAAAGAAAACATACAATCCACTTTAAACAATCCAAGTAACTAAACAAAGACAAACTAATACACTAGACTACATATAACTAAAAGCTGGTACCCACCCCTGTTGCAAGTAATGAATACACATCTAATAGTAATCACTAACAATTATACTCAAAAGTAATTTAAAATTTAAAATTTGCTGCTTAATCTAAAATGCAGCACAATAATGAGTAGTTACTAACAGCCAAATAACTACATACTATTTTTGACTTAGCTGTAAAACAATACTTAATCACTTTAAAGTTCCAATTAGCTATAATGTTATTAAATTAATTAAAAAGTTCCATTAGTATTAATATTAGTTGCAATAACCTATTCTTCCTCTTATAATTTAAAAAAGTATTAATAGTTTTTAAAACTATACTTTTATAGTATAAAAAACAGCTGATAACACCTAAACTAATATCCAAATTCACTCTTCTTGGAAAAACAGAACTAATATTATAAAGAAAATGAAAAAATAACAAATATTATCTAAACTTTTTAAACTCCTCCTTCTAAATCACGGTCTTAGATGTTTTTTTTTCTTTTTAATAAACATAATCATGTTCCTTGAACATAGGGGGAAAATAGATCATACCAAAGTAATCTTGAACCACTAGTATTTCTTGGTTCTAGACCAATCTCAAAAATCATAACTCAAAAAACATTTTGTTTATCAAACATGTTTCTCCTAGACCATAAGTCAAAAACCATTCTGTTTAACAGACACATATTCCTATTATTAGACCTTCTGATTTCTTTCCACAATTGACAGACCATGCTTGAAGAATCTTAGAAAACTTTTTAATATAATCAAAATTAAGCAATGTCTTGCATCTTTATAAATTTAAACTAAATTAAATTAAAACCCAAAATTCAGAGCCATGCCAATAACAAAAACATGTGAATCATGACATCTTGTCTATTAATAGGTACATTCTTAGCTTCCTTCTTTCCTGGGATCATAGCCTCTTCTGCATTCCTAGTATTTTCCAAGGCATAAATATTAATTGGCTGAGTGAGCTGATGAAAGCTTATGCTTCTTGTGACTACATAATTTCCAGGTCTGGAAAGGTCCCATTCAATTCATCTTCCTTTCTGTTGGTAAGCTGTCACACCATTAGATAGTAGTTCTTAGAATCCTCTACATTAGTTGCCTTGACTCTCATCTCAAATTCCATTGACAGTAACAATAGTTGTGTTATGAGTTTGCCATATTTTTCTTTTGTAGATACTGTATATTGTCTAAACTCTACCCAGAACTGTAAAAAATTATTTGGTATTTCCCTCAGTATTATTTAATTCATTAATAGTTTGAATGCAGGGGTCCATAACTAAAGCAATGCTGGATTCTTTTAAACATTTCCATGAAAGAAAGAATGTTCTCACAACACACAATAGCATAACATCCAGAATTTCTCAGCACTGTAAATATCAACAAGAGCAAAAATTGTGGGAACTCATTAACTAAGAATTCAATGCAGTAGTCAAAGTTAATCCAAAAATCAGTCCAAATCTAAACAGTTCAGTCCATCAAAAATCAAATAACACTGTATACCAAAAACAAAGAAGAGACATTCAGAGTCCTGGTCAAAGTTTAAATGTACTAAAATAAAATATCCTGCTCTTAAAAGTCAGAAAGCAAAAGTGAAGTATAGACAAAACAAGGAGAGTTAAATCTCTAAACATAAATACCCTAAGTAAGTCCTATCAGCACTCCAAAGAGAAAAAGAAAAAATACTCTCCCTTTAAGAATCCTCAGTGGGGGAGAAAGAGTACTGTCCCTTTAAAAATCACTAAAAAGGTTGCACAATTTATACCCAAAGTCAACGCTGCTGCAAACAAAGTGCTTCTTTCTTGGAATGTGTCCAGAGGAAGACCACCAAAATGGTGGAGGGTCTGGAAGCCATGCCCTACTAGGAGAGGCTTAGGGAGCTGGGGAGAAGAGAAGGTTAAGACGGGACATGATAGTCATATTCAAATATTTGAAAGGCTGTCATATTGAAGAGGTAAGGGGCCTGTTTTCTGCGCCTCCAGAAATTAGAACAAGGAGCAATGGATTTAAGGTACAGGAAAAGAGATTCCTCCTGAATTTCAGGAAGAACTTCCTGATGGTCAGAGCTGTCCAGCAGTTTAATATGCTGCATCGGAGTCTGGTGGAGTCTTCTTCTTTGGAAGTGTTTAAACAGAGGCTGGATGGCCATTTCTTGGGAGTGCTTTGATGTGTGTTCCTGCACAGTAGGGGGTTGGACTCAATGGTTCCTGTGGTCTCTTCCAGCTCTATTATTCTATGATTCTACGATTCTATGATTCTTGTATATCCTGGGAAGGGAAAGATTAAAAGAACAAAACTTGATAATTAACAAGGGATCCCCATGACAATGACAATGTAATGTCCATATGGGGGAGAAGTCTTCACACACACACACACACAGCTCCACCAAAGCATGTGATTCTCTAAAGCCTCCAGAGCCACTGCCGCTGCTCACTTCCTGAATAGACAATTTGCAGCTCCTGATACTGGCTTCTTCAGAGTCTTCAGACCCGCCTCCCCCCCATGTATCAAGGAATCCACTAGTTCGACTATGGCAGCCCACCCCCAGGCACAACGCTTCTGGAGACCATGATCCAGTGAAGCTTGCTAGATCACATCTGCTATTGCCTTGGCCAGAAACCAAAACTACCATCTTGACATCGTTAACAATTTATTTCAGTTCTTTGTTTGATGGTGGTGGTGGTATTATTTCTAATAACCACATGTACTTCATCTGAAGATCTCTTCTTGTGCTGGCTGTAATTAGGAGCTGATCAGCATTTTTTTTGATGGACAGGATACTTCTCCTCTACCCTCTGCCAGTTCCCTCAGTCTGTGTTGCAAAATGGAGTGGGTGGAAAGTTGACTTGAAGAATCCAAAGTCTCTCTCACAAATAACCTATTGGGGCTTTATGGTACAATATCTGATAGACTATTATCGAGTTTCTCTTGTACAGAGGGAGGAGTGATATCTAAACACTCTTCTGAACACTCATCTACTGTCTGGAATCTTGGCTCTGAAGGAGTGAGCCTGAGAACAGAAGATGCTTTTTCAATGCTAGCATCTTGATTGTTTTTTCTAACTTTAGGATGAGTTTCAGAATTCAAGTTCCAATCTTTCATAATATCATTTAGTTGCTTGCTTACTGCATTTGTAGCTAATTTGACTACTTCTGGCTTATCCTTGCCTTGATGATTTCTCAGTCCAACACTATCCTCCTTTTCTTGGTTGAAGAGACTTGTCTGAGGGACTACAGTCAAGATCTCAAGCTCTACCAAACCAAAAATGTTCCTATAACAGCTTTCAAGCCAGAAACTTCCTTTTGCAACTGTCTCATTGTGTAAAAGAACTTTTCTGTTTGTTCAGCTAGAAAACATTGATCTCGTAAAAAGCCATACAACCAAGAGATTTCATGCACCGTTGCTACAGGGTCAGATTTATTACTCTTATCTTTAAATGTATTTCCTGTTCCTTTATATGTAGAGAACTCTGTTTGCATTGACGGTAAGAAATTTGCTTCATCCAGACCTGAGTCAAGAGACCAATTTGTAGCACTTTCATTAGAGGAGCGCAGAGATGAGTTTCCTGCCTCCACCCCATTATTTCTTACGTCAGCTGTTGCACAGGCACTCTTTAGAGAGCCAGGGCTATTTGTTGGAGACAGAGCTATGATCTCTTGATTTAGCCACTACTCTCTTACTTCAAATTCCTTTTCATCCTTTGCCAAATCATAATATTCCAATATTGATTTCTGAACTAAGGTGGGTAGTGTATTTTCATTTGTGGCTTTTCTGTGCTGAGCCTGAGTAGAGACCATATTAAAATACTCAGAGTATATAAACAGACTGTTTAATCTTTCAACGCTCTACACCTTAATGCGCAGACGTTTTAAAGATACAAGGAAATAAATTTCAATAATATATCTTGATACTAAGATATTAAGCTTTCCGATATACAAAGATTCTATACAGATTCTGTACAGGCTTACCCCTCTTTAGTTTAAAGTCTTTTGTGGACTAAACAAATGAGCAAGTTTAGATTCTTACTTTACCAGCAGTCACCCCCAGGTCAAAAATATGTTGAGCCCATCCTGTACTCTGCTTCTAAACTCTATCAGTTCAAATCAGTTCAAATTGTTTCTCTGCTAGTTAAAGTTTTGTATAGATAAGGTCCTTCAAATTGGATTCAAATTGGATTAGTCAGAAAAGCTGGTCTCCCTCCTACCCCAAATTCAGAAAGTTCAGGAACACCAGTAGAGATGCACATCAAAATCTCAGTCAAGCTCAGTTTTTTCTCCCTCTAGTTTCTTCCTGCTCTTTCACCTCCTCCTATTCTATATCCAAGTAAATCTTCCCTTGTAACAAGTGTGTAAACATATAAGTTTACAGAAAAATATGGCAGGAAAATTTAAAAATATAAACCAAAGGAAGAATTTTAACAAGTACCTCTTTATGATAAAATGGCTAATTTGTTGCTTCCACAGCAAAGGTTTTAGAACAGCGGTGTCAAACTCAATTTCATCTTGGGCCGCATCAGCATTATAGCTGCCCTCAAAGGGCCAGTTGTATCTGTAAGACTATATAAATGTATCTACTCTTTTATCATATTAAATAATTACTGGTTTTTAAATTGCCTTCTCTCTGCATCAACTTTTCTTTTCTTGGACATTTGGGGGCTATCTGATCATAGTTTATAGTCCCTACACCTCTGTAAAATGACATATAATTGGTCAGTATTTCCAAAGACTGCCACTTTCTGCTCCCCAGTCCCTCTCTGCACCTCTTTCTGCTCCCTCCTTCCTCCCCTGTGCCACTTTCTGCTGCCCGATCCTTATCTGTATCTGGTGAGCCCAAACCCCACATTGTTGGCTACTGGCCATCGGTATTCTGAAAAGGGGCCCAGCAGCCAGCACTTGCAATCTACTACTTCTGACTGCTCCTCTGTCCAACTCTTGCAAGCCATGCAGAGCATTGCCATGGTAACCTGTAGCAACACTCTGATGGAAAGACTTGGATAGAAGAGCAGTCAGAAATAGAAGGAGATTGTGAGTGGTGGCTGCTGAGCTCCTCTTCAGAATACCAGTAGCTGGGTGCCTGCAATGTGGGGATTGGGCTCGCCAGGTGTGAGGAGTGCTGCAGCTGCAGGAAAGGTGCGAGGGCCACATGAAATGGCCTGGTGGGCCAGATCCAGCCTGCGGGTCTTGTGTTTGACACATGTGTTTTAGAATAAACATTAATTGCTTCAGCTCCCAGCTCCAAGAAAATAACTCCTCCAAGCACCAAGGCAGACTAGCTTGCAAGTTTATCTTTGTCATACTCCTCCTCCTTTTCCCCTCATTATTGGTTTAAAAGTGTTGCCATACAAACTCAAAAGTTTCCCCATGAAAAGAGAAATATTATCCTTTGGGATGGCAACAGCCTTCTTGAAATGTACAACACACACAAAGTTGAAGGGAAGGAGACCAATGTGGGTGTGAAACAAACATACGTCTGGCTATGCCACCATCTTTTCCCCTCTGGCCACTGAAGAAACCGGGTAGAAAAATAATATCTGCAAAAGAACACTTAGCAAAATTCAATCTATTCTGCGGGATTTTCTGGATTTAAGTAATAGTGTCTTCTGTAAATGTCTGGCCAAGTATGGGCAAAAAGGTAGCACAGAATTAACATTCCAGGACCCTGGGGTGTGGCACGAATGTTGGTCCCTATTACACATATTTTCCAAGAGAGATCTACTGTTTGAATGAAAGCAGCCACAAAATAAACCCAGTCGGTGGTACCCTAACCTTCTGTCACCTGCATTACAGAGAGAAAGGGAAAGGCAGCTTGGAAATGGCAAACGGAGCTAGAAGAATCAGAGTTACAAGATTCCCCCCCCCCCTTCATTACACATCCAAATAACATCCAGGTAAGACCTCACAGATGAGAAAATAAGGACAAATATACTGGTCCTCAAATACAAAATGGGACATATTCAGACAGCTAAAAACAGCAATATAATTTCAGAAAAACTAAAACCTTCTCCAGATACCTGAGAGATCACCATAGGTTTAATGTCAGAGAGTATAGCAGAAACAAGGACACTTGGCAAAGAGCTGATATTGAGCCTCTCAAATCATTTTCTAGAAATCATAGTTGACTAGATCTAAAACAGAGAAGCCTTGATATTATATCCTGAAATCTGGCAGGTTGGGAAAACAAAGTGGCGGATAAAGAATTTATTGGAACTCTTCAAAAATACAATATAGTCTGCCTGCAAGAGACTTGGACCCATGATCTTAATCCTAGAGAATTAAGGTTATAACCCTTTATATTATTCCCTCTATTATTCTATTCTGTATAAATGTTTATTTGCCCCCTGGTAATGGCCCACCAGTGACTTCCAAGATATGGAATGATCTAACATTTTTGTTAGAGCAGATAATTCAGAAGTCTCCTGGTCCACTTATCCTTCTATGCAGAGATTTTAATGCCCTAATTGGGGCAGCTTCAGAGGGTCTTTTGCGATCTTCAGGCTTTTAACACCATATTCTTTCTTGGACAATAAATATAATCAGCAGGGATTAAAATATTTAAAATTCATATACCAGAATTTATTTACTTTCCATGGGAGCCCAGTGGATGCTACTAAGAATTTTTACACCTACCTGAGCAAAAGAGGTAGAAGTGCTATTGATCATATAATGGTCTCACCTTTGTTGTTCTCCTTAGTAAACTCCTTTGAAATCTTGGAACGTGCAGAAAGCGATCATTTCCCTTTAGTAGTATCCTTAGGACCAATACTAAAATGGGCAGTGTTATCTAACACAGCAAATCTAACTGGAGAATTGCTAGGGGAGAGAAGGCTGAAATGGTCCATTAAACTGAGTAGTCCTACCCATGGGAAATTACTTAGTAACTATTTGGCAAGTATGTATCAACTGTTCTATGATAAAGCAACAAATTATTTGTATATTTATGAACAAATTGCCACAGAACTTTGGCCTTATCTAGTAACAGCTATAGATAAAAATTTCAGCCTACAGAATATCACTGATTTGATGCAGAATACAGAGCAGCTAAAAGAGACCTAGCATATAAAATAAAGGAATCCCACAAAAACCCATCTGGAGGGGGGGGGGAGGAATGGAAAACTTAAACCACATGTAGGCTGAAATATAAAAGACTATGAGTAAATGATATCCTAGGTCTCAAAGACAAAAAAAAGCTGAGCACATTAAATCTCAGTGGAAGGAGCTGGACCTTGCAGTAACCGAAGGGAAAGAAGAAAAATTTTGGGAACTTCTTAATCGAGGCCTAAAAACAGTAAGACATACTCAGGAAGCTTCAATCACCCCCTTTGCATGGGGGTGGTCAATCAAGCCTTTTGGAAGAGTCTAGAGGAGAGAAGAACAGGTTGCTTATCTGTAACTGTGGTTCTTCAAGTGGTCATCTGTGCCCTCACACAATGGGATCTTTGCTCATGCGCAGTAGCTTTTCAGAACATTCCAGAGCTAAGCAGCTTTGCGGGAATCCCTCCTTCGTCTGGTACTGAGCATGCTCAGTCCCACCAAGCTAACAGTTTCTCCTCAGTTTTGAAGTCTGCCGAAGCAGGACCTGGAGAGGGGAGGCTGGGCAGGTGTGTGTGATGGCACAGATGACCACTCGAAGAACCACAGTTACAGGTAAGCAACCTGTTCTTCTTCTTCATGGTCTCTGTGCCTCACACAATGGGAGACTGAGTAGCTTGCCATTGGACGGCAGGTCAGCTCCTATAGGATGGAAGACAGCACCGCACGACCAAAGCGGGCATCACCCCAGGCCTGGCACTCAAGATGGTAGTGGCAGACAAAGGTCGAAGGCCACAAGCAGGAAGCCACATGGCAGAGTTCTTGCAGGTCAACCCCACGAAGGAGAGCTGCCGAAGATGCCATGGCCCTCATGGAGTGGGGGTGGAGCGGAGGCGCTGGCAGAGGTTGTCTAGCAACTTCATACGCCAGATGAATGGTCTGGACCACCCACTTCAGGAAGCACTGGGTGGACACCTTATGACCCTTCCGGCGACCACCATAACAAACGAAAAGGTGAGGGGTCCGTCGGAAGGATGAAGTCCATTGGAGGCAAAAAGCCAGGGCTCGATGGACGTCAAAGGAATGGAGCAAGTGCTCCAGAGGCGAAGCTGGATCAGGATAGAAGGTAGGTAGTATGATATCCTGGTTGAGATAAAAGTCCGAGACGACCTTCGGGAGGAAGGAGATGGTTGGACAAAGCACCACCTTGTCATGAGGGAACACAAGGAAGGCCTCATCTCATCTTAGTGCCGTAAGCACCCCAGCTCGCCTAGCCAAGGTAATAGCAACCAAGAAGGCCATCTTCAAAGTCAAAAGGTGGTCATCCGAGGTCGCGATTGGCTCAAAGAGAGGTCGGGTTAGCTGAAAGAGCTGAAAGCAAAAATGACCGGGCCTGGAGAGGTGGGGCAGTCAGAGGATACAGGTGTTGCAGGCCCTTGAGAAATTGCTTAAGTACAGCATCCCGAAATAGCGCTGCAGACAGGGTGCCACGTGGCTGGTAGGCTACGATAGCCAACAAGTAAACCTTCAGGGAGAGAAGGCTAACTCTCGGTCTCGGAGTTGTAGAAGGAAGTGCAGCACAATGGGCAACGTGACCGGCGATGCCGGTTCATGCCAGGAATCGGGAAAAGCCACAAACTTTTGCCACTTATAATGGTAGGACCTCCTGGTAGACTCTTTCCTGGCTGCCGTAAGTACAGCCTGGATGGCAGGCAAGTCTAAAAGATTATTCTCCATGTTACCCTGATTTCTGGGGGTCCCAGGAGGGACACCTAAATGTGCTCAAACAATGGGGAGGGAATTAGCACAGAGCACATGTTGGCAATGCGAGAGGCAGGGTAACATAGGGAGATCTTGAATCCTATGTCTACGGGGTCAGGCCGAGTCAATGATAAGGCAGAAGTTGAAAATAATAATGTTTTTATTGAAATACAATCAAACACGTGTATGCAACACACTCACACAGAGAACTCTAGAAATAAAAGGTAGGAGTTGGATAGAGAGATTTTGAGAGGAGGTTTGGTATGGGAAATACTATACCTGTCCTGAAGCCCGGTTAAAAGCAAAGAAGCTGGGGAGCGTGGATTCTCAGCACGTGGGGCTGAAGGGAAGGCTCACTGGACAAAGCGACAGCAAGGCAGGATGGAAGCCAAGAGCGATCCAAGGAAGCGCTCAAAGTCAGGGGTTCTTATAGGGAAAATTGTGGCTGCAGGCTAGTCCGTACTTGGGGAAAACAATGAGTTTAGGGGTGGAGACAAAGCCTCCGAAAGGTCAGTACTTTGGATGATTGAGTTACAGCCAGATTGTCAATAGAGTAGCCAGTATGCAAACGCGAAGTGCTTGAGAGTTGTATAGTCCTCTCATCAAGCTGCCTGCGTGGGGCAGGGGGTCTTTTTGTAAGTAGCGTGCATACATAATGTGGTATTTGCCTTGAGGTCTCCTGAAGCTGCATTCGGCAATGACTGGCCTGCCTAGATTGGGATGTGAATGGTTCGGCTATTGTCGGCCGCACCTGTGTGCGTGCTTGTCTGGGGGCCTCGCAAGCATGTGGAGAGGAATGGGTAGAGAAGGCCGAATTATCGATATCAAATGATATCTTAATATCCCACAAGCTCAGGCTAGAAACAGTGGTAACATCCACGTGTGGAGACGCAGGAGTGGTAGGTCCAGATGTAGGATGCGACCGTCCGAGTAAGAGAGGAAGTTCGGTATGCAGGGGAGCCGTATCCTGCGCTCCCGGGCTGCCTTATGAAGAGGGCCGAACCAATGTTGTCTCGGCCAATACGGGGCTATCAAGATGGCGTTTGCACGCTCTGACAGAATCCTGGCTATCACTCAACCCAGCAGTGGAAACGGGCGGAAAGATGTATAGGAACTCCTCATCCCACCGAAACTGGAAGGCGTCCCCGAGGGACCCGGGGCCGAGGCTGGCTCTCAAGCAGTAGCGAGGGCATTTCCTGTGTTGACTGGTTGCAAAAAGGTTGATGGAGGGAGCACCCCAGCGGGACACTATGCTGCTGAAAACGGTGTTGGAGAGGAACCATTTGTGGTGACACGCCGTGTCCCTGCTCAACGTGTCCGCCGTGATGTTGTCTCAACCCGCCAGGTGAACCGCAATGGGGTGAACACCCAGTGGAACACACCAGTCCCAGAGATGAAGAGCCAGGTGGAGAAGACTGGAGAAGTGGGTGCCCCCTTGTCTGTTTACATAACAGATGGCCGTTGTGTTGTCGGACAAGATCTGAACTGTCCAGCCAACAAGATTGCAGAAAGCCCACAAAGTCTTCAGGATGGCCAGGAGCTCCAGAGCACTGATATGGAGCCGAGTCTCTAAGCTGATCCAGTGACCTTGTACCGCTAGGTGGCCACAGTGTGCTCCCCAGCCCAGAAGGGAGGCGTCCGTCGTGACAGTGACCGTCGGGTGAGGCTCTACAAACAAAATTCCCAACAGTAGGTGTTGAGGTGAAAGCCACCAGTGGAGAGAGTCCCTGACCAGCCGGGGGACCCGCAATAGGCGACACTGGTCGTCTAGAAAAGGGTTGAAGGTTCTAATGAACCAATGTTGCAGTGGGCAAGCGCGAAGGTGGGACAGGTAAGTCACAGCTGTCGTCGCCGCCATGTAACCCAGAAATTCCTGAATCATTCTGGCAGAAACTGCTGGAGAGCTCAAGACGGCATCGGCAGAGTGGCAGTGTCCAAGCCCGCTTCGATGGCAGAAATGCTGTTGCGGTGATGGAATCCAGGGTGGCACCAATGAAATCCAGGGTGCGAGATGGCTCCAAGTGAGACTTCTTGGGATTCACCCTGAGCCCAAGGTTGGAGAGAAGAGTGAGTGTCAGATGAATGTCTTTGTACAGCTTTTGCTTGCAGGGTGCCACGAACAGCCAGTCTAGAAAGGGGTAAATCATAACATGCTTTGTGCAGATACGACACCGCATGAGCCAGACATTTGGTAAAGATCCTGGGAGCGGTGGACAGGCCGAACGGCAGGACCTTGTACTGATAGCATACACCGTCAACTGCGAACCGAAGGTATTTTCTGTGGTGGGGCTGAACTGCGATATGGAAGTAGGCGTCTTGTAGGTAGACAGAGGAGAACCAGTCCCAATGCCTCAGGAAAGGGAGGATGGTAGAGAGAGTAACCACCTTGAATTTTCGGGGAAGAATGTAGGAATTCACCCCCCTGAGGTCCAGCATTGGTCGAAGGTACTGTCCGATTTCGGTAAAGTGAAATATCGGGAGAAGAAGCCAGCGGTAGCGGCCGAGGACGGGACCCGCTCTATGGCCCCTTTGTGAAGGAGGGACTGGATCTCCTCTAGAAGGGCAGGGCTCGCAAGGGTGGAATAAAAGACACCTTGAGGTGGTATATTTTGAAATTCAATGGTATAACCAAGACAGACGATGGAAAGGACTCAAGAGTCCATGGTGATTCGCCGCCAGGTGTTGAAGTGACGAGCCAGACCCAGGTTTTTGGTGAGGCTGGTAGGCAGGTGAAAGGATGGATGTAGTGGCGACCTGCGAGAGAAGTCAAAAGAGGGACTTTGCTGTGGATGAAGATTTCTTTGAAGATGGTTGCCATCTCCTGAAAGAGTGTCACGATGATGCTGGAAGGGATGATCGAGAAGATGTCCGGCGAGGTGACCTCGAAGCAAAGGAGTAGGTCAAACAACGTCAGCAAGAACGTGACGAAGACTGCCTCCTAGACTGAGGTATAGGGTGGAGACCCATCTTCTTTGCTGTAAGACGAGCCTTTACCAGGTGATCCATGGCCTCGTCCATAGTTGTGCGGAAAAGCCCTTGATCATCTAAGGGCAGGTCCTCGATCCTCTTCCTACTATCCTCAGTAAGACTGCCGGAACAGAGCCATGCAAAATGATAGAGGGCGACAGTGCCAGCCATCATGCGAGCCACAGCCTCGACAGTATGGCGGGAGGATAGGTTCTGCTGGTTCGACAAGGCCACCAATTTGTTACAGAACTGGATGGCGCTCGTTCTATGATCGTCGGGCAGATGGGCCAAAAGAAGGTAGAACCTGTCCCAAATATTCCGTTGGTAAGCGGCCAGGCACGCTTGAGTGTTAGAAATCCTGGCAATCAGGGAGGCCGTAGAATAGAAGCGTCGACCGAATGAATCAAGACAACGGCACTCACGGTCCAGCGGAGTGGTGTGAGCCCTCTTACCGCCCTTAGTCTGGGAAGACTCCACAACAATAAAGTTCTCTACTAGATGATTAAAGAGAAAGTCCACATCCTTCTGTGTCCGGTTACAGGTGTTGCTTGCTTACTGTATCAGCATCGGCTGAACAGAGGCCAGTTGGGCCCATGGGTGTTTCAGTACCTCCTGCAGCACTGGAAGGAATGGTATTGGATCTGCAGATGGAGAGCGCGTATCCACATAGTGGAAAACTGGGTCCTGCACCATCAGAGCAGGGTCAGAAATATCAAGGCCCAGAGCATTAGCCATTCGTATCAATATGTCGGAAAACTGCTTCACGTCCTCCGGCGCCGAATCCAGCGAACGTTCACCAAAAGCGAGCGGCAGAGAGGAGTGAGAATCTGGCATAGAGATGGCCAAATGAGAATCTGAATCATAGGACTGAGAAGATGGAGAAGGAGGCCTTTGTGGCCCAGGCAATCCGGCACTGCAACTGAGATAGCTGTTGGAGGTGCTACGGTGGAGGATGGTACCATAGCCGGTGCCAAAGGTAATACAACCGGTGGAGGCACTGAAGGTAGACGAAACCATAATGACCGCTGGGATCGGACGGGACAGAGATTGAGTTGGCACAGAAACCATCGAGGAAGCCGGTAGCGTCAGCGGCAACTGGTGGGTGTGAAATGACTGCAATCACCCGAGGAGGTGGCGAGGCCAGCCGAGCATGAGGCGAGCGATTGCAGGAGCAGTGGCGAGTCAGGGATCGCCTAAAATAGGGCGAGCAAGACCAGGACCGAGATCTCAAACGGCGGTACTGTGGAGTCGGATGGTAATGAAACGCAGAGGATGGAGACCAAGAGCGTCGTGAGTGGTACGGAGACCAATGGCGAACATAGGTATGGTACCGATCTCTATAGGCCGGAGAGTAAGAATAATACGACCCTGGCTGCTCCCTCCGAAGATGCTCGTGTCCATAGCGAGCTATGTATGAAGCTGAGGAAAAAGGCGAATCGAGCCTTCTCCTCGACAGGCCGCAGACAGGGCCAGCATCTCATTGACGCGGGGATCTGGCTCTGTCAGCATGTCCTGGAGAGCATGCCATACTAGTCTGAGCTCGGTCATGGGAAGAGGGCCTGGGCCAGTCGTGGGAAGGAGCGTGAAGAATGTCGAATGCAGGCAGATGGTCGAGTCCAGGATTGGCTGGAGTGTGCAGCCAAAGCGGTGGAGCCTGTGTAGTCAGTGCTGCAAGCAGAGGCGGGCCAGACTGAGCCGACAAAGACAGCGAGGGCTGACATTCAACATCAGAGGTGGGCTCCAGTAATACTGGTATAGGAAGGACCGAGTAGACTTCCTCATGCTCCTCCGGAAGGTCAGGAGTAACCTCTTCCTCCACAGTTGCCATAGGAGGCTGTGTCAGGGGGGCGTCGGCAACATTGACGACTGCTGGGTCACTGGGGAAGGAGAGCAGTGCTTCTCCTTTTTCTTCTTCTTCTTATCTTTGGCAGAAGGATCTGGTAGGTGGGAGGAAGATCGCTTCCACTGGGCCATCGTTGGAACCTTGTGAGATTGAGACGAGGCTGGTTGGGAGCCTGACAAGGTGTCCCCAGAAGAAGAAGTTACAGTTGGCGTCCTAGAAAGCTTTGGAATCCTTGGAAGTGAGGAAACAGGAGGCAAGGACATCAATGACGGTACCGAGCCCAATACCATCGAGGTCGATATGGAGGAAATCGATGTCGACGAAGGTGTGGTTGCAGGCTTGAAACCTGCAGACGACTGGGAAGAAGCCATGGTGGAGGTGAAAAGGGCGGTGTTGGACGCCGCCTGCTCCTTGATTTTTAGAGCTTGCTCCCAGCAATAGGATTTTAGCCTAGAGGCCCTGTTCTTTAGCGTCTGGGATGTGAAGTCCTTGCAAACAGGACACGCCCGGACATTGTGGGCCTTTCCGAGACAAAAAGGCACTCGGACTGAGCGTCCGACAATGGAACCTTGCAACCACAGGCACAAAATTTAAACAACACAGACACAGAAGAAGAAAAGGGGAAGAGTTCTTACACACTTTCCAAAGAAAAAACAGAAAATATCGAAGAAAGAGGTGAAGGAAACTGCTCAGCAAAGGAAAGGTGTTTCCGAGCTGCTAACAGTTAGGGAGATGAAAAGAAACTGAGGAGAGACCGTTAGCTTGGCAGGACTGAGCATGCTCAGCACCAGATGGGGGAGGGGTTCCCACCAAGCTGCTCAGCTCTGGAACGTTCTGAAAAGCTTGTGCACATGCGCGAAGATCCCACTGTGTGCGGCACAGAGACCACGAAGAAGAACAAAGGTTTCTCCAACCTAAGTGAGTGGCAACCAGTCGCTGGCAATGAGATAAAGTCTCTAATTGCATCTTTGTAATCTAAGAAAGTACCTGGAGAAGATATGCTTCCTCCTGAACTGTTTAAAGAATATCTCAAGTGGTGGTGCCCAACTCTTGCAGGCCGATTTACCAAAATGAACAATACTGGACAAATGCCTTGTGAGTGGAAAATGAGCACTGTATTTCCTATTTATAAGAAAGGGAACAGGAATAACCCACAAAATTACCAGCCAATCAGCTTGGTAGACATCACTTTAAAGCTATATGCTCAACATTTGTTGCATAAACTAACAGACTGGCTACAAGAAAAGCAAATTATATATGAAGAACAGGCAGGACTTAGAAGTGGTTATAGCACCATAGGTCAATGATTTATGTTAAATCACGTTATAAGGAAATATACTAAAGAAAATAAGAAACACATTTACACTGCTTTCATTGATCTTTCTGCTGCTTTTAATTCAATCAATAGAATTACATTATGGGAAAACTTACAGAATGTTGATATTGACTGCATTTTATTAAGACTGATACAAGAACTATACAGCAACACTGAATAAGGGTTAGAATTGGCTTATAAGGCTCTCTGACAGAAGCTTTCACAACTACACGGGTAGTGAAACAGGGATGTTTATTGGCCCCCATGCTTTTTAACATCTATGTGAATGATCTGGTGCCTTGACCAGCTCAAGTTGATTCTCCTTCCCAGTAATCAGGAACAAAAATGTTTTGATTCTGATGTATGCAAATGATTTAGTGCTTATTTCTCTCTCTTGTTTGGGCCTCAAAAATTTATTGAATGCATTTAGTGCTTATTGCCAACAGGAACAACTGGCCATAAATTATTCCAAGACCAAGGTAATGATTTTGGAAGAAATAGTCCAAGACACAAATGGACCTTAGATCAACATGTTATAGAACAAACCCACCTATTCAAATATCTGGGTATTGTTTTTAGTCAGTCTCTTTCCTGGAAATGGAATAGAGAGACAGTGAAGTTGAAGGATGAGAAAACAATGGGAGCCCTGATGAAATTTCACCACAACTTAATATTGGACATAAATTTAACAGGAGAAGACATAAGACTTTAACTCAACGGGAGGAAAGATTTCACTGAGAAGCGAGAACGAAGAAAGAAGAGAACAGTGTAACCTATATGAGTGATGAGAAAATTAAATTTATACGTACGGAACAAATATAATCAATTGTTGTGGGTGGGAACTGGGTGGTAAAGATCTAATTAAATTCATTGGTTTGAAATGAATTAACTTTTATAAAAGTATAGTGTATACTCATTAAGTACAATTATTAATTTCTAAGTATTATTTATATTGTTTACATTATATTTACATTGAGTAGTATAAAGCTAAATACAGGTTTATACTGACTCATATTGATTTATATTGATTTAGTAACTGGGGAATTAAATAGATTGTTACTGAAATAAGAATTATATGAAATATAAGGTTTTAGGTACAAATTGATATATTAGGTGTGATTTGGAATACTATTTTTTGAATATCTTGAATATTGGATGAATTGATTTATTGCGACTGTGATTTATTGATTGTATAATTAAGTATACGTACTTAAAATATTGATAGATATATTTTATACCTAAGTAATACGGTGCAATCACGTTAGAGATAATATAATTGAATAATACTGAGTAATTAAGGTAAACTGGTAAAATAATAGGAATAGGATACTTAAGTGGGTGATTGGATTACATTATTATAAACTGACCTTGAAAGAGAAGGGAGGAAATATAAACTAACACTCTAAAAAGAATACAACATATAAAAGAATAAGAAGTGAATTATATGTGCTAAGAGTGCCATCTGGTGGTCAAATAGTAAATAACAGGAAAAAATAACAACAACAACAACAACAACAATATAAGAGTTATACTTGGTATTGAAGATAACATAAATAAGGAATATTATTGTGCAAATTGAAAAATTGGGATAAACAGAATTTTTTTTTCTACATATTGTGCAATTTGGAAATTGTTGAGAAATGACTACCAGAAAGAAAGCAACATTGTATGTGCAATCCCAGATAACTGTGGAACGAAGGCCTTCTATGGAGCAGCCGGTACTTTTTTCAGAAGTGGGTCAACAGATTTTGGAAGAATTAAGAAACTTTAAACAAGCAATAAGGCAAGAACTAAAAGAAACTAGAGCAGAAATTAAGATGAATATCAAAAAAGAATTGGAAGGTTTTAATAAGAAGATTGAAAAGATAAATACAGACATGAAAACAATGAAAGCGGACATAAAAGAATTGGAGGAGAAGACAAAACAGTGGGAAATAGAAGGAAAGACTATGAAAGATATTCAGAAAAGAAATGAATCAGAATTGGAGTATGAGATAAGATGTCGAGATAAATGCATAAAACTGAGAGGAATTTTGGAAAAATCTGGGGAGGATTTATATCAAAGATTAATTCCAGAATTGGCGGCTTACTTGGAGATGACTGAAGAGAAAATGGAAATACAAATTGATAGAATTTTTAGATTGGATTCATGAATAGCTAAAGAGAGGAACTGGCCAGGAGATATTATTATTTCTTTTACAAGAACGAGGATGAGAGACAAAACTTTGCAGAAAAACTACGAGGAAAAGCTAATGGTGGAAGGAAATGAAGCAAAATTATTCAAAGATGTGCCGTACCAAATATTGAAAAGAAGACAAGAATATAAAAGCTTAACTCAACTACTACAACGACACAATATAAGATATAAATGGGAAAGGACTGAAGGGGTGTCTTTTACCTTTAAGTTAAGAAGATATAAGGTAACAACACCAACGCAAGCAAGTGAATTACAGAAGAAACTAAAAGAAACATTGGCAAATTCAAAGAAAGGAAAGGAAACTGAACATGAAGAAGACAAAGAACCAGAGGGACAAGAGAAGTCACAAGGCGAGATAGATATTGAAAAAGAGGCACCTGAAGAAGGACTAGATGAGGAGCAAGAAGAGGAACAGTTGGAATCAGAATCAGAAGAGAAGTTAAGCGTAGTAGAAGAAATTTAAGAAAAATGGCGTTTTGTCTTGGAATGTACAAGGTTTAAATTCCAACTACAAACTAAGACAAGTATTCCATTGTATAGAGAAGAATAATCCAGATGTCACCTGTATTCAAGAAACTAAAATTCAAGAAGCGGATGTTAAGTATTTGAGAAATCCCAAACTTGGAAAGTGTTATATCTTGGCTTATAGTAAAAAGAAGAGATGGGTGGCCATTTACATGAACTCGAAATACTCCTTGGAAGAAATTTTTCGGGACGATCAAGGACATTATATTGGAGTTCAAGTTCAAATCCCAGATCTTACACTATTGCTAATAGGAATTTACTCACCATTAGAAAAGAAAAGCTAATTTTACGATAAAATAAGAGAAGAAATAGTGAGATACATAACCAAACATAATCAAGAAAACATTTTGATCATGGGGGACATGAATGCTGTACTGGATCCTAAAGAAGATCGAACGAGGAAGAATGGACAAAAGCAAAAACAAGGAAAACTCCCGAAAACTTTCTTTAAATTAATGGGAGAGATGTCCTTGACAGATGTCTGGAATTTAAAGCACCTGGGAGAGAAAGGATTTAGTTATTACTCCAACAGTCACCAGACGATGTCAAGAATAGATATGTTTCTTATCTCTAAGACGCTTCACACAAATACACAAGATATGGAAATACTGCCTAAAATTACATCTGATCATAATCTGATTCAAATGAAAATGAAATTGAATAAGAAAAATAATTACCAAAATTGGAGAATGAATGAGCTACTATTGCAAAATGAAGACTACATCAAAAAAGTTAAACAGGTGCTGAAACTTTACTTTAAAGAAAACATGACGGAAGATATTCCTATGAAAGTAATCTGGGATGCCGGAAAAGCTGTAATGAGAGGTTTATTTATTAAATGGAATACAGAGTGGAAGAACAAAAGACAAGAGAAAGTGAAAGAACTAGAGAGAGAGAGATTAAATTAAAAGAAGATCAATTAAGAAATGACACCTGTAATGGGAAATTAAGAAAAGAAATTAAGATATTACAAGAAAAAATTAGAGTTGAAAATGCGTTTGAAATCGGGAGAAAGTTGAAGATAATGAAACAAAAGCATTTTGAAGGAGCAGACAACCAGGCAGGTGGCTAGCCTTAAGACTAAGGAAAAGAAGAGAAAGAAACCTAATTCTACAAGCCTACAAGGGAAAAGAAATCGTGACAGATCAAGAAAAAATAAAAAGTATCTTTAGGAAACATTACAAAGAGTTATATGAAAATAGTTATAAAACGGATGGAAATGAAAAGATACAAGATTACTTGGAAGAAAAAAATATAACTGAATTAACAGAAGAGCAAAAAAATACTTTAAACTCGAATATAACTGTGATGGAGATTCTGGAAGCTATTAAAAAAGCCAAATTAGCAAAATCACCAGGTCCGGATGGCTTCTCCTCTTTATATTATAAAATGTGTCAGGACAAATTACTGCTGCCGATGCACAGAATGTTTAATGAAATAGCTGACAAAGGCAAACTTACATACTGGAATGAAGCGAACATAACTTTGATATTGAAAGAAGGGAAGGACTCTCGGGACCCAAACAATTACCAACCAATATCCCTCCTAAATGTTGACTACAAAATATTCACAAACATATTGGCTGACAGACTAAAAAAAATACTACAGAATATAATACACGAAGACCAAAGCGGCTTTTTGCCCAAAAGACAAATAAGAAACAATATAAGAACTGTAATAGATAAGAGTATTATGAAAAGCATAATGAGAAGAAATTTGCAATGATTTTTATCGACACTGAGACAGCCTTCGATAATATTAAACAGAAATTTATGCAACAACTGTTTAAGAAGATGAACTGTGGACAAAAATTCAACACATGGATCGGCGAAATATATGAAAATACTAAGGCTCAAATTATAATCAATGGTGAGAAGACAAAATCAATTGAAGTGAGAAAAGGTACGAGACAAGGTTGTCCTCTCTCACCATTACTATTCATCATGGTATTGGAAGTTCTGCTTAGAGCGATCAGATCTGATAAATAAACTAGAGGAACCAAAGTAAAGGGTCAGGAATATAAATTGAGAGCGTATGTGGATGATTTTGTAATCTTTCTAGAAGACCCAAAGCAAAGTGTGGAAAACCTACTGGACATTACAAAAAAAGTTCAGAGAGCTGGCAGGATTTAAAATTAATAAGAGTAAAACAAAAATTATAACAAAGAATACGACTAAAGGAGAAATGGAAGAACTATTACGTTTGACAGGCTTCGAGACAGAAAAGAAGATAAAATATTTAGGGATTAGCGAAACAAAACAATGAATTGTTTGAAAATAATTATAAAAAACTGTGGAATGAGATAAAGAAAGAAATACAGAAATGGACTAAACTGAAGCAATCGTTATTAGGAAGGATAGCACCAATCAAGATGAACAGCCTTCCAAAAATTAACTTTCTTTTTCAAAATCTTCCAATAATAATAAATAAAGGATGTTTTGGAGACTGGAAGAAAGAATTATCAAAATTCACTTGGGGAGGGAAGAAGCCGAGAATAAAGTGGAAGATATTAATGGACAGAAAATAAAGAGGGGGATTTGGAGTACCGGACTTGGAAATATACTATGTGGCAAATGCCTTAACTTGGACAAAGGACTGGGTAATACTTAAAAATGAAAGAATACTGAAATTGGAGGGACCAGAATTGAGATTCGGCTGGCATGGATATCTTTGGTATAATAAAGCTAAAGTGGACAAAGATTTCCTGAATCATTACCTTATTGGAAACTTGGAAGAAATTGAAAAAGAAGATGTATAATACAATTCCATTATGGTTATCCCCACATGGAGCCTTATTTGGAAGATGGCGAGACTTGAAAGAAAAATGGTTCAGATATGAGGACATTATAGTAGAAGAGAAGGCAAACTTAAGAATAAAAACAAGAGAGGAATTGGAAAAGGAAGGTCTTTTTTGCCAACGGTTTTTATATCATCAACTTAAAGAAAGATTTAAAATGGACAAAAAATTGGAAGGATTTGAAAGTAAAGGACAACAGAATAAATTTGAGAAAGACATTTTTGAAAAAACAGATCATTTGGTGGCGCAATTATATAAAATACTATAAAACAGAGAATTAGAGACAAAGAGAATTGAAGAGTTGATGATATTATGGGCACGAAATATAGGGCATGAAATCAGACTTGAACACTGGGAAAAAAGTTGGAAGAATACACAAAAATTCACATTGGCCCAAAATCTGAAAGAAAATCATTTCAAGATGCTTTATAGATGGTAGCTAGACCCAGTAAAGTTAAGGAAAATATATAAGACCCCTAGCAAATGTTGGAAATCTATGGAAGAAGAAGGAACATTTCTCACATGTGGTGGTCATGCCCCAAAGCCAAAAAATACTGGAAAAATGTTCATAAGAAATAATAGAAATACTACAAATCAACATCCGTTTGTCTCCAGAGATTTTTCTCTTAAATATGTTACATCAAATACTTAAAGACTATATGAAATATTGGAGAGTCATACTGTACGTGGTATCAACAGCAAGAATTACCTATGCAAAACACTGGAAGAATGAACTTGTTCCAGATATAGATGAATGGGAGATCAAACTAGTAGAATTGATATTGATGGATGATTTGACTATGGCACTTAAAGATGAGACAAAGGGGAAAAAATCGTGATGACATCAAACTAATTAAAAGATACATACAACAAAAATGGGCAATTCAGATAGAAATATGAAAAATAAGAACGTAGAGTGAGAAGAGCTGATAACAGTAAGCAAAGATATGAGCAAAGGAAAGGGTTAAAATTAGAAGTAATAAGGCAGCTCACTAGAAAAATGAAAGTATCAGAGGAAACTTTAAAAAAGTAATTAATCAACCAAAGAAAGGAAAGGAAGGAAGGAAGTTGAATTTGTATATGTATATGTATATGCAGAACAATGCATATGTAAAAGTCTGGAATATGTAATAACAAGAAATTAAGCTAAGGAAATCTTTCACAATCAAATATGATACGATATAGTTGAAGAAGCAGAAATTATTAGGTTATTATGTGTTACAAGAACCAGAGATATTTATAAAGGTAATTTTTAGGATATTTTTCTGGATATATAAATTTGATGTTTTGTTTATTATTAATTAATATTAATGATTTTTTTTGTTATGATATTTGTAAATACGGATAGTTATAATTTTATATATATATATATATATATATATATATATATATATATATATATAAATATAAAAGAATTGCCTTCACAGAACTGCGATTTCAAGTAATGCCAACTGCAGTTTTAGATGGATGCTATAATAAGGTGTTATTTAAAAACTGTTCATTTGCAGCCAAGGACAGGTAAAAGACATTGTGCGTTACATGTTAACTTGTCTCATGTATAGCGACCCCAAAGAGAGATTTTTAACACCTTTGCTATTAAATGGAGGTAGGAACTCTATAGTGGATTCGGTTCAATTTTTACTGAGTGATACAAATGATTATATAACACATAAGGTGGCCCTTTTTGCCTTAGCTGCAAAAACCATCTGAAGAAGAGAGTTAGATAAAATTGCCATAGATTGTCAAGGAGACTCTAAGTTTTAAACTGATTGTTTCTCATGTTGGTATTTTTAGATATTTAGGTTTTTTACTTTTTATATTAGTGTGGTAATAACTTTGGCCATGGCATGTAAAGTATGGGGTGCTTTTTGTACTTTTGTACTTCTACATTTTTTATTTTATAGGCTTATATACTGCATGTATTCTAGTTTCTTTGGCATGGCCTTTGCCTAGTACAATAAATATTGATTGATTGATATTTTTATACTGTCATTATTGTACTAATTTACATCCCACCTTTTCTACTATAAAATAACTCAGTGCATCTTGCAAAGATTAAAACAAATACAATAAGAAGCATGTGTTACCAGGCTGTACACCCCACACTTTGAATTGGCAAAATATGATTTATTTGGCAAAATATATTAATTGGTATTAATATAAAATATATCCTACTACGGCTAAACAGCCAAGCCAGACAAGAGGAAAAGGCTGGCCAAACATGTGCATTGCAAATTAGGTCAAAAAACGCCTCCAGGCATAGTCAGGAAATCACCAGGAAACACCAGATACAATAGGCTTACAGTTAGCTTTAACAACTCAGCCTTTTAGACAATAGCATTGGGAAGGTTCTCACAAGAAAGCTGACTGTCTTAACTTTTTTTCCTCTGACCAAGCAAACACATCTTTTATCCCACCTGTCCCACAAGTACCAACGCGACCATTAGCCCTTTGTCACCTAACACTAAAACCATTAGTCCATTCCAGACCCCATTGTCCACTCCATTGTTTACTCGGCTAAGGAGCCATTAATACTTTTGCCCTCCAAGCAAAAATCAGGTATACAAACCTGATTCTGGTCAGTCAACTTACAGTATATCGATTGCTCATTGTCACTCTGCTGTTCTGATTTCCAATTGTGTAATGTCCTTAACTTCTGTCTAAGCCACATCACCTTCTTCGCTGCTCTTCTGGATTGGTAAATACCACACTGTACCCCCCAATATCTTGCTATCCTTTAGTTAGCCTGTTAGGACCCATGTCTAGCTACTAGTAATGCTACGGTTTGGATGGGCAGCATACCTAATTGGCATCACGTTTAATTGGTAATACATTTTAATTGGCTTTGATATCAAAATCAAACCTGAAAGGTAACTGAGAGTTCAAACTGTCCAAGGGAGACTTCTGACTGTGAACATGAGGAAGAGAGGCAGGACAACCTAAACACCCTCCAGGTAAGACAAAGTAATTTGTCAGGCAAATAAACACCATTCCTGTGGATAATAGGCTTAAGCAGAAGCTGGAGTTTTACTAGAGAATGCAATTGTGAAAAGCCCACCAGGACACTGATTGACAGATACCTGTCCCTTGTACACCTGGACTCCTTCCTCTTTCCTCGTAGCACCCGTAACAGACACCCATTATGTCTTTGCCACCCAAACATTCTGAACATTAGTGGGCTGATAGTCCATTACATGCACTGCAACTCCCGTCGTTCCACACCTGGAACTGTACATACCTTCCACTGCCACAGGCTATTTTTTAGGTACAAAGATTCCAGGCTGCCCAGCACAATCTCTCAAAGGTCTACCCATCACTCTGGCTGGCTGGCTCCTGAACAAGAACTGTCCTTAGGTCCTACCTAAGCCACACCGTTGCTTCTCTCCACTTCTCTCCATGATCTGTTAATTATCATGCACTTCCCTCAACATCTCTATCCCATTTTCCTCTCTTCAGCTAGCTCTTGTGTGATTGTGTGCGTAGTTGAACTGTTGTGTGTGTGAGAGAGAGTTTATTGTCAATAAAACCCATTTTAGTATCCATTTTACTCTTGGCTGGCTTTTTCCTGCACAAGCCCATAAACATTGGTAGAAAGGTCTCGTTAAGCTGCCCCCCTCTTATTCATCTCTTGATTATGAGCTAATTCATTCCCCACTTTTGCAAGGAGATATTTGGCATCGCAGAGTGGCCCTTGTGGCACCTACATTTTGCGGTTACAAGCTTTGTGTGATTGCATGACTGCTTGGACCTTATGTGTATGATTGCAACTCCCCCAACAAAACAGAGTTAAGCTAACTTTTGGTTCTCTGGCTGATTCTTCCCTGCAGAAGTATTGGTAAACATAGGTGTAAAAGATCTTATTAGGTTCTTCTCTTGCCGGCCTCTTAGTTTGAGCTAATATTCCCCACTGTTTCATAGAGGTAATGGCATTGTGGGTGGACCCCTGGGTCATCCACATTTGGGGGTAACACATGTAAGTCCTCCTGTTACCCTGATTTCTGGGGGTCCTCTAGGGGACACCGTGATTTGCTCCAAAAAAGCAAAAACTGGGGAAATTAGCAGAGCACTGGTTGTAGCCAAACAAGGGGCAGAGTAACCCAGCAGAATCTTTTAACCAATTTTTACGGGGTCAGACCAAACAAAAAGCCAGACAATCTTTCCAATAGCTGGATTTTATTAGTCAATGTGTTCTCAAGCACCAACACACACACTCAGTCATGCACACAAGGCCTATTGAGAAAGGAAAGAGATGAAAATTGATAGAGGATTTAGCGGAGATGGTGTAAAGGCAGTGATACTGTCCCTATCCTGAAGTCTTCAGTCCAGGATGTGGCGAGAAAGACGGAGCTCAGTGAAGAGAGGAGGCTGAGGGGATCACTTGACTAACAGAGTGCTGGTCTGCTAGCATGGTGGGGAGTTCTCCAAAGAGACCCTCAAAAACTGGGACTACTTATAGAGCAGAACGCACCTCGAGGGTAGGTCCTTTCCCAAGAAGGACAATGGCCAAAATAAAGGAAGAAATGTCACACAATAGCAACTTGTTAGTTTGCATGATTGCATGATTATGCAGACGGACCTTGCAGTGCAGAGTTTACTAATGTTGGAGTTGCTCAACCTGGTGAAAACCCAGTAATCCCCTCAAGTTGGCTATTCCTTGGCAGAGGACTCTTTGTCCATGCGGACATGTTTAGCCTGAGGTCCCCTAGGGGAACGTGACCGGGGATTTTCCTGGCCTGACCTATTTTCGGTCGTTCGACCTGTCTACTTACCCATTCAGGCAACCTCTCTGGCATAGCGGGTATATTTGATATCAAATTTATGGTCCCAGGGATAGGGCACGCCAGTGGGGTAACACTCCTGACCGTCTCTCTAAATACAACTTTTTTATACTCTTCCATGGTGATGTGTCCCTTTTCCCATTGTTTTAATATACAGTTACCCTTCCACATTTGCTAGGGTTAGGGGCACATTGTTGCCCCCTTGGTAAACCCTGTCCCAGGGTCTACAACTTTGATATAAAATTAATCTAACCTACCAGAGAGGTCACTCGAATGTGCACGTAGGCAATAACGGTCGTACGATTGAATGAACCAGATCAGGCCAGTAAAATCCCCAGTCAAGTAGCAACAGGAGACCTCATGTTGTAATAACCCACGGTGGACAAAAGGTCCTTAACCTTTAAGGAGTCCACTTGAAGGGAGCAAAAGTGTTCCCGGAAAGTTCGGCATTGGAAGCCAAAGAACCTTATCAAATCCATCTCCAGAAACTCACACCACAGCCTCAAAGTGGAGGAAGATCCTATTACTGGGATGATACCTTGTTATCTTCCGATATCAGAGAAACGCCAGGTGTGGAGTTGTTTTTCTTTTCTGTCCCTGTTTTTCCTGGGAACGGATTTGCCTTCAAAGTAAATTTTTCCTACAAATAGTCCCACTTTTTGGGCTAGTTAGGCAGGAGAGAAAGGCGAGGCAAAGAGAAGGATTATGATGCTTCCCGGTCATACCAACTGACCAGTCCCCCCTCCCTCCTCAGCATCTCTTCACTGAGCTGCTGTTTGATCGCTGCTTCCCAGACCAAGGACTTCAGGAAGAGGTGCAGTATCACCCAAGTTGCGAATCCCTCAACAATCCCTCTATCTTATTTCCACTCTTTATTTCTATTAGCCCTTGGATGCGTGTGCGCATGTTTGCGTTAGTGCGAACTATTACAATTCAATAAAGTCATTCATTGGACCTTTTTGTGTGATTTCTGACTGAGCCTGACCCCGTAAACATTGGGTAAAAGATCCTTAATTACCCTGCCCTCTTTGCAATGCTAAAGCAGTGTTCATAGCTAATTTTCCCCACAAGTGATAATTTTGACAGACATTGGGAACACCCCCAGGGGACCCCCAGCAAGCAGGGTAACACACAGGACCTCCACGAAAGTGGTAAAACCATGAATAACTCTAGGCCCTCCCAAATCATGTTTAATACACAAGAATGTATGGTCACCATATTCAATTCACCATGGACGACTCTTGAGGCATCAGGGTTCCTTCATAAGGCAGAAGTGGGTGGCTAGTGGGGTTTACTACCATCTCCACTACTGCCCCAGACTGTATTTAATAAGGACGTACAAGCCTCATTCACAGTTTCTCAGTCTCACAAAGCTTGCAGTCCCTATTAAAAATGGCATAGGGAAGCAGAAGAGGCAGCAGCAAATAATCTATGAATAATCTGTGGAGGGCTGGTGGATGATGGGAGCTACGCAAAACCACGATAGCACCTCCCTCCTGCCACTGAGCTCTGGCCAAAAAGCTATACCAGTCAAGTGTATCAAAACCAATATATAGCAGAGTATGTTGACACAGCTTCAGAAGCGTGCATAGCAGAGTTTAAACTAGCAGCAAAGCTCTGACCACAAAAACTCACCCACACAATATTATCTTCCACCTTGGAGGCATTTAATCTTCAGTTACAATACATACATATTTACAGGATTCTTCAAACAAGTTCAGCATTCCACTGACACAGCAAGTGTATTTGGCATAGCCTCCGGCCAAACACAATCAGGCAATCGTGAGCACAGTTGGCTAGAATTCAGCTCCTTATATACAAGCCTTGCTGATGCAACATCTAGCCAACTTTGCATTTCCCATGTCTGACGCAACCCTCTGCCCTGGTTACATATCATAATGACTCAGCAAGAATCACATGGGATTACCTCATATATTGTCATCCCCAGGTGCAATTCACAATGTACATCATATGTATTTTACTGGACTAAGGTTATGTCTAACCTTTCCTCACATAATCAAACCCTCAAAAGTGAAACCCACAAATGTGGAGGAATGACTGTACTTATATAAGATTCCTTTACCTCTCAGCTCATCTCAAAGCTCCTTATGCATATACTTTGATACTTAGGCATCCCCCATTTTATTTTCTCATTGGAACTCTTTGTATTTGCACTTTCAGTAACTCACTTTTAAGAAACTCTCGTAGGAGAATGTAGTGATTTCTACTTAAAGTTCCCACAAATTCTATATCATTGAATAGCTGCTTCCTGTTGTGAAGAATCCAAAACAGTCAATCCCCTTGTCACTTATTTCACATTGTTGAAAATGAAACTATCAGCAATGCAAAATGTGGAATTTCTTCAACCACACATTCTTGGCAGACTCCGACTTCCAACAGACATCAGGGTAGTCAGAGGTCATCAATTACTATTATATATTCAGTTTTTGAATGTTTCGTAATCTGTTTTTAGAAAGCATAACGTAAGTCTGGTATTGCCAATCCCCACTGATGTTGCTGTTGTTTGTCCTTCATATAATTTTTACATGCATGTTCTCAATCTACATTCTATGCACTAAGTCATGGAACTCTACACAGAAACGCAAACCCTTTACATATAATGCTTCCCTTCACCCCTATCTGTCATGTACAGGGTAACTCCCAACCCCAATGAGCACTCAGTAGTTTTCAGAAGTTTATTCAAAGGCAGTCGACACAAGTTCCCTAGTGCACATTTTAGCAAGTTGCTAAAACTAAAGACTTGTTGACACTGTATTTTCTTATGAGCGGTACAGTAACAGTTTGTGCACACTAAGCCACCATTAGTTAATTAAATAAAACAATTTCTTGTTGCAGGCTGACTTCTTTTCAGACCTCCCCAATCTTGTGCTGCTTATGACCTCGCCCCTTGACGAGGTCTATTATAACAACATTCACTCATTCTCAAAACACTGCTCTTACTGCACATTTCTCATAGCTTCTACCCAATCCCCTCCACTCTCTTCCTCCATACATCTTGTGACACAGACACTTAGTGTCGAGGTTACCCTCCATTATATGTGTGGGGAAGCACACCAGATGGGATGTGTAGTTCTAAGATGCATGTGGTTCATGTAACTGGCTTGTTTGCGCGCCGAAGTTAATTGCTATTGCATTCCTTTGCTCACCGTTAACCAAAACATCCAAGCTGTAATAGATAGTAGCCTAGCAACTGCTTCAAGACTGGAGATACAAGGTCATCCTTAATGACTTCTGTGGGAAGGAGGGAATTGTTATAATCTACTGCCTGTGAGGAAGTAGTCAGTCTGAACCACTGCAGTCATCTAGTCTGTTCAACCTCTTAAATAAAATCTTGCTTTCGCATGTTTGTTTTGTGTGTTTGAATCGGATCCTGACAGAGTACACAGCAATATTACAATAAAAAGGCAGATACTATCACGTACATAAAGCACGAATCAAGCAACATAAAGTGGTTATGAGCATCAAATTCAGATAATACACAAAAACCTTCAAACTACTAGTGAAACATGGATGTACTAACCACTACTTTAACATGCATTACAAACCTAATTAATGCCTGACAGAGATGTTGTTGTGGCAGGGAAGCAAAGCAACCTGACACTACCTCTTTGGTTTATTGTTTCTGATGAATAGATTATATTGCTACAATCCAATCACAAATCTCATCCCAGCAGGTTTTAGCAGTGCCTATTAAATCACACTTGCTTTCCTATGTGAAGAATTCAAGTTCATGTCATGGGGCATCTGAAAACAGGGGTCACTGTCTCAAGTTGCTTTTTTTCTCTTGCCCATTAGTGAGATGATATACCACTAGCCAGTTTCCTCACATTAATGTTGCAATTGCCACCCCAGGCAACCTCTTTTCCTAAATATTTTGTCTTCCTCCTCCACAGAATAATAAGAAGCAGAAGCTTGAGACATAAGATAGAGTGTAGAACATAGGAACATGTCTGCAGGCCAAGATACAGACCCTCCGCTTCAGAGTCATTTCTGGTCCTGAGTACTATGTTGAGTTTTTTCTAGTCTTACTCTTTTTTCTCATCTTCAAGTTACATGGAGGAATAATGTTGCTGATCGTTTCAGCTTTAGAGACTTCCCAAGCATAGGTGGAGAAAGAAAAGGAGATAATCAAGAAAACATGGCTAATACAGGCAGCTGCGGTGCCAAAATGTGGCCAGTACTACTGTTGTTGGCAAGGATTTAGAGGCCGTGAGAGATGTAGATCATAGACTGTAGATCTAGATTGTAATTGTGCTCTTCAAAGAAGGATAGTACGGTAGGTTGCAGTGGACCACAGGAAACAAGTATGAACCAGTGGTCAGCTGGATCTGGTCCCAGAGGGGGCTGCAAAGTCATAAACCCAAGGGACCCCCAAGAGGAGCAGTACACTGCAGCTGATAATCTGAAGCAGAGAAAACATAAAAGGATTGTGAAAAAATGAAATTACAGAGTGGAGGAATGCAAAAGGAGCCAGGAATGCAATAACAGTAAAAGAGGAGGAAAGAAGAGATGAAATCCATTCAGTTGCTTTAAACAACTGAAGAGATATGGAGAATGCTTCTCTATGAGGCATCTGCTGTGGTTAAAAATGATCTGAGCCAGAAGGAAGGAACAACACCTTAGACATGCAGGCTGACTTGGGGGGGGGGGGCTTCCTGCATTGAAACTTTTCAGTTCCAAAATTCCTCAATTGACATCTGTGCAGGTGTGCGTGCGTGCATGTTTGTGTGTGTGTGTGTGTGTGATGCACCAAGACAAAGAAGAATATGAGGTTTCTGGAAAACTTCATGTTTTATTGTGATAGTTCCTGAATACAGCTAGGTACCTTCGATTACAACCACAGACAGAAGGTTAATCAGTAATTTATGAAAAGTTAATAGTTAATAGAACAATAACAAATTTCTTAAATTTTATCTACATACAGACTGCGTTTATGTGCAATGTCTTCTAATCACTGTCTTACAATAATTTTGTTGTTGTTGTTCAATGCCACTTGAAAGTTGTTCCTCAGAGTTAGACTGCATTTCTCCAGATGTTGTTGGACAGCAACTGTAACTGCTGCTAACCCTAGTCAGCACAATGACAAAGAATGCTGTAGATAACAACATCTGTAAGACTGAATTGTGTCCATTACGGTTCAAAGACAACCAAGATGGGGACAGATGGGACTTTTACGATGCAGTGGGGAGCATGGAGAATGGCAACTAACACCACAGCTCTGGGTGTAGCATACCTTGCACCAACTGTCCTATGAAAGTTTAAGCCAAACCTCATTACCAGCATGTATCTCAGCAACTGTCATTTTTCATACTAAAGCTTTCCCAGTTGCTTTTCATTGCCAATGGATTCCTTGCGACTTTGTGGGTATCATTAATCATCCTGACAATATATCCACTACGTTCTTTCTTGGCATAAATCTCATCCCTGATAAGAACGTAGAGTTTCTTTGCCTGACATACAATGAAAATTCTAGAGCTTTGATTAATCAGTGAGATTTATTTGTATGAGGAAGGGAACCACAAATATGTACATTTTGAAGGGAGAGGGTGTCCAATTATGAACCAGAAATGGTTTCCTCCTAGAGTCAACCCTCTGAATCAAAGGGCTGTGACTTGTGAGCTGACTTACCATTCAGCAACTGACTCAAGGGGTCTACTTTAGTTGGAACTATTTGGAACTTTAGTTGGAACTAGCAACTGAATTTAGTCCAAAATGTTTTCAAAGTCACAATTTAGGGTAGATTTTTTTTTAAGAGGGGGGAATGCTTCAGCAGTAAACCCATCAATGCCATATGTTTTACATTATTTAATCCTAATAATGACCTGTTCTAACTGTCAACTTGTACAAAGTTTCATTATACGAGGGAAAGTTCCTACATTTATCTAAAGTTTCAAATATTATTTTTGCCTCAAACTCACTGTGTTATTGGGCAAGCCACTAGACCAATTCACCCTCAGTTCCTGCGCTGTGTTATGAGAATCTTCTACCAACATTGCTCTATTATTGACCAGAAAGCTATGGCATCTAGAAAAATGGCATCTTGAGAATAAAAAAGGAACTTGCAGCTTTGCTTCTACACCTATAATATAAATATAATAATAGTATGGATATACTGAGAACCAGCATGGCAGGTTGGTTTGAGCAATGGACTAGGACTCTAGACACTTGGGTCTCAATCTCAAATGGACAAATCACACTCTCTCAGCCCCAGAGAAATCATAGATTCATAGAGCTGGAAGACACCACAGGGGTCATCCAGTCCAACCCCCTGCTATGCAGGAACATACATCAAAGCATTCCCAATAGATGGCCTTCCAGCCTCTGTTTAAAAATCTCCCAAGAAGGAGACTTCACCACACTCCGAGGCAGAATATTCCACTCCCGGACAGCTCTGACTGTGAGGAAATTCTCGCTGAAGTTCAGCTGAAATCTCCTTTCCTGCAGCTTGAATCCATTGCTCCTTGTCCTAGTCTCTGGAGCAGCAGAAAACAAGCCCGCTCCCTCCTCAACATGACATCCCTTCAAAATATTTAAACATGGCTATCATGTCCCCTCTTAACCTTCTCTTCTGCACACTAAACATACTCAGATCCCCAAGCCGCTTTTCATAGGGCATGGCTTCCAGACCCTTCACTATTTTGGTTGCCCTCCTCCAGACACATTCTAGTTTATCGATATCCTTCTTGAATTGAGGTGCCCAGAACTGGACACAGTATTCCAAATGAGGCCTGACTAATGCAGAATAGAGTGGTACCATTACCTCCCTTGATCTAGCCACCATACTCCTATTGATGCAACGAAGGATCACGTTGGCTTTCTTGGCTGCCGCATCACACTGCTGACTCATGTTCAGCTTGTGGTCCACCAAGACTCCTAGATCCCTTTCACACATACTGTTATCTAGCCATGTGTCCCCCATCCCATATTTGTGCATTCCATTTTTTCTGCCTAACTGTAGGACCTTACATTTCTCTCTGTTGAAATTCATTTTGTTAGCTTTGGTCCAGCTCTCCAATCTGTCAAGGTTATTTTGAATTTTGATCCTGTCCTCTGGGGTATTAGCAACCTCTCCCAATTTGGTGTCATCTGCAAACTGGTCAGCATGCCCTCTACTCCTTCATCCAAGTCATTGATTAAGATGTTGAATAACACTGGGCCCACGAAAGAACCCTGCGGCACCCCACTAGTCCCTTCTCTCCAGGATGAAAAGAAGCCATTGGTGAGCACCCTTTGGGTTCATTCAGTCAACTAATTACAAATTCACCTAGTATTAACCCTATCCAGTCCATATTTTACTAGCTTCTTTGCAAGAATATCATGTGGAACTTTGTCAAAGGCCTTACTGAAATCAAGATATGCTACATCCACAGCCTTCCCTTCATCTATCAAGCTTGTAACTCTATTGTAAAAAAGATAAGATTAGTCTAGCATTACTTATTTTTGAGAAATCCATATTGAATTTTAGTGATTATGGCACTGTTTCTAAGTAATTACAAACTGACTGTTTAATGATCTGCTCTAGGATCTTTCCTGGTAGTGATGTCAGGTTGACCAGGCGATAATTATTTGGGACCTATTTTTTTCCCTTTTTGAATATGGGGACAACATTTGCCTTCCTCCAGTCTGCTGGGACTTCTGCCATTCTCCAAGAGTTCTCAAAGATTATTTTGAGTGGTTCAGAAATGACTTCTGCCGGTTCTTTTAATACCCTTAGATGTAATTCATCTGGTCCTGGAGACTTGAATTCATCTAGTTTAGCCAGGTATTCCTGTACTACTGCTCTACTTATTCTGTGCTGTATTTCCCCCCTGCCCCTTCCTCACCTGCTCCCCACCCCCCAGGTTGAGTACTTCTATTCTTTTGGGAGAAAACTGAGGCAAAGAAGCTGTTGAGTAGTTCTGCCTTTTCTCTTCCCCCTGTTAGTAACTGGACATCTTCTCCGTGCAGTGACCCTATCATTTCCTTCTTTTTCCTTTTGCTGCGGACATATCTAAAAAAGCCCTTTTTATTGTTTTTAATCTCTCTGGCAAGCCTGAGTTCATTCTTTGCTTTTCTGACCTTCTCCCTACAAATCCTAGCTATTTGCTTGAATTCCTCTTCGGTGGTTTCACCATTCTTCCATGTTGTGTACATATTTCTTTTAACACTTAAGAAGGCAATGGCAAACACCCTCTGAACAAATCTTGTCAAGAAACTCTGTGATAGGTTTGCCTTAGGGTTGCCATAAATCAGAAATGATTTGAAGACACAAAACAAGAATAGCTATACAGTCAGCCCTTCATATTCACTACGGTTAGGGGCACGACTCCACAAAAGTGGAAAAATCACAAATATCAAAATGTGTATAGGGGCCAAGGTATGGTGGGGAGAAGAGACACTCAGGGTCTAAACCAAGTCAAAAAAAGAAGAGGAAAAGGAGTGGGTCAGCATGGTGGCCCTTTATTTTCTCTCTCCCATTCATCTCCTTCCTTGTGTGTGTGGGGGAGCATCAGGAGAGGGTTTGTGACGGTGAGAAACTGCACTGCAGTCCAGTCTTAGCTGGCCAGGCAATGACTGGTGATGGTGGACCACCAACAGAGGTGGGTTTCTAAAGGACTACATTGCCTGATCAGAGCTGCTGAGAAGGAAGGTTTCCCAAGAGAAGAAGTGCTTGAGGTGAAGGGGTCAGAGATTGGAGAACTTCACAAACAATCAAATCCATGAAAGTCAAACTTGCCAATGCAGAGGGCTGACTGTACTAAAATTTTTGTCTAACAGCACTGAAATCCGAGAATATGGTGGGCCTTCCATCAGATTTCACCTTCAGAAAGTCCTCTGACAAGATCATTTTCATTTTCAGTAATCATTTCCTATGTAGAAAAAGCTACACAGACTAAATCTGTTGCATTACAGACATCTAAGAAACAAATCAACCGATTACTCTTGCATGACCCATATGTAGCAAATGATTTGCTATTTGTTCTGTAACTTTAAATGCCTTAGTCAGTATTGTTTAGAATGCATATCTAATTTGAATCATATCTGATGTGATGATGTGGTCACGTGTCTTGGAATGTCTGTCCTGTTCATCTATAAGCGGTGGGTTGGGGTAAAAGGATTGCCTAATTTTTAAAACAAGAAGTGCCTGGATGTGAGATAAGTAATATTTCACCCCCATGAATCCCCTACCTACCATGCTCTGGTACACATACATTCTCCTCAGCCCAATCCATCTCTGCTATTAGAGCAAAGTTAAAACTATTCACAGCACTGCTCCTTTTGATCTAAAAATGTGTACATAAATAAGGGGGATACCTGAATAAAATGAGGCTGTTTTCATCACATTTGGTTTACCCCTTACGTTTAGCTTTCAAATGATACACAAGTGTACTTACATTTTTGTGGTTTACACACTTCATGAGAACAAGCTCTCGGTAGGCTCTTTTGGCATGTGTTTGGTTCTGAAATGGCCGACTTAGCTTTTTGATCGCAACATTCCTTTCAAGGATAGCATCATAGGCTGCACTGTAAATAAAAGTGAACTGCCATAATCACATGTATGCAATTACGTATGCAACATGTATGCAAAGATACCTGTAAAAGTTGTAAAGACACTGTGCCAAGATTTTAAAAATTAAAAACTGGAAGTTTTCTTAATTGCATTTTTTTTAATAAAAAGCAAACCAAATGGTATAGCAGGAAGGAGCCTAAGCTTTGAATTTTGGAAGCCCAGTTTAAGGACCACCACTGTCTATATCCACATGGCTTCCTAGAACCTTTTATTACTCCCCTCTTCTTCTGCTCCCCTGGAGGATTATACAGATATAATACCTGAGGATGAGTGAATGTATAAGAATGTATGAGAATAGCTATTTGCCACCACTTCTATAGTACCAAAGTTTCCAAGTTCCCATTGATTCAATAAGTCTATACTAGCTGACACTATCAACTGGATTTAGGCCTAAGCACTCATACATCTGTTAGTTACCTACTGGTTCTTATTTCTAGTGTTCTCATACACCATCTACTGCTTTACACAGCTAATGAGTATGTTAGCACTATCTCCAAAATTAATAAAAAGAACTTGGTCTAAAAAAATCACACAGACTTTACACAATTCTAAACTTCTCTACTGAACTGCAAACTGACATATTATAGTTACCATATTTCTATCCTTGCTCTAAAAATATGTGAAGAAATATTAGAGACTTTACTTAAAGAAATGATTTAAATTGGGGTTTTCTCACAGTGATCTAAATGATTATATAAATCAGTTATTTCAACTGTCTTGATTTAAATCAACCTGTCTTGTTGTCTTGGAACTCCTTTTATTGGAAACGTTTACATTTACATGAAAGTAATACCTCAACTGATTCAAAAGAAGAAAAATAAATTTGGGGTAGAAGTCTGTCTGAATAAATGCTTTGGAGGTCACCTTGTGAGTTTTTGTGCAATTATGATGTTACAGCGCATGGTCTAAGGGGGGGCAGCTACTGCTGAAAGTGAGTGCTAAAAGGAAGTGGCTTGGTTGGGATGGAGCTAGCAGGCAGTAACTTTCATAATCTCTGTGACATCCTAAGGAGCTGAGACCAAAAAGGAAGCATCAGAGAGGGAGGCCTGGACTGCTAGAGAACACAGAACAAAAAGACACAGACGGTGAAGAAGGTGTTGCAAAGACCTGTAAAATCTGTGTTAACAATTGTTTCCCTGACTAAGAATGTAGAAAATTGTATCCTTCAAGCATCTTATGACATTTGGTAAAAATATGTTTGCTAAGAATATTCCAAATCTGATCAGGAGTCTTTAAACTGAATCCTACAAGTGAGAGAGACTTTTTTTCAGAGGATATGAGACACCAAGTGGACAATGGGATAACAGCTCTAAGGATGCAGGGCAAACTGAGACAGGAGCATGTCATCCCAAGAACTGGGATGGAAAAGAAAATGAAGTAGTAGCTGGAGTGAATGACCATGGTTTCCAATATCCAAAGAATATTGTAGGGAGTACAGGAAATAAACACTATGACTGAAATCGTCACATAGAAAAGCAAACGTAATGTAACAGGCATCACTGAAAAGCGGTGGGATGAGACTTATAATTAGAATGTAGCAACTGGAGTATATCATATTCAAAAAGAATAAACTATGATGAAGATTAGCAATATATGCAAAGGATGTGTACATCTGCTAGAAGACCCATAGCACAGAGCATGGTAAGCAAGCTGAGAAGATTAAGGGAGCAAAAAATCAAAATGGACAAAGTCCATTTGGGTCACACATATTTTGAGAGTAGTACATCTGAAAAAGATCTAAGGGGTCTTAACATATCATAAAATGTGTGTGACCAAACAGTGTGAAGCCATAGCAAAAAACGAAAAGAAAAGAAAAGAAAAGAAAAGAAAAGATAAAGAAAAAAGCAATACAATTTCTGGCTACATTAACAGAACTACAGTAAACTGTAAATCAAATGAAGAAATAGTAACACCTTATTCTGCTTTGGTCAGACCTCATCTGGGCACCAAAGTTTAAGAAGAATATCAGCAGCACTACTACCTCAGCCTCTGGACATTAACCTCTGGAGGAACAGAAGGACACGGGTTGGTATTTTTGGACTGAGGTTGATTATTTGGCTGAACTATTTAGACGCTTTGTGTACTTTTGTGTGGTTTAGGCTGTGTGCTGCCTGCAACTACATGACCTAAGGGGACAAAACTTCTGTTGTGAGGAAAAGTTACTGATTCTGGTGGAGCTAGCAGTCACTAACTCTATACCGCCATTGCCTTGACCTATGGAAAGACAGAAAAGTTTGAGTTGGTGTTTCGGGAATCGAGGTTGTTTGTTTGGCTGACCTATTTAGAGACTTGCTTCTGTATTTGTGTTTGGTTTTGGTCCAGGTATTCTTCCTGAGCAGAAGATGGAGGCGCTTCTGCTGAAAGGGCATGACTTAGTTGTGACTGTGGTGGAGCTAATACTTGGAAGCTCTATACAGCTGCTGCCTGTCTATGAAGCTTAGAAACAAAAAGAGGAAAACCAGCAACAGCCTGGAGTGCTGCACCACTGTCTACATAAGGACAATGCAAATGGACAATAACAGAGATGCTGAAGTAACCTACAATATCTGTGCCATGTCTGCATTCTTGCCAGAGGATCTGGGGGGTTATATGTGCAGTAAGTGCAAGCTGGTTGCCATGATGGAAGAGATGGTTCAGCAGCTTGAGGCCCATGTATCTACAACTTATCAGCAGCATGAAGAATGGAGCAGATTCTCCTGGACAGCAAAACATGTGGCATGCCTCTAGTGAGGGAGACAATTTCCAAACAGTCCAGCTCCTCTGACTACAGCACCAGTAGCATCCAGCCCCGCCTCTCGAGAGAAACCAATGCAGCTAGGGTGGAGCACAACTTCGTCTCTCACCAGAGAACAAAGATCACTGAAGACAGGCTGGGTTGTGCTTGTATTGCGGCATTCCTGGTCACTTTGCAAGGAGTTGCCCTGCTAAAGGATGAGGCCCTGCCCAGCTGGGAAACGGGTTCTCTCAGACTTGAATGGCTCCTGAGCCTGGAAGAGAGGGATCTGAGTCTGCCTAGGACACCTAACAAGCCCAAGCAGAATCCTCTGCTCGTCTCCACCACTCTATGGGGACAACCAAGGTCAGGCTGTTCAAGTGGGAGCCATGATAGACTCTGGGGCTTCCAACAGCTTTATGGACCTTGCTTTTGCCACCCAGCACTACATTCCAGTGCAGCGACTGCAGGTACCTTGGCCAGTCGAGACTATTGATGGTTGGCTCTTGTGTTCCAGGCCAGTGACCCACCAGATTTCTCTGATAACTTTATCAGAGGGTCACATGGAGCAGATGTAGTTCTACTTGGTGACTGTGCCCCGCTTCCCAATGGTCCTGGGAATGCCTTGGCTAGCCTTGCATGATCCCTAGATCTCCTGGGCCCAAGATGCTTTGCATCAGAGTACTGCCAGGAGCTCTGTTGGCCAGAGTGCATGCATGCCATCCCAGAGTCATACTCCACAAAGCCTTCAGTGGTACTACTGGCTAAGTACCAGGACTTTGCAGACGTTTCTGACAAGAAGGTGGCACACCAGCAGCTTCCCCACCAGGTTTGTTACTGTGCCATCAACCTGGTCTGAGAGGCACCAATTCCAGCAGGTCACCTGTACTCCTTGTCGGAGCTGGAGTTGGCCGCTTTGTGGGACTTTCTGGAACAAAACTTGAGCTGCGGCTTTATTCGGCCCTTGACCTTCCCTGAAAGGGCCCTGATGCTGTTTGTCTGCTAGAAAGATAGAGGTCTGAGACTCTGCAACAACTTCTTTGGAGGTTTTTAAGCAGAGGCTGGATGGCCACCTGTTGGGAATGCTTTGATATGTGTTCCTGCATAGCGGGGTTGGACTGGATGGCCTCTGTGGTCTCTTCCAACTCTATGATTTATAGAGCCCTCAACCAGATCACCATCCACAACCGCTACTCCTTGCCCTTGATCCCAGAGCTGCTGGAGCCCTTGCACAACGCCAGGATGTTCACCAAGTTGGATCTGCAGGGGGCCTATAATCTCATTCGGATCTGGGCAGGAGACAAATGGAAAACCACCTTCCAGACCCAGTATGGGCACTATGAATATATGGTGATGCCATTTTGACTCTGTAACACCCTCTAGCTATTAGTCAGCAATGTCTTCCAGGACTACTTATATTGCTCTGTTATCATTTATCTAAATGACTTTTTCATTTACTCCCCAAACCAGAAAGCTCATGATGCCCACATCAGAGCCATCCTCCAGAGTCTCTGAGAGCACCAGCTATATGCCAAACCAGAAAAATGTGCTTTCAACCTCTCAGCAGTGGACTTTCTGGGGTACTGTGTATCAGCCAAGGGGACAGAGATGTACCAAGCCAAGGATGAGGCAGTCACCTCCTGGTAACCTCCTCAGAACCAGAAAGAGGTTCAGCACTTCCTGGGTTTTGCAAATTTCTGCCAGCATTTCATTTCCAACTTTGTGACCCTGGCTGCTCCCATCACCGATCTTCTGTGAGGAAAAGTGCTATGGCAGTAGACTCCTGCAGCCCAACAGGCTTTCCAGCACTTTAAGGAATGATTCATATCTGAGCACATCCTGCAGCATCCAGATCTCCAAACCCCCTTTGTGGTGGCGTCAGATGTCACCATTAGGGCAGTGCTCCTCCGGCCTGCGTCAACAAAGGCACATCTCCTACCATGTGCCTTCTATTCCTGCCAACTGATCCCACCAGAGTTGAGTTATACTATCTGGGAGAAGAACTCCTGGCCATCAAGGCAGCATTTGAGATCTGAGGGCATCTGCTGGAAGGGGCTGCCCCCACCAGCAGAGGTGCATCACATCTTGGAATACTTGCAGATGGCCTGGAAACTAAACCAGCATCAAAAGCGATGATCCTTGTTCTTCTGGCTGTCTTATTATGTTCCATGCTCCCAGAACTGGAATGCAGACGCTCTCCCGGAAACCTGAGTATGCTTCATCACCAGAGGGGGAAGCTGTTTTGACCATCCTCTGCCCAGAACACTTTGCAGCCACCCATGTGCCAGACAGTTCGCAGTCTACCAAAGGAGATAATTTCAGATCAAGGCCCTCAGTTCACCACTGGCACAGTCTGCTTCAACAACTTGACATCAAGTCACATCTGTTGTCCACCTATCATCCGCAGATGGACAGGCAGACAGAGTACACTAACATCATGCTGGAACAGTACCTTCACTGTTTCACAAATTACCAGCAGCACAACTAGATGGAGTTGTTGCTGTTGGCTGAGTTTGCATACAATAACTCCCCCCATGCCTCCACCCAGCAGACCCCTTTCTTCACCAACTATGGCTAAACTCTCGCCTGTTTCAGCGGTAACCTCTCAATCCTCCATGCCAGTGGCAGATGACTGGCTTCAGGAGTTGCAGGCAGTGCAGGCACTCTTCAAGGAGCAACTGGACCAAGCCAAGCAGACAACAAGAAACTTGCCAATGTCAAATGGAAGCCAGCACACACACACCCCGGCTAAGGTGAAAGATCATGTCTGGTTCTCCATGCGCTACCTGCCCCATCACCTGTGTAGGAAGTTGAACGCCCGCTTTGTGAGTTCCTACTTCGTCACAGCACAGGTTAACCCTGTGACTTTCTAGTTGCAGCTGCCCCACAGCTCCTGGATCCATCCTGTGTTCCACTGTTTACTCCTGGCTCCAGCCACAGATACTTGCCCCAAAGCCGGAGGGACAGCCCTGCCCCCTCCATAATGGTAGACAGGGAAGAGGAATCTGAGGTAGCGCAGATTCTGGACTTCCAAAGGTGGCACAACAGTACCTCGTGGACTGGGCAGGTTATAGACCAGAGAATTCCTGGGACGATGCTGAAAATGTCCACACCCCCAATTTGATCCACCAGTTTGATTGTCGCTATCCCACCAAGCCAAGCCCTCCTGCTCCCAGGACTCAGACTCTTCCCAACAGCAACACCCCAAAGACATTAGAGGAACAATACTTATAGTAGCCAGTGTAGGTGGAAAAGGGAGAGCCCAGGAGACTTGGAGTGCTTATATAATAAGGACTCATTAATTAGGGCAACAACTGGGTAAGACTCTGAGCCTATCTAAAGAAAGACCAGAACGGTAGGAGGCTGTTGCCTTCGGTCTCACTCTCTCTGAATTTGGACTGTCTCTCTGAATTTACTGCAAACTCAGACTGCAAAATGATAGACAAACTTTGCTCACTGGCTCCTGATAACAGGTTAATAAGCTGTCAATTAGCTGTAAGCCTTGACTGGTTCCCAGCACAGGACTGCCTGCTCCATGGACTTGGAGGCCACGATGCTTCCTCAACTGCTTCCTCTGATAGGTCAGGTGTCGGTGGGTCCCGGTTCTGCGCTTCCTGGTCCATGCCCACGACGATCTTCTTGGTTGATTTTTCATACAATGGCCCCAATTCTCCCTGTATCATGGAAGCTACTGTCCCCAGTATCTGATGCCCTATGTCCTCTGGAATACTGTCTCTTTCCCTGGTATAACTCAGTTTAAAGACCTTGCAATCAGGTCTGTGAGACTCCCTCAGAAATACATTATTACCAACCTCTGTGAGGTTCAACACATCTCTATCCCAAAGTCCTTCTTAATAAAATCAGACTGTGGGCCAAAAACTCAAATCTTTCCTGACAGTACCATCTTTGGAGCAAGTTGTTCACTTCTACTGTTCTTCTCTCATTTCCTGTGCTATGTCATTCAACAGGAAGGAGCAACTAAATAACTGCATGTCTACATGTGCCCCACAATCCTTTAACTTCCTACCCAGCACCTCACAGTCCCTCACCAGATCTTGTAGTATGGATCAGAAGGAAAGGTTAACAGTCAGTGGGCTTCATTAATCTTGTCAGCTCCTTTTATACATCATGGATCTTCATTCTCCCACGCCAATGCAAGAAGCAGGAGAAAACATTTAACGTAATTTTTGAAGAAACTCCTTAAGGCAATAAACCTGTGAAGGGTAGGGGGAAAATATGAAATGTGGGCTGGCAGGGGAACTATCCCACAAAAATAAAAATAATCAAAACTAGAATAGTAGGAGAGAACTATAGAGACCTTACTACCAGTGTTTACCATTGCTGTAAATCAGATTATTTTATTTAAACTTGATTTTTAGAAAGTTTAAATCAGATTTTATGAATAAAGAACCTAGGTCAATAATATCATTGTGAATACTAATTATACAGCTTCTGACTATAGTCTATGAATATCTAACAGTATATGGAAACTGGAGGTAATCTGATCCGTCTGTTATGGTGTGGGCACACATGAAAACAATGTTCTCTTTTTCAGTCTTGCCTTTATTACGGTGCAAAGATATGGAAGGTCAATGAATTTGGGGAGATGGAAGAGGAGGAACCTGGATATAAACGCAAGAGGTATCTTTTTTTTTTGATGGGATAAATGCTGAGAAGCATTCAGAATAACAGTTTAATGCGCACAAACCTTCTAATGAAACTATATATCTGAATATGTACTGACATCATCATCATCATCATTATTATGATTGTTATGATTACCAATCTCTCCCCAAGACTCGGGGCAGGGTACAGCATAGATAGAACTAAAATAATAATGTTTAATTATTAGAAATTAACTGAAAATAATGATTAAACAGACTCTTATTCACTGTTGATTTAAATAACTGAAACTGCGTTCTTCAAAGAAGTGATTATACTTATCTAATTCTTCTGGTCTTTAACAGAACAAAATTAAATAATCTCTCCATAACTTCGTTTGTTTAACTGAACTGTACGTGGAAGGCCTCTAGCTTCAGTAAGGTACTTAACATTTTCCTTCTCATTAACTGTGTACTACAAATCATTCACACTGTCTTCCCTCCTAAAGAGAATGGGCAGTTGGGGGAGAGGGTAACTGCTCCTCCTAAACGCCTTCACCTGCTTCTGTTTTAAATTGGACTCATGATCAAGAGGAAATAACATCTACACATAGAGGTTTCACTGGCTTTACTTCATACACTAGCTTTATTTCATCTGTCATACTGGTGCAAAGGATCCTTTTAAGATGCTACAAAACAATTCATGAATAAATCTCAAGTATAATTATGTGATCTATTTAAAGACAGAACCACAAATTCTTGAAGAGTCACTCATCTACTCACTATTCTGGACTCTGCAGCTTAACATTAGATGCTCATTCTAAAAATATTCTAAAAATATGAGGTATAACATTTCACTACTTTAGAACAGAGGTTTGCTCCCACTGGTCTTCTAATCCTATACAAGCTACACCTGCTTCCTGCTGTTCTTTACAAAGCCACCTATAACAGAACCATCTGACTGAATCTGATCCTATTATCTTTTTATTGCAACCTAGTACACTACTATAGTCAAAGAATCAGTTCCCTTCTCCCCACACTTCTGGTCATCCAGTAGTTGATTAAAACGACAGTTTCAATTCTGTCAACTGTTTCTATTCCAATTTTAATGAAGTAATAAAGTCAGTAATCTACTTTTAAAAGAGAATGGACTTACCATACTATCCCCTGTGCACCTGAGCCAACAGGTTTTAAATTCTGGTATCGTTTGAGTACAGTGAAGGTAGAATCTCCAATCTCTACACTGTAGAAGTTGTTTTCACGTTTGCCTCTGTTCATGACTCCATTAGCAGAACACTTTAATTTAAAAGACATGAATCTGCAAGAACATAGAAGAAAATATATTTTCAAGGAAGTATTGACCTCTTCTCCCACCTGTTATCATTCTGTACTGCATTTCTCCCTATCACTAGAAAAATGGAAAGCTATATTTTAGAAAGAAGGAGTGTTAAAAGTCATATACCCCCCCCCCATTTGATATGGCTCAATTGATATATATCATACACTGCTGCAGCTGAAGGCCATGCTGGCTGAATGAGCAGGTCAAGAAACCCCTTCCAGGCACTGCCAAGTCATAGGAAGAACAGTTACCAGAACCTTTCAAGTGCTAACAAACTTTCAGCTAGCCATCACTGAAACAGAGTCTCCAACGTTCACACGGAAATGTTAATCAGTATACTCCTGTCACCTCTTCCTTTCAACACCTATTCCTATATCTCCCTGCCAAACCAGGTATTAACTCTTTGTCTCCTACATGCTAAGACCATCAGCCTATTCTGGACTTCCTTGTATCTGTTGCAAACTCCTTTGTTTAATCTACCAGGGAACTATTTACATCCATGCCCTCAAGGTAAAAATTGGGTATAAAAACCTTCAGTTTTGAGCAGTGAACTGAAACTAATATCTGCTGGAATCATGAAGGATTGGAAGCCTCCACAGTCACTGGCAGTCAAAGGCTTCACTGTAAGCTCTTAAGAACCCCACAGGGTTCTGCTAGAGAATCCTGAGATTTGCAAGATGTCTTTGCAATTGACGATCAGCTGCAGACCAGAAAAAGATTAGTAGAGGGAACACAAGACATTACTCTCCAACTTACCTCCTCCCAGCAAACTGCCCTTCAAAAAACATGAGTAGAGAGCAATTGGGAGGGAGGGACAGTATAATCAAAATATTTTTTGTGTATCATAGAATCACAGAGTTGGAAGAGACCCCAGGGGCCATCAAATCCAACCCCCTGCTATGCAGGAACACCCATCAAAGTATTCCCAACAGATGGCCACCCAGCCTCTGATTAAAAACCTCCAAAGGAGGAGACTCCACCACACTCTGAGGCAGCACATTCCACAGCTCTGGCCATCAGGAAGTTCTTCCTGAGGTTCAAGTGGAATCTCCTTTCCTGCAGCTTGAATCCATTGCTCCTTGTCCTAGTCTTTGGAGCAGCAGAAAACAAGCCCTCTCTTTTCTCAACATGACATCCCTTCAAATATTTAAATATGGCTATCATGTCCCCTCTTAACCTTCTCTTCTGCACACTAAACATACCCAACTCCCTAAGCCGCTCTTCATAGGGCATGGCTTCCAGACCCTTCACCATTTTGGTTGCCCTCCTCTGGACACGTTCCAGCTTGTCGATATCCTTCTTGAATTGAGGTGCCCAGAACTGGACACAGTATTCCAAATGAGGCCTGACCAATGCAGAATAAAGTGGTACCATTACCTCCCTCGATCTAGATACCATACTCCTATTGATGTAACCAAGCAATGCATTGGCTTTCTTGGCTGCCACATCACACTGCTGACTCATGTTCAGCTTGTGATCTACCAAGACTCCTAGATCCCTTTCACATGTACTGCTATCCAGCCACGCATCCCCCATCCTATATTTGTGCATTCCATTTTTTCTGCCTAAGTGCAGAACCTTATATTTCTCTCTGTTGAAACTCATTGGTCCAGCTCTCCAATCTGTCAAGGTCATTTTGAATTTTGATCCTGTTCTCTGGGGTATTTGCAACCCCTCCCAATTTCCTATCATCTGCAAATTTGATCAGCACGCCCTCCACTTCTTCATCCAAGTCACTGATGAAGATGTTGAATAGCACTGGGCCCAGGACAGAACCCTGCGGCATCCCGCTAGTCACTTCTCTCCAGGATGAAAAGCAGCCATTAGTGATCACCCCTTGGGTTCGGTCGGTCAACCAATTACCAATCCAACTAACAGTAGCCCTGTCCAGCCCACATTTTACTAGTTTCTTTGCAAGAATGTCATGGGGAACTTTGTCAAAGGCCTTATTGAGGTCAAGATATGCTACGTGTACGGCATTCCCTTCATCTATCAAGCCTGTAACCCTATCATAAGAAGAGATAAAATTAGTCTGGCATGACTTATTTTTGAGAAATCCATGCTGGCTTTTAGTGATCATGGCATTGCTTTCTAAGTAATTACAAACTGACTGTTTAATGATCTGCTCTAGGATCTTTCCTGGAATCGACGTCAGGTTGACCAGGTGATAATTATTTGGGTCCTCTTTTTTTCCCCTTCTTGAAAATGGGGATGACATTTGCCTTCCTCCAGTCTGCTGGAACTTCTCCTGTTCTCCAAGAGTTCTCAAAGATTATTTTGAGTGGTTCAGAAATGACTTCTGCCAGCTCTTTTAATATCCTTGGATGTAATTCATCTGGCCCTGGAGACTTGAATTCATCTAGTTTAGACAGATATTCCTGTACTACTTCTCTACTTATTCTGTGCTGCATTTCCCTCACTTCCTCACCTGCTCCCCATGCCCCAGGTTGGATATTTCTCACTGAGGCAAAGAAGGTATTGAGTAGTTCTGCCTTCTCAATTCCCCCCGTTATTAATTGGTCATCTTCTCCACGCAGAGACCATATCATTTCCTTGTTTTTCTTTTTGCTGCGGACATATCTAAAAAAGGTCTTTTTATTGTTTTTGATGTCTCTGGCTAGCCTGAGTTCATTCTGCGCTTTTCTGACTATTTCTGGTGCTGAAACATCTTTTAAATGTCCCAATTCAAACCATATTTCCGCTTCCTTTCAAAAGGAAAATTTAAATGGAGTTGCCCTCTTTAAAAGTAAAAAAACATATGGGGAAGAAATATAAAGAGAATCATTAAAAATGTATTGTTTTATCTCTCCAGTTAGAATTTTGGGGCTAGCAGCCAGAAGAGTAAGTCATCTTCAGCTTGGACCATAATCAGAGACAAAAGAATTCTGGAGTTTTTACTTATATTGTTTCCCTCTTCAGCTCTCTGCAAGCTAAGCCTAGCAAACATCATTGGCATCTCTAGCATTCAGTCATGTTATTTCAATTTATCTAATAACAACTGAAGTCAGGAAGAGACAGTCCAGCAAGACCATCTTGAGGATGGGTGGTGATGGTGAAGAAAGATTACCACACACAGCTTGGTTTTGGAGAAACTACATCGCAAGCCATGGTTGGTCTTACAAAAAGTATATAAGAGACACCGCCTAAGTTTTACCTATGACCAGTGAACTTTCTTAAGCTCTTTCAGAAAAGTTCAAGGATTCTTGTTGTCAAGCCTTGGGGCTGCCAAGCATTGGCCTCACTGGTTCAAAGACTTATATCCAGGATTTCGTGGGGAAAAACAGATCACATTTCAAGTGCACAGTCAAAGCACACCTAATAGTGAGGTACTTTTTTCCAAAAAAAAGAAAATTAAAATAAAATAAAATCTTGTTTTGGCACAGACTGAAGTACAATCCTACTTATCTTCCATTGTATCATATATGGACTAAAGTGGGAATGGGCAACCGTGTGAGACCAGAGGGATGCATTAGCTTTCAGGAGACCTCAGAGGGCTACACTCCCACGCCGCATCTGCTCCCACAAAAAGCAAATCATTTTTTCCCCAAAATGCCACCAGCCCCCTTCTAGAAGACATGGAAGCATGTTTTGTGGATTCCTGGGCTTCTGCAAAAACATTTTTCAAAAATTGCAAAATTTTGTTTTGACCTCCTGGGAGCTCCAGAGGGTCTCTATAAACGGTGGAAATAAGCTCCATGCCTCCTAGTGATTAGTTTGGGGTGTCTGGGAGCCTTGTAAACAGCCCTGGGGGACTACATTTTGCCCATCCCTGGATTAAAGCACAAGCACTATGCTTTGGAAGAGCTTTGCCAGTTCCAAGGTTCCACTTACAGTAAAAGAAAATCTTTAAGTGGTCATTAATGTATCTGACCCTCACATCCCTACGACTGAGCCAGTGGTTTGAGTGTTGAACTAGAATTCCAGAAGACCAAGGTTCAAACCTCTGTTCAGCCATGGAAACCCACTGGGTGACTACAATTCCTACAAATAGCTTAACAATTCCTTATGAATAGGTTGCACCGTAGAAGATGAAGCACGATACACCTGGATGCAACCTTTGCATTTCATGATATGATATGAAGTGAAAAACACACAGGTTTCCAAAAAGTAACGACGTAACAGCTAATATACTTAGCTTTGCTCACTGTTGCAGGCAAACACAAAAAAATAAGTATGCTGCTGTTTCGGATATGGACCTTCAGTCCACTTTCTTGGAAACCGAAAGTTCCAATCAAATCAATAGGACATACTTCCAGACATATTTAAAATTAAGAACATTATGTGTTACAAGTTACCCCACTGTGAAACTCACTAGAATTAGTGGAAATACTTCAAAACTAGTTTTTCTTCTCTTCAGGACTTCCCTGGAAGACGGACCATTTCACAGAATCATAGTTGGAAGAGACTACAACGGCCATCAAATCCAACCCCATGCCATGCAGGAATATAGATTCAAAGCACCCCCAGCAAATGGCCACCCAGCCTCCGTTTAAAAACCTCCAAAGAAGGTCACTTAACCACACTCCGATGCAGCATATTCACTGTCAAACAGCTCTTACAATCAAGATCTCTTTTCCTGTACTTTGAATTCACTGCTTCGTGTCCTAGTCTCTGGAGTAGCAGAAAACAACCATCCTCCATCTTCAACATGACATCCCTTCAACCGTTTAAACATGGCTATCATGCCACCTCTTAATCTTCTTCTCATCAGGCTAAATATACCTAGCTCCCTAAGCTGCTCCTCATAGGGCATGGTTTCTAGACTTTTCACCATTCTCGTCACCCTCCACTGGGCACGTTCCAGCTTGTCAATATCCTTCTTGAAATGAAGCGCCCAGAACTGGACATAGTATATTCCAGAAGAGGTCTAACCAAAGCAGATTAGAGTGGTATTATTACTTCCTTTGATCTCGATACTATACTCCTATTGATGCAGCCTATAATCACATTGGCTTTTTCAGTTGCCACATCACACTGCTGACTCACGTTCAGCTTGTGGTCTACTAAGAGTCTTAGATCCCTTTCACATGTACTCTTTTCAAGCCAGGTGTCACCCATCCTATATCTGTGCATTTCATTCTTTCTTCCTAAGTCTAGCACCCTACATTTCTCCCTGTTAAAATTCATTTTGTTAGTTTTGGCCCAGCTCTCTGATCTGTTTCAGTAATTTTCAATTCTGATTTTGTCTTCTGAGGTATTTGCTATCCCTCCAAATTTGGTGTCATCTGTAAATCTGATGAGCATACCTTCTAGTCCATCACCAAAGTCATCAATAAAGATTTGAAAAGCACTGGGCCTAGAACAGAACCTTGTGGCACACCAGTAGTCACTTCTCTCCAGGATGAAGAGACATTGGTGGCCACCCTTTGGGCTTGTTTGGTTAAACAGTGACAAACCCACCTAACAGTACTATTGTCTAACCCATATTTTACTACCTTATTTGCAAGAATATCATGGGTGACCTTGCCAAAGGCCTTACTGAAATCAAGATACACTATATCCACAGCATTCCTTTCATCCACCAAGCTTATAACTCTATTAAAAAAGAGATCAGATTAGTCTGGCATGATTAGTTTTTGATAAACCCATGTTAACTTTTAGTGATCACGCCATTCCTTTCTAAGTGCTTACAGACTGTCTTTAATGATCTGCTCTAGGATTTTTCCTGGTATTGATGTCCAGCTGACTTTCCCCTAGAAGGGAAAAAAAGAGGACCCAAATAATTATCGCCCAGTCAGCCTGATGTCAGTACCCGGAAAGATCCTGGAGCAGATCATTAAGCAGTCAGTTTCTAATCACTTAGAAAGCAACGCGGTAATCACGAGAAGTCAACATGGATTTCTCAAAAATAAGTCATGCCAGACTACTCTTATCTCTTTCTATGATAGAGTTACAAGCTTGATAGATGAAGGGAATGCTGTGGATGTAGCATACCTCCATTTCAGTAAGGCCTTTGACAAAGTTCCACATGACATTCTTGCAAAGAAGCTAGTAAAATGAGGGCTGGACAGGGCTACTGTCAGGTGGATCTGTAACTGGTTGACTGACCGTTCCCAAAGGGTGCTCACCAATGGCTGCTTTTCATCCTGGAGAGAAGTGACTAGCCGGGTGCCACAGGTTCTGTCCTGGGCCCAGTGCTGTTCAATATTTTCATCAGTGACTTGGATGAAGGAATAGAGGGCATGCTCATCAAATTTGCAGATGACACCAAATTGGGAGGGGTTGCTAATACGCCAGAGGACAGGATCAAAATTCAAAATGATCTGGATAGACTGGAGAGCTGGGCCAAGGCTAACAAAATGAAATTCAACAGAGAGAAGTGTAAGGTCCTACACTTAGGTAGAAAAAATGGAATGCAGAAATATAGGATGGGGGACACGTGCCTGGATGGCAGTACGTGTGAAAGGGATCTAGGAGTCTTAATAGACCACAAGCTGAACATGAGTCAGCAGTGTGATGCGGCAGCCAAGAAAGCCAATGCAATTCTCGGCTGCATCAATAGGAGTATGGTGTCTAGATCGAGGGAGGTACTGGTACCACTCTACTCTGCTTTGGTTAGACCTCATCTTGAACACTGTGTCCAGTTCTGGGCACCCCAATTCAAGAAGGACATGGTCAAGCTGGAGCAGGTCCAGAGGAGGGCGACCAAAATGGTGAAGGGCCTGGAAGCCATGCCCTATGAAGATAGACTTAGAGAGCTGGGTATGTTTAGTGTGCAGAAGAGAAGGTTAAGAGGGGACATGATAGCCATGTTTAAATATTTGAAGGGATGCCATGTAGAGGAAGGAGAGGGCTTGTTTTCTGCCGCTCCAGAGACCAGAACAAGGAGCAATGGATTCAAGCTGCAGGAAAGGAGATTCCACCTGAACCTCAGGAGGAACTTCCTGACAGTCAGGGCTGTCCGGTAGTGGAATATGCTGCCTCGGAGTGTGGTGGAGTCTCCTTCTTTGGAGGTTTTTAACCAGAGGCTGGATGGCCATCTGTCGGGAGTGCTTTGAGGGTGTTCCTGTATGGCAGGGGGTTGGACTGGATGGCCCATGTGGTCTCTTCCAACTCTACATTTCTATGATTCTATGATTCTATGAGCGGTAATTGTTGGGGTCTCTTTTCTTCCCCTTTTTGAAGATGGGGACAATATTTGGCCAGTCTGCTGGGACTTCTCCCATTCTCTGGGAATTCTCAAAGATTATTGATAGTGGTTCTGAAATGACTTCTGCTAGTTCTTTTAATACCCTTAGATGTAGTTCATGTGGCCCTGGTGATCTGATTTCATTTAGAGTAGCCAGGTATTCTTGTAGTATTTCTTTACCTATTCTGTGTGGCACTTCCCTATTACATTAATAGTTCCTTTTTTCCAGGTTGAACAGTTTTTCTTTTGTGAGAAGATCAAGGAAAAGAAGGGGTTGAATAAAAATACATTTAATGTTACCCAGAGCATCAGATAAAACTAAGCTACTCATACTTGTTCAGCAAGAATTGTAGATTATGAAATTAGAGGGAAATCATATACAGAAAAAACTGACAACAAAAATTCCATTAGTAACACTGGCCATCCACAACCATTGCAGGTTAGCACAATATCCTGACATTAGTATTCCAGACATTGCTGCAGTATTTTATTTCAGCATAAAAAGACACAGAAGAATCCTGCAGCACCTTTCAGACTGAAAAAAAACAGAATTTTATAGCATAAGCTTTTATGCATCTGATGAAGTAGACTGAACCACACACAAGATTTTTTTTTCTCAGACTCAAAAGGTGCAACAGGATTCCTTTACATTTTTTTAGCCTGACAGTAAATAAGCCAATCATCTTAATTAATGTGAAAAGGAAACTTCATTCTAGTTCATGCATTTGCTGGTGTGTTCAAATTTCCTTATGAACTACAATGCAGCAGGTCATTCATTTCTTCATTTGTTTACTGACCAATGTTATCTATTCCATCTTTTATATGGAATGCCTGTCTACACTCCATATATGCAAATAGGCCCATTTCTACAAAAAGAATAAACTGGGGTGAGCAATGTGTGACCTGTAGGCCTCATGTAGCCCCCAAACCAATTTTGTCTTGCTTTTCTGTCAAATTACTGCATCCCTGGAAGACAGAATAGGGGAAAAATTACTGCCAGCAGCTGAAGAAGGCATCATGGTGGAACTTGCTTGCTTGTGACTACTCAGCTCTGGTTTTTCTGATCCATGCTGTATGGGAGGGTTCACAGTTACTAGAAAAATCACTTGTGGTAAAACACAGGTAATTCACTTAGCAACCCTGGTCCCTCTCACACAGCCTTTGCAATCAGGAAGCAATCCATTCCTCTGTACAGTCTGCCTAGCGCTGGTGGCATTTTTATGGCAGTCAGGTGGGCAGGAGAAACGAAGACAGTATCTCTAATCACGTTCCCTAGCTGTTGCCAATAGCACTTTCACCCTCCACTTCTCTCCATGTTAAGGAAGACATCAGTGATCACTGACAGGAAAACAGTGCAAGCCCACCAAACATCAGAGGGAAGTGAAAATTACTTTCCAGTCCTCTAACTTGTGCCTATCACTAACCCAGAAAAAGATCTGACATAAAAAATGGCAACATATATAAAAACAGTGGTAAAATGCTTCAACCCAGCACCCTCTGTCACTGACCTTAAAGAAGCCATTCTGGAGCAAAAAAATCTCAAAGGGAGATAGAACAAAAGCTGGTTGAGTTACAATTCATCAGGTAGTTCCCAACTATCACTAGAGCCCTGAATAAGGACAAAAAAAAGTTGTCACAGTAACATAGGTGAAGCAAGAAAGAGACAATCTAGACTAACATTCTGATTAATATAGACTGTGCTGTGCAGGGCAGTTATATCTGCCTTCACATTCTGTAATTCAATGTTTGTTTAAAGGCAGTCTTAAGGCAGTCTGTTTCACAGCAAAACCATTTTCTCTGTTCAGAAATGCCTCTTAATACTTAGCTAAAATCTCCTTCCCTACAATTTCCACCAATCAGTTCTATTCCTGCTCTTTGAAGTTACAGACATTTAGACTACCTCTTTCTCTTAACTGTCTTTCAGATACTTGAATTATGTCTTCAGTTAAGCCACTAAATTTTACCCCCTTGCAGGTTAAAGATACCTTCCTCTTTCCTCAGAGAGCTTGATTTCCAGTCCCCACACCATTCTAGCTGCTCTTCTCTGGATATGCTCTGATTTGTCAAAATATTCTGGAAATGAAGACAACTGGGCAAATTATTCTGGCACCAAGACACTTTTCAAATTACTATAGCCAAGCCATTATCACACTATGGTATAACTCCTGTTGTTAGTCCCGAATAGAGTACAGTTGGCCCTCCATATTTGTGGGTCTGACTTTCACAGATTTGATTATTTGCAAGTTTCTTCAATTCTTGCCCCCCACCTCAGGCGCTTCGTTTCCAGAGGAACCATCCCTCTCAGCATTTTCAATCAGGCCTCTGCTCTTTAAAAACCCACCCCTGGTCATCTTCTTCCACCACCAGCAGCTGCCCGGCCAGCTAACAACAGGTCACAGTCTGTTTCTCAGCACAACAAACTCCCATCCAAGGAAGGAGATGGATGAGAGAGAAGAAGTATAGGGCCATCATGCCAACCTGCCCCCTTTCCCTTTCCTCTCCCTGACCTGATTTTAACCCTGGGATACCATTCTCCCAACCAATCCTCAGCCCCCTTTCCACAGACACACACACACACACACACACACACACACATTTTGATATTTGTGATTTTTCCACCTTTGTGAGGGTCCTGTACCCCTAACCCTACCAAATGTGGAGGGCCAACTGTAGATGTATTTTAATCAATCGGATTTACCTGTGCGTTGATTCAGCATTCAACAAGTGATTTAACGAGTCAACTCTAGTCTGAACTGACCAAGAGGATGTAAATGTATATGTTAATTGCTTTACCTATTTGTACCCATACCACATATTTATAACAACTACCAACCTGTGGAATCACGAATTTAGTTTTGTGACATAATTAAAAATCTGTTGTGCACTCCCACTGCAACATTAGAACTCTGTGACAGTGGATATCAAGTTCCTCATAAAACCACAAATCCCAGGATTTCACAGGATGTCATAGCAGTTAAAAGCATTATTCAAGACTGTAATTGTGTACTGTGAATATATCCCTAAGTGCAAGTGTATGTGCTTTCAGCAACTGATTTTTGAATGGTCAGTGTTGTTTTCAAACCCTGCTGTTTAACTGTATATTTTATCTAACATTTTGGCTAACAATTTCATGTACGATAACTATTCTTCCATAAATGTTATAACGAATTTCTTTGTCTTTTAAGATGCCACAGGACAGTTTGCTCTTCCATTAGAAATATGGATTTGGAATTATATACAAGAAGTTGGACTTGCTGGTCATTATCATCCTTTCCAATTCTATGATTCTATGATAAGTGGCAGCCTGCATACATTTTAAAGAAAGAAAAGAATAAGATGATTTGTAGATCATACTTCCTCAAAATGAGAATACTTTCCTTAATAGATTGTAAGTATTGGAAGAACAGGTAATGTCTGGACTAGACCAGAAAATATTAAGAATTGCTAGATAATAATTATTTAAAAAAAATTAAAACTATGACAGAGTATTGTAAGCTATTAGATTCAGTGATATTTTCTTTTCTTATATTATAGAGAAAGATCTTAAGGAGTCTTCTCATACCTCACAGACTAACAGGTTTTATTTGATACTAGTGTATATACCCAGCATTGCCCAGGATTTTATTCTCTCATAAGTAATACCTGTTAGAAAGATTAGAGATCCTGTGTCTCTAACTCCCCAAACTGTCTTGTCCAGTAGCTGTAATTTTTCCCCATATTCCCCAATCCAATCTGTATTCAGTTATTAACATGCAAAGGTTGGGTTCCTGAGGGAATACACTGCCCTCCCCCTTGCTGCTAGGCCTCACCTCCATAGCAACTGACAGGCTCTAGCTCTCTGGCTGAAAATTCTAAAGGCCCCTCTCTAAACTGCAAACCTCAGGATTCCATAAAATCTTCTCAGGCAGCCAACCATATGAGGTCTTCACCTAACACAGACAAACAAACTTTGACTTTTATATATTAGTAGACAGATAAGTTTTCAGGAACTGCAACTCGCTTCGGCAACAGTTTAAGCTAAATAAAACATATTAAAGGTACCATAAAACTCTTAAAGATAACTTGAAGAGCTCTGTGAACTCAAAGTTCCAAAAAGACGACATGGAGCTGGCAGTTCATATTTTAATAGCAGCTCATATGGCTTTTTTCTGTAAATTAGAACACATAAATCCCGATTAACTGATGCACGAATTAATAAGTGGGACAAATTTGATATGGGAGAGGGAAAATGAGAAACACTAAACGTAAATTTATTACATTTATTCTGTCATGAAAATGTTACCATTTACATTTAGTTTATTTTATATGCACAGATAAAAACGATATGGTATATACCCTAACATATAAAGACATCTTTAAATCTTAGCAAGTTTTATTTGGTCAACACTGACAGATATTCTAGGCCACTTCCACAGAAGCTCATGACAAATAAAATTGGGCCATTAGCATAACTGCATCTGAACAATTGAACCTCACTCCATTGTTTAATCATGATACACCAAGAATTGACCTTTGCATTCCCTACAGGTTATTTCCTAGAGTGGTCAAAAAGCCATGCAAGATTCTTACAAAGCTGTGATAGCAGCATTTTGTGTTACCTCCAAGACTGGCAGATTTATTGTTAACAGTAACTGCCTTGGAGACCTGACAAATCTAGTACCTACAGATGCAGAAAGGAAAAACTGTGACAATGGGACAAAAAGCCCTAAACTACAAGAGGTACAGAAGGTCTGTGAAATTTTTGCACGTTCTCTGTATATACCCGAGCTCTGCAAAGAAATGTAAGAACACCTTTTGTACTTCTTAAATTTATTTAATATGCAATTCTGTAATCAGACTCAGCACGAGACTACACTCAAATCTCCATTCAGCATAACGTTCTCTGGATGATCTTGGGCCACCACATTTGTCAGCTTAATCTACCTTGCAGGATTTACGAGAGTAAAAACTGAGACAGGGTATGTATACTGCCTGAGATACTTGAATGAACTACAGAACCTGAGTGCAAACAAGTGTATCTGCTATTGGCCACAACTGGCACTGGCCGGTAAAATCTTTCGTTTTATTTAACATACATCAGTCTTTACAAAGCGGCACAGCAAAGGATCATCATCTCTCTGAAATCGGACGCGAAAGGAAAACTGGGAGACTGCGGGTTCAAAACCAGTCACCGGAGGCGCCAGGGCCAGAGGCGGGATCTTCGCCATTCTTCACGCACGTACTTTCAAAGTTCCCACAGAAAAGAAAAGAAAAAGAAAAAAGAACACACATTCCGTTTCTCTCTGTCTCACACACACCTGAACGAGGCCACCTCCGAGGCACCGGATCTGTGCGCCGCTGCAGCCTGGGCCTGTTGCCAAACCGGCGAAAGAGCCGCCCCCCTTCAGGAGTGGTGGTTGCGAGCAGAAAGGGTGCAGTCCTTGTCCTCATACCCCGCCACCGCCACCCCTCCCCGGTCCGAGAAAGACCCCGCTAATGACCCCCTCCCCTCGACGGTGGTCACGCAAGCCACTCGCGCTTCTATCTCGCCGCTTGCTCACCCCGCAGATAACTACCCAACACCGGCTGCGGCCGTCGCCGTGCCCGCCTCTCTTCCTGCCTGAGGCTCTAACCAGAGAGCGGAGCAAAAGAGCGTGCGCAAAACCGGCGCTTCCTGTCCCCTGTTATTGGCAGCCTCTTCAGCATCAGCGGCTTAGTTTTACGAGTGCGATTGACGTCACTGCTGCTGGACTTGCGCCCCGCCGCTTTACTTGCTTTGATTGGAGTTGTGTGCAAGTCATTTCCGACTTATGGGGAGCCTAGATTTCTTGGAAGAGAGTTTTGCCTTTGCTTTCCTCTGAGGCTGAGAGAATGTGATTTGCCCCAGGTCACCCAGTGGATTCCCATGGCCAAGCAGAGATTCGAAACTTCGTCGTCAGAGTCGTAGCCCGCCATTCAAACCACTACACCACGCCAGCTCTCCAGCCTTTTGATTGGAGAACTCTTTAACAATCACAGGTGATAATAAAGGTACTGCAGCACACTTTGCTCAAAAGGGCTTAGTTTTCAGATTGTCTTTGAAATGCAGCCTGAGAATATATACAGGTATACTGCAGTTGGAGCAAGCGTGGTGTACTGGTTTGAGCGCTGAACTACAACTCTGAAGACCAGGGTTCCATGGAAACCCACTGGGTGATCTTGGTTGCATCGACACACTCTCAGCCCCAGAAAACCCTGTGATAGAGTCACCATAAGTCAGAAATTATTTGAAGACACACAACAACAATGCTGCCGTTAAGTTAGTAAATATACGTTCCTGGGCATTACTGGGCGTTAATCGATGGCCTCTCTGAACTCTTCCAAAGCTATGTTTCTATGATTCTTTAACAAAAACAAAACAAAATGTTCCCAGGGCAGAAATAACATGGAGAAACTAGGAGAATACCTTCCAGCAAAGTTTTTATCCAAAACTAACAGTGTGCACATGTGAAACTAAACAACTGGGCCAGGGAAGCCTTGCATAAATAAGCAATAATGTTCCGAAACTTCTAGAGAACACTTGGAAGCTTCCTGGGATGACTTTTTCTTTCACCAACCTCATCTTTTCTAGCTACAGTATTTCTGTTTTGGTGGCCAAACTCATAGATCTGTGCTTTTTAAAAACATCCTGTGGACAGTTAGTTTGGCAGATTTACCTCCTTTTCCATTTTATCTCTGTTTGCTTTCACATATGCTCAGTATTCTGGAAGCAGCTGCTATTCTGTTGCCTGTCTTAGGCAGGCAAATGTGACTATGATAGGATTGGCTAGAACAAAATCCAATTATTTCACAACTCAAGTTTATTGTATTCTTTACTGTAAGCACATTGCTGAAGCCCAACACTGAAATTCTGTGTTTCTCCAGCCTTCCTTCATTATTCTTCCACTGTTGCTGCTAAAAATCTTCCAGCTAGCAGAAAACTAGGAGGAAAAGGGGGCTGGGCAGATGTTGTCAGGAACTGGTTCAAACACACAGAACAAACATGCAAAAGCAAGCTTTATTCTTGAGCATGAACAGAGTACGGAGACTTCAGTAATTCAAACTGAGAAAATTTACAGAGACAGTAAATTATAGCGCTCCCCACATTCCCACAATCCAATTACAGATGACCTTGCGTCTCTAGCCTCTGAGCTATTGTTACTGCCCTGGCTAGCCTGAGCTTGTGGGATATAAAGATATCTCTTGATATCAATAATTCAGCCCCACATACCCATTCCCCTCCACGTGCTTGTGAGGCCCCCGGACAAGCACGCACACAGGCTCGGCCGATAATCACCGTAATATTCCAACACAATACAGGCAGGCCAGAAATAGCCGACTCACAGCTTCAGGAGACCTCAAGGCAAGTACCCCAATTAGGTATGCACGCAACTTTCAAAAGATCCTCTGCCCTGCGCTGGCAGCCTGATGATCTGGCTATACAACGCTCAAGTACTCCACGTTTGCATACTGGCTATCCTATTGACAATTTGGCTATACCTCAATCATTCAAATTCTGACCTTTCAGAGGCTTTGTCTCCAGCCCCAAATACATTGTTTTCCACAAGTCCGAACTAGCCTGCGGTCACAATTCTCCTTATAAAAACCCCTGACTTTGAGCGCTTCCTTGGATCTCTCTTGGCTTCCATCCCGCCTTGCTGTCGCTTCATCCAGCGAGCCTTCCCCTCAGCTCCACGTGCCGAGATCCACGCTCCCCAGCTTCTCCGCTTCTAACCGGGCTTCAGGACAGGTGAAGTATCACCCAAACCAACAACTCCTCTAAAAATCCCTCTATCCCACTCCAACCTTTATTTCCTTAGTTATCTGTGTGAGTGCGCTGCATACGCTGTTTGATTGTGTTTTAATAAAACAACGTTTATTATTTCAACTTCTGTGTGCTCCTTGACTCGGCCTGACCCTGTAGACATAGGGTTCAAGATCTCGCTACATTACCCTGCCTCTCGTATTGCTAGGCAGTGCTCTTGACTAATTTCCCCAACTTCTATAATTGAGAGCGCCTTTAGGTATCCCTCTCGGGACCCCCAGAAATCAGGGTAACAGAGTGGTGAAGAAACGCGGGCAACCGCTGTACCCCTAATTTAAGCAGGAGTCGCGAACCTTCTCAAATCAGGCTGGTATAGACTTAGGTGACGGCCGGTCAAGTCGCTAGAGCTTCTGTTAGGCAGGAACATGTGTGTGTGTGTGAAATCTGTGTGCTTGAGCCCTGGGAGCTACTCTATCGGGTTGGGAATCTGTCCCCCTTTCTTCCTTGGTTTGTGTATGTCAGCCACCCCGGCGTGGTCACTGCTGGCCCTTGGGCAGTGAATCATTGACCGATAGCAAGGGGTGTGCACAAGCTGTCCTGGGAAGTACCTCCCTAACTTGGGGTCTATCGCGGGCTGGGATCCGAAGCGTTTAGAGAGACGTTAGGAACAGTCCACACACATCCAACACCATAGCGGCAAGGCAATAGCACCTAGGGAAGAAATCCCACCCAAAGTAGTACACGGGTGCATCCCGTCCTTGGTACTAAGTTAGAGTGCGGGTGCATCCCATTGATAGTTGGGAAAGCGCGAGTGTGTCCCGGCTGTTTAAATTTCGGGTGTGTCCCGACTTGTTTAAGGTTTCAAGAAGTTTGTCCCGAGGTAGAGGAAGGGCCCCCCTACCCGAAAAACTGTTAGGAATAGTTTTGGTTTAGGTTCCCATCCCTTTCCCCCCGCTGCTTGGCCAGGCGGCTTAGTAAGTTCCAGAGTGTTCGTTTCCCCCCTTCAGGTAGGCTGTCCGCTCCTAGGCCTGGCAGGCAGCCTAGAGCCGGTTAACAAGCCTCTCGCAAATAAGGCAATAAATCAAAGAGCTTTCCAGGCGAACGGCAAATGAACAGATAAGGCAGCAGTAAAATAAAGAGCTTCTGGCAGCAAGGAGACTTCCTGGCTGTTACGTCACAGCCGGGTTCTCAGTGAACAGTCTGAGTTAGCTCAAGCAAGAGAAGTTACCAGGGCCGGTCCGAGATCCAAAGGAGGCGATGTTCCAGCGGGTCAGACAGCGTTCCAGGAGGCAAGGCAGGGATTCAAGATGCCCAACACGTAACTCCCCCCAAACGGGACGGTTGTGAGCCAACAACGACCTAAGGCTGAGTGAGTGCTTTTATAGGCAGATCACTCCTCCAGGTGTTCTCTCAGCTGGGCCCTGATTGCCTGGCGTTTTCTATTTAAACGCTCTGACCTCCTGAGAGCACTCTTTCGCTCCCGATGCTGCTGGTAAGTAGGTACCTGCTCTTGACTCTCACTATCTCACTCTTCTGGCTTGGCTGGGTCTGAGGCAACCCCTGGCTCTGTTGCTGGGGCTACTGGGGCCAAGGGCTCTGTGTCTGGGGCAGCCTCTGGGATGGGCTGTGTGGGTGCAGCAGGCTCCAGGGCCTCTGGCTCAGACTCAGAGCTTGTGTCCTGGAGTTCCAGGGTCCTGACATAGGCGGAGTACTCCTGAGGGTCCCCTTGGGTCTAGGTGACCTCCCTGTCCCCAAACCGTTACCTTGTCCTTTTGTCCCTAAGCTGTCGAGGTGGAAGGCCGGGCTTAGGTGTACAAAAGTGACTTTGTTTGGGCAGGGTGGAGATAGGTTCCCATCCCTCTTTCCTAGTGAAGTTCCTCAGAGTTCGTCTCACTATAATCCCCCAGGGGTCTAGGTGATCCTACCCATCACTCCAGTTCCTGGTCCACTTTTGGTTTGGTAGTTTGTAGTGTGGGAATGGCTGAGAGCACGGTTGCAGTTAAGGACCGAGGTCAGTTAAGGTCCGAGGGAAGTTAGAGAAGTGGGTGGTAGGCAAAGGGAAATGTCCCTGGAAGGAGTCTAGCTTCCAGACGACAGACCCCTTTGCCACCTTAAGGGAGGCGTATGCTCAGGCACGCCAGTCAAAGAACCCGTTTGGGCCATCAAAGGATGCTTTGGCAGCCTGGGGACGTTGGCTGACTGCCCGAGATGCCTCAAAAGCCCTGGTTGAGACCAGAGAGAAACTAGCGCAGGCAGAGAAGGAAAATGCCCAGCTTCAGACCAAGATGGAGGCACTGCGCGTGGACAAATTAACGTTCGCGTCCATCGTGCAGGCCTCTGCACAAAAGCTGAATGATGCCACCTTGCTGGCTCAGACTTGGGAGGAATGAGCCCACGCCTTAGAGGCTGAGCTTGTCCACACCAGGTCTGCAGCCAAGTTTATGGTAGGGCAAGTAAAGGAGCAGCAGAAGGCTGTGAGCCATGCAGCTTGCCAGCAGCAGATTGCGGCACTGGAGAGCCAGTTCCAAACGCGCAAAGCCCTAATTTCGACTGTGTGCCCGGAGCTGCTCCCAACGTTCGCTGAGGACTTTTCTGGGGAGCCACTGCTGGAGGATGCTCGGGCAACCCATCCCCACAATCCCGACTGAAGTGACTCTAAGGACTCTACACTACAAACTACCAAACCTATAGAGACTAGGTCCATGACGCATCGGACCACCCTCCTTGGCAAAGGCAGTTCAGATAGGGCAGAGACTCAGGAGACGCAGGTCACCGAGACTAGCGTCCCCTGGTGAGCCACTGAGGCAAAAGCAATAGCGGACCAGTTGGGTCCATTGAATCAGTCAACGGGAATAATGTGGCTGAATGCAGTCATACATTCCCATCCCACGGCTAATGACCAAGACCTGACCCAGCTGGCTCGGCTTTGTATGTCCCCCTCCGAGCTCCCAACTCTTGAATCAGCCGTGGCGGCTCGAGGCCTGGTTAGGCTCGAGGCCCACGACTGGATGAGGGAGGTCATTAGGATTTTGTGGCCCGGACAGAGTGCGAGCGTGCTCTATGTCATGGAGCAGCAGGGTCCTCGTGAGGACCGTGAGGCTTAAGTGGCATGGAAGCAGCTCCTCGCCATTCTGGCCAAAAAGGTCCCTTTGACACCCCATGGATATGACTTCAACCATCTTGAGTTTAAGACGCTTCTTTATGGAGATCTTAATCACGAGACGAAAATGGCTCTCGGTTTGGTGGATCCGGCCACCACCAACTGCGAGGAATTTGAGAACAACCTCCGGCGGGTCTCCAACCTGCTCAGTGAGGCAGGATCCCTCAATCCTCCCACCAAGCCACACAGAAAGGACTCCGGGAACAGGGAACCCATAGCCGAGGTTACCTACTCAAACTATGGGCCCCATTCCCAACATTGCAAGACGGCGCCGAACTCTGTCCCAAAGGGGAACTGGAATTTATGCCCCAACTATAGGCAAGATAGCCAGCGCTGGTGGGCCAGGGATTCCCGAGGCCAGCCCGGCAGGGCAGGGAATTCCGCACCTCCACCTGCTGTCCCAAAACAGTCCCCCTACTTGTGCGCTCCTAGGGAGACGTCTGGAGGCTACGACCCCACTGCCCAAACGTACTCCTCAGATCGAATACGCCTTTGGGGCATGTTACGTAGGTTCAGGCTGGACATGAGCCAGTTCAACAAACGCCCCACCTCCGAACTAACTGAGGCCCTGGAGAAGCAGCTCCAGATGGGCGATAAACAGCCGGTCCAGGCTGTGACCAACACCCCCCTTCCAACTGGATACTACCCTAACCTGGATCTGCAAGAATAGGGGTGCCCTCGGTCCAGGAAGCTTCCCCGCAACCTTGTGTCTAGGTTGAAGCCAGACAAGTGGGGAAGGTTCTGGGTGAAGGCAGGCATAGGGACCGAGAGGGATAAGACTCCTGTAGACTCTGGTGCAGCAGTAAACGTGCTGCACCCCAAACTAGTCAGACACGGTGAACCTAAGCCCGAACATGTCCCGTTATCTGGATATGGCAGGGGGGTCACCAAGCTAGAGCTTGGACAGGCATACCAATCTCCATAGACACGTTCCGCTTTCAGTTATTGCCATGCGAGAACCGGGGAGAAGACGACGGCCTTTTGGGCATCGGCTTCCTCCAGGGAAACAAACTCACAGTTGATTACGCGAACGGGTTTCTATGGCAACTACGTCAGGGACCAGTAGAGATTTTGGCTGTGCACCGCTGTGCCGCCATTAAAGCTCCTGCCCCTGTGCATTGTGTGACCAGTGACCCATGGGTGAAGGCTTTCCCAGAGGGCTGGATAAAAGACAAAATTGAGTGTGGGACTGTAGAAGGAGCCTCTGTCTTGATTGAAGGCCAGGATCCCCCGCCTCAGAAACAATACGAATACCCAGCAGAAGCAGAGGAAGGCATAGGGAAAACCACTGAGGGACTCGTCAAGTGGGACGTAGTCACCCCTATGCAGCCTATCTGCAATGCGCCCTTATGGCCAGTGCTGAAATCCAAAGGCAAGACGTGGCGGATGACCGTAGATTTCAGAGCATTGAACTCTGTCACCCCTCCCGTGGCGCCAGTCTTGGCTAAATATAACGAGATCCTGTCCGGCATTGTGGTAGGAGCCAAATATTACAGTGTTTTGGACTTGACGAATGCGTTTCATTCAATCCCGTGGCACGATGCATGTTGGTAGAAATTTGCCTTTACATTCCGGGGGAACAGTATGTGTTTAAACACACGCCCCAGGGCTTCCATTCTAGGCCGAGCATTTGCCATGCCCACGTGGTCAAGATGTGGAACAAGCTGCAGCCAGCTTCACGGTCCCATGTCTTGTCCTACGTGGACGATATCTTGATTCATTCCAATTCGGAGGAAAAGACCAGGGAAATCATCCATGAGGTGTTAGGAATCCTCCGTGACACCGGCTTCAAGGCCAACCGAGAAAAAGCCCAATTGGTGTCCACTGAGGTGAAGTACCTAGGGCTTTGTCTAGGCACCGAAGGTCGCACTCCCGATGCACAGCGGGTAGAAGTGATCTCCAAGTTACCAGCCCCCACTGATGTGCACTCCCTGCGTTCTCTTCTGGGAACATTCAACTTTTCTAGGGATTTTCTAGAATTCTTCGCCGCCAAGGCAAAGCCTCTATATGCCCTAATGAAGAAGAATGCCCAGTGGGAATGGGGACCGGCACAACAGCAGGCATTCGCTCAGCTTAAGGAGGACTTGATGAAGGCACCACCTCTTGCGCACCCAAATATGGCTAAGCCGTTCCTTATACAACTAGCCACCTCGGATAGGAGTATAGGAGCAGACTTGTCCCAACATCTTAACAGCACTCAGCGTGTGATAGCATACGCCTCCAGGAATCTGGACCCACACGAGACCAAATTTACTCCCTGCAAGAAGACTTGCCTCGCATTAATCTGGGCTCTAACACAGTGGGAATTTATGATTGGAGGTGCCTGTGTGATTGTCCGGACCCCACACACACACCTCTTAAGTACATCCTTTCGGGAAAAGTCAAGAATGGCCAGGTGTCCAACGCACGGATTGCCAAATGGACTATTTCCTTGGTGTCACGTGGGGTGGATTTTCAGAAGCAGTTGCAGCACCCACCAGCTCCCTGTGGTCTAGTTGTGACCGGAGCCATGCATGAGTGTCCATTACCACCATTGATTAATAGTAAATGACCAGTGGAATGGGGAGCCTCCCTTGAGGAAGCTCAGTTACAGGGCTTTGTTTGCTGGTTCTGTGACAGATCATCCATGCACGTGGACGGCAACCCACGGACAGGCTATGGAGCGATCCGAGTCACAGACTCCTTCACCCTACAGGGGAAAGCTCGGCCACACTCCAGCCAAGCGGTGGAAGTAGAAGCTCTAAGGGCTATCCTGGAGCACGAACCGCTTGACTGCCCCCTAGCCATCTATACTGATTCTGATTGGACTGCCAAGGCAGCCAGTGTCTGGTTACCGATCTGGCTCCAAAATGACCTCAAAACATCCGATGGGAAGCCCATAGCCCATCTAGAGAAATGGGTCAGGATTGCAGCCCAGATTGAAGAACGGACTGCCCCTATATGGGTTCTTGACGTCTGAGGGCACCAGAAAAAGGGCACGGCTACATGTGTTTGGAACAACAGGGCAGACACCGTAGCTCGGGATGCCGCTTTGCAGGACGATGGGACCCCCATCGCTGCTATAAACATCAACCCAAGGGAACAGCTGATCCCTCCCATGTTCGACCTGGGAATGTTGCAGAAAGGTGATTCCGAGATCATGGAATTGGCCAAGAAAGGCTCGGATGAGTCTGGTCAGTTCAAGATCTCCCAATTGGACCGTGTGTTTTGGGCCAGCGATGCCAGTGGCCAGCGCCACTGGATCGTACCCAAAGACCTCCGCAGCGACACCATCCAGTTTGTGCACGAGCAGGGACACTGGGCAGGGTAAGGGAAACTGGGTGGTGGCCGCAAATCAAGCAGGACATAGACCAGTGGATCGACAACTGCTTGGCTTGCACCATGGTCAACGCTGACACCCTCAAGGCGCCCATCCAGCATCAACGCATCGAGGGTCCCTGGTCTTGCATTTCAATAGACTTTATAGGCCCTTTACCTATGACCCCTCATGGGAACAAATATTGCTTGACCGTCATCGATCCATTCAGCAAATGGATCGAGGCATTTCCTTGTAGAGACAACACAGCTAGCACAGCTGCGCGGTTGTTGTTCAACAATATCTGGGCTTGCTGGGGTGTGTCACGTAACCTTGACTCGGATCTTGGAATTCACTTCACTGGGAAGTGACATGAGAGTTGTGCAAGGCATTGGGCATACGCCAGTGATTCCACATTGCACATCATCCGCAAAGCTCTGGGCAGATTGGGAGGACCAACCGTTCCTTGAAGGAAGCGCTCCGAAAGGTGGTGCGCTCCTCGGGGAAAGATTTGGACACCAAGCTGCCTATCATTCTGATGGCCTTCCGAGGCACGGTAACCTCTCACGGCTTCACGCCACACATGGTGATGATTGGGCGGAAAATGATGCTGCCCGAGGCATTTTGGGTAGACACTAGCCTCCCCTCCAATTTAGAACCGATGGTACTAAACAATGAGTGGGTGAGGAACCTAGTACAGCATATTGGACAGGTGCATAGGCAGGTAGGTGCCCAACTGGGCAAAAACCTGCAGAAAATGGACAAGAGACTGGGAGGGGTTCATCACCCTTGCCAGTGGGAGGAGGGACAGCTAGTCCTATATAGAAATTTCTATAAGGACAAACACTCCCTCGCTGCCAGGTGGGTTGGCCCCATCCCCATTGTGAAGCGAATCTCTCTAGCTGTCTATCAAGTGAGAATCCCCCGAAAGAAAGGAGACTGGCTGAAGTTCTTCCACGTCTCTCAGCTGAAAGAGTGGAAGGGCCAGCTAGTCGATCCGAAAGGCATCGTTGAAACAGACCCGCTTGAGGAAGTCACTGGGAAAATTCCCATTAATGTAATTGCTCCTCAAGTGTCTTTAAATTATGCGGACATACCAGAAATTGATTTATCTGAGACCTTTGCGTCCATTTATGAGGTGTTTGACAATGGTTACATTGACATTGTCTGCGCGGGATGGAGAGAAGTGGCAACCTCTCTGACTTCCCAGTTATGTATATAGTTCCTGGTTGTATTCGTATTTGTGTAGTTGGGATGTGGTGTTATTTTTGTTGTGAATTGTTTTGAATTGAATGTCCCATTTGGTTTAAAAAGCCTATCCGAAGGCGACCATCTTTCAGGCCGGCCTCGGAATCCAGCTTTCTTGAGGTAGGGAAATTGTGCACTCAGAACTGACATCTAGCTACCGGCACCGTGCCTGCAGACCCCGAAGCCCTCGGGATACATCATCAGACTTGGAGTCAGGCTCTAGGCTTGAGCGATGGGGGGACCTCGGTGAACTGCCAAGTAAGACCTCATCCTGTCGGGAATGACTTTGGCTATTTATCTGCCAACTGCAATCCCACCTTGTTCTGGAATGACTTTGGATATCTCAATCCGGCCTCATTCCAGGACGACTTCGGGTGACCCAGTCTCAGGACCAGCGTGTGAGTGGGAACTTCATAATCCAAGTTTCTCTCGTGGTGCTGGTATGTTAGACCTTGCCGCGGGGCCGGCTGATTGATGCGGGTTCTGAATCCACAGCCTCTCTCCCTTCTCGGCCTTCCTACGGCCAAAACTGCTTCATACTTCGGAGCTATTTAAGTCCTCACTCCCACAGAACCTTTCAGATCATAGTGAGCAAAATTTCAAATTTCAGCTCGAACTCCCAGTAGGCTTTGAGCCGGTAATTTGCATTTATGGTATACATTGGCTACTAATCGTGTCAGTTCTTTTGATGAAACTCTAATAGGTTAATTGATCCAGAGGGCCGGGAAGATCCCGAGGTCATACCATCGCCCCCGAGTATCGTGGGGGGTGGTGACGAAGAAGGTTGCCGCTCCATCTGATGGCCTGTGCTTGGAGATTCCTGGCTCCTTGACAATGCCTGAGACCGTGAGGGAAGGTGACAACGCAGCCTTCCAATTGCAAAGACAGACTTTTGCCATTCCTGCTGCCGTTTACTCGTCTGAGAAAACCCAATGAACTGTTCCAAGCCCCAAACTCTGCAAAGCATCACTGTTCTTGAACTTGCAGCAAGCCAGCTAAGCTGCACCAACTTGGACATTTTATTGCTGTTCCTGCTCCACTGCCCGGATGGATTTATGTTTTGCTCACTCGTTCCAGCTACAAGACTTTTCCTGTTTCAAGGGGTGTCTGCGCAGAGACTGTTGCTCGCACCTCCTCTCCCCCGGACTGCGAACTCTCATCCCGTCATCCACATTGAACTGACTGCTCCTTGGATTGCCCTCATTGCCAGACCCTGCATTAGATTTACAGTATTTCATTGATTATTTCATTTAGCATTTGCTATTTACAACCATTGCTCACTCTTTGACAGTTCCCTATTGATGGGACAGTCTGACACTGATTATTGTTTAATTATTGATTATTGTTTAATTGACGTCTGTGTGCATGTGTTTAGGTTTTAATTAGGAATGTTGTTATAAGATAGAAACCCTTTGCTTTCCCTTTTCCCGTGGAGTAATACTATCACCCAAACTGTAAGTCCCTATTCGGCTCTAAAATGATTTTTGATTTTTAATTGGAAAATGTTCGATATTGTCCCCAACATCGCCCATTTTTGGGGGGGGGGAATTGTTACTGCCCTGTCTAGCCCGAGCTTGTGGGATATAAAGATATCTCTTGATATCAATAATTCGGCCTCGCATACCCATTCCCCTCCACGTGCTTGTGAGGCCCCCAGACAAGCACACGTACAGGCTCGGCCGATAATCGCCGTAATATTCCAACACAATACAGACAGGCCAGAAATAGCCGACTCACAGCTTCAGGAGACCTCAAGGCAAGTACCCCAATTAGGTATGCACGCAACTTTCAAAAGATCCTCTGCCCCACACTGGCAGCCTGATTATCGGACTATACAACACTCAAGTGCTCCACTTTTACATACTGGCTATCCTATTGACAATTTGGCTATACCTCAATCATTCAAATTCTGACTTTTCGGAGGCTTTGTCTCCAGCCCCAAATACATTGTTTTCCACAAGTCCAACCTAGCCTGCGGTCACAATTCTCCTTATAAAAACCCCTGACTTTGAGCACTTCCTTGGATCTCTCTTGGCTTCCATCCCGCCTTGCTGTCGCTTTGTCCAGCGAGCCTTCCCCTCAGCTCCACGTGCTGAGATCCACGCTCCCCAGCTTCTCCGCTTCTAACCGGGCTTCAGGACAGGTGAAGTATCACCCAAACCAACAACTCCTCTAAAAATCCCTCTATCCCACTCCAACCTTTATTTCCTTAGTTATCTGTGTGAGTGCGCTGCATACGCTGTTTGATTGTGTTTTAATAAAACAACATTTATTATTTCAACTTCTGCGTGCTGCTTGACTTGGCCTGACCCCGTTGACATAGGGTTCAAGATCTCACTACATTACCCTGCCTCTCGTATTGCTAGGCAGTGCTCTTGACTAATTTCCCCAACTTCTATAATTGAGAGCGCCTTTAGGTGTCCCTCTCGGGACCCTCAGAAATCAGGGTAACACTATTACCAGGCAACAATCTGGTGGGAACACTGGATGTTTTCTTAACGGTGCCTTAGGAATGTAACTACAATTAGCAGCTGCAAGCGAGGCAATCTAACTGCTTTGAATACATGTTATAAGCATCTAAACAACTACATATCCCATCCACAATACTATCCCAACTAATTATGGAGGGAACCCCGACAGATGTAAAAAGGCTTATAAACGAAGCTTGTTTTTCAGAGTGTTTATGGTGCCCTCTGGACCTTGTATTATAATCGCAGTTAGCAAACTCTTTCTCACTATGGATCCTTGTGTAACAAATGGCATTGTCTACACATAAAAGAAAGATGTTGACATACTTAAGAGAACACTAAATGACAAAATCATTATTAGGAGAAGCATGCTAAGGGGTAGGAATCCACTGGCTATGTAGAGCCTAGACTTTTACAACTTCAGTATAAACAATTTAAGATAGGCTGCCAATCTTGTAGGCATAGTACTCAGTTGGATAAATACATCCATCCTGAAATTTGCCAACTTATAATATAGATACATCCATCCTGAAACAGGTCAGCCTTCCAATAATCAATTGTAAGGCCCCACTTTGGGAGTCCCCAATATCAGTATGGTTTGGATGGGCACCATACCTAATTGGCATCATATGTAATTGGCAACATATTTTATTGGCTCTGGTATCAAATCCAAGCCTGAGAGGTGACAGAGAGGTCAAACTGAGTGAGGGAAAGAATTTGACTGTAAATGTGAGAAGCATAGGTCAACCCCAAAATTCCTCCAGGTAAGACTGAGTCATTTGTCAGGCAAATACACACCATTCCTGTGGATAACAGGCTTGAATAGAAGCTGGAATTTTCCAGGGAATCCAACTGTGAGGAGCCCACCAGGACATATGATTGACAGATATTCATCCCTTGTACACCTGGATTCTTTCCTCTTTCCTCACAGCACCCACAGTAGACAGCTATTACAACATTCATCATGTCTTTGTCAATCAAAGCACTAAGCCCATCAACAGGTGAAAGACTCATTGTCCACAACAGGTTCCCTTTGTCTTGCATCTGGAACCTTCACAGCCACAAACCATTTTCAGGGTACAAATACCCCTGATTTCAGGATGCCCAGTGCAGTGTCTTGAAGGTCTACCCGTCACTCTGTCCATCTGGCTCCTGAATGAGAACTGTCCTTAGGTCCTACCTAAGCCAAAATACATTTCTGCTCTTCACTACTCTTCTGGACTAGTAATTATAAATCCCCCCAAATCCCTCAGCCTCTCTATAATTTTTCCTCCCTTTCTCTTTCAGCTAGCTCTTGTGTGAATGTGTGATTGTGTGTATCTTGTGTGCATGCATGAGTGAATTCCCCTCAATAAAATCATTTATTAGACAATTCTGCTTGGTTTTTTGGCTTGGCCTGACCCCATAAAAATTGGGTTGAAAGATCTTGCTAGGTTACCCTGCCTCTCGTAGTGCTACAGCTTGTGCTCTGGCTAATTCCCATTCCCCATTATTTGGACCACGTTGAGGTGTCCCCCACGGGACCCCAGAAATTAGGGTAACACAATGATATTGGTAATCAGTGTTAAATCAGTGAAGTGGTAATTTTTGACAGTCTCTATATTCTCTGCCCCCAAAGAAGGTCCAGAACAAAGGTATTTGTGATGATCTCTATTTCTGTGGTTTAATCTTTTAAAAGAAAACCATTTTTAGCAGTATTCATCGTCAACAGTGGAAGGTCTTTTGAAACGTCTTCAGTGTCTGTTCAGGTTTAAGCTATTGCATGAAACACCTGTGATACGGACAACTCAAAACAGTACATAGCTGCTGGAAAAATCCATTTCCTCTCCAGTGTTACCATGCCCCTACTCCATGATATGATTGGCAATGAACATTATTTAATTGGCACAAAATATACATCATACACTGGCAAACAGGACTGGCTGAACACATGCAAGAGTAGATCAGATGGAACCTCAGGGCATGGCCAGGTCATAAGTTCAAGGGATCAGTCAGGAAGTTCCGGTGCTGCTGAGCTTGCAATAATCCATTCAATGCCTCGGCTTCCAGAAACAATAGCACACAAAGTTGTCTCAGTAGAGCAACTAATGGTCGCCAACTTGTTCCCTCTTCCTGCCAGAATTCTCCTTTCTTTCCTCATCTGCCCAGACATTAAGAAGCTATCACAATTCCCATCAATACTTTGCCACCCAGTCTAAGATGATCTAAGATCATTAGCCCATTCCAGACCTCACTGTTTGCTCTGCTAGAGAGCCATTAACATCTTCCACTGCCATGCAAGAAAACAGGTATTTAAACCTTGGCTCTGAGCCAAACAACTCATAGTACACTGGACATTGGCTGTCACTCTGCAGCTCAGATTCCCAATCTTACTGTACCCTTAGACCCTCAGTCTAAGTTACATCACTTCATCTTTTCTCTGCAGGATAGGTAAATATCGCCCACTTCAGCCCAACTTCTCACTATCCAATTTTTCCTTCCTTTCCTTCAGTTAGCCTTGTCTGGTTGTGAGACTGCTTGAATCTTGTGTGTGTTTGTGATTTTCCCCCAATAACACATTCTTTAATCTCCAACTAGTGTCCCTGCATCAGTTCCAATATACAAAGGTGGAAAGATCCTGTAAGTTTAACTCCCGCAGACCACCCTTTTTGAAGTACAGTTCCCCACCTTTCCGTGGAGGCACTGGCACCACAGGCGGACCTCTGAGTCACCCACCTTTTGGGGTAACAAGGTTGGTGGTGGTGGTGGTGGTGGTGGTGGCAACATCCTGCACTCCTGACTCATGAGTCAATGCACAAAGCTCAGGAAGGCAGACATAGAGAAACCTGTAGGAATTCCAGTTGGGACATATGTTAGTGTTAATCTGTGTGAGTGAAGCCATAAGGGCTATTATGGATTGGGATCTGCTCTCCTTTCTGTCTTGGTCCATGTCTGGCAGCCATCCCATACAGCCACAAGCTTGGCTCACCATCTATGAGTGGCTGTAGATTGCAAGGACTTGGCACATAACTGCCCTGGGAAGCTCCCCGTATCTCTGAGTCTATTGTGGTGTGGGATCCAAAGAGTTAGAGAATCACAATTAGGAAAACACACACGACACAACACAACACAAACACTTACGGTTACAGAGGGTGTAAGAAGCAGAAGCCTGCAACCTCACTTTGTGCAGGCTGCTTCTTTTGGTAGGTCAGTGGACCTTCATAGATTTCCTAACAAGGAAAGTCAGTAGGACAGGAAGAAATCCTGGACTCTTTTTTGTAGTTTCCCTGCAGAATCACTCCCTGAGGACAAGCAGTTTGGCTTCTGAGATGGTGACAACTGATTGTTTGAGCAGTTTGTGTGTTGGAAGTGGTGACAACTGACTGTTGGGCTTTGTTCTAAGATTCGTTTCCACTTCTTTCAGCTCTGCTTAGTGCAGATGCTAGGGATTTTCCACAAAGGACCCCAGTTGTTACCCTGATTCCTGGGGGTCCCGGGAGGGACACCTAAATGCGCTCTCAATTTTATAAGTTGGGGAAAATGTCCAAGTTGGTGCAGTTTAGCTGGCTTGCTGCAAGTTCAGGAACAGTGAGGCTTTGCAGAGTTTGGGGCTTGGAACATTTCATTGGGTTTTCTCAGGCGAGTAAACGGTAGCAGGAATGGCAAAAGTCTGTCTTTGCAATTGGAAGGCTGCGTGGTCACCTTCCCTCACGGTCTCAGGCTTTGTCGAGGAGCCAGGAATCTCCAAGCACGGACCATCAGATGGAGCGGCAACCTTCTTCGTCACCACCCCCCACGATACTCGGGGGCGATGGTATGACCTCGGGATCTTCCCGGCCCTCTGGATCAATTAACCTATTAGAGTTTCATCAAAAGAACTGACACGATTAGTAGCCAATGTATACCATAAATGCAAATTACCGGCTCAAAGCCTACTGGGAGTTCGAGCTGAAATTTGAAATTTTGCTCACTATGATCTGAAAGGTTCTGTGGGAGTGAGGACTTAAATAGCTCCGAAGTATGAAGCAGTTTTGGCCGTAGGAAGGCCGAGAAGGGAGAGAGGCTGTGGATTCAGAACCCGCATCAATCAGCCGGCCCCGTGGCAAAGTCTAACATACCAGCACCACGAGAGAAACTTGGATTATGAAGTTCCCACTCACACGCTGGTCCTGAGACTGGGTCACCCGAAGTCGTCCTGGAATGAGGCCGGATTGAGATATCCAAAGTCATTCCAGAACAAGGTGGGATTGCAGTTGGCAGATAAATAGCCAAAGTCATTCCCGACAGGATGAGGTCTTACTTGGCAGTTCACCGAGGTCCCCCCATCGCTCAAGCCTAGAGCCTGACTCCAAGTCTGATGATGTATCCCGAGGGCTTCGGGGTCTGCAGGCACGGTGCCGGTAGCTAGATGTCAGTTCTGAGTGCACAATTTCCCTACCTCAAGAAAGCTGGATTCCGAGGCCGGCCTGAAAGATGGTCGCCTTCGGATAGGCTTTTTAAACCAAATGGGACATTCAATTCAAAACAATTCACAACAAAAATAACACCACATCCCAACTACACAAATACGAATACAACCAGGAACTATATACATAACTGGGAAGTCAGAGAGGTTGCCACTTCTCTCCATCCCGCGCAGACAATGTCAATGTAACCATTGTCAAACACCTCATAAATGGACGCAAAGGTCTCAGATAAATCAATTTCTGGTATGTCCGCATAATTTAAAGACACTTGAGGAGCAATTACATTAATGGGAATTTTCCCAGTGACTTCCTCAAGCGGGTCTGTTTCAACGATGCCTTTCGGATCGACTAGCTGGCCCTTCCACTCTTTCAGCTGAGAGACGTGGAAGAACTTCAGCCAGTCTCCTTTCTTTCGGGGGATTCTCACTTGATAGACAGCTAGAGAGATTCGCTTCACAATGGGGATGGGGCCAACCCACCTGGTAGCGAGGGAGTGTTTGTCCTTATAGAAATTTCTATATAGGACTAGCTGTCCCTCCTCCCACTGGCAAGGGTGATGAACCCCTCCCAGTCTCTTGTCCATTTTCTGCAGGTTTTTGCCCAGTTGGGCACCTACCTGCCTATGCACCTGTCCAATATGCTGTACTAGGTTCCTCACCCACTCGTTATTTAGAACCACCGGTTCTAAATTGGAGGGGAGGCTAGTGTCTACCCAAAATGCCTCGGGCAGCATCATCTTCCGCCCAGTCATTACCATGTGTGGCGTGAAGCCTTGAGAGACTACCGTGCCTTGGAAGGCCATCAAAATGATGGGCAGCTTGGTGTCCAAATCTTTCCCCATGGAGCGCACAACCTTTCAGAGCAGCTGTGCTAGCTGTGTTGTCTCTACAAGGAAATGCCTCGATCCATTTGCTGAATGGATCGATGATGGTCAAGCAATATTTGTTCCCACGAGGAGTTGTAGGTAAAGGGCCTATAAAGTCTATTTGAATGCATGACCAGGGACCCTCGATGCGTTGGTGCTGGATGGGCGCCTTGGGGCCAGAGGTGTCAGCGTTGACCATGGTGCAAGCCAAGCAGTTGTCGACCCACTGGTCTACGTTCTGCTTGATTTGCGGCCACCACCCGGTTTCCCTTACTCTGTCCAGAGTCACACTTCGCCCTCGGTGTCCCTGCTCATGTACAAACTGGATGATGTCACTGCGGAGATCTTTGGGTACGATCCAGTGGCGCTGGCCACTGGGATCGATGTTCCAAACCACTCCTTCCAATTGGGAGATCTTGAACTGACCAGACTCATCCGAGCCTTTCTTGGCCAACTCCAAGATCTCGGAACCACCTTTCTGCAACATTCCCAGGTCGAACATGGGAGGGATCGGCTGTTCCTTTAGGTTGACATTTATAGCGGCTATGGGGGCCCCATCATCCTGCAAAGCGGCATCCCGAGCTACGGTGTCTGCCCTGTTGTTCCAAACACATGTAGCCGTGCCCTTTTTCTGGTGCCCTCAGACGTCAAGAACCCATGTAGGGGCAGTCCGTTCTTCAATCTGGGCTGCAATCTGGGCTGCAATCCTGACCCATTTCTCTAGATGGGCTATGGGCTTCCCATCGGATGTTTTGAGGTCATTTTGGAGCCAGATCGGTAACCAGACACTGGCTGCCTTGGCAGTCCAATCAGAGTCAGTATAGATGGCTAGGGGGCAGTCAAGCGGTTCGTGCTCCAGGATAGCCCTTAGAGCTTCTACTTCCACCGCTTGGCTGGAGTGTGGCCGAGCTTTCCCCTGTAGGGTGAAGGAGTCTGTGACTCGGATCGCTCCATAGCCTGTCCGTGGGTTGCCGTCCACGTGCATGGATGATCTGTCACAGAACCAGCAAACAAAGCCCTGTAACTGAGCTTCCTCAAGGGAGGCTCCCCATTCCACTGGCCATTGACTATCATTCAAAGGTGGTAATGGACACTCATGCATGGCTCCGGTCACAACTAGACCACAGGGAGCTGGTGGGTCCTGTGGTTGCTTCTGAAAATCCACCCCACATGACACCAGGGAAACAGTCCATTTGGCTATCCATGCGTTGGACACCTGGCCATTCTTGACTTTTCCCGAAAGGATGTACTTAAGAGGTGTGTGTCTGGACAATCACACGGGCACCTCCAATCATAAATTCCCACTGTGTTAGAGCCCAGACTAATGCGAGGCAAGTCTTCTCGCAGGGAGTAAATTTGGTCTCGTGTGGGTCCAGATTCCTGGAGGCGTATGCTATCACACGCTGAGTGCTGTTAAGATGTTGGGACAAGTCTGCTCCTATACTCCTATCCGAGGTGGCTAGTTGTATAAGGAACGGCTTAGCCATATTTGGGTGCGCAAGAGGTGGTGCCTTCATCAAGTCCTCCTTAAGCTGAGCGAATGCCTGCTGTTGTGCCGGTCCCCATTCCCACTGGGCATTCTTCTTCAATAGGGCATATAGAGGCTTTGCCTTGGCGGCGAAGAATTCTAGAAAATCCCTAGAAAAGTTGAATGTTCCCAGAAGAGAACGCAGGGAGTGAACATCAGTGGGGGCTGGTAACTTGGAGATCACTTCTACCCGCTGTGCATCGGGAGTGCGACCTTCGGTGCCTAGACAAAGCCCTAGGTACTTCACCTCAGTGGACACCAATTGGGCTTTTTCTCGGTTGGCCTTGAAGCCGGTGTCACGGAGGATTCCTAACACCTCATGGATGATTTCCCTGGTCTTTTCCTCCGAATTGGAATGAATCAAGATATCGTCCACGTAGGACAAGACATGGGACCGTGAAGCTGGCTGCAGCTTGTTCCACATCTTGACCACGTGGGCATGGCAAATGCTCGGCCTGGAATGGAAGCCCTGGGGCGTGTGTTTAAACACATACTGTTGCCCCCGGAACGTGAAGGCAAATTTGTACCAACACAACTCGTGCAAAGGAACCGAATGAAACGCATTCGTCAAGTCCAAAACACTGTAATATTTGGCTCCTGCCACAACGGCGGACAGGATCTCGTTATATTTAGCCACGACTGGCGCCACGGGAGGGGTGACAGAGTTCAAATTTACGGTCATCCGCCACGTCTTGCCTTTGGATTTCAGCACTGGCCATAAGGGCGCATTGCAGATAGACTGCATACGGGTGACTACGTCCCACTTGACGAGTCCCTCAGTGGTTTTCCCTATGCCTTTCTCTGCTTCTGCTGGCTACTTGTATTGTTTCTGAGGCGGGGGATCCTGGCCTTCAATCAAGACAGAGGCTCCTTTTACAGTCCCACACTCAATTTTGTCTTTTATCCAGCCCTCTGGGAAAGCCTTCACCCATGGGTCGCTGGTCACACAATGCACAGGGGCAGGAGCTTTAATGGCGGCACAGCGGTGCACAGCCAAAATCTCTACTGGTCCCTGATCTAGCTGCCATAGGAACCCGTTTGCGTAATCAATCGTCAGCTTGTTTCCCTAGAGGAAGCCGATGCCCAAAAGGCCTTCGTCCTCTCCCCGGTTCTCGCACGCCCACAATTGGAAACGGAACATGTCTATGGACATTGGTATGCCTGTCCAAGCTCTAGCTTGGTAACCCCCCTGCCATATCCAGATAACTGGACATGTTCGGGTGTAGGTTCACCGTGCCTGACTAGTTTGGGGTGCAGCATGTTTACTGCTGCACCCGAGTCTACAAGAAGGGTGGCAGGAGTCTTATCCCTCTCGGTCCCTATGCCTGCCTTCACCCAGAACCTTCCCCACTTGTCTGGCTTCAACCTAGCCACAACGTTGCGAGGAAGCTTCCTGGACCGAGGGCACCCCTATTCTTGCAGATCCAGGTTAGGGTAGTATCCAGTGGAGGGGGGCCATTTGTCACAGCCTGGACCGGCTGTTTATCGCCCATCTGGAGCTGCTTCTCCAGGGCCTCAATTAGTTTGGAGGTGGGGCGTTTCTTGAACTGGCTCATGTCCAGCCTGAACCTACGTAACATGCCCCAAAGTCGTACTCAATCTGAGGAGTACGTTTGGGTAGTGGGGTCGTAGCCTCCAGATGTCGCCCTAGGAGCGCTCAAGTCTGGGGACTGTTTTGGGACAGCAGGCGGAGGCGCAGAATTCCCTGCCCTGCCGGGCTGGCCTCAGAAGTCCGTAGCCTGCAAGCGCTGGCTGTCTTGCCAATAGTTGGGGCGTGAATTCCATTTCCCCTTCGGGATGGAATTTTGGCGCCATCTACGATGTTGGGAATGGGGCCCATAGTTTGAGTAGGTAACCTCGGCTATGGGTTCCCCGTTCCCGGGGTATTTCTGTGTGGCTTGGTGGGAAGTTTGAAGGATGCTGCCTCCCAGAGCAGGTCGGAGACCCGCTGGAGGTTGTTCCCAAATTCCTCGCAGTTGGTGGTGGCCAGATCCACCAAACCGAGAGCCATTTTCGTCTCGTGATTAAGACCTCCATAAAGAAGCGTCTTAAACTCAAGATGGTTGAAGTCATATCCATGGGGTGTCAAAGGGACCTTTTTGGCCAGAATGGCGAGGAGCTGCTTCCATGCCACGTAAGCCTCACGGTTCTCACGAGGACCCTGCTGCTCCATGACATAGAGCACGCTCGCACTCTGTCCGGGCCACAAAATCCTAATGACCTCCCTCATCCAGTCGTGGGCCTCGAGCCTAACCAGGCCTCGAGCCGCCACGGCTGATTCAAGAGTTGGGAGCTCGGAGGGGGACATACAAAGCCGAGCCAGCTGGGTCAGGTCTTGGTCATTAGCCGTGGGATGGGAATGTATGACTGCATTCAGCCACATTATTCCCGTTGACTGATTCAATGGACCCAACTGGTCCGCTATTGCTTTGCCAGAGGACCCTAGTCTCGGTGACCTGCGTCTCCTGAGTCTCTGCCCTTTCTGAACTGCCTTCGCTAAGGGGGGTGGTCCGCCTAGTCATGGACCGGGTCTCTGCAGGATTGTGGGGAAGGGTTGCCCGAGCATCCTCTGGCAGCGGCTCCCCAGAAAAGTCCTCAGCGAACGTTGGGAGCAGCTCCAGGCATACAGCCAAAATTAGGGCTTTGCGCGTTTGGAACCGGCTCTCCAGTGCTGCAATCTGCTGGTGGCAAGCTGCATGGCTCACAGCCTCCTGCTGCTCCTTTACTTGCCCTACCATAAACTTGGCTGCAGACCTGGCGTGGGCGAGCTCAGCCTCTAAGGCGTGGGCTCGTTCCTCCTAAGTCTGAGCCAGCAAGGTGGCATCATTCAGCTTTTGTGCAGAGGCCTGCGCGACGGATGCGAACGTTACTTTGTCCGCGCACAATGCCTCCATCTCGGCCTGAAGCTGGGCATTCTCCTTCTTTACCTGCGCTAGTTTCTCTCTGGTCTCAACCAGGGCTTTTGAGGCATCTCGGGCAGTCAGCCAACGTCTCCAGGCTGCCATCCTTTGACGGCTCAAATGGGTTCTTCGACTGGCGTGCCTGAGCGTACGCCTCCCTTAAGGTGGCAAAGGGGTCTGTCGTCTGGAAGCTAGACTCCTTCCAGGCACATTTCCCTTTGCCTACCACCCACTTCTCTAACTTCCCTCGGACCTCCTTCTCTAGCATGAGGTCCTTAACTGCAACCTTGCTCTCAGCCATTCCTACACTACAAACTGTCAAACCAAAAGCGGAACCAGGGACTGGAATGACGGATAGGATCACCTAGACCCCTGGGGGATTATAGGGAGACGAACTCTGAGGAACTTCACTAGGAAAGAGGGATGGGAACCTATCTCCACCCTGCCCAAACAAAGTCACTTTTGTACACCTAAGCCCAGCCTTCCACCTCGACAGCTTAGGGACAAAAGGACAAGGTAACGGTTTGGGGACAGGGAGGTCACCTAGACCCAAGGGGACCCTCAGGAGTACTCCGCCTACCTGAAGGGGGGAAACGAACACTCTGGAACTTACTAAGCCGCCTGGCCAAGCAGCGGGGGGAAAGGGATGGGAACCTGAACCAAAACCGTTCCTAACAATTTTTCGGGTGAGGGGCGCCTACCTCTACCTCGGGACAAACTTCTTGAAACCCTACACAAGTTGGGACACACCCGAAATTGAAACAGCCGGGACGCACCCGTGCTTTCAAAACTATCAGCGGGACGCACCCGCACTCTAACTCACTAACAAGCACGCGACACACCCGTGTACTACTCGGGGGGGGGGTTCTTCCCTAGGTGCTATTGCCTTGCCCACTATGGTGTTGGATGTGTGTGGACTGTTCCTAATGTCTCTCTAAACACTTTGGATCCCAGCCCGCGATAGACCCCAAGTTAGGGAGGTACTTCCCAGGACAGCTTGTGCACACCCCTTGCTATCGGTCAATGATTCACTGCCCAAGGGCCAGCAGTGACTACGCCGGGGCGGCTGACATACACAAACCAAGGAAGAAAGGGGGACAGATTCCCAACCCAGATAGAGTAGCTCCTAGAGCTGAAGCACACAGATTTCACACACACACACGTGTTCCTGCCTAACAGCACTCTAGAGACTTGACCGGCCGTCACCTAAGTCTGTACCAACCTGATTTGAGAAGGTTCGCGACTTCCGCTCAAATTAGGGGTACAGGGGTTGCCCACGTTACTCCACCACTCTGTTACTCTGATTCCTGGGGGTCCCGGGAGTGACACCTAAATGCACTCTCAATTTTATAAGTTGGGGAAATTAGCCAAGAGCACAGCTTAGCAATCTGAGAGGCAGGGTAACATAGCGAGATCTTGAACCCTATGTTTACAGGGTCAGGCCGAGTCAAGGAGCGCGCAGAAGTTGAAATAATAAACGTTGTTTTATTAAAACACAATCAAACAGCGTATGCAGCGCACTCACACAGATAACTAAGGAAGTAAATGTTGGAGTGGGATAGAGGGATTTTTAGAGGAGTTGTTGGTTTGGGTGATACTTCACCTGTCCTGAAGCCCGGTTAGAAGCGGAGAAGCTGGGGAGCGTGGATCTCGGCACGTGGAGCTGAGGGGAAGGCTCGCTGGACGAAGCGACAGCAAGGCGGGATGGAAGCCAAGAGAGATCCAAGGAAGCGCTCAAAGTCAGGGGTTTTTATAAGGAGAATTGTGACCGCAGGCTAGTTCGGACTTGTGGAAAACAATGTATTTGGGGCTGGAGACAAAGCCTCCGAAAGGTCAGAATTTGAATGATTGAGGTATAGCCAAATTGTCAATAGGATAGCCAGTATGCAAATGCGGAGTGCTTGAGCACTGTATAGTTCGATCATCAAGCTGCGAGCGCGGGGCAGAGGAACTTTTGAAAGTTGCGTCCATACCTAATTGAGGTACTTGCCTTGAGGTCTCCTGAAGCTGTGAGTCGGCTATTTCTGGCCTGTCTGTATTGTGTTGGAATATTACGGCGATTATCAGCCGAGCCTGTGTGCGTGCTTGTCCAGGGGCCTCACAAGCACGTGGAGGGGAATGGGTATGTGAGGCTGAATTATTGATATCAAGAGATATCTTTGTATCCCACAAGATCGGGCTAGTCAGGGTAGTAACACAGTCTCTCCATCACTGAGTGCCTGGCCCACTTTTCCCCAGTTTTGAGGCATTGTTCTGGCTGGTGGAGACTGCTGATCACAGGGATGTTTTAGAGAACATCATCACATTTTGAAAGCCACAGAGGCGTTGTATTGCAGTGTATTTGAGGAGACACCCTCATGTGTGTTTGATTGGAAAGGTTAAAACCCAAATTCAGTGAAAATGTTCAAGGAGCAAAACAAGCTCAGCAAATTGGAAAAATAGGTTGTGAGCAAAGGAAACAACCCTTGGAAGAAAGAGTCTTTTTAAACCACAGATTCATTCAGCACCCTCTGTGATGCATTCTGCACACAGTACAAGAAGAAGGTGTTTTTCAGCCCCTCCAAAGAAACTATGGTGGCTTGGGGGTTCTGGATGGCCCTAAGTGAAGCCATGAGGGCCATCCAGGAGCTCTCTCAAAAGGCTGAGAGGCAGGCCAATGATCTGGATGCACCAAGGGAACAAAATAGCACCCTGCTGGCAGACAAATTGGCCTTTTCATCTGCTGTGGAAGAGGCCCACACCAAATTAGAAAATGTCTTGATTCAAACACAGACGTTTCAGGACCGGGTAACCACATTGGAAGAGGAGCATGCTAAAGTGCAGCATGCTGCTCAGTGTCTGGGCAGCCAGATGAAGGGGCAGCACGAGAGTGCAAGCCATGAAGCCTGCAACTGAAAGATTGCTGAGCTGACCTGGAGAATGACCACCAAGGAGGTGATCATGGCCACTGTCTGTCCTGAGACACTTCCTCCACTCCCTGCATATACTCCAGATGAGTCTCTGCCAGAGGAAGCGTTCCCCCACACTTCTTACAACCCTGACTGTGAGGAGCTGGCCCTGGCCTACCCAATCAAGAGCAAGGCCATCACCACCTGTAGAGGCAGTGACATGTCCAAGTACCAGGACATGGAGGAAAGGCTGCAATGGAGGTCAAGGCCATCTCAGAGCAGTTTGACCCCCTGAACAAGGACATGGGGATCATGTGGCTTAATGCCGTGGTGCACATACACTCCACCACCAACAGACAAGATCTCACACAGTTAGCCCATCTTTGCATTTCTCAAGTGGATCTGCCAGCCCTTGAGTCAGTGGTAGCTGCAGATGATTTGACCACATTAGATATGTACCCTTGAATGAGGTAAGTCATCCAGCTTTAGTGGCCACGGCAGATAGCTAACTCTCTTTAGGTTATGGAGTGCCAGGCTCCAGAAGAGAATCCAGAGGCTTTTGTGCCCCGTAAGAAGTTGTTGGCCACCTTCATGAGGAAGGTGCAGCTTAGCACAGCCCTTGGAACCTTTGACTTGATACTGATGAATTCAAGACACACCTTTATGGAGGCTTGAATTCTCAAACCAAAATAGCTCTTGGCCCCGTGGATATAACCATGAATATATAAGACAATTTTTTCAGACCAGTTAAGGAGAGTGGCAGACCTGCTCCAGGAAACTGGAGCCCTTAGGAACACAAAGGTCCTCTGGATGAATGTGGAACCCAGATTTTGGGATACTGTTCAGTCAGTGACATATAGTAATAACATTCCCCATACCCAATATAGAAAGGCAGGCAACATAGGGAACCCATTACTTCACGGTAGCTGGGGTGGAGAGACGAGCAATTGTATGGACAACAGGAGATGGAGAAGCCAATGTGATAGCTCCCTCCCTGGTCCAGGCCACAGCCAAGATGAAGCTTCTTCTACCCCAAACCAGGCCCCCACAGAAGGGAAACTGTCAAGATGATGTGATCCTCACTGAGCTGTTTATAGTGAGACAAGGAGGCATGTCTGGGAGCTGTTGAAGCAAACTGGCACTGACATGTCCCAGTTCCACTTACACCTCACCACTGAGCTCGTTGACACCCTTTTGAAGTTACAGAGACACCAAAGCATTTCTGCACTAGACTGTTATAGTGCTATTATTCCACTTTCAATCTCCTGTGGAATTCTGGAGTTTGTAGTTTATTGAGGCCAAAGAGCTCTCAGGCTGAGAATTCTAAATGGCCCTCCCTGAACTACAAACCCCAGAATTCCACAGGATGTTGAAAGTGGAATAATAGCACTATAACAGTATAGTGCAGAAATGGCCCAAGATAGGAACACCCAGCTGGTAGATACAGTTCTACCAAGCCAAGCCCTGGGCCCCAGATAGGGAAATTAGGGAAATTAGGGATTAGGGAAACCCAAGGTCTAAAGTACTTCCCTGAGGAGCTGTTGTTTGTTTGGAGCCAGACGTGTGAGGAAAGCTAATGATCAAGGCAGGCATCAGGACCTCACAGGCAAAATCCCCTCTTAAGACCCCAGTGGAGCAACCCAAATGTCCTTTTACTCCACCCTAGCCACCTCTGAGGTCATGGAAGAGGCTCACAACAGGCTCAGGTCTGAGAAGAAATCTCCCTGAGCATAGACAGGAACAAAACGAAACCAGTGTGTGCAAGAACCTGGAACAGGATGACCCTCAGTGAGTGGAAGCTATTTCCAAACTTCCAGCCTTCACTGATGTCCCCTCTCCAAAAGCTCTGGAAAGTACCTTTGATTTCTGGAACTTCATGGAGTCCTTTGCAGAGAAGGACCATTCTTGTTGTGCCCCCTTCCAAGGAACATTCCATGGAACTGGGGACCCAAGCATCAGAGTGTATTTCCTGAGTCAAAGTGAGGTCTGGCAAAAGCACCTGCACTGACACAAACAGACATGACCACACACACTCCACCCTCATATGCATCCCATCAGGGGAGATCTCGATGGCCATAGCTACAGGAGCCAAATGTCACAGAGAGGTGGACTTGGCTACTGCTTTCCCCTCTGCAAAGCTCCACAAGCTTTAATGATGCCAGGTCGCAATCACGCTCTTCAGCTAGCAATATATGTTTACCCTGGTAATCCTAAGGGGAGCCAAGGCAATTCATGTGTTACTGCCCTGGCTAGCCCTAGCTTTGGGGATATATAAAAAAGATATCTTTTGATATCACTAATTCGGCTTCACATATCCCTTCCACATGCTTGCGAGGCCCCCAGACAAGCACGCATACAGACTCGGCCGATAATAGCGGTAATATTCCTAAACAATACAGGCAGGCCAAAAACAGCCGACTCGCCGCTTTAGGAGACCTCAAGGCAAGTACCTCCATTAGGTATGCAAGCAACTCTCAAAAGATCCTCTGCCCCGCGCTGGCAGCTTGATGATCGAACTATACAGCGCTCAAGAACTCTGCGTTTGCATACCGGCTATACTATTGACAATTTGGCTCTAAATCATTCAAATTCTCAGCTTTTGGAGTCTTTGTCTCCGACTCCAAATCTATTGTTTTCCCAAAGTCCAACCTAGCCTGTGGTCACAATTCTCCTTATAAAAACCCCTGACTTTGAGCGCTTCCTTGGATCACTCCCAAGTTCCAGATCGCCTTGCTGCCACATGGCTTGGCGAGCTTCCCCTCAGCTCCACGTGCTGAGATACATCGAACCGCAGCTTCACTCTCCATTTTCTTCTGGACTTCAGGAACAGGTTTCATATCATCCGAATCAGCTATCCCTCTAAAAATCCCGCTATCTTACACCTTTATTTTCATTAGTTATCTGTGTGAGTGTGTTGCTTACATTGTGTGCCTGTATTTAATAAAGACCATTCATTATTTTAAACCGGTCTGCTTCTTGGCTTGGCCTGACCCCATAAACACTGGGTTACAAGATTCTACTGCATTACCTTGCCTCTCGTTTTGCCAACTAGTGCTCTAGACTAATTTGCCCAATTTTTGTGTAATTGAAGGTTATTTAGGTGTCCCTCCCGGGACCCCCAGAATACAGGGTAACACATGGTTTCATCTTGCTCAGCATCCTGCTAGGAAAACCACTACTCCAGGAACCATTCTGGATAGCTATCTTCCTCTTCTCAAAGACGATGGTAACAAGACATAAGTGGGCATGACCACTCACACAGCAGTTTACCACTGTACACTGTCAGGCAGTTCCAAAAGACTGGAAGAGCAAGATCTCAGATGGGGCAGCCCCCTCTTCTATCGAGCAGCTCAGGAACAAGGTGACTGCTCTGACTCCCTTCAAGAGACAATGCTCAGAAAAGCTCCCCATTTGTATATAGTTTCGTTAGTAGTAGGTTAGTAGGAATAGTTTTGCATTTCCCCCCACTTACAGCAATGAAGGTAACAAGGCACTATTATCCCTTTCTTCCTTCTCCTGATAGTTTTCCTTGGCCCTTTCAGAGACACCACCACCACCACCAAAGAACACCCCTGGAATTGCACCATCATAGAACTCCCACATCTGCCAGGTGAATGTTTGTTTTGTAAGATCACTCAACTGTAGACGATAGCAATCTGAAGCACATTTACTTGTTAACTTTTATCTAGGACTGATTCAGTCTACATGGGTTGGCAACTGCACATACAGCTGCTAAATGAGTGTATCCCAAAAACAGGATTGAGGAGATTTCCTACCAAGACAGTCCAGAACCTGAGTCACCCAATTTTGTCACTAAGTGTAGCCTCAGTAAGGATAGGACTGCCTCAAAGCTCAGTACCCCTTCGTTTACAGACTCCTTTCCATCCTGTGACGTGGCTGTACTTACAGGGGCAGCATGGAATGCTGGCAACCCTTTCGTGCTGTCTATTCTCCTCAGCACCACTAAATGGGACACATCCACCACTGAAATCAATCTGATCACTCCACTGGGCAAACATCAAAGCATCCAGGTTGCAGATTGGAAAGCACAACCCTGGACTATATAGCAATCAAGACTTTTAAAACAAGGTCCATTAAGCTGATTCATCCCTCTCAACCAAATTGTTCATAGCAAAAGCCAGGAAACATTATGGTTTAAATCACAAGATAAGCTGGTCCTGAACCTCACACACAAGGAAGGCAAGTACACCCTCCAATTCAGTCACCAACACCCAGTTGTAGCTAAATTGACCTGCTGATCAAGGATGCTGTCACAGTAATGCAGCCAGAATCTCCCATCATGGACTCTCATGGTTAAAAACAGGTGTGTGTGTCCTAATGTTAATCCAGCCCGTGATGTAGTTGAAAGAGATCCGGGTGGAACTGCAAAGGCCTCAGCACAGTGGCCAGAATGTGCACCTCATTTACATCCCAATGGAGTGGGCTGGGCAGAACGGTTAAAATTATGGTCCAGACCAATGAGGTCCTCCAGAATGGAATGGTCATGGTCGAAGCGGATAGAACCTGTAGGGGCAGGCATACCAATGTGGAAGTTCTAGCCAATAAGTTGCCCCACATAACTACAGAAATGGCAGAAATGAGCGTGTCCTTAAGGCAGTCAGACCAAAGCATGTCTGATGTTCAGCCTTCCTTTACCACTTTACATGTAGATTGGGAATTGGCCATGGAAAAGAACACTCTGCTACTTATGTGTGAGATGCACTTTGCAGAAAAGAACATTTCGGTAGCTCTCGCGTAAACCCAAATTCATACAATTAATTTAATTACAGTCAGGGAATTAATTCAACAGGCCCATACATTCCAAAGGAAATTAGAGAATTAATGAGACCTAAATTGACAAAAGAGGAGGTACAAATACAGACCTGGTGGAAACTTGTAAATGCCACTTTCATTTATCAATGGAATCAACTTTAGCAATTCACTGCCATCATCACAGCAAAGACCATACTTCTAATATATCCAGTCATACTCCTTGGGATGGTGTAATGGCCACAGATGGCAAACAGTAGATTTTGAAAGATGCTGACACCGAGAAAATCTGGATTTCATTTGTGAGGGTGAAGCTCTGCAAGCCCATCATCCCTGCCTAATGCCCCTTAAGGGCACAGATGGTCAGTGCTCCTGCAAGGCAACCCACGAAACTGATTTAACAGTTGTGTACACTGGAAAGGGATATATGTACGTAAGGACAGCCTGCCACACCATCACCATAAATGATTACCAAATTCAGCCCTCAACCACTGCTTTTGTAATGTTTCAGCCATCTGCAGTTGTGACATTGACTACTTGGTTCCCATTTGGACCCAAGAAGAAATGATTACATCCCCCTCCCTAACAGTTCTGTCACCTCTGTGTTCTTTGGCCTGAAGTTAGAAATTTTACAACAGCTCCTCACTCACGCCAACCTCAAAGAGCAACTGCTAAGAGTAAAAGCAGCTGGAGATAAGGCTGTTCTGGTCATGTGCCACAATGGCGACGCCATAGTGACTTTCTCCAGAGAGATTGCCTCCACTGGGCACCATACAGTCCCGTATTGCAACAGGAATCTTCAAAGCAATACTGCATCCAATTGTCATAATTCTAGCCTGGCAAATTCTATCAGTGATCAGCTTAGCTGGTTTGACATATTGGGTTTGCCATCAGCTATACAAATTAAAGGCCCTTGATAATTTGGCCAAGTCAGCCAAGGTTCAATCTTTTTTTTCATTTTTTTTTTCTTTTTTTGGAGGTCCCTTAGAGACATGCATCAGGTCACCAGAGCCAAGAATAACCTATACATGGTGGATGGAGGGAGGTTTCTCTGAAGGCCTCTGGGGTCTACCTGGACAAAGTTGTCCCAGGAATTGGCAGATATCCCAAAAACAGGGCTACTGGAGTGCATGGCAGCACTGGTGGATATTTCATGGGAAAGGCTGTCCCACAAGCTTGATCCTAGAAGAGCGGTTATCACCAACACTGGAGAACTGGACAACCCCAACTAGCACTGTCCAATATTCTTTGAACTACCCAACTCTTTCATACACACTGCCAATCACAGTGGATTTGTGTAGATCTGGCACCTGGGACACCAGTAGGCTGGTATACCAAGCATTGTCCACTTTTCCCACAAACCTCCATGTACTGGAACTGCCCCTTGTCACCTCATACTCATACTCCCATAGGGTTGCATACCCATAAGGCACTGCAACCCTAATCTCCAGCACTTCAGCACTTCTGCACAGCATGGCCCTCCACTTTAGCCGGAGGGCCTCCATGGTTAACTTCTCTCTCTCCAAGCTTTCTTCTCTATAATACAGGAATCCCACTGACTTCATTTCAGAACTGTTAACCCTGAGCCACCCAAAAGATACCACCCTGGTGGACCATTGTCCTGGGAACAGCCTGCCACTGGTATATGCTGCTTCAACATGCAATGAGGCTGCTGATCTCAGAAAGCACTGAAAGGCCAAAAGACTGCTGCTTTGGTCACTCGACTGCACACCAATTACTTTGGACAGAGGGGTAGAACGTCTGCTTCACCTTTCTGACACACAAAGCACTGTTGACTGTGAACTCTTTCAGACTGGAGGGGGAAATCTCCTCTCTACCTAATACATTGGACTCTTTAAACATTGAGTCACCAGAGCCACACATAACATAAATTTGTTGGATCAGGGAGTTTGATGCATGGAATGGAGAGTGCCCCCCCCCCCCCCGGCCAGGTCCAGAAGGGTTCACAGCAATCAGTTTTTTCAGGAGTTTGAGGGAGTGGGTTTGCAAGTTCCACCTTGTATCCAGGAAAACTATGATGTCATCAGGGTAGACAGGGTTGCGTCTTTGGGTTTCAGATCTTGGAGCAGGTGCCTGACACGTTGGAACAGCATACACCTGTGGCTGGCAGTTTAATGAATGGGCAGACCAGGACTGATATCATTCTCAGGAGTGGAACTTCAGATCTTAGGGCAGAGTTGCAGAGCTCCTACATTTTTAGGAGGAGACTAGAGAGAGAGGTGAGCCATTGGGCTCCACCAGCTGAAACTGGGGGCAGAGTCACACAAGGATATTGGTGTTTTATGAAGATTTTGGTAGTGATGCCTCATGGGCCTTGTACCTGGAGGAGGAAAACCTTTGTCTGGGGCCCAAAAATGCAAGAGATGCAGGCATGGGATTGTGGTGCTTGAATTACCAGCAGGTCAGTAGACCAGAGCACTGGAGCCATGTATGTACTCTGTGGGTTTAATTGAAGAAGGACACAACAGGAACTCGTGGGAAACCAGAGGTTAACGGTTAAGCCAGTGTATGCTGGCAAAGTCATGCTGAGGTTTGGCCAGTACTCCAGAGTCAGGAACGACCAGCTGCCGAGCTATGAAATAGCCCTTACACTGTTATTCTCAACAGGCTGTGAAGCCTTGAAGAAAAGCCAATGGTTGTTCTCACTCAGGTCCTCCCAGCTCCATGGCAGACGATCAGAGGAGGCTGCAATCTCAGTGAAGCAGAGGGTCAGCCAGCCCTCTTGGTCCTAAGCTTGTACTGGAAGACCTTTCTGATCAGCCATGTACTAGCCATCAGGAACTGGAAGACACTGCCTAAGTTTATCCACAGAAGCAGAAAATGCTACTAGATGGAACCATCACAACTTAAGAATGATACTGATTGTACCTGACTTGACTCTGGTGATCAACTTACCTCGGCCAGAAAGGGAACTACTGCATAAGGTAGACTTTGCCTAAATTTAGGTGTGGTCATTCCTAATGAGGACTGATGTGTTCAGAGACCCTTGGGGACCTGAGGACTCCCTCCCAATGTAGTTAAAGAAGAGACTGAGCCTTGACTGCCTTAGCCAATTCACCAAGGACTCTTAATGTGATGAGCAGGCAGTGAATCCAATACACCATACCGGTGAGACAAAACAACAACACAGTTTGCAAGGCCACAGTCACAACAATTGAATACAGCATTGCATTAAAGACTCCCATTGCCTTAGGGGACCAACCAAGAAGTTATTCCCACAATGAGTGGTGACCAACATTGACTATTTCTTTGGAGATGTTTGCAATGGCTTTGTTGTTGTGAGACACAACCAGGGTAGCCTCTATTTCCATTAACTGCTCTTTCAGAATAGGGTGAGTGAGAAGTCTATACAAAATATGTAAATTAAGCCTAAAGAACACTGGAGTAACAGAACTGTACAGTGAGGCGGCCATAGCCATTTCTTGATGAGTCAAAATTGTGTAGAATAATCGATGTCACAACCACTGATGGTTACAATTGTGCAAAAACAGCAATTTAAAGTGAGCACCATAGGCTGTATCATGTATCCATTTAATGTGGTGGTGTGGTAGGCTGTCCTTACGTACACGCATCCTTTGCCAGTGTAAACAATAGCTGAATTTATGTCTTGGGTAACCTTGTAGTCACATTGACCTTCCTGGCTCTTAAGTGGTATCAAACAGGGATGATGGGACTTCAAGTTGTTATCAGAACATATAAAGCCCAGGTTTTCTTGGGCCATTTCCGCACTAGACTGATATAGCGCTATGATTCCACTTTCAACATCCTATGGAATCCTGGGTTTTGCAGTTTTGGGAGGAGTCAGCCAGCCCCTCCTGAAACTGCAAACCCCAGGATTCCATAGGATGTTGAAAGTGGAATCATAGCACTATAACAGTCTAGTGTGGAAATGGCCTTGGAGTCGGGCACCCTCCTACATTAACAGTCTGCCATTTGGGTCTGAGCACCGTCACCCAATGATTGTGGTCTCCTGAGATGTCTGTATTCCAAGAGGAACAACTGGATGTATGTGGAGGATGGTCCTTGCAGTGATGGTAACTATGAAGAGTTGTAGCTGGTTCCACTGGGGAACATAAGTTGCATTTACAAGGGTCCACCGTGCTTCAAGTTATACTTACTCTTTCCTTAATTTAGGCCAAATCATTTCTCTAATCTCCTTTGGAAATAACCACTGCGGGCATGCCTCATTAACTCCCTGACTTTCATTATGTTGATTGTATGTATTTGCATGCAGGCTAAAGCTGTGGATGTGTTCTGACTACTAAAATGTGCTTTGCCTATGAGGATTAGTGAGTTCCTCTCCATGACCAATTCCCAATTTAAGAGTAGAGAGGTAACTGAGTGCTGGACATTAGATAAAGTCTGGGCTGACTGCTTTATGGGTTCACCCATATTAGCCATGTCAGTAGTGACATAGGACAACTTATTTGCTAAAACCTTGACATTGGTTGCATCTAGCAAAGACATACCTGCTCCTATAGGTACAATCCAGTCTGTCCATGCCCATTTCACTCTAGTGGAACTAAGGTCCAGACCACAATTTATAGCCGTTCTGCCCATCCAGCTTTGCTGGGGTGTAAATAGGATGCACATTCAGGCCACTGTGCCTCAGCTTATGACGTCCTACTTGGATATCCTTCAAGGAGATCATCAGTTGTAATAGCATTAACTCTCAAACATCTGATTTTAATACATGAGCACCCATAATGGGAGATTCTGCCTGCATCAGTGTGGCAGCATCCTTAATTAATGGATTAAACACAGTAGTGATCAAATGCCGATGGCCAAATTGGAGGGTGTACCTGCCTTTCTTGTGAGTGAGGTTCAAGACAAGTATTCCCCTTGATTGAAACCAAATTGATTTGTAACTTGAATTACACGCAGTTTGATTCAGAGTGATGAACCAGCTTGGTGGACTGTGTTTAGCTAAATTGGTTCACAACATGTTCCGATATTGCTTCTGCCAATCTGCAACCTGGACAATCGCAAGATGAACTTGAACTCCTAGTACAACAAAATAAATACGATTTGATAAGCATCACTGAGACCTGGTGGGATGAGTCTCAGGATTGGAATGTAGGAATAGAGGGGTATAGCCTATTTTGTAGAAATAGACCAAACAAGAAAGGAGGAGGAGTAGCCTTGTATGTCAAGGATGTTTTCACCTGTGAAGAGATCCATGACTTAAACCCAGAAAGCCAGGTCGAGAGCATCTGGGTAAGAATTAAGGGAGAGAGAAACAATAAGGATATTCTGGTGGGGGTTTACTACAGACCTCCAACCCAGACTGAGGACCTTGATGATGCCTTCCTCAACCAAATGACCGCGCATTCAAAAAGGAGAGATACAGTAATAATAGGAGATTTCAATTACCCGGATATATGCTGGCAGTCAAACTCTGCCAAGACAGCAAGGTCCAGCAAGTTTCTTGCTTGTCTTGCAGATAATTTCATGGTCCAGAAGGTGGAAGAGGCGACAAGGGGATCAAATATTCTAGATCTGATCCTGACCAATAGGGATGACCTTGTTAATGAGGTAGAAGTGGTTGGATCTTTAGGGGGGAGTGACCATGCCCTATTGGAATTTGGCATTCAGTGGGAAGGAGAAAATAAGTGTAGCCAGACACTCGTCTTAGATTTTAAAAAAGCAGACTTCTGTAATCTTAAGGAGCTGCTGGCTGAAATTCCATGGTCAAGAATAGTGAAAGAGAAAGGAGTTCAGGAGGCATGGGAGTTCCTTAAAAGGGAGATACTGAAGGCACAGTCTAAAACTGTGCCGATAAGGAGGAAAAATGGAAGGCACTTGAAGAAACCAGAATGGTTGACTAAAGAACTCTCAGCTGAGCTAAGCACTAAGAGAAACGTGTACAGGAAATGGAAGAGGGGGGAAACCACCAAAGAAGAATTTAAGCAAGTAGGCAGGAGATGTAGGGAGAAGGTCAGAAAGGCTAAAGCACAGAATGTACTTAGGCTGGCCAGAGACATTAAAAACAATAAAAAGGGCTTTTTTAAATATGTCCGCAGCAAAAGGAAAAAGAAGGAGACGATAGGGTCGCTGTGCAGAGAAGATGGTGAATTACTAACAGGGGGAAGAGAAAAGGCAGAACTACTTAACACCTTCTTTGCCTCAGTTTTTTCCCAGAAGGATACAAGCACTCAACCTGGCGGTTGGGGAGTAGGTGAGGAAGCAGGGGAAATGCGTCACATAATAGGTAGAGAGGTGGTACAGGAATACCTGGCCACACTGGATGAATTCAAGTCTCCAGGGCCAGATGAATTGCATCCTAGGATATTAAAAGAACTGGCAGAGGTCATTGCAGAACCGCTTGCTATAATCTTTGAGAAATCTTGGAGGACAGGAGAAGTTCCAGCAGACTGGAAGAGGGCAAATGTTGTCCCCATCTTCAAGAAGGGAAAAAAAGAGGACCCAAATAATTATCACCCAGTCAGCCTGACATCGGTACCCGGAAAGATTCTGGAGCAGATCATTAAGCAGTCAGTTTCTGATCACTTAGAAAGCAACGCGGTAATCACGAGAAGTCAACATGGATTTCTCAAAAATAAGTCATGCCAGAATAATCTTATCTCTTTTTATGATAGAGTTACTAGCTTGATAGATGAAGGGAATGCTGTGGATGTAGCATATCTCGATTTCAGTAAGGCCTTTGACAAAGTCCCCCATGACATTCTTGCAAAGAAGCTAGTAAAATGTGGGCTGGACAGGGCTACTGTCAGGCGGATCTCTAACTGGTTGACTGACTGTTCCCAAAGGGTGCTCACCAATGGCTGCTTTTCATCCTGGAGGGAAGTGACTAGCGGGGTGCCACAGGGTTCTGTCCTGGGCCCAGTGCTGTTCAATATCTTCATCAATGACTTGGATGAAGGAATAGAGGGCATGCTCATCAAATTTGCAGATGACACCAAATTGGGAGGGGTTGCTAATACACCAGAGGACAGGATCAAAATTCAAAATGATCTGGATAGATTGGAGAGCTGGGCCAAGGCTAACAAAATGAAATTCAACAGAGAGAAGTGTAAGGTCCTACACTTAGGTAGAAAAAATGGAATGCAGAAATATAGGATGGGGGACACGTGGCTGGATGGCAGTACGTGTGAAAGGGATCTAGGAGTCCTAATAGACCACAAGCTGAACATGAGTCAGCAGTGTGATGCGGCAGCCAAGAAAGCCAATGCAATTCTCCGCTGCATCAATAGGAGTACGGTGTCTAGATCGAGGGAGGTACTGGTACCACTCTACTCTGCTTTGGTTAGACCTCATCTTGAATACTGTGTCCAGTTCTGGGCACCCCAATTCAAGAAGGACATGGTCAAGCTGGAGCAGGTCCAGAGGAGGGCGACCAAAATGGTGAGGGGCCTGGAAGCCAAGCCCTATGAGGATAGACTTAGAGAGCTGGGTATGTTCAGTCTGCAGAAGAGAAGGTTAAGAGGGGACATGATGGCCATGTTTAAATATTTGAAGGGTTGCCATGTAGAGTAGGGAGAGGGCTTGTTTTCTGCCGCTCCAGAGACCAGGACAAGGAGCAATGGATTCAAGCTGCAGGAAAGGGGATTCCACCTGTCCGGCTGTGGAATATGCTGCCTCGGAGTGTGGTGGAATCTCCTTCTTTGGAAGTTTTTAAGCAGAGGCTGGATGGCTATCTGTCGGGAGTGCTTTGAGGGTGTTCCTGCATGGCAGGGGGTTGGACTGGATGGCCCGTGTGGTCTCTTCCAACTCTACATTTCTATGATTCTATGATTCTATGATTTTGTGTTTCTCCAATGGTGAGACCAAATTAACTTCAATGGGAGTTGTGTGCACTTCAGCATTTCCTTTTTTTTTTAGAAATATTTTTTATTAAGGTTTAAAGTAGAAATAAAAAACCCTGTTACTGCGGTAGATAACCCTATCCAGGGGCCTACAATTTAATTCTAAAAATATCTTCACTTGCTTGAGAGGTCCCCAGAATGAACACGTAGGCAGGCACAGTCAAACGGCCGAAAACAGGAAAAACCCGGTCAGGCCAGTAAATCTGTAGTTACATAGCCCCAGGAGACCTTCAGACATGTAAAACTTAAAATACAAAAAGGGTCCTCAGCCCCGAGGAACTGGCTTGGAGGGACTAACGCATCTGACATATAGCCCATCAAACGAGGACGATTTGCATACAGCCAAGGCTTTGACATCCCCGGCAAAATCCAATCATGCAAAGCATTGACATTTTGGAGCTTTGTTCTAGCTCCTCCACCTATTGTTCTCCCTGGGAAAGGATTAGCCCTCCAGGTACCTTTTCCCCCATAAATAGACCAGGTTTTTGAGCAGCTCTTTGGATCGCTCCCGGCTTCCCAGCAGACCGTCACTCCGTCCGTTGAGGTATCCCCTCAGCCCTCCATGTGCTGAGTCTCAACTCTCTCCGCTGCTGTCTCGGACCTCTGGACTTCAGGACCAGGTGCAGTATTCCCCAGCTGTAGACCTCCAAAGCTCCCCCATCCAATTTCCTCTCTTTTTATTTCTCGCTAGGTCCTGAGTGAGTGAGTGAGTGCATAAGTGCGTACGTGTGCAAGTCTTTATTTTTAATAAAATCATTTATTAGACAATTTCGTTTGGTTTTTGGCTCAGCCTGACCCCGTAAAAACTGGGCAAAAAGACCCCGCCAGGTTATGCTGCCTCTTGCATTGCTATTGCTTGTGCTCTGGATAGTTTCCATTCCCCATCACATGGAGCACATTGAGATGTCCCCCAACGGATCCCAGAAATCAGGGTAACAACCCCCGCTCCCCCACTTCCAAGCTTTCCCTTTTTTTCCAGTTGAGTCTGCTTATTTACATTCGATTCATACATAGTTTCTCTTTAAAAAGTAATCTCACATTGTTACGTCTTACAGTGTTACATTGCTGCTTTGTTACATTGCCTTATTACATTGTTGCCTTGTATTATATACAATCTTGCTTTATTCTTTTCCTTTTCTTATTACTATATCTTTATCCAATTTAAGACTTCTCTCCATTCCCTTTCAAAGTTCTGAATAGACTTATTTTTCAATGAAAATGTTAACTTTTCTATCTCTATCATATCCCAAACTTTTAATTTCCATTCTTTTATATCAACATGGTTCCTTTCTTTCCAATATTGTGCATATGTCAATCTTGCAGCAGTTATCAAATATAACAGTGTCTTCTGATGACATCTTATCTCTCTTTGTTGTCCCAACATATTTAACAAATAAAACTCTAGCTTCATTTCAAAATTTAAATTGTAAATTCTTTGAATTTCATCATGTATTTCCATCATTTCCAAAGAGGATGGAAAGCACAAAGGGGTCTCTAATGTTCCAAGCCATGGCCGTAACAATCGCCAAGTCACAGGCTGGAGTGGGGGTTGCCAAATATAGGCTATTGAATGCCAAGGCAGCTGTATTGGTCTTGCACTGGATGACAAAGTTATTGGTTTTGTTGTTGGGCCTTCCTGACAAAAGACCTCCTCATTCCTATTTTCAGGGTCAATACATTTGGCAATCTTACTCACTGTAACCAAATTGTATTCTTCAAACCATGGTTGGATTTCCATGAATGAATAAGCATGTTTAGGGTTGCTACCATCAACTTCAGGGAAGATTTTTGCAAAGCAAGCTCTCACCTGGGAGGTGCTGTGGTTCAACAATTGTACAATTCCTGGGGAAGTCCTTGCTGGGGATTCCTGCTTGAAGGGGCCAAAGGAAGACTAATGGGGGAAGCAAAGGAAAACAGTTCTTGCTGTGTCTAAAGTTTTTGGAGCAACAATTGCCATCATTGTATTACAGGGGACAAGGTTAAATTCTACTATCTACAAATCCCAACTACTAAACCTATAAAACTATGTACAAAAGGGAATGAGCACAGGGGCACGTCTCTTTGCCAACCCACAAAGGTCTCAGACAGATCGACCACCAGAAACATTTTGTAACTGAGGAAAATCTGTCTTATTGCCACCGTGCTGACTAGAGCAGGAGCCTCCTCAGGAACTCCGTTTTGTGTCTCTGTCTGTGTTGATTGGAGCCTTCCCATTCCTTAAATTGAGAAGCATGGAAGTACTTGAGCCACTGTCCCTTCTTTTGCAGAATTGCTACTTGATAGACAGTGGGTGAGACTCTTTTGGTAATTCTAACAGAACCTTTTCATTTGGCAGACAGAGCATGCTCATCCTGGGAGAACTTCCAGTATATGACTAGTTGTCCTTCATCCCATTGGCATGAGTTACAAACCCAGCCAAGTCATTTGTCCAGGGCCTGCTGCAGGGCCACTTCTCTGTGTATTCTTGACACTTCCTTACCCACTCACTGTTGATGACTATTGTCTCCAGATCAGAGGGGAAAGCAGTGTCAAACCAGAAGGCTTCTGGTAGCAACATCTTCCTCCTGGTCATTGTTGTGTGCGGGATGAAGCTTTACACAGTTTTCATTTCCTAGAGAACCATCAGGATGATGGGGAGCTTCTCATCCCAGTTGGGCCCTGTTAAACACACCACCTTTTGGAGTGTTCCCTTCAGGGTACAATTAGTCCACTCTATCTGTCCTGAACTCTGGGGGCGATGGGCAATGTGGAATCTCTGCTTGATCCCAAGGGCCTTACAGAGTATCTAAGTGACTTCACCAGTGAAGTGGGGCCAATATCTCTGTCTAACTTCCTCATAATTCCCCAGCATGAGCAAAAGTTGTTAAAATAACAGACACACTGTAGCCATGGTGCTGTTTTTGCAGGAGAATGCCTTGATCCACTTACTGAACGGCTCAACCACTGTCAGGCAGTACTTGTTTCCTCTCACTCTGGTGGGCAGGGGACCAATGAAGTCTATCTGAATCTGGGCCCTTGGCCCCCTGGTCCTCTGGTGCTGGATTGGAGACTTGGTGTGAATCTGGTCAGTTTTGATCATGGTGTAGGAGAAGCAGTTGTCCACCCACTGCTCAACTTCCTCGTATATTCCTGGCCACTGTCCTATTTCCTGCACTCTTTCAAAAGTGCAAAAGTGCTTGCCTTTGTGTCCCAACTTGTGGACAAACTGAATGAGGTCTCCTTGGACCTCCATAGGCATGACCCAGTGAGGGTGGCCCTTTATGTCCATGACCCAGATGATGCCTTCCTTCTCCTCAATTGTGTGCTGCCCTGTGGTGTCGTTCCCTGCCTCTATAAGCTCTTTAAACTGGGGGGTCTCCCTTCTGGAGACTGGCTAGATCTAAAAGGGGAGTAGTGACAACTTGCCTTGGGTTCACATTGATGGGGACCATGGGTGCAGTGTCTATAGAACCATCGTCCTTAAGGTCTGCTTCCCAAGTGAGTGCACAAGCATGGTTGTTTCATATGCACACATCAGAAACATTTTTCTGATTACTCTTCAGGTGTGCTATCTGGGTGGGGGCAGTTCTGTCTATATGTAGCCACTTGTCCTTGTGGGCTATGGACTTTCCTTCCAAGGTCTTGCTGTCATTAGCAAGCCAGAGAGGAAGCCAGATGATGGCTGCATTGGTGAACCAATCAGAATCCATGTAAATGGCAAGGGGACAGCCAAGCAGCTCAAACTCTAGGATTGCTGAGAGGGCTTCCACTTCAGCCACCTGGCTGGAGTGAGGTCTTGAGGATCCTTGCAAGATGAAGGAGTCAGCCACGTGGATGGCCCAATATCCTGTCTTTGGGCTGCCAGCAATGTGGAGGGAGGAGCCACTGCTGAACCAGTTTACAGTCTTGCAGCTGCGCTTCCTCGAATGACTCTCCCCACCTGCTGCACACTGGACAATCAGGGGAATCATGTTGCTGCCCAGTGACTATCAAGCCGTAAGGTGCAAGAGCCTCACTCTGCTAATTTTTGTAACCCACTCTGTGGTTGACTTAGGTAAGAGTCCATTTTGTGATACATGCATTGGACACTTGGCCATTCTGAATCTTTCCAGAAAGAATGTATTTGAGAGGCATGTACATCATCTGCATGATGACTCGTCCTTCTCCTACAGTGAACTCCCAGTGTGCGAGACTTCACACTAGGGCCATGCAGACATTCTCACAAGAGCTGTATTTTTGCTCAGTTGGCTTCAGGCCGCAAGAGGCATATGCAATGACTCTCTGCTTGCCTGTGTGCAACTAAGTGAGGGTAGTGCTGATGCTATGCTCAGATGTAGCCCATTGAATATAGAACAGCTTAGACATGTCTGGGTGAGCAATGGGAGGCGTGCTTGCTAAGCTGAGTTTCAGTTCTGTGAAAGCTTTCTGCTGGGCAGGTCCCCATTCCCACACAGCATCCTTTTTTTAGAAAAACGTACAGGGGGCATACCTTTTCCACAAAGGACTCAATGAAGTCCCGGGAGAAGTTGAATGTTCCTAGAAATGCCCTTAGTGAATGTACATTCATGGGTGCAGGAAGCTTGGAGATCACTTCCATGCACTATGTGTCTGGTGGGCATCCACCAGTGCCCAGAGAGAGTCCTAAGTACTTCACTTCAGTTGTGACCAACTGGACTTTCTCCTGGTTCATCTTGAACCCAGTGTCCCTAATCCCTAATCAGACTGAGGACCTCCTCTCTGGCCTCCTCCTCAGTGGGTGCATGCACTAAAATGTCACCCACATAGGACAGAGCGTGCGACCACTAAGTCGGCTGTAATTTTTCCCATATTTTTACCATGTGGGCATGGCAGAATATGCTTAAAGATGTACTGCTGGCTACGGAATGTGACCACAAATTTCTTCCAGCATGCCTCATGCAGCTTGATTGACTGGAAGGCATTAGCCAAGTCCACAACACTGTAGTGTTTGGCACCTGCAATGATGGCCAAGAGAATTTTTGTTATATTTGGCTACCACGGGGGCAACCAGAGGAGTTATGGCATTAAGAGTGTGAAAATCTACAGTCATCCACCACATCTTCCCATCCTCCTTAAGGATGGGCCATACGAATGTGTTGCAGATTGACTGCATTTTAGCAAACCCGTTATAGTCTTGCCAATTCCTTCCTCTGTCTCCAGAGAGTATTTCTACTACCATTGCAGTGGGGGATCTTTTCCTTCAATTAGGACACAGGCATCTTTTACAAAACCACATTCTGCCTTGTACATAATGCAGACCTCTGGGAATTCCAATGTCCAGGGGTTGTTTTCAATTGGTTGCAATGGGCATGGAGCCTTATGGAGCCCATTGATATATTGCCGAAACAAGAGGGGGGCCATTGTCTAACTGCCACAAGCCATTTGCCATGTCCACAGCCAATTTGTGCTCAATTAGGAAAGCAACACTCAAAATTACATCATCTTCCCTTCTGTTCTCGCATACTCTAATCCTCATGGGTAACTTGCCTACAACCAATGGAAGGTCCTCCCTGATCTTCACTCAGTGGGTGCCTCCTCCGTATCCTGTCAGAGCAATGGTATCAGAAGTGGGCTTCCCACACACTGCTAGATCAGGGTGCAGGATGTTTTGTACAGCTCCAGCGTCTGCTAGGAGTGTGGCGGGTGTTTCTGCCCATGTAATCCCAATGCCCACTCTGACCACCAGCCATCCCCACATGTTAGGCTCCAGGTGAGCCACAACACCCTGGGAAAGCTCAGTGGATCATGGGCATCCCTAACATGTTGTATGTGTGATAAGTGGAGGTTGCAACAGTGTCCACAGGCTTCAGAAGGATGTTGATCAGCTCAACAGTAGGTCACAGATGGAACTGACACATGTCAGCGCCTGCTTTCCTGAACAGCTTCCATACATGCCACCTTTCTTCACCTGACCCTAGCCATTGAGGAACTTGTCCTCCTGCCCACTGGCAAAAGCTTGAGGTGGGATTCATACTAGCCTGACCCTACTGTTGCCTGGGGTGTAAAGAACCATTGCCTCGGCCATGGCCATTGCTGAGAAGGGAATTATTGCACTGGTCCCTCCAATTCCAACTCCCCCACCACTGGAATGCTCTTCCTCCATACACACACACACCCAGCAACTGCAAGGAGCAGAGTTGCCTGGACCACCTGCCCTGTTGTATCGAGTGTGTGGACCATGATTGCTATAGGTCACCATCTGGATGCGTTCCCATGACTTTGAGATCCATGCCTTTCTGGATGACCTGTGTGTTCTTGACAGTGCCTGACTTCGGTAGGAGATCCAACACTCACCTAATTTATTCCAAGAAGTCTGCACATGTGACTGTCCCAGTGTTCACAGGACCTAGGGCCATTTTACTCTGGGAATTCAAACCTCTGTAAATGAGCATCTTGAACTCTACTGTGTCAAAATCAAAAGTGGGGAGAATGGTGCCTTCTCAACGAGGATAGCCAAAAGTTTTTTCTGGACATGTAGGTCTCTGGTTTCTCTCCTGGGGCCTGTCACTCCACCACAAAGAGCACATTGGCAGTCTGTCCTGGCCACAGGATTTGGACAATCTCTCACATCCACAAATGGGTGTCCAACTGGACCAAGTCACAATCTGCCACTGCTGACTCCAACATGGGCAAGTCTGAGTGAGACATTGGGTCAGATCTGGCCCATTGGCTGAAGGATAGGAAAGGGCAATGGCATTTAGAGACAACTGCACTAGCATTTTTGGTTTGTGTTCCTGTTTGTCTGTGCCCTAAAGCTTCAGAACCTACACCACAAGACCCAAGTTAGAAATTGATTCCTGGGACAGTATGTACACAGCCCTTGTGTTCTACCTTGGCTCACTGCATATGTTAGTGGCCAGATAGATACTGCTGTCAATACTAGCACCAAGATGAAACGGGAGACAGATTCCCAACTTGACAGTAGTGCTTTGGCTCAAACACACAGATTTGCAATCATATGTGTTCCTGACCAGAAATTGACTGGGATTCCTTTGGTTCCCTACATTTGTTTCCTGAATCACATGCATCAACTCCCAGGACAGAAAGATGGTGTTAGCCATGTTTCTCCACCAATCTTGTTACCCCAAAATGTGGGTGCCACAGGGGCCCACCAGTAATCCCAGTATCTTCGTTCAAATTGGAGAGTAATTGGCTCAAAGTCAGGAGGCCTGTAAGAGGGGATAACTTAACAAGATCTTACCACCTATGTTTACAGGGTCATGCAGGAAAGTACAAGCCAGAGATTCCAAAAATGAAATAAAAATGTGTTTTATTGAAAAAAGTTAACACAAGCACACAAAGATCCAAACACTCACACATGCACAGGAGACCTAACTGAAGGAAAAGGGAGGAAAGTGTGGATAGAGAACTTCCAGGGATGAGGTGATAATTACCAGCCTGGAGAGCAGCGAGGAAAATAGCAGCATGGCTTAGGTCAGCAGCTAAGGACAGTTCTAGTTCAGGAATCAAACGGGCAGCATGGCATTCAGAAAGGTGAGAGATTGCACTGGACAGCTTGAAATCAGTGGTTCTTATACCCAAAAAATATCCTGCAGGTATGAGGGTGAATTGCTGTCCCAGCCAAATGGACAATGGAAGTCGCAAACAATGAAGTCCAGACAGAGTTAATGGTCTTAGTGCTTAGTGCAACAGGATAATGGCTGTCATAGTAGCCCAATATTTCGGACAGGTTGGGAAGACAATAGGGAAACATCCAGATGTGCAGGATCAAAATTGAAACAATCACAATTTGGTGTGGATTTCCCCTTTCAGCTCTAAGATGTCCAGCTCATTACCTTTAAGCCTATTGTTTCGAGAGTCGCAGCACTATTGGCCTGAAAATAACTTGGTTTCTGCTTAAGAGGTGGATGTGGCTGACCTGCCTTGCTATCTCACATTTACAGTCAGTAATATGCCTCTTCCAGCGTATCATTTATATCAATACCAACTAATAGTGCCAAATAATATTTTCCAATTAAATCACACCAATTCTGGGGGGTGCGCAGTGCCATAACACTCAGGAGTTAAGCAATCAGCCCGTTCTGGACCACTTTGTCAATCCTTTAGGAAAGCCATTAAAGCGTTGTCAATGCACTCCTTCAGGATGTAAAATAGGGTATAAAAGCTCTAGTTTAAATCCCAGCCAATAGTAGTATCTAGTGCCCCAAACCGTTGTTCCTCTGTGCTACCTTCAGACACTGTCTGAGTCCCTCTGCTTTGGCCTTTTCTTCAGGACTGGTAACTACCACTCTTTCCACCCAAATCTTTCTCTAGTCAACCTTTCTTACCTCACTTTCCAATAGCCTTGTGTGGTTCATAAGAGTGTCAGATCTCTCAAGTGTTTGTCAATTCAAATAAAATACTAAGTTTAACTTAAATTATAGATCCTGCCATTGCCCTCCTCTTGCAAGCCTCCTTTGATCTGTAATTCCCCTAAATTCTAAGGAGATGTTGACATTGCAGGTGGGCCTCAACTTCCCCCACCTCTTAGTGTAATAAAACATTTGGCCACAGAGAGAACATGAGAGCTACACAACACATGTTCAGGAACTTCCAAGGAAAATAAATATTGAGAGTTGCTTCTGTAATATTTTTTTCCTCTTTTAATACTTTCATATTGGAAGGTATTTTCTTTAATCCTTCTTCTTTCATCTTAATTTCTTCTTCTGCCCTTCTCTTCTTTCTAAGTTCTATTCTTTCTGAATGCATAACCCTCTTGCTTTGCGGGCATCCCAAACAATATTCATAGGAGTGTCCTTGTCCATATTCTCCTCAAAAAAATGAACCATCCATTTTCTAAGAGTCTGTATAATCTTCTCTTCTTTCAGAATATTTTTGCTGAGTTTCCGACTGAAGTCTGGTTTCTTTCCTCTTACTATTAATAAGACTGAATTGTGGCCTGAGAAAGTTTGGGGTGGTATTTCAATCTTTTTCACTGCTTTCAGCAAAGTTTTGGAAGCAAAAAAAAATATCTATTCTAGACCATGGTTTGTGAACTTCAGAATAATAAGTATAATCTTTCTATTACAATTTTTAAATCTCCAAGTTTCTGACAGTGACCAATCATTAATAAAGTCATAGAAATTCATTGGTAATTTCCCCTGTGCCTTTTTAATACCTTCATCAGACATCGTATCAAGCATACGACTGATTACCCCATTCCAACCCCCCATCAATATAATTTTATCAAACTCATAATTGGAAATGGTTTGAAAAAACTTGTTAAAAAAAAGAAGACATATTCAGCTGGGGTATATAAACCCTACTAACAACAATTTTTCATCCTGAAGTTTTATTTCTACCCCAAGGAAGTGGCCAGCATGATCCTGGAAGATTTCTGTTGGGGAATATTTTTTGTTAACTTATAACAACACTCTTCCCTTTTTCTTCTCCACATTTGCACTCACAAAACATTCTCCTAATTTAGGATTCCACAGATGCCTAATGTTTTTCCACATAACATGTGTCTCTTGTAAACATAAGATGTCCACCTTCTGTTTAATTAAATAATGAAAGATCTTCCATTTCTTGACTACAGAATTAAATCCATGCACATTCCATGTAAGTAATTTCAAGTCTGTCATTCTATGAAGCCTATTTTCAACCTTTCTGATCTTTAGTAAGACCTTTAGGTCTTAAGTTTTGAATTTTATCCTTTCACAATACTATTTGCTGTATTGCTTTTTCTCCTCCTCCTCCTCCTCCTCCTGCTCCATCTCTATCTTCTCCCTCTTCTTTCCCTTCCTGTCTTTCCTCCTCTTCTTCCGTTTCTTCTTCTTCTATTTCCTCCTCTTCTTCATCCCCTCCCCCCTTGTTATCTTCTCTCTGATCTTCCTTCAATTGTTGCTTTATAGCTTCCATTAGACTCAAATTTTTAGGGGACTCCTCAAGTGCCTCTTCTTCTGGTTCCTCTTCTTCCAAAGCTTCTTCTTCCTCTTGTTTTCCCAAGTCTTTTCTAAGATGATCCATATGTTGCTTTAAAAATTCATCTGCTTGCCTTTCTGAGGCTAAATTATACCTCTTTTGCTTGAACCTGCAGAGTATGGAACTTTCTCCGGTGCACCAAATCATGGCATTTCTTTTGTCCTGGGAATTTCAGCAGTGTTGCTACTTTCCTGTCTCATTTATATTGCCTATTTTGTACGTGATATAACACAATTGCCATTTTTTCTTTTACATGTGATCCAGGGAGGAGAAAGAGATGAATTGGTGGTGGATGATGCTGTGATTCTACCAACAAGCTATCCATGAAAGCAACATGACAACTCTCTCCTTTTGTGAGCAGCCAGTCCTTTCTCAGACGCAATGGCTACCGGGTATCTAAGACAACTGAATGAATATTACAGGGGAGAGGAGTTGGATAATTTCTGAGAAGAAGTTGTACTTTTCTATTCCTTGGGATAAGCAAAATTTTATGTTAAATTGGTCAATGAAATAGAATGTTTCTTTCCAATATTTGTATGTTCAAAAGTGGATAACAAATGTGACTATACAGGATGTTACTGGCTGGAATCAGTCCCTAGAGGCACACCTAAAGGGACAAAGCATACAGAACCATATATACAGTTTCTTTTATATTAATTTACTAAGAGCCCACCAACCCTTCTACAGTTATCTTGCTAGGAGACCGGCCTCACTTAGTGATAGAAGCTGCTCGGTGGTGCATTTATCATGTTACTATGAATATTAACTCTTATAATATACCTCTTTTTAAGCCCCAGTGTGCTCCATGGGCTGTGCCCAAATAAAATTCCTGCATAGGAACATGGCACACTAGATCTTTCACAGAGATCCTGCTGGATGGAATAGGAGCTGGAGCTGCAGTTATTAAATGTAATAGATACAGAGGCAATAGAAAATAATTTAGCATCTTTAGGCAATCATATTACAACAATGAGCCAAATCACTAAGAGTTGATGTATGACACCAGCATATAGATGTGATAACACAATATTATAATTTGACTTCTTATATCATCAATAATACCCAACAAGACCAAATGGCACTGTTAATGATGACCAAGTGTACCTTACTGCAAATAGGAAAATTGATGAAATTGGAACATAATCTGCAAGATTGGTATAATGGGGATATTAATAACTGAAAACATATCATTAAAGAAAATTTGCAGATGACACCAAGTTGGGAGGGGTTGCTAATACACCAGAGGACAGGATCAAAATGCAAAATGACCTGGACAGATTGGAGAGCTGGGCCAAAGCTAACAAAATGAATTTCAACAGAAAGAAAGGTAAGGTCCTACACTTAGGCAGAAAAAATGGAATGCACAAATATAGGATGGGGGACATGTGGCTGGATAACAGTACATGTGAAAGAGATCTAGGTGTCTTGGTGGAGCACAAGCTGAACATGAGTCAGCAGTGCGATGCAGCAGCCAAGAAAGCCAACACAATTCTTGGTTGCATCAATAGGAGTATGGTGTCTATATCAAAGAGGGTAATGGTACCACTCTATCCTGCTTTGATTAGACCTCATCTGGAATACTGTGTCCAGTTCTGGGCATTTCGTTTTAAGAAGGAAATCGACAAGCTGGAATGTGTCCAGAGGAGGACGACCAACATGGTGAAAGGTCTGGAAGCCATGCCCTATGAGGAGCGGCTTAGGGAGCTGGATATGGTTAATGTGCAGAAGAGAAGGTGAAGAGGGAACATGATAGCTATGTTTAAATATTTGAAGGGATGTCATGTCAAAGAGGGAGTGGGCTTGTTTTCCACTGCTCCAGAGACTAGGACAAGGAGCAATGGATTCAAACTACTGTTACCCTGTTTTCTGGGAGTTTTGGGAGGGACACCAAATTGCTATCAAAATTATACAAGTTGGGGAAATTAGTTCAGAGCACAAGTTGGCAAAACGAGAGGCAGGGTAACTTAGCAGGATCTTGTAACCCAGTGTTTATGGGGTCAGGCCAAGTCAAGAAGCAGACCGGTTGGAAAATACTGAATGATCTTTATTAAATACAGGCACACAATGTATGCAACACAAAAACACAGATAACTAAGGAAAATAAAGGTGTGAGTAAGATAGCGGGATTTTCAGAGGGATAGTTGGTTCGGGTGATACAAAACCTGTCCTGAAGTCCAGAAGAAAATGGAGAGCGAAGCTGGAGTTCGATGTATCTCAGCATGTGAAGCTGAGGGGAAGCTCGCCAAGAGAAGCGGCAGCAAGGCGGTCTGGAACTTGGGAGAGATCCAAAGAAGTGCTCAAAATCAGGGATTTTTATAAGGAGAATTGTGACTGCAGGCTAGATTGGACTTACGGGAAAACAATAGATTTGGAGTTGGAGACAAAGCTTCCGAAAGGTCAGAATTTGAATGTGAATTAGAGCCGAATTTATCAATAGAGTAGCCGGTATGCAAACACGGAGTTCTTGAGCGCTGTATAGCTCGATCATCAAGCTGCCAGCACTAGGCAGAGGATCTTTTGAGAGTTGCTTGCATACCTAATGGAGGTACTTGCCTTGTGGTCTCCTAAAGTGGCGAGTCGGCTGTTTCTGGCCTGCCTGTATTGTCTAGGAATATTACAGCGATTATCGGCCAAACCTGTAAGTGTGCTTGTCCGGGGGCCTCGCAAGCACGTGGAAGGGATATGTGAAGCCGAATTAGTGATATCAAAAGATATCTTTTATATCCCCAAAGCTCGGGCTATCCAGGGCAGTAACACTACAGGAAAAGAGACTCCACTTCAGGAAGAACTTCTTGATAGTCAGAGCTGTTCAGCAGTGGAATATGCTGCCTCAGAGTATGGTGGAGTCTCCTTCTTTAGAGGTTTTTAAGCAGAGGCTGGATGGCCATCTGTTGGAGTGCTTTGATGTCTGTTCCTGCATGGTGAGGGGATGGACTGGATTGTCCCTGTGGTCTCTTCCAACTCTACTATGATTCCATGAAAATTCACAGTATAGAGTGGCTCACAGTTTGTAGAGCACAGCAATTTGCAATTAATTGGATGGTTAGTGGTATGAATCTCCATTCCAGAATACATCAACAATACAAACTGGTAATCATTAGAACAACCTTTCTCATTTTTTTTTTAATCCTGGAGGAACCATTGGAATCATTTTCAATTCTCAGGAAATCACTGCATAAAAGTTGTTATATCTATAGCTCAAAAAAAAAAAGTCTTTTTTTCAATCCTGATACCCTAGTGGAATCTTCTCAAGGAATCCTAAGGCTTTGGGGTACTCTGGTTGAGAAACCCTGCTCTAGAACATAATGTTCAAAAGACGAGTGTGGGTTTTGGGGACTAATTATCTCTTTATCCAGGACTGAGAAAAAAAGGGGCAAAATCCCTAGGGTCTAGACCTCTATGATCCTGGGCTGTGGAAAAAAAGCAGAGTACATTACAAAACCTCTGTTGGTACCTCAACAAGCCAGAGAAGAAGGGATTAAAAATAGTGCGTTTTGCCCTGGACCCAGTGCCCACTCTTAGTGTTTCTGATTTTATAGGTGTCAGTACAGCTGGTATGTCACTATTACTAGTCACTTCTGATTTTTCTCAATTTTCTGAAAAAACTAATCCTTCAATAATGAAATGCTATGTGGATAAAAAAACCCTGATACACTGAGAATCCTAGAAGTCTCTCTTGCTCTCAAGATACTAACATAAAACCATTCCTACATCAGATGTTCATCACAGAAATTGCCTGAAGAAAAATTAATTGTGAATGTTGTGTGCCTTCAAGTCTTTTCTGTATTATGGTGACCTTAAGGTGAACATATCCTGAATTTTTTTGGCAAGATTTGTTCAGAGGAGGGTTGCATTTTTCTGAGGCTGAGAGAGTGTGACTTGCCCAAGGTCACCCAGTGGTGACTGAATGGGAACTTGATCCCTAGTCTCCAGAGTCATAGCCCAACACTAAAATGACTACACCACTTGAAGAAGAATACCTGTCAACAAAAATCGCCACACTGACAAGTGCTGAAGTGCATGTAGAATGAGTTCTCAATCTGAATCAAAGCCTCAGTCCAAGTCTGAGGCTTTATAAACGAAAGCACAATTCAGTATACCAAGGTAAGATTTGGCAAAGTTTGCTCACTAATGTACATAATGTGGAATTTTAGCAACCACTCGAATTTCCAGGTAGGTTTTTTTAAAAAAAAAAATCTCAAAGGATTGTCCAGGAAGGAAGTACAGAACGATTCTTCTATTTTGCACTCCAGACTCATGGAGAGGGGCTATAAGGAATACAGAATTTTGTAATATTAATTAAATATCTAAGTCATATGAGAAGACTTGGAAGAAAATTCCCCAATGCTGACTTCCCAAGTCAGATTTGATGAAATCACAGCAATTAAGAACACTACTGGTCCTGTTTGTTGAGTCAGAACAGAGCCAGCTAAAAAGTTTGGAGCCAAGAATAACTCTTTTTTAATCAGGTTCTTGATGTGCTCTGCAACTGGGACCGTGAATTATGCTATATCTGTGGGATATTTTGTACCATCATTTTTAAAGAAGCTGGCACTGTCTATAGAGAGGGAACAGGCAGCCCCAGGCTATGTATTCTGTTACACACAGCATTTGGAAAGCCTTGAAATATCAGTAATTCTGTCAAATTTTATCATATCTTTCATATTGAAGTACTGTTATCCCTTTATTAGTGTTTGTTGTCCTTCAAAAGCTTTTATAATACCTATGATACTTTTAATGTTAGTTATTTTTACATAAACAAATGATTGAAAAAACGGAAGTGAAAGCACAAGCTTACGCTGATGACCTTGTTATTATATTAGAAGACCTGTTATGTTCCTTGGATTCTTTAAACCAGATGCTAGAAGTGCTTTGGGGACCTTCAAAATTAACCAAGGCTTCAAAATTAACCAAGAAAAAACAGCCCTGTTAACTAAAAATATGACCACAAGTGAAGAAAAAGATCTGCAAAGCAAAATTAAATTTAAAATAGAGAAGAAGATTAAATATCTAGGAATTTGGTTAACAAAGAATAATCAAGACTTGTTTCTTAATAACTACGACAAGAAATGGAAAGAGATAAAAAAAGAGATGGAATCTTGGGGAAAACTAAAACTCTCCCTATTGGAAAGAATTTCGGCAATTAAAATGATGTTACTACCTCAAATCAACTTTCTATTTCAGAATCTACCCTTAAGAATAAAGACCAATGTCCTCAAATAATGGAAGAAAGACGTGGCTAACTTTATTTGGTCTGGGAAGAAATCCCGAATTAATTGGACTTCCATGACTGATATTAGAGAAAGAGGGGGACTAGGACCCCAGATCTCAGGCTCTATCTACATGCTAATATCTTGTGCTGGATCACAGATTGGATAAGATTTTGTACCATCTTTTTTAAAAAAGCTGGCGTTGTCTATAGAGAGCGAACAGGCAGCCCCAGGTCATGTATTCTGTTACGCACAGCATTTGGAAAGCCTTGAAATATCAGTAATTCTGTCAAATTTTATCATATCTTCCATACTGAAGTACTGTTACCCTTTTATTAGTGTTTGTTGTCCTTCGAAAGCTTTTATAATACCATGATACTTTTAATGTTAGTAACTTTTACATATACACATGGAAGGGCAAACTTGCTATGTATTATTTTATTATGATCAATACAGGACATACTGTGCTGGGTTACAAGACTGTTATGTATGATAGTGGACTCTCCCACTGTGAAGCAAGTTTTAAGTTTTAAGTTACATGATGTAATAGTTTTAAGTTACATTTATTGCAGGTCAGCATCACAGAGGAGCTACAGAGATCATGAGAAACAATCGCCCACTGAGAATGACCAGGCGCTTGGGGAGAAGACTGGTACCTTTGAGAGGCTTCCAAATGAGAGGTTATAAAAACAGGGGTGCCATGAGGCACAAAGAGAGATTTTGGGACCTATGGAGAGGTGGGAGAGGTATTCTGCCTGCCTCACCATTCCGAGACAAGCTTGGTCATAGACAGAGCAAAGAAGTCCAAACTCCTAGCTTCCGATGATCAACAAGACCCCAAACACTCTCTGTCTTGAGAAAATAATAGGAATGCTGGTAGCATTATGGTGTATATTTATTCTAACATCAGTTGAATATGACTTAGACTGTTTTTGTAAATTTGTAGCTACTAAATAATAACTGAAGGAAAGTGGCTTAGTGTACAAGATACCCTTTTGCTAATGTAAGATTGCTTGCTTAGAATAAACGCTTTCCTTTTAAGATTTCCTCTTTTCCACATTTTCTTCATGTGCCTTTGCTCAGTTTGGATTTTCATCTCCCATGGGGATGTTACTCCACTGGAGAAACCCTATCCTAGGGTCTACAATTTTAATCTTAAAATATGATTCAATGTGCCTGAGAGGTCACCCTGGAGGGGTAGGTAGGCAGGCATGGCCAAAAGACTGAAAACCAGGTCAGACCAGTAAAATCCCCAGTCACGTAGCCCCAGGAAACCTCAAGATGTGTAAATCCACAATAAACAAAGGGTCCTCAGCCTGGAGACGCTGACTTGAGGGGATTAGCGTGTCTGCCCCAAGTTGAGCAAATATTTCATCAGGCGAGGACCATTTACATGAAGTTACACCACAAACTAACACAGCCGAAGATCCTGAGACTTTGGCAACACCTTGCAATCTCATCACCCAAAGGTAATTACCATGGTGGAGCTTCGTTATCGCTCCAACACCCATTGTTCTCCCCGGGAAAGGATTAGTCCTCCAGGTACTTTTTCCCCTACAAATAATCCCTATTTTTGAGTGGTTCTTTGGATCACCCCCAGTCATCCCAGCAGACTGTTGCTCCATCCATTGAGTGATCCCCTCAGCCCTCTCCGTGCTGAGCCCCACTTCTCTGCTGCTTTTCCTGGACCAAGGACTTCAGGACAAAGGTGCAGTATCACCCCAGCTACACCCCTTCAATATTGCCCTGTGCAGTTTCCTCTCTTTTGTTTCTTAATAGGCCTTGCGTGAGTGTGTGAGTGATTGCTTTGCTGCATGAGATTTTCATTCAATAAAATCATTTACTAGACATTTTTGTTTGGTTTTTGGCTTGGCCTGACCCCGCTAGGTTACCCTGGGTAAAAGACCCCACTAGGTTACCCTGCCTCTTGCCTATTGCTTGTGCTCTGGCTAGTTTCCATTCCCCATCACGTGGAGCACTTTGAGGTGTCCCTCAAGGGACCCCAGAAACCAGGATAACAGGGAGGACAAGTATCTGAAGAGCCAAAAGTGGAAAAAGTGCAAGTTAACCCTTCATTAAGTCCCACTAGGTTACTAACTCACATGGGGTAAAATAGTGGTGGTGGCAGTGAGATAGACTTTGGAGGTTTCATCTCCTGCTAAAGAGCAGGAAATGTGGCCAGGCAGCCTATTACATTGTGGTTTATGCTATTCCCAGAAAGAGAGAGATGTAATCTGAGTCTATATGACATCACAGAAGCTTAAGGAAAAGGTTCTACAAAGGGCTGTGGCAGTTGGCAAGGATATTGTGAAGTACTGTTGTGGTACTGGCAAATCTCCTGGACTGGCAAGACATGCATGCCTGATAATGCCATTTTCCTAAATGTCTTCCCTTTTAATGAAAGGAGGACTCTGAATATTACCTTCTGTATGTGGTTGTTTCCATCTGTCATACCTGGCATTGCTATATAGAGCGTGTAGATTAGATTTCTGATCTAGTTGTCAAGGCTGGAATGTAATGTGTGTACTTATAACATGACATGGTTTTAAATTATCCAGTATATTAATGCCTAACTGAATCAATAAGACACATTTCTTTGCCTTTTTCCATTTGCCTATTTGTCATTGTACTGGGTAAGTTAGGTAAATAGGTCTGTCTTTTCTTCACTGATCGTTACGAGCTGAAAAACAAGTCAGTGTCTTCTGTCTACATCAGATTTGGCATCCCTCTGTTCCTGATCCCAGGATGCTGTTTTATTTTCTATTGTGGCCCTACAGACTCAGATTACACACAATGCTTGGCGGCTTTCCATACGCATTCTGAAACCAGAAATTTAAAGAGAAGGGATTGTTACATGTGTCTTCTTGCTATACATGCCTTCTCAGAGGCTAGATCTTCTGATTTCATTGGAGGCTATTGTTACCGCCCTGGCTAGTCCGAGCTTTGGGGTTATTAAAAGATATCCTCTTGATATCATAATTCGGCTTCACTTCTCTATTCCTCTCCACGTGCTTGCGAGGCCACCGGACAAGCACGTAAACAAGCCGTTAATAGCCGTAATATTCCTGGATAATACAGGCAGGCCAGAAATAGCTGACTCACTGCTTTAGGAGACCTCCAGGCAAGAACTCCAATTAAGTATGCACGCTACTTACAAAAGAGCCTCTGCCCCGCGATGGCAGCTTGATGGGTAAACTATACAATACCCAAGTACTCTGCGGTTGCATACTGGCTACTCTATTGAGAACCGCTACGATAACTCAATCATTCAGATTCTGACCTTTCGGAGGCTTTGTCTTCAACTCCAAATCTATTGTTTTCCCCCAAGTACGGCTTAGCCTGCAGTCACAATTCTCCTTATAAAAACCCTTGGTTCCGAGACCTTCCTCGGATCGCTCCCGAGTTTCATCCCACCTTGCTGCCGCTTTGCTTGGCGAGCCTCCCCTCAGCTCCACGTGCTGAGCTACATCACACCCCAGCTTCACTCTCTATTTTTCCAGGCTTCAGGACAGGTAAAGTATCACCCAAACCAGCAATCCCTCTAAAAATCCCTCTATACCACTCCAATCTTTATTTTCTTTAGTTATCTTGCGTGAGTGTGTCGCATACACTGTTTTGCTTGTATTTAATAAAATATCATTTATTGTTTCAACTTCTGTGTGTTCCTTGACTCGACCCGACCCCGTAGACATAGGGTTCAAGATCTCACTACGTTACCCTGCCTCTCGTAACGCTAAGCAGTGCTCTGAGCTAATTTTCCCCACCTTCAGTTGAGCACATTTTGGTGTCCCCCCCGGGACCCCCAGTACACAGGGTAACACTATCCATAGTTAAGTGCATATAGGACTACAGCCTGAATAAACAACTCTCTCAGACTTTTAGATTTCATTGAGATTTTTACTTGTTCATTAATAATTCTTATTTCTAGATGAATCTGGTTACTTGGGAATTCTAGGAATACAGCAAGATTTCACTTTCCAGTACCAAGAAGAATCCAGTCAAATGTGTAGCAAGGTGAGTACTGATATCTTTTGTAGAACCTGACTGACTTGCTCTGTATGTGCCTCTCCAATACAGCTTGCTGACATGAAAGAGCAGTGGGGATTGCATACTGCACAGTGATTGCACAGAAGTTTTGAAACAGTGGAAAATATTTCAGGGCAAATAGCAATTAGGGGTAGAAATTGAAATAAATGAAATATTTATTTTCCTATCAAAACTAACCTTATTTTGTTGTTTTAAAAATGTTAAACCTTTATTATTCACATTTGTTTTTAATGGAATTTAAAAGGATAAATTCCTTAGTTTTGTTCAAATATTTGCAAATCCAAAGGTTGCTCTGAGATGAAGCTGCAAGCTTTTTACAATGCAATCCTATATATATCTAATGTATAGACATATGTAGGATTGCACTCAAGTTCTGTTTAGTTCAGAGGAATTTACTATCATTTAAGTCTGCCCATGGTTAAATCTGCAGTGGGAGACAGGAGATTATTAACTCCCCTACTGTTTTTGCCTTCTACAAAGCCACATTCCCTGATAAAGCAGCATGTATTTGCCTAAAACCCAGGCCATTTCCACCCTACACTGTTATACTGCTATTATTCCGCTTTCAACATCCCGTGGAGTTCTGAGGCTTGTTGTTTACTGAGACCAAAGAGCTCTCTGGCTGAGAATTCTAAAGGCCCCTCCCTAAACTGCAAACCCCAGGATTCCATGGGATGTTGAAAGTGGAATAATAACACTATACCAGTGTAGTGCAGAAATGGTCCCAGACTGAGGGAAAGCAGTTGGGAGAAAATGTAACAGGAGAAATCTTCCCCTGCATATGTGTCAGCTGCCTGCAAATACAGACTGGCTAACTGAGCTTTGTGTGCTGTGTTGTAAATATTCTGTAGCTTCATAGCTTATATTCTAGAAGCTGCTTCTTTTGAACTGGAGAATGGAGAACCATAGCCAAAAAGTTCCAAAAGTTACACTTGCTACAGACAAACTACAGACAAACTCCCAGACAACCACAACAATGATAAAATGACCTGCACAGTTGTTTACCGAAAAGAGTTGATGTCATGTAATGGTTAGAGCAATGCAATCCTATTCCTTGGCAGTCAGAACAGGGATGGGGAAATGTGTAGGCCAGGAGTAGGCAAAGTGTGGCCTGTGGCCCCACACAGCACACAGAGCCATCCAGGGGCCAATTTCTTTCCCAAATGCCCTCTAGGAGCCATGGAAGGAATTTTCATCACATTTTGCTTCCGTAGGCCAATTTAGGCCTGGGAGAGGGCTTTTTTTTTTTTTTGGAAACAAGAAGTGAACATGAAATGACTTCCACTCTTGCTTAAAAGCAAAGCCCCCACCATTAGAGGGTGTTTTGGAGCAAAAAATGCTCTTTGAGGTTTTTTTGGAGGGGGTTTCACGGGAAGTGTGGCCCTCCAAGATCCCTGGGATAGCCGCTTGCCTTCCATAGCTAACCACCCCTGCTATAGTGTGTGGCTGAGATATGGCTTACCAGAGTGGTTTTATGCAGCACTTGTGCTATTGTTGTTGTTCACCTTCAAGTAGCTTCCAACTTATGGTGACCTTAAGGCAAGCCTATCACAAGGTTTTCTGGAGCTAAGAGTATATGTGATATGCTCAAGGCCACTCAGTGGATTTCCATGGCCGAGCAGGGAATCAAATCCCAGTCTCCGGGATCATAGTCCAATGCTCAAACCACGACACCATTTGGGCTCTACTTCTGCCTCTAATCAATTATTGGAGACTAGCGGGGGGGCAATTAAATATGTTTAAATTTTGAATGCCTTGGGTAGAACTGAATTATTCCATGCAGCCAGGAAAGCTGTGGAATGGATTTGAGCTCTACTTTGCAAAATGGGGAAGCTGTTATACTGGGGCTTACTTTGATGTAGACCTGCAAAAAATTAACCTGTAATTGAGGGAGTAAAAATTGCAGCTGCCTGGACCCACTTTGCTTTGGCTCTGTCCAGTCCCATCACTTTAGCTTCTTCCTAAATTCTGACCTGTCCCTGTGGAGTCCCTGCCCAGCCACAAAACAGAGTTCTGATATTAAAATGGGGAGTCCATATGTATTGTCCTAAGTTTCTTTTTAGAAGGTTAATGAAGGGTGTTTGCTTGTTTCTTTGTTTAGGATACAGATGATAAAAATAGCTCTCTTTTCAAAGATCCTGGACCTGGATATTCTAAAAACATTTCAGACAGGTATAGTTTTGGTATCTGGATTCAACACAACTTGTATAATATAGTTGTTTTGCTTGTAATCTTCATCATACTTACTGAAGTGAAGTTGGAAATGTCCTTTCAAGTAACACAAAAAGTGAAATAACCTGTAGAAGAAATTGGTCCCTGGAATAAAAATAGCAGGTATTTTATAGGAAAGTGACCATGCAATGCTAGAGTTCACAACTGTAGGATGGGAAAAAAAGTGTAGTCAGACACAGACCTCAGGATTTAGGAAAGATGATTTTTGAAAGCTTGGGGAAATACTGGGTGGAATCCCATGGCCAGAGATGCATAGACTTTGGCAAGGGATCCCCATTACAAATCAAAATTAACAAGGAGATAGTCAGGACCCTATCCCACTGTGCTGTTCTAGTGCTATGGGAACATTCTGTGGAATTCTGGGATTTGTAGTTTAGTGAGATTCAATGGCTCTCTGGCTGAGAATTCTAAATGGGCCTCTCTAAACTACAAACCCCAGTGTAATACAATAGGACCCCCTGTTACTGGGCTGTACTCCCCCACTCCATGATATGGTTTAATTGGCAAATACCATTTAATTGGCATAAGATATAAATTATACACTGCTATGGCTGTAATGCCATGCTTGCAAGAGAGGACTGGTTGAATACGTGCAATGCAAAAGTAGGTCAGATGGGACCTTAGGGCAGGGCAAGGTCATAGTCAGGGAAGCTCTGGTGATAATGGATTTGCAAATTTCCAACAACTCAACCTTTAGAAACAATAGTACCTGAGACTGCCTCCACAGAGCAACTGATTGTCTCTGATCCTCTTCCTCTGTCCATCGAAACTTCCCTTTTATTCCCTCACCTGTTCTGCCATTAAAGGATTGTCATAATTCCCATCTGCCAACTTATGCTAAGGCCATTAGCTCATTCCAGATCCCATTGCCTACTCTGGCAGAGAGCCATTAACACTTTTAACATTAACATTAACACACAGGAATCAGAGTAAGTGCTATCCCCCTCTTCCTTCTATTGGTAGTTTTCCTTTGGTCCCTTCAGGCACTGACCCCGAGTGAAAAACATCCCTGGACATGTACCATAATAGAGCCCTAGCACCTACCCAGAGAATGTTTTGAAAAATCATCCCTGTTGTAGACAGCATCAGTCCTAAGCATATCTGCTCACTAATGCTCATTCAAGATTGGTTCACCCTACATGGATCTGCAACTGCTTGCACAGCCACTAGGTTTGTGTATCCTGAAAACGGAATTGAGGAGATCTTTTGTCATGATAGCTGAAAAGCAGAATTGCCTGATTTTGTCACCCAGTGTAGCCTCAGTAAGGACGAGACTGCTCCAACAGTCAGCAGACCTTTGTCTGCAGATCCCCTCCAATCCTGCAATGTGGTGGTACTTACAGCAGCAGTATGAAATGCCAGTGATCCTTTTGTGCTGTCTGTTCTCTTTGGTACCACTGAAGGACACACATACCCCATCGATATCAATCTGGTCACTCCACTGGGCAAACATCAAAACCTCCAGGTTACAGATTGGAAAACAGAACCCTGGACTATGTGGCAATCAAGCCTTTTTAAGCAAGGCCCACCAAGTTTGTTCATCCGCCTCAACTAAATTGCGTGCAACACAATCTAGCAAATATGTTGGTTTAAATCACAGGGTATGCTAGTCCCGAACCTCACACATGAAGAAGGAAAGTACAACTTCCATTCTGTGTGTCTACATGCCTTTTGAGGTTTCCTTTGACATGACTAGGGTAGTGTTGGTCTGACCTCGCTAGTTGTGCTTCAGTTTTAGACCCAGATGTCTACATTCCTGTCTGGTGAACCTCTAGCTTAATAACTTTGGATATTAAATATTACGCTCCCCTGGGACTGGTCTGCCAGCGGGGGTTACACTAGAGCTGATCTTGAATGGCCATGTCAACTTGGCTTGTATTACAGTGACTTCACTAGATGAAGCTGTGGATGCTTTTGTTTCCCCCCTCTCTGATCTTCTCGCCCTGTCCTGGATATACAATAATAAAGAAATTAGCCATTCAATACTTTTGAACACACACACAAGCTTTAAACAGATACAATGTCAGAATCATCAATTGGCTTTTGATACTTTCTAGCACTCTAGCCAAAATCTACCCTATTCTGTACACTGGCTATCCTGCATATCGTAGTACACATACAGCAAATACATTATGACAGAAGCCATGCACCCTGACACTTATGGATCTAGATTGGATTGCTGATGACACTTGAGGAGTTTCCTGTTGCCATAGCACATAAAGCCTTGTTTGAGTTCTGGAGTGGATAAATAGCTAGGGCAGTGGACATCTTCAATTACGAAGATCACATCTCACAAAGTGGAATCAAGTGAGTTCCCTGGCTTACTAGGGAGTTTGCAGTGATGAAACAAGTGGGACAGAGATTAGAGTATTGGAGGTGGAAAACTAGGGCCATTTCTGCACTACACTGTTATAGCGCGATTATTCCACTTTCAACATCCTATGGAATCCTGGGGTTTGCAGTTTTGGGAGGGCCCACCTGGCCCCTCCCTAAACTGCAAACCGCAGGATTCCATAGGATGTTGAAAGTGGAATAATTGTGCTATAACAGTGTAATGTGGAAATGGCCTAGGAATGGATCAGACCAAACACAGGTAAGAGCCCATTGGAAGGGCTACTTCACGGAAAAGAAAACAATCAAAGAGTCTTACTTCTTTGCCACCATTGCATCTATACAGAATTGTCCAGTGGATCTGTCTGGAGTCAGGGGCTTTCTATATTCTGTCCTCCAAAAAAGCATGCAAACCATTCAACAGATCACTAAGAAGAATTTGTAAAACATTTGCTAAACAAAATCACTCAGATCTTCTTGGATACTACAGCTGATACATAGCTCTGTGTGCTTGTGTTCTCCAAGCAGCAAGCAAGGTTGGCGGGTGTGTGTGTGTGTGTGTGTGTGGAATTGCTGTAGTTTTTCATGATTTCATCTCCCTCACAAGGTGTCCTGTCCTGCACTCTGCTGGTTCCTACTCATTCCTTCTTATTGGATACTTTCCAATTTATGCCGCCTGTGGACAGGATCCTTGGAAATCAAGTACTGGACCCATGCCCTTCCTGGCTTATAAAAGCAACCAGAGTGGGACTGACTAAATGGGCAAGAAGAGTGGTGAATGCCTCATTACAGCAAGGCAGGGTTCCATCCTGCTTAAAAGAGGGTGTGGTGAGGCCTATACTTAAAAAAAAAAAAAACCCTCCCTGAACCCAACTACATTAGATATCTGGCCATTCTCCAATAGTCTTTTTGGGGGGGGGGGGCAAAGGTTCTGGGATAATTGGTGGCTTCCCAGTTCCAAGGGTTCTTGAGTAAAGTGGGTTATCTAGATCAATTTCAGGACTGGTTATGTGCTGGAGATAGCTTTGGCTACTTTGATTGATGACTTATGCTAGAAGCTGATGTCTTTCTGACAGGCCTTGCTGGAATGGGATTTGGAACCACTATTTTGCAGTGGCTCCATCCTTCCTGGAGTAGTGAACCCAGAAGGTGGTGCTGGGAACTCTGGTTCAACCTCTTGGTCATTAATCAGGAAGCATTCAAGGTTCAACTTTGTCCCCCATGCTGATTAACATATACAATACATGAAACTACTGGGAGAGATTGTCCGGAGTTTTGAGATCAATGAATGAAAGTGAACAAATTGAAGTTTAATCCAAATATAAACATGTGGATATGCTCCTTATCAGTTATAAGGCAAATCAGGAATAAGGATTCATCTGGAACTGGTTGGGTTACACTGTCATAGATATATCTGCTTCATAGCATGGGTGATTTTCCAGACTCTGCCCTGAGCACAAAGAATTAGATTTTGATTATGGCCAATAGTTCAAGCTAGAGTGAGAGCTTCCTGGAGATGCCAGATCTGGTCATGGTAACAAATGCCTTAATTATTTCCTATTTGGAAAGTGCTTATACACTTCAACAGGTCCAAAATTCTGAGGCTAGAATGCTGACTAAAGCTGTTTACAGGAAATGTAACCATTATTGCAATAGCTTCACTGGCTAACAGTTTCTGGGGAAATTCAAGGTGCAGATTATGACTGATGTTATATTGCTTAGGTTCAGACTGATTTAAAGACTGTATTTACCTATATAAGTCTGTATAAGTTTTACATTCTTTGAGAGAGAGCTTTCTCTCAATCCCACTACCATACTAAGAGGCTCTTATGTTGTGGAATTCCCACTTTATCAGAAGCCAGGTTATATTTGATCTCTTTTCTCTTGTATGCAAGGACCATTTTATTTAAATAGGCCTTCAGTTTTTAAGGGGTATGGCATAAAGGTCTTTTAATGAGATTCATTGCACTTTTATTTTTAAAATGTATTTTAAACTGTTTTAAATATTTTAATAGTTTTGTACTTTACATAGTTTTAACTATAGTTTGTTTTAACTTATATTCTAAACTTCCTTGGATGTCATATTGGGAGAAACGCAGGAAATAAATAAAATAAAATAAAATAATAAATTATATGGAGGCTCTTTATTTTTTTTAATTTACTCTTTATTAAAATATAATAAAATATACATATAGGTAACAAAGTGAGATAATCTAAAGAAAGAAAGAAAGAAAGAAAGAAAGAAAGAAAGAAAGAAAATAGTACAACACTTTGGAAGAAAAAAAGATATATGAGAAACAGAAAATATTGACTTCCTTTTGCCCTCAACGCAGAATCTTGTTCACTTGTTTTTCTCCCCCCAAAACTCCTTAATTATCTTTAGTTAAAATATCATTAAATACTTGAATTCACCATTTTTTTTTCAGTTCATCCTTACAAAATTTTCATCCTTAAGTCTCTATACTCACTATGCATTATATTATAAAATAATTGAATAAAGTAGTGTCTGTATACATTTTGGATCTCCATATGCAAAGTTTATGGTGCTCTGATTTTACATAAAGTATTAAATATTAATACCCCATCTCTTAATTATGTATTTTATTACTGGCTTCCAATCATCTTCAAGTTTGTTTGTTTTCCATCTATATAGTGAGAAAGTATGTCATAATCTTTCATTTCCATTATCTTTAATAATCATTGGTCTATATCTAGATATTTTTAGTTTTCCAAAGCTTTGCAAAGTTTTTTCTTGCAGTTGTAACCAAATACAACGATATTCTGATATTTTTTTAAGGAAGTTTTTCTCAAACATGTAAGTCATATTTAAAAAAAAAAATCTGGACGTAAAGGAAATCTGATTTGAAATATTTCCTTTATGAATTCGTATATTTTTGTCCAGAACTTCTTTGTGACTGGACAAGTGCACCAAAGATGACAGTATGAACCCGTCTTGTCTTGACATTTCCAACATCTGTTATTCCCCATCTGATAGATTTTATCTATTTTCTGTGGAGAAAGATGATACCTGTACATCATTTTCAAAAAGTTCGCTTTCAGGTCTTGTGAGCAGATAAATTGATTCATGTTTTTCCAAGCATTTTCCCAGTTCTCTAATGATATTTCATGTTGCAGGTTGTTTGCCCAAATCACTATGATGCCTTTTACGATTTCGTCTTCTAGGTGGCAAGTTAGAAGGTATTCATAACAATGGGATATTATTTTTGTAAAAATTATTGTTTTCAATTCATTGTAGGTTTTATGACATGTGAAGCCTTCTAATTTTAAATCCATGTGGAATCTTTCTTTTAATTGTAGATAGGGGAACCAATTTAATTTCTGAACCGCTTTTTCAGGATCTTCTCAGGTTTTTATCCGAATCTCATCTTTAATATCTAGTATTAACAGGTCTTCGTATCTGATCGAATCCTCCTTGCCGTCTGCCCATTTGCCAAAGAAGGCTTCTTATGGGGACAGCCAGTTTGGTGTTTTATTATAAGTCTTGTTCTTGATATCTATCCATATTTTTAGTAGGGCTTTTGTGAAATAGTGATTACAAAAGTCTTTATCTATCTTTGCTTTCCTGTACCATAAATACTCATGAAATCCAAACCTGAGATTTGAGCCTTCCAATGCTAATGTTCTCTTGTCTTTTAATGTAATCCAGTCCTGGATCCATGTTAGGCCATTGGCATAGTAGTAAAGTTTTAAGTCTGGGAGGTTGCAAGCTCCTCTCGTTTTTGGATCAGCTAATATTTTCCACTTAATCTTTGGCTTTCTTCCTGCCCATATAAATCCGGCTAGCTCTTTCTTCCACATTTGAAAAGGTTTATCGTTGGTAATACTGGGGAGATTCTGAAACAAAAAATTTACTTTGGTAAGATATTCATCTTGATGGTTGCTATTTGACCTAGCAAAGATAGGTGAAGATTAGTCCACTTCTTCAAGTCAGTTGCTATTTCCTTCCAGGTTTTACTATAGTTGTTATCAAATAAATCTTTATTACTTTCTGTAATCCATAGGTCCAGAAATTTTATCTTCTTCTCAGTCTTAAATCCTGTAATTTTAATCAGCTCTTCTTTCTCAGTCTTTCTCATATTTTTCATCAAGATATATGACTTTTCTCTGTTAATTTTTAAGCCCGCCACTTCTCCAAATGTCTTTAATTTGTTCAATAATTTATGGACTCCTGATGTTGGATCTTCTAGAAAAAAAACAAGGTCATCAGCAAAAGCTTCAAGTTTATATTCCTGATCATTAATTCTAACCCCTCTTATATCAGGATCTGCTCGAATATTTTTGTTAAGCACTTTGAGAACCGTGATAAATAAAAGAGGAGAGAGCAGGCATGCCTGCCTTCTTCCTTTATTTATGTTCAAGTAGTTTGTTAGGTCCCCGTTAATGATAAGCTTTGCCTTCTAGTCTTTATAGATCTCTTCTATACATTTCAAAAAATTATTTCCGCAGTCCATTCTTTTAACGTTTCAAACAGGAAAGTCCATTTCAATTTGTCGAAGGATTTTTCTGCATCAATAAATAAAATAGCCAATTTTTTCTGATTTTTTTTTTTTTCCATAGTGTTTAATAGCATTTATCAAAGTCCTGGTGTTATTTCAAAGTTGTCAGTTAGGCAGGAAACCACTTTGATCAGGATGTATCTCTGTTTGAAGGACTTTTTTTAATCCCTTAGCTAAGATGGAGGTAAAGATCTTGGTAATCAATGTTAAGAAGAGAGATCGGTCAGTAATTTTCAGTCTTCGTGTGATCTTTTCCTTCCTTTGGAATTAACGTAATGTTTGCTTTGAACCAAGTTTTCGGTAAACCGTCTGATTTAATAAGATTCAGTGTTTCCAACAATGGAGCCAGTAGTTCTTGTTCAAAAACTTTATAGAAGCTAGCTGAAAATCCATCCAGACCAGGAGCTTTAGCAATGTTCAATCTTCTAATAGCCTCAGAAATTTTCAGTGTTGTGAATGGAGCATTTTATATTTTCTTATGTTCTTCTGAAATTAGTGTAATTTTTTGTTTGTCCAAATATGACCTTAGTTTATTGGATTCCATCTCTTGTGTCAAATCATTTTCATATAATTGCGTATAATACTTGTAGAAGATCTTCTTGATTTGCTCCTGTTCAGTTATCTCTTCTTGTCCTTTTCTAATCTTAAGTATCAATTTTCTTTCCTTAGTTTATATGCTGACCATTTACCTGGCTTATTTGATTGTTCAAAGTGTCTTAGATGGCAATGTTTGATTTTCTTTTCAATTTCTTCCATATTATTTGCAGCTGTTTGGTCCTGGAGAAGTTTGATTTCCAGTCTCAACTAATTATTTGAAATGTTCTTGCACAGTGCTTTCTTTTTGTCTTTTAACTTCTCCAACAAACCTTGGGTGCGCTGTTCTTTCTTTTTCTTTTTCATTAAAGCTCCTGCTTTAATCATATGTCCTCTTATTACCGCTTTTCCAGCATCCCAAACAGTTTTCATAGCGACATCATCGGTTAAGTTTTCTTTGAAATACTTTTGGATGACATTTTTCAAAATTTTGACCTGGTTTTCATCTTTAAGTAAATTTTCATATAACTTCCAATTAAATTCTTTTTTTCTTTCTTGTTTAAGAAGAAGAAGAATTGGGTTATGATCGGACATGGTTCTTGGGAGGATTTCCATGTCTTTAATATGAGTGTGTAGTGTTTCAGATATTACAAATAAATCTATTCTTTTTTTTTATGTGTTTATTTATTTAGTTCAACCATCATTACAAATCAACACAAAATAAATATAAATCAATATATAATAAATCCATATGTATATGTTACCATACACTCCATAATAGATATCAACCAACAGTATGAATCCAGCATTACGGTATTATTCAATACACAATTATACCCCCGAAAAAGATATAAATGAAATAGATCAATAATTAGATAATTTTGAGTTTGTCTATAACTAATATAACCCAGAAGAACAATAGTTATTTTAGCTTAACGATGATTATACCCCAACCAAGACCTATTCTATATATTCACTATTTCTTATCCTAGAGTATTATTATGAAAATCTAATATAAGAATCTAATTAAACTTAGATTTAACAAAACAAAACAAAAGGAAAGAATATCAGAGAGATACAAATATAAGCAATGTAAGAAGAAGAAAAAAGGGAGGAAAGGGAAAGGAAAAGAAAGAAAAAGAAAAAAGAAGGGAAAGAAAAAAATGGAAAAGGAGAAAAAATGTGAGAGACATAGCATTATGAAAAGAAAAGAAGACATAATATATAAAATGAATTTACAACTCTATTTTATGATTTACAGTTCTAAAAGAGATGTTTTTCCCCATCTCTCTTTCCATACATTTTTTAGAGCATTCCATTCTTGAATCACCATGTCTATACTTTGATTTTGTGTGAGTATAGTTAACATATCCATTTGGTACGTGTCAAGAAGCTTGAATAACCATTCTTCAGATGTTGGGATTTCTTTAATTTTCCATTTACTCACATACAATAGCCTGGCCGCTGTTATTATATATAAAAGAGGCATTCCATATCTCTTTTGATAATTCCTGTTAATTCTTTTCAGTATGTATAATAAAAATAACTCTGGAGACATAGGAAATTGTAAACCCTTTATTGCTCTAATTTGATTATACATTTCACTCCAAAATATTCTGGCCATTTTACATGTCCACCAGACATGAAAGAAAGTAACTATTCCCTCATCACACTTCCAACTTTTATCAAATATATTTTTATATATATTTGCTAGCTTTATAGGGGTCAGATGCCACCTGTAAACATTTTATAATAATTTTCTTTAAGGGCAATACATTTTGTAAATTTCAAATTCACTGTCCATGCTTTTTCCCAGTCCTCTAGAGCTATTGTATGCCCCATATTTTGGGTCCACTTAATCATGTTATCCTTAATGGTTTCTTTTTCCATTTCTAATTTCAATAATCTTTTATATATTAGTGATAGTATATGATCCTTGCCATCCAACGATTTAACGTCAAAATCATTTCTTTTTCCCTCAGTACCTTCTGTATTTATATCAGTTCTATATCTCTCTTTTAATTGTCAGTATAAAAACCATTTACATTTAATTCCTTCTTTTTTTAATACCTCGAGGGATTTAAAAGTGTCGTTACCTATTTTATTATCCAGTAAATCCTCATAAGTTAACCACTTTTCTGTTGACCCACATTCTTGTTTATGAACAGCTTCCTCAGTGAATATCTAACGTGGGATTTTGGCATAAAGTTTCCTTTTATATATGTTCCAAATTCTTAACAGCAATTTTCTTATATGTTTATTGAATTTTTTATCCATTCTGGCTTTGTTATATCGCAAATAACCATGCCAACCATACTTCATGTTTAACCCTTCTAATTGTAAAATTCTTTTATTTTTTAAATTTATCCAGTCAAGAATCCAGGACAAAGCACAAGCGTGATGGTATATCTTGAAATTTGGGAGGCCGAGGCCTCCTCTTTCTCTACTGTCTAGTAGATAACTCCATTTAATTCTTGATCTTTTCCCCAACCACAGGAACTTTCTTACTTCATTATACCACCTTTTGAATGTTTCTTCATGTTTTACAATGGGTAGATTTTGAAAGAGGAACATTAATTTTGGAAGTACGCTCATTTTAATAGTAGCTCTTCAACAGAATAAAGATAATTTTAAATTTGCCCATTTATTAAGATCTTCTCTAATTCTATTCCAGGTTGGTTTGTAGTTATTTTCGTAAAGATCCAGATTTTTCTTTGTAATCACTATTCCTAAATATTTAACTTTTTCCCCAATCTGAAAATTTATCATTTGTTTTAATTCTTCCTCTTGATCCTTCGTCATATTCTTTGTCATCATCATGGTTTTGTCTTTATTTATTTTAAAGTCAGCCAAATCTCCAAACTCATCTAATACTTCTAGTAGTACCTTTATGCTCCTTAAGGGATCTTCTAAAATTATAACTAGGTCATCTGCAAAGGCTTTCAGTTTATACTGTTGATCTTTAATTTGTGCCCTCTTAATTCTAATATTTTCCTTATATTTCTATTCAGTACTTCCAATACCATTACAAATAGTAAAGGAGAGAGAGGACAACTCTTGCGAGTACCTTTTTCTATGTTTATTTCATCTGTTTTCTCTCCATTTATTATTAATTTCACAATTTGAATACTATAAATTGAATCAACCCAGTTAATACAATTCTTGCCTAAATCTAATTTCTTCATAACTTGAAGCATAAAATCCCAATTTACATTGGGAAAATAAATAAATTTATTCTTTTTTTTTTTATTAATAATAAAGATGCATAAGTAAACAGAAATATCTCTATATATACAACAATAAACATTATACAAATAAGATACAAAGTACTATATAATAGTAATTATATATACAATATTTTTTTGTAATATTTATGTCCATATAAACATTGTACTTTTAAAGAAAAATCTTCTCGTATCTGTCTATTTTCTTTTACTTATTTCATATTATGTATACTTTACATTCCACTTCCTAACTTCCCTAGAGTTAATTCTTAATAGTCCTGTAATTGTTACTCTTTCAATACCCCTATCCCAACTTTACGTGCCTTCTCACAATTCTGTCATTCCAAATCTATGTTTACCCTTTAATGTCTGAACCTTAAAACATTGTTTTCTTACATATTTCTTATGTTGAGAAGAAAAACTTCTCTACTTGTCTCCATTCCATATCATTTAGTTCTTGATTTTTCCCTTGTATCATCCAGGTTAATTTATCCATTTCCCTGTATTCCAAAACCTTTATTTTCCAATCTTCTATTTGTGGAACCTGATCTTTTTTCCACTTTCGCGCATATTCTATTCTTGCAGCTGTAATCATATAGAGAATTATTCTCCAAAATTTCTTCCTGTACTCTTTTTGTATTTTCTCAGTCATATTTAGTAGAAATAGTTCAGGTATCAGAGGAATATTAAACTGTAATATATCTGAAATTATTTCTTGTATTCTTTTCCAATATATTTTAGCTTTATCACAGGTCCACCATACATGATAGTAAGTCCCGTTTTCTCGACCGCATTTCCAGCACTTATTCTCCCTTGTTTTATATATCTTATTAATTTTAACTGGATCGAGGTGCCATCTATACAGCATCTTTAAATAATTCTCCTTCAAACTTTGGGCTGCTGTAAATTTTTGTGTTTCTAGCCATGACTTCTCCCAGTACTCTAATTGAATCTCATGGCCCATGTTCTGTGCCCATAGAATCATCGAAGGTTTTATTTGTTCTGCCTCTAATTCTCTCGCAATCTGGAATTTGTACAATTTAGAAGTCACTTGATTCTGTGATTTAAATAATATATCTTCGAACTGTTTATTATTTTTGTCTATTTGAAAACCTTCTAATTTCTTATCCATGTTATATCTTTCTTTAAGTTGTCTATAGAGAAACCATGAGCACTTGAACCCTTCATATTCCAATTCTTCTCTAATTTTTAATCTTGTTTCTTGATTTTCGACAATTATCATATCCTGATATTTTATCAATTTTTCCTGTGGTTCCCGCCATCTACTGTAAAAGGCCTCATGTGGGGAGATCCATAATGGTATTTTTCTGTAATATTTTTTCTTAAACTTTTGCCAGTTTATTAAAAGAGCCTTCCTTAGATAATGATTCTGAAATTCTTTATCAATTTTGTATTTATTATACCATACATATGCGTGCCACCCCATTCTTAATCCACTTCCCTCCAAAGTTAGTATTTTTTCATTTTGTAATGTTAACCATTCTTTTATCCAAGTCAAGGAGTTTGCTTGATAATACAATTTCAAATCTGGAAGCCCAAAACCTCCTTTTTCCTTCTTCTCCATCAAATACTTCCATTTTATTCTTGGCCTTTTCTTATCCCAGATGTATTTAGAAATTTCTCTATGCCATTCTTTAAATGGTTTTTCGTTTGTAATAACAGGTAAATTTTGAAAAAGAAAATTTAATTTTGGTAGCACATTCATTTTAATTGCTGCTACCCTTCCAAGCAACGAAAGTTGAAGTCTGTTCCAATTATTTAATGATTCCTTAATTCCTTTCCATGTATCTTTATAATTATTATCATATAGTTCATTGTTTCTTTTTGCGATCCAAATTCCCAAATATTTAACTTTCTTTTCTAATTTAAAACCTGTTCTTTGAGCCAATATATTTTCTTCTTCCACTCGCAGATTTTTAGTCAGGATTTTTGTTTTGTCCTTATTGACTCTAAATCCTGCCAATTCACCAAATTGATTCAGCTTTACCAGAAGATTATCTATTCCTGAGTTCGGGTCTTCTAATATGATCACTAAGTCATCGGCATATGCCTTTAACTTATATTCATGGTTCTTCACTTTGCATCCTTTCAACGCGGAGTCTTCTTTTATCATCCTTATTAATATTTCAAATGTTAATATAAAGAGTAAAGGTGATAGAGGACATCCTTGTCTTGTACCCTTCTTAATTTTAAAATTATCCGTTTTTTCCCCATTTATAATCAAAGCAGCAACTTGATCTTTATATATTTCTTTGATCCATTTTATATAAGTATTTCCAAAATTCATTTTAGTCAATACCAAAAACATGAAGTCCCATTTCAAGTTATCAAATGCCTTCTCGGCATCGATAAAAATCAAGGCAAGCTTTCTCTCATTATGCTTCTCGTAATACTCAATGACATTTAAAATTGTTCTTATGTTATTTCTTAATTGTCTATTTGGCAGAAATCCATTTTGCTCTTCCTCTATAATTTCTTGTAATACTTTTTTTGTTCTTTCCGCCAAGATGCTCATAAAGATCTTATAATCAATATTCAACAACGAAATTGGCCTGTAATTACCAGGTTCTTTTAAATCTTTCCCTTCCTTCGGTATTAACGTGATACAGGCCTCACCCCAGGAATTTGGTCATCCTTCTACCAAAATTTCGTTGAATAAATCCAGCATATACGGCACCAGTTCTTCCTGCAATGTTTTGTAGTACATTGCCGAAAACCCATCCGGGCCCGGTGCCTTTGCCGAGTTAAGTTTCTTGATTGCTTGCGTTATCTCTGTTGTTGTTATTTTAGTATTAAGTATTCTCTGCTGATCCTCTGTTAGTTCTGGTATTCTTTGTTTCTCCAAAAAGTCCAAAATCTCCTTTTGTATCTTTCTGTCTTTTGCATTATATAAGTCACTGTAATATCTAAGGAATGTTCGTTTAATAATATCTTGATCTGTTGTCGTCTTTCCCCCTACATTTATTTCTGTAATCAATCTTTTTTCTCTTTCCTTCCTCAATTTATATGCCAGCCATTTGCCTGGCTTATTAGCCTGTTCGAAGAATCTTTGTTTCATTCTTTTTAAGTTCTTATTAATTTCCCATTGGTGTTCTGATTTCAACTGTTCTTGAAGCACCTTCAATTCTGTTCTTGTTTTAATATCCGTGGGGTGTAACTTCAACTGTTCTTCCTGTTGTTTTATTTTAACCATTAATTCTTGTTGTTTTGCTTGTCTTTTTTTCTTCATCTCAGTTCCCCACTGAATGAAATAACCCCGCATAACTGCCTTACTGGCGTCCCAAGTAGTTTTCAATTTTATCTCTCCAGAAACATTTTCTTTAAAGTAATTTCCCAAAGTTTCTCTAATCCTTTCCAAGTAGCTCGAGTTTTGAAAAATATAATCATTTAATCTCCATCTTCTGATTCTTTTTTGTGTTTTAAGCTCTAATTGAATTGGATTGTGATCCGAATATATTCTAGGAAAAATTTCCATTTTATCTACTTGCTTTTGTATAACTTTTGAGATTAAAAACATATCGATTCTTGACATTGACTTATAAGTTTCAGAGTAAAAGGTAAATGCTTTAGAATGACCATATTTCAATCTCCATACATCTTGTAATGCCATAAATTCCATCAATTTGAAAAAGGATTTGGGAAGTTTCCCTTGTTGTTTATGTTCCAATTTACCACTTGTTCTATCTTCTTTAGGGTCTAATACTCCATTAAAGTCTCCACAAAGTAAAAAATTAGCTTGATTTGTTTCTTCAGAGTAGTTTAAAAGTTGTTGTAATAGTTTTTGATAAAAGTTACTCTTGTCTTCTGTTGGGGAGTATACTCCTACTATCAAAACCTTGGTCTCTTGAAGTTGCACCTCCACTCCAACGAAATGTCCCAATGTATCTTGAAATTTCAATTCTGATGGAAGGTTACGGTTAACATAGAGTACAACTCCCTTTTTCTTCTTTTGCGAGGCAGATATATAGCAAGTTCCAAGTTTCGGGTTTCGTAAAAATTTAGTGTCCTTATCTCTAATTTTAGTCTCCTGTAAGCAGATTACATCCGCTTTCGCCTTTTCCACATAATGAAAAATTTGTCTTCTTTTATAATTCGAATTAATTCCTTTTATATTCCAAGATAAGATTTTGATGGTCATTTTTCCCTTATTAGAAAACTTTGCTTCTTTTTTTTTTCCTTTTCTTTTTTTTTTTATACCTCCTCTTCTTCCACGTAAAGATCTTCTAATTCTAATTCTGATTCTTTTGGTTCCTTTCCTTCTGATTTTGAATCTGAGTCTTCACTACCAAATTCTGCTTCTTGTTCTTCCACGTCCTCTTTATAGTTATTATCTTGATTTCTTTGTTCTTGATATTGTCCCTGTTTTTTTCCATCATCGTCGTATTCTCTTCGATCACTATTTCTCCCATTCCTTGATTCTAGCTCTCTTTTAAATTTATCAAGTAGTTCTTTAGCACGTATTATATTGGTTATTTTATATCTTCTTTGTTTATATGTAAAAGATATCCCTTCTATCCTCTCCCATTTGTACATAATTTTGTGTCTTTGTAAAAATGTTGTTAGGGGCTTATAGTCCTGTCTTCTTTTCAAAATATCATAAGGGATGTCTTTAAATATTTTGATGATTTTATCTCCCATTTTTAATTGTTTGTCATAATTGTTCTGAATTATTTGGTCTCTTATCTTTGTTCTAACAAAGCAAACCACTATGTCTCTAGGCCATCCTTTTTCTCTTGCAAGATTCGAGTTTGCTCTGAAAATCCTATCAATTTCCTGTTCCATTCTTTCTATGTCCATATCAATAAATGTTGCTAAAATTGGCGTTATCTTTTCATATAAATTTTCTCCAGATGACTCCTCTATCCCCCTTAGCTTCACACATCTATCACGATAGCGTAACTCTTGTTGAGATATCGCGAGTTCTTCTTGCTTTTCTTTTCTTATCAATGTATCTTTTTCTGTTTCTAGTAAATTTGTTTTAACCTGAAGATCATGGATGTCTCCTTTCATGGTTTTAATATCTTTACTCATCAATTCCATTCTTTTCCCAATTGTTTCTATCTCTTTCTTTAAGTCTGCCTTAATTTCAGACCTTGTCTCTTTCAATTCCTGTCTCATTTCTTGTTTAAGTCCTTTTACTTCTTTTAAAATTTCAGCTAACTGCTGGCCCATATCCATAGATTGTCTTCTACCTAGTTCTGTTGGTTGTAGTTGTAATTGTGTCTGTGTCTTTACTCCTTTCCTTGTTCCCGTCGCCATTTTTTTTTCCTTCAAAACGTCTCTCCACTAGCCCAGCATTAATAATTGTCAATTCTGTTAATTCATTGTAACATACATGTAAATCTTTAACAATCAAATTCCATACCATCAATCCATAAATTTCTTTTTTTTTCTAATTCAATTCATTAAATTAAAATTCTACAGTCCATTTAGTCACAACAAGAAATATAAAAATTCTTAAGTTCTTAAATTCCTAAGTTCTGTTAAATTACTTAATAACTTAATTCGATTCACAATTCTATAAATTCTATTGAATTAATTAATAACTTGATTTTTTTTTCCTTAGTAAACCTCCCCTGCCTTCACCAGCTCACTTCTCCACTGCAACCACCACCATTATTTTCAAAAAGAAGTGCCCCCCCTTAACTTCAAAGTCCATGTCTTATTCAATGCAGGGCGAGCTCAAGCAGTTTCTCTGCGAACTCCAGCCATTACCACCTTCCTTCTGTTTTATCTTAAACTCCAGAGTTCGTGTCTTATTCAATGCAGGTCGAGCTCTAGCAATGTCACTGCAAACTCTTCAAACTTCAAATCTATTCCGTCTTCTGTTACTTTCCCACGTTCTTTATCTTTCCAGTTTACACCTCTGTTTCCTTCTTTTCAAAGTCCTTGTCTTGTTTAGTGCAGGGCGAGCTCAAGCAATTTCTTTGCGAGCTCCAGCCACTACCTCCTTCCTTATGTTTTCTCCTTAACTTCAAAATCCGTGTCTTGTTCAGTGCAGGGCGAGCTCAAGCAGTTTCACTGCGAACTCCAGCCACTCCCGTCTCCTTTATAATTTATCTTTAACTTCAAAGTCCGTGTCTTGTTCAGTGCAGGGCGAGCTCAAGCAGTTTCACTGCGAACTCCAGCCACTCCCGTCTCCCTTATAATTTATCTTTAACTTCAAAGTCCGTGTCTTGTTCAGTGCAGGGCGAGCTCAAGCAGTTTCACTGCGAACTCCAGCCACTCCCGTCTCCCTTATAATTTATCTTTAACTTCAAAGTCCATGTCTTGTTCAGTGCAGGGCGAGCTCAAGCAGTTTCACTGCGAACTCCAGCGACTCCCGTCTCCCTTATAATTTATCTTTAACTTCAAAGTCCGTGTCTTGTTCAATGCAGGGTGAGCTCAAGCAGTCTCTCTGCAAACTCCAACCACTGCCGCCTTCTTTATGTTATGTTCCTCCCGTGTTCTTTATCTTTCCAATCCAAACCTCTGTTTCCTTCTTTTTCAAAGTCCGTGTCTTGTGCAATGCAGGGTGAGCTCAGGCAAATTCTCTGCAGGCTCAAACCTCTATAACTTTTCAGAAGCGAGTTCAAGCGTTTTCCTCCTTTACTTTTTGTTTTTTAACGCGAACTCCAGCTTACTGTGCATGAAATTTCAATCAAAAAAATCTCGACACTTTCCTCTCCCGTTCTGTCCCTTGCCAATCGTCACCATATACTTTCAGAACACAGGCGATTTTATTTTTAAAGTATATAGCCTCTCAAACTATATCCACTAATCGCTATAACCAGTACTTGTTTCAAATAGTTAAATGTAATATATATACTATTCCATCTTCTTTTTTCTTTTCCTTGAAATGTCTTAATGTCCTAGTTTTTCGTCTCTCAATATTAGAACTGTAAACTCCCAACAACCGTATTATCAGACGAACGCTTACCTCCTCCTTCTGTCTGCCATTTTATTGTCCCAGTTCTTCTCCTTGAACTGTCCCGTCCAACAGACCAGCACGATCTTTAAATCTTCGAGACTTTAAAAGTTGATTTCCTCTAGATTTAGTTCTTCAATTTTTCCTTGTTGTCCTTTAACTTAGATTTATTAAAATAAAGTTTCAGGCGGCGCTATGCTGCTCAAGCAGGCAGCGACTTTCCACGTGGTTGTTCTGCTCTTCGGTCCCCTCGCCTTTACTCGGTTTAAGAGCCACAATACCGACGCTCCTATACCTAAAAGACGGCAATGGACCCCCAGCGAGCTTCTCCGAACCCCCTTTACCGGGGGGGTATTTGCCGGCTGTTAATCTACCGGCTAAACCACGGGGAGTGTCAGAGTCAGCGGGAGCTTTCTCGCTGCTCTGGCGATCGCGCCGCCATCGAAACCGGAAGTCCAATAAATTTATTCTTAACATTGAGTTGTGGCTGTCAGAATAAAAGGTAAAACCTTTTTCTGCTCCACATTTAAATGTCCATACGTCTATTAATGCAAATTCATCCATCATTGAAAAAAAATTATGTGGTAATTTACCCTGATTTTTCTTAATGGGTTTAATTGAAGCTCTGTCTTCGAGTGGATTTAGAACCCCGTTTATATCCCCAAGGACCAAGATATTGTCATTCTGTTTTTTGTTGACATGTTTGGTAATTTCTTTTTTGACTCTAGTGTAGAATTTTTCTTGGAGCCCTTTATTGAGTGTTGCAGTGAAAACAGAGTATAATACCAAGACACATAGTCCTCTTTGGAATGATCTTCTTACTTGAACTGTTTTTCTTTCTGTTTATTGAAATCTTGCTCATTTTTCTATGAGTTTGTTTGATGGGTGGATTTTTTCGCCTTTTCTGCAAAGTATTGCTACTCTTTTCTCGGTAGATGATGAGCCTTTGGCTAACAAAGTTTACCTAACAAAGTTGATTTTTAAAAAATTACATCTTTAGTAAAATTTCCTAAAAACACTAAAGTTATCTAGATCAATTTCAGGGGGAAAAAACAACATAAAAGAACATGAAGCCTATGAATTAGAAATTTAAAATTAGGGGGAAAGAAAGAAAAAAAGAAAAAGAAAAGAAAAGGATCTACTTCCACTCTTCCTTTAAACAGATTGCAACAAACAAACTGATTCAAGCCATTCAAAGATAATTTCCAGGGTTCTTCTTCTTCTCCTCCAATTTATGCTTGCCAAAATAAATGTGAAAATGAACTTTCTTCTATCAAAAGTTAATATATCTAGTACATTGTCTCAATATTGCTTTCGATTACATTCCATTACATATTATGTTTTCGTGGTAAATGAGATCAAATGAAAATTGACATTAATACTAAGTGCTACCTGCTGACTACATTACATAATATTTTCATTAGTTAACACTGTAGATCTGTTACATATTATATTATGTCACCAAATCCAAATAGTTCTATAGCACTTTATATTGTAAAATCTTTTACAACGTTTTTAATCAAATCCAGTTTTCATTGTCTTGTATCCATTTCATAATCTAGTTTCAACCAAATCTATTTCATTTTGAATTTAACACCCCTTTCCCCTTTTGACCATCCTATCCACAGACTTTTCCCCCTCAATTTCTCAGATCCTTTTCCTTGCTCTTTACTACTATTGTAAGTTCCTTCCCACTTGGTTTTTTAGGATAATTTTCCTGAAACAGCAACAAAATTTTCATAACTCCAAAGTTTTATTTAAATTTTATTTTAAAAAGCAGGTTGTTGCTATAGGGCCATCAGATGCTCTGATCCAGACAGTTGTGTTTCATGGCAAGAGCAAAAGATGTCACTCCCTTGGTCCTTCCCACTCATAACAAGTTTACTCAAAAGTAAACACATGTAATAGGAATTTTGGATCCTAATGGGTGATCCTGTATCTTTAATACGAGGGGAGATTCTCCAACCAGAAATCTCTCTGGCCAGCACTTTTGCTGTGAAAGTTCTCCTCACTACAGAGCTGTGGGCAAGATCTCCTACCCACTGGCTCCTAAAAGTCCATAAAAGTTGAAATTTTAAAAAAATCTTACTAGGTCCTGAACCTGTTTCCTAACACATTATAGAAGCAGAAGGGAAACAACCAAAGTAGCAAAGATTTTTTTTTTATCATACAGTTTATTTGATTAAACACATATACATCTTTAAAATACATGTACATAACATATATATCATTTTAATACTCTGACAACATACAATTCCAGAACATCTATGTCCCTACCCTTCCCTTCCCTTCCCAACATTCTTAACCCTCCCCCTCCTCCTTTCTTTTACACCCTATAGTATCTATTAATCCCACCACCAAATTCTAAACACATATTCCCCTACAAAACTTATCTTCTAAAAAACCACCAACCCCTCTATCCCTCTTTTCAGAAAATCAGGTAATTCATGATTCCTTACCTATAATTTCCTTCATTTAAACTGTTTATGTTTCACATATATTCATCATCATGTTTCAACATATTCAACCTATTTTCAACATGTATCTCATTAATTCATTACACCTTTTCTTCCTTTTCTCTTTCCTTTTCTTGACCATTATTATATTTTTAACAAATAATATTTCTCTGCCTCTAAGACTCCTTATCAATTTCAATCTCTCATTCTTTTACTTAAATCACTTAAATCACTAAATTACTTAAATCATATTTTTATCTCATAAAAGTTATCGCCTTCTCCCCCCAGCAATCTTCCCACAACGGGAGTACCATTTTCCAAGCTTCCAGTATTTTCTTTCTCTTGTTGTCCTCCAATGATCCAGTTACCATATCTCCCTCAGCCATGTCATAAAGGTTAAATAACCAATCTTCTAATCTTGGTATTATATTCTGTTTCCATACCTGGGCGTAACATATTCTCACTGCAGTTATCATATACAGTATAATTTTCTTTTGTGGTTTACTTATCCCTAATTCTTCTATCATATTTAACAAACATATTTGGGGTGCCATTGCAAACCTTATTTTTAAGACTTCTTGTATTTTACTATGCATTATTTCCCAAAATTTTTTCGCTTGTTTACATTTCCACCAAATATGAAAGAACGTACCACTTTCTTCACACTTCCAACATACATCTCTTGCATTTTTTTTTCATTTTTGCTATTTGCATTGGTGTGATATACCATTTATATAACATCTTATAGTAATTTTCCCTTAAACTAACTGGTGTTATTAGTTTCCATGTAGTATTCCAGGATTTTTCCCATTGTTCCAATGTTGTTATAATTTTTATATCTTGCACCCATTTTACCATTTTTTTTAACTACTTCTTCCTCGTTATGCCTTGCAAGTAAAATTTTATATATCTGGCCTACCCTATGTTCTGTTTCAGGTTTTAGTATCTTACCAAATTCGTTCTCCCTAATTTCAAAACCTTCTTCCTCGTTATCTTTCTTATATTTTTCCCATAGTTGTCTAATTAGTAACCAATGCGTATCCAGGCCCTCTTTCTTTAATTCATCTTTTGTTTTAAAAGATACTACATCTCCTTGTACCTTCAATATATCTTTATACATTATCCATGTTTCTATCTTTGGTTTTTCCTTCTTAAAAAATGCCTCATGCACTGAGATCCATAGCAGTATTTTTAAATATAATTGTCTTTTGTATTTTAGCCATGTTGTTATTAGTGCCCTTCTTAAAATGTGATTTTTAAAGTTTTTATCAATTGCATGTTTCCCATACCATATATACGTGTGCCACCCAAAATATAGTTCTTCCCCCTCAAGATATTACAGTCTGTTATTTGTTAATGTTATCCACTCTATTATCCAATCTATATTATTAGCATAATAATAAAGTTTCAAATTTGGGAGACCCATTCCACCTCTTTCTTTTGTATCTTCTAACACTTTTGTTTTTATTCTAGATCTTTTTCCTTTCCATATAAATTTCCTTATATCTTTATTCCATTCTTTAAATGGACTTTCATTTCTCATTATTAGTAAACTCTGGAATAAAACGTTTAATTTGGGCAATATATTCATTTTGATTACTGATGTCCTTCCTAATAGTGATAATTCTAATTTTTCCCATTTTTTAAGATCTTCCTTTATTTCTTTCCACACTTTTTTATAATTGTTTTCATATAAATCTACATTTTTTTGGTAATTGTTATACCTAAATATTTCACCCTTTTAGCTATCTTAAATCCCATTAATTTAACCAACTCCTCCTGCTCTTCTTCTCTTATGTTTTTGGTAATTATTTTTGTTTTTTCCTTATTTATTTTATATCCAAACAAAATTCCAAATTTCTTTAATATATCTATTAAAGTTTCTATACTATTTAGTGGGTCTTCTAATATAATCACTAAATCATCCGTGTATGCATTCAATTTATATTCTTGGTTTTTAATTTTAACACCTTGTATTCTCTTCTCCATTCTAATTTTGTTATTAACTATTTCTAAAATTAAGATAAATAAAAGCGGAGACAGCGGACATCCTTGTCTGACTCCTCTTTTTATTTCTATTTCTTTGGTCTTTTCTCCATTTATAATTATTTGAGCTTTTTGTTCTTTATAAATAACTCTTATCCAATCTAAAAATGTTTGCCCTAAATTTATTGTTTTTATTACCTCTCCTAAGAATTTCCAATTCACCGTCGAACGCTTTTTCTGCATCTAAAAAACAAAGAGCCATTTTCCTTTCATTGTGTTTATGATAATATTCTATTATATTCAATAATGTTCTTATATTATTCTTTAACCCTCTTCTTGCTAGAAATCCATTTTGATCTATATGAATTATATCCTGTAATACTATTTTTAACCTCTCTGCCAATATCTTGGTAAATATTTTATAATCCCCATTTAATAATGCAATGGGTCTATAATTTCCAATTTCTTGAAGATCTTTCCCTTCTTTTGGAATCACCGTGATATTAGCTTGTCCCCATGAAGGTGACCGTATCCCTTTATTAATACTGTTCATTACCTTATATAATGAGTCTATCAGTTGATCACTATATACCTTATAATATGACAATGAAAAACCGTCTGGGCCTGGTGTTTTTCCTGATTTTTGTTTCTTAATAGCTTGTATAATTTCCTTTTTTGCCATTTCCTTATTTAATTCTTCTCTCTGTGTTTCTGTGATTGTTAAATGTTTTTCATCTTTTAGATAATCTTTTATGTTCTCATTCTTCCATTGATTACTATCTTGTTCTGCAAATAGATTCTCATAATATCTTTCAAAAGCCCTCTTTATATCCTCTTGTTTTACCAAAAGATTTTCCTTTTCTTTTATATGTGTTATTATACGTTTCTCTTTCTCCTTCCTAATTTTATATGCTAACCACTTATTCATCTTATTCGCATAAAAAAAATTCTTTTGCCTTATCATTTTCAAATTCCTTTCTATTTCTTGTGTATCTTGTAATGCTATTTGTTTTTGCAACACTTTAATCTTTTTTACAATTTTATTATCTTGTGGGGAAATTTTCAATGTATTCTCTGTTTTATTTCATTTATTATCTTTTGTTCTTTAAATTTTTCCTCCTTGTTCCTTTTCATGTCTTGCTGTATTAGGAAACCCTGCATGATCGCCTTGCTAGCTTCCCATACCATTCCTATATTGACCCCTTTATTTACTTTTTCTACAAAGTATCTCTCAAGAGTTTCTTTACCTTTTTCTAATATTGTTTCTTCTTTCAGTAAGTTCTCATTTAATTTCCAACTAAACTCTTTCTTCCTGTCTTCCAAAGTCAATATTGAAGAGTTGTGGTCTGATAACCCTCTAGGTAATGTTTCCATCTTTTTTACATATTTACTTATTGTTTTAGTAATCCAAATCATATCAATTCTTGACCATGATTTAAAAACTTCGGAAAAATATGTAAATTCTTTTTGTGATCCATATAGATATCGCCATACATCTATCAACATTAAATCTTCTGCCAGACCCCTAATGTTTTTTGGTAGTTTCCCTTTGTTTTTGGTTTGCTTATTTACCTAGGATCTATCTAATTCTGGCTGTATAACCCCATTCCAGTCTCCCATTATTATTATTTCATTACTCTCTATATTTCTAATTTTTTCCCATAATGTTCCATAGAATTTTTCTTTATTATCAAAAGGGCCATATATTCCAATTAGTACTATCTTTGTGTTTAATATTTTCAATTCTACTCCTATATATCTTCCCTGTTCATCATTTAAAATTTCTGTAGCCTCATATTTTGAGTCTACATATATTGCTACCCCCCTTTTTTTCTTTTCTATACCTGACATAAAAACTTTTCCTAATTCGGGGTTTTCCAAAAAAATTTTACTTGTTTTTATTATATGTGTCTCTTGAACACAATATATGTCACATTTTTGTTCTTCTAAATAATGAAAGATTCTTTTCTTCTTAATTACTAAATTTATTCCTTGTATATTCCATGATAGAATTTTTATCCTCATTCTGAAATTCTCAACTCTTTCTTTTATATAAATTCCTTATGCGATCTCTTCTTCCAAAGAAATATCCTCTCCTGTTTCTTCTAGTTCCTGTTCTATCTCCTCCTGTTCTTGCTAGTATTCTTCTGATTCTTGTTCTTCTTGTATATCCACTTGTTCCTGTTCTTGTTCTTGTACTTCTTTCATTGTCTTCTCATATTGTTTTCCATTATCTTTTAATGGTTTTTTATTTGTCTTTTCTTCTTTCCCTTCTTCCCTCCTCTCTCCCCTCTTTTGTTCCTTTTCTTGTCTCTTCTTACTTTCTTCTCTAAGTCTTTTCACAAAATCTTCCGCTTTAGTTGTCGTATTTATTACATATCGTCTTTGATTAAACGTCAATATTACTTTTTCAAATTTCGCCCATCTATATGTTATTTCCCTTTTCTTGAGTTCTTGTATTAGAAAGGAGTAATCTTCCTTTTCTTTAGTACTTACGAAGGCACATCTTTGAAAATCTTCAGCTCTGTTCTATCAATAATCAGCTTACTCGTATAACTTTAGTGGATAACCATCTCTTTCACTCTCTCCCGGACGAAATATACAACTATGTCTCTTGGTATTTTTTTCCCCCACGCGATCAATGAATTGATCCGAAAGATCCGGTCTATTTCAATATCCATCTGTTCTGATGGCCAACCCAAAAATCTCGCAAGTGCTGGAATTACTCTACTGTAAAGATCTTCCTCCTCCAATTCTTCTAATCCTCTTATTTTTATACATTTTTCTCAATACTTCCATTCAGTAAGGGTGCTTTTTGCTTCTATTTGTTCCACCATTCCTTCTAATTCTCCAGTTCTCTCTTCCAAATGTCTTGTTTTTTCTTGAACTTCTTCCACTGTCCTTTTTGTTTCCTTCACGTCCTTTGTCACGTTTTCTAACCTCTGTGCGAGTTGTTCCATTTCTTTTTTCATTTCTCTTACTTCTTTTTTCACCTCTGCGGAAAGGTCTTTCATTTCTATACGTACATCTGTCCGTATCTTCTTGACTTCTTCCAATAACTCCTTGTATGGATCTACTTCTCCCGAGCTTCTTCTCAACGTCTGAATCTGTGTTTGAACCAGTCTTCTTCTCGCTGTCATTTTTCTCTTCTCCTCTTCTTCCACTTTGCCAGATTCTCTTCTACAAAATTTGTCTTTTATATTTGTTAAAGTCTTTGTTATTTAAAAATACTCTTTATTTAGAAGTGTTTTTTTATAAATATATCTTACCTTATATCTTAAATCCCTTCCTTCAATTGATAAATTAATTAATTTCTATATTGATTCAATCCTAACTCTATCTAAGCTTATAATTCAATTATTTATTAAATTTAATTCCTTCAAATATTATTCCTACATTCCCTTCTTAAATTTCTTTTGTTACTTATTTACCTTATTTATTTACCTTATTTATTTACTAGTTCCAAAACGCTTTACAGTTCACTTATTTTTCATTTTACTCTATTTCCTACTGTAGTTATATCTTACTTCCACTAGATGTCACTGTTTAACCACTTTCTTTCTTTCTTTCCTTCCTTTCTACTCAACCTTAAATGGTTAACTTGTCTGTTTTGGTTACAAAATAGCTCTAGAATAAGATAACTCAAGAAGGAAAAAAAAGATATGTAACAGCCAAGGTTTTACAGCTATCTGTTGTCTAGCGACCATGAATATTATCTTTTCCTTACCACCTGGTCACTCTAAGTTTCCCTTCTTATTTTAACCCACTTTTTATTTAAGATTTCCCCCAATCAAAAGAGAATATTGTTAACTGTTTTAATTTATTAAAAAACAATTCAGTTATCTAACCTTCAGTTACCCAAATACATGTTTTCCAAAAACCAACAGTAAATTTATAACTTTATCCCTTTATCCCCCAGTATTTTCCTGTATTTACTTTCACCCCTTCACAACCTTTGTCAAAACTTGTAAAGTTACTTTCTCGCCTTCTATTTCCACTCCCTTTATTCTCCCCCCAATCGTTTTCTTTCCTTCTCCTTTCTTCAAATCTTCCTCTCTCTGCAATTTCTTCTACCGTCTCTGTCTCTGTCTCTGTCTCTCAATATCAACTACTGCTTTCCGTCTCACACTCCCGGTCTCGCCTTCTTTCAGTCTTCCCCACATGAGCCTTCCATTTCCCTTTACTAAATCCTTCTATATATCTCAATCCAGTCTAGTCCAATTTTTCTTTCTATCCCAGTCTGATATTCTCAGTTCACTGTTGAAACTGCTAGAACTTTGTCTCTCTTCCCAGCTTTACTTTCCTCCCGACCTTCAATATTCGCCACTAACTTTCATTTCTCCTTCTTCTCCATTTTCTACCTTCTTCCCGTCCTCCATCTTCTTCCCACTTCTCCATGCACGCTCTCCAGCAAACTCTCCTTAAATTTTTACCTATCCCAGTTCATTTCAATTTTTCTATTCTTTGTCCCCTGTTGGAGCCAAATATTCTTTAATTGTCTCTAACACACAGTCTTATATTTCTATCTTACATCTTCGTCCATCTATCTTTCTTTAGTTTCTCTGTCTTTCCTTCTCCGCTCCCACTTTCGGTTTATTTTCTTTTTCCTCTCCCCTTTGTCCCCTGGCTTGTTTCGACTGTCTTTTTTCTTCAAGCGGCTATTTCTCCACTTATCCGGTTATCTACTCAGACTTATTTATTACTCTGGGCTTATATTCCTTCTGAAAAACTATGTTTCTAAGTTCTTAAAATAGATATGTGGAACATGCAGCTCTCCAGATGTTCTTAGGCTGCGGTTCCTATCAATCATAACCAACATGATCAGTGATGACAAAAGGTGAAAGTTACAGTCCAGCATCATCTGGAGGGCCAAGAGATCCCTGTCCTTGTCTTCAGGGAGGTGGGTCCAACATGTGACATCCTGTTGGCTCAAATACGTAAGAGTGCAGTGAGAGGGGGTCCCCTATTTCTATACTGAAATAAGCAAGGAGAAGGGGAAACAGGCACATTTGCTTTGGTGTAATTCCATTCTCATGCTGTTGTATGTGCACAAGTGCTTTACGTTCTCCTGTTCTCAGTGTAAAATGAATAATGTTGTTCTAAAGCTTGCAGAAGTACAGCCTCAAAACACAGCAAAGGCAGGACATCCCAGAGTCAGATGATTGCATAAGTGATGAAGATGACAGCATAGGTCAGAGACTGTCTACCTTCCCCAGAGGTATCTACATAAATACCTACCTCAACTGGTGTGTGTGTGTGTGTGTGTGTGTGTGTATTTTGAAGAAGAAGCAAAGCTCCTCCAAGTTGACTATGAGTTAAGAAATACTCATAGCTAGAAGTTATGGTTTTGATTGTTTGGGGTGCTTTGAGTGTGTGTTCCTGTATGGCAGGGGGTTGGACTCAATGGCCATTGTGGTCTATGATTCTATGATTCTATAATGAGTGCATAAGCAGTAATGAGAAGACATTTGTCCATACTATCTAAAAAGTGATTATTTTAGCTGCAAACACCTATTCATAGCTTAACTGATTCTTACATTTCTCACCAGAGACTAGGGATGGGATGAATCCAGAATTTTCTGAATCCAGATCTGAATCCCTGGAAGGTTCTGGGAATCCACAAATCTTATGAATCTCGAATCTTTTGAATCCTTTTTTAAAAAAGAGTTTAAAAAGCAAGGGAAAGAAGGATAATCTTGGGCAAGACACGCTCTCTCAGTCTTAGGAAAAGCCTAGGCAAAGGCAAACCTCCCTCTGAAGAAATCTGGCCAGGGCAATTGTCATAGTTTTGCCTCAGGATCTCCTCAGACTGAAAATGTGGTGAAGGCCCTTTCCTACACAGACAGGAAAATGTGGATTAGTCCCACATTTTCCTGCCTGTGTAAACAGGACCACTACAGTAGAGAGATAATCCAGGTCAAAACTGGCTTTTCTTTGCATAGCTCCTTCTGGCATCCTGGGGTTTGTAGTTTGATGATGCACCAGTACACTTTGGCAGAGAAGGTTGTAACACCTTGTTAAACTCCAAACCCCAGAATTGTGCCTGAAAGAGGTTTGCAAGGGAGCTATGCAAAGGAATGTTTCAACTGTCCTTGAAATCTCAAGCCTGTAGCTTCCAGTCAAGTACTGAACTTAAATATGAAACGTTCAATTTAAATATCTTAGAATAAAAGCCCAGGTGTGATTTGTGAAATTGTTAGCAAAGGCCATTGTTACTCCAAGAGAAAACCTCACCTACTTACTATCTTCCCTTGTATGGTCTCCCAAGTTTTCAGGAGTCCCAGTCTCCCAGATTTTCAGCCGTCCCGGTCTCCCTAGTTTTCAGGTGTCCTGGTCTCCAACAATCCATTTAGTTGGCGGATTTGAAAGATTCGGTTTGCCTATTTTGGCACAGAGATTCGGATCCGGGAATCTCAAATCCTTACCCAGGATTCGAGGTTTCAAGGATTCGGTTGGCTCATCCCTGCCAGAAACCATATTCCTCTTGTGGATGAAATGGGCATCAAACGTGGCCAGAACAAATTTTATAGCTGTGGTATTGATTTAAAAGATTTATAAATCTGCTTCTTTCCTCATAATATAAAAAAGTGTATTTATTTGCACTGTTCTTTCTTCCTTGTGGAGTTGTGCGACCAGATGAATACAAGTCAATCTCCTTCCATTCAGTCCATGCTGCTGGAGGATTCTGGTACAGGGGATTATTTTCCTTTGCTTAATAGCAATCTGTCAGAACACACTGGTTAGGATATTTGACAAAAATATTTTTGCCTCTCTTTACTAGGACATCTCCGCTCCCACTCAGATAGAACTAAACCACTGTTGTATACTGACTAAACCATTTCCTGACACTGTCTACACATTGAGCTTTGTTACAGACTGAAGCTAGACTCTACCCTTAGGCTTTTCATCACAGCTCCTTTGTTTGTGTGATCTGGGAGGAGGCTTGGTTTTTTGCTTATTAGTGCTCTATTATTCTATTGTGTTTTGGTAATCTTGTTGGGTTAAGTCTGATTGTCCATGTGAGTTGAGTAGAAGCTTGATTGTGTGCTTGTTAGAGCTCTACTGTTCTGTTGCATGTAGGCTCAGGTTCTCTGCTTAAGCACATGGTCCTAAGGTGGCAGGGCATCTAGGAGTCAGAGACTTGGTTGAAGGAGGATCTAGTAGCCAAGTGTTGTTGTGTGCCTTCAAGTCGTTTCTAAGGTGAACTTATCACAGAGATTTCTGGGACTAAGAGTGTGGGGTGCACCCAAGGTCACCCAATGGATTTCCATCACTGAGTGGGGAATCAAGCCCTAGTGTCCAGGGTCATAGTCAAAAAGTCAAACCACTACATCACATTGGCTTTCTAGCAGCCACTAGCTCTCCATACAACTTCAGCCCCAGCCCCTGGACCTCAGTGAACAGATGTTGCATGGAGGACTTTTGAAGGTGAGGCCCATAGTACTGTTTCAATGCTACTAAAGACTACTGAATATGGATGGAACAGCTGTGCTATGTTTGCATTCTTGCTGAAGGATTTAGTAGCTACAACTGCAGCGTGCAAGTTGGTTGCCCTGTTGGAAGAGAAGCTTCAACAACTGAGGCTTATGTATCTAATCTTCAGCAAATTAGAGAGAGTGAGGTTTTCTTTGACAGAGCAAAGCAGACTCTCCTGAATGAGCAATACACAGGGAATGTCTCTGCAGAGGAGCTCAGTCCCCAAACTCAGGAGGTGGAAGTCTAGAGGAATACGACACATAGAAATAGAAGGATCAGGAATCATTCTGTGAGTTTGGAGCTAAAGAATTGATTCAAAGCTCTCTTTCTTATCAGTGATGATGAAGAACAGGAATAAGAGCAACAATGTCAGTCCTCAGAGAATGCACAGGTGATTCAGAATATGGAATGACCCTTGCCAATCCCCAAAGGAAATGTGTAGGGGTGGTAGGGAACTCCCTGCTGAGGACAACAGAAGCAGTGGTTTGTGGCCCTGAGGGGATGTCTCAAGAGGCATGCTGTCTTCCTGGGGCAAAAATCCATCATGTAACAGAGAGACTGACAAGACTCATCAAGTCCATTGACCATTGTCCCTTCCTTTTGGTCCACATGGGAATCATTGACACTGTAAGATATAACCTTCAGGATATCACAAGGAATTGGGAGGCTCTGGGTAGGAAGCTGTTTGGCTTCTTGGACCATAGTCTGCAGTTTCATGAAGGTGGACTTCAGGCAAGTGATGAGTTGCACCTCACAGCAGTTGACAGGAATGTTTGTGCTAAGAATCTAACAATCTGCTCAAGAGGACTTTGAAATGATTTATGTAGAGAGAGGGAGACAATACTCTTGAGGGCAGGAGTTCAGCACATGCTGAAGATAATAGCTTGAATGTTATAGGGAGAACTGGCTGAATAATACAAGAACCCAACAGTGGGATTGTTAATTAAGTTAAATAACTTAAATAAGCAACTAGGGAGAGTGAGCTCTCTGGCCTTAGATGTCACTACACTAATGCACAGGGCATAGGAAATAAATAAGATGAACTTGAACTTAGCAAAGCAAATACAGTGGCCCCTCAACTTTCAGAAGAGTTTGGGGTGCAGAACCCTTGCAAAAGTGGAAAAAACACAAATAATTCCCTCCCAGAACTCCCCCTCCATTCCTTCCAGGAATCCTTCATCCCCTTCCCTTGCCTTTTGCCCTGACTCACACGCCTTCCTTCTCCACACCAAGGCAAAAGGCAAGGGAATGGTAGGGGGGATGCAAGGGGGAGATATTTGTGGTTTTTCCCTTTTTGTGAGGGTTCTGTGCTCCAAACACTCACCAAAGTATATCAATAGACTTCCACTTCATTCTCTGCCTCTGGACTTGCTCTTCAGCAGCACAAAGGGAGCCTAGTCAGTTTTATCCCCCACCCGACCCCTTCACTCTCCACTTGCCTCCTAAAGTCACCAGAGCCAAACAAGTCTCTTTTCTGCTGCAGGAACCGCAAAGGAGAAGATATCCCCTCATTTCTTCCTAGTCCACCCCATCCTGCAAAGAACAGGACAGCTTTTCCTACTGAAGGCACAATTCCTACTAGACCACACTGCCTTGCCACCCTGTCTCATAACAAAGATCTCCCCTCTGCACTCTCCTTCTGGCCCTCATGGAGACAGGACAGCTTTGCTCCTGAAGTGGGGAAAAGGAGACCCTATCGGAGGAGGAGTCAAGAGAAGTCTCGGTTAGCCTCTGGGTTACAAGGGGGGGGAGTGGGATCTTCCTCTCTGTAGGGGATTATATGACTCAGCGCCCCCTCCCACATTGTGATAACTGAAGGGGATCATATCCTTCTCCTCCCTATATCTGTTGCTTGTCCAAAAAGCACAAGTGGAGTGTCACACTCCCCCTCCAAGTGTTTCCCCCTTTACTGTCTTCTCTCCTGCCTGCTCTGCCTTCTAGGCCTCTCTCCCTCACCAGAGAAGCTCCAGATGGAATGCTCCACTTCAACCATACCAGTGAAGTCCTTCTTCCCCATCTGAATTTTTCAACTGTTCCTGCTTATCTAGAGGCTAAAGTTGATTCCCTTCACCCTCTGAAGGCTGGAGGGAGGAATTTTTTTCACTCCTTGTGGTGAACCATGTGCTTTTACTCACTCAGGAGGAGGAGGAGCCACCTAGCCAAGCCTTCTTCCCACCCCTGTTCCTCCCTGCCTCCCTGGAAAACTACCTTCCACCATGAAAATAGGGGTGAAGAGGAAAATGCTTACTGCCAGGGGCAGTGCCTTCCAATAGGAAGAGCTATGTTACTTTTGCAGGGTTGTGGAGTACTGGAGGAGAGACTTCCTGCTTTGAGGTTCTTGGAGCAGAAAAGGGGAAGGCTTGTTTGTCTGAGGAATGGTGGTGCTGGTGAAAGGAGACTGACTGGGCTCCTGTCCCCCTCTGTTTGTGTGGATTCCCAGTTTGCACACTAGATGTACTGGCCAAGCTCCATCTTTCTGGCTGAAACAAGCCAAGTCTGACAGGGCAGGGAATCAGCTTGCAAGCACTATGCAGCTCTTCCTCCTTCAGGCTAGAAGTGAAGCAGAGGCACAGTGGGTACATGTATGCCTGGAACAGAGAGACATTTAAAGGCAGGGGGGTGGAGAAAAAACTCTTAAGTGGAAAGTCTGCCTTGATTTTGCTCCTCCCAGCTTTCTCTGGGGTCCCCCTGGAGGTTGGGGGGGGTCTCAGGGAGGACAAACCAGGTGGTATCCTCCACTGAATCCTCCCCAGGTTAAGAGAGCTCTGCATTTTAGAGAGGTAGGAGGCCTAGTACAGGGGAGCAGGCAGGGGAGAAGGAATTAAAGGGGGAGCATTTGGAGAGAGAGTGGAGGGGAAGAAACACACCCAAATGCCCTTTTCAGAGGGAGAGAGGGAGGAGTTGGAGGGAGAAAAACCCATTCTGGTATTCTCTGTACCCAGGCAAAAGGCAATGGAATGGGAGGAGGAGAAGGGGTGGAGTAATGCAAGCAGCTTGCAAATAATCATATTCGCAAACATCAAACCCACAGATGTGTTGATCAGGTGGTGGTGGTGGTATCCTTAGTGGGGAGTGATCATGCTCTACTGGAATTTGTCATTCAATGGGAAGGAGAAGCCAAGTGTAGCCAGACATGTAGCTGATTTCTGTAAACTTACAGAGTTACTTGCTGAAATTCTGTGGTCAAGAATACTGAAAGACAAAGGCGTTTATGATGGATGGGAGTTTCTTAAAAGTGAGATACTGAAGGCACAATTTAAAACTGTGCCAATAAGGAGGGAAAATGGCAGGTGTCTAAAGCAACTGGAATGGTTGACTAAAGAACTCTCAGCTGAGCTAAGCGTTAAAAGAAACATGTACAGGAAATGGGAAAATGGTGAAACCACCAAAGAGGAGTTCAAGCAAATAGCTAGGATATGTAGGGAGAAGGTCAGAAAACCTAAAGCATAGAATGACCTCAGGCTTGCCAGAGACATTAAAAACAATAAAAAGGGCTTTTTTGGATATGTCCACAGCAAAAGGAAAAACAAGGAAATGATAGGGTCACTGCGTGGAGGAGATGACCAATTACTAATGGGAGGAAGAGAGAAGACAGAACTACTCAACACCTTCTTTGCCTCAGTTTTCTCCCAAAAGGATAGAAATACTCAATCTAGGTGGTGGGGAGCAGGTGAGGAGAGGAGGGATGAAGCACAGAATAGGTATAGAAATAGTACAGAAATATCTGTCTAAACTAGATGAATTTAAGTCTCCAGGGCCAGATGAATTACATCCAAGGATATTGAAAGAACCGGCAGAAGTAATTTCTGAACCACTCACAATAATCTTTGAGAACTCTTGGAGAACAGGAGAAGTCCCAGCAGACTGTAGGAGGGCAAATGTTGTCCCCATCTTCATGAAGGGAAAAAAAGAGGACCCAAATAATTATCACCTGGTCAGCCTGACATCAATACCAGGAAAGATCCTAGAACAGATCATTAAATAGTCAGTCTGTAATTATTTAGAAAGCAATGCTGTAATCACTAAAATTCAACATTGATTTCTCAGAAATAAGTCATGCCAGACTAATCTTATCTCTTTTTTCAATAGGGTTGCAAGCTTGATAAATGAAGGGAATCCTGTAGACGTAGTATATCTTGATTTCAGTAAGGCATTTGACAAAGTTCCCCATGACATTCTTGCAAAGAAGCTAGTAAAATGCAGGCTGGACAGGGCTACTGTTAGTTGGATTTGTAATTGGTTGACTGACTGAACCCAAAAGGTGCTTACCAATGGCTACTTTCCATCCTGGAGAGAAGTGACTAGTGAGGTGCCACAGGGTTCTGTCCTGGGCCCAGTGTTATTCAACATCTTCATCAATGACTTGGATGAAAGAGTAGAGGGCATGCTGATCAAATTAGCAGATGACACCAAATTGGGAGAGGTTGCTAATACGCCAGAAGACAGGATCAAAATTCAAAATGATCTTGACAGATTGGAGAGCTGGACCAAGGCTAACAAAATGAATTTCAACAGAGAGAAATGTAAGGTCCTACACTTATGCAGAAAAAATGGAATGCAGAAATATAGGATGGGGGATGCGTGGCTGGATAGCAGTAGGTATGAAAGGGATCTAGGAGTCTTGGTAGATCACAAGCTGAACATGAGTCAGCAATGTGATGTGGCAGCCAAGAAAGCCAACACGATTCTTGGTTGCATCAACAGGAGTATAGTGTCTAGATCAAGGGCTGTAATGGTACCACTCTATTCTGCATTGGTCAGGCCTCATTTGGAATACTGTGTCCAGTTCTGGGCACGTCAATTCAAGAAGGATATTGACAAGCTGGAACATGTCCATGGGATGGCAACTAAAAAGGTGAAGGGTCTGGAAGCCATGCCCTATGAGGAATGGCTTAAGGAGTTGGGTATGTTTAGTCTGCAGAAGAGAAGGTTAAGAGGGGACATGACAGCCGTGCTTAAATATTTGAAGGAATGTGATGTTGAGGAAGGAGTGGGCTTGTTGTGCACTGCTCCAGAGACTAGGACAAGGAGTAATGGATTCAAGCTGCAGGAAAGGAGATTCCACCTGAATCTCAGGAAGAACTTCCTGATGGTCAGAGCTGTCTGGCAGTGGAATATGCTGCCTCAAAGTGTGGTGGAGTCTCCTTTGGAGGTTTTTAAGCAGAGGCTGGATGGCCATCTGTTGCAAGTGCTTTGATGGATGTTCCTGCATAGCAGGGGGTTGGACTAGATGGCCTCTGTGGTCTCTTCCAACTCTGTTATTCTATGATTGGCATATTATAATAGATATCACTGAAACCTGGTGGGAGGAGTCCAGTGACTGGAATGTAGTAACAGAGGGGTATAACCTATTTCAGAGAAATAGACCAAGCAGAAAAGGAGGAGGCATAGCCCTATATGTCAAGCATGTTTACACCTGTGAAGACATCCATGACTTAAATACTAGAAGCAAGTTGAGAGCATCTAGGTATAAATTAAGGGAGAGAGAAACAGCAATGTAATTTTGGGAATCTACTACAGACCCCCAAGTTAGACTGAGAACTTGGAGACATGTAGCAATAATTTGGGTTATTTGTAGGAAGTCACCCTGCCAAGAAAAGAAGGCCCAAAAGATTCTCACTTGCCTGGAAGACAATTTCATTGTCCAGAAAGTGGATGAGATAACATGGGGATCAGCTATTTTAGATCTGTTCCTATCAACAGTAACCTGCTTAATAGGGTGAACGTGGTGGGATCCTTAGGTGGGAGTGGCCCTATGCTCCTGGAATTTGGAGTGCAGTCAGATATACATTCTAGACCTTAAGAAAGCTGATTTCAGTGAACTTAGGGAAATATTAGGTCAGGAATACTAAAAAAGAAGAAAAAAAGAGTTCATGATGAGCGGCAGTTTCTTGAAAGTGAGATATTAGAAGCACAATTTCAATCAATTCCAATAAGAAAGAAAAATGGGAGGTGTCTTAACAAACTGGGATAGATGTTCCAGAACCTGAGCAATGATTTAAAGGGGACACATACAAGAAATTGAAAAAGGGGGAAATCACCAAAGAGGAATTCAAACAAATAGCTGCATGTATAGGGAGAAAGTCAGAAAAGCTAAAGTGCAGAAAGAGCTCAGACTTACTAGAGAGGTTATAAGTAATAAAAGTTTTTTTGGTTATAACTGTAGCAAAAGAAAAAGGGCCACTATGTGGAGAAGATAGGAAAATGCTAACAGGTGACAGAGGAAAGGGAGAACTACTCAAACATCTCCTTTGCCTTGTTCATCTCCAAAAGGAAAACAGCACTCGGCCTGGGGAAAATGGAGTACGTGATGCAGGAAGGGAAATGTACAGGTAAAGAATGAAGGGAAAAAAAGGTAAAACTGGAATACCTGGCTACTCTAAATGCATTTATGTTTCCAGGACCAGATTAACTACATCCAATGATATTAAAAAAACTATTAGAAGTAATCTCGGAACTCCTGGCAATAAGCTTTGAGAATTTCTGGAGAAAGGGAAAAAACCCAGCAGACTGGAGAAGTGCAACCATTGTTCCCATCTTCAAAAGGGAGAAAAAAGAGGACCCAAACAACTACTGCCCAGTTAGCCTGACATCAGTACGAAAAACAATTCTAGAGCACATCGTTAAACAGGTCTGTAAGCTCTTAGAAAGGAACGTTGTGATCGCTAAAAGTCAAGATAGGTTTCTCAAAAACAGGTCATGCCAAACTAATATTATCTTTTTTTGATACCTTGGTAGATGGAGAGAATGCTGTCGATGTATCTTGATTTCAGTAAGGCTTTTGACGAGGGTCCCCATGATATTCTTGCAAACAAGCTAGTAAAATGTGGGCTAAACAATGCTTGTATTAGATGGATTTGTCATTGGTCGACCAAAAAGCCCAAAGGTTGCTCACCAAGGGCTCCTCTTCATCCTGGAGAGAAGTGATTAGTGGGGTACCCCAGGATTCTGTCCTGGGCCCGGTGCTACTCAAATCTTTATCAGTGATTTGGATGATGGAATAGAGGGCATGTTTATCAAACTCGATGTAGGATGGGGTAACACCTGGCTTGCCCACAGTATACATGAAGGAGATCTAGGAGTTTTAGCAAAGCACAAGCTGAACATGAGTCAACACTGTGATGCGGTAGGTAAAAAAATGCTAATGTAATTCTCAGTTGCATTAATGGAAGTGTAGTGTCTCAAGTGAGGGAAGTAATAGTACCACTCTATTCTGCTTTCATCAGACTTCACTTGGAGTACTGTGTCCAGTTCTGGGCACCATGATTCAAAAAGGATATTGACAAGCAGGAAAATGTCCAGAGCAGGGCAATCAAAATGTTAAAAGACCTGGAAACCATTGCCTATGAGGACAGTTTAGGGAACTGGGAATGTTTAGCTTGGAGAAGAGAAGGTTTAAAGGGGACATGACAGCAATTTTAAATATTTGAAGGGCTATCACATGAAAGATGAGGAAAGCTGCTTTTCTGCTGCTCCAGAAACTAAGACACAGTGCAAGGATTTCAAACTACAGGAAGGAGATTCCACCTAAACATTAAGAGAAATTTTCTAATAGTAAGAGCAGTTTGACAGTGGAATATGCTGCTTTAGAGTGTGGTTAAGCCTCCTTCTTTGGAGGTTTTTAAACAGAGGCTGGATGCCAACTATTGGGAGTGCGTAGATTGTGTATTGCTGCAGGTCATAACTCTTTAACAAATAACATGAGGCATTTGCAACTACATATATGTGTAAAGTAACTTTATCTACAACATGGTACTATTCAAAATAGTCTCCACCAATAGTAGTACATTTACAGCACTTTTGAACCCATTCATCAAATCCACTTTGGGAAAACTCTTTTGGGCACTTCCTGGATTGGTGTCTCATAGTGTCTTCACTTACATCATCAATACGCCATTCCCAAGGGCTTTCTTCTATCCAACCAAACAATTGAAATCTGAGAATGCCAGGTGTGGCACCACTTTAAGGTGGATGTGGCATCATTGACCATCTCATTTGTGCAAGAACCTGTGATGTTGCCAAAGAAGTGTGGCCATTGCTGTGGTGTAACTAAACTGCATTTGTGATCTTTTCTTATGCATGGCTTCTTGAAGTTTCTGGATTGATGCAATGTCGTGATCACTGTTCATTGTTGCCCCATGCTCAAGGAAATGAAGTGAAATTACCCTTTGGTCATTCCAGAAAACATTTCTCATAATCTTCTGCACTAAGCACTGGTTTTTGAAATTCTTTGAAGGCGAAGTGCTACAACTCCAGGGACTGACTCTTGGTGTCTGGATTATGTCTGGGTCATGTCCATGTCTGATCACCAATGTAACATTCCTTTGAAAAGGTGTCATTTTGGGCTTCAAATGCTGCCAACAGGTCTGAACACTTGCACGGTCTCTTCTCTTTCAACCAGTTGTTAATTGATAAGGAACCCACTTGGCACACACTTTCCTGTATCCAAAGTTTTGGATAGTCTACTTGAGAGCACTGTGACCACAGACACATTCCTCTCTTGGACAGTTAACCACTGGTCTGCATAAATCATGTTGTCCATACTCTTGGTTTCCATTGGTGACTACTGTCAATGCCTTCCACTACATGATTTGTTTTCAACACTGGTTTTGCCATCCTTAAACTTTTTCATCCATCTTTGCACAATGCACTCATCATCAACTGTCACCCGATCATACACATTTTTGAGACTACTGTGGATGTCAGCAACAATACATCCTTTGGTCAAGTACTCAGTAACTGCTCTTTGTTTCGACTTTATACCCATGGTTATGCAACACTTAGAAATACAGAAATTAGGACAGTCATGAAGTAAGAATTACTCTATATGGTGCTGTAATAGTACCTTGGTGCCCAACACTGCAACGATGAGACCAGACACATGACATTGGAATAAATAAGGCCCACTTGATTTGACCTGATAACTGTTACTGGCCCTCACATACCCCCAAGGCTTTATATGGTTTAATTGGTGAAACATAATTCAATTGGCAAAAATACATTAATTGGTGTTGATATAAAATGGACCCTGAGGTGACTAGAAGGTCAAGTTGGGCAGAGGAAAATTACTGACTGAACACATGTGCTGCAAAGTAGGTGAAAAAATCCCCTCTAGGTGTAGCCAAGGTCATTGTCAGACAGATTACAGGTAACTCCAGCAATAATAGACTTAAGATGAAGCTGTAGCATCTCTGATACCACACAATAACAAAGGAAAATTCCCACTGATTGCTTCAGCCCTTCTTCCTTACACCTGGAAGTTTCCCTGTATTTTTCCCATACCCATTGTGATAGATGATGGCTCTGAGGTTGAGGAACAACTGATTGTGCCAGGAACAGAGCCAGTGATTGAACAAACCAACTTGCAAACATTACCAGCAGTTGAAGGACAAGTGGAGACAGAGTTGCCCCAACCAGCTCCAGCAGTGATTTGGAAGAATCACTGGCAACAGTCATCTGAGCCACCTGAGCCTCTTAGCCTCAAGTCATGAAGAAGGCTGAAATGGGCAGCTCAGAGGGAAGCTGTGTTGGCTAAATTAAGGAAGCAATGACAAGTAACACCTCTCTCTATGCCTATTCAGGTCTGTCAGCATGGCTTTCTCTTTGCTTGTAGCAAATTACTTGCAAGTCTCACAACCCTTGTGTTCTGGTTCCCTTGACCCCTCTGAACGGACCTCTGCTTTCTAGGCTGTTGGACTGGACTTCGACCTGGCTTGGCTCTGCAGTTTCCTTAATAGTTGTTGTATTGGACATTCCCCGCTGCAGCCTCCTCCTCCTCGCAGCAAGTATTCTCACCTCCTCTCTCTTGCTGGCAGTGAGGCACAGGCAGGGAGTTGGACTCTGACACTCATTACAGAACCATTGCAGAACCATTGCAACAGCCATTAACTCTTTGTCACTTAACACTAAGACCATTAACCCTGTCCAGACTCTATTTTTTATATTTTTAATTAGATTTTTTTAAAAAAAAATTAACACAAATACATAAAGCAAAAAAAGCCAAACAACCAGACCAATATATAGTAAAGACAGACAACAAAATAAACCTAAATATAAGATTACACTAAACATACAAAGAAAGAAAATTGCACACATATATACCATACTTAAAACTAAGCTAATATTCAAATTGTACTAAACAAAAAAGAGACTACATCTAATTAAAAATGGCTCCTACCCTTGTTGCAAGCAGCTCCAAGGTATAAAAGTGTACTTAAATTCATTACTTTCAACTGTTTTAAATTTGTTGCTCCTTATGTTTATATTCCCAATCTATTTTAATTTCTAAATTTCCTAAATTTCTTATTTTATAAACATAAGAAATTCATAAATATAAGAAATTTATAAATATAATATATAAATAAATTTATATATCATAAATTTCAATTTCTAAAATCAATATTATTAACTATTTTAAAATACTGTTATTTAATTTCACTATGTTATTACTCCCTTTAATCAAATCAACTCTTTCTTAAACATATTATAGCAACAACTTATAATCATATTTAATTTTTTCTCAACATCTTTCTCAGGATAATAATACACAACAACAGGCTACAACAGTTTTTTTAAAAGAAAGACATGGTATCGAGCAAGTTCAAAACTCTAGAATCATCAAATCACCCTCATTTATCCTTAAAAATTCTGTTAGACATCTCTGTTAGAAAAGGTTGGCTGTGACTTTAGGTCCAATAAAATACTTATGATGTGCATGTGGAAAGCACCTGGGGGAATCACTGTGCATGTCATGATGAGGTAATCCCATGGGACAAAAGCTGAGTCACAGTGTAATGTAACCAGGACAAGAGGTTACATCAGCCATCGGACATGAAATCCTTGCTGGGGTTACATCAGCTAGTCATGTGTATATAAGGAGATGGGATCTAGCCAACTTTCCTCTCTCGTTTGCCTGATTGTTGGCCGGAGGCTTTGCCAGAGTGCATATCTCCACTGGATGTGTTGATGATGGAATGCTGAATCTCTGTTGGAGGATCTGCGAATCCTATAAATATGTATATATTGGAACAGAAGATTAAATGCCTCCAGGTATCCTTGGAAGACAACACTGTGTGATTGTGTTCCTTCGTGGGTGAGTTTTGAGGTCACAGCAGTGCTGCATATCATACTCTGCTGCACATGCTTTTGTTGCTGTGTTTACCTACTCTGCTTAATGTGTTTTGTTTTTGCACTTGACTCTAAGCCATGTTTTCCTCAGAGCTCAGTGGAGGGAAGATTTATCGCGGTTTGCATAAATCCTATCATCCACCATCCCTCCACAATCGCCATTCTAAAATAAATTCTTCATCAGAAATTCTCTTCAGTTTGGCAGGCAATTTATCCATCTCTACAATTGACATCAGTGTATTAAACCATTCTGTCACTGATAGGATTTCAGTTTTCTTCTAATACTTTGCATAGACAAATCTTGCAGCCAACAGTGTATATTGAAGCAGTTTCTGATGGTTCTTTTTTTTTTTAAATCAATGTTAATATCATCATTCAAAATTCCTAGCAAAAATAATTCAGGTATCTTAACTATTTGGCATTTCAAAATTCTTTGAATCATATTCTGTAGTTCCATCCAAAACTTCTGAGCCTTTCCACAAGTCCACCACATATGATACAAAGTTCCACTATGTTCTTGACATTTCCAACATCTATCCATCATGTCTTTATACATTTTTGACAATCTCTCTGGTGTGAGATACCAGCATATCATCTTATACAGATTTTCTTGAAGATCATAGCAAAGTATATTTTCAGTTTCTTTGCAAAGTCTTTCCCATTGACTCATAGATATATTATGACCAAAATTCTTGGCCCAGTTAATCATATATTCCTTAACCTGTTCTTCTTCTATGTCTATTTTCAGCAAAACATATAATTTGTCAATCAGATGGTCAGCATCAGTATAAAGCAACACTTCAAATTCTGATTTGTCCTTTTCAAATTTGTTATTCTTTTTCTCTTCCATAGATCTTAAATAATACTGTCTGTGTGAAAGCCATTGCAAGTTAAAACTTTCTTGTAACTGTTGCAAGGATTTCATTTCAAAACCTCTATCTTCTTTAATAAATCATATAAAGATTTATTAAAGAAGACAGAAAGAGGTTTTGAAATGAAATCCTTGCAAAGGATTTGCTCCACATTAGTCTACTCTCATTTCTGTTCTGTAAAAAGCTTCTTGTGGAGAAATCCAGAAAGGTATTTTTGTACACAGTCTAACTTTGTATCTATTCCAAAGTCTTAACATGGCACATCTAATACAGTGTTAAAGGTTACATTGACCTTAACTTTGTCATACCATAAATATGCATGCCATCCAAACCTTAAATCATGACCTTCTAAATTCAACCATTTATTGGCTTTTAACATTATCTATTTTTTAATCCAAGTAAAGGCCAATGCTGCAAAATAGATCTCCAAATTTGGCAGTCCAAGACCACCTTTTTCTTTTGTGTCCCGTAACACCTTAAATCTTACTCTAGGTTTCTTGCCTCTCCACACAAATCTTGATAAATCTTTTTGCCATGTTTTTCATGGCATTTCCTTCATTATTATTGGAATCAATTGGGAAAAAAATAACGTCTTTAGAAGAATATTCATTTTTGTTGCTGAAATCTTTCCTACTAATGACAGATTCAGTTTTTGCCACTTCTCAAGGTCATTCTTAATCTCCTTCCATGTCTTCACATAGTTCATATAACTGATTGGTGCTTCCAGTTAAATAAATTCCCAGATATGTAACTGTCTTTTCAATGGTAAATCCAGTTTTCTTCTGAAATTCATCTTTATAGTAAGTGTTCATGTTTTTCACCAATACTTTGGTCTTTTCCCTATTTATCTTCAATCCCGCATATTTTCCAAATTGGTTTATTATCTTTTGCAATTTCAATGTTGAGTCTAATGGTTCTTGTAACATAATCACAAGATTATCTCCAAATGTTCTTAGTTTAAATTCTGCTTTCCTAATCTTGATTCCTGTAATTTTATTTTCTTGTCTAATCATAGTATTCAAGACTTCTAATACCAAGATAGATAAAAGTGGGGATGAAGGGCATTCTTGTCTTGTACCCTTCTGTATTGAAACAGATTTAATTTTTTCTCCATTAACTAATATCTTCACAACTTGATTTGTATATATTGCTTTAATCCAGGTCAGCATATTCATACCAAAGTTCATAAATTCAAGAACTTTAAACATGTCTATGATCTGACTCTTTTCTTTCACCTTTCAAAACTTGAAAGCTAAACATCTGTTGGGGTTTTTTTGCAGATTCAAAATAATGCTGTCTTGTCCATTTTAGCTTATTTTCTATTTCAGTCAGGTTTTCATCATTCAGATAGCTTTGGAGAATTTTGAGATTGTTTACCAATTTCTTATTTGTTGGATTATGTCTTAGTTCTTTTTCTATCACAATAATTTCTTCCAGAATTTTGTGTTTTTTTCATTCTTTTCTTCTTCAGAACAGCACTTTATGAAGTGGCCCCCAGGGCCACTTTTCCAACATCCCACACAGTCTTCATTGGTGTTTCTCCATTAATATTTTCTTTAAAGTAGGTTTTTATAGTCTCTTTAGCTTTTTGCACATACACTTGACCCTGAAGAACAGTGTCAGTTTCCAATTGTAGGCAATCTTCCTAGCTCTTAATTCCAGAAGAATTGGACTGTGATCTGAAACTATCCTAGGGATATCTATCTTTTCTACCTGTGTATGTAGTGATTTTGATATTAGATAATAGTCGATCCTTGACATTGATTTATGTCGATCCGAATAAAAGGTGAAACCTTTCAAGTCTCCCTCTTTTAATCTCCAAACATCAACAAGGGACAACTTCTCCATCATTGAGAAGAAGCTCTTGGATAGTTAGCCTTGGTTGTATTTGTTTTTTCTTTGATAGGTTCTGTCTGATGTTGGGTTGATCATCCCATTCATGTCTCCCATCAGTACAATATTCTCACTGAAATTCTTCTGCCTGAAATTTCATTGTATATTTTACTAAAGAAATCTCCTTTAATCCCTAATGGTGCATATACTGCTACAATCAACAGGTTTGTGTTTTTTACATTGATCTCAACCCCTATATAGTGTTCCAGTGTATCTTTAAAAATCTCCTGAGCTTTGTACTTAGAGTTTACATGTATCAAAATCGCTTTTTTCTTCCTTTCATCAGTTGGCACGAAACGGTTACCTAGTCTTAGATTCCTCATGAATGTTAAGTCTTGGTGTCTCACACATTCTTCTTGTAAACATATTACATCCAAATGTGTTTTTCCCATGATGTGAAAAATCTGCCTGCATTTGTATTCTGAATTTAAGACTTTAACATTCCAGGTTTGCAATTTGGTGCTCATGGTTCTTTGTGTAACACTTCAATTAAGTTCAGAAAGAATCTAATACTTCTTTTATTTCAAGTTCTGTCTGTTCATCTTCTGCTTCTTCTGCTTCTTCGTCTTCTCTTTTATCCACTAATTCTGCTTCTTCTCGATCTACTTGATTGGGTATCTCCTCACCAAGTGTGTCTTCTTTGGTTTTCTGTTTGTATTAGGTTTATCTCTGTTGGTCTGATTCTTTTTGTCATCTGGTACATAATTTCACTCTGAATGATTCCTTTCTTTTGCTCTTGATTCCCTTATATCTCTCTTGATTCTTTCCATAATTTCTTTGGACTTCACATGTGAGTCAACCTTGTACCTTCTTTGCCAATATAAGAATGACAGTCCTTTTAACTTATCCCACCTATAGTTTATTTGATTTTTCAAGAGAATGTGTGCCAACGGTTCTACAAGGCTCACAAAACAAGAAGAAATTTTAAAAAGCCTTCTTTCATTTAAAGATCTTTATGACATGAAACCAGACTCAATCAAAGAGGAAAACAAAATGCATGCTTATGTAGACAAACAAGTTATTCCAAAACTTACTGAGGAACAGAAACTAATATTCAATCATTCTATAGTGCATGCTGAAATAGTGGAAGCCATAAAGAAACTCAATCCATCTAAAGCACCCAGACCAGAGAGTTTTACACCAAGGTACTACAAAATATTTGGTGATGAAATAGTTCTACCATTTCAAAAAACTTGTGAAGAAATATTGGAAAAGGGCATACAGGAAACCTGGAAAATGCAAACATAGCCCTAATACTGAAAGAAGGTAAAGATCGCATGGAGATTAAGAATTATCACCCAATATCACTCTTGAACATAGACTACAAACTATTCTCAACAATTCTGGCAGAAAGATTGAAAAAAAGTGCTGTCTTCATCTATGCATGAAGATCAAAATAGATTTCTGCCTAAAAGATTATTAAGAAATAATATTAGAATGGTCCTGAACATCATAGAATATTATGAAAGACATAATGAAAAACAGATGACAATTATTTTCAAAGATGCAGAAAAAGCTTTTGACTCTGTCTGATGGCCTTTCATGAAAGAAACATTTTGAAGAATGGAAATAGGGGGGAATTTTCTTGGCTGGCTAGACTCTATATATCAGAAACAACTGGTACAAATACTGATCAATGGAGAGAGGACTAGCACCTTTGAAATAAGAAAAGGCACCTGCCAGGGTTGCTCCCTGTTGCCTCTTATCTTCATCACAGTATTGGAGCTACTCAATAGGAACATCCGTGAAGACACTGAAATAAAAGGCTTTTAGTTAAAGGGTCATAGCTACAAACTGAAAGCTTTTGCAGACATCCTGGTGTTTTTCTTAGAAGACCCAATCTCTAGCATGAAGAGACTGGTTTTAACACTAAAGGAGTTAAAAGTCAATAAAGATAAGACGTCAGTCCTGACCAAAAACATGAGGAAAGGGAAAGAGGAAAAAGTGGTAGAGTTATCCGGCTTCAAAATAGAAAAGAAAACCAAATACTTAGGTATCTGGATATCCGAGCATAACAATGAGCTATTTGAAAATGACTATGTAAAAACTTGGAATACAATTAAAAAAGATCTGGAAATTTGGAATAATTTGAAACTATCATTATCAGGTAGAATTGCTACTGTAGAAATGAGTATTTTGCCTAAGATGAATTTTCTTTTTCAGAACACCCCTATAATCATTAACGATAAACCATTTTCAACTTGGAAAAAGGGCCTATCCAGATTAATATGGGCTGGTCATAAACCGAGAATAAAATGGCACACATTGACAGATTTAAGAGGAGGAGGCTGTGGGGTACCAGACTTCAAAACCTACTACTATACAAGTGGAATGACATGGATAGCAGACTGGTTAACATTACGCAATGAAAGAACGCTAACTTTAGAAGTACCTGATGCCAGATTTGACTGGCATGCCTACCTATGGTATGGCAAAGCCGAGGTAGATAAAGACTTTCCCAACCATTATATCCACAAAGGATTGTTGAACATTTGGTATAAATATAAGAAATCACATTACATCAATATTCCTCTTTCGGAATCCCCTCAGGAAGCGTTCTTTGGGAAATAGAAGAATCAGTCAGAAAAATGATTGTGCTATGAAGACATAATCATTCTTACCACTGAGAAAATACACAGAACTAAGACAAGAGATGAACTAGAAAGGGACAACATAAAATGCAGTTGGTTTCCTAACAGATAGTTGGTAGAAAGATTCAAGATCGATCAGAAATGGGAAGATTTTGTAAAGAGCACCGACAAAACAGAATCTGAAAAAAAAAATTGACAACTCAACTCATCAGATGTCAAAGCTATACAAATTCCTGCTTCTCTGGGGGAGAGAAGAAAACATAGTAAAAGATGTCATGCTTAAATGCTAGAACAACGGGAAAGGAGTTGGGAATCAACCCACAAATTCACTGTTGTTTGAAACCAATTGAAAGTGTTTCACTGCTGGTACTTCACTCTCAAAAAATTAAGTAAGATATATAAATCTACGTCAAGACCAGCTGGAAATGTCAACAAGAAATTGGAACTTTCTATCATGTCTTGTGGACATGCGAGAATGCAAAAAAATTGGATACATATTCACAATAAGATCTCAGAATAGTTCAACTGTAAGTTCCCATTGTCTCCTAAACCGTACTTGTTAAATATATTCATGAATTAGACTCTTTTGCAATAAAAAAGCAATGGAAAATACCACAATACTTAATAACTGCAGCTAGAATAGTGTTTGGAAAACACTGAGGGGAAAAAGTAAAATTCCAGAACCAGAAGAATGGCAACAAGCAATCCTAGAAGTTAAAACTACGGATATTCTAACACAGATTCTTAAAGGTAAAAAGGAAGATAAAATTAAAGTGGAATGGACACCAGTGACTGAAAACCTTCTGCAAGTGTAGGATGAATTTACCAAAAAATCAAACAATTTAGGAATCTGTGCATTACTTCATAGGTAAAATAAAACAGACATCGTGTTTTAATGGAGTCACAAACTGTAACATAACTAGAATTCAGTACACCACGACATGAGTATAGGTGTTAAATTTAAAGAGCAAATGGGTAGACATATATCATCTATACATATCTACAATTGTTGATGGATATAATTATGTGTGGGCGACCCACAGAATGTGGATATCACTGCTTTTTTCTCTTTGTGTTTTTTTCAGGTATAAAACAGGATTAAGACTCTAGAATTGGCAGATCAAAGGAACAGATATTGAGAGAAGGTATAAATTTAAGTTGCAGGATAAAGGAACATAGGAATCCACAATATGAACCTAGGAAAGATTTTTTTATAGACAAGCCATTTTCCTGGTTTATTTGCATATTGGAAAATTTTTCTGTTTCAAAAACTCCAACTTCCTTTCCATTTCTTCCATCATCAACATTGACCATTTGATTTCTTAGTAGTTTTACCTTCTTTTGAAAGTCTATATTCTCTGGACAGTTCTTCAATTCATCTTCCTTTTTTATCTCATCTAAATTTTTTTGTGTTTTCTCCATCCATTTTCTAAATTCTCAGTTTATTGTAATAAAACATCCTCTTATATATGCTTTACTTGCCTCCCATTCAGCTCTGATGTTTCTTTATTCACATTTTTTCGAAGAATTCTTTAATCTCCTGTTACTTCTGTCTTCCTCATCAAAGAATCATTTAATCTCCAAACAAATTATTTACTTGTTTTCTGATATACATTATCACAGGATTGTGATCTGACACAGTCTTGGGGAGAATTTCCACCTTATATGTTTTATCTGTCAAAATCTTTGGTAGCCATATCATATCTAATCTTGAATGAGATTTGTGTCTTTCCAAAAAAAAAAAAAAGGGGGAAAAATCTTTCTCATTAGGGCGTTTAAGTCTCCATATATCTGTAGTTTGCAAATTTTCCATCAATTCAAAAAAGTCATTGGGCAGATAACCTTGGGTTTTTTAAATCTCTTTAGATGAAGATCTATCCATCAACGATGACACTACCTGTTCCAATCCCCCATTAAACACCATTTTTCATAAGACATTTCAGATAAAATTGTATTCAGTTTCTGAATTAACATTGACCTTTGTAAAATTGGAACATATACTCCCAATACCAACATTTTTCTCCATTAATAGTAACTTCAACTCCTACAAACCTCCCCTCCTCATCAAAGATCACCAATTGAGGAGATAATTTTGATCTTACATACATTACCACTCCATTTTTTTTACGTTGTCCAGTAGAAATAAATTCATCTCCTAATCTTTTTTGTATCAGGAGTTTCTGGTCTCTACTTTATATATGAGTTTCTTGTAAACAAATCAAGTCCAAATCCAACTTCTTTAGCTAATGAAAGACGTTATTTTTTTTCCAGCATGGTAATCCATGTAATTCATGTTTAAGAAGTTGATGGTGAAAAATCCAAATGAATCTTCAGCATGACGGGATAGTACTTCATCATTATCATCATCTTGCAGAGATTCTGAAGATACAGCTACTGCTGTCTTTGAAGTTTCCCCGCATTCTCCATTCTGATCTGCATCTTTTGCTGTACCTCCAGTTTGGCTTCTGATTTTTGTGATTCACCTGGTCTTTCCCGGTCTTTATGACTTTGCAACTCATTCTTGTGAGCACTCATAACTGATTCATCTTTTCAATAGATTTTTTTTTTACATTTTGTGTAAATGTAAAAAATTACATTTTTTAAACATAAAAATCAGACCTTCAAGTCTGTCCCAAATAAATGGTATATTGTTGCTTCTAAGAACATTCACTAATCGAGCGTAAGCCTTCCTTTTTCTAAGGATTCTCATTGGGATCTCTTTTAAAGAGAATAAGCTGGGTGTCTTGAATCTCCCATGGTGTCTTATGATGCATATCCAAAATCTAGTGTCTCCATCTTCTCGATGAGAATTGGATTATTATATCTCTTGGGACTTTCATTTTCTTAGCATACACTGAGTTTAGACTCAGTCGAGGTTTGCTTCTATCTTGTCTTCATCTTCTTCCAAAAATTAAGCCAAATTTTCTATTAATTTCAGTTGTAAATCCTCACCCTTCTCCTCAGGAGGTACACAAATTCTCAAATAGCTCTCTTTGTCTCTTAATGCCATCTTATCCATATGTTTCTCAAATTCTTGTTGAGTCTTTATTTCTAATTGAGAGGTTCCTACTTCCATCTGTGAAGATTTAACTTTTAGATCCTGTGTCTTTTGGGTCAAAATCACAATTGATTTCTCATTCTTTTGAACTTCTAGTTTTTTTCCAACATGTTGAATTTTCTTAACTTCAGCACTTACTTGCTTAACCTCCTGTCTGACATTCTCCATCACACTGTTCACTTTTTCATAAAGTTTATTAACTCTCTCATTAACACTATCCACTCTTCCAGCAAGATCTTCGAATCTGTTGTCATCATTTGTTTTAAATTGCCTAAACTCTGCCAAAAAATTAGCAAAGTGATCAGGGACTTTTGTATCCTCCATTGAGTCTTTACTAGCTGTCATCTTTTTTTATAGAAGAGGCCATATTTTTAAAAAAATTAAAAGAAAAAAATAGAGCCAAACATTTTTAACTTTTCCAAAAAAAAAAGAACATATCCTTTCTTTAAAAAAATTCCTTTTAAAAAAATTTAAAAACTTTCTTTTCAAAAATCCATTAATCCAAAATCCATTAATCCAATAATCCATTATTATTATTATTATTATTATTATTATTATTATTATTATTATTTAAAAAGGTCCAATTTGCAAAATAAGAATATAAAAATTTCCAAACTCCACCTTCTAATTGTCCATTAAAACAGTTTCTTTTTATTAAAGTACAGCCCCTTGAGTCACGTAATAAAAAAGCAAAATATTTATAACAAAAATTCCAAAACAAAAATAATCTGCAGCTACAACTATTTTTACTCAACTATCAGATTCTCAGGAAATCTACTTGGCAGCCTGCCAAGTATAGAAAACAAAGTGTCAGAGTCCAGTTCCCAGCCAAAAGAAGAGGTTTTTTTTTTTAAACAGGGAATGGCATCTGACCTCCCAAAAAGATTTTGAGATGAAAATCCTTTGGAGACAACATTTGTCTCGGTTCTCTCAGTAAGGAACTGCTTACTATATGTTCAATATAGGGAAGGATCATCACTTGGTTAAGCATGTAATCTTTGAAGTAAACGTGAGGCTGAAAAATGCTATGGCCCTTTCCACAGCTTATGTAAATCTGAGGTCATCCCAGCATCATCCCAGTAGCGGCTTTGCTGAGATGGGAGTGTGGGCACCAGTGCTCCCCTCCGCAGCAGCTCACTTGCTTCCATAGGGAAGCCAGGTACTGTCCCAGGCTGCACTGGGCAGGTAGCTCAGCCATTGCACTTCCAGGGCCTCTGCAGCTAAGGTAAGTGCAGGCACACAGCAGGATGGTGATGTGATCACCAGTTCTTGACAGGGAAAACCCATCAATGATTTGGGGCATGATTGAGCCACCTGGGAACAGAAGAAGGAAGGGACTGCAATGACATTGTGCATAAATGTCGTTGCAGTCCCGTCTTTCTCCCATCCTTATGGTGAGCTTGAAGGGTGGAGCGGAAAGGGCTGTGACAAAATTGTGATAGAACAAAATGCTATTCAAGGCCACTGCTCTACTTCAGCCAGCGGATTTTGGATTCTAAGAGGAGACAAAACAGTCAAGGAGGGGAAAATGCTTTCTCAACCCAAATTCATGTTTAAAACACAGAGCATCTGTCTCATACACATACCCACATACAGAAAGAGAGAGAGAGAGACTGCCAAAAAGAAAACTCCTATGTTGCTTATCTTATCTGTAGCTACTTGTTCCTGATAGAAACCAGTAGATCATTTTCTGATCATTTTCTGATTATTTTCCTAATTAACAGGAAAATAACTTGATCACTCTATTACGGTGAAAAAATATCTTCTTGAGTTGTCAAAATAAAATTCAGCTTAAGCCATACTTTTAAAATATAGAATATATGTAAGAGTTGGATGTTTGCCTGGTCACTTCTCAAACCAAATACAGATGCTTCTTCTGTTCTCTGTTCTCTTGTTAAGATCAGGATAGCAATCTTTCAGAAGGGATAATGGCTGAGTTCAGATATGAAAACATTTACCTCTGGAAAGCCCTGGCCAAATGACCTCTCCAACTAGAAATGATTTTTTTTTTTATATGTCATATAGGAGGGACAGCACTTGTCAGTGATGAAGAATTGATTCAGCTGACACAGATGAGGCCATCACAGTCAAATAGTGGCATACGATATAATACTGAAAATCTAATACTGAAGATTCAGAAGCAGATGGAACAGCAAGAGATCATGAACGAATTTGTGGTAAGTTCCCCATGTTCAGATGAGAGCTTTCCTGTAAAAGCAGAAAGTAACTAGGAAAAAAAACTTCTTTATGAGATAACTGTGGGTCCATATTCTTAGACAGTAACATTTTAGAGATCCAGGCAGGTATGTATGTATACATACATACATACACACATACATACATACTTGAGACGTGATGAATACTCATTAATATTTACACCTTGATGAGAAAAATGGTGGATCACTCAAGCATCAGGTGTGCATAGATGCATTTAGTGTATCCATCTCTCTTTCCCTGACAGAAGAATGACCCAAACAATCTAAGCTTTATACAGAGACTAGTTACTTTCTCTAAATTTTACATTTAAAACTCTGGTGCAACACTAGATGGGAATGATACGGCAAATCACAGAAAAACCCAAAGGAACCCCCTTCTTGTACCTGTTCTGGGCACAGCATCTGTATTCCACAAAGCAGTCCAGAATGCCCACTTATCCAGTATTCATCCACACCAAATTTTTTACTCATACAGGACTCCACTGGACTGATGCAACAAGCCACAAAAAATTCCACAGGAACCACCTCTTACTGCCTATTTCACATGAAATAGGCCCTCCAGCATCCCCCAGGAACCTTCTCCTAATGCCTGTTCTAGGGAAAATACCTGTGTTCTAGATTGAGCCTCATTTTATTCACCCAGATCTAACCTTTCACTGCTTCCAAACTACAGTTAGAAATTTGCACAGTTTCTTTGGCATCATTTCTAAAAGAGAGATAGAACTGAGTATCAGCACATTGATGACCCTCACCCCAAGCTCCATATGATCTTTCTCATTGGTTTCATGTAGATGTTGAAAAGTACAGAACAGTTCTGAGCCCTGAAACCCCAAAGAAAAATGGCCAAGAGACTGAACTAGCATAAATGGCTGGTAACACTGAGTCAAAAAAGGACCGGAACCACTTCTGAACAATGCCCTCAAGTCAATATTGCCTGAAGTGGAAACAAAGGGGATGCGCTTCCCCCATCCAGTTCCCAATGTCAGTCCTTCACCAAGGTGACCAGTATTATCTATTCCCTATAACCAGTTCTGAAGTGATATTGGAAGGGATCCAGGTAATACATTTCATCCAAGAAAGTTTGGAGTTGTAATGCCACCCCTCATTCCAAGATCTTGCTTTAAAAAGGGAGATTAGAAACTATCTAATAATTATCTAGTGTGGTAGGGCTCTGTAAAAGAGTGATGATTGTATAATTGCTTATTTGTTGTTGCTGCTGCTGTTGTTAACTGCTCTCTAGTAAACTTCAAGCTATGGCAACCCTATGAATGAGAGATCTCCAAGTCACTCTATTACCAACAACCATGCTCAAGTGTTGCAGATTCAGGGCCGTGGTTTCCTTGATTGAGTCAATCCATCTGTAGTGTGATCTTCCTCTTTTCCTGCTTCTAGAGAGTCATGTCTTCTCAAGATATGTCCAAATTATGACAGTCTCAGTTCAGTCATCTTGGCTTCTAGGGAGAAGTCTCACTTGATTTGCTCTGATACCCATTTGTCATGTTGTGTTCTCTCTGTGTCATGTGATTGTGTGTGGGGAGTGAGGAAATGTGTATTAAGGTGAGATGTACTGTATGGCAGGGATGAAAAGGGATCCCGCTTGTTTTGTGAGAATGTTCCAGACCAATCATTTTGTAGATGGGTCACCGGGTTAGCTGAATACTCATTAACATTTAGAATTTCCTGCAATTTCCTGACTATGACCTGGCTACATCTTGGAGGGCTCTTCTGACCTAGATTTTAAAACACATGTGTTCAACCAGCATCCTCCTTTTAGCCAATAGGCCATGTGGCCATATCGGGATATATTTTATATCTATGCCAATTAAATATGTTTCACCAATTAAACAATATCAAATCATAGCAGTGTATGGTCTGGTAACAAAGCCTTTGAGAAGGAATGCTTTCTCCCTCATTGTAAACTAAAGGTTCAAGAAAGAAATATCCAGGAATTTAAATTTGAGAATTTAAATGGTCTCTATATAAACATTGGATTGTTTAGATTGTTTACTTGACTGGTAAGGAGAGATGAGTGCACCAGAGCATCAGTGTATACTTATCTATATCATCATTCTACTATGGTAATATCACCGCAAATTAATCATGTTGAATGTTACCTTTGATTTAGGGTTTAGAACATATGAAGCCACTTGATGACTGCCAGGTTGCCAAAGCACCAGAAAACCGGGAAAAGAACAGATACCGAGATATCCTCCCATGTAAGCAAAAGCAATGATCAATGTAATAGCTCAGGGAAAATGTCAGGAAAGTGTTTAAATCTTAGTGCAGAGCTACATATTCCATGCTCAAACATGTTTTAACTAGAATTGAAACTCTTTGGATCTTTATTTACTAGACAATTACATTATTGCAAATTATAATATGATAGATCAATCCATGGCACACAGTTTCAGTGTCATGATGTTTATTATTTCTTTATTCAGTGATGAATGAAAAGAAAACTATTAGCTAGTAACATGCAATAAGGGAGACTCAGTTAGGATAAGCTGTCAGAAAGCCCTGAACCTGCCACTTAAGAGAGTCAGTGATGTGTCTCCACAAGCTAGATCTAAGTATTTTGGCAGCAAGCATATTGTATATCATGGCTACAATAAAGGTTTTAAAGACCATTCTTGATCACTGACCTGAACAGTGAAGTTGCTCTCCTGCTACTGTATTATTGTGTTGTTATGTGCCTTCAAGCAGCTTCTGACTTACGGCACTCCTACGAAAAACTGGTCATAGGGTTTTCTTGGCAGTATTTTTTCAGAGCGGGGTTGCCTTTTCCTTTCTCTGAGGCTGAGTGTGATTTGCCCAAGGTCACCCAGTGGGTTTCCATGCCTGAGGAGGAATGAAACCCTGGTCTCCAGAGTTGTAGGGCTTGATCACACAAGGCAAATAAATTGCAATTACAGCATTACAAAATTAAAATGGCAGCTTTGGCTGAGACTTATCATGCTACCTCATACCTCTTCTGTTGCTCTTCTGGTGGGAGACCATTTGGAAAGAAGGTCATTATAAAGAATACAAAGAAAAAATATAGAGAAGATCATTAATAGCGCGCGCGTGTGTGTTAATAAAAGAAACACTTTTCAAATTTGTCTCCCACAGAGAGAACAATAAAAGAGAAAGGAGGGCATATCATAAGACCCAGCCAAAAAAAATACTATCCTGCTGCAATTGCAATGTACCTGGCTCATGTGATAAAACCATAGTTCACACTAAAACCAGTACATCACACTGGTTCCATATATTATACTGTCACCAATTTTTGAAATAATAACCCTCCTGATGTCTTGGGTAGATAACAAAATTATACCCTGCAGTATTCTAAGGACCATACTGTTGTCACAGTATCATGTGTATTAGCTGAAATTGATAAATTTATCAAGTTTGATTAGAAAAAAATCATTAGAGACTTTTTAAAACAATTTGAAAATTTTGATAGAGTCATAGAATCATAGAATTATAGAGTTGGAAGAGACCACAGGGGCCATCCAGCCCAACCCCCTGCTATGCAGGAACACACATCAAAGCACTCCCAACAGATGGTCATGCAGCCTCTGTTTAAAAACTGCCAAAGAAGGAGACTCCACCATACTCCGTGGCAGCATATTCCACTGCTGGACAGCTCTGACCATCAGGAAGTTCTTCCTGAGGTTCAGGTGGAATCTCCTTTCCCCCAGCTTGAATCCATTGCTCCTTGTCCTAGTCTGGAGCAGCAGAAAACAAGAATTTGTTAATGAAATTGAATCACAAAAAGGGAAAACAATTAAAATGGAATCCATACAAGGATACAAAGAAAGATATGAATGGAAAACAAAATCCAATGTTCTTGTCTCCCAAGTATCTGAAAATATTTCTGTATCTTAAAAAGAAATTTCAGAAATCAAATCCAGCCCAAAACCCAAGTGAAGTTAGCTTCCTTCTCTCTTCTTGAGAGCAGTCTATAAATCCCAATGAAAGAAGGAGTAGGAGGGAAGGAGCAAAGAGAAGAGAGGATCAAGTATGAAAAAGAAGAGGTGTTTCTCCTGTCAGCTATTCCTAGCTTTTATAACTCCAACTTTTCATTAATCCTTCCCCTATAATCTCATTGGTTTCTTCCTTACCTAGCTGTTTAAAAAATAGTCTGCCTAAATATGTTGTTGGATCAAAAGTTCAATTATTTCTTTTTTTCCCTAATTCATCTCTTAAATCTTCCTTTTAGCCACTCAAAAAGTCATTGATTTCTGCACTCCAAGTTCATCTTTGGTGTAAATAAGCATGTGATCTGGGATCATAACTTTGTCCTCTTTATTTCAAGAGTTTGGTAATCAAAAGGATATTGGTCATTGATAAGAACAACCCTTCCCAATACTCACCAGCAGCCAAACCAAAATAATTGACCTTGGCTAATCATACCAAATAATAAACTTAAAATAAACTATTTTTGTCCCTTAAGCTTAGCAAGTTTGTGATAAGAGTATGAAAATTCTATTGTTTTGTTATATAATCATGAAAGAGAAAGGTATCCTAACTTGAAGTATAAGCCTCTATATCAATAATCCTAAGAGTAAATAAAAGAGAAAATATTTATTTCTAAAGCTAAAACAAAGCCTATATTAAGCTTAATTTCCTAACTATTTCTTTTCTTATATCAGGGTATAAACTCTGTTCTTATTAAAGAAAACCAACATATAAGGTAATGGCAGATAAAATGCAATCATAACAAACATTTAAAAATCATTATTAGGTTTTTACCATCACTGGAACAGCCTATTAAGACTACAGATATGAGTCTTACAAACTGTAGAAAATTAAGAAATTTTAAACAAGAAATAAGAAAAGAATTAAAAGACACAAGAATGGAAATCAAATCAAATGTTTGATTAAAAAAGAACTGGACAATTTAGGGGGAAAATGGATAAAGTTAACAAAGACATTACTAGGATGAAATCTGACATTGAGAAATTACAGGACAAGACAAAACAAATGGAAATGGGCTCTAAATCAATTATGGAGACTCAGAGACACAAAGAAACAACAGTCAACCTTCTCTGGAACTAAGATACCAGGAAAAATGTTTGCTATTAAGGTGGATCTCAGAGAACTCAGATGAAAAGCTATACACCAAACTCATCCTGATACTAAGACAAACTAGAATCAGACACAGACAGAATTGTCAGGGCTAATTCAGGGATAGCACAAGAAAAAAAATTGCCCCAGAGATGTTGTCGTCTGTCTGGCAAAGAGAAGAACAAAAGAAAGAATACTACAAAAAAGATATGAAAAGAAACTTATAATAGATGAAAAGGAAATTAAAATATATAAGGATATAGCATATCAAATTCTGAAGAAAAGGATTATAAATCTCTAACACAACTGCTACAAAAGTACAAGATAAGTTACAAATGGGAGAGAGTGGAAGAAATCTTGTTTTCTCACAAGCAACAAAGATATAGAATTAACACACCAATGAAAGCAAATGAGATTTAGGAGAAACTAATGAAGGACTTGGAAAACGTAAAGACCCAGAAAGAGAAAACAAACAGGCAAAACAGGAATGATTAGTAAACTGAGTCAAGAATCTTCTGAAGGGGGCAGTGAGAAGGAGATGGAACAAGAAGAAAAGATATAAGATCCAGACCCAGAAGAAATAATATCAGACAAAGAATCAAACTAAGAAGGAAACTCAGGGGTGGGGGGGAAAATATAGAATAATTAGAACTTTTAAAAATGGCAAATTCCAGTCATGGAATATGAAAGGGCTGAACTCCATCTATAAAAGGAGACCTATGTAAAAAAAAAAGCAAAAGCAGACTTAATTTGCTTACAAGAGATTAGAATTCACAGTTCAGATTCAAAATATTCACAGAATCCAAAACTTAGAAAGCTTTTGAAAACAAGAGAAGGGTGGTAATTTATTTTAATTCTAGATTTACTAAAGAAGAAATTTTCAGTGATCCTAATGGCCATTATGTTGAAGTGCAGTTTCAAGATCTCAGGTTCTTAGTAATTGGAATTTATATACCAATTAAATATGCACAGGAAAGAAATCGAGAAAATTTCCTTTTGCTTGGGGATTTGAATGGAGTCATTAACCCAGAGATAGATTGATCTTCATAAAAAAACAAAAACAACCAAGAGAAATTGACAAGAAGTTTGGAAAAGTTTGCATTGCTGGATGTTTGGACACACAAATATGGAGCTTGCAAGAATTATATTTTCTACTCTGACTGTCATAAATGTATATCCAGAATCAACATGTTCCTTCTCGCCAAAGCCCTACATGCAAAAATTAAAAGTATGGAAATTCTTCTAGAGTTAGCTTCAGACCATAATCCAATCCAATCAGAGCTCCTCATAGGCCATGCTATCCAGACTGTTCACCATTTTGGTCACCCTTCTTTGGACACATTCCAGCTTGTCAGCATCCTTCTTGAACTATGGTGCCGAGAACTGGATACAGCAATAGAGAGGAACATACTTCCAAAGATGAATTATCCCTTCCAAAACCTACCTATTACTATAAATGATAAAGCATTCAGTTTGTGGCAGAAGGAACACTCAAACTTCATCCCGGCTGGCAAGAAGTCAAGAATTAAATAAAAAATATTAATAGATTTTTAAAAAGATGAGAATGTGGTCTCCCTGACTTAAAAACATACTATTACGCAAATGGTCTTTCTTAGATTGCAGATTGGATCAGACTTTAGATTGAAAGAACATTAAAATTGGAAGGCCCAGATCTTAGATTCAGGTGACATGTATATTTGTGGTAAAGCAAATATAGATAAAGATTTCTCAAACTACTCTGTAAGAATATCTTTATTAAGAATCTGGTTGAAATTTAAGAGCAAAATGTATAGAAGAATTCCCCAATGGATATCCTCACACAAGGCAGATGGAAAGAACAGAAAGAGAGACGGTTTAATTCCAAAGGTATTCTGATTGAAGAAGACAATACAACCACCAGATTAAAAACCAGATAGGAATTGGAAAAAGTGTTGTCAGTGGTCTTTTTTTTCAGTATCAGTGGTTTTTATATATGCAGTTAAAAGAAAGATATAAAATGGATTTAAAACTAGAGAGATTTGAAAGAAAAACAGAAAAGATTTTTAAAAGCAATATTTTAAAACCTAAGAAATTTAATATTTGAAAACGTAAGACACTTATAAAATCATGCTGCATCTAGAAGTAGAAAAAAAAGCGGTGAAAGATGCCATGGTGAAGTAGTCATAAAATACTGGACACACTGTACAATTAGAGGACGGGGAGAAAAGTTGGCAGAGGACAAATAAATTTACTGCAGTGCAAACTATAAAAGAAAACCACCTAAAATGGTCTATAGAAGGTATCTACATACATCAAAATTTGATAAAATGTACAAAACAGGGAAGAGTAACTGCTGAGGTTTAATGGTGTGAATGGACCGTTCTTTCATATGTGGTGGTCCTGTCCAGAAACTAAAAAAAAATGGGAAATGTATACATAAAACTTGGACAGAAAACTTACAATGAAATTTTCCATTGACCCCAGAACTCTTTTTATTAAATATGCTTCATTATATAGATGAGAAAATTGTAAAGAAACATTGGAATAGAATACTGTCCAGCAAGAATTACTTATGCAAGAGTTTGGAAAAATAAACTTGTTCTTGATATAGATGAATGGTTGATAAAGTTATTAGAAGTGAAAGAATTAGATAACTTAACTCCTCTGAACAATGATAGAATTCAGGAAAAAAATGATAAGGAATGGGACCCAATAATGAAATTTAATGAATTTAATAATTTAATTTAATAATTAAATTTAATGAAATTTATTTGTGAACTGAGGGTTTATAATAGATGTAACTCTCACTGTAAGGAAACTCACATATATACATATAGACATTTTCAAATATAGACCAGAGGGGAAAGTAATTACAATATTAAATATAGGTATGACTGTAAACATGAACTTAGTCTACTTTTCAACTGTCTTCATTAATCTTTGCTCTTTTCAACTGTGTTAGATTTTATGCGGTGGTAAAGGGTTAAGTAGAGGAATGCAGGCAGATAATCAAGTGTAACAATATCAAACAGAAAACAGAATAATGAAATCATCAGATTGTAAAATAAATCCAACAAAGTGAGATGGGAAATATATTAAATTGTTTTATATTTTGTAGTATAAGGATACTCACAAAGGTTGGTGGCTATTCTCTTTAATTTGTCTTTGTGTCTATTTCTTTGTTTTGAACAAAAATAATTTTAAAAATAATTATTAGGTTTTTCCATGCAGATGCTGATGTCATCTTTCAAATGTTCTTTATGTACCCAATCTGAAAACAAATGTCTTCTTTCCCAGTTGGCACTTCTATCTCATCCTTAATCCATCTGTAAAAAGGAACACATTTTTCTGTTATTCTCTCTGTAGTTGGCATCTCTGTCACATCCTCAAGGCCAGCTGTCCTGACCACTGGGGATTCATTGTAATTGCAAAGTTCCATCATGTAGTCCTTGAACCAGTTTTTCTCATCCAGAGTCTTTGTTCACTGGAAATGATCAGCCTTTAGGCTTCAGATGGCTTTTCCCTTGCTTCTGGAACTCCAAAACAAGCGAAGAATACAATCATTCATGTTGTCCAAAGTCCACATAGGCAACCGTGTCAACAGAAAACTGGTCTAAGAGGCCTTTAGTTTAATCCACCATTGTTCTTCATTGGTTGTTGTTCAAAATCTCGTCACAGCACAATTCCAAGTCATCCACATCATCAGCCTCAGCATCATTGTATGCCAATTGATTCCTCCTTCTGTCTTATGTATAGATATGGGTCTGACTTCCCTTAGTGAATCACAGCTTTACAGGACTTCATCAATTTCCTCTTTCCTGAGCCTAGGAGCCTGTGTTAATTCATAAATATTTTTGTGCAACTTACAACACTTTATTGGCCTCTTCTGGATATATGAATAGCCTCATCATGTACAGATCCTCCACTGTTTTGCCATATATGACAAAAGAAAACAATCTTGAAACCAAGCTATCTCTGTCCCATGACCAGATCTGAAACCATACTGAAATGGATCTAGATAATCCACCTCATCCAGGAACCTCTGGAGTTGTGAAGCCACCACATGTTCTAGTACCTTGCCAAAAATAAATAAATAAATAAATAAATAAATAAAATGGAAGAGTGGATGGTGTTTTCACCTATAAAGCCTAAAAAGCCTTGGTTCATGGTTATTTATATAGCCATATCTCTATGAGTCCATTAGAGCTCTCAGAGTATCTATCATATCAGACTTTCATAAACTGACTACTTAAACTGGGCTTTTATTGCTGTGGAGTGCTGTTTCTAAGGTTTGTACATAGTTTTTTTTAATGCTTTTTAGTATTTTTAATTTTTAATGTTTTAACTTCATTAATTGTTTATTTTTAAATCTAAGATTTATACTTTTATTAATTATTTGTATTGTTTTTAATTTACATTGTTTTAAATATGTTGTTAGTCACCTTCAGTCCAATTATCAGTAGAAAGGCAGAATATAAATGTGATGATGATGATGATGATGATGATGATGATGATGATGATGTGGGGGTTAGGAGAGTAAGTTTTAGATATTCCTGGAGGGAATATATTAATGAAATCTGCAAAAAGGGAAACCAGAAAATGTGCAGACCCCACATTACTTTCATGGTCCATCCCATTATTATCTACATCATTATCATCAAGACTAAGTACATACAACAAAACAAATACAAGTACAAAACATCTAAACAATAAACATCTAAACATTTAACCATCTCTAAAATAGGCTTCCCACATGATGACGTTACAGACTAGGACTGATAAGCATCAATATATACCTGCTGGAAAATAGAAAGAGAAGAAAGGAAAAAAGGATAAAACATTAACTTACTAAACATCTTATTATGTTCTCTTTTTATATTATCCCCTTCAACTGAGATAATACAGAAAAAGTTGCAAAGAGATTATCCTTCCCTTCCCAAGGGTATCAGCATTGAAAAGGATTCTAATTATTGGGAATTAGAGTTTCCCAGGGTGTTAGCCCTTTGGCGGAAATTCTATGAAAGCTAAAATTGTTAGGAATCAGACTTGTTTTAGCAGAGTTGCAGAGAAAGCATGACCCAATCTCTGTGTAGCTTCCTTGAACAGAGACTGACTTAGAAAGCAAAACAAGGCAGGCAGTTTCTGGTTACAAACTCAAGAGTTTATTAATGAATTTTACAATTACATATGCATCCGACAGCCTAGATCCTAACTAGCTAACAAAAAGATTAGGTAAGATACTAGCTTCATTCTTAACTCACCGTTTTCTTGGTGGAGAGGCAAAGCATGGTCAGGGAGAATGTTGTAGAAGCAAAAATGGAAAAGAGAGCAAAGAGAGAGAAGCGTGGTATTTTATTCAAGGCCAATGACCTCAAGGTCTATCCTGGGTCACATGGTCTGGTCACCCGGATACCATAGCCATGCATTTAAATGACACAAAGAGCAACACTGAGGCTTTAGTTGAGAAGGCAAAAGATTTTGACATGCAAAGGGAAAAGAAACTGAACTAGCTAAGTGCCATATGCCCTAGAACAAGAGGGAGAGAGAGAGAATGTCAGAATTTTGCAACATAAATATAAGCAGAAAATAAGCTACATACTGTCTTCCTTTCTGTTATATACACATATATTACAAAACACAATTAAATAACATAATTATCAAATTACTATCCTGTCCCTTGTTTCAACAAAGCCAGAAATTAATCCAAATACCAACAACCGAAACTCTTGTAAATAAGTAGTTAATTGTCAAATCCAATAACACTTTGTTTATCAGTTTTAGATTGTAAAAACTCCTTGAATCATTCCCAGTCTTTACAAAATTTGCTATCTACTTTGCCATCTAAGATATAAGTTTATCTATTTCTGCCATGTCTACGAATTTATAATCTCCAATATCTTGCAAAAACTATTCTAGCAGCTGTTATCATATGCCAAGCAAGTCTTCCTATCTCGTTATCATCCCCTTTACCAAGTTTAAAAAGACCTAACAAGAAAATTTCTGGTTTCAGACCAATTTTCACCTTTAAAATTTGTTGCATCTTAGCTCTGATCTTATACTAATTTTTTTCTCCATCACATATGAAAGAAGGTGCCGGTTTCTTTTCCACATTTTCAACAATGATTATTTGTACCTTTATGTATTGTAGCAATTTTGCCTGGGGAAGGTACCATTTATATACGATTTTTATGAAGTTCTCTTTTAAGTCAAAAGTTCTCATATACACACTACTGCATTTTGACATTTTTTCCCAATCTTCCAAAGGAATGTTATAATCCAAATCTTTTGCCCATTTTAACATACATTCCTTGATCGTTTCTTCTGCTAAGTTAAATTCCAGTAACAACTCTTTAAGTAAATAACACATATTGTCGGGGGGTGGAGGAAGGTGGTGATGGGATAACCTCCACTGAAATAACCTCCCATTGTAATCTGGCCTTATCCCTTCTATACATCTTAAAATACATCCTAAAATGCTACCCAAAGGCAAGAAAAGAATTCGGACCAGTCCCAGCAATAATACTGGAACCCAGGAATCCTTTAAAGCACAAAAACAAATGAGGATTGACTCACTGTTTCCATCAGCGGAGATAGCACAATCTGTGAGTAACAAACCTGAATCTACAGCTCCCTTTTCACTCCCTGAGTTGCCACAGAAGTCTGAATTAAGTAAAACAGCCTCCCCAATTCTTCAAAGTGTAAATATAAGCTGCTCTCCGGAACTGCGAGGTAACAGAAATAATGGAGACAATCTCCCAAAGTTTGCTGGCAATATACCTTGCAATAATATTATTCTGCCCCTCCACAAGGTCTGCTTACTATCTGCAGAAACTTTGATCCTTATATTGCAGAGACTAAATGATATTGCAAATAAGGTGGAGAAACTTATTCCTCATAGCAAACAGGTGGTTAAAAAGGCTGCAGGATTTGGTCACACTGAAACTTCCCCTGTATCAGCCAGGCACCCAGATGTAGTTAAACACTACCGTGTGCTACAGAAAAAGCAACTTCTCCTAGAAATACATCATACATCATAATGTCCATATTTGGAACAGCCGCAAGTCAATTGTAAGAGTTCTTTCCCAGTTTTTAGAAACTCCCACAGCAGAACAATTGACTTAAAAGACTCCCACAGCAGAACAATTGACTTAAAACAATTGACTTAAAAGACTTTCAGTATCTATGCAGCCCAAGAGCAATCAAACACATATTTTTGACATTTAATCAGGCATCTGTTCCTAACAGATTGATATAAATGAGTAAATTTCTTTGGTAAGCACATCATATCAAAACTATCAAGAGTCTTCCAAGATAAAATAGTCTGGGACCTTTTAACAGGAAAAGCACATAACCCTGCAGATAAAAGCTCTGAGAATTTATGCAGTAAACATGCCACCCATGTCAAAGATGGAGAGTGAAAGTATATGCCAAAGGAGGAAGCTCAGGCTGTAAATCAAGAAATACTTAGACTGAGAGGAAAACTTACTGATATCTGGACACACACACCCAATGCTCAGCAAAATTCCAACATCTTCACAGAAACCATCCCCTTCTCCATAGACTCACAGGAAGCTGTCAGTACATCAATCTGACAGTGAAAGTGGAAGTGATGAATCTCTACTTCTATTCAAAGAAGCCATTAAATCCTATGTAGCAAATCACGCCCCCGAAATGCCTTGCACTGAAGATGTGTCCTCATCTACAATAAAATGCCAGGGAACTCAAATGACCCAGTGTGAACCCTGCCTACAGAAAAGACAGCCCTCACCACCATCTATCTCATCTCCTATGTCACTGGATAAGCCAAAGAATGTGCCTTGCATTAAAGAGATGGGATCCTTGCTTGCTTGTGACCCACACTTTACTTTTCATGCTGCAATGGTTTTGCCTGCCTCCCTACCAGAACAGACAGAGCATAAAGAGCGAGAATGTGGTGTGCTACATCACCAACCACAGAAGAAGACACAGCTACAACTATCCCAGCCATCAGCACATATGAATCAACTGCTACAGGGTGAATCACCCACCCAGCCCTTACTCTGCAGTGAAAACGTTTGACAATCAAGTGACAAGACCAAGGTTGCTCTTATGACATGTAATGTAGCAGGCTGGCTTAAATCTATGGAATACTCCTGTTTCACTGACTTCCTCACTCAACATGACATTTTACTGATTCAGGAATCATAGACTGATAAGGAACTGTTACTAAATGGCTTACACTCATTTTCAGTTGCAATAGAGCCAGGGAAGAAGCAAGGAAGAGCAAGGGGAGGACTGGGAGTCCTGGTTGCACCACTCTACACGCTATAACGGGCCTCTTCCCACACTTAAAACATGACATTGTTACCCTGCTTGCTGGGGGTCCCTTAGGGGGATTCCCAACACCTGTCAAATTGTCACTTGTGGGGAAAATTAGCTAAGAGCACTGCTTTAGCAATGCAAAGAGGGCAGGGTAATTAAGAATCTTTAATCCAATGTTTACGGGGTCACGCTCAGTCAGAAATCACACAAAAAAGTCCAATGAATGAATTTATTGAGTAGTAATAGTTCACACTCATGCACACATGCACACACACATCCAAGGGCTAATAGAAAGAAAGAGTGGAAATAAAATAGAGAGATTGTTGAGGAATTCGCAGCTTGGGAAATACTGCACCTCCTCCTGAAGTCCTTTGGTCCGGGGAGCAGTCAGCTCAGCGAAGAGACACTGAGGAGGGAGGGGGACCAGTTGGTTGGTAGGACCGAGAGGCATCATACTCCTTACATCACCTTCCTCTCCCGCCTAACTAGCCCAAAAACAGGGACTATTTGTGGGAAAAATTTACTTTGAAGGCAAATCATTTCCCGTGGAAAACAAACAGGGACAGAATACAAAAAACACCTCCACACTTGGCATTTCTCAGAAAATAACAAAGTGTCATCTAAATAACAGGATCTTCCTCCGCTTTGAGGCTGTGGTGTGAGTTTCTGGAGCTGGATCTATTAAAGTTTTATTGCTTCCAGTGCCCAATTTTCCAGGACCACTTTTACTCCCTTCAAGTGGATGCTTTAAAGGTTAAAGGCCTTTTGTCCACCATGGGTTATCACAACATGAGGTCTCCTGTTGCTACGTGACTGGGGATTTTACTGGCCTGATCTGGTTCTTTCGATCATACGACCGTTATTGCCTATGTGCACATTCGAGTGACCTCTCTGGTGGGTTAGATTAATTTTATATCAAAGTTGTAGACCCTGGGACAGGGTTTTACAAGGGGACAACACCATGGCAGTGCTAATGCAATTTATCCATTGCACTCTGTTGATAATAAATATCTACATGTCTCCAATGAAGAAGAAATCCCAAATCAGAACCCTGTGGGCAGAAGTGGAATCATATACTACTAATCTCATATTGCAGAATCCAAAGGCATTTGTAGTCCTACAAGGGGACATTAGGAATCATAGAATCATAGCATTGGAAGAGACCACAGGGGCCATCCAGTCCAACCTCCTGACGTGCAGGAACCCACATCAAAGCACTCGCAACAAATGGCCATCCAGCCTCTGCTTAAGAACCTCCAAAAAGGAGACTTCATCACATTCTGAGGCAGCACATTCCACTGCTGGACAGCTCTAACCATCAGGAAGTTCTTGCTGAGGTTCAGGTGGAATCTCCTTTCCTGCAGCTTGAATCCATGGCTCCTTGTTCTAATCTCTGGAGCAGCAGAAAACAAACCTGCTCCCTCCTCGACATGACATCCCTTCAAATATTTAAACATAGCTATCATGTCCCCTCTTAACCTTCTCTTCTGCAGACTAAACATGCCCAGCTCCCTAAGCCGCTCTTCATAGGACATGGCTTCCAAACCCCTTCACCATTTTGGTCACCCTCCTCTGGACATGTTCGAGCTTGTTGATATTGAACTGAGGTGCCCAGAACTGAACACAGGATTCCAGATGAGGTCTAACCAAAGCTAAATAGAGTGGTACCATTGCCTCCTTTGATCTAGACACCATACTCCTATTAATGCAACTAAGAATTGCATTGGCTTTCTTGGCTGTTGCATCATACTGCTGACTCATGTTCAGCATGTGGGCCACCAAAACTCCAAAATCCCTTCCACACTTACTGTTATCCGATCACGTGTCCCCCATCCTATATTTGTGCATTCCATTTTATCTGACTAAGTGCCTTACATTTCTCTCTGTTGAAATTCATTTTGTTAGCTTTGGCCCAGCTCTCCAATCTGTCAAGATCATTTTGAATTTTGATCCTGTCCTCTGGCAAATTAGCAACCCCTCCCAATTTGGTAACATCTGCAAATTTGATCGGCATGCCCTCTATTCCGTCATCCAAGTCATTGATGAAGTCATTGATAAAGATGTTGAATAGCACTGGGCCCAGGAGAGAACCCTCTCTCCAGGATGAAAAGCAGCCATTGCTGAGCACCCTTTCGGTTCAGTCAGTCAACCAATTACAAAGCCACCAGTCACAATTTTGAGGGATGTTCCATGCAATTTATACACACGTTGTAAGAATAATTTAGACAGCTGCATAATCATAGACAGTGTCTTGCATGCCATGAAATGTGCCTGTTTGGAAAAAGTGTCTGTGACCACCCAAATCACAGCTTTCTGATTGTTATCTGGCAGGTCAGTTATGAAGTCCATGCTGACATGTGTCCATGAATGATATAAAAAGGGAAGCATGATAGAATAAAATTATCCTTCTTATCACTACTGTTAGTGGTCAGTAGTGGCCACAGGAAGCTCCTTTGTTTCCCCCCACCTGTTTACTCTGCATACACATTGGGCAACTTCTAACACAGTTTTCAACATCTGCCCTCATTTTGGTCACTAGTGGTCCCTATGCATGAGTTTTTATAAAGCCAATGTGGCCAGTGGGCTTGACATCATGGCACCTCTGCAATACTTGGGCATGCCTTTTTTCAGGTACCTACATTTTATCTTCCTTATAGTTCCCTACCCCCTTCTCATCTAGTTTTGCTGGTTGCTCAGTTCTCCCATCATTTTGACTCAACCTTTTTCGAACTCACTAAAGGACTCACTAAAATCTGTTCCTCCCCTTTTGTTGGCTACTTTGCTTGCATGTTATTACTGCTAATCATAGCTACTAGTGAGTAAATATAGTGTCTATTACTTCAGGTCTCTTACAATCATGCTCAGGTAATCTAGACAATGTATCAGCCAAAATTTTCTTTTTTCCTGGTGTTTGATAACAAACTTGAATTTATTAAAAAAAAATCACCCACCTCTCTGTTTTGGCTGTGAGACATCTTGGTGTTGGCAGAGCCACTAGGTTACAGTGGTCTGTCTAAACTTCAAAGGGGCATGAAGCACTCTCGAGCAAATTCCTCCTAATTTCTAGTGCATTTTTTATGACTGCAGCTTCCTTTTCCCAAATAGGTAATTCAGTTCCCCTTGATCATACTTTTTGGACAGATAAGCACAGGGTCTCATCTTTCCTTCCATGTTCTTTAGCAGCAGTGCTGCCCCATGGCTTTGCTACTCGCGTCCATCTGTATTATAAAAGGATGATTTGGACCTGGGTGTTTCAATATAGGTTCTGAGCTAAAGATGTGTTTCATCAAAGGCATTTGGTATTCCTCCATCCATTGCATTCTTGCGCGAGGTTTGGGATTGTCCCCCATCCACCCAACCCCTCCCTTATTTTCTTTGCCTTCCCTTTTCTTAGTTTTCAGCAAATCCATCAGTGCCAAGGCCACCTAAGCAAAGTTGGGAATGAACTGCTTATAGTACCCCAACAAACTTTGCAATTGCCTATGCATTTTGGAGGTTCCCAGTTCAACACACTCTTAACCTTGGCTGGGTCCGTTTCTATATCTTTTTCAGGCATGCAATATCCCAGCTAATCTAACCTTTTGGTGTGAAATGCGCATTTAGACAATTTAAAGTACAACCTATTTTCTTTCAATGTAACTAACACTTTTCTCACTGGTGCCACATGTTCCTCATACATCTGGCTGTAAATCAGCACATTGTCTAGGTAGACCAGGAGCCCTTTATATAAGTGTTCATGAAAAACTGCATTTATGTTCTGCATGAACATAAAACTTCATTTTAAATTCTTATCAATAAACTCCCTCTGTGTTTCCATCTCTTTAGGTGACATCGCATACAATTTACTTTTTGGCAGGACAGCCACTGGTTCCAATTTGATGTCAAAGTCAGTTTCATGGTTGGGAGGGAGCTGGTCACACTCACTCTTTGACACCACTTCATGTAAATCCATGTATTCCACAGACAGAGTCCCTGCTTCCACCTCTTTCATTCTCCCCTTGTCACCACTGGGTAGTCTGCAGGCATTTCCTTGTCCTTTGACATGTGTCCTATACATGTTCCTGACACTCCTCAGGGAAATAAATTGCCCCTTTGCTCCAATAAATGTGGGGATCATAAAATTTCAGCCAATTGAGTCCCAACACCACCAGATATTGAGTGGTGGGAGCTAGCACAAATTGTATGCCTTCCCAATCAGCTCCTACCCCTAGGAATACAGGGGCACTCTCATGTTTCATTAGCCTTCTTCCATTTCCCTGCCATCCATTTGCAGAAACTTGATTGGCTGGTTCAGATTCTGTGCTGGTAACCCTGTTCCTGTGGTGACTATTGGGTTTGTAAGACACCTGGTGCACCTTGAATCTACTATGGCCAGAAGGTTCATGCATTCCCCTTCTCCTGAGTGTCTTAAGCTAACAGGTACGAAGAAAGGAATAGTGTTGCCACTCACCATGATCTCTGGGTGCCTGTTGTTCACAGCCCACACTCTGGTGCTTGGTGCAGGATTATTTCATTTCCTGACATCTCTGAGTTGCTGTTCTCCATGAAGTCTCCACTTTCTCCCTCTAGATCTACAGAATGTGTGCTTGCCACTTTCATGTTTAGCACCTAGCTAGTGCCTTTTGCCCTTAGCTTCTTGTCTTGCTTCCCGCTTCCCTGCTTCCCCTTCTCCCCCTTTCTTGGTGAGGTCTGGGCAGTTGACTACTAGGTGCCCCCCTCTCCCACAGTGTAGACACAGACCTAAACATCTTCTCATTGCCTTCTCATCACTCAGCTTTTGGTGTGCTCTCTTGCTATTGCTGCCCCATTTTAATTCCAATTCTGAGCATTTTTCTAGAGCAGTTAGACAAGATTTGTCTAGGATACAATGGATGATGCCTATGATATTCTCTTCTGAAGCCTCTGATCCAATTACCTTTAATTGCTCTACAACATACACTTGATTTATATGCTCTGACAGGCTTACCCCTTTATCAACCCTTATTTTAAATAGATTGTATTTCAAAATTAGTGTGGTGAGGGACTTACGGTGGCTGCGGTGAGGAGTTCGGGTGTCTCCCTACACAACTGGAGGAGAGACGCCTTCCCTACGGGGGTCGGGAACCCACTGTTTGAGAGGAGAACAGCGGGAGAACTACCCACTTGGTAAAGTGGATTCGGTGGTGCTCGGAAGGGGTTGGAAACTTTGCGTCTTGGGTCGAAAGAGCGAAAAAACTTCAAGATAGAGATGCAGGGCGGACCCGGGAAGCTGCCATTACCCCATTAGGGCTCTATCGGAGGAAATCCTTGCCACCACTTTTAAGATTTTGAAAGGAGGGGAACGAAGAAAGAACGAAGAACAAAACCTCCTGGTACAAACTTTGTTGGAGCTAAATTTCCTTGTACTTGTTGGTGAGAAATGCCAACACAAAACGCGCTCTGTGTTGTGTAAGCTAAAGCTAGGTTCCTTTAAGGGGAGGGAAAGCCCCAGAAGGGAACCAAACGCGGAAGAGCAGCCCAGAATATTGGAAGACGCTACACGACCGCGTTGGGGAAGTTTCAACAGTACAGTATATGTAAGCACTGGATATAAATAACGATAATAGATTTCCCCCCTACGTGTGAATGTAAATAATTGTAAAATAGTGGTCGCGGCTCAGTAAGAGTAAGCAGGAAACTTATTGGTAAATTGAAAAGTGGTGGAAGACTAAAGAGTAAGTGGACTAAGCTGTTTACAGTAATCAAACCCCATAAGGACGACCGGAGGAGAGGAGGAGGAGTAAAGAGCGGCTAAGTAAGAGATGGAAGGAGGTTAAAAGAAGAATTTAAATCTTAATAAGATCACAAAGAATATATTGGTGGATAAGAACAAGGGAATAAGAGAACTGGGAAACGCTCATTGGAAAAAGAATAGATTTGGACATTGATATCGGATTGTAAAGGAGGTGTATAGTTAAAGAAAGAAAACACAAGCAAAGCGGTACGATGACCTAACTGTAACTACAAATTTATTTTTTCAAATTATTGTTATATTTTTTATATAATAACAGAAGATGAATTTGGAATGAAATTAGCTAATATAAACTTCATTTGATTATTTGAAATTAATTAACATATGCCTTGTTTGAATCAACTCTGAATGTTAAAAAAAAAATTTTTTTAAATAGAAATAAGCAGTAATATAGTATAATAGTAAATTGTAGTCTACATAGCAGTTTAGTATCATATAGTATAGTATAATAAGAATTTATACTAGGACATAGTAGTATTGTAGTACTGTAGTATTTAAGGACTAGAAAGGGATAGGTTGTAGTAGTTTTGAAATTAATGAATTAAAGGAGTTGAAAGAATTGAATAATTTTTGGAAAACCCCATACAGTAAAATGAATTAAGAACTAAGACCCCCCCCCTTCGATATTGGACTACCCCATTAAAATTTATATTAATCCCTTGCAGATTGATAATAGAATTCTTAATATATTTTTGAGACAGTATTGATGTACTATTATATATAATAGTACCATTATACTATTATATATAAATAACAATAAAATAAAATAAAACAAAATAAAAATAAGAGGTAAAGGCTGAATTATTCAATTCCTAAGTTCCTTTGGTAAACTGTTATATAATTTAAAAATTAGGATAATATCTTCTTTTCTTTGCTATCCTTTTGTATTTACATATAATATTGACTAAATTTAGCAGATTGTTTATAAAAGGAGTATGGCATCCGGAACTAGAAAAGCAGTGCAACAATATGCGCAAAGAAGAGGATCAATTGAAGAACAAACAAAGTTCTTAGAATTTGGCAATACTATCTTGGAAAAGATGCGAAAATTAAGAGAAGATTTCAGGCAGGAAATACAAAAGGTTTCAACAGAAATGAGAGAAGTCAAACAGGAGATGCAAAATATAGGACAGAAAATGGAAAGTATAAATAAGGATATACAAAAGATAAATAAAAAAATCGACAACTTACAAGATAGAACAGACAATTTAGAAAAGGAGACACCGGAATTACGGAAACAGATTAAACAAGTAGAAACATTAGCTTTAAATACTGAGGTGAAAATAAGAGATAAATGTATCAAGATCAGAGGTTTAGAAGAATTGGAAGGAGAGGATTTATGTAACCGTATAATATCATATTTGGCACAGTTTATTAGATGGAACACAGAACAGTTAGATTTAGAGATCGATAAAATCTTCAGAATAAATTCATATATAGCTAGGAAAAGGAAGGTACCGAGAGATGTCGTTATTTATTTCTTGAGAGAAAGAGTGAAAGATCTGGTGTTACAAGAAAGCTATATAAATAAATTTGTTATACAGGGTAAAGAACTACGGATCTTTAAAGATGTACCTTCACAAGTATTAAAAAAAAGAAAAGAATATCATTTCCTGACACAATTGCTTAAAAGATATGGAATTAGATACAGACGGGGTAGAGAAGAAGGAGTGATTTTTACATTTAATCAAAGAAGGTATATTATAAATTCAATTTTGAAGGCACAAGATTTTGTGAAAAAGTATAAGGAAGAATTAAATAAAACAGATATGGAAAGCGAGGAAACAGCAAAAAAAGAAAAGATAGAGGAGAAAATAGAAACAAATGTAAAGAAAGATCTAGGTGCGAAAAACAGATTAGAAAAATTAGAACGAGAAAAGTCAGTCGAGGAGACTAGGAGTCTAGAAGGGAAAACAGCAGCAAGAGATAGACATATAAAAGAGATAACTACACAGGAAGAAGGGGAAGAGATCCAAGACGAAGGAGAGGTGGGAGAAGAACCTGAAGGACAAGAAGAAGAAGAAGAGGAAGGGATAGATATAGAAATAGAATAAAAACAGATTAAATCATATATAGAAAAGATCTTGTGATAGAAACATTAGAAATTAGGAGATAATGAAGGTCCTCACATGGAATATCTGAGGGTTAAATGCACCGATCAAAAGAAAGAGAATTTTCCATTATTTAGAAAAACTGAAAATAGATGTAATATGTCTTCAGGAAACACATATAACAGAGAAAGATGTAAAGTATTTAAAGAATCCAAAATTAGGATTTGAGTTTTCCTCTATTTGTAATAAAAAGAAAAGAGGTGTAACTATATATGTTAATAAGAAATATAGAGCAACAGAGATATTTGAGGATGATAATGGAACGTTTATTGGGGTAGAAGTTGAGCTGTTGGAAAACAAACTCTTATTAGTTGGAATATATGGTCCACAACAAAATAAAGAGTGCTACTTTCAAAAAGCACAGAATGTAATCGGATCATATGATTACCAAAAGATTATTATGATGGGAGACTGGAACGGGGTCATAGACCCATCTATTGACAGAAAATCGGACAAAAATAAATTAAAACAACATAAATTACCAAAGGCTTTCTTTAACCTGGTGGAAGATTTGTCTTTACAAGATACATGGCTCCATCTATATGGAAAAGCGAAGGAATACACATATTATTCTGAAGTTCATAAATCTTGGTCGAGAATTGATATGATATTAACATCTAAAATTTTATCTAAAAATATAATACAAATGAAAGTTCTGCCAAGGTTATATTCAGATCATGCTCCGGTGATGATGGAAATTAAGGAAAGAAAGAGACAATACCATAGGAAATTGAAAGAAGAGTTGCTTAGAGATGTGCAAACTGTGGCCAAAGTAAAAATAGCAATAGTACAATATTTTAAGGAGAATTCAGGTAGAGGAACAGCTGAGAATATAGTATGGGACGCTGGGAAAGCGGTGATTAGAGGAATTTTAATAGAGCAGGAAATATATAAAAAGAAGATAAGGAAAGAAAATCAAGAGAACATTATGGAAGTACTAAAAAAAAAGAAGAGGAACTTAAAAAAGAACTACAGAATAAAAAGATTAAACATGAGGTAAAAGTACTACAGAAACAAATAACACTTCAAAATACAACACAACTAGAGAAAAAACTGAAATATGTAAAACAGAAGCATTATGAGCATTCAAATAAGGCAGGTAAATGGCTGGTCTATAGGTTTAAAAAAGAAAATGAAAAAAGATTAATATTAGAAATTAAAGAGGGGAACGTACTATATCGAAGTCAAGAAAAAATAAAATCAGTTTTCCATAAATACTTTCAAAAATTGTTTGAAGATCAGGAAAATGAAGATATGAATTTAAAAATAAGGAATTATTTAGAAGAAACAACATTAACACAATTTAATGGAAATCAAAGGGCAGAACTGAACAAACCAATCACAAGAATGGAAGTCATCAACGCAATTCAAAAACTAAAGTCAGGAAAATCTCCAGGGCCGGATGGCTTCTCAGCAGATTTTTATAAAACTTTTCAAGATCAGCTTGTAGAACCAGTTCAGAAGGTATTAAATGAATTAGATAATGGGAATCGTCCAGTTTCCTGGGGAGAAGCATTGATTACCTTGATTCCAAAAGAAGGAAGAGATCCCTTAGATACAAAAAATTATAGACCTATAGCATTGCTGAATACAGATTACAAAATATATGCAACAATATTAGCAGAGAGACTAAAAAAAATATTAAACGAATGGATACACAAGGATCAAAGTGGCTTTCTCCCTGGTAGAGCAATAAAAGATAATATGAGGACAGTGCTCAATATAATGGAATATTATCATAAACATAATGAGAAAAAATTAGCTTCAATATTTTTAGACACGGAGAAAGCCTTCGATAATGTCAATTGGAAATTTATCAAAGAGACTCTAAAAAAGATAAATATAGGAGAAAAATTTACCAACTGGATCAATATGATTTATAAAGAACAAACAGCAAAATTATTAATAAATGGAGAAGTAACATCTAAGATTGATATTAAAAAAGGGACAAGACAGGGGTGTCCTTTATCCCCATTAATCTTCCTGATGGTAATTGAAATACTAAATATTCGAATAAGGAATGATAAAGAAATAATAGGAACACAAATAAAAGGCCAAGAATATAAGTTGAAGGCATTTGCGGATGACTTGGTCATCTTGCTGGAAAATCCAAACCAAAGTACAAAACATCTAAAAAAAGTACTGGAAGAATATGGGAAGGTTTCAGGATTTAAGGTAAACCCTGAGAAAACAACAATAATAACGAAGAATATGACTAGACAGGAAGAGATAGATCTAGAAACAGAATCTCAGTATAAAATATCGGGAAAAGTTAAATATTTGGGTATAACAGTGACTAAAAATAACACAGATATATATAAGAATAATTATGGGAAAGTCTGGCAAACAATCAAAGCAGATCTAGAAAGATGGACAAAACTTGATTCATCACTTATGGGCAGGATAGTGGTAATAAAGATGAATATTTTACCCAGGATGATTTTTTTATTCCAAAACCTGCCCATAATAGTGAATGATATTCCATTTCTTCAGTGGAGAAAAGATTTGTCCAAATTTATTTGGAATGCTAAAAAGCCCCGTATTAAATGGAGCAATTTGAAAGACTTTAAAGAAAGGGGTGGATTAGGTATGCCAGATTTAAAAATATATTATCATGCTTGTTGCATTGAATGGTTAACAACATGGATGAGATTAGATAATGAAAGAATACTAATATTAGAAGGGGCAGATTTACCTTTCGGTTGGCACGCATACTTATGGTATGAGAAGGCCAAAACAAATAGACAGTTTAATAATCATTTTATTAGAAGGTCTCTATTACGAATTTGGATGATATATAAGAACAAATTGTATCCAAAATTACCGTTATGGGTATCTCTACAGGAAGCTTTCTATAGGAGAGAAAAACCAAAACTAAAAGACTGGATAACGTATAAAGATATATTAAACTGCCAAGAGGATAGAATTACATTAAAAAGTAAAGAAGAACTAATCGAAAGTGGACTTTCTACCCATTGGCTACTACAAAGACAATTGGCAGAAAAATTTAGGATGGACCAAAAAATAATAGGAATACAAACAAAAGAAAATGATTTTGACAAATTGATGAAACCAAGAATTGAACATTTTATAGCAAAGGTATATAAAATCATATTGAATTTAGAATTAGAGAGAGAGAGACCATCAAGGAATATATGATACAATGGGCACAGAATTTCGGTCGTTCTATAGAATTTGAAAGTTGGGAAAGCTCTTGGCGGATACCTTACACAATATTAAAAAGTGTGCCATTGAAGGAGAATTATTATAAGATTCTATATAGATGGTACTATACACCAGCTCAAATAACGAAAATGACTAAAACAAATAAAAATGAATGTTGGAAATGCAACTTAAAAGGAACTTTATATCACTTATGGTGGACCTGTCCTAAAGCAAAAAAATTCTGGACACAAATTCATAGCAATATAATAAAAATTATGCAATTAGATTTTCCAATGAAACCTGAGATATATTTACTGAATATATACCAGGAAATAAAAACACTGAAAAGTAGATCGCAATCTAAGTTACTAACACATATGATAGTAGCAGCAAGAATGGTTTATGCAGGCAAATGGAAACAAGGAGATATACCGGAGTTAGAGGATTGGTTAATAAAAATTTATGACATAATAGAAATGGATAAATTGACAACGATTATGCATAAAAAGACATTAGAACATTTTTACAAAGATTGGGAACCAATTATTATAACATTTAAAGCTAAGTGGGGCAATATAGCTATAAAAGGTATTGAGGAATGAATACTAATAGTATGTATGTTAGTAATAATAAAATTTAGGGGATGGTGAATAATGTAGATATTAGATAAAGAAGCGACTTCTTAAGTTAAACTGAAATAGTAAGGATGAATTCGAAGATCTGGGTTTAGAAATACAAATTAGAATAAGAATAAAATAGAATTAAGGATTAATAGGAGGAGTTTAAGGAGGGAAATTTATAGGATTTATCTACAGTTGAAAATTACGATCTAGGGAATACCCAACATGTCCAAGGAAAGGGAATAAGGGAAGTAGGTATGTATGATTTTGTTTGTTGAGATTATCATGGTATTTTTACTTTGTTATATTTTATTTAATTATACTGGTTGTAAAGGATATTTGTGATGACAATTAGAATGTAAATTGTTGAAATTCGAATTTTGAATGTGTTTGTAGTTTGAAGTGTCAATTGTGAATTTTGAATAAAAAGATTTGAAATAAATACAAAATTAGTGTGGTGTAAATACTGGTGGATTAGTACTTCTTCTTCAGGATTTCCCACTTCCCCTTTGCTGTATAGGAATATTTGGTATCTGTATCAAACAGAGCGCAGCACAGCCAGTGCAATGTGAGCTTGTGGTGGTAAACCAGAGAAAAATACTCAGGATGCTCTTGTAAGGTTAAAAAAAAGGGGGGGTTAACATTTATTGTTTCAGGTAATTCATCTTGGAATAGGAAAAAAAAAATAAACAGAAGAAGATTTCTTACATTTCAGTAGAGCCCCTAAAAGATGACTCTCATAAACGAATGTAAGTCATCCTGAGGCAGGAGCCTCATGGATGGTCCTTCACAGACAAGGGGAGGCAAAATGACTTACAAAATTTTGGAGGAAGGAGGAAGTGACCTTTGTAGGCAAGAAGGAAACAAAAACGCTTAAGTACATAGATCAAAGAAATAGATAGAGAAGTGAAACAAAAGGGCAGCATGCTCTCTAGAATCTGCTCTCACTAATCACTCTGTACAGGTATTGATGCTTCTTTCCTTACAACATGCTATTGTCCCAAATATGGAGCAGTCGGTCAATTTGAACTAATCATGTCAATTTTGCCCTTGCTTTTTCATCCTCATTCTGAGGGTCCTGTTATCCTGATTTGTGGGGTCCCATGGGGGACACCTCAATGTGCTCCTATCAGTGGGGAATGAGAACTAGCCAGAGCACAAGCTGTAGCAATACGAGAGGCAGGGCAACCTAGCGAGATCTTTAAACCCAATTTTTACGGGATCAGGCAGAGCCAAAAACCAAGCAAAATTGTCTAATAAATTGATTTTATTCAAAAATAAGTCCTTGCGCATGTTCGCACTTACGTACTCGCTCACTCAAGACCTAGCGAGAAATAAAAGAGAGGAAATTTGACAGGGGTTTTTGGAGGGTTATTGTTGGGGTATACTGCACCTGGTCCTGATGTCTGGAGTCGGAGACAGCAGCGGAGTGAGAGAAGAGACTTAGCACATGGAGGGCTGAGGGGATAGCCGGACGGAATGACCTGAAGCCGAGATTGATCCGGAGCAATCTGAGGAACCGCTCAAAAACCGGGTCTTTTTATAGGGAAAAATGTACCTGGAGGGCTAATCCTTTCCCGAGGAGAACAATAGGTTGAGGAGCTAAAACAAAGCCCCAAAATGTTCACATCCTTTGAATGATTGGGAGAACAAAGCTCCAAAACGTCAAACTTTCCTGGTCTGATTGGTTTTTGCCGGGGTTGTCAAAAGCCACGGCGGTATGCAAATCGTCCTCGCTTGACGGGCCGTTTGTCAAGAGCGCTAATCCTGTCAAGCTGGCTTCTTTGGGCAGAGGATCCTTTGTGTATTTTAAAGTGTGTATGTCTGGAGGGCTCCTGGGGCTATGTGACAAATTATTTACTGGCCTGACCGGGTTTTTCCTGATTTCGGCCGTTCGGCCATGCCTGCCTTCATACTCGTCCGGGGGACCCTCTCAGGCATGTGGAAATATTTTTGATATTGGATATTAAATTGTAGACCCCGGGAGAGGGCTAACTACCGCAGTAAGAGTCCTCTGTCAGTTGCTTTGATTCTGTGACTGCCTTACTATGACTTACGAGCACCATTTCCATTTTAAATTTCCATGACTGTTTTTTTACAGCTTCATGCACACTAACCTTAAGCACTTTCCATTCTTAGGTTTCTTTTTTTCTCTCTATCTCTTAAAGCATAGCCATACCAACAGTGCAATAAAAGATAGTAAAGCTTGAGCATTAATGGGAGAACATTTGGGATGTACATTTGGGATGTATTTGAACAGACAGATCAGGGTAAGCTCTTGTCAGACTGCAATTCACATGGTTCTTCATTATTGGTTATACTAGCTACAGCTAATGAGAGTTGCTGTGCAATAACCTCTAGAAAGCCAGAAGTTGCCTACCCCAGCATGAAAAGTTAAGAGCTCATTTTAAAGCTCTATAGCAAAATAGTTCTTAAGATCTGTACCGACGAAAATGTGGAATAGTTTGCTTTTTTAAAAAAAAAAAGAAAAAGAACAAGATGCCCACTGAACAGTTTACAGACAGGCTGAGTGAAAAGAGACCCTTGTGCCCTTGTAACTGCCCTGGCTAGTCTGAGCTTTGGGGATATTAAAAGATATCCTCTTGATATCACAATTCAGCTTCACTTCTCTATTCCTCTCTACGTGCTTGCGAGGCCACCGGACAAGCAGGTAAACAAGCTCGGCCGTTAATTGCCGTAATATTCCTAGACAATACAGGCAGGCCAGAAAATAGCTGACTCGCTGCTTTAGGAGACCTCCAGGCAAGTACTCTAATTAGGTATGTACGCAACCTACAAAAGAGCCTCTGCCCCATGCTGGCAGCTTGATGGGTTAACTATATAATACCCAAGTGCTCTGCGTTTGCATACTGGCTACTCTATTGAGAACCGCTATGATAACTCAATCATTCAGATTCTGAGGCTTTGTCTCCAACTCCAAATCTATTGTTTTCCCCAAGTACGGCATAGCCTGCAGTCACAATTCTCCTTATAAAAACCCTTGATTCCGAGACCTTCCTCGGAACACTCCCAAGTTTCATCCTGCCTTGCTGCTGCTTTGCTTGGCGAGCCTCCCCTCAGCTCCATGTGCTGAGCTACATCGCACCCCAGCCTCGCTCTCCATTTTTCCGGGCTTCAGGACAGGTGAAGTATCACCCAAACCAGCAATCCCTCTAAAAATCCCTCTATACCACTCCAATCTTTATTTCTTTAGTTATCTTGTATGAGTGTGTCGCATACACTGTTTTGCTTGTGTTTTTAATAAAACATCATTTATTGTTTCAACTTCTGTGTTCTCCTTGACTCGACCTGACCCCATAGACATAGGGTTCAAGATCTCGCTATGTTACCCTGCCTCTTGTAACGCTAAGCAGTGCTCTGAGCTAATTTTCCCCACCTTTAGTTGAGCACATTTTGGTGTCCCTCCCGGGACCCTCAGTACACAGGGTAACACCCCCCCATTTTTTTTTTTTAAAGATCAGCTTAGAGTAATTAAAACCAAAGAGTGTTCAATTCTGGCTAGAATAACTGTAAATGCATTTCTCAAAAAAATGTGATAATAGTATGTTGCCAGACCATTAAACTAATTTGAATGCTTATTTCAAGAGGTCTGCCTATGGTGGCAGAAGGGAATTTCCTTGGCAGAACAACTGTTGCATCTTTGCAGGGAAGGGAGATAGGGCTTGTTTTTCTCCAGGACTTATATACTTTTAAGACCCATGGGCCTAGATGTCATGAATGAGATGCCTGAGGATTCTGCAGATCATAAGGCTGGACTAAAATCTTGCAACTGCTTCTTGTCTTCTGCCTTCCTGTCTCTCCTGTCATAGTTGCTCAGCTAGCTTCTTTCAAAAAGACAACAGGAAATAGCCAGGCAGCCATGGAGATACTGGCTCTAGCACAATTTTTGATTGTTTCCTATGGTGGTCTCAGACAAGAGACAAGTTGATATAGCAAATTAGGACTCAACAAACAAGAAAGAAATCTGATTGTTTGATGGAAAATTGGCCAATATCCATATCTGAAAACTAAACCTGTGAGCAGGGATATTCGAAATAAGAACAACGCTGATCCAAAAAGTATTTTAAAAAACAGCTTCACGTATAAATATTTGAATAGAAAGGCAGTTCCTAAAGCTAAGAAATCAATCAATAAAGGGGTTGTATGTTTAAAAATTGCACTGAAATTTCCTTGTTTACAAATAGGAATTTCTTATTTATAATTTTTATAAATTTCCTTGTTCCTTATTATTAAAAGCCTCTTAAGCCCTTTCTCTCATCCTTTGTAGATGATCTAACACGAGTTCCCCTTGGAGAGATGAAGGGCTACATCAATGCTAGTTACATTCGTGTTCCAGTGGGTAAAGAAGAGCTCTTTTACATCTCTACCCAAGGTCCTCTACCTTGCACCACAAATGACTTCTGGCAGATGGTCTGGGAAAACCACTCCAATGTAATTGCCATGATTACAAGAGAAATGGAGCATGGAATATCTAAATGTCATCGATACTGGCCTGAGCCGCCCCATAATTCTGTTGATTTAGCCCAGTTTCACTTGCAACTGGATAACTGTCAGATCCTGGATTGTTTTGTAATTAGAATAATAGAAGTGATGAACAAGCAGGTATGGATTCCATAATTACACAAGAGAAGCACTGTTGATGCAAAGTTTGATCTTTGCACATTTGCTCATTTTTAGGACATTATATTTGTTTACTAAGCACTTATTTTGTGGCACTCATTCATGCCAAACACTCTAGCAATATTTTGTCAAGGATTATGCGAGACAAACCATTAAATCCTTCCTTTAATAAAAAGTATTCTGTCTTGGCATAGCCCAGTATCAGAAGTTCAGCAGCCACTTGTATGATACTAGCAAAAGTGGCCCTCACTGTGAGAAAGTTTTCCTTGGTTTTTCCTGAATCTTCTTCCAGTCAATTTCATTAGGCAACCTGGAGTCCTAATACTGTGTGTATGTGTGAGAAAAATCACTTTTCCTAACTCTGTTGGCTTATTAATTATCAGTTCTATGAGTCAAGTCCGATATAGCCATATGAAGAACTCTCAGAACAGAGAAATTATATTCCCCTAGAGCCTGTAATGTTTCTGTCATCGGGCCAGAAAAGAACAGCCAGGGGAAAGGTTCCAGCCACCTGGCAGGTTAAAAGCAAAGAGCTGCAGGGACTGGATAACTACCAGAATGTCCTTGTTAGGAATATCAGTAGATTCCAGTGTTAACATTGGGGTTGGTTTATGGCAGCTGGTTTCATTTTTTTTTTTTTTGGTCGGGGGGAGATCCATTTATCTTGTATAAAGGCAAAGTTGGGATATTAAATAAATAAATAAGTAGCCTTCAGTCATACTTTAAATGAAGCAGTCCCTATATCTAATTGTATAAGAACTGGTTCATACATACATAAGTAAAGTCCTGTTGCTTCTTTCTTTTGCAGATGCTGGAGAAGCGCATTGTGCAACACCTCCAGTTTACAAATTGGCCAGACCATGGCACTCCCAGATCATCAGAACATCTACTCAAATTTGTTCGTTACATGAGAAAAGTTCACCAGTCAGGCCCTATCATTGCACACTGCAGTGCTGGGATTGGAAGGAGTGGGGTTCTACTTTGTGTGGATATTTTGTTGAGCTACATAGAAAAAGATATGCCTGTATGTTTACTCAAACTCATTTTTAAAGTAAATAATTCCTTCTTTGTTTTGTTACAAAAAAGAGAAGAAAGTTACTTTACTTTAATATAAGGCTGTTTTCCAAAAATAAGTTTAGACTTTCTTGACATCAGCATTAAGGTATAGAAAAAAATGTTGGTAATAAAAATCTGTCTTCAATATTATTCAGTTAAATTGCACGGTAAGCCAGTACTATTAAATTGTGGAGAAAACCAATCTAGCTGTTCACAATTAACCCAGATAATATAAAGAAACAATGATGTTACAGTGTAGTGAGGGAGGATAGGTTTCATGGGCTGGTGGAAGATACTGTGTAGAAGTATGCCTTGGGAATTTGTGTACTCTCAGAATGGCATTTAGCTAGCCATACTTTCTATCTGCAACATGGGCATACTAACTTACACTACAGCAAAGCTGGGCCACATGATTTTGGGGGCTACAATACCATCATCTGTGAAATTTGCTATGCTGGCTAGTGCTGATGAAAGTTGCAGTCTGCAACATGTGGACAGCCACGTTTCCCATCCAGATTTTAGTCAGTTATTGCAAGGATTTCACCTTTCTAAAGAGTATATAAATTAGATACCTAATATCTATCTGAGAGCCAGCATGGTGTAATGGTTTGAATGTTACACTATGACCCTGAAAACCAGGGTTCAAATCCCTGCTTCGCCATGGAGACCTACTGGGGGTGACCTTGGGCATGTCACACATTGTCAGTCCCAGAAAACTCCATGATAGGTTCATTTAGGGTTGCCATAAGTCAGAAAGCACTTGAAGGCACACAACAGCAGCAGCAGCAGCAACAACAACAACATTTATCTAATTCAGGTGGGCAAAGAGTGGCCAGTAGGCTCCATTCAGGCCTTGGGACCTCACAGAAGACCTGAGCAGCTGTCAGCCCCACCCGTGTGTGTGTGTGTGTGTGTGTGTGTGTGTGTTGAGGGGAATTTCCAGGCAACTCTTTGCCCTCCCAACAGCCAAAATTGCCTTAAAATGCAGCATTCTTCTTCCTCTAACCCACAAAGCCACCACAAACCTCCCAAAAATACCAAAAAAAAGCGGCGGGGGGGGGAGGAAATCTGCTAAAAAATCAGCCAAAATGGTGGCCAGAAGTGACATCAAATCACTTTGGGAGCACTGAAACTTACTGTGCACCACCAACTTACTGTGCTGCAAGCCCACCAGATAGGTTCAGGGAAGGGAAATGGCCCCTGCTCCCTATGCACTTGCCACTCCTGATCTAATTAGATATTATAACTAGATTCTAGATGTGATTCCCTGTTGCTTATCTTGTTTGTTACCATGAGTAGTAGCAAATGACCTTTCTTTCCTTCCTGCAGTTTGACATCAAGCAGATTGTAATGCTTTTGAGACATCAGCGATTTGGCATGATCCAAACCAAGGTAGGTCACCAAGTTCAATAGTATCTTTGCACACCAATCTATTTAAAAGTCTGGGAATATAGGCTTGCAATATAATCTTTCTGTGGGAAGGGACCTTAACAATGAATTTAGCCAAGAATATAAGCAAGCCTTCATGTGTGCTGTGGAGCATCAGAGCATAATCCTGGAATCTTTTTCAATAGAACAGTTAGTTTTACTATCAGACCTTCAAAATGTTGATTAAAAAGGAGACGGCATCCTCCAAGAAACATGTATTATGGACAGATACATCTGGTCTGAAAGTGCAGTTTCCAAGCGGAACTCAATCTTATTACTTTGACACTTGGGAGATTAACTGCTGCTTACAACTAAAGAGATATTATAGATTCTCCTCTTTAGGGTTTCTTATAGAAAATCAGATCTTTCTTTTCGTTAGAGCTAAAGCTATACAGTTGCTAGCTTTAAAGTTTCATCAAATGTTTTGAAATGTGTATAAAGTAGATCCTTCTTATAAATGACCTCCACATCTTCTAGAGTGGAGGTAAGCAAAGCGTGGCGTGTGCCCCCTCCAAGGGTCAAACAAAGTGCCCTGTTTTTGCCTCCAAAGCCATTCTGGGGGGGCATGGAGCATTTTTACCATGGGAGGGCTGGGGCATTTTAAGCCCAGGAAAGTTCTTTTTTAAAAAGTGAAAGCAAAGATTTGTCCACCTCCTGTTTTGAAAAAAGGCCTCTCCTGACCTAAAATGCCTCTCAATAGCCCCTGTAGGGTGTTGTGGGGGGGCAGTCACAGGCAAAAAGTGATTATTTTTTGTGGTGGAGGTGTGATGTGGTACATTCCCTCCAAGTTCTCCTGGGTAGCTAATGCAACCCCTTAGCTTATCACAGTTGCCTGTTTTAGAGTTTTTTGGGGTAGAAAATTTAGGTAAGGAGTGGCTTCTTGCTTGTCTGTCTCCTCAATTCTATATTTTCTTTTGTGCTGATTGAAACATTGACCATATTCTCTGAAAAGTCAAAATGTGTTGCATGTGTGAATGTGTGCATGCTTGCTTAATTTCATGTCAGCAAAATTTTAATTCCACTTGTTTAAAAAAAAAATTGTAATTGGAGAGTTCAAACCTTTCATAGCCCATGCTAGAAAACAAGATAGAGAAGGATCTTCAATATTATCAAATCTTTCTAAAAGAGATTTTACTTTCAGACTGTCATTGTTAAACTTCAGTCATTTCACTTCCTAAATATTGTAGGGTCATAAAGAAGTACAGATGGGGAAGACAATGGACAAGAAGTTGTAAAGCGTGACCAGCGTTTTTGTGTCACTGCAGGAAAAGCAATAAAATGGCCAAGGAACTGAAGAGGAAAAACTTCAGATCTTTCAGCTTTATTAACTTGTCCTTGACCCTTTCTGCACTACACTGTTATAGTGCTATTATTCCACTTTCAACATCCTATGGAATCTAGGATTTGCAGTTGAGGGAGGGACATTTAGAATTCTTAGCCAGAGAGTTCTTTGGCCTCAGTAAACTACAAACTCCAAAATTCCACAAGATGTTGAAAGTGGAATAATAGCACTATAACAGTGTAGGGCAGAAAGGTCCTCTGACACTTCTGTTTCTTTATCTTTGGCCTTTCTGCAGGAGCCTCCCATCCTGGCATTGGGACAAGAAAGGAGTGGCACCATGACAACACTTCTGCATGATGTTGCCACAGTCCCCTCCTTCTCCCATTGCCAGGCAGTGCAATCATGGATTAAATCGTTGATGGGCTTTCCCACACTTACCTGGCCTGCAGAAGCACTAGAAGTGCAATGGAGGCACTTCCCGCCCCAGTGCAGCCCAGGAAAGTGTCCAGCTGCATTGCAGAAGGAAGAGGTGTGTCCGTCACGCTTCCTTTGGTAGGGAGCCAGCTGGTGTGGAATGGAGTGTTCCAGTCATGCTCCCTTCTTGGCAGAACCACTGCCAGGATGGCCACTGGAGGACAGTGATATAAGACAGGGAAAGGGCCTCTGTTAATAGAATATTGGTAGATATGCCATAAAAATTCACTTGCCTTAGGATTTCCAGGCTGAAAGTTGGTGAACTGGCACCCTGTCCCTCTGCTGTCCAGCTAGGGACAGAGTGCAAGGTGTGGCAGGAGCTGTTTGGTTCAAAACTGGTGAAAATATTTGTCTAATAATTCAGAGGCTGGCCAGTGACCTCAGTGAGAATTGATCCAGTCACCTAGGCAACACTTCTGTGGTCTCTGGGAGTGTGGGAGGACTAGGAGCAGAACAACCAAAACAACAGAGCACCGCTACATCTTACTGCTGCTTTAAAGCCTTACCAGTGCACAGTTAGCTTTCTAAAAGTTCTATCTCATTTACAATGAACTAAGAAGCATTTCAAGAGAAGGATTAGCCTAACTTCTAACTTCTATATTCAATTCACCTGCTGGGAGATCATGAGTTGGCTTTTTAAAAATTAAAAATTTTTCTCCATTTCGGAACCATGTACTCCTAATTGACTTAAATTTACTTAAATTGTAGACTTAATTGTTGACTTTAATTGCAAAGCTGAAAGTAAAAGGAGTACCTTATTTTTCTTTTTTAATTAAATTATTGAAAAAATGAGAAGCTTAAAGAAAGAACATGGGAAAGAAGAGATTGTTTGTTGTTTACTTTTTGGAAAAGATAAGCATAAGAGTATAAGGATATGAACTACCAAGTTTCAGCTGCATGATACTGACACCCAGTGGTGGAAAGTGAGTACAGTACCTTGACATGAATAAACAGGATTTTTAAATTTTTCAGTTTTCAAAATGATGTCCACTAGGAAAAGTACAGCTCCACATCTGCAGGAAAGAAGAGCTTATGTGGATCCTCCTAGGGAAGGTGATACTAATCAGATTTTGAATAAAATTTTTAAAAATTAGAGGATATAGGAATGCCAATATGATGCAAATGAATTTAAGTATGACCCAAATGAAGAAATTTAAAATGCTGTTAGAAAGAGAACTAAAGGAAAATAACTTAGTAATGACATTAAGCAATTGAATGAGACGTTGGTGGCATTAGAAGATAAAATTCAACAACTGGGGGAAAAAAGAATGAGAAATTGCTATCAAAACAAGAACAGCATATGGAATCTGTAACTCTTTGGGATTTTAATGAAAGGAGAGATGTATAGGAATACAAGGAATTTCAGAGAAGGAAGCTGGAGATATCTTAGCAAGACTGATTGAATCGTTGGCCAATTTCTTAGCAATTCCAAGAAGAGATTTTTCATGGGAAATTGATAGGATCTACCATTTTTATTCTAAAAGAGAGAGAGAGAGAGAGAGAGAATGAGGTCTACCAAGAGATATTCTTTATTTTATGAGCCCTACGACATTACTTAATGCAAATAACAGGGAAACAGGTGACTATCTTTAAAGATGTCCCAGTACATATCTTGAGGAAATGTTGAGATTATAGATTTTCTAACAAGTAAGCTGAAGCAACATGGAATTCCATTTCACTGGGGAAATCTAGATGGAATTATCATATCATACAGAAGATAGTTTTGAAAACTGAGGAAAAGGCTGAAGAATTTTTGCTCAGATTCATCAAATACTGAGAAAAGAAAGCCCTGGACCAAGGAGAAACACAAGATGAAAAGGATGGTAATATGATATAACTCAGTTCTATGGATGAGCGAACTGGAGATGAGAAGAAGATTTGGCCCAGGCAAAATGGGATGTGAGCTTGACTGATTCAGCCTGAAAATGGCTCCTAAATTAAAATTATTTTCTTGGAATGTTCAAGGAATGAATTCCATACCCAAAAGGAGGAAAATCTCTTATTATTAGGAAAAACAAAAGATGAACATTGTCCTTTTGCAAGAAACACATTTTAAGAAGAAAGATAATAAATATTTGAAGAATTCTAAATTGGGAGAAGAATTTGATATAGCAATGGATAAAAGAAAAGGAGGAATTGTGTTATACAGAAACCTAATTTGAACACATAAAATTATTTAAGTATCCAAATGATTGCTTTGTTATAGTAGACATTCAAATACACAGAAAAAGAGTTCAATTACAGGTGTTTATGCACCTTCTGAGAATACAGCTATCTTTTTTGAGAAATTTAAACAAAATTTTGGAGTTCCAGTGTGGTGAACTGGAATGGAATGGAGTCCTTGATCCTAAATTAGATAGGGAAAAGAAAGAAAACAGAAAGAAAGAAAATTACCACAAAAAAAAAATTCAACTTATTGGACAATTTGGAGTTAGTTGATACATGGAGATTGCTACATGGAAACACTAATGATTATACTTTTTACTCAGGAAGACACAAATCTTTTTCATTAATAGGCAGGTTTTTGACATTGATATCTTTGTCTAGCTAGATCAAAGAAATTGATATTTATCCAAGGACGCTATCAGATCATAACCCAGTTACCTTGATAATTAAAAAGAGAAACACCCTATTTAATTGGAGATTAAATGCTTAAAGATGAAGATGTAGTGCAAAAGACAAAGAAAATATTTAAAAACTTTTTTGAGGACAATTTGAATAAGGGTATGGATCTCTCAGTTGTTTGTAATGCAAGGAAGCCATTATGTGAGGCATTTTTTTACCCAGAAAAATACAGAACAAAAAAAGAAAGAAAGAAAGAAGGAAAGAAGGAAAGAAGGAAAACATAACCAAGAAAAAAAAACATTTTGGATGAGATTAAGAAAAAGAATTTAAAGGAAATCCATCAGTGTCCATCAGACACTGCTCTTTTGAAGGATATAAAGATATTACAAAAAGAAGTCTCAATGAATGTGGTCTATGATATAGAAAAAAATGAAATACACCAAACAAAAATATTGTGAGTTGGCAAATAAACCTGGAAAATGATAGGCTTACAAGTTGAGAAAGTAGAAAAAGTCATTTTAAAAATCACAGATGGAAAAATACTAAAAGAATATCCTATTCCAACTCAATGCAATTAAGTCTGTAAATATTTTATAATCTTTTCCCTCTCTTTGTTTCTAATTATCCTTTCCACCAGGATTTGCACATCTATAATCCAAACTTTCTTTTCTTCAACCACAGTTATGTGTGGCACATTATGTTCTAAGTCTTTGTCAGTTTGAATCTTAAAGTCTCATAGGAGCTTTAGTCAGCATTTTTAATAACCTTACCTTGTTCCGGTGCTGGGGTGCGGGGATTGCACGAGCAGCCTCTGCTGAAAGGCTCTCCCTTCTCTGCTGCTTCAGCTCTGCACAAACTGCCTGCTTGCGTGAGAGCCCCGCCTCTTCCTTCCGCAGTACAGCCTGGGACCTTCCCAGGCTGCACTGGGGCAGAAAGAGCAATCGGACCAGCTCCAGAGGCTCCGCATGCCAGGTAAGTGCACGCGGGGCCGGGAGCATTGCGAGATTGCGCACCATTTTTGGCTTCAAGCCGAAAATGAAAAGGTGTGGGGTCAGCCCCTGCCAGTCCCTGGAGTGTTGTACAATTGTGAGTGCATCGTGCAGATCGCTCCTCGCAATCACGTGATGCTCCAGGCCCTCTTTTGCATGGCAAATGCCATGCGAAAAGGGCCTCTCTCAGGCTTATGTTTCCAGCAGTTCTTTGCAGATGATAAATCATATTTTTTGCGTGGCTTCTTATTGAAGCCACTTTTATCATATTTCTTATATTCACTCTGCATGATCCTGTTGCATGAACTCATATGGTGGTCAGCAGTTTCCTCTTACTTTTACATGGACAATAGTTACTATTTCAGCTTTGGCCCTGATGTTACTTTCTTGAAATGCCTATTCTTGAGATGCAAATATAAGCTCTTCAGCTTCTTTTTTCAGTGTTTCATTCTTTATCCATTTCCAAATGTCCCCCTTCTCAGCTTTTCTTTCTCTGTTTTTAATGTAGTAATTAGTTTTGCAATGCTTCAGGTATTTTTTAAATTATTTTCTTTCTGTCCATACCTTTTGTTTCTTCAGGGTTCAATATATTCTCTCTAAATACATTGATCAACATCTTTTTCTTTGCTTTCTTTGCTCAAGGATCTTTGATTCAACAGTGTTCTTCACTTATATTAACCCTTGACCACCAACATTACATGGTAAATATAGTCAATATCACTTTTAGGATTTAAATTGTGGCTTACTGTTATACTCTCCAGATCATCTAGGTCTCTCTAGGTCATCTAGTTCTGCTTGAATCAAATCAGCAATTTCAGTACTTTATTGAATAAGTGGTATGGCCCAGGAACTTATGGCCTGAATTATTTTTCTACGTTTAAGTTTTGGTTTTAAGACTTTGTGCACTCTTTTTATTTACTCATTACCACTAATCCCTTTCACTCTCTTATGCTGAACATCCACCATGTGTCCTACTTTACAGAAGGTAGTCCTCTGTTTGAAGGGCTGTTTAGACCAAATCCAGTTTGAAGAGAAAGAACTCTAAGATGAAGTGTTCCCCCTACCCTATTCTGATCAGCGCAGCTGTGGAAGGTTTCTCAGAGCTTAGGAAATGCAATTTTTTTAGATTTCAGGTCCCAGATATTTCTAATTTCCTTCATAGTTGCAGCTTTTTCCCATCACTCCAGTCTATTCTTTCTGCTTTGATGTTTGATGTTTTGACAGTTTAACATACACATGAGAGTCTAACAGTTTTGTTCAGCACTTTCCTTACAAAAATGACATGCTTTTCATGTTTTTCATATATTTGGCTAGAAATCAACACATCACCCAAATACACCAGAACCCCTTTGTACAAATGTTCATGAAATACTTCATTGATTGATTGCACGAAAACTTGTACGTTAGTACAAGTTATGTTAGTAATCTTAAACTAAACATAAGCTAAAGAACTACAGTCAGGTTGGCTTTACTCTCCCTGCCATGCATTTTAATGCCAGGTAGTACTTTGAAGTTTAATGCCATGTAATGCTATGCCATGTAATGCCATGCTTGGTGTCATGTAATGCATCTAATGGCCATTCTGGACTCAAGTGCACCTGTTGTTTAAATGAACCCCACAGTTATGGTTGCACATGGGGTTGCAGTCAGAGGAATTAGACTTTACAAGGAATGAGACCCTGTTAACTTTGTCCAAATGGATGGTAGTGAAATGAAAGGACTGTTGGTGAGACATCAGACCTCCCCAGTTTACTTGGGCATGGGGGAACATTGGGAACCTATGTGTTGAACCCCACAGCTAATTACCCAGTGATGCTGGGATTGAATTGACTCCATTTCCATGATCCTCAAATGGAAGGCTAGAACTATATGTTTCCCAAGATGGTGCTGAGGACACACATATGCAAACTGCCACCTGAACAGCTTGAGACAGGGCCGCAAGAGGCAACGGACAGACACTGTCACTTAGCAGCTGAGGGAAATGATGGACTTGACTGTCAGAGTGCCTATCCGTATGGGACTGTCCCCATGGAACATGCAGACTTGCAGGAGGAAAGGTCAGAAAAAGACTGTGACATGCTCTCTCCCCACTGAGACTTTGACTGTGCAATCACACTGGAGGCGGGGGCTAATTTACCTAAAACCAAGTTGTAGTTTATGTCTCCCAAAGAAATGGAAATACTAAGATAATTTATTGATAAAAACTTGCAGCAAGATTTCATTCAACTTCCATGGCTGCTCCAGTATTTTTCTGGGGAAGAGAAGGCCCTTAACCTTCTAAAAAGACGGGCCCTAAATATACAAGGCCATTCTGCATTATACAGGTGATGCGACTGCTGAACTAGAGTTGCCCAGGCCTTACAGACAAATTCAACCTGTCTACAGGGTGCTCTGTCTTGGGCTCTGTTTTCAGAGTTCTCAAACCAGCTGTGCCAGATGAGTGGTACCACATTCAAACAAACCCCTCCTCCACCAGTCATGATGGTACAGGACCAGCATCTTAAAATTTCAGAAATTTTTGGATTCATGACGACACAAGGGTTGAATACAGTATTTTGTTATCCGGAAACACATGCCTGCTAGAGAATGTGAATTAGTGGATGTCCAACATATTAGCCCACCCCCTTTGATTTGCAGATTTTATGACATGTATCCAAATAAACCAGAATAGAAAGAAATGTTGGGGGATACAGTTTATCAGGTCAGCTTTGTTCCTCTCACCAAACATTTTGATTCCAGGGAGTACTTTGAAGTTTAATGCCACACTATGACCATTTCTGCACTAGACTGTTATAGTGCCATTATTCCACTTTCAACATCCTGTGGAATTCTGGGATTTGCAGTTTAGGGAGGGGCATATTCGGCCTCAGTAAACTACAAACCCCAGAATACCACAGAATGTTGAAAGTGGAATAATGGCACTATAACAGTGTAGTGCAGAAATGGTCTATGTTATGTCTTCGTTTGATGTTTGATGTCATGCAGTGCTATGCCATGTAAAGCCATGTAATGCTTTAAACAAAGAGCTGGAAAGGAATGATAGAATTGAATGAGAAAACAGTATGTTAGAAACAAAGGAATGTTGTTTTAATGAACTCTGATAAGAGAGAGAACAAATGCAGATGCAAGGTCATGCCATTGACAAGGTGGGGTGTAAACCTGGGGAAAGAGTTATTTTAATCAGCTGTCAAATAGGATACTTCCGTACACAAATTTGTAATGTCACCACATATAAGGCACTGTACATTCAATAGTTCTTTAGTCTTTGCAATTGCCAGAATGTGCTGCTGTTACTCAGCTGTTCCTGAATAAGGCTTTCGTAAACTTCTAAGCCAAATCTCTGGGACTATAATTAGCCTGTACATGTCAACTACAATCATTACATACGCATATATGCCTCTGATAACTTATACATAAAATGGAATCTATAAAAGTAACACTTCCCTTCTTTTATCTGAATCTTGAGAAATTTGGCAGTACTTCTTTGGGCTGTGGAGAAGATTTCAAACTGAAGTCTCGTCCCTGCTCCCATCAACCTTCATCTTCAATAACCCAGCAGAAAGTTATACAAGATGGCGTCAGAGTTGCTTGAGGTGTCTGCTTAACTACCATAATTTTTCTTTTATTTCATATCTATCCTGTTGTTTGCTGTTGAAATCAATTAGAGCTAACAAATTACAGCAGACTGAACAAAGACTGATCAAAGATTTAAGACAAAATACTAATGGCAGAAGTGTTAAGGAAAACATTAAGTAAAATTAACTATGACCAAGAGAGGAAAAAGGGCAGCATCCTTGCCACTTTCAAGCAGTCAAGCTGACCCTAACTTGACCAGAAAGAAGGAAAAGCTCATCCCCTCCATAACTAAAGGAAACTCAACTGACACCGAACAATCCAGGATAGAGGACTTAGTTACTTTGCAGACACCCTTTTTGTCAAAGTCCTCAATACAGAACAGATTTGCACCCTTGGAAGGGCTGGGGAGTGAAGAGGAGGCAGCACCTAACCAGCTGGTTGATTTATAGCAAGAAGATTCATTGGCCTCCCACAGACAAATGTCAGTTCACCATTTTCCCACATACTCTCCAAACAATGTACGTTAACAGCTCAGAAACTGAAATTTATTGGCACCAAGTTAGCAGAGGTCCTCGACTCATTATCTCAATTAAGTGTGTTGCTTGAGGGGAGACATCTTGATTTTAGCAATGTAAGCGAACATTGCTAATCAAACTGAGATGAACTGGCAGCTTACTGGAGGAATGCTTTAAGGCTCCATCCTATATCAAGGCTGCAAATAAGGTTGTTTATCTCTCCAAGTCTTCAAAGTGTCATTAAATGTCTAGTCTTTCAATGGGTTGTGCCCCTTCTGGAATTCAATTCCCAGTACTAGCATGCACATCAAACAACTTCTAAGATTAAGACAGGTTAATTTATTATCAATCAAACTGTTATATTCATCTCCACATTACTTGAGATTTTTACTTGGTTTTACAAATCCCCTCATTCCTAATATGATTATGAGAGAACAATGGTTTTAAATGATTTTTATATTTTTCATAGGCATTACTTTAAAAATTCATTAATTAAACCGCTCATACTATTGAGGAGATGGGGTAATGCTAGTGCAGAGTTAGCTCCTGACAAGGCCTTTTTAAAAAGCTTTTTTGAGTCACCAGTGGAAGCACAGTTCAGAAAAGGTTCAGAAAAGGTTAAATTCTATAATGTCAATTCCAATTAAACAACCTGGAAGAAATTTTAGTGATTTCTAAGGCAACCCTACAAGCTAAAAATATTTCTCCTCCAGAAATCAATTGTTCGGAGCTCAAGATATCTAACACTCCAGCTTCAGCCTCTCTAAACCAGATAGAGTATAGAGGGCTTTTGGTTGAAGCGAAGATATACCCGATCTCTGATAGGAGTCCATCTTTACTTGTTTCTGACTTAATTGATTTATCTGACTCTAGCAGTATGCAAAACCCTGTGAGTCTAAAACCTTCTGTAAATGGTAGTATTGTATCCAAAGCCAGTAGTTCCATTGAATTGGCTAGTCCAGGAGCTTGACAGGGGATTAGCCAGGAGAATCTCCACCTCTGACTAATCTCCTGGAATATTGCAGGATGGACCAGCAAAGGTGCATACACTTCCCTTTTTCAATTTTTTGGATAGTATATTATTCTTTTACAAGAAACCTAGCTTACTGGGAATATCACCCTGGAAAGATTCATTCCTATCACTTTAGAGGCTCCCAATTAAACAAAAAGGGACAGAAGGGACAGATCTAGCAATTCTGATCCCCAGTGACGCAGCAGCAAAGGTTATTTCAGTAGGGAGACGTGAGCACTTAGCATAGGGGACACTTTTCCAATTACCATCTTTTAATTTTATTTTAATAACAATTTATAGCCTTCCATTCAGTTCAAAAGTTTCAACACACAGTATTTGGCTTAAAATTGAAATTTTTATTTCTTTTTGATTATAAAGAATCCCATGGTTTTCTTTTATATTCTCAGGGACTTAAATACTAGGTCTCGCCATAATGATATTGAATTGGAAACAAAATTCCCACTCTTACCGAGCTAAAAGATGATAGGTATTTCCCATCCAGGTTTTCTACAGATAAGATTTCAAATTTCTCAAGTTTTTGCTTAGCACAACTTGTGTATAGGCTAGATTTATTCCTATTACACTGAGCTGTGCAGGGTGAGATTCAGCAACCAATGTGGATCCAATACGATTGACTATTGCCTAATTTCAATGAATGCTCTTCATATAATTCTACACGTTGGAGTTGTCATCAGAACTGGAAGTGACCACCTCCCATTAGTCCTTACTATAATGACCAAGAGTGATTCAGCAACCATCCTTAAAAGCAAACAAAATAAATCCAAGAGGAAAAACCAGAATAATCAAATAGTCTTTCGATCTGGATCATTTAATGAAGGAATAGCTGGCCTCCAATACAGGAGCTTCACTTGGATCCAAAATACCTCTGATTCCCTTTTGCCCCCTAGGATATAAGCACAAACAGGATAATCCTCCTAATTCCTCCTCAGAAGTTCCAGCTATTGCTAAGATTTCATGTAACACATCTGTATTTTCTTTCCATGAACCATCTGCTCGTTTTAGCGGCCAATTAAAAATAGACACACAGAAATCAGAATTGGACTGAAAGATCTCGCTAATGGTAGTCCTAATTTGGTCCATAGAATCATAGAAATGTAGAGTTGGAAGAGACCACACGGGCCATCCAGTCCAACCCCCTACCATGCAGGAATATCCACAAAACACTCCCGACAGATGGCCATCCAGCCTTTGCTTAAAAACCTCCAAGGAAGGAGACTCCACTACACTCCGAGGCAGCATATTCCACTGCCGGACAGCCCTGACTGTCAGGAAGTTCTTCCTGAGGTTCAGGTGGAATCTCCTTTCCTGCAGCTTGAATCCATTGCTCCTTGTCCTGGTCTCTGGAGTGGCAGAAAACAAGCCCTCTCCCTCCTCTACATGGCATCCCTTCAAATATTTAAACATAGCTATCATGTCCCCTCTTGACCTTCTCTTCTGCAGACTGAACATACCCAGCTCTCTAAGTCTATCCTCATAGGGCTTGGCTTCCAGGCCCTTCACCATTTTGGTCGCCCTCCTCTGGACCTGCTCCAGCTTGACCATGTCCTTCTTGAATTGAGGTGCCCAGAACTGGACACAGTATTCAAGATGAGATCTAACCAAAGCAGAGTAGAGTGGTACCAGTACCTCCCTCGATCTAGACACCATACTCCTATTGATGCAACCAAGAATTGCATTGGCTTTCTTGGGTGCCGCATCACACTGCTGACTCATGTTCAGCTTGTGGTCTATTAAGACTCCTAGATCCCTTTCACACGTACTGCCATCCAGCCACGTGTCCCCCATCCTATATTTCTGCATTCCATTTTTTCTACCTAAGTGTAGGACCTTACACTTCTCTCTGTTGAATTTCATTTTGTTAGCCTTGGCCCAGCTCTCCAATCCAGGTCATTTTGAATTTTGATCCTGTCCTCTGGCGTATAAGCAACCCCTCCCAATTTGGTGTCATCTACAGATTTGATGAGCATGCCCTCTATTCCTTCATCCAAGTCATTGATGAAGTCATTGATGAAGATGTTGAGTAGCACTGGGCCCAGGAGAGAACTCTGTGGCACCCCGCTAGTCACTTCTCTCCAGGATGAAAAGCAGCCATTGGTAAGCACCCGTTGGGAACGGTCAGTCAACCAGTTACAGATCCACCTGACAGTAGCCCTGTCCAGCCCACATTTTACTAGCTTCTTTGCAAGAATGTCATGGGGAACTTTGTCAAAGGCCTTACTGAAATCGAGAAATGCTACATCCACAGCATTCCCTTCATCTATCAAGCTAGTAACTCTATCATAAAAAGAGATAAGTTTAGTCTGGCATGACTTATTTTTGAGAAATCCATGTTGACTTCTTGTGATTACCGCATTGCTTTCCAAGTGATTAGAAACTGACTGCTTAATGATCTGCTCCAGGATCTTTCTGGGTACTGATATCAGGCTGACTGGGCGATAATTATTTGGGTCCTCTTTTTTTCCCTTCATGAAGATGGGGACAACATTTGCCCTCTTCCAATCTGCTGGAACTTCTCCTGTCCTCCAAGATTTCTCAAAGATTATAGCAAGCGGTTCCGAAATGACCTCTGCCAGTTCTTTTAATATTCTAGGATGCAAGTCATCTGGCCCTGGAGACTTGAATTCATCCAGTGTGGCCAGGTATTCCTGTATCACCTCTCTACCTATTATGTGCCGCATTTCCCCTGCTTCCTCCCCTGCTCCCCAACCGCCGGGTTGAGTGCTTGTATCCTTCTAGAAAAAAAAACTGAATCAAAGAAGGTGTTAAGTAGTTCTGCCTTTTCTTTTCCCCCTGTTAGTAATTTGCCATCTTTTCTGCACAGTGACCCTATCATCTCCTTCTTTTTCCTTTTGCTGCGGACATATTTAAAAAAGCCCTTTTTATTGTTTTTAATGTCTCTGGCCAGCATAAGTTCGTTCTGTGCTTTAGCCTTTCTGACCTTCTCCCTACATCTCCCGGCTACTTGCTTAAATTCTTCTTTGGTGGTTTCCCCCTTCTTCCATTTCCTGTACATGTTTCTCTTAACACTTAGCTCAGCTGAGACTTCTTTAGTCAACCGTTCTGGTTTCTTCAGATGCATTCCATTTTTCCTCCTTATCGGCACAGTTTTAGACTGTGCCTTCAGTATCTCCCTTTTAAAGAACTCCCATGCCTCCTGAACTCCTTTCCCTTTCACTATTCTTGACCACGGAATTTCAGCCAGCAGCTCCTTAAGATTACAGAAGTCCGCTTTTTTAAAATCTAAGATGATTGTCCGGCTACACTTAACTTCTCCTTCCCACTGAATGCCAAATTCCAATAGGGCATGGTTACTCCCTCCTAAAGATCCAACCACTTCTACCTCATTAACAAGGTCATCCCTGTTGGTCAGGATCAGATCTAGAATATTTGATCCCCTTGTCGCCTCTTCCACCTTCTGAACCATGAAATTGTCTGGAAGACAAGCAAGAAACTTGCTGGATCTTGCTGTCTTGGCAGAGTTTGACTGCCAACATATATCCGGGTAATTGAAATCTCCCATTATTACTGTATCTCTCCTTTTTGAAAGTGCAGTCATTTGGTTGAGGAAGGCGTCATCAAAGTCCTCAGTCTGGGTTGAAGGACTGTAGTAAACCCCCACCAAAATATCCCTATTATTTCTCGCTCCCTTAATTTTTACCCAGATGCTCTCGACCTGGCTTTCTGGGTTTAAGTCATGGATCTCTTCACAGGTGAAAACATCCTTGACATACAAGGCTACTCCTCCTCCTTTCTTGTTTGGTCTATTTCTACAAAATAGGCTATACCTCTCTATTCCTACATTCCAATCCTGAGACTCATCCCACCAGGTCTCAGTGATGCCTATCAAATCGTATTTATTTTGTTGTACTAGGAGTTCAAGTTCATCTTGCTTGTTTCCCATACTCCGTGCATTAGTGTAGAGACACTTAAGTCCCTGGGCCCTTCCTGCAAGTCCTGTACTATAGTTTCTACTCCTCCCACCATTGGACGCTTGTACTACTTGGCCAATATCATTTGGGCCTTTTCCCCCTGCACTCGCCGAGTCCTGGCCTTGAATAATATTGTCTCCCTCCCCAGCAGGACTTAGTTTAAAGACCTCTTAATCCTCCTTGAGAGACTGTTTGCAAAAACATTCCTGCCAAGTTTCGTGAGGTGCAGCCCATCCCTTGCCAGAAGCCCACGTTCATGGAAATTCAGGTTGTGATCCAAAAACCCAAATCGTTGCCAGCAGCACCATATGTGGAGCCAGTTGTTGACCTCTGCTATTTCCCTTTTCCTTTGTGCGCGATGTCCCTGAACCGGGAGGAGAGACAAAATGACCACCTGCGCACAAAGGTCCTTAAGCTTTGTCCCCATAAGCTCGTAGTCCTTTGTGATGTGGTGAAAGCTGTGCCTCGCAGTGTCATTGTTTCTGACATGAACCAAAATGAGGGGCTTATGGTCAGTGGGCTGGACCAGCCTGGTTAGTCTCTCCATTATGTGGTTGATGTTACCCTGATTCCTGGGGGTCCCGGGAGGGACACCTAAATGCACTCTCAATTATATAAGTTGGGGAAATTAGCCAAGAGCACAGCCTAGCAATACGAGAGGCAGGGTAACGTAGCGAGATCTTGAACCCTATGTTTACGGGGTCAGGCCGAGTCAAGGAGCACACACGGAAGTTGAAACAATAAAAGTGGTTTTATTAAAACACAATCAAACAGTGTATGCAGCACACTCACACAGATAACTAAAGAAATAAAGGTTGGAGTGGGATAGAGGGATTTTTAGAGGAGTTGTTGGTTTGGGTAATACTTCACCTGTTCTGAAGCCCAGTTAGAAGCAGAGAAGCTGGGGAGTGTGGATCTCAGCACGTGGGGCTGAGGGGAAGGCTCGCTGGACAAAGCGGCAGTAAGGCAGGATGGAAGCCAAGAACAATCCAAGGAAGTGCTCAAAATCAGGGGTTTTTATAAGGAGAATTGTGACTGCAGGCTATTTCGGACTTGGGGAAAACAATGAGTTTGGGGCTGGAGACAAAGCCTCCGAAAGGTCAGAATTTGAATGATTGAATTATAGCCAAATTGTCAATAGGATAGCCAGTATGCAAACGTGGAGTACTTGAGCGTTGTATAGTCAGATCATCAAGCTGCTAGCCCGGGGCAGAGGATCTTTTGAAAGTTGCGTGCATACCTAATTGAGGTACTTGCCTTGAGGTCTCCTGAAGCTGCGAGTTGGCAATTTCTGGCCTGCCTGTATTGTGTTGGAATATTATGGCGATTATCAGCCGACCCTGTTTGCGTGCTTGTCCGGGGGCCTCACAAGCAAGTGGAGGGGAATGGGTATGTGAGACCGAATTATTGATATCAAGAGATATCTTTCATATCCCACAAGCTCGGGCTAGCCAGGGCAGTAACATCGATCTTGGCCCCAGGAAGACAGCAGACCTCTCAATTGAGCTTGTCCGGTCTGCAAATTGCCGGTTCGGTTCCTCTGAGCAAGGAGTCCCCAACAACCAGAACTCTCCTCCTCTGAGGCTTGTCCGGGGCTCCTGGACAAGCAGGTTTTTCTAGGACTGCCTGGGTATTCTGTTGAGGCTGTGAGTGTTGATCTTGTTCGTCTTGCCAAAGTTGGATTCCTTCTTGTTGACATTCTGTTCCCTCCTCCTGGTGCTCCTCATCGTTCATAAGGCCACGAACTTTGAAGCGATTGTGTAGGTTGAGCGTCTCTGTTTCCTTCCTGGTCCTCCTACTCCTCCGTGTGACATTCCTCCAAGCATCCATTTCCTGGCACAGTGTGCTGACTTCCTCATCTGGCAGCTCCTCTGCGCATTCGGTCTTCAGGAAGGTCTTCTCTGCCCTATCCAAAAACTCCTCACCTTCTTTAATAAGATGAAGATTAGAAACTCGTGCCTTCAGCTGCTGAACCTTCTACTCCAAGAAGGTCACCAGCTTGCACTTGCTGCAGGTGTACCTGACAACATCTTGTGGCAAGAAAAGGAACATACCACAAGTGCTACAGGTGAGAGCTTCTTTTTAGAGCTTCTACGTCCTGTTTGTTCATGGGGTAAATTTTTGGCTTTGGAATCTTGGCACCATCTATCAGCCTTAATTTGCAGTCAAAGTCTCTATGCAGTGGAGGTTTGTCTGCTTCATGGTCCTCAAACTCCTTCTGTAGGTCCCAGTATTCTTCCAGGATTTTGTGCAGCTCTTTAGGGCTCAGCTTAAGTGCTGTTTTAGGTGTTGATAGTTTTGTCACTTCTTCAGCTCTATTTGTCTGGTTTAGCACGCCTCAGGTCCAGTCAATTTGGGGATTGTGTCTTTTTAGCCAATTGTACCTGAGGACTACTTGGAATCCAATTTTATTTACTACTCGGAATCTCAAGCGCCCCCGGATGTCCCCCACCTGAACAGTGACGGGCCTGGTCCTTTCCCAGATGGGGCCTCCCGACATATGCCAGCCATCCATTTGTGATAATCTGACGGCCTTCTTGAGGGGTTCAAATGCTACTGCAAGCTCTTTGGCCACTATGGGGTTCAGTTAGCTAGTGGTACATCCTGAATCAACCAATGCCTCATACTTTCTTAACTCCCTATCTGTCCCTTGTAAAATCACTGTAACGTATACATGACGAGTTTTGTCTGTACTTACATTCACCGACTGGTCCGGGTCCCACTCGTGACTGTCAGAGCCGGAGGTCAGCAGGGGACTGTCCTTGCCATCGCAGGCCCGAGCGGAGGGTCCACCACTCGGGTGTTTGGTGTGCAGCTTCGGGGTGTCGTTTTTGCGTGATGTGAGCTTGGTGGAAGGTCTCGTTGGCTTTTCCTCCATGCCCTTCTTTTGGTCTTGGCAATCACTGGCAATATGGCCTCTCTTTCCACAAAAGAAGCAGGTCCCTTTACGCAGTCATTTCTTTCTTTCTTTGCTGCTTAAGAAGGTAGATCTTCTGGCTCCCAGGGGTCTGTGGCCGCTTTCTTGGGCTTGTCTTTGTCTGGAGAGTTGGACACTTTCCAGGAGACTTTCCACTTTGCCAGCTAGCTTCATCCATCCCAACAGACTGGCTGGGTTTCCTTGTGAAAGGCACCGATCCAAAATGGTGGGTTCAATCCATCCTGAAAAAAATTGCTTAAGTATGTCATCTTTCCATTCAGGGACCTTAGTCACTAGTTTTCTGAATTCCCGTGCGTATTCCCCAACGGTTCCTTTTCCCTGGCACAGTTTTCTGAGCTGGTGTCTGGCTTGTTCTTGAATAAAGGGGTCTTCAAACCTCTCTCTGAGGTGGTGCATGAACAGCTGGAGGTCTGCTGTTTCCTCAGCTCATGAGTTGATCAAACTCACGACCCACTCCGCTGCTTCACCTTTGAGGTGCTGGCTCAGGTATCTCACTCTAGCGACATTGTTGTTGAAGCTGTTCCTGCAATCAGCCATATAGTTGGAGGCCACATTGAGGAAATAAGTAAGGGTTGCCCCATCTCCATCATATGTAGCTTTAATCTCTCGAAAAGGTCTTGGCCCTGCTTGAGGCGCCGGTCCCCCAGGAGGTGCAAGGGCTGCAGCTACGGGTGCTGCTGCTGCAGGCACTTGCTGTTGGGCATGTCCCAACTGAGGTCCCAGGACTCTCCAGTCAGCTAGCTGAGCTCTCAGCCTGGATATCTCTTCTCATTGTAGTTCCACTTCTTCTTCTCTGGCTAAAAGTTGCTCCATCAGGTTAGTTTCGCTGACTGAAGCATCCCACTGCGTAGCCCCGTGGCATTGTCTGTGAGCCGTGTCGGGACGCTCTCCCCAGGTCCAAGTTTGACCAGTAATCAAGGTAGTCACAGGGACTGCAGGTTGTGCTTGGCTCGTGCATCTGAGGGCTGGCTGGGGGCTGGTTCGGCTCCCTCAGCTCCTTCATAACCTTGGGTTTCAGTGGCTCTCCCAACCGTTCCCTATCCCATTGATTCTTCTTCAGATGTCTGGTACATGTTGTAGAAATTTGAACTTGAGTCTTCTCACTCTGTCAGGAACTGAATCCACACACGCAAATAGTACAGTGAATAAACACTATTTATTTGGAGTGAGATACATCATACAAGACTTCAGTGAGAAAACTAAAGTTCAAAAGCAATAGCCACGGCTTTAGAATCCCTGCTTTCCCCCTCCCTTTCCCAAGAGACCTTGAAGCTGTGAGAGCCAGGCAGAGCTTATCAGTGCATTCTTAGCTATTGTTTATCTAACAGTCTCTGGTTCCTAGGCTTCTTGGTTTCAAGCAAGCTGCTATTTATGCTGGACTATATATCCCATTACTATAATATGGGGGGCATCCCAACACTCTTCAGCTATATAAATAGAGACTTATAATGATGTGATCCATTTATTTCAAGCTGACTTAATGCATAAACCTTATCCTCAGGAGGGCCCAATAAAACCTCTTGATTATTTGGGCAAATTCTGGTTTGATAAGGAATGTTTGCACAAGAAAAACTCTCTCTGATCTCCCTTCATCAAGTGTAGGAAGGTAAACTCAAACAGTGCCTTATTGGCATACTCTCAACTGAAAAAGAGTCCTCTATATCTCATAAAAAGAGGCAATTGATCATGCTTCTTGGTCTTTATTTCTAAATGTATCTCTTAATAACAACTCAAAATCCTTCTGGAAGCTTGTATCTGGAGCTTTAGGCTCCTGCGTCCAAGCCTGCAGCTGTGAGATCCCAGCTGTGGTGTGGGAAAACCACTTCAGGGGCATTTTTGCTGAGGGTATTGATTCTGTAATTGCTTCTGATAAGAATTTTGAGAAACAGCTAGAAATGGTCCCACCCTGGGAACCTGTATCTATTGATATTGAATTATGTTTGCATCTCAAAAATGGAAAGGCTCCCAGACCTGATAATATCCCGGCTGAATTTATTAAAGCCAACAGCCATCGGAGGGCACCTTTGTTAGTGGCCTTATTTACACAGATAAACAAGTCTGGAATGATCCCAAATGGCTGGAATCAAGCAACTGTAGTTTCCATCTATTAAAAAAAAAGGGCAAGTCAAAGGTCCTGGGAACTGCAGGCCGATAAGTTTGCTGCCTACAGTGGGTAAACTTTACGCTGCTTTATTTCTTCCAAATTAATCCACTTCCTAGAGCAGAACAATATACTTTCCAAGATTCAAGCAGCCTTTAGAGAAAACAAGTCTATAAATGATCACTGTTTAGTGATCACTACCTATCTTGCAAAAAAGTACTCAAGACCTCTGTACGGCAAAGCTCTTTGTAGCATTTATGGATCTAAAGGCTGCATTCAATTCTCTCCCTAGGCATAAGTTATGGGATAAACTGAAGCCTTTATTGATGGACACCAGGCTCTTCACCCTAACTAAGATACTTTACAATAAAACAGCCAATTATGTGTTAGACATGGACCTCAGGAACATCTCTCTGAACCCATACTTACCTACTCTATTAAATTTGAAAGACCTTGAGGCAGATCTGATGGATATAAATGGTCATCTACCCAGAGGAGGTGACAGGAAAATCCTAGTCTTGCTTTATGCAGATGACACAGTGATTCTTTCTGGATCTAGACCAGGGCTCAAATGCTTCTCAGGGAAATATTCAAATTACTGCTCCAGGAATGAACTTAAAATCAGGGCTGCATAGTCTAAATTTTTGGTCTCTGAATGCAAATACCATCAGCACAGTTGGAATATAAATGATTGCCCCTTGGAACAAGTTGAAAGCTTCAAATCTCAGGCTTGTATTCCATTGCAAAGTTTCTTGGAGCCCACACAGATCATTCCTGTTGAGTGGTTCTTTAGGCTGTAAAACAGCTATTCTAAGGTTTTTCTATGTGAAAGGGAATCAATCTTTTCCTTTTGCTGTAAAGATATATAACATGACGATTACATCCAAATTGCTCTATGCATCAGGCATTTGGACTGAAGCTACTAACTTGATAACTTCCAAGCAAAATTCCTCAGGGAACTCCTCTATACTCCTAGATGTGTCCCCAGCTCAGTTCTACTACTGGAAAAAGGAGAAAACCTTCTTCTAAAAGGACCTGAATGTTAGTGTTCAAATAATGGCTTAAAGTGTTTGTCTTTAAGTGTGGCAAAGATCTAGCAGACCACCTTACATTGGCTATGTCAGCAAGTAGTCTAAGTACATAGCCCAAAAAGTGGTCACTATCAGCCTCTTTCCATCCTTGCTCCTTAATTTGGGTCATGAGACAGCACTAAAAGCTATTAAGCAAAGATTATGGGATATCAGTTTCTATAATCTTTGAGCTAACTCTTGACTCATCCCGCTTGCCCAGTGCTTTAAATATCCAGTTTGTGAGATCCTTCCTTCAGGCTACATATTTAAAGAATGTAACTGTGTGAAACTAGTGCATATTTTTAAGTAAGGTCATATTCAGTGTTTTTCCCTCAGAATTACTTTTTGGTATATATTCTGGTTAGCCCACTTCTGCAAGACTTTGCTCCTGCAGGTCGCAAGGTGTTGAAACAAGGTTGCATGTTTTGCTATCTTGTATTTTTTATAGTCAGAATTGCAGTCATTTGATGTGTCTCTTACTGAGCTGTACGCTGGGCAATTCAGAAAAGTTTTATGTAAAAATCCTGTTGGAGGGCATATGTCCAAATGTAATTGTATCAGTTGCTGAATTTCTGCCATTGACTATTAACTGTAAGGCCCCGCTTTGGAGGTCCCCAATATCAGTGTGGTTTGGATGGGCACCATACCTAATTGGCATCATATGTAATTGGCAACACATTTTATTGGCTTTGATATCAAATTCAGGCCTGAGAGGTGACAGAGAGGTCAAACTGAGTGAGGGAAAGAATTTGATTGCAAATGTGAGAAGGATAAGTCAACTCAAAATTTGCTCCAGGTAAGACTGAGTCATTTGTCAGGCAAATACACATCATTCCTGTGGATAATAGGCTTAAATAGAAGCTGGAATTTTCCAGGGAATCCAACTGTGAGGACACCAGGACACTGATTGACAGATATCCATCCCTTGAACACCTGGATTCTTTCCTCTTTCCTCACTGCACCCACAGAAGACAGCTATTACAACATCCATCATGTCTTTGTCAATCAAAGCACTAAGCCCATCAACAGGCGAAAGACCCATTGTCCACAACGGGTTCCCTTTGTCTTGCATCTGGAAACTTCACAGCTACAAGCCATTTTCAGGCTACAAATATCCCTGATTTCAGGATGCCCAGTGCAGTCTCTTGAAGGTGTACCCATCACTCTGTCTATCTGGCTCTTGAATGAGAACTGTCCTTAGGTCCTACCTAAACCAAAATACATTTCTACTCTTCACTACTCTTCTGGACTGGTAATTATAAATCCCCCAACCCCCTCAGCCTCTCTATAATTTTTTCTCCCTTTTTCTTTCAGTTAGCTCTTGTGTGAATGTGTGATTGTGTGTATCTGGCAAAAACACATTCCCTTCAGGTGGCTGTTTATCCTTAGCACTTTGAAAGGCAAACCCTGGAAACAGCACCAAAAAAGCCCACTACATGGTTCCGTTATGTGGATGACACCTTCACCATTTGGAGGCACGGTGATGAACAGCTGACCTGGTTTCTGGACCATCTAAACAACATCCACCCAAACATCCAATTCACCATGAAGAAAGAAAATGAGGGAAAAATACCATTTCTGGATATCCTAGTCACCCGCAAACCCAACCATCGATTGGACCACACGGTGTACAGAAAACCTACACACACGGACAGATATCTACATAAAGACTCCAACCATCACCCAGGACAAAAAAGGAGCACAATAAAAACTCTGGTAGACCATGCAAAAAGAAATTGTGAACCTCACCTCTTGAATGAGGAACTGAATCATTTAAACTGGGCTCTACAGGCTAATGGGTACTCCAGCACAGACATCAGAAGGACCTCAAGACCCCCAAAAAAACACAGGAGTAAGGATAAACAGCCACCTGAACGGAATATGTTTTTACCATATATCAAAGGAGTCACTGACTGAATAGGGAAACTTATGAAGAAACATAACCTCCGAACAAGTTACAGACCAACCAGGAAAATTCAATAAATGCTACGCTCAGCAAAGGACAAGAGGGATTCCCTAACCTCTGCAGGAGTTTACTGCATACTGTGCAGCTGTGGTCAGGTCTACATGGGGACCACAAAACGCAGCATCCAAACACGAATCAAAGAACACCAAAGATACTGCAGGCTGATCCAGACAGAAAAGTCAGCAGTAGCAGAACACACTATAAACCAACCCAGACACAGAATGTTATTTGAAAGCACAGAAATTCTGGACCATTCTAACAACTACCAGGTCAGGCTACACAGAGAGGCCATTGAAATCCACAAACACTTGGATAATTTTAACAGAAAAGAGGAGACTCAGAAGGTCAACAAAATTTGACTGCCAGTATTGAAAAACACCAAAATCAAAACACAAAAGGTACTAAGGAGCCCTAATGAGCCCCACCTGGGCTCAGGAAGTCTTCCTCCAGGAACAAGTATTCAATACACGCAATAGGACTATTACGCTAATTGCTCCCTCCCCTCTGGGGCAGGAGACTGGCATATATATTCTCCACTCCACTTCTACTTCACCATTCCTCTGAAGATGCCAGCCACAGATGCAGGCGAAACATCAGGAGAAAATACAACCAGAACATGGTCTCAAAGCCGAAAAAACCCACAAGAACCAAAGCTAAAACTGTTAGGAATCAGACTTCTTTTAGCAGAAATGCAGAAAAAGCATGTCCCAATCTCTGGCCATTTCCGCACAAGGTCAATACATAATAATCACCTTGAATTTTCACCCTCCCATCTGCATTTTGTACTGGTTTAGCTTTGTAGTTTTCCTTGTGGTTCTGCACGTTTTCAACTCCTAGCACAGTTCAATGCGACAAGAAACCTCTGTACTGTAAAACTGGAAAAACTCTGATGCAAATCTCCCAAACCATTTCTGCTTCGTTTTCACCTACGTGCAGAACTGTAACATCGATTCATAGGGCAGGAGTGGCTGCCTACAGGCATTCCCAGGCTGTCATTTCCATCCCTATCTCTCTCCACCAATCAAAGGACAGGCTGCTGCCATTACTGTCTTCAGGAGTTAAATGGACAGCGGGAAAAGAGTGCTAACGGATCATTAAGGTCTTTTTTTCCCTCGCATCAACGAACATACAAAGGAAATGTGAATCAAAAACCACCATATAGCAGAGACTGTACACACAGCTTAGAGGCATGCCCAGCAGAGTTTAAACACTAGCAGCAATGCTCTGAAGCCACAAAAATATGCCCATGTAATATTATCTTCCAACTTGTAGGCTTTTACTCTTCAGTTATGATACATACATATTTACAGTACTCCAACAGAGTTTCAGCATTCCACAGCAAGTGGAGATATGCAACCAACATAGCCTCTGGCCGTGCAATCAAACAATCAAGAGGACAGTTGGCTAGGACTCAGACCCTTATATCAATACCTTGCTGATGCAACTCTAGCCAACTTTGCATGTTCCCATGTCTGAAGCAACCCTCTGCCCCAGTTACATATTACAATGACTCAGCTAGGGTGACATGGGATTACATCATTCACTGTCATTCCCAGGTGCAAACCTCAATATGCGTCATATATATTTTATTGGACTACAGGTCATGTCCAACCTTTCCTCACAACCTAGTCTTGTAAATACGTCTGTCATATTGCTTTAGCTGACATCCCACCCAGTGGAATGGCTTCCAGTCAACGAGTACAAAAGCCCACAAAGATGAGCACATACCACATTCCCCTAGCAGTCTTCCTAGGGAAAGGTCCCATAATGTCCACAACCACTCTCTGGAATGGGACATCAATGATAGGAAGTGGTTGGAGAGGGTCTTGGGATTTCCCTACTCTCTGGCAAACCTCACAAGATCGGACATAATCAGTAACATCCTTGCCCATCCCTTCCCAGTAGAAGGACTTCCCCAATCTGTCCTTGGTTCGGTTCACCCCAGCATGTCCACTAGGATGATCATGAGCCAGACTCAAGAATTTGGCTCTATACTTAGAAGGCACCAGCAACTGTCTCTGAGCGTGCAAGCTCCCCTTGCTACCCCTTGGGCCAGGCTCATGATATAATAGGCCTTTAACTACTACGAATCTGGGCCCCTTTGTCACTGAAGGAGATTTTGCTTCTTCCTTTGCCCTGGTCCAGGCAGCTTGAAGGCTCTAGTCTGTTTCCTGGTCCTTCTGGAACTACTGTTGCTATACAGGAACCGGCTGCTCCACCTGGAGTGGCAGACTCGCCTCAGATTCTCATTGCATTGCAGCTTTTCTAGATTCTGTTCCCTTGGCTGGAGTGTCTTCTGGAGTTTCAGCTGCTGTTGATTCACTTTGGAGCCAGAGTTGTTGAAGTCTTCTCTGCTGCACCAGCCTTTTGCATCTCAGGGAAATTGTCCAGCACCTGATTCTGCTCAGTGCCCACTGAGAGTCTCCCACCTCCCTGGGCAGTGCTGAGTCAGGTATGACCAGAATCACAGACTGCTGAACAGGGACGAGCTTGAGGCCAGGCTGAGAAGCCTCCTGGCATGGAGGAACCCTTCCTGGACATCCACCAGTGGCTGCTCTGACATCCAAGGTATCAGCAAGGATGGTCTTGATCTCTGGGCCCACGATGCTGTGCTGAGAGACTGCTCCAGGTTCCTCCACCTCTTCAGGCAGGACTCCTTCAGGTGTAGCAGGAGACCTTGACTGCAGTCCAAGTTTAGGCTGGTTCTCTTGTTACCCTGATTTCTGGGGGTCCCGTGAGGGACAACTCAATGTGCTCAATATAATGGGGAATGGGAATTAGCTAGAGCACCAGTTAGCAATGCGAGAGGCAGGGCAACTTAGCGAGATCTTTTACCCAGTGTCTATGGGGTCAGGCCAAGTCAATAATCAAACAGAAGTAAATAATAATTGTTTTCCTTTATTTATAAAGTCACTGCAAACATACGCACTCACTCACTAGAAATTAAGAAATACTGCACAATTGCGCAGTCACGCACACAGTCCTAAGAAAACAAAGAGAGGAAAATAGATAGGGGATTTTTCAGGAGGATTTTTGGGGAAATACTACACCTGATCCTGTAGCCTGGTATCAGGAAAGAAGCTTGGGAGCGCAGATTCTCAGCACGTGGAGGCTAAAGGGAGGCTTATCAAACGGAGTGGCAGCAAGTTGGGAGGCAAGTCATGAGTGATCTGATGAGATGCTCAAAATCAGGGGGTCTTATAGGGGAAAATGTGCCTGTAGGCTAGTCCGTTTCTGGGGAAAACAATGGGTTTCGGGCTGGAGACAAAGCCTCCAAAAGGTCAGTACTTTAGATGATTGAATCATGACAGCGTTCTCAATAGTGTAGACAGTATGTAAACGCAGAGTGCTTGAGAGTTGGATATTCAGTTCGTCAAGCTGCCTGCTTGGGGTAGGGGATCTTTTGTAAGCTGCATGCATACATAATATGATTTTAAGAGGGTACTTGCCTGGAGGTCTCCTAAAGCTGCAGTCCGGCAATTACTGGCCTGCCTGGATTTGTTTTGAATAGTTCAGCTATTTTTGGCCTCGCCTGTGTGTGTGCTTGTCTGGGAGCCTCGCAAGCACATGGAGAGGAATGGGTAGTGAAGGCCAAATTCTCGATATCAAATAATATCTAATATACCACAAGTTCAGATTAGAAACTACAGAAACAATCCCCACCCCGAAAATGGGCGATTCGGGGACAATATTGAACATTTTCCAATTAAAAACAAAAAATAGTTTTAGAGCCGAATAGGGGTCTTAAGGCACAGCGGTCATATTTCTCCATAGGGAAGGGAGAAAACGAACTATTTTTCTATCTTCAAAATACATTCCTAACTATAACTAAACACATTCACACAAAATGTACATGAGCAATAACCAATAAGAAAATCTGGCAACAGCGGCAAATGGCATAAACATAAACATATGGAATGGAAGTAAAAGTGCACCTTCCAATGAGGCACTGCAAATCTGAGAAAGGAAAAACGACAATTGTTACAATGTATTGGAGTTTGCAAACTAGCTAGCAATCGTGTGCTGACTATTAGCTGCTTGCATTTTGCAGATCTTGGAGCGAGGAATAGTCCATATGGAGCTTCTTCAGTGATCAAGATAGCAACAGTCTTTTAAAATGAGTCTTTGGGTCAAAAGTCTTTTGTCTCCATCGGGAGGTGTCAGGATCAGATTCATACACAACAAGTAAACATGCAAAAGCAGGATTTATTTGAGAGTACAGACTTGCAGACGTTAGTGAACCAGAATGGCGATTTGGGTGTTAGTTTTGGGTTGGGGGTTAGTTTTTTTTGCACTTTTTAAAGCTTCTAAATTGCGGTGGTCTGTCCAAACTTGGCAAGGCAGTTGGGCACCTTCAAGTAAGTGACGCCAAGTAGTTAGAGCCAAATGGATAGCTTTAGCCTCTTTTTCCCAAATGAGCCAATTGGTTTGCGTAGCAGAAAATTTCTTTGAGATAAAAGCGCAAGGCTTTAGTGCATTGTTTGAGTCATATTGCAGAAGCACAGCACCCATAGCGAAATCAGAGGCATCAGTCTGAATAATAAATTCTTTAGATGTGTCAGGGAATAAGAGTAAGGGTTCAGATGTAAATTTGCACTTCAAGTCATCAAAAGCTGCATGGCAGGCGGGAGACCAATTGATTTTGTTCCTGTGGGAGGATTTGGAATTTTTAGGCTTTCTAAGTAAGTCAGTAAGAGGCAAGGCAATGCTGGCAAAGTCTTCAATGAAGTTACGGTAAAAGTTAGCAAATCCAAGAAATTGTTGAAGCTGCTTTAGAGTTTTAGGTATGGGCCAGTTGATGATGGCCTCAATTTTTGCAGGATCCATGTTTAGCGTGTTGTGGAGAATACAGTAACCCAAATAATCAAAAGTTTGGGTATCAAATTGGCATTTATTTAAGTTTGCCACAAGCCCATGGTCTATAAGACGTTGTAAAACTGTTCTGACCGATTCGATGTGTTTGTCCAGAGATTCAGCGTATATTAAAATGTCATTCGAATAAATAACTACCCCCTCATATAATAAATCATCAAAAATGGAATTGAGGAACATTTGAAACACCAAAGGGCCAGATTGTAGTCCGAAAGGCAAAACAGTCCACTGAAAATTGCCTAAGGGAGTGGAAAAGGTGGTTAACCATTCGCTGTCCGGGTCCATGCGGATTCTGTGAAAGGCTTCTTTGAGGTCCAACTTGGTGAAGAACCGTCCTTGAATCAATTGATCCAGAACCGTCTTAATCAGAGGAATGGGGTATAAATTCGACAGAATAGCTTGGTTGACCAGGTTGTAATTTATGATCAATCTGGGATCTGCGTTTGGATCTTTCCTTTTACAGAAAAATACTGGGCTAGCCACTGGGATAGAGGAGGGTTTTATAAATCCTCTCTCTAACTTTTTATTTAAAAACTTTTTTAAAGCAGAGAGCTCTTGGCGGCTCATTGGGTAGATCTTGGGTTTAGGGAGCTTTGCACCATCAATCAACTTTACAATCAAACTCCCTGTCGGGGGGGGGCAGCTTGTCGGCCTCCTTCTCATGGAATGCTTTTTGCAGATCTCGGTAGTGTGGAGGAATCTGAAATAACTCTTCAGGGGTCAATAAAAGTGGTGGGAGCTGGGTGTTTGCTTTGTGTTTCTTAGTCTCTCTTAATTTCCCAGCAGCCCAGTCTATATCTAGATTGTATTTTTGCAACCAATGTATTCCTAGAACAACCTGAAATTGAACTGATTTCGGGACCAAAAAGCGGATTTTGCCTTTATAACTGCTTACTTGAAAGGGAATGGGAGTAGTGACTCGATTTACTGCTCCTCCCGCCATTGGGCTTCCATCCATTTGAATTAGTTTAATAGCTTTCTTAAGATCTTGGTATTCAACAGCAAGCTCCTGTGCTAATTCTGGGTGCAATAAACTTCTGGAACAACTAGAGTCAATTAGCCCTCTGCAAATTCGTAGTTTGCCATCTTTTCCCACCAAAGTCACTGTTGTAAACAAATGGGGAGATTTACGAGTACTCACATTAGTAGAGCTGGCAGTGTCCCACTCTTCGCAGCTGCTTTCAGAATCTTGATCCGAGGAAGCGGTAGGGCTGTCTTCCTCATTGGGACAAGCTCCTGCGGCTGATTCTTTGATGTTGCTCTTGGTAGTGGGTTTTGGAGTGTCAGTTTTGTGAGGGGGAATCTTGCTTTTGGAAATAGCCCCTTTCAGATCCATGGAGGTTGTGCCTTTGATTTCAGGGCAATCACTGGAGCGGTGACCCTGTTTCCTGCAAGTGAAGCAGCTGCCTTCTCACAGGCGTCTGTTTTTTCTTCACTGCTGAAGAATGCGGATTTGTGTGGGGGTTTTCTGGACCCAATTTCCTGAGCTTGTCTTTGACGGGTCAGTTGCACAGACTGCGATATCCCTTCAACCTCAGTAGCCAGCTTTATCCAGCCTAACAGGGTTTTAGGGTCACCTTGGGTTAGGCAGCCATGGAGAATAGCTGGGTTCAAGCCGTCCTTTTAAAATTCCTTTAGGACTTAGCAGCTAGTTTTCGGAATTCTCTGGAGTATTCACCAACATCATTCCTCCCTTGTCTCAGTTTCTTGAGTTGGTATCTGGCTTTTTCTTGTAGATGAGGGTCTTCAAAGCGTTCCCGGAGTTGATTCATGAACAGCTGTAAATTTGCTGTCTCTGGCACGTGAGAGTCATAAAGACGATCTACCCAATCAGCCGTCTCTCCCTTCAGGCGTTGACTGATGTATCTTATCCGAGCTGCATCGTCTTGGAACAAGTGTCCACAATCGAGCATGTAATTTGAAGCCATGGTTAGGAAAAAAGAAAGTTTTTCTCCACTTCCGTTAAACAAAGCCTTTAACTCACCAACGTTCCTTGGTGCAGCTGGGGGTGGGATTGGCACAACGGGTTGCCCGGGTGGTGGCGGCTGTCCATCTGCCAGCAACCCGGCTATTGGAGGTTCTGCATCTGGTATCTGCTGGTCCCTGGCCGGGATTCTGCCTATCCGTGGCCCCATGGCATGCATTTCACGTATGAGGGCTCGGAGTTCCAATATTTCCTCATCTGTTTTCTCCATCTCTTCTTCTTTAGTCAGCAACTCATCCATAAGCGCCAATTCACGCTCTGAGGTGTCCCATCTGGCAGCTCTCCTGCGTTGTCGAACTGTAGTCCTCGGCATCTCTCCCCAGGCCCAGGTGTGACCACCGGTGGTGTTCCAGTTGGGAGGGAAAGCCAGACTTTGGATTTAGTGTCAGGAGGCAATTCACTGGCCACAGCACCTTCTATTTTGTCGGTGTCTTTTCCTTCTTCGGAACGATTCTCCTCCAATTCACTTAATTGATGCATATTTAATGAAGGGATTCTGGTTCACTCTGTCAGAATCAGATTCATACACAACAAGTAAACATGCAAAAGCAGGATTTATTGAGAGTACAAACAGACTTGCAGACGTTAGTGAACCAGAATGGCGATTTTTTTCCCAGGCTAACATATTATACTAGGCAGGTTCATGCAGAGATAAAGAGGTGTTACTTTCGGATCAGGATGACCATGTGTTGCTTTGGTTACTATCAGTTTACACTTGGAATGTCCTGAGACACAGGGAAAGGAATGCAATAACAAGGAGCATCTGCAGCAGCAATTAGCTATACAAGAATATGGCAATGGAGTATTACAAATCCCATGTAACTAGTCTCTCATACATATATGGAGGGTAACCCCAACAGGAGGTGTTTGGGTCACCCCCACCACGGTCCCACAGCTACTGCAGAGGAGTCGGGCATCTCCTTGGACCGGCTCCTGAATTGAGCTGTGATTTTCTTCTTCACCCCCCCCCCCACGATACCCAGGGGAGATTGCCAGGTCCGGGGGATTCTTCCCGGCTCTCCGGAGCTGTCTACCTATAGCTATTTTGCAACAGAACTGACAACAAGGTTATCCAATGCATAGATAAAACACAAATTACCAGCTCAGCACCTGAAGGGAGTTCAAGAGGAAAAAGTCTTGGCTCGCTGTCATCTGCAAGTTTATGGGGGAGCGAGGATTTAAATAGCTCCCAAGACTAGAGCTGTATTGGCCTTAGCAAGGCCTGTTCAGGTAGTGAGGCTGTGGATTCAGAACCCGCATCAATCCTCCGAACCTGAGGCTGAGCGTAGCCATGCCAACCCGTACCCTGGACACCAGGATCCAGTTAGCAGACAAGTAGCCAAAGTCATCCCATAACAGGATGGGATTCCACTTGGCAGATGGTTCGCCGAGATCTCCCCTAGCTCAGACCCAGAGTTCGACTCCAAGCCTGATGATGTAATCCGAGGGCTTGGGGTGCTGCAAGTACGGTGCTGGTGGTTAGATGTAGGCTCTGAGTGCACAACTTCTCTACCTCAAGAAAGCTGGACTCCGGAGTAGGCCTGCCCGGATAGGCTTTTTGCAAATGGACAAAACATCACAATCAAAACTATTTAAACTAACAATAATCTATGTACAAATTATAAACCTCAGAGCTCTCAATTCTCAGTAAAACCGGCCAGCTTGTAGCTGGAAAATTTGTTTCTTGACCCACAGTGCGAGGCCAATTAAGCATAGGGCTAGTATGACCTGGAAGACTACTAGAATTATTAAAGGGTGCAAGGCAAAGTGGGCTATCGCTTGCCCGGTGGAGGACCAACTGAAGGTGTCCCACCATGACTGTTGGGAGTCCGCTTCCAAATCCTTGGATGATTCGACAATCACTTTGGTGGAATGGTTAACTGTCAAGGCAATTTGATGGAGGGAGTGCGATACCTTCTGTATTCTGTGTGCTAGACAGGTTAAATTCCATAGCCATGTAGACACGGGGATCTCATCCTCGATGTGGAATCCGACTAGTTCAGATTCCGTGGGCACGTATCCAGTCTCTAGGACATAATCTTTTATCTCCGGCCTGAGATAAAAGTTCTGCCCAAAACAATCCTGGACGTGCTGTGCAGGAAAGCAAGGGTTGCCGGTGGTATGGTTAATTACTACTGTTGCACCACTAGACAATACTGTAACGTGTGGACATGGAGTCCTTAAACAAAAACACTCATTATTAATCTGAGCCATTACTGTATTATTGACCGGAATTACAATATATTCAGATGTGTTCTCATAACAGAAACTGTCTATGTTTGGAAAGCACTGTACCCAATGCAGATGGAACAAACAACCAGATAAATCAAATGAATGGGAGCCATTAGAACAGTGGGGCATTCGCCGGGGTAGTAAGGTGGCATTAGCAGCTATCAGAGGCAGTCCAAGATGGGACAATGGATGTAAAATTATTGGGTCCAGAATCCTTTCATGTATGACTTCCACCTTGAGAGTTAAGTTTTCCCAAGTGGCATGCCGTATTTGTGCCAAAGCGGTGGAGTGTTCTAGCGATTCCGGATATCGTTCTCTTAACAGGATTAGGATCTCCGGGTGCATTAAACCCATGAGGCTAGCCTGGATCACTTGAGTGGCAAATGTGATTATATTGCTTTGCAGTTGCGTGCACTGGATGGCAACTGACATATTATGAATCCTGGTTTTTAAAGAGTGACCAAGGTCAGCCACTATATCTCTCTCTGTGCCAACCCATTGCGCTAACAATTGACTGATCAAATCCATTCCTCTTGCCCAGTTGGTTAAACCCATGGCAGAGGATACTCCACTTTCTTTTGTCTTAGAGCCAATCATTTCTAATTTATTTGCCAATACTTCATTATCCATTGCATTAATTATTGCCCTGCCAGTTCCTATTCCTCCTAAGACTGTCCCTAGGATGCTTCGCTTAGGGTGAACATGTGGGTGGGAAAATGATAGCCGCTGCTTTTCCCAGAGCTCTCACTGTGTCCATGCTAACATCAAATAAGGTTGGCAGGCAGGAATGACCTTGGAAATATTCACGACTGTAAAATTTAGAACCATGGTGGTTACAATGGGTTGAGAGTTCGAGTAAGTGACTACCTCTATGTCCTTATGAACTACTGTGCTCCCCACATACATAGTCAGGGAACTCTTGGAAGGAGAGGTATAAACCGGGGTATTTGGACACCACATCTTGCCACATGAGAATTTGCAACCTGTCAGGGTTTGGATAAGGTTACAGCATGTGAACAGAAAGGTTTTCCATTCCCATGCTGGGTAACAGTTGTCATAAGTAAACCTAATCACAAACAAGGAAGCATTATGGTGTCGACTCCGGACCATCTTGATGGTCAATGGCGATGGTGCTATCGTCATTTCGGTATATACCTTAGCTTAGCTGCCAGCCACAGACATTTTTAACTCTGAGCTAAGTCTACCTTTAGGGCATACCTGTATCTGGGAGAATAGCTGAAAAAGATAACGCTTTTGAAACCATGGTAACTGATGCGTATTGCATAGCAGGGCTTCTGCCTCCTGTTAAGGATTCCAATGGCAGGTCGCCTGCACGTTGTATTGCCAATTGGTTGTGAACTGGATGGTGTATTCAGGAGAGATTCCAAGGGTATATTCAAACAATTCAAACAACACCAAAATCCACGCGAACGGTCCCATTCCATCTCCCTGTAGGGAACACAGACACAGGAGTCCGTCACTACCTTATACTGACCTATATATATACAGGGGCTATCTACAGAAGCGGGGGAGTCAGGGGGTCGCCACTCCTCTCTGTCCCGTTCCAACAATGATCGTTTACCCGTTGTCGAATGCTTCATAAATTGAGACAAACGTCTCAGACAAATTAACGGCTGGTACTTCCTTGTGACTTAAGGAAGTCTGAGAAATTATTGGGCATACAATACTTGGCTGCTGCATAAAAGAGGGGGTTGCCCAGTCTGGGGGCCTTCCCTTCCAGTCCTTTGAATGTGTTTGTTTGTGGGTCTCTGAAATTACTTGTAAGAGTGGCAGTGCCCACTCATGGCTTGAGACCCTTTTGGCCAAATCAAAGTGAAGGCTAGTATCTGACTCAAGTGCCTCCTGAAGTACTGCATTTCGTGGCAGGGTGGTGATCGAGACAGAGCCATGGACTGTCTTGGCCTCTCTCAAGATCACCAGAGTTAAAGGTAGTGGGTGCCACTGAATATGAATGTAAGCTGGCACCAGTATAGCTCAGTGGAGGGGAAGGTAGTAGCCACATCTACCTCCGTGTGGTATTTGGGACTCACAATTGTAGTTGTTGAAGTCTCCCTGGATGGAATGCAGTTAAGGGGAGTATGTAGTGTTAAGTCAGGGTGTGCCTTTGCTAACCTGTGCTCTGGCTGGGCAGGAGCATTTTGCTGCTTGAATCCCAAGTCCCACAGGAAATTCCCTTGAAAGAGGACATGGAGAGGGAGGACTCTCTCTGCCAAGGTTTCAAGAAAATCTCGGGGGAAACTGCAGGTCTCTAACAGGGGACTCAGAGAGGGAACAATGGCAAGTTCTGGAAGCTTGGGGTTAGCCTCCACTTGCTGTATGTTCTCCTTTTCCTGGCTCTCACAGATGCTGGCAACGTTCTGTGCTTTGTTAAATTTGGTGGGGGCTTCCTTCTGAACCTTAGCCTGGCGCGATCCTTCTTGGTGCTCAGAAAGCACTATGGTCTTAGAGGTCGTTGGATTCACACTCGGGGCTATGTCAGGAGGACGGGCAATCTGCCTTGCTTTAATGTGCACTGAGCGCTCATGTCCTTTGAAGGACTTAGATTGGGTCCCCCCCCCGCCGTACCAGGTCAAACGGATAGCGTCTGGGGTGGGCTGACCCTGTCTTATCAGGTTGGGGCACAGCACTTTTAGCGCTGTGCTAGAGTCTGCAGGAGGGGTGGCAGGGGTCTTTTCCCTATTGGTCCTGATGCGTGCCTTCACCCTAGATCTACCCCATTTGTCAGGCTTCAGCCGTGCCACAACCCTTTGGGGCAGATCCCGGGACCGAGGGCACCCCTATCCTGACAGCTCTAAGTCGGGGTAGTATCCAGCCAGAGGGGGACTGTGAGTCACTGCATTCACCGGCTGGCTATTTCCCAGGGGTAAATGCCTTTCTAGGGCATCAAGGAGCTCGATTGTGGGTCTCCCATCGAACTGGCTCATGTCCAGTCCGAGCTTTCTTAACATGCCCCGGATCATTACTTGGTCTGCCAAGTATGTCTGGGCAGTAGGGTCATAGCCACTGGATGTCTTCCTAGGAGCACTACTGTACGTGGTCTGTTTCGGAGCTGGAGGCTGGGGAGTGGAATTCCCTGCCTTGCTGGGCTGACTGCAGGAGTCCCTAGCCTGCCAATGCTCCTGTCTCCATCTGTTGTCCTGTCTTGGAGGCGGACACGAATTCCAGTTCCCCTTCAGGACCGAATTCGGAGCTGTCTTTCTATGTTGGGAACGGGGGCCAGAGTTGGAGTACGTCACCTCCTGTATGGGCTCCCAATTCCCTGCGTCTCATCTGTGTGGCTTAGGAGGGGGCTTCAGGGATCCTGCCTCGCAGAGCAGGTCAGCGACCCACCGGAGGTTGTTCCCAAATTTCTCCCAACCTGTAGTTGTGGGGTCCACCAAGCCTAGGGCCATCTTTGTCTCATGGTTCAGACCTCTGAAAAGGAGAGTCTTGAACTCCATATGATTAAAGTTGTACCCTCCTGGAGTCAAGGGGACCTTCCCTCTTCAGCTAAGTCTAGATAATGGGAAGGCCTGTCATACTGGGTTTACTTCCAGCCCCCCAAGATTGACTTCTACCCTTGAAAAGGAGCAGGAAATTCCCCAGTGTTCATTAATTCTCATGCTGCCACCACCCACTGAATTCTGAATTAACTGAACAGTACAGTGCTCAGTGGATTGCCAATCTCTATGCTTAAGGACTTTTCCCTTCTCTCACCTCCTCCTTCTGAGTGAGAGAAATCCTATCTAAGCATGTGCCAAAGAATGGGGTGGGAATGGAAAGGAAATATAGGTTCTACAGACAAGTATTTATTTTAAGGCATGCAAGTAAACAAGAAAATAATACTCATGAGAGGCTCCCCCCTTCTCAGGTACGCTTAAGTTACAAGTAGTTATAAGAACAAATACATTCTTAAGATCAGCCAACCTCCAAAATAATAAAAGCCCTAATTCAAAATGACCTGGATAGATTGGAGAGCTGGGCCAAGGCTAACAAAATGAAATTCAACAGAGAGAAATGTAAGGTCCTACACTTAGGTAGAAAAAGTGGAATACAGAAATATAGGATGGGGGACATGTGGCTGGATAGCAGTAAGTGTGAAAGGGATCTAGGAGTCTTAATAGACCACAAGCTGAACATGAGTCAGCAGTGTGATGCAGCAGCCAAGAAAGCCAATGCAATTCTTGGTTGCATCAATAGGAGTATGGTGTCTAGATCGAGGAAGGTACTGGTACCACTCTACTCTGCTTTGGTTAGACCTCATCTTGAATCCTGTGTCCAGTTGTGGGCACCGCAATTCAGGAAGGACATGGTCAAGCTGGAGCAGGTCCAGAGGAGGGTGACCAAAATGGTGAGGGGTCTGGAAGCCATGTCCTAAGAGGACAGTCTTAGAGAGCTGGGCACGTTTAGTCTGCAGAAGAGAAGGTTAAGAGCCATATTTGAAGCCATGATAGCCGTATTTGAAGGGATGCCATGTAGAGGAGGTAGAGGGCTTGTTTTCTGCTGCTCCAGAGACCAGGACAAGGAGCAATGGATTCAAGCTACAGGAAAGGAGATTCCACCTGAACCTCAGGAAGAACTTCCTGACAGTCAGGGCTGTCTGGCAGTGGAATATACTGCCTCGGAGTGTAGTGGAGTCTCGTTCTTTGGAGGTTTTTAAGCAAAGGCTGGATGGCCATCTGCCGGGAGTGCTTTGAGGATGTTTCTGCATGGCAGGGGGTGTGACTGGATGGCCCGTGTGGTCTCTTCCAACTCTACATTTCTATGATTCTATGATTCTATGAACGCGACTAACTATCTAATATTCTAGCTACTCACATTGAGGTTCACAGGCTTAGATGGTCTAAGAGAAGAGTGAGGCCAGAAGGTAAGGCCTAGGGCCTGCAGCCTACTACTGGCACAGATTTGATCTCCAGGATGCTTCTTTGTTGTCTCTGTGCCACATGGTCTGTCAAGGATTTTTATAACTTCTCCATCAAAGGATCTCGAAGATTCTCACCTTTTTCCCCTTGATTGGGTAATTCTCTCCCTGTGACCTATGAGGCTGACCCACAATGAAAAGTGTAACCTAACCCCAACACCCCATTAACCCTTGGTTTACCTGAAGAGGGAAGTATCCCCATTCAGCCAAGTCCAGATAATCGGAAGCCCCATTATCACAGCCCCATTATCACACAGCTTGTCAACATCCTTCTTCAATTGTGGTGTCCAGACTTGGGCACAGTATTCTAGGTGTGATCTTACCAAAGTAGAATATGGTGGCATTATTGCTTCTCTTGACCTGGATGCTATACTCCTGTTGATGCAGCCTAGATCTGCATTGGCTTTTTGGCCATCACATCGTGTTGTTGACTCATGTTTAGATCATTTTCATATGTACTGCTATCAAGTAAAGTATCATCCATCCCATATTTGAACATTTCATTTTTCCTGCTTAAATTTTCCATACATTTATTTCTTCTGAAATTAATTTTGCTAGTCTTGGCCCAGGTCTCCATTCTGTTGGACTGCTGATTCTCTCCTCTCCTCCTCTAGTAAATTTAGCTACACCTCTTAATTAGGTGTCATCTGAAAATATGATAAGCATGTCTGTTTTAAAGAATTCAATCAACACCAGACAAAAGACAGAACTCTATGGCACCCCACTAGTAACTTCTGTCCAGGATGAAGAACTATTGGTTTCTATTCTTAGACAGTAGCATTATCTGGCCCACATTTTACCAGCTTATCTGCAATAAGATCATTGGGGACCTTGTCAAAAACTTTACTAAAATCAAGATACACTACATGCACACCAGTTACCAAGCTAGTAACTCAATTTTTTAAAAAAAGTCTGGAATGACTTGTTTTGAGGAAACACATGCTGACTGTTACTAATAATCCCAGCATTCACTACTTAGTGTGTACAGAGTGATTGTTTAAAGATCAGTAGCAGAACCTTTCTTGTATTGACATCAAGCTGACTGGTCAGTGGTTGTTTAGGTCTTCTTTATCCCCATTTTAAAGAAGAGAATTACATTCACCCTTCTCTAGTTTGTTCAGTTCTCCAAGAATGACCAAGATTATCAAATGAAGCTCTCTCATTATTTTTGCAAGATACTATGGCAACCTTGAATACAGCTCATCTGGCCCCGGAGATTTTACTTAATTGGGATTACAGGCATGCCTCAGTTAACAAAGTGGTTTTCCAGCTGCCAAAACTCAATTTCCTCCTTGCGTTCTGTTTAGCTGGAAGGTGTTGTTGTTGTCGCTGCTGCCACTGTTTATTTTTGTTTTTCCCTTTTTCAGCAGCACCAGCTACTAGGAGGATGTTGAAGAAGGGCTGGAGAAATATGGATTTTCAGTATTGGATTGCAGCAGTGTGCCTGCTGTAAGCAATGTAAACAAAGATTGAGATAGGAAAGACTGGTATTCTGTTCTAGCCAATTCTACTATAGATCTGTGCCCTACCTACATCAGACAACAACTGCCTCTAGAGTTCCTTACTAAGCATGTGTAAATAGCAAAATGGAGAGGAAGGGGGAAAGCAGTTAAAGCCTTCCTCATCAACTACTGCTAGCATGTTGAAAAAGCATGGGTCTATATGTTGCCACCAAATTAGAACTTATACAAAAAAAGAGGAGGCTGGTGAAAGAAAAAGATATCCCAGGGTGCATTTTGGAAGAAGCTTTCAAGTCATCTTTAGCAGACGTTTCTGTTTATATATGCAAGAGTTTCATGACCTGATTGTTTCATTTCACACATGTATATTGTTAGTTTTCTACAAAAAGTTTCCTGAAACATGTTGAACTGCCCTTTTTTTTTTTTTTTTTTTTTTTGGTGCAGGAACTTATCCTTGTTCTTTCCCTATTCTGGTACCAAATTTTCTATGAAAGAAATAATGCCCAGGAACACATCTACTTCATTAACTGAGGTATACCTTTAGCTAAGTATTCCTGTATTACCTCTTTACCTATTTGGGGCTGTAGTCTGCTTACTGCACCATTATTCTATTTTCAACATTCCTGTTGGGAATGAAGACAATGAAGGTGTTGAGCTGTTCCACCTTCTCTCTGTCCCTTGTTAGCATTTCACCATCTACCTCACACAGTGACACTACCATTTCCTTGTTGTTCTTGCTCCAAACATAGCACTTCCACCCTTTTTACTCCAGCTGACAAGCCTCAGCTCATTCTAAGCTTCAGCTTTTCTGACATTCTCTCTACAAGTACTAGCTATTTGTCTGTATTCTTCTTTGGAGATTTCCCCCTTCCCCCTTCTTCCTTTTCTTGTCTCTGTTAAACCCCAACCCCAACGTTTTTTTCTATATCCATGCTGTGACCCTTTCACACTGCACTGTTATAGAATTATGATTCCCTTTAACTGCTATGGCTGAATGCTGTGGTATCATTAAGTAGTTTAGTGAGGCACTTGAGTTCTCTGGTTGACAGAATTGTTTTGTTTTGTTTTGTAAAATAACTATACTTTATTGTTAAATAGCAGGAATAAACAACAAGATTGAAATCAAAACCAGAAAAAGAGACTACACAATACAACCCAAACACCATCTGAATTAGTATGCAAAGGGATTTTGCATAAGGATGGGCCAACCAAATCCTCAAATCTTGCGCAAGAATTCAAGATTCATGGATCCGAATCCCCAGGCCAAAATCAGCAAATCAAAACTTTTGAATCCACACCTAATCCCACCTCCGCTGGCATGATTGGGCTGGGGGCAGGGGGAGGAGGTAGTCAGGAGCATGATCCCATGCTCCCCCCCTATTCTATTGATTGGCCCATGGTGGGCTGGAGGAGGTGATGGGGAACACGATCCTGTGCTCCCTGCTCTTTTCCCAGCCACTGCCATGATCGGATCCATGGCGGGAGGAGGAGGTGGTGGGGAGCACGGTCTCGCACTCCCCACTTTTTTGCTGCTCACTCCAGTGTGATCCTGCCTGAGGCTGGTGGCAGAAGGTTGTGGGGAGTGCGATCTGGTGCTCCTTACTCATTTGCTGTCTGCCCTGGAGCGATCCTACCTGGGGCTGGCAGCAGAAGGTTGTGGGGAGTGTGATCTGGTGCCCCCTGCTCTTTTGCTGCCTGCCCCTGGCTTGTTCCTGCCTGAGGCCGATGGCAGAAGGTTGTGGGGAGCACGATCTGGAACTCCCTGCTCTTTTGCTGCTCACCGTGGTGCAATCCTACCTGGGACTGGTGGCAGAAGGTTGTTGGGAGCATGATCTGGTGCTCCCCACCCTTTTGCTGCCTGCCCCCGGTGCGATCCTGCCCGGGCCAACAGCAGAAGATTGCAGGGAGAGCGATCTCGTGCTCCTCACTCTTCTCCTGCCCCCCACAGGGAGGATTTGAAAGATTTGAGATTTGTGGGATTTGTGGATTTGCAGAACCTTCCAGGGATTCGGATCCAGATTCAAAAAAGTTTGGATTCATCCCATCCCTAATTTTGCAGTATCCCTGAGACTGTGAGAAAGATGTCAATAGTGTTACCAATGTCTTTCTCTCTACCTCAAAGGTGCCACAAAATCCCCTGCATACTTTATTTTTTATTAATTTATTAGAATAAAAGCAGAAATAACATGAAACAACATCAACAAACAAAACAAAAAGAAAAATTGAACAAATACAAACTCGATACAGTAAACAATTAAACCACCCAACACCTACATAAAAAGGAGATTCCCAGTCTTGTAGCAATCAGAGTAAAGCAATCTAATAGTAATCCTAAACACAGTACCGTAAAATATTATACTTTTAATATTTACTGTTTAATATTTCAGTGTTTCATCTAAAATAGTACTATACTAAGAGTATTAGTAATAAGAGATTACTAGTAATATCTAAATCTATTTGTCACTTCTATTCTAAATTGTTGTTAATAACATCACTCATTACACTATTTCCATAGAATTTTAAGCTAGTATCCTAGTATAACCTAACAAAATCAATTATCTTGAATGTAACGTGTGTCTCAAATCCTTTAAACCATGAGTAAAAACCATTTTTCTTAGTTCCTGTCATAGCTTCTCAGGATACATGTCATTAAACAGTTTTAAACATAATCTAATATTCATAGTATTTTTTTCTTGCAATACTATGACTGTCTATGAAAAAAAAAATAGAAATAACACCACTTGGATATCTTCTATCTTGTTTCTTATTCATGTTCTCATAGCTTGTAATATTTTCCCTTACTTATCAAAACATATGCCTATATTACAAATCATAGTCATAAACCATAATAATAAAATCATAGTCATCATTTCATCTGACATAGTTCATAACATTCCAAAATATATAACTGAAGAGTCACAAGTCAATTTATCCTATCTAAATATATTTAACAATTTAACCTATGTGATTACTTTTTAGACTAAAGTTAATTCCATTCGAACAGACTCAAAAAGTCACTCGGTAACCAGATCTGCATTAGGTAGTGCCTTAAATCCTTATAGTTAGAGATCGCAATTTGAAAAATCATTTTGCCCCCTACAAAGCCTCTTGTAACATTAAATTTGGACTGTTAATTTCTTCAATCATTATCCTCCCTCTAATACACTGAGATTTATTAGTTAAAAACATTAAACCATCATCTCCTCTATTCTTCCAGGAATCCTTTTCTGGTGAAGTCTAATCCTGTGATGTTTTTTCCATACTATCATCTTCTAGTTGCCCTATCGTGTCCAAGCTTGAAGAGCTCTTCTGCATTACATCTCTCTATCTTCCTTACTTTGAAACACAGACAAATCCTCAGGCAGTTCATCTAACAGTTGAGTTTCCTTTTCATGGAAAGCTTACAGTGGGTAACAGGCATTCTGTTGTTACCCTGTTTACTGGGGGTCCCATGAGGGACACCAAAATGTGCTCAACAATAACTGGGGAAGATTAGCTCTGAGCACTGCTTTAGCGTTACGAGAGGCAGGATAACTTAGCATGATCTTGAACCCTATGTCTACGGGGTCAGGCCGAGTCAAGGAGCATGCAGAAGTTGAACTAATAAATGATGTTTTATTAAAAACACAATCAAACAGTGTATGCGGCACACTCACACAAGATAACTAAAGAAATAAAGGTTGGAGTGGGATAGAGGGATTTTTAGAGGAGTTCTTGGTTTGGGTGATACTTCACCTGTCCTGAAGCCGGGTTGGAAGCGGAAAAGATGGGGAGCGTGGATTCTCAGCATGTGGAGCTGAGGGGAAGGCTCGCTGGACAAAGTGACAGCAAGGCAGGATGGAAGCCAAGAGCGATACAAGGAAGTGCTCAAAGTCAGGGTTTTTATAAGGAGAATTGTGACCGCAGGCTAGGTCGGACTTGGGGAAAACAATAGATTTGGGGCTGGAGATAAAGCCTCCGAAAGGTCAGAATTTGAATGATTGAGTTATAGCCAAATTGTCAATAGGATAGCCAGTATGCAAACGTGGAGTACTTGAGTGTTGTATAGTCAGATCATCAAGCCGCTAGCACGGGGCAGAGGATCTTTTGAAAGCTGCATGCATACTTAATGAAGGTACTTGCCTTGAGGTCTCTTAAAGCCGCGAGTTGGCAGTTTCTGGCCTGCCTGTATTGTTTCGGAATATTACGGCGATTATTGGCCGAGCCTGTATGCGTGCTTGTCCAGGGGCCTCGCAACTGCGTGGGAGGGAATGGGTATGTGAGGCCGAATTATTGATATGAAGAGATATCTTTTTGTATCCCCCAAAGCTCGGGCTAGCCGGGGCAGTAACACTGTAGACTTGTCAAGTTTCTTAATAATTTATGCCATAGATTCTCTGAAGTCAAACCAAACTTCACTATTTTCTCTGTAGTGTCCAAAGAATTTTCATCTTGAAGGAAACCAGGATCCATGGTTAAGACTAAGTTGTATTTTGTAGAGTTAACAAAATCAACAGTAAATATTCCCACAGGTAAAGATAAAACAGCACAACAATAAAGATTTTCCCAGGCAACACAGTATCCAGTAGGGGAGTAAAAGTGTAGAAACAGTTCAGAAAAAAATAACAACTGTCCCAGATTTCTTATTAATAACAAGGTAAATCACGTTCTTACAAAAAATCAATAATAAAAAGTTCTTTTAAGTTTCTCCTAGTTCCAAGAATATCTTCGCAAAAGCCAGTCAAATTTCAAAACTCAAAACCAGCCAGATACTATGAATCAGAATCCAAAAACAGAGAGAGGAAAATCCACAAAAGAAGAAATAACAGGATATAGAAAATCTCAATCTCTATCTAAAATTTCCTTATCCTAATATAACAAAAAGTAGAGGACAAAACTTCCAAAGTAAATCCAGCAATGGGAAGAAACACAATAAAGAAAGTTCCCTTTAAAGTTAAGCAAGAAAGATCCAAATCTAAAAGGCAAAATTATAGCTGTTGCAGTCCAGGGGTTCCTTGTTTAGTAGATTAACTTTCAGTTTAAATCAAAACTACACATTTCCAAGAGATCCAACAATAACGAAGTCCATAATGGGAGTGAGAAACCTCTCTTCTTCCAGATCCTCCAAGGCTTAGCAATAGCTCCAACAGCCTGGCTCTCAGCTGTTCCATTTCCTAATAGTTATTGCTGAGCTCCAGTCTGGCTGTTATGGGAATCTGATTTAGAGGGAACCCTTATCTTGACAGGAGAACCCTCCCTTGACAAGTACAAAGCCCCAGAGTACGTGATCATGCTCACCTTTGACAACAAGCACTAAATCACATCTTTAGCATCTTCCACCATGATTGAAACCCCCGGCTGACAGAATTCTAAATAATTCTCCGTTGTTGTTGCTATGTGCCTTCTGACTTATGTCAATCGTTACTACCTGAAAATTCTAGTATTCTATAGGATGAAAGAAGGATAGTTAAAGTGACATCATCGATTTATTTATTTATTCATGTGAAAGGGTCCTGGTTTCTTTAAACACCTCCACATTTCTTCCTCATTGGAAGAGTTTGCAGGTGTACTTTCAGTATCTCTCCTTATTTTATAAAACTCCCATACATCATGATTTCACTTCCCTTTGAACATTTCAGATCATGGGATCTCACCCAGTATTTTCCTTATAGAAATCTGCTTTCTTAAAGTTCAAAGTGCATGTCTATGTTTGGTTTCCTCTTTCCTTTCTATATCAAGTTCATGCCTGTGAGTTAGGATCAGATCCAAATTAATCAATCCCCTTGTTGCATCCCCCACCATCTGGACAATGGAGATTATCAGCAAGGCAAGTGAGGAATTTGTTAGACCTCCCGTTCTTGACAGAACTCAACTTTGAACAAATAGGGTAGTTGAAATCTGCCATTACTATTGTATCTTACCTTCCTGAACAGTTGCTCATCTGTTCTAGAAAGGCATCATTCAGTGAGAATGCTACTCCAGATGGGACTAATATCACAAATAATGTGCCTGGATTTTAGGGAGGATATGGTGAGCTTCCAGTGACAAAGAACTACATATATGTCCTCTGAATACATATTTTCTGTGACTTTGTCATTTGTTTGTATGACAGAGACAGAATGATGGCAATGTTACCCTGTGAACTGGGGGTCCCAGGATGGACACCAAAACGTGCTCAACTAAAGGTGGGGAAAATTAGCTCAGAGCACTGCTTAACGCTACAAGAGGCAGGGTAACTTAGCGAGATCTTGAACCCTATGTTTACGGTGTCGGGTCAAGTCAAGGAGAACACAGAAGTTGAAATAATAACTGATGTTTATTAAATACAAGCAAAACAGTGTATGCAACACACTCATACAAGAAAACTAAAGGAAATAAAGGTTGGAGTGGTATAGAGGGATTTTTAGAGGGATTGCTGGTTTGGGTGATACTTCACCTGTCCTGAAGCCCGGAAAAATAAAGAGTGAAGCTGGGGTGTGATGTAGCTCAGCACGTGGAGCTGAGGGGAGGCTCACCAAGCAAAGCGGCAGCAAGGCGGGATGAAACTCGGGAGCGATCCGAGGAAGGTCTCGGAATCAAGGGTTTTTATAAGGAGAATTGTGACTGTAGGCTATGCCGTACTTGGGGGAAAACAACAGATTTGGAGTTGGAGACAAAAGCCTCCAAAAGGTCAGAATCTGAATGATTGAGTTATCGTAGCAGTTCTCAATAGAGTAGCCAGTATGCAAACGCAGAGTACTTGGGTATAGTATAGTTCACCCATCAAGCTGCCATCGCGGGGCAGAGGCTCTTTTGTAAGTTGCATTCATACTTAATTAGAGTACTTGCCTGGAGGTCTCCTAAAACAGTGAGTCAGCTATTTTCTGGCCTACCTGTATTGTAGTTTGAATATTATGGCTATTAACGGCCGAGCTTGTTTACGTGCTTGTCCGGTGGCCTCGCAAGCACGTGGAGAGGAATAGAGAAGTGAAGCCGAATTATGATATCAAGGGATATCTTTTAATATCCCCAAAGCTCGGACTAGCCAGGGCAGTAACAGCAATCAGACAATTGTTTCAAGCAGGGAATGTAAGAACAAATGCAGGAGTACAATAGAAGGACAAAGCAATGCAGGCAGAAAGAGAGCATTTGGAGTAGTTCAGGAGTGGGGCTCAAGGTAATTTTTGCAGACCTGAACCCCTCCAGACACATCAGATCAGATGAGGAGGGGGGAAAAGGTAAATTGCTCTTCTAGGAGCATCACTTTAAAAATAGGCTGTATGCCCCTTTATTGTTGTTGTGTGCCTTAAAGTCATTTCAGTCTTATGGTGACCCTAACACAAGCCTATCACAAGGTTTTCCAGGGCTGAGAGTGTGTGACATGCCCAAGGTCACTCACTGGGTTTCAAATTGAAACTGGATTGTAACCCAGTGCTCAAACCACTATAACACACTGTTTCCATGGATGCCACCTTGCAATATTTTAAAAAAAATTAAGAAAAAAACTTTTAAAACCAGAAGTGAATATCCAGCCACTTCTGAATTTATGTCCCAGGGACTCTGTAGGTTTTGCTGCATTAGATTAACTATGTTTCTAGCCAAAAGGCTCCTCATCCAGGCAATTAGACACTGTGCAACTTTTCTCCTTACTGGAATTTTGCGGAAAGGAATGGGTGGATAAAAAGGATGGAAAAACAAGAGAGACTTATGAGTGGAGAAAAATGTCACACAAAACTCCCATAAAATTCAGTGAATGAAGCATGAATGAATGAATCGTATAATTACAATCTGGAACAACTATAACATGGCTTTATCAAAAGTAGTAACCCTGATGCTATTATAGTATTGCTACTTCTGGATACGTGTAGATTCCTATAGCCAGAGTATTCTCACATCTGACTCTTTTTCAGTGTCTGTCATCCTGTGCTGGGGAATATAATTGTCTGTTTCCTTCTTCATGCCCAGGAGCAGTATATGTTTTGCTATGAAATAGCTCTTGAAGCCCTGAAGAACATTCAGAGCATGAATTCCCAGCAATCACAGTAAGGAAAACACTGCCTTCGCATCTCCTTGAGACTCACCTTATTACCTGCAACTCATTCCATCAAGATGCCTAAGGGACAATGGGAAATGCTGTATAAGTGCTATATTTCAGTATCTGAAAACATTGTTTTCTAAAGCACTACCTAGGCAAACTAGGCACAACAGGTATGGTAGAAAATTAGATATAAAAATCTCTGTTTGTAACTGAATTCACTTCTGCTAGTCTTTGTAACATTATGTTTTTGTCACAGAGATTGTCAGGCAAAAATGACTATGTAGTGTACGTGCATGGCAGTTGAAAAGAAATTGTATTCATTCATGTACATTTTAGTTGCATAAGACCTTGCTGTTCTTGAAGAGGAGAGTTGTGAGCCTATATTTAAATAGTTGTACTGTTTTTCCTACATGAAGATTAATATCTGAGATCAATTTCCTATTGAGCAACTTCCACACTGGTGCTTTCATGAAGAATTTCTAAATCTATCTCAGTTGTCCATCTGTATAAACCATGACACATTTTTATAAGATTTATAATAATATTGTATCACTTAGTTCCAACTGTTAGAAAACAAATCTGAAGGTCTCTCTCATAAAAATAATGTATCAAAAAGATATTTGCATGAGTGAATTAGCAGGTAGCAGGAGAATCCTTAAGATTTTTAATATGTACCCAAGTTAGGCTGCAAAATTCAGGCTGGTTTTGGAAGGAAAGTAGCCTGAATGGAGGTTGTTCTGAGGAGTGATGTCCCTAATTTTCTTCCTGTGCTTGGGTTCTCTCTCAGGAAATTTAGGTTAGAAGGCCATTATTTGTCAAGATAATGTCCTAGCTTTAGCAACTTGCGGACAAATATTTGCCTTCTTCTCATCTACCAGGAATAAGAGTTGGCATGTCATTTTGCATACCTCCATGTTAAATAATGCTGGACAATTTAGAAAGGTATTTATTCTGAAATTATAACCTGTTTTCATTTCTTCATGCTATTTCCAATATTGTATGGGTTTTTTTCTCTTTCTGTTATCATTAATCAAATGTGCTGGAGAATTTTTTATTCTTTTCAAGATTATACATGTGAATTGAGTATGATTTAAAATAAGGGCTGATATAATATCAGAATTACTGAATAGGGTAACTGTTACCCTGACTTCTGGGGGTCCCTTGAGGGACACCTTGATTTGCTCAAAAAATGCAAAGATTAGGGAAATTAGTGGAGCACTGGTTAAAGCCAAACGAGGGGCAGGGTAACTCAGTAGAATCTTTTACCCAATTTTTACAGGGTCAGACTAAGCAAAAAACCAGAAAAACATACCAATAACTGCATTTTATTAACAAATGTATTCTCACGCACCAACACACTCACTCACTCATGCACACAAGGCCTATTGAGAAAGGAAAGAGGTGAAAATTGATAGGGGATTCAGCGGAGAAGGTGTAAAGGTGGTGATACTGCACCTATCCTGAAGTCTTCAGCCAGGGAAGCAGCGAGAAGAATGGAGCTCAGTGAAGAGAAGCGGCTGAGGGGATTATTTAACTAAAAGAGTGCCAGTTTGCTAGTGTGGAGGAGGGGGTTCTCAAAGAGACCCCCCAAAATTGGGACTACTTATAGGGCAAAATGTACCTTGAGGGCAGGCCCTCTCCTGGGAAGAACAATGGCCAAAATAAAGGGAGAAATGCCACACAATAGCAACCTGGTAGTTTGCATGATTGGTTTATGCAGATGGAAATTGCAGTGTAGGGTTTACTAGCTTCAGAGTTGCTCAAATGGGAAAAACCCAATAATCCACTCAAGTTGGCTATTCCTTGGCTGAAGACCCTTTGTCTGTGTGGACGTGTTTACCCAAGGTCCCCTAGAGGAATGTGACTGGGGATTTTCCTGCTCTGACCTATTTTTGGTTGTTCAACTTCCTTGTCTACATACCCATTCAGGCAACCTCTCTGGCATGGCGAGCATATTTAATATCAAATTTATAGTCCTCAGGATAGGGTATGCCAGTGGGATAACAATCCCCCCCACTGAAAATGGACGATTGGTGTATGATATCATACATTTTCCAATTAAACAACAAAATAGTTTTAGAGCCAAATTTGGAACAGAGACTTAACAAGCAAGGGTGTTGACCAAAGCTACAGTAAGACCTCCAGAAGGAGATGGAGTTTTTACAGGAAAGGCAAATTACTTTATCATCGAAGGAAATAAATATACTATTTACGATGCTACAGTTGCTAGACACACTCACACAAACATAAGCATAATGCAAAATGTAGAAATCACTCTCAGCAATTGAGACTCAATAATGGATAGATGTTTGATAAACAACTGGATTGAGCAATGGAGAAGCAATAGTCCAATATGAATGTCCAGATTGGCAGTCCGGGGGAAGATATGAGTCATTGCAACCCCCCCCTGAGTCAAAAAGTTCATATTGCCAAATGTAAGAGTGTCTCCGTAAAGGCCGGAAAGTCCAGGTCCTTCTGGGGTGGCGAGAGAGTTCTTGTTACCAGGCTTCAGCTGGGGGCAAAGCAGCGTGACGTACTTCTCACCCCCTTATCACTGGTGATGGCTCTCTCGCTGGATCCAGGCACACTGGCAGCTGCATCAGGTACTCACAAAGTCCGTGAGGATCAGTTGCTCTGCGATGGGCCGTTACTGGTTCTACTCCCGCAGTTGGCGCAGGACCTGTTTTGATTGCAAACTAAGCATGCTGATTAGTAGCAACAATACAAATTCCAAACCAATCAGAGAGACTGGGCCTGAAGAGGTGTACTTTGGGGAAATGGATTTTAGTTGGGGATGGATGTGCTCTGCTGACCGGAAGGTGAAGTGTAACATACATTACTGGACATAAAGTCCTTAAACAAAAGCTGTCTTGATTTAGCTGTACCAGAATGGAGTTATTAACAAAGACTATGTGGTTGAAATACCAAGATGACACTGTATTGTTCCACTTGGAGCCATGTTGCCTTTGTTGCAAAAGGGGAAAAAATTTAAATTCCACTACAACTTATCACTACAATGAACTAGATACACAAAAACAGGGAAGCTTTGCTGAAGTGTGCCTCTTCAAGGTGGCTGCCAACCCATGAAGGGAATTAAGGCAGTAGCTTCACTCCTCAAATGTATCACAAAGGAGGAGGCTGCCCAGTCTGGGGGCTTTCCCTTCCAGTCCTTTGCATGTGCTTGTCTGTGGGTCTCTGAAATCACTGGTAAGAGTGGCAGTACCCACTCATGACCTGAGACCCTTTTGGCCAAATCAAAGTGGAGGCTGGTACTTATCCAGAATGCCTCCTGGAATGTCTTTTCTTTTGGTATAATGGTGATTGAGAAAAAGCCATGGACGGTCTTGGCTTCTCTCAAAATCACCAGTGTAAAAATGAATTGCTGGCCATAGTGTTACCCTGTTTTCTGGGGGTCCCGGGAGAGACACCAAATTGCTATAAGTTGGGGAAATTAATTCAGAGCACAAGTTGGCAAAACGAGAGGCAGGGTAACTTAGCAGGATCTTGCAACCCAGTGTTGGTCAGGCCAAGTCAAGAAGCAGACCGGTTGGAAAATAATGAATAGTCTTTATTAAATACAGGCACATGATGTAAGCAACACAAGCACACAGATAACTAAGGAAAATAAAGGTGTGAGTAAGATAGCGGGATTTTCAGAGGGATAGTTGGTTCGGGTGATACGAAACCTGTCCAGAAGTCCGGGAGAAAATGGAGAGCGAAGCTGGGGTTCGATGTATCTCAGCACGTGGAGCTGAGGGGAAGCTCACCAAGCAAAGCGGCAGCAAGGCGGTCTGGAACTTCGGAGCGATCCAAGGAAGCAATCAAAAGCAGGGGTTTTTATAAGGAGAATTGTGACCGCAGACTAGGTCGGAGTTTGGGAAAACAATAGATTTGGAGTTGGAGACAAACCCTCCGAAAGGTCAGAATTTGAATGATTGAATTAGAGCCGAATTTATCAATAGAGTAGCCGGTATGCAAACGCGGAGTTCTTGAGCTCTGCATAGCTCGATCATCAAGCTGCCAGCATGGGGCAGAGGATCTTTTGAGAGTTGCTCACATACCTAATGAAGGTACTTGCCTTGCGGTCTCCTAAAGTGGCGAGTCGGCTGTTTCTGGCCTGCATGTATTGTCTAGGAATATTACGGCGAAAATCGGGTGAGCCTGTATGCGTGCTTGTCCGGGGGCCTCGCAAGCACGTGGAAGGGATATGTGAAGCCAAATTAGTGATATCAAAAGATATCTTTTATATCCCCGAAGCTCAGGCTAGCCAGGGCAGTAACAATGGAATGTGAAAATAAGCTGGCATCAGTACAGTTTTGTGGAGGGGAAGGCTGTTACCCTGATTTCTGGGGTCTCTCAGGGGTCCCTCAATGTGCTTCAATTAATGGGGAATAGAAACTAGCCAGAGCACAAGCTATAGCAATACGAGAGAGAGGGCAACCTAGGATCAATCTTTTAACCCAATTTTTACAGGGTCAAGACAAGCCAAAAACCACACCAGATTGCTAAATAAATGATTTTATTTAAAAATAAAGACTTGCGCATGTTCGCACTGATGCACTACTCACACAAGAGCTATTTAGAAATAAAAGAGAGGAAATTTGATAGGGGATTTTGGAGGGTTATTGTTGGGGTATACTGCACCTGGTCCTGATATCCGGAGTCTGAGACAGCAGCGGAGCGAGAGAAGAGACTCAGCATGTGAAGGGCTGAGGGGATAGCCGGATGGAGTGACGTGAAGCCGAGAGCGATCCGGAGCAATCCTAGAACCAATCAAAAACCAGGTCTTTTTATAGGGGAAAATGTACCTGGAGGGCTAACCTTTTCCCGAGGAGAACAATAGGTTGAGGAGCTAAAACAAAGCCCCAAAATGTGCACGTCCTTTGCATGATTGGGAGAACAAAGCTCCAAAATGTCAAAGTTCCTGGAATGATTAGATTTGCCAGGGTTGTCAAAAGCCCCGGCGGTATGCAAATCATCCTTGCTTGATGGGCCGTTTGTCAGGAGCGCTAATCCTGTCAAGCTGGCCTCTCGAGGCAGAGGACCCTTCGTGTAGTTTAATGTGTGCATGTCTGGAGGGCTCCTGGGGCTACGTGACAAATTATTCACTGGCCCGACCGGTTTTTTCCTGATTTCAGCCGTTCGGCCGTGCCTGCCTGCGTGCTCATTCGGGGGACCCTCTCAGGCAGGTGGAAATATTTTTAATATTAGATATTAAATTGTAGACCCCGGGAGAGGGCCAATCTACCACAGTAACAAGGCTGTAGCCACATCTACCTCTCTATGGTATTTGGTGCTTGTAGCTATGTCCATGGAGATTTCCCCTGATGGAAAGCAATCAAGGGGAGTGTGTAGAGTCGAGTCAGGGTGTGCCAGGGTGAGTGCCTTCACTAACTTGTGCTCTGTTTGGACAGGAGCATTGTGCTGCTTAGATCCCCAGTACCACAGGAAATTCATTTGAAAAAGGGCATGGAAAGGACACACTCTCTTTGCCAGGGATTCAAAGAAATTCTGGGGGAAACTGTGGGTGTCTAAAAGCAGTCTCAGAGAGGAGCCACGGTGAGTGCTGGAAGCTTGGGATAAGCTTCCACTCGCAGTGTGTTCTCTTCTTCCTGGCTGTCACATATACTGGCAATGTTAAGTGGCTTGTCTGAGTCTATGCGAATTTCTTCCTGAGCCCTAGCCTTGTGAAAACCTGCTCGATGCTCTGAAAGTACCATGGTCTTGGGAGTTAGATTCACACTCATGGCTGGGTTGGGTGGAATGGGCTTTTCCTGCTCTGTGTGGCCCTCTAGCAGGGACTCTCCCAGAGGGTGTACAGGGAGTGGAGGCAAAACCTCAGAACGAACTGCAGCAATCACCACTTCCCTGGTGGCTAACTTTTGGTGTAATTCAGCCTGCTGCTCCTTAATCCTGGTCACTTTGTTCTGGAGTGCCTGAATCTGCAATGAGGCAGTTTCTAATTTGGATTGGGTCTCCTGCACTGCAGACAAAAGTGTCAAGTTGTCTGCTAACAGGGAACTATTTTGCACCTGAAGTAAGTCTCATTCCTTGGCCTGGTGTCCCCCGCTGCCAAACCCAGTCAAGCAGATAGAGTTGGGAGTGGGCTTACCATGCCTCACTAATTTGGGGTGCAGCACATTCAGCGCTGCCCTGGAGTCGACTAGTAAAGTGGCAGGAGTCTTGTCCCTGTCAATCCCAATGCCTGCCTTCACCCAGAATCTTCCCCATCTGTCTGGCATCAGCCGAGCCACGATGTCCTTGAGGAGATTCCTGGACCAAGGGCACCCCTATTTCAGAGCTTCCAAATTGGGACAGTGCCCAGTGGGTGGAGGGCCATCTGTTACGGCATCCACTGGCTATGTACCTCCCGGTTGTGCATGCCTAATCAAGGCATCAAGCAGCTTCACTGTCGGCTGTTGATCAAACTGGCTCACGTCAAGCTCAAATTTTCTCAAGGCCATTAACAGCTTCTCCCTCTTACCTGAATAGGTACTTTTGGTAGGGTCGTACTCTCCAGACTGCGCTCAAGGAGTGTCACTGTCCAGGGTAGACCAGGGAGCCTGAGGTTGGGGCACAGGGTTCCCTGACTTGCTAGGTGGACCTTGGGAGTCTCGGGCTCACCACAAGTCCTGCCTAGCCTTAGGGTCCTGCTTCAGAGGGGGATGGAAATTCCAGTTCCCCTTGGGAACCAAAGCGGTGACTGATTTTCTATGTTGGGAGTGGGGCCCGTAGTTGGAGTATGTCACCTCATGTACAGGCTGCCAACTCCCGTGTTTCTTCCTGTGCGACCTTTGGGTGGACTTCAGGGCACCAGTCTCACGGAGGAGGTCCAAGACTCTTCGGAGATTGCCATCAAAGTCGTCCCATGATGTGGGATCTTGGAGTTGATGAGACCCAGGGCCATCTTAGTCTCGTGGTTCAAGCCAAACGAGGGGCAGGGTAACCCAGCAGAATCTTTTACCCAAATTTTACAGGGTCAGACTAAGCAAAAAGCCAGACAAATATACCAATAACTGGATGTTATTAACAAATGTATTCTCACACACCAACATACTCACTCCCTCACACACACAAGGCCTATTGAGAAAGGAAAGAGATGAAAATTGATAGGAGATTCAGCAGAGAATGTGTAAAGGTGGTGATACTGCACCTATCCTGAAGTCTTCAGTCTGGGAAGTGATGAGAAGAATGGAGCTCAGCGAAGCTGAGGAGATCACTCAGCTAACAGAATACCAGTCTGCTAAGCATGGCGAGGAATTCTCCGAAGAGACCCTCAAAAACCAGGACTGCTTATAGGGCAAAATGTACCTCAAGGTCAGACTCTCTCCTGGGAAGAACAATGGCCAAAATAAAGGGAGAAATGCCACACAATAGCAACTTGGTAGTTTGCATGATTGGTTTATGCAGATGGACCTTGCAGTGTAGGATTTACTAGTGTCGGAGTTGCTCAACCTGGGGAAAACCCAATAATCCACTCAAGTTGGCTACTCCTTGGCTGAAGACCCTTTGTCCATGTGGACATGTTTAGCCTGAAGTCTCCTAGGGGAATGTAACTGGGGATTTTCCCGGTCTGACCTATTTTTGGTCGTTTGACCTCCTTGTCTACATATCCATTCGGGTATGGCGGGCATATTTGATATCAAATATGTAGTCCCCAGGGATAGGGTATGCTAGTGGGGTAACATAACACCAAGGCCATTTCCACACTACACTGTTATTTGTGCTATTATTCTACTTTCAACATCCTGTGGTATTTTGGAGTTTGTCGTTTACTGCTTTCAAAGAGCTCTCTGGCTGAGAATTCTAAATGCCCCTTCCTAAACTGCAAACCCCAGGATTCCATAGAATGTTGAAAGTGGAATAATAGCACAATAACAGTGTAATGTGGAAATGGCCCACGTTACAACATGATAATTATTTGAATTCACTTTTACAGTTGCCACACTGTTACAACAAGTGAAAGGGCCCACAAAAGCCCAGTTTTTATGCTATGCAACCACCCCAAAGGAGGACTTTCTGAGGCACTTGTGAACAGGATGGTGAAGAATCCAAACCTATGTTTCACAATACAGAATCTTGGCCACTGCTTAAAATTGAGAACAGCTAACATATTCTTTGTACAAAACTGATGCTAAAAGTTTGTAAATGAAAATATCTACTAACTTAACTCGAATGTGGTTTCCCAGGCTACTAAGCTGATCCTATTAATCTTATGCTGACAAGCCTGTGAAAATATAAGGTTCAACTTGCTCCATCTTTTTTTTTAATTTACATATCTTGTTTACAGATGCTTGAATGAAGTAAGCAATCTTTGAATGAAATGGCATGAGTCTCATTACACAATGACTTTGTTTCCAGCTATAATCATATAAGATTAGAATCAATAGAGTTCAAGAAGACTGTTAGGGACAGCAACTATGACCCTTTCCACAGCTTACCTCTGTCCTGGTCACGCCCAGTGATGATGGCAACAGCAGCTTTGCCCTCAGCACTGGCTACTTGCGGGATCCAGGAAGCATGATGGTCATGCCTCTTCGTGCCTCAGCTCAGCCAGGTACTGTCCCAGGCTGCTCTGGGGCAAGAAGTGCAATCATTGCACTTCTAGAACTTCTGCAAACAAGGTAAGCTCAGATGCACAGCAGGAGGGCAGTCTGATCAATGGTCATTGATGGGGAAAACTCATCAATGATTTGTGGCACAATTGCACTAGCTGGGGATGGGAGAAGAAAGGGACCAGGATGACATTGTGCATAAGCATTGTCCTGACCCTGTCTTCCTCCTGTACCCAAGGTGGGTTGGGTACATCAAACAGAAAGGTCCTACGAGTACGATTTCATCTGAATAACAGATGGCATTCTCCAAGATGCACGCATATACTCATCTTTCATTTCACAGTCACAGTTAGGTACAAGCAGTGGGTAGGGAGGTGTTACCCCAGTGGCAGACCCTGTCCCAGAGGGAAATAAAATTGATATCAAATATGACCTCCATGCCAGAGAGGTTGTCTGGATGAGTGTGTAGACAAATAGGTCAAATGACCGAAACTAAGTCAAGACCAGGAAAATCCCCAGTCACGTTTCCCAAGGAGACCTCAGGCTAGACACGTCCACATGTGTCTAAACGATCCTCAGCCACAAATAGCCAACTTGAAGGGATTACCGGGTTTTCCCCAGGTTGAGCAACTCCAACTTCAGAGAATCCTACAAGGGCAAGGTCCATTTACATGAACCAATCATGCAAACCATCAAGTTACCATTGTGCACCATTTTCCCTTTTATTTTGGCCATTGTTCTTCCTGGGAGGGAGCCTGTCCTCGAGGTACGTTCTGCCCTATAAGTAGTCCCCGTTTTTGAGAGTCTCTCTGGAGAACTCCCCACCATGCTAGCAGACAGGCACTCTGTTAGTCAAGTGCTCCCCTCAGCCACCTCTCTTCACTAAGCTCCTTCTTTCTTGCTGCTTCCCAGACTGAAGACTTCTGGACAGGTGCGGTATCACCGCCTTTACTCCCTCTCTGCTATATCCCCTATAGTTTTCACCTCTTTCCCTTCTTGATATGCCTTGTGTGCATCAGTGAGTGATTGTGCTTGTGCATGAGGACATATCTGGTAATAAAATCCATTTATTAGTACAATTGTCCAGCTTTTTGCTTGGTCTGACCCTGTAAAAATTGGGTTGAAGGTCTCACTGGGTTACCTTGCCCCTTGTTCTGCTATAGCCAGTGCTCTGCTAATTTCCCCAATCCTTGGATTTTTGGAGCGAATCAAGGTGTCCCCCAGGGGATCCCCACAAGTCAGGGTAACAGAGGTAGGTATTAAGAGAACGAGCTTAGAACTTTTTTCTTTAAAAGAAAATGGTAACTATAAACATTTCTTTTTGAAAAGATGTGCTACTTAAGTAGTACTTTAAATGGTAATTTGTTTTTACAAAGAGATATTTTATAAAAATATGCCTTCTCAAAAAGTTCAGATCCCACCCACCATGATCTTCAAACTTTTTGGGAAGTAGTAGTATAAATATTAAGTAGTATGTAAGCATTCTTAAAGGAAATAACAATGTTCCTTACTAACATAATTACAGATTTTTTTTTCTTTGCAATATGTTACTTCCAAGCTTTGCTACTTTGAAGTTGTAGAATGAACGGTACCACTTTAGACTCACACTACAAACATTTTTTTTGAAGTTCATGTAAAAGCCTCTGTGTAAGAAGAAAAGAAAAAATGAACACAACATGGAATAGATATTCAGCCTTTCTCTTCGATATACTAATGCTGGGGGGAGTGGTTCTTTAAAAGCTTTTTTTAAATGCCTGGAAGCATTAAAAATAGCATTCCGTATCTAAAATCTGCTACAGTTCACTCTGCCACCTGAAGAATCTACTGCCAATTTGCTACATTTCTAAATCAATGATAATCATGGGGGAGGATGGTTCTGGAGGAAAAGAACAGATAGGAGGCATATCTGTAGCAATTCCTTTTAGACCAGAAGCCAGAAAGAAAATAAGAGGATAACTGTAAATTAGGTGTGTTTATAATGCAACTGTATACTGCTATGCTCCTCTTGCTATACTAACCTTTCTCCATTTCCAGTCTGAAGCCACTTTTGCTAGCAACTTTGAAGTGACGGTATAAAATACTATAAAATAGTGGCTATGTGCCCCTGTATTCTGCTTTTGGTGTGATGTATAATCTGCATCCAATCTGAGAAATTTATCTGCCATCCAAATTGACATTATAAACATGTATATGATGCCCACCCCATATTTAAAATTGGAATGACCAAGTGAAGAGAGTGTTATCACTCCAAATGGCAATGTGAGGTTCCCCTATCCACACATTACAAAACTTTGAGGCCCAGAAAATTTTTTGCAGAGCAACGATTGCAAGATGAAACCACTTTTGAGAACTGCACAGAAAGATGAGCTACATTCACCTTGATTCTACTCTTTTTATTCAAACCTACTTGTTCATACTTTCAAATATTCATGTTGCAAATGCTCATATTTTTCCTAGCAGAAGCAGAGGGCCATAAAGCCCATTCAAACCTTCTTGAGTTTTGTATTCAGTCCACTCTGAAAAACTGCACATCGAGTAGTTCCATAGTCCCAAATAATTTAACTGTGTTTTGAAATGTTTTCAATAAGTGTTTTTAATAAGATTGCTTACCATACTCTCTAAAATCTTGTCCACAAAAAGGAATAATAGAGTCTGGGCAGTAATTCTTCAAAGGATTCTTCAACAATGGCCTTGCCACCCTCTCTTATAGGTGGGCCATAATGAGACATTCATTTCCCCACCTTGACCAATTCCCATCTGGCTGCTTTTTTGAGCCAGGATGGGCATGGATCCAATACATACATGATAGCTGTCATCTTTTAAAGGATCCTGCACAAACTATAATGTATCCAACAACACAGGCAAGCAGAAGCCAAGGTTGTTAGTAAACTCCATACAATTTGGCCAGGTTTTACCCAGAATCTTGACATGCACCCTGGTGTTTATGTGGACTCCAAGATTCAACGTTTTTTTTTCCTTTTAAAAAAGGAAGTCTATGATCCTTGTAGGATCCAAAATACTACTAGAATATGTAGGAACTCTTAACTGAAATTGTTCTGCATGAAACAAGTCCACAACTGCCTTTGTAGCATAAGAAATGTGAGAGTGAATGGAGCAACTTGCAGAGTGTAAGAAGCAAAGTGGAAGCACTATGAAGGTGCAAAGTAAGGTAAGAGAGGAAGTAGGAAGAATAAATGGTACTAATAGAAGTATACAAGAAATGGGAGAGCCCTAAAGGTGTAAGATAAAGCAGGGGAGGGAGTAGAAAGAAAAGGAGAATGATCAGTGAAAGCAGCAAAGTTGCAAGAGGCAAAGGAGGGGTGCATTGTCAGGGCATGAGGTAGAGAAGAAGGAAGAGAGAAAGAAGAGTGAGTAGTGCAAGAAGCAAGGAAGGGCCATATTGCAAGGACGTAAGGTGAGCCAAGTGGGGAAACTGGAGGGAAGTGAGAGTGAATGGTATGAAGTACTGGAGTTCAAGAAGCAAAAGAAAAGTGCGTTGTGAGGGTGTGAATTGAGGCAAGAGAAAGAGTATGTGAAAGAAAGAGTGAATGATATAAGTGGTAGAGTGCAAGAAGCAATAGAGAGTCAAATGGACACATTACAAGGACATGAAGTATGGAGAGGAAGGAAGTAGGAAAGAAAAGAGTAAGCATTCCAAGAGATGTAGTGAAAGAAGCAAGAAAGGAGTGTATTGGAACGGCACAAGTGGAGAAAAGGGAAAGAGTAGGAGGGAAAGGAAGGGGGATTTAGTGGTATAAGCAGTAGACTGAGGGCCTTTCTGCACTAGGCTGTTCTAGTGCTATTATTCCACTTTCAACATCCTGTGGAATTCTGGGGGTTGTAGTTTCCTGAGGCCAAAGAGCTTCCTGGCTGAGAATTCTAAAGGCCCCTCCCTAAACTGAAAACCCCAGGATCCCATAGGATGTTGAAAGTGGAATAATAGCACTATAACGGTCTAGCGCAGAAAGGCCCTGAAAGAGGCAAGGATGCAAGGTGAGGCAAGGGAGAGTAGGAGAGAAGGGGGAGTGAGCAGTGGGAACAAGAAGCAAGGGAGGGATGCACTGTGAAAGCACAAGGTGAGACAAGGGGAAAACAGGAGTTCGTCTCCCTAAAATTCCCCAGGGGTCTAGGTGATCCTACCTATCACTCCAGGTCCTGGTCCCGTATTGTCAGGAAGTCTTGTGGTGTAGTGCTAGACATGGCTCAGGAGAGCAAAGTTGCAGTTAAGGACCTCATGTTAAAGAGGGAGGTCCGAGGAAAGTTAGAGAAGTGGGTTCTCAGCAAGGTGAAATGTCCTTGGAAGGAGTCTAGCTTCCAAAAGACAGACCCCTTTGCCACATTAAGGGAGGCGTACGCTCAGACGCGCCAGACAAAGAACCCTTTTGGGCCGTCAAATGATGCTTTGGCCACCTAGGGACTTTGGCTGACCACCAGAGATGCCTCAAAAGCCCTGGTTGAGACCAGAGACAAGCTAGGTGAGGTAGAAAAAGAGAACGCCCGGCTTCATGCTGAGATGGAGGCTCTGCGCGGACAAAGTAATGTTTGCATCCATTGCGCAAGCCACCACACAGAAACTGAGTGCTGCCACCTTGCAGGCTCAGACTTGGGAGGAGAGGGCCAATGCCTTAGAGGATGAACTTGCTCACGCCCAGACTGCAGCCAAGTTTATGGTGAGCCAAGTGAAGGAGCAGCACGAGGCTGTCAGCCACGAGGCTTGCCATAAACAGATTGAGGTGCTGGAGAGCCAGCTCCACACCCGCAGAGCCCTGATCTCCGCGGTGTGCCCTGAGCTTCTCCCCTCGTTGTCCCACGAGGAGCCACTGCCAGAGGACAGTCTGGCCACACTGCCCCATAACCCGGATTGGAGCGGCCACACAGCCCCAGTCCAACCAGTAGAAACTGGGTTCATGACAAAGTGGACCACCCCCCTTGGCAAAGGCAGTTCAGAGAGACTTGAGATGCAGGAAACTCAAGTCACATAGACTAGGGTCCCGTGGCGAGCCATGGAGGCCAAAGCCATTGCAGACCAACTAGGTCCTCTAAACTGGTCCACCGGGATCATGTGGCTGAACGAGGTGATACACTCTCACTCGACAGCCAATGGCTGTCCCAGGACCTGACCCAGTTGGCTTGGCTTTGTATGTTACCTTCTGAGCTCCCCACCCTTGAATTAGCCATGGCAGCTAGAGGCTTGGTAAGACTCGAGGCCCACGATTGGATGAGGGAGGTGATAAGGATTCTTTGGCCAGGACAGAGTGCCAGTGTACTCTACGTTATGGAGCAACAAGCTCCTTGAGAGGACCCTGAGGCTTACATAGAGCACAAACAGCTGTTGGCCATCTTAGCGGAGAAGGTTCCTCTAACTCCTACAGTCTATAGCTTTGACCACGTGGGGTTCAAGACTCTGTTATATGGAGGCTTGAACCACGAGACAAAGATGGCCCTGGGATTAGTGGATCCTGCCACCACCGGATGGGAGGAATTCGGAAACAACCTCTGGCGGGTCACAGACCTGCTGCGAGAGGCTGGTTCTCTGAAACCTCCCGTCAAACCGCACAGACTTGATGCCGGGAACTGGGAACCCATATCGGAGGTGACATACTCCAATTATGGTCCCCATTCCCAGCACGTGAAGCATGGTGAGCCTACCCCCGCGAAGGTCCAGTTGTCTGGATATGGTGGGGGGGGGACACCTAGCTAATACCTGGGACAACATCCCAACGGCCATAGATACATTCCATTTTAAACTGTGGGCTTGTGAGAACCGAGGGGAAGATGAAAGTCTTTTAGGCATCGGATTCCTCCGGGGAAATAAGCTTACAGTGGACTATTACGAACTGGTTTTTATGGCAATTGGACCAAGGCCCTTTAGAGATTTCCGCAGTTCACCACTGTGCTGCCATCAAAGCCCCTGCCCCTGTGCAGTGTGTTGCTAGCGACCCATGGGTGCAAGCTTTCCCTGAAGTGTGGATTCAAGACAAAATTGAGTGTGGCAAGGTGAAAGGTGCTTGTGTGCTAATTGAGGGCAAGGACCCACTGCCGCAGAGGCAGTACAAGTATCCTGCAGAAGTGGAGGAGGGTATAGGAAAGACGATTGAAGGTCTCATCCAGTGGGATGTCGTCACTCCTATGCAGTCCATCTGCAATGCGCCCTTGTGGCCAGTGCTTAAGGCCAACAGTAAAACGTGGCAAATGACAGTGGACTTTCGAGCCCTGAATTCCGTCACTCCCCCCATCACACCAGCTGTGGCCAAATACAATGAGATCTTGTCTACAATTGCGGCTGGGGCCAAGTATTACAGCGTGTTGGATTTGGCCAATGTGTTTCATTCCATACCGCTGCACGAGGCATGCTGGTATAAATTTTTCCTTCACGTTTCGGGGACAGCAGTATGTGTTCAAGCGCAAGCCCCAAGGTTTGCACTCGAGCGCTAGCAGCTGCCACGCACATGTGGTCAAAATGTGGCTGCAGCCAGCCTCGCAGGCCCACATTTTGTCCAACACAGATGACATCCTCATCCACTTCGATTCGGAGGCTAAAACTAGGGACATCACCCACGAAGTGTTGGCCATCCTCAGGGACACCGGGTTCAAGGCCAACAGGGAGAAAGCACAGCTGGTGACCACGGAGGTTAAATACCTAGGACTCTGCCTAGGCACAGAAGGACACACGCTAGATGCCCAAAGGGTCGAGGTAATTTCCAAATTGCCTCTTGCAGTGCTAACTTGTGCTCTTTGACTAAATTCCCCAACTTGTATAATTTTGAGAGCAATTTGGTGTCCCTCCCGGGACCCCCAGAAATCAGGTAACAGGCTGAAAGAGTGTGACTTGCCCAAAGTTTCCCAGTGGGTTTCCATGGGGATTTGAACCCTGGTCTCCTAGTTTCCTAATCCAGCACTCACACAACTTTACCACCCTAGCCCCTGGACATAGAGTAGGGCAGAACTTTCCAAACAGTGTGCCACCACACTTTAGCGCGTTGGCTGCAGCATGTAGGTGTGCTGCGTGAACGTTAACTGGTGGAAGGGTGGCGTTGGGACAGGTCTAGGCGGATGACACTGAGCAGCCTTTTGGGAGGGAGTTTAGAAAAGCCAGCTGGCAGCTCCAGGACTCCATTGAGGATAGGGGCTGTATAGGTAGAAGTAGGGGAAACAGAGAAAGTCTGAGTGAGGGTGGATGTTTGGGAAGAGAATGGGAATAAGTGTGCATGTATACGAGAAGCAAAGAGAACGGAGAGGTTGAGAGCGAGAGCGAGAAAGAGGAACAGATGGGTTTCAAGGAACAGGCAAGCTAATCCAGGGACAGATCTCTAAAGAAAGCGACAAAGCCGTAGTAGGGACAAGCGCTTCATATTAACCGCGAAGATTTGCTTGTGAAAGAGAGAGCGGTGGATAGAGAATCAAGCAGATCATGCGGAACATGATTGGCAGTGGGTGTCCTCCCCCGTTTGAGGGGAAGGGATTGGCAGAAGGTCTTCCCTAGCACAGCAAGTCAGGGGTCGGGCAGTACACTTTCCAGAAATACCCCTCACCAGCCGAGCTTACATCATCTAGAAAGGCAAGCTCATCTCCTTGCCTCCCCGGCTGCACTGAGTAAGTGAAGGAGGGGAGGGGAGGGGAGGGGAGGGGAGGGGAGGGGAGGGGAGGGGAGGGGAGGGGAGGGAAGGGAAGGGAAGGGAAGGGAAGGGAAGGGAAGGGAAGGGAAGGGAGAGAGCAGCGGTGGACGGGGAGCGGGGGAAAGAGTGAGACTGGAGAGCCCTGCCTGCATCCAGTCTCCCAGACAAAATCCACCCCTCCAGCTCTGTTTCCCCTGCTTCCACCACCTAGCGTCCTCCTTGTCCGGCACCACTGAGGTGAAGGGTAAAGGGAAAGGCAAAATGCACACAGACAGTGGCAATGGGGGCGGGGTGAGCGGGAGAGTGAGCTTTGCAAAATGGGCCTCCCAGTGAAAAATGCACCCAGGTCCTCTTCCTTTTTTTCTTCCCTTCTCCCCCCATCCCCACATCAGACTCTCTTTTCCTCTGTTCTCTTGCTTTGCCACCTGGCCAGCGCGACCTCCCTTTTTTTGCACACGGATAGCGTCGACCCAGCTGGCTACAGTTCCACTACTTTTCTCGCTCACTTCCCGCTTAGCTGCAATGGAACACCAGCACCAAGGGGCTGCTTCTCCGCCACTGCCGCTGACTCGAGCCAAGAATGACCTCAGCGAGAGTGGAGGCAGCAGCAGCAGCAGCGGGTCAGGCCCAGGTGGAGGGCCTGCCTCTCCTGCCAACACTGCCCAGCCCAAGGAAGACCTCAGTGAGGGCAGGGGCTGGCCAGGCTTTGGTGGAAGGACTGCGTTCACTTACTGAATTACTTGCTGAATTATTATGCTGCAAAATGATGCATGTCTTAAAAAGTGTGTCACCAGCATGAAAAGTTTGGAAAGCTCTGTGGTAGGGAATTTACAGGTCATGGTCCTTGAACAAGGAAATAAAGGAAGACCAGAAAATACTAGAAAGAAAAACAGCTGAATTATACACACAAATTCCACTCCCTTAGCAGAGGTATGAACAAAGACAATGGCTTCACAGCAAACTACATACATTAATACAAGAGTCCTCACTACTGAACATATAACAAAAGGAATCTTCTCGGAGACAGTTTTGAGCCCAGTGAAATGATATTTGGTATGCAGATTTATTGCTTACACATCAACACTTGTATGCTCAATAAAGATCTGGAAAACCTGTTATCATCTTGCCCAGTCCTTTGAAAATATGGAGCAAGGGGACGTGACTTGCGTCTTTCTGGATCCCATTATATTCTATCTTACTCCCACAACTGTATGAAGATGCTTTACTCTCAAGGCCTTAATATCATTCTGTACTGTTTCTGAAGAAGGAGCTTTATATCACTGAAAGCTGATGCTAAAATAAAAACAAAAGTAGTCTTAAAGGAACTACAACATTTCTTTTTTGTTTTTACAACATTTCTTTTTTTTTCTCCCTTTCCCTTCCTTCTTTTTATGCTGTAAGAGACTGATGACTATTTCTTTGGCCATTTCTGCATGAGGTGGATACATTGTTGCAGCATCGAATTCTTACCATCTCATCTGCATGTTGTATTATTGTAGCATTGTAGTTTCCCTCATTGTTTTGCACATATTCAGGACCTAGAATGATTCACTGCGATGAGAAACCACTGTATCTGAAAACCAGAAAAATTCCGAAGTAAATCTCCCAAACTGGTTCTGCTTCGTTTTTCATCTGCATGCAGAAATGTAACATTGTAACATCGATTTACAATGCAGAAGTGGCTGACCATGACCATTTCCAGGCTGTCCCTTCCATCATTTCAGTCGGTGTCTCTCCCTGCCCATCAAAGGACAGGCTGCCACCATTACTGCCTACGTACATTAAATGGACAGCTTGAGGAGACTGGGATCTGGTAAGAGATTGTTAAAATGTTTTTCTTTCCCTTGTGATTCAATATTTGTATTGTATTGAATTTATGGGGCACTTATTACCCTGATTTCTGGGGTTCCTTGGGGGGCACCTCAATATGCTCCACACAGTGGGGAATGGAAACTAGCCAGAGCACAAGCTATAGCAATGCGAGAGGCAGGGTAACCTAGCGAGATCTTATAACCCAATTTTTACAGGGTTAGGCTGAGCCAAAAACCAAGCAAAATTGTCTAATAAATTGATTTTATTAAAAATAAAGACTTGCGCAAGTTCGCACTTACGCACTCACTCACACAAGACCTATTTAGAAAGAAAAGAGAGGAAATTGGATAGGGGACTTTTGGAGGGTTACAGCTGGGGAATACTGCACCCGGTCTTGAAGTCCAGAGGTCCGAGACAGCAGCGGAGAAAGAGAAGAGACTCAGCACATGGAGAGCTGAGGGGATAGCTGGATGGAGTGACAGCAAGCCGAGAGCGATCCGGAGCAATCAGAGGAAATGCTCAAAAACTGGGTCTATTTATGGGGGGAAAGGTACGTGGAGGGTTAATCCCTCCCGGGGAGAACAATAGGTGGAGGAGCTAGAACAAAGCTCCAAACTGTCCACGTCCTTTGCATGATTGGGAGAACAAAGCTCCAATATGTCAAAGTTCCTTGCATGATTAGATTTGCCAGGGTTGTCAAAAGCTGCGGCTGTATGCAAATCGTCCTCGCTTGATGGGCGGTTAGTCAGATGAGCTAATCCCTTCAAGCCGGCTTCTCAGGGCTGAGGGCCCTTTTTGTATTTTAAGTTTTTACCTGGCTGGAGGTCTCCTGGAGAGATGTGACTAAGAGTATACTGACCTGACCGGGTTTTTCCTGATTTTGGCCGTTTGACCGAGACTGCCTACATGCTCGTTCGGGGGACCTCTCAAGCACATGGAGATGTTTTTGATATTAAATTGTAGACCCCAGGATAGGGTTATCTACCGCAGTAACACACTACTTTGGGTTGAGGGACCAGGTTGGTGCTGAGGCTGCAGACAGTAAATCTTCCATGCTAGCAGGCAGAATTCTTCCTATTGTACTTTCCTCCTCCTGAATGATTGGAGTTGCAGTTACCCTCCTCCAACCCTCATTTCACTGACCCATTTTCACCCCACCAAAAAACCACGCTACTATGAAAATAGGCACAAATCCGCTACTTGTTTTTATGTTAAGGGTGTCTGGTTTGTGTAGTGGGCTTTGCAGTCTGTCCGCACCCTGTGGGACCAAACTTTCCTCCCTCTAGAGAACCACCTAGATCTCCCTCTGATTCTAAAACACGAGGGAGTCCTTTCCTACTCCTGCTCCTGACCATCAGCTCCCATGACCTTCTCCTGCTGAGGGGGTTATGGGAGTTGCATTACACCCAAACCTCTGTGAGAACAAGGTTCCCCCTGGAAAACCACCGAGCACCACCCCACCCACACTCCCAAACACTAGGGAGGGCCTTTGAATTTACTCCTGCTCTTTCCCAGCATCTCCCAATATCTCCTCCTGAAGCAGGGATGATGGGACCTGCACTCTGCCCAAAACTCTCAGGAAATGCCCTCACCTCTAGAGAATTATCTCCCACCCCCACCCCCCACCACCCCCCACACACTCCAAAACACTAGGGAGGACCTTCCCAACATTCTTCTCCTTCAGGGAAGATTATGGGACCTTCAATCCACCCAAAACCCTCTGGAAACGCCCTTGCCCCTAAAGAATCATCCCCCACCACACCACACACCCTCCAAAACACTAGTGAGGGCCTTCCAATTTATTCCTGTTCCTTCCCAGCATCTCCTAATATATCCACATGCAGCAGGGATGATGGGAGTTGTACTCCTCCCAAAACCTTTTGGAAATGCCCTCGCCCCTACAGAACCATCCCTCTCCCACCCCACACACTCTCCAAAACACTAGGGAGGTGTTACCCTGTTTACTGGGGGTCCTGTGAGGGACACCAAAATGTGCTCAATAATAGGTGGGGAAGATTAGCTCTGAGCACTGCTTTAGCGTTATGAGAGGCAGGGTAACTTAGCAGGATCTTGAGCCCTATGTCTACGGGGTCAGACCGAGTCAAGGAGCACACAGAAGTTGAACTAATAAATGTGATTTTATTAAAAACACAGTCAAACAGTGTATGCGGCACACTCACACAAGATAACTAAGAAATAAAGGTTGGAGTGGGATAGAGGGGTTTTTAGAGGAGTTGTTGGTTTGGGTGATACTTCACCTGTCCTGAAGCCAGGTTAGAAGCAGAGAAGCTGGGGAGCGTGGATCTCAGCACGTGGGGCTGAGGGGAAGGCTCGCTGGACAAAGCGGCAGCAAGGCGGGATGGAAGCCAAGAGCAATCCAAGAAAGCACTCAAAGTCAGGGGTTTTTATAAGGAGAATTGTGACCGCAGGCTAGGTCAGACATGGGGAAAACAATAGATTTGGGGCTGGAGATAAAGCCTCCAAAAGGTCAGAATTTGAGTGATTGAGTTATAGCCAAATTGTCAATAGGATAGCCAGTATGCAAACGCGGAGTACTTGAGAGTTGTATAGTCCAATCATCAAGCTGCCAGTGCGGGGCAGAGGATCTTTTGAAAGCTGCGTGCATAATTAATGAAGGTACTTGCCTTGAGGTTTCCTAAGCGGAGAGTCGGCTAGTTCTGGCCTGCCTGTATTGTTTCGGAATATTACGGAGATTATCAGCCGAGCCTGTATGCGTGCTTGTCCGGGGGCCTCGCAAGCACGTGGAGGGGAATGGGTATGTGAAGCCGAATTATTGATATCAATAGATATCTTTTTATATCCCCCAAAGCTCGGGCTAGCCAGGGCAGTAACAGAGGACCTTCCAAAAGATCATCTTATCTGGCAGGGATGATGATCTTCTTCTCCCCTACTCCTATTGGAAAACACACACACCCGCAGAAACACATATCCCAAGTGATGGTAGTCACTGTTCTCATAACAACCTCTCTCCCTTGCTCTGAAGAGGGAAAACAGAGCACGCATGAAACCTTTAGATGTAGCTGACCAAATACAAAAGTTTTTATTAGGTAATGGATTGTATGCAACAAATGTGCTGAAGTTTTTCTTCTTTTTGTCTTCAGGGCAACCTAATACTGCAATCTGTAATTTGCTAGAAAGTTTCTGTTTAGCACCGTGTTCTGTTCAGCATTGAGCATTGGTAAGGTGTGTTATGAGTTAAGTCCCCCTACCCTAGGCCTGTGAAAGTGCTGGATTAGAAACAGTTATGGCACACGTGCAGAGCACCACAATCATTTCATCCCCTTCTTTCCCTAACTGAAAAACTGGCAATGAAATGCCCACTGCCTTGCCACTTCATCAGCTCATGCTTTCTTAAACACCCTAAATGTCTGCCAAAACCCCTGTGAGACCCATGTGCGTGCACCCTTTCCCCAGCAAACAACCAACTCCCAATGCCCCACCCCCCCACCAAGCGATGGGGATGCCTTTACAAACGCCCCTAATCCTCCCAGACATGCAAAACCTCACACAGACATGTTGATAAGGGGTGATGGAGACCTGTATTGAACTTCAACAAAATCAAGCGGCAGCTGGTTCTTCTAGGATTTCGTTCTTCCAAGATGAGTAACGTTTGCAGTCATGATGACAGATGTTCAATTTTGGCAGTTGCAGTTGGTTCAGCCCCAAACACAAAACCACTTCCACCCCTATACAACAAGGGTGAAACACAGACATCAAGGAACACAGAACAAATAACGAAATGGGAAGGGGATTTGAAATGCGAATGAGAAATGGTGTAAGGATCTGTTATTGGGGGTTCTCATGCAGGTGGAACAGGCACCGCTTAAGCTTCTCCAGGTCTTCCATGCAGATACCTCTTATGTGTATGAGGGTGTTGAGCATCCCCTCAAACACCTCCTGCAGGTTATAGTCTGTGGGGAAAAAGGAACAGGCAACTTGATTTATGGCACTTGTTATTTGTCAGCCACACGTATTGCTGTCAATGGCCACCATCAGTACCTTGCAAATGCGCTTATGTGCTGCACACCCCTGGTTTAGACCCACAGAGGCTGCTGGTTGTCTCCTCCAGCTCTTGAAGATGCTGGATGAGCAGGTCCTCTATAGGTGGCCAGTTAGATGCTGCACCTATTGAATTTGAAATGGGAAGTGAACAATGTAGCCAGCACACATTGGCCAGCACATGTATAAGAGGCATCATTGGTGGTCGCCATGATTATGGTTCACAGTGCAGACCATAGTACACTGTTATCGCTGTTTCTAGTCCGAGCTTGTGGGATATTAAGATATCATTTGATATCAATAATTTGGCCTTCTTCACCCATTCCTCTCCACGTGCTTGCGAGGCCCCCGGACAAGCACGCACACAGGCAAGGCCGACAATAGCTGAACCATTCAAATCCCAATCCAGGCAGGCCAGTCATTGCAGAATGCAGCTTTAGGAGACCCCAAGGCAAGTACCACATTATGTATGCATGCTACCTACAAAAGATCCCCTGCCCCGAGCAGGCAGCTTGATGAGCGGACTATACAACTGTTATAGCATATGCCTCCTGCAGTTTAAACTCCCATGAGGCCAAATTCACCCCTTGCGAGAAAACATGCCTCGCACTCGTCTGGGCTCTAACACACTGGGAATTTATGATTGGAGGCGCCCGTGTGATTGTCCAGACCCTCCACACACACCGCTGAAGTACAGTCTATCTGGAAAGGTCCAGAACAGCCAGGTATCCAACACACGGATAGCCAAATGGACCGTTTCCCTGGTGTCACGTGGGGTGGATTTCCAAAAACAGCCACAAGATCCACCGGATCCCTATGGTCTAGTTGTGACCAGAGCCATGCACGAATGTCCTTTTCCACTGATGTACCAACCTAATTGGCTGGTTGAGTGGGGAGCTTCTCTTGAAGAGGTTCAATTGCAGGGTTTTACATGTTGGTTCTGTGATGGTTCCTCCATGCGCGTGGATAGCAGCCCACGGACAAGCTTTGGAGTGATCTGCGTCACAGACTCCTTCATTCTACAGGGGACAGCCCGGCCCCACTCTAGCCAAGCTGCTGAAGTAGAAGCTCTAAAGGCTATCTTAGAGCACGAACCGCTTGACTGTCCATTAGCCATCTACACTGACTCAGATTGGACTGCTAAAGCAGCCAGTGTGTGGCTTCCAATCTGGATCCAAAATGATTTGGAAACTGCAGATGGGAAACCCATAGCCCATCTGGACAAATGGGTTCGCATTGCTGCCCAAATTGAAGAGAGGACTGCCCCTACTTGGGTTGCTCATGTCCAAGGGCACCAAAAGAAGGGCACAGCTTCTTGCATTTGGAAGAACTGGGCAGACGCCCTTGCCAGGGATGCCACTTTGATGGATGATGGGACTCCCATCACTGCTTCTCCAGGTCTTCCATGCATTAATGTCAATCCTAAACAGCTGTTGCTTCCCCCTAGGTTCGACTTAGATACCCTTCAGAAGGGAGACCCAGAGATTTCTGAGCTGGCCAGAAATGGCTCTGACGAGTCTGGCCACTTTAAAATAGAACAAATAGATGGAGTGTTCTGGGCCGTCGATGCCAGTGGCCAGTGCCATTGGATAGTGCCCAAAGATCTTAGAGGAGACGTGATCCAGTTCGTTCACGAACAGGGACACCGTGGACGAGGAGTCACGTTGGACAGAGTTAGGGAAAGCGGTTGGTGGCCCCAGGTGAATCAAGACGTTAACCATGATCAATGCTGACCCCTCCAGACCCAAAGCTCCCATCCAGCACCAATGGATTGAGGGTCCCTGGACCCGAATACAAATTGACTTTATAGGTCCTTTGCCCACCACACCTAGAGGGAACAAGTACTGTTTGATGGTAATTCATCCCTTTAGCAAATGGGTAGAGGCATTCCCTTGTAGAGACAATACAACCAGCACAGCTGAGTGGCTGCTGTTCAACAATGTTTGGGCTTGCTGGGGCATGTCACATGACCTTGACTTCGATCTTGGAGTTCACTTCACTGGGGAGGTGACCCAAGAGTTGTGCAAGGCACTGGGCATACACCAGCGATTCGACATCGTGCATCACCCGCAAAGCTCCGGACAGATAGAACGTACCGACCGTTCTTTGAAGGAGGCACTCTGGAAGGTTGTGCGCTCCTCAGGGAAGGATTGGGACATCAAACTGCCCATTATCTTGATGGCATTCAGAGGCACCATGGCATCACATGGTTTTACGCCACATATGGTTATGAGAGGGCATAAAATGATGTTGCCAGAAGCCTTCTGGATTGACACCAATTTGCCTTGAGATTTGGAACCCATTGTCTTGAACAACAAGTGGGTGAAGAATCTGATCCAGCATATAAGTCAAATACACAGGCAGGTAGCAGAGCAACTAGGCAAGAACCTGCAAAAGATGGATAAAAGGCTGGATGGGTTCATCACCCGTGCCAGTGGGAAGAAGGGCAGCTGGTCCTTTATAGGAACTTCCATAAGGACAAGCACTCTCTTGCCGCTAAACGGGTGGGTCCCATCCCCATTGTGAAAAGGATTTCCCCAGCGGTCTACCAGGTCCGCATATCTAGGAAGAAGGGAGACTGGCTTAAATTCTTCCATGTTTCCCAACTCAAAGAATGGAAAGGTCAGCCTGTCGATCCCCCCTCCGTGGCAATTCCCGAGCTGGAAGATCCTGGCATCCAAAAGCCCAATATGTGTCCAGTGATTTGTCAGACTTCCTTAAATCCCAAGGAAGTGCCAGCCGTTAACTTGTCCAAGATGTTTGTCTCAATTTATGAGGCCTTTGACAATGGGTAAATGAACATTGTCTGAATGGGACAGAGAGGGTGGTGACCCCTCTGACTTTCCTGCTTTTGTAAATAGCCCCTGTATATAGTTATAGGTAGTGACGGACTCCCGTATCTGTGTTCCCTACAGGGAGATGGAATGGGACTGTTCACGTGGACTGCGGTACAGTTTTCTTTAAGTATGTCGTCGGAGCCTCTCCCGAATACACAACCCAATTCACCACCAATTGGCAATTCAACGTGCAGGTGATCTGCCATTGGAATCCTTACCAGGAGGCAGAAGCCCTGCTACGAAACTCGCATCTGTTACCCTGGTTTCAGAAGAGGTACGTGTTTGAACTATTTTCCCAGATACAGGTACGCCCGAAAGGGAGGCTTAGCTCGGAGTTACGAATGTCTGTGGCTGGTAGTGAAGCTAAGGTCTACACTGGAATGACCATTGCCCCATCTCCGTTGACCATCAAGATGGTCCAGAGTTGGCACCACAATGCCTCCCTGTTTGTGATTAGGTTCACCTATGATAATTGTCACCCGGCATGGGATTGGAAAACCTTTCTATTCACGTGCCGTCACCTCACCTGTACCCCGACAGGTTGCAAATTCACATGTAGCAAAATGTGGTGCCCAGATTCCTCTGCTTATACTCCGCCTTCCACTAGTTCCCCAGCCATGTACGTGGGGAGCACCGTAATACGTAAGGATATAGAGGTAGTCGCGTACTCGAACTCCCAACCCATTGTCACCACCATGGTTTTAAATTTCACAGTAGTCAACATTTCGAAGGTCATTCCTGCCTTCCAGCCTTATCTAAAATTAGCATGGACACAGCGGGAGCACTGGGAAAAGCGGTGGCTGTCGTTTTCCCACCCACACACTCGCCCTAAGCGAAGCATCCTAGGGACCGTCTTAGGAGGAATAGGAACTGGCGGCACAATAATTAAAGCAATGGACAACGAGGAATTGGCAAATAAATTAGGCATGATTGACTATAAGACTAAAGAAATCGGTGTGTCCTCCACCACTGGTTTAACTAACCTGGCGCAAGGAATGGATTTGATCAGTCAATTGTTACTGCAGTGGGTTGGCGCAGAGAGAGATATAGTGTCTGACCTCGGTCGTGTCTTAAAAATCACAACTCACAATATGTCAGTTGTTATTCAGTGTACGCAACTGCAAAGCAACATAATCACCTTTGCTGCTAAGGTGATTCAGACCAGCCTCATAATACACCTGGAGATCCTGAGCCTGCTGAGAGAGTGCTACCTGGAGTCCCTAGAACACCCCGCCGCTTTGGTGCAGATACGGCATGCCACTTAGGAGAGCCTAACTCTTAAGGTGGAAGTCGTACATGAAAGGATTCTGGACCCAGTAATTTTACATCCATTATCCCATCTCGGACTACCCTTGACAGCCACTAATGTCACCCTACTTCCCCAACAATTGTACCATTGGTCCAATGGTACGCACTCATTTGATTTATCCGGTCGTTTATTTCACCACCATTGGGTACAGTGTTTTCGCAATATTGATAGTTTTGGTTATAGCAATGTCTCTGAATATGTTGTAGTACCGGTAAACTATACAGTCATGGCACAGATCAATAAGGAGTGGTTCTGTTTAAGAACCCCGTTTTCACATGTGACAGTATTACCTAGTGGTGTGACCGTAAGCATCAACTGTACTGCTGGCAAGCCTTGCTTTTGCTCGCAGCATGTACAGGACTGTTTTGGGAACAACTTCTATCTCAGGCTGGAGATAAAAGATTATGTCTTAGAAACTGGATAAGTGCCCATGGAGTCCGAACTAGTCGGATTCCACAACGAGGATGAGATTCCCGTGTCTACATGGCTACGGAATCTCACCCGCATAGCCAATAGAATACAGGAGGTATCGCACTCCCTCCATCAGATTGCATAGACAGTCAATCACTCCGCCAAAGTAATTGTTGAGTCCTCTGAAGATTTGGAATCAGCCTCGCAACAGTCATGATGGGACACCTTCAGCTGGTCGTCCAAGGGGCAAGCGATCGCCCACTTCGCTTTGAAGCCTTTAATAATACTAGTAGCCTTTCAGATCATACTAGCCATATGCTTGATTGGCCTCACACTGTGGGTCAAGAAACAAAGTTTCCAGCTACAAGCTGGCCAGTTTTATTGAGAGCTCCGAGGCTTGTAGTTTGTAAATAGTTTATTGTTATTGTGAATTGTTTTGATTAGAATGTCCCATCTGGTTTCAAAAACCTATCCGAAGGCGACTGTCTCTCAGGCCTGCCTCAGATTCCTGCTTTCTTGAGGTAGGGAAGTTGCGCACTCGGAACCAACACCTACCCATCAGTACCGTATTTACAGCAACCCCAAGCCCTCGGGATACATCATCAGGCTTGGAGCCAAGCTCTGGGTCTGAGCGATGGGGAGGACCTCAGCGAGCAACTGCCAAGTGGCACCCCATCCTGTTAGGGGGTCTCAGGTGGTTGGCCTGCCAGCAGGGTCTAGGCGTGGTCGGGTCGGCATGGCTTCTCGATTGGCCTCACAGGACCGATGGATGGATGCGGGCTCCGAATTAGCAACCTCGCTGCCTGGATAGCCTAGCACCACCGCCAATGGGCCAATGGAGTAATGTGGGTCCTGAATCCGCAGCCTCGCTGCCCGTATTGGCCTTCCTACGGCCAAAACAGCTCTATACTTGGGAGCTATTTAAATCCTCTCTCCCACATACACTTTCAGATCACAGCGAGCAAAAATTGTTTCAACTTGAACTCCCGTCAGGCACTGAGCTGGTAATTTGCTTTTTATCTATGCATTGGATAACGTTGTTGTCAGTTCTGTTGCCAAAATAGCTATAGGTCAACAGCTCCGGAGAGCCGGGAAGCCCACCCAGACCTGACCATCACTCCCGAGTATCAGGGGGGTGAAGAAGAAAATCGCAGCTCCAATCGGGAGTTGGTCCGAGGAGATGCCCGAGCCCTCTGCAGCAGCTGTGGGACCATGGGGGGGGGTGACCCAAACACCTCCCAACAGAGACAAAGGACTTTGGACTTAAAAACCCATTTTGAGAGACCTTTGCTTTCTTGCTCACCGAAGAAGCTCCTCATCGACTATTCCTTTCTCCAAGATCTGCAAGATGCAAGCAGCTAATAGTCAGCTCGTGATTGTTAGCTAGTTTTGCAAAATTGGATACACTGTAACCGCTATCACTTTCTCCTTGCTGAAGACTTGCAGTGCTTCATTGGAAGGCACGCTTTGCTTCAAAGTTCAACTGTTTTGCACTTTGCCATTTGCCTCAACTGCTCATTTACTGCCGCTTCTCAATTGATGGGATGATTTATTGTTGTTTATCGCTTATTGTTGCTATGCAGTTGTCTGAATGTGTTTAGGTTTAGTTAGGAATGCTTTTATAAGATAGAAACCCTGCATGTTTCCTGAAAGTTCCCCTTTCCTTATGGAGAAATACTACCCCTGAACCTTTAGACCCCTATTTGGCTCTAAAACTGTTTTTGTTTTTAATTGAAAAATGATTGATATTGTCCCCAACATCGCCCATTTTCGGGGGGGGGTTGTTACCACTGTTTCTAGCCCAAGCTTGTGGGATATTAAGATATCATTTGATATCAATAATTTGGCCTTCTTCACCCATTCCTCTCCACGTGCTTGCGAGGCCCCCGGACAAGCACGCACACAGGCACGGCCGACAATAGCTGAACCATTCAAATCCCAATCCAGGCAGGCCAGTCATTGCCGAATGCAGCTTTAGGAGACCTCAAGGCAAGTACCACATTATGTATGCACGCTACTTACAAAAGATCCCCTGCCCCGAGCAGGCAGCTTGATGAGTGGGCTATACGAGTCTCAAGCACTCCGCATTTGCATATTGGCTACTCTATTGACAAACTGGTCATAATTCAATCATCTAAAGTACTGACCTTTTGGAGGCTTTGTCTCCAGCCCAAAAATCATTGTTATCCCCAAGAACGGACTAGCCTGCAGCCACAATTTTCCCTATAAGAACCCCTGACTTTGATCGTCTCGTCGGATCGCTCGTGACTTGCCTCCCGACTTGCTGCCTCTCCATTTGATGAGCCTCCCCTCAGCCCCACATGCTGCGAACCTACGCTCCCCAGCTTCTTTGCTACTACCGGGCTTCAGGACAGGTGTAGTATTTCCCATACCAAACCTCCACTCAAAATCCCTCTATCCAATTCCTACCTTTTATTTCTATAGTCCTTTGTGTGAGTGTGTTGCATACACATGTTTGGCTGTATCTCAATAAAACAATTATTATTATTATTAACTTCTGCCTTATCATTGACTCAGCCTGACCCCGTGGACATAGGGTTCAAGATCTCGCTACGTTACCCTGCCTCTCGCATTGCTAACTAGTGCTCTTTGCTAATTCCCTCCCCATTGTTTTGAGCACATTAAGGTGTCCCTCTCAGGACCCCCAGAAATCAAGGTAACAACACGTTCCTCAAAACATCGCCTTACCCCCCTGTGAAGACCCAGACATCTCATCCCCTTTCTCCCCAACCTCGCCAGGCTCCTGCAAAGCTTTCTTCACTGCAAATGAAATGATATTTTGAGAACTGTTCTTCAACTATTTCTAATGTAACCTCTCCCTTGCAGAAAAAAGACCAAATGTGCACTGAGGAAATTCCACGAAGTTCTCAATGGCAGTACTTACATTCACTGACACTGGGTCTGAAGGAGGGCAAAGTTGCCTTCTCCTGCCCTGCAGTTTGCTGGGGGAGTGTGTCATCCCCAGCTGAAGTCCCTGCCATAGCTCTGGGGCTCTTTGAGGCTGCAGGGAAAATAAAGAATTAACATACACCACATTACCACGCTGTTCACTTCTTACACCTGGCATTTCTTTTGCTTTTTCAGTTTGGTGGCAGGGGTGCTATAAGAGGACTCATCATCCGAGCCAGACACTGCTGCTCCTGTGCATTCTATTTCAGGGAGCCTGACTGCAGGCATGTCTGCAGTTGAGGTAGAGGAGGAGGAGGAGGCAGAGGGAAGGACCCTCTCCCCTTGTTTGCCTGAAGGGAGAACAGCAGTCCATGAGACAGGAGGTGCGCAGAGGAACACCTGGGGGTGGAGGGTTGGGAAAGATGTAGCAGCCCATTGCATGAGCCAGTTCTTGTGTTTGTAATGGAGAACTCATGCCCGTGTTGCTACTCTACTCAACTATCTATGTACCTCTTTGGACACCGCTGCTGCTCCCCTCACTGGAGCACTCTCCTCACCTGGGGGAATGACTTCTGCCTGTGTGAAAGCACATAACAGGTTTGTGGAGCTGTAGACAAAGTAATCTGGACATTTAAAGAACCATAGGGATACATTCAGAAGCAACTCCAGTTATGATTTGGTGATGTATGGGCAGTCTGGAACGTGCTGTTGAGAGTATGTACTTACTCCTCTTGTGCCTGGCTTCCCAGGATGGTCTCCCAACCGCCCTCCACAAACGCTTCATTGTATTGAAGTAGTGGGGTTGGAGGTGTTCCAATGGGTCCCTATCATGCACTTCCATGGAGTAATAGAAGGTGCGTATGATTTGTTTGAATTTGTCAATCACTTGGGAGGCAGTCTTGTTGTAGCCCATCACAGTCAGCTTTGCAGCCATGTGCTGATAATATTTCCTGTTGGGTGTTGGTGTGCTGCACATAAGCACATCAAGACCCTTGCTGGCATGAATGAAGCCAAGCATCCCCCTAATCTCCCTTTCCACCCACAATCTCCCCTTCCTTAACACGACAGACAGAAGCACAGGCACACTGACAGAACACATTGACAGGTGAAAGAACACACACGAGGCACACACACATACACACACAGCCAGTATCCAAAGGGAGTTAAGGAGAAGAAAAGAGAAAATAAAACAGAGACACATGCACACACACACACACACCTTTTCCAGGGAGGAAAGAGGGTAATAGTCTTGATTCACCTTTTGATGGGTTTATGAGGGCCCTTTTATTACAAAAGGATCTGTCAAAATGTCAATGTCAAAACATGGGAATCTTTTATCCAATGCCTTGATAGGCACTTCTGCAGAACATTTTCTTACAATGACTACTTTGGGGCCATGACAAACTATAATTGGAAGCAGTAATTAGACACATTTCATTGGTGATTGTGGGGTGGGTTACTGACAGACCAGAAGAAGGAAAGGAATGAATCCTGCAAGTGGTTAGTACTGATTCCTTATAAGGGAACAGGATATTACCAGAGAGGAAGCAGGGGAAACTCACCTTGTGAAAATCTCCCAAGCAAATAGTAGAAGCCAGCAGGACATGCTCTATGGAGAGGCACACCTCTGTTGCTATCTCTGCCACTGTGGCTATCCCCAGACCAAAGTTGTTTGCAGTCTTCCTGTAGATGAGGGGTGTGGTGAGCCACCAAATGGCAATGGCTACCCTTTTCTCAACAGGTATGGGATCATGCATAACAGATCTCTGTAAGTGGGATCGCAGATGGTTAGCAATTTCTAAAAGGGTGGACCTTGACTTCTGGCAGCATGGCAATCTGTTAGGATGCACTTAGTACAGCTGCAAAAGTGTGCCTGCTGATTGGGGTCAAGTTCCTGTCTCTAACTATAAGAAGACAGTATGAAGTTGCTTCTTTGGAAAAAGAAGACCAGAGGGACTCGCTAGATCCATTTTTCCAGTGACTAGTGCCAGGCAAAAGGGAGGAGATCACTGGACTTCGTCCGAACCAGTCACGGACATCGCTGAAGGGATCAAGTCACCATTACCACGTGATGGCCCTAGTTCTAGGGTAAAGGCTCACTGCTGCTTTTTTAAAGATTTTGAAGATTTAAGATCTGTAACCTGTAAGTACCGAACTCCAAGAATTAAGAATAAGTTAACCTCCAAAGGTATAAACCCTATCTGAATGGTAAGACCCTTCAACTGTATAATCGTCTTTGACCAATTAAAAAAATAAATAAAAATAAACTAAACAGAAGAGAATCAGATAACTGGACACTCTACATTAACCAAACTTACAACTCAAAATACATCCCACTAATAATAAACTCACAGTATCAGCATCTAAATAAATATAAATATACTTTCACATTATATAAACTTTTTTTAAAAAAAACCACCGGAATTGACCGAATGGACAGTCTGTCTAGTTCTGACTGAGCTGGCTCGCATTCGTATGTTAACAGACTTTAAAGAGACTGAAGAGGCTGTTCTTTTGGACGGAGAAATTTAAAAAGTCTTATTAGAGACTTCCTAGACCTGACTGAAACTGCTTCCAGTGAGCGGTGCCCAGGGAATAAGGAAGAACCTCGGATCACTGTTTGAGTTGGCCATGGACATCGCTTACGGGGGTTGAATCGTCTCGTTATCATCTTTTCGCAGCTTCTATGTTGAGTAGACATGGGATTGTGTGGGACGACTACCTTTTTTGACTGTGTATTTTTGGATTTCCAACTGCTAGCTGAAACTGTGAACTTAGAAGACTATTGGAGACCCTGTTGGATGTGGTTTAAAGAAGAGACATTGTTGGGGAAATTGTTTCTTATACGAACACTATTTGTCCTATTTGGCTCCGACTTGGTCCGGGCTGTTTACTGAAAGACTCTCCTTTGTTTTTTCTTTACTTTTCTGTACTTCAAGGTCAAAGATAAACTGCACTGGAGCGTACTTGGAGAAGAAATAAACAAAACATAGACCTGACATGTAAATAACCTATAGTGCCCTCTTGTGTCCAAATGTGATTACTGGTAAAAAAAACTGTTAAAATAGCCATTGATTTAAGTAGTGAGGAATATACAGTATAATAGTGTTTGTTGATTTGAACATTAATAGTACAATATATTGTACAATATATTGAAACTTTAATAACGTGAAATCAACTTATTACATTTAATTGTTCATAGAAAGTGACAGAAATCAAGAACTTGCCTGTTTAATTTGAGTTGTATAGTATTGATTACATAGCAATTGATCATATGGTAACAGATATCTGAACATTAGAGAACGACTTGTGACTAATCTCAAACTACTTATTAGCATATTTATTCATTATCTATATATTTGAGCTGATTGATGTGCTGATACGTATTATATTCTGATCTATCTACTGTTACCTAACCTTACTTTACCTAATTTGTTAACCTACCTGTCTTTATATTCTTCACAAATCAAAACAAAAAACAAAACTGTGATATACGAATTGTGTATGAGAAAGATAATAATCCTGTACTGATTTAATTGAACTTATATTGAATGGAAGATAAAAGGTACTTTTATCTAGTCAAAATCTGCTTACAATGACTATTTTCATACTTTTATGCCGTTATTGTTGCCCTATATCTCTTATTCCCCAGTTAGCTCCCTTTTTGCTACATTAATCTCTAATGCTACCTAAAAAAAGAAAGCAAAGTAACAGAAACTGGAAACAATGCTGACAGTACTGCTGAACCCTCATTGACATTTCAATGAGATCCAATCCGTATTATATATTTTAAATTATCAGTCAACTCAACTTTTGCAAAACTACCATCCCCAATGTGCTTAATGACAACTTCCAATCATATCAACATGGATAATGGTAAGAGTAATCCAAAACATCTGGAGGACACCAGCTCAGGAAGACTAAGTTAGCTTATCCATGTATCTAACTTAGTGGGTCTTTTAATGGGCTTTAATGGATCTCCTATTTCAAATAATGTTGTTTCTTTTTTTTCTTTTAAATATTTATATTCAATCTTTCAATTACAAACTGGTTTGCAGTTTAAAAAATAATACTAATGTGTCCTCCTCCCCCTCCCCCATGTGTGTAGATGAGATAATAAAAGCCACTTATGCAGGTAAATGCCAGCAAATTACTGAGACAGAAGAGAGCAATTGAAAAAGAACAACAGTAGAAGATAACAATGAATAGATTAAACACTCACTAGATTTTTCCTCATATTTTAATTTTTTTTTTTTTAAGAGAATGTAGAGTTTCATAAGGACCACATCAGGTAACACATAATTGTGGTACAAAGATGGGGTCCCAGCACCCCTCCCCGCTTTTGTGACATCTGGAACACCAAGTTTCTCATGGTGACCCCAAGAAACAGGTAGGTTCTTATAGGATTAAATGGTCCTTCAGATACCAAGTTACCAAACAATCAAGAGTTTCATATGTATGGTTGGGAGGCCTACTGAAGAAGAAAAGTACATATTCTCTGAACAATTATTATTATATGAATTAAATGACTAAGATTTCTGTTTAGAATAAGCCAGTGTAACAACACAGTTTAAGTTAATAACTCTAATATCATTACTATATCATTACTATAATCTTAGACTGACCAATTGGAAAGATTAAGTGGATAATATAACATAAGATTATAAGTGATATAAGATACATATAAATTTCTGACACTGGATATTTGATGTCTGAAATATTAGTAATAGGAATTGATTAAGAGAAAACACTTCCCAACCACATCATGTCTGGAAAGACAAGGAAAGCTTTGGCACAATCACAACTCCAATTTAAATCACACAGAAGAAGCTCCCTGGACACTGCCAAACTACTAGAATCCTCCAAAGTACCAGAAACCTTAAAAGATCCAGAACAGACAGATCTCACAATGACTTTAATAGATGAAATGAGAAAAATTGGGCTAGAAATGAGATCAGAGATGAAAGACTTATCATCAGAATTTAAGGCAGTCAAGAAAGAAGTAGAAAATTTTGGAACTAAATTGGAGTCCATAACCAAAGAGCTGAAAAAATTAAATAAGAGAGTAGATGACATACAAGAGAAAACTACCTATCTGGAGAAGAAATCCAAAGATACGGGACAATTAATAGAACAAGAACAAATAAAAATACCCACATGGAACTGAAATACTGAGACAAATGTATAAAAATCAGAGGAATCGAAGAAATTCCGGAAGAAAATTTATATCTACACTTAATACCAGCCCTGACTGAATTTATTGGATGGTCAACAGACCAAAGTGACTCAGAGATTGACAAGATTTTCCGAGTGAACTCCCTGATAGCTAAGAAAAGGAATGTCCCATGCGATACTGTGGTTTATTTTGTTAGAGACCGAGTAAAGGATCTATTTATTTAACAGAGCTACTCCAACACTTTAAAAATAGAAGGAAAAGATGCAAAGATTTTTAAGGACATACCCTCACAGATACTAAAGAAATGAAAAGATTATGGGTTTATAGCACAGCTCCTACCAAAAAAAGTGTGCCATATAGTTGCAGAAGATATGAAGACATAACAGTTACATTCCATCAAAAAAGATACATATTAAAATCAATAATGAAAGCTAAAGATTTTCTAAAAAGATATAGAGAAGATCTAGGCAACACAGAAGAGAATAAATCAACATCGAAAACAAATCTTTAAGAGCCAGGGATGGCAGCTTCTGGTCGACAATAAATAGATTCACGAAGGACAGATCTAGAAGAGAGAGGACAAAGAATACAGCAAGAAGAAAATACTGGTGGTGAAAATAATACTGAACAGGAAGAGGAAGAAGAAGAAGAATCTGGTCAAGAACAAGAATCACAAGAAACAGAAGATAGTTAAGCAAACATACGAACATCATGGGACTGAAAAATGTTTCTTGGAATGTCAAAGGGATAAACTCGATAATCAAAAGGAAAAAAGTCTTCCATTATCTCCAGAAACATAAACTAGATATCATCTGTATACAAGAGACAAGATTACAAACCAGTGACATCAAACACATACAAAATCCTAGACTAGGACAAGACTTCTCATCAACTACTAACAAGAAGAAAAAAGGTGTTACGCTATAAGTCCAGAAAAAATACAATCCAAAACAAATATTTAAAGACACAAACAGACACTTTTTGGCAGTAGAGATTGAACTTCAACAATCCAAAATATTATTGATGGGTATATATAGCGCTCTAGAGAATAAGAGTGGTCTTTATGAAAAACTCCAACTGAAAATCTTAGATTATGATTACCAACAATTAATTCTGATGGGTGATTGGAATGACGTAATTAATTCTACCATTGATCATTCAGAAGAAAAAAACAACAAAAAGAAATCGAGGTAAACTACCCAAATCGTTTCAAGAGATGATGCACAATCTATCAATTGAAGATACCTGGAGATGGCTATATGGAAAAGTGAAAGAATGTACTTTCTACTCAGATGTCCATCACTCATGGTCTCAGATAGACATGTTCCTCACATCTAAAACTTTAAATAAAAACATAAAGAAAATAGAAGTACTCCTGAAGTCAATTGCCGATCACAACGCCATTGTACTAACATTAGAAACAAGAAAAACAGAGTACACCTGGAGATTAAAAGACTATCTCCTGCATAATGACAAAATAATACCTAATGCAAAACAAGAACTACAGAACTTCTTCAATACCAATATGAGAGAAGAGACCACAAATCATATCGTATGGGACACCGCTAAAGTGGTAATGAAAGGCTTCTTCATCCAACAGGATATACAAATAAAAAAGCAAAGAAAAGACAAAGAGAAAGAACTCTTAGAAGAGATTAAGAAAAAAAGAGGAACAACTCCAGGTAGACCCAAAGAATGTTAAAATACATACAGAGATAAAAGTATTACAAAAACAGATATGCAAACAACATATGAAATGGAAAGGAAGCTAAAATTCTTGAAACAAAGACATTTTGAGCATGCCAATAAATTAGGCAAATGGCTCTCACAAAGGCTGAAAAAAGAAAGAGAAAAGCGATTGATCCTAGGAATCAAAGAAAGTGAAATCATCTATTGACAACAGAATAAAGTCAAAGAGATATTTTCTCAATACTACACTAAACTATTTAAGGATACACCTGTGACAGACAAACAAATCAAGGACTATTTAGACAAGATTAACCTACAAAAACTGACAGAACAACAAAGAATCAACCTGAACAAATCAATTTCAAAGATGGAGATCGTAAACACGATAAAGAAATTGAAAGATGGTAAAGCACCTGGCCCAGATGGTTTCACATCAGATTTCTATAAAATCTTCATGGAACAACTGACTACACCACTACAAAAAACAATCAATGAAATAACATATAAGAACTTACCATATACCTGGAACCAAGCAAATATCACCCTAATACCTAAAGAAGATAGAGGTACACTTGAACCAAAAAATTTCAGACTGATCTCCTTACTAAATGTAGGCTATAAAATATTTACAGCTATTCTATCGGAAAGACTACAAAACATGCTGCAATCCTGGATTCATGACGACCAAAATGGCTTTCTACCCAAAGGACACATGAGAAACAACGTTCACCTCTTATTGAATATTATCGAACATTTCCACACACATAATGAGAAGAAATTATTAATGACCTTTCTCGACACCGAAAAAGCTTTCGACAATGTAATTTGGTTATACATGTTTAATGTTTTAAAGAAGATAGAAATGGGTAAAAACTTTATAAGATGGATACAAGCCATCTACTCTAAAGAAGAGACACAAATATTAGTTAACAGAGAAAAAACAAAGACAATAAAAATAAATAAAGGAAGAAGAGTTGCCCCCTCTCTCCATTACTGTTCTTAATAGTGATAGAAAATCTATTAATAAAAGTACGGGAAGACCCAAACTTCAAGGGGATTAAGATAAAGACAGAAATTTACAAAACTCTGGCTTTTGCTGATGACATTGTGATTATATCCAAAAACCCAAAACCCAGTGTGGACAGATTACTTGAAATATTGAAAGACTTTGGAGATGCTTCAGGATATAAAGTGAACAAAGAAAAAACACAACTGTTAACAAAAAATTTAACAATACCAGAAGAAAGTGAGATTGAAACAACTGTCAGGGATTCAGAGCAGGGAACCCTGGGAAAATGTTCAGCCCACTGCAAAACATTGCATCATGCTCCAGGTGTATGTGATTGCTGGACATTGCATCAGAAAATGGAGTGAGGTGCAAAAGGTACAGGGTGGTGTGCAAACCCTCTACCTGAGTGGTTGTAGATATGTACATAAGGAAGCAATCCGCAGTCTGTAATTGTCTGTTGACCAAACCCAGTGTCTGGCGCAAGCTTTTGTCTGTCTGTTCTATGTTTTGTATATAATGGAACTTTGATGCAAGATAAAGTGCCTCCTGTTTGGAAGAAACTCCTCTGTGTATGAGTATCCTTACTGGGGAACAAGGCTGCTGCTGTTGGCTCACTGAACTCTGGCTTTTCCGCTGCGTTTCCGTGGGGCTGAAACTCCTATCATCCCCCAACAACAACTACTAATTTCACCATAACAAAAAAAATTAAATACCTGGGCATCCATATTATGAAGAATAATACAGACTTATTTGACAACTACAAGACAGTATGGGAAGAAATTTCAAAGGAACTACAAAGATGGGAAAAATTGGATCTCTTACTACTGGGTAGAGTAGCAGCCATAAAGATGAACATTTTACCTAAAAAGAATTTCCTTTTCCAGAACCTCCCAATTATTACAAATGATAACCCTTTTCGACAATGGGACAAAGAATTAAGAAAATTTATCTGGAAAAGTAAAAAATTGAGAATAAAACTACAATCCCTAAAAGATGCCAAAGAAAGAAGTGGTATGGCCCTACCAGATTTGAAGTTATGTTACCATGCAAATTGTCTAAACTGGCTCATAGAATGGATCTCGTTGAAAAAGAAAAGAGTACTACAAGCAGAAGAATCAAACCTACCCTTTGGATGGCATGCCTATATTATATATGATAAGACTAAGATCAACAAAGACTTTACGAATCACTTTTTAAGGAGATCTCTACCAAGAATCTGGTTGAAATACAAATCATTCCTGTATTCCCAAATTCCGTTATGGACATTAGTACACAAAGCCTTTTATAGACAAGAAATGCCAAGCTGGAACAGATGGATAACCTACCAAGATCTTCTAAAGATAAAAGGCAACTCAGCTGAACTTAAAACCAAAGAGGAACTGATAAAAGGAGGATACAACACACACTGGCTTCTCCACAGACAATTACTAGAAAAATTCAAGATAGACAAAAAACTATATGGCATTGAATATAAAACCACAGAATTTGACAAAATCTTGCTGGATAACGTCAATAACAAAACAGGGAAAATCTATAAATTACTATTAAGATTCAACCAAGAAAAAGACCTAATAAAAGAGAACATGATTAAATGGGCGAAAGACCTGAAATCCCCTATAACCTTAGATGAATGAGAAAATTCTTGGAATAGCACTCTGAAATTGCTGAAACCAGCTAAACTAAGGGAGAACTATTACAAACTACTTTATAGATGGCATCTATCTCCACTGCAGATAGCAAAAAATGTCAAAGAATAAAAATCCTAGTTGCTGGAAATGCAACGAAACAGGAACTCTATATCATTCCTGGTGGAGATGCTCTTTGATAAAAAGATTCTGGAAGCAAAATCATGGGAAGATAACAGAAGTCTTAAATGTCCAATTCCCATTATGCCCAAATATATCTCCTGAATATGATAGATAGTTCCTCCCAGCTGAAACTATTGAAGAAAACAAACAAAAAAAGGCACTACTATACTTGATAACTACAGTTAGAATCACATTAGCACAGAGATGGAAGGATGCAACAACACCATCAATCGAGGACTGGCTAATGAAATTATATGAAACCACAGAATTTGATAGACTGAGAGAAATTATATCTTACAACTCAACCAACCAAAGTAAGGAGATCTGGAACCTAATCTCACCTTTATGGGAAAAAACATGGGGTAAACTAGCTATAACAAGTTTCACTATGTAGTGTACACATTATAGAGGACCAAATGAGTGACTTTTAAAAAAAAATTAAAACCAAACTTGTGAAAAAGAAATAACAAGCATACATGATCTAGAATATTTATTATGAGACAAAAATGTATATATTTTTTCACAGTAGGATTCTATTAATAAACTAATAAGTATACTAAGGTAAACATGTTATTACACTGACGAATATCAAAGAATTATAAATAACACTGGAGAATTTTGGGACAGATATTTTATCCTCCTTACTCTTGGAAAAGGAAGTTTAAAAGTGTTAGCAGAATCTAAAATATGACCAACAATGAAGTGACATTTAAAAGACATTAAAAAAATTTCATGATTGGAAATATGTAAATATAAAACATTTTGGGAGAAATCCATTGTTGATGTTGAAAGAACAATATTGGGAAAATCCTATTTGTATTTTATATATAGGTTTAATAAATATAATTTGAAAAAAAAAAAGGTGGACCTTGTCATGTGAAAGTGGTACAGCCATTGGTCATTGTCCCATGTCATAAGAACCTCATTGGTCCACCAGGACCACCATATATGTTCCCTCACTCATCATCTTTGTGGACAGGGAAGGACATCCAAGCAGGAGTTACACTGGGGGGAACTGCACTATCATCCTCAGGGCCATCCATGACATCAGCTACCATTTGGCTGGCTCGATGGCTATAACGACGGTCTGCATCAGCCTGTATCTTCTGACCCTTTGCTGCTGCAACAGCCTTTCCAATATCACGATGGCCAAACTGAACAGAGTTATATGCACACAGAGTGCTCCAAGTACAGCACCTCTTAGGTGATCCTGGTCCATTGCAGTGGGCACGGTGACGGCGAGAGCCAGAGAAATGGCGTGGACGAGGGTGGAGTACAATGCCCTATCACTCTGTTCACATGATCAAAATGTTGCCAAAAGTTGTGTTATGCGACCTCTATGTACCAGCGAACATGCACAGTAACGTGGCAATGCACAAACAGATTTTCAAATATGTTTTTTAAAAACTACCAATCAGAATGGTACCATTATTTTCCTTGATCTAGACACCATACTCCTGTTGATGCAACCAAGAATCACATTGGCTTTCTTGGCTGCTGCATCACACTGCTGACTCATGTTCAACTTGTGGTCTACCAAGGCGCCTAGATCCCTTTCACTCTGAAAAAAAAAATCAGATTTTCAATTATTATTATGTGCAAAGGAGAATCATTTAACAGCAAAGATATATAAATTGTTTGTACAATTTGAAACGAAGGAAGAACAAGTTAAAGAATATATGATTAATTGGATGAAAAATTTTGGATACAATAGTCATATGAACTAATGGGAAAAGTTATGGACAAAAGGATTAAAAAGGTGTTCTGCTATGACCTTAAAGAAAATTACTATAAAATGATGTTCCATTGGTATCTTATGCCAGAAAAATTACCTAAGATGTATAAAAACATGAAAAATACTTGTTGGAAGTGTCAAGAACATATTGGATTTTTTGTGACAAGGCTAAACAATTCTGGAGTAATATTCAGAATCTGAAGCAAAAAAAATTTTTTAATTTTTTTTTAAATTATTTTCTTAAAATTACAACTACAACACAAAACCTTATATACTAATACAAAAATTAAATCAAAAAGTAACAAAAGACAAAAATTAAATGAACAAACACTTAACAAAAAACATCATGACTTGTACAAAGACAAAACTATCACATTCATATCCTAATACATACAATGCTTTCCCTTGCTCTTTCTTTATTATTAGGGATGGATGCAAAAAAATTTTGATAAGTCTAAGTTCTAAAAAACCAGAATTATTTCTGTTACGTATCTGGGATGAAGATATTACCTTCAAGAAGAATCAACAGAAGGTTATACAATGTGTGTTACTTATTGTATACAAATTATTGGAAAAAGTCGGAGATCCTATCAAATATGAATGGTTTAATAGGTTGCCCAAAATATCAGAAATGGATAAATTAATGACTAGATTTGTCAGGAATAGAATCCATTCACAAATAATACAATCCAAAAGCTGTATGTTATTGGAAGTGAGATATATGTAATGACTCTAGTGGTCAAAATAAAGAACAAGAGAGAAGCAATGAGTCTGGGGTCTCCTCCATCCTTTTTCTGCCAGAAAAAGATTGGGCTAGCCGTTGGGGCGGAGGAAGGCTTGATAAAGTTGCATTGTAAATGCTTGTTCAGAAATTTTTTGAGAGCTTCTAGCTCCTGTTTGTTCATGAGGTAAATTTTTGACTTCTTAATCTTGGCACCATCTATCAGCCTTAATTTACAATCAAGGTCTCTATGCAGTGCGAGTTTGTCTGCTTTGTGGTCCTCAAACACCTTCTGTAAGTCCCAGTATTCTTCCAGGATTTTCTGCAGCTCTTTAGGGCTCAGCTTAAGTGCTGTTAGGTGTCGATAGTTTTGGCACTTCTTGTTGGATAGAAATGCTGTGACATTTGCCCCAATTGAAAATACATTTGATGAGCATGTGGGATACACCTGGGGAATGACTGGGCAAGTCATGATGTAATCCCTAGGGAACAGTAAGGCTGAGTCATGGTAATGTGAAATCATGGCAAGGGGTTGCATCAGCTGTCCCTAGCTGGCGTGTACAAAAGAGGGGAGCTCAGACTGGTTATTTCTCTGACTATTCGCTGACTCTATGACACTGAACCTCTGTCTGAGCGAACCTCTGCCTGATGTGTCTGTGATGCTGAACCTATGACTGAGGATCTGTGTAACCTGATTGTACAGTTGTGTATGTATTGGAACTTGAAGATTAAAACCCTCCAGGTATTTTGGATGACAACTCTGTGTGTTGGAGTTAATAACCAGTGGGTAGAGTGGGGTCAGAGCTGATGCTGTAAGTTACACTCTGCTGCTCTCACACTTGTTGCTGTTTTGAAACTCTTCTGTATGTTTAATGCTTGCCTCTGGGACACGTTTTCAAAGCGCAGCGTTTACTGGGAGGATTTTGTGCTAGATGCTGTAAATCAATCTCCCGACACTTCTTTGGTTTTATTTGTCTGTTTTAGCACACCTCGGGTCCAGTCAATTTGGGGATTGTGTCTTTTTAGCCAGTTGTACCCGAGGACTACTTGGAATCCAATTTTATTTACTACTCGGAATCTCAAGCGCCCCCGGATGTCCCCCACCTGAACAGTGACGGGCCTGGTCCTTTCCCAGATGGGGCCTCCCGACATATGCCAGCCATCCATTTGTGATAATCTGACGGCCTTCTTGAGGGGTTCAAATGCTACTGCAAGCTCTTTGGCCACTATGGGGTTCAGTTAGCTAGTGGTACATCCTGAATCAACCAGTGCCTCATACTTTCTTAACTCCCTATCTGTCCCTTGTAAAATCACTGTAACATATACATGACGAGTTTTGTCTGTACTTACATTCACCGACTGGTCCGGGTCCCACTCGTGACTGTCAGAGCCGGAGGTCAGCAGGGGACTGTCCTTGCCATCGCAGGCCCGAGCGGAGGGTCCACCACTCGGGTGTTTGGTGTGCAGCTTCGGGGTGTCGTTTTTGCGTGATGTGAGCTTGGTGGAAGGTGTCATTGGCTTTTCCTCCATGCCCTTCTTTTGGTCTTGGCAATCACTGGCAATATGGCCTCTCTTTCCACAAAAGAAGCAGGTCCCTTTACGCAGTCATTTCTTTCTTTCTTTGCTGCTTAAGAAGGTAGATCTTCTGGCTCCCAGGGGTCTGTGGCCGCTTTCTTGGGCTTGTCTTTGTCTGGAGAGTTGGACACTTTCCAGGAGACTTTCCACTTTGCCAGCTAGCTTCATCCATCCCAACAGACTGGCTGGGTTTCCTTGTGAAAGACACCAATCCAAATGGTGGGTTCAATCCATCCTGAAAAAAATTGCTTAAGTATGTCATCTTTCCATTCAGGGACCTTAGTCACTAGTTTTCTGAATTCCCGTGCGTATTCCCCAACGGTTCCTTTTCCCTGGCACAGTTTTCTGAGCTGGTGTCTGGCTTGTTCTTGAATAAAGGGGTCTTCAAACCTCTCTCTGAGGTGGTGCATGAACAGCTGGAGGTCTGCTGTTTCCTCAGCTCATGAGTTGATCAAACTCACGACCCACTCCACTGTTTCACCTTTGAGGTGCTGGCTCAGGTATCTCACTCTAGCGACATTGTTGTTGAAGCTGTTCCTGCAATCAGCCATATAGTTGGAGGCCACATTGAGGAAATAAGTAAGGGTTGCCCCATCTCCATCATATGTAGCTTTAATCTCTCGAAAAGGTCTTGGCCCTGCTTGAGGCGCCGGTCCCCCAGGAGGTGCAAGGGCTGCAGCTACGGGTGCTGCTGCTGCAGGCACTTGCTGTTGGGCATGTCCCAGCTGAGATCCCAGGACTCTCCAGTCAGCTAGCTGAGCTCTCAGCCTGGATATCTCTTCTCATTTAGTTCCACTTCTTCTTCTCTGGCTAAAAGTTGCTCCATCAGGTTAGTTTTGCTGACTGAAGCATCCCATCGGGTAGCCCAGCAGCGTTGTCTGTGAGCCGTGTCGGGACGCTTTCCCTAGGCCCAAGTTTGACCAGAAATCAAGGTAGTCACAGGGACTGCAGGTCGCACTTTGGCTTGTGCATCTGAGGGCTGACTGGGGTCCAGTTCAGCTCCCGTAACTTGTTCATCACCTTGGGTTTCAGTGGCTCCACCAACCGATCCCTTTTCCATTGGTTCGTCTTCAGATGTCTGGTACATGTTGTAGAATTTTGAACTTGAGTCTTCTCACTCTGTCAGGAACTGAATCCAGACATGCAAATAGTACAGTGAATAAACACTATTTATTTGGAGTGAGATATTTTGAGCTTTTGCTTGGCTCTGGGTTGTTACCCCTAGTCCTAAAGTCTCAGGTGGGAATAACATTTCACTGGAGGGGAATGATGGTTCATCATGTGTGTTGTGTTGTGGCAGTCTGGAAAGCAGGTCAGCCAGTCTGTTCAATTTCCCAGATTTGAAGACAATCCGGAAGTTGAAATATTGAAAGAATTTGGCCCATCAAGCTAGTATTGGGCTGAGTTTCCTTGCTGTCTGGAGTGCTTCTAGGTTATGGTGATCACACCAGACTTCAAATGGTTGCTGTGTAGATGGCACCAAAAGTTCAATGCATAGTAATTGCTGCTACTTCCTTCTCCCAGCACGGCCGTAAGTGTTGAGTTTCGTTAAATTTTTTAGAGATGAACACACAGGGCTTTAGAGTCCCATTGTTATCATACTGGAGTAGCACAGCTGCCATTGCAAAATCACTCACATAAGTTTGTATCACAAAACTATTTTCTGGATCAGGGAATTTAAGAAGGGTTTCAGTGGTGAACATAGATTTGAGCTTGTCAAAAGCTTGTTGGCAATTTTCAGTCCAGGTTAGACATGTAGATTTCCACCTCTGCCTATTGGTTCCTTTTTGGTTCAGGGATTTCAATAAATTGGTTAAGGGCAATGCTATTTCAGCAAAATTTTCAATGAAATTTCTGTAAAAGCTAGCAAATCCAAGGAACTGTTAGAGTTGCTTTTTTGTTTGTGGAATTGGCCAGTCAAAAATGACTTGTACTTTTGCTGGGGCCATTTGTAGACCTTTATTAGTGACGCCCTATCCCAAGTAGTTGAAAGTTTCGGTGTGAAACTCACATTTAGACAACTTTACATACAATTGATTGTCTATGGGTTTTTGCAACACTAGTTCAATGTGCGCTGGGAGAGTTTTAGAGTAAATCAAAATGTCATCTAAATACACAACAACACCCTTGTGATGAACCTGATGGGAGGGGACCTTGACAACAGAGCCTTCTTGGCAACTGAGAGTGTTTAAGCTGATTGGCTGGTGAAATGGAACCTTGGATAGCCCAGGGGAGGGACTGGTGGAAAGAGGAAAATAACGAATTTTAACTGCCTAGTGTGTGTTTGAAGAGAGAAGTGTTATTGGTGGTGTGTTTGGGAGAGGTTGGAGATTTGAAGAGCTCTGTGGGAGAGAGAACTGAGAAATTGGGTGTATGAAAGATAGTGAATGAATTGAAAGAGAGAGAGAGAGAGAGAGAGAGAGGGAAGAATGGTGTGCTATTTATAAACATTTAGATACAAAGCACATTTAAAGCAACAGTGTTACAATAAATGTTTGAAGTTCTGAGTTCCATATAACAGTCTCCCAGAATCTTATTTTGAATCCTGGAATATACACACTACCAATAATATCATCTTGATCTTAGTGCCAACAGTACCACAGTCTTGGAAAATATAAATCACTGCTGATCCTTACATCTGGGAGAAGGGCAGATTTAGGGAAGGCAGTAAAGAGGGAGAGTCCTGAAAGGAAGGAGCCAAGGGGGGACAAAAGTGAGGAAGGAACTGCATTCTCAGAGAGGGAGAACTGAGGCAGACCCATTTGTCCTGGCCCTGGCTTGATTCAGAGATCTCCCTGGCTGTTCAGTTCTGATTACAAAGAGGTGTCAGGCTAGGCAGGCCTTGAGTGCGAGGTTTGGGTGCACCTTTTGCACTTGGCACTGACAGGCGGTGGTCTTTTCCCTGCGTTAACAACCCTTATACAGATATCATGCAACAAGGAGTTCAGAAACATTTGGAAAATAGTGGGACCTACTTGTAGCCCAAACAGAAGTACTGTCCATTGGTAATTTCCAAGAGGAGTGGAGAAACAGGTGAGCCATTCACTCTTGGTATACATCCTTATTCTATGAAAAGCTTCCATAAGCTCAAGTTTGGTGAAATAGTTCCCTTGTACTAGCTACCCCACAAAATCTTTTATGAGGGATATGAGGTATGCTTTTCAGATGCAGATTCAATTGAGAAAAGAATAGTTGACTACCAATCTAGGATTTGCTCCATCCTTTCTTTGGCGAAAGAACATGGAGCTGGCCAATGGGGAGGAGGATGATTTTATTAAGTCGTGTTGCAGGTTTTTATCAGGAAATTCTCAGAGCATAGTTAATTCCTTTTGAGTCATTGGGTACAATCTGGGCTTTGATAGGGTTGCTCCTTTTATTAGTGTTAATTTACTCTCTATGGCAAATTGTCCACTTCCTGAACTTCAAAAACTTAAGTCCTAGTATTGAGGTAGCACTTAGGTCTGTAGTTCTGTGTTACTTAATCCCGTGGCAATGCCGCTTTCTGCCCCTGGCAGGAGAGGTTTCCACAGGGTCTTAGTGCTGCTATGATTCCCTCTGGCCCTTACAGATCTCTCAATCCAGTCAGTTGAAGGGTTTTGTCTTTTTAGCCAGTCAAATCCTAGTACCACGTAAAATCCTATTTGTTTAGGTACTAGGAATTGCAATTGTCCATGTATATCTCCCACACTCACATGTACTGGTTTAGTTCAGTGTCGTAACGACCCTCCATGGGTAGCTCATACATCTGGATTTATTTGATAGCCTTTTTTAGTGGCTCAAACTCTAAGGATAGTTCTTGGGCAACATGAGGGTGTAATAAACTGTTATCCTGATTTCTGGGGGTCCCAAGAGGGACACCTAAATGCGCTTTCAATTATATAAGTTGGGGAAATTAGTCAAGAGCACAGCCTAGCAATGCGAGAGGCAGGGTAACCTAGCGAGATCTTGAACCCTATGTTTACGGGGTCAGACCGAGTCAAGGAGCACACAGAAGTTGAAATAATAAATGATGTTTTATTAAAAATACAATCAAACAGTGTATGCAGCACACTCACACAGATACCTAAGGAAATAAAGGTTGGAGTGGGATAGAGGGATTTTTAGGGGAGTTGTTGGTTTGGGTAATACTCCACCTGTTCTGAAGCCCAGTTGGAAGCGGAGAAGCTGGGGAGCGTGGATCTCAGCACGTGGAGCTGAGGGGAAGGCTCGCTGGACAAAGCGACAGCAAGGCAGGATGGAAACCAAGAGCGATCCAAGGAAGTGCTCAAATTCAGGGGTTTTTATAAGGAGAATTGTGACCACAGGCTAGTTCGGACTTGGGGAAAACAATGAGTTTGGGGCTGGAGACAAAGCCTCCGAAAAGTCAGAATTTGAATGATTGAGTTATAGCCAAATTGTCAATAGGATAGCCAGTATGCAAACGCAGAGTGCTTGAGCATTGTATAGTCAGATCATCAAGCTGCCAGTGCGGGGCAGAGGATCTTTTGAAAGTTGCGTGCATACATAATGGAGGTACTTGCCTTGAGGTCTCCTGAAGCTGCGAGTCAGCTATTTCTGGCCTGCCTGTATTTGTTTGGAATATTACAGTGATTATCGGCCGAGCCTGTATGCGTGCTTGTCCAGGGGTCTCGCAAGCACATGGAGAGGAATGGATATGTTGATATCAAAAGATATCTTTATATCTCACAAGCTCGGGCTCGCCATGGCAGTAACAAAACTTTTACAGCACCCAATTAACCTCTTGTAGCATTGCTTTTCCTCATCTGCTCCCTGCAACTCTACTGTCACATATATATGCCGAAACTTGTTTTCACTCACATTTGTCAGCTAGTTTTAATTGCATTCATTGCTGGAGAAGTCCAAAGAGATTGAGGGCTTTGCTCCTCCCCGCAGGTTAGAGCAAAACTAACTGCCTGCTGTCTTGGCCTGAGCTTTGGCTGCCTTGCTCTCGCAGAGAGGGGTCTTGGAGGAGGCATGGGTTTCTTCTTGTCCTCTGCGTTTGGCTCTTTTTTCTTGACAGTCAGTCGCAATATGACCCTTCTCCTCACATTTTCGCAGGAGGTGACGGACTTGCTCATGTAAAAATGGGTCCTCAAAATGCTCACAAAGGCTGGTTATGAACATATTCAAATCAGCAGTTTCAGGGGCTCTAGTGTCAAATAATGAAGCCACCCATTCTGCAGCCTTCCCTTGAAGGTGTTGACTGATGTACCTCACCCTGACAGCATCATCAGTGAAGCTATTCCCATAATCAGCCATGTAATTCGACGCCACATTCAGGAAATATGTAAGGGTCTCCCCATCTCCATTATAAGCCGCTTTCAGCTTCCAGAAGGGTCACAGGGCTGGTGGGGGAAGAGGCACCCTCCCAGCTGTGCTGCTCCAGCTCTAGCCACTCCAGTGTCTCCCTGCTGCTGGAGCCTGTTGAAATGGGGAGCAAGATTCCTCCAGTCTGACATGACAGTCCACATTCTTGCCATCACCTCGTGCAGCTGCGTCACTTCATCTTCTTTGCCAGTAGCTGTTCCCCGAGCATTGACTTGCCTATGTTGGTATCCCACTGTGTGGCTCTATGTCTCTGGCATCTCCTGGTGTCATCTCTGTCTTGCCAGGCCCAAGTTCTGCCCTCAGCTGTAGGGGTGGTTAGGGGGTGAGTTGCTCTAACCTTAGATCTTGTGGCCAGGGTGAGAGTGGAAACCTCAGCAGTCTGGTCTGAGCAAACAGCTCCCTCCTCTGTTGTGTAATCTGCTTTGCCTTGCTCCTCTTGAGATATCTCAGGTAGTTATCAATTAATTGTATGATTTGTGAGTTCAACCACTCTGTCAGGAACAGAATCCACTCACAAATAATATAGTCCAAAAGCTATATTTTATTGGCCGTGAGATACATGTACTTACTCTAGTGGTCAAACTAAAGAACAAGAGGGAAGCAATAGCTCTTAAGCATTCTCAGCCAGCACCTCCCCATGTGAACTGCTTGGGAACCTGCTGTTATCTCTAGTAGCTACGTCCCCGTGTTCAATACCGGACACTGTTTACCTAATGACTTTCAAGCTTTTCCTACTACATCTCCCATTAAAGGCAGGACAGAGGAACTACCCGACAAGATTAAAGGGTCAAATGAATGAGAATTTCTTATTTAAATGGAAACCTTTGACTGACTATTTAAACAAAACAGAGGGTAAATTGATGATAATAAGCTTTTAAGATATTAAAATAATAATATGATCTAGTTCTGTGTAGCATGAGTAAAACATTATGTAATATTAGATTATTTTTTATTGTTATTTTTTTCGGTCAAAGTATTACGGCATTGTTTTATTAGAGATTTAAAGTGATTATGATTAAATAATATTCAATTAATTTTAGTGTTAGAATATATAATAGAAGATTAATGTCAGAAAATCTAAGAATTCATAATATTGTTAAGTAAGAACTATTTAGGCAAGGATTTGATAATATTATAGATTTAATTATATTATTTCAGTAGTTAAGAGAGGAGACTTGTAGAAATTACATAACATTATTAAAGTGTTGAGGATACAATATAAGAGTAACAATGTACTACTTCGATGAAATGTAATTTTTTCTAGGAAGTTTAAGTATGATCAGTATTTGAAGAACTGATTGCAATAAGTGCAGGAACTGTTTCTTAACTATGTGTATTTTTTGTGTTGTTTTTGTGTTTGATTTTTTGTGGCTGGATGGCAGTACGTGTGAAAGGGATCTAGGAGTCTTAATAGACCACAAGCTGAACATGAGTCAGCAGTGTGATGCGGCAGCCAAGAAAGCCAATGCAATTCTCGGCTGCATCAATAGGAGTATGGTGTCTAGATCGAGGGAGGTACTGGTACCGCTCTACTCTGCTTTGGTTAGACCTCATCTTGAATACTGTGTCCAGTTCTGGGCACCCCAGTTCAAGAAGGACATGATCAAGCTGGAGCAGGTCCAGAGGAGGGCGACCAAAATGGTGAAGGGCCTGGAAGCCATGCCCTATGAGGATAGACTTAGAGAGCTGGGTATGTTCAGTCTGCAGAAGAGAAGGTTAAGAGGGGACATGATAGCCATGTTTAAATATTTGAAGGGATGCCATGTAGAGGAGGTAGAGGGCTTGTTTTCTGCCACTCCAGATACCAGGACAAGGAGCAATGGCTTCAAGCTGCAGGAAAGGAGATTCCACCTGAACCTCAGGAAGAACTTCCTGACGGTCAGGGCTGTCTGGCAGTGGAATATGCTGCCTCGGAGTGTAGTGGAGTCTCCTTCCTTGGAGGTTTTTAAGCAGAGGCTGGATGGCCATCAGTCAGGAGTGCTTTGAGGGTGTTCCTGCATGGCAGGGGGTTGGACTGGATGGCCCGTGTGGTCTCTTCCAACTCTACGTTTCTATGATTCTATGATTCTATGATTAATTATAGATTAGTGTTGGGTAGTATTAATATGTATTATTTGGTGTTTCATATTGGGTGTCAATGTATATTTTTCAATTTGATTTTTTGTGTTAATTTGTAATTGTGTTAATTTGTAATATTGTTTTACTTAATTTTTTTAAAAAAGGTCTTTCCTGTTTCAAAAAGTATTCATGACTACAACAGAAGTACTTTGTGCCATGAACTGTGGTTAGCTGCTCTCAGAGTCTCATGAAGGTGTCTGGGTGTGTTGTTATAAGCTGTCCTCTCCTTTTCATCTCTCTGTATTTCATATAAATTGCCCTTAGCAACTGTCTCCAATAATTGAACATGAGCAAAACCTGAGCCCTGATTAAACTATAATCCATACAAAAGAAGGCATTAGCCAAACTGAAGTACCATGTGCACCTAAAAGAGATCATTTGTCTTCATCATGTTTTACCATCCTTGAGTGCCTTCACAGGAGTCTTTCATTTGAAGATGATAAGAACCATTATTGCTGAGATGAAAAATAATATATCACAGGCTCATGGAGCCTTTGGGAGCAATCTATATTCATTAATGTTCTCACAAATTATCTTTCCCTGATTAATATATGTGTGATATGAATCTTAATTGTACTGCTTGGTTTCGCTTGATGAGTCTGCTTGCACCATCCAGGTTGTGATTAAAAGCTAATAAAAGGTACATATCACACATTTTGATCTTTAGCAGGCTATCAGAAAGCTCAAAAGACATTTGCGTTTTGTTATCTTTGGAAGCAAAGGTGACTTTTTATTCCAAACACCATTTACTAAAATACTATCACATAGCTTTCTTTAACTAAAGAACACCTCTCACCATGATCTCTTCATGAGAACATATAAACACAGAGACTTACTCGCTCTCTATTAGGAGCGTGCAGCAGCTTCAAAATTCAGCTTTCATTCCAGTTCATCAATTTGGAATAGCCTGATTTGACATGGATTGATGCTGCTTACAGGAAGAATAAGAAATGTGAAGCTCCGTGTCTGCATTGAATAGCACTAGAAATTCACAAACGGCTATAGCTTGTTAATTCTTGTTAACAAAATTAAATGAAAGGAGATCCTTAAGATGGGATTAAGCCATGCACCCTGCTCAAGTAAAAGAAATTGGGTTTACATTCTCAAGTACAGCAACAGATCTGTGGTGGTCACAGCCGAGTTTCTTAACCTCTCATGCCCGAGGTAACTGGCAATCAGTGGTATATCTAGTGTAAACAGCACCTAGAGCAAGTGTGGAAGTTCCACCCCTACTTTCCTACCCCTACCCACACCCCTACATGCATGGCTTTTTTGACCCACCCTAGATACGCCTCTGCTGCAATACCAAAAGTAATGGGCTTTTATTACCAAAGAGCAAATTACTCTGCGATGTCTTATCTCTGAGCTCTGGAAAAACATACTTTCTCTTTCTCTATGCATTCTATATCTCTACAAAGATAGATTTCAATGTCCAAGCATTTGAAGGGACTCATTGGTTTGCCAACTTTCACTAAAGAATATGAAAGATAAATATTATTTTCCAAAACCATTTAAGAATATTAGTATTCAACCCAAAGAAAAGCAGTTTTGTCATACTGTAATAACTACTATACATGTTAGTAATATAAGTCTCAAAGCGATGTAAGCCAAGCAAGGAGCATTTTCCTTAGTGTACAATAAATCTGGGGAAAATGTGCAAGGGCACTTCTCATTCAGCATGCAGCAGCAGAAAACCTTAGGACTGCCTTGTTTTCTGCACAGTGACCATTGGTAATAGCGCCTCAGAGGACTCTTATCACAGATTTCCCAGCATTCTTTTATGAAAGGTATATTTCTCCCAGAGTCCTCTGAAATGAGAATAACTCATATTAAACAAATATGTCACATTTACACTCACTAACATTGTGGAGGAGCCTTTGAATCTACAGATCATATCCAACTTCATGTTGGTGTTTTAGGCTGCAGGGCTTGTGAATCTCAGCCAACATGAACAAAGGCCATAGACTATGAAGATGTAGTCCAAAACATCTGCCCATCCCTGCTCCAGATGCTTGGAGATGTGGACAAGTCTCTGAGCACATTACAAATCAGACTCTTTTCATACCTGAACACTTCCTCAGGGTTGGATCCAATCCATACCCAGATAAACACTAAATTCATACCAGAATTCACTATCCTCCAGCCTGTTTCTACTTATTACTACTACTACTACTACTACTACTACTACTACTACTACTACTACTACTGTTATTATTCCCTGCCTTTCCTCAGAATTGGGACTCAAGATGTCTTATGATTTAAAAAGAACAATAAAGCTAAAAACATACAAAAAGGTAACATTAAAACAGACTCAAATTATTCACAGTATTAAAACAATTCAAAGCTTCAGTTAAAGGAATAAAATGCTATAAGAAAGATAAAAAGCTAGTAAAAACAATTCAATTTAAAATAACACTGCACCCCTTGCCCTATTCTTTAAAAACTGTTTTAAAAGCCTGATGAAATAAAAGAGGGTTTGCCTGCCAATAGAAAGACAACAAGGAGGCGGTCATTTTGGCCTACCTGGGAAGGGACTTCCAGATGTTAGGAGCAGCCACCAGGAAGACTCTCTCTCTCTCTCTCTCTTTCTCCCACCAATTGTGCTTGAAATAATGTGAGAGTGAGAGATAGGCCTCTTCTGATGATCTTAGGGACTGGGCAGGTGCCTGTAGAGAGATATAATCTACCAGATAGCCTGGTCCTAAACCATATAGGGCTCTATAGGTCATGACCAGCACTTTGAATTGTACCTAGAAACAAACTGGCAGCCAGGGGTTGCAACAAGGAAATAGTAGGGTCCTTGTAACCTCCTCTAGTTAACACTCTGGCTGCAGCTCTTTGAATTAGCTGAAGTTTCCAAACACTCTTCAAAAGGAGCCTCCACGTACCACATTTGGCGGGTCCCTAGGATTTCATACTCCAGTTACTAATGTTACAAGATTGGTTTTAATTTTTAATACTGATACTAGATTCCGTTTCTAAACACAGAATATGTGATACAAGAGCTGATGCTATAGCAACCCATGAAAATGCTCTCTAGATCTAAGGAAAACAAGAAACAAGACAACAACAAAAATTAAAATCATATTTCATTTTTGCCCAATTCAAAGTTCAACATGCAGTCAAACAGCAGCCTGATCAAAGGTGTATTTTGGCATCTTAGTGTTAAGTAATAGCTCAGTGAGATTGATGAATGGCATGAGATCTGGCAGCACTTAAAAATTTAAAGGATGAATATTTGCAACAAGAAATTTTGGATTAATAAAAATATTTCTAGACTTCTTTCTCTCTATTTTTTTTTTTTACTACTGATTGCCTAGGGATACCAGTGCTGAATGTCAACAGAAAATAACACATACTCTGACATAACAGTTCCTCTGCACCAGGCTTAGGAAGATACTTTTATAAAGAATGACATCTGGTAGCTGCCCTCCTTAACTGACACTGGTGAAGAACAATCTGGGTCCCAAAACATCATCCTAGCACTGTCCAATTATGAATACTTTTATGTATGCTTATGTGAGTTCAAATCACCTATCAGCTTATGGCAACCTCATAATTTCATAGGGTTTTCTTAGGCAAAGAATACTACAGAAGTGGTTCTGCCAGTTCCTTCCCCTGAAATATACCCTACAGCGCTTGATGTTTGTTGGCAGTCACCCATCTAAGTATCACCCAGAGCTGACCCTCCTTAGCTTCCAAAATCAGATGGAATCTGGTGCCTTTAGGATTTTTAGGCCTATATGAATATCTTAAACCTGTCATTATTTTAATTCTTTTTAAAAGTAAATGTACCTGGCATGTCTCTCAACCTATTATTCAGATTCTGACTGGAAAGGATAGCAGGTTCAGAGTGATCCTGCTCACAAAAAGATACAGGGAGAGAAGAAGGAGGAGCATGGATCCCTGAACATGGTGGAAAGAAAAGGCTTCGCTGGGGAGGGGGCTAGAACTCCTCCTTCACCACCTCCACCATCACCCTCACCTCCTCGTCTTCCTCTTCCTCTTCCTCCTCCTGCTCCTCTGTGGCTTAGTCTTCAAGAGGGCTTCTTTGCAGCCCCCTGGCAGTGACACTGGGTACAGCTACCCCCCTTGCCCCACCCTAGCTATACCTCTGCTTACAATGCATAAACTCCACTCTGAGATAGCCAGTAGTGTTTATTTGTGACAAGCAAGCAGCACAGCACACTTCACCCAAAGTTGCTGAGACTAATGAATCATAGGCCATTATAGGTTTTATATCTCCCCATACAAATTTAGGCATGTAAAGCTATGATTGGAGAGTATGATGATGATGATGATGATGATGATGAGTATGATGACAGTATTGATGAATGAGGGATCACTCCATAATGTTAGACAATTCCCAGACTCCCAATTGTTCACTCCTCTTTCATCTTTGAACCAAGAACATGTTTCCTGTTTCTAATCTCTGAGCATTTCCAGTTCTCACAACTCCTTTTAGTGCTTTCATTTCCTCCCATCTCTGATCTTCTCCCCCTCTCCTGGTGTCATGTGCTGGCTAACTTGCCCTCACAAAAAATGCTCAGATGTTGAGAAGATATCAGAAAAGATTTAAAAGAGACAAGAAAGGAAATGAGAACTGATATGAAGCATGAAATGGATAAGTGGGGAAAAAAACTAGAAAACTTGACTAAGGAAGTAACTACATTGAAAAAAGACACTAAAGAACTAAAACAACAAGTTAAACAACTGGAAGCAGTGACCACGGAACTGAAAGATAAACATCAAGTGGAAGAAATCCAAATTACTGCACAGGAATTGAGATATTGCGAAAGATGCCTCCGCTTTAGGGGAGTCCCTGAGGGAACTGGGGAGGACCTATACACGAAGGTGTTACCAGCATTGGCAGAATTTTGTTGACGTTGAAGAGGAGAAACTGGAAATGTATATAGATAGAATGTTCAGAGTAACCTCCAGAGTGGCCAGAGAGAGGAAACTCCCAAGAGATATAATCATAACATTTACCAGGACAGTAATCAGAGACAAAATACTGCAAAGAAGCTACGATGGATAGCTGAAGATTGAAGATAAAGATGTGAGAATATTTAAAGATATACTGTTTCAGATCTTAAAGAAGAGACAAGAATATAAGCCATTGGCGAATCTCCTGGTAAAGTATCAGATTAATTATCGATGGGAGAAAATCGAGGGCATCTCTTTCACGTATAAACAACAGAGATATAGAATTAATTCAATGCATAAGGCGAAGGAAATGATGGAAAGATTGAAGAAAGACTTCCAGAAGATGAGTTTGGAGGAAGGGAAAGAAGAGGAACAACCTCTAGGAGAAGAAGAGGAGAAATCACAAAAAGAAGACGATGAGGATGAAGCACAACAAGAAGAAGAAATTCAGCAGGAAGAAGGCGAATTAACAGGAGACCAAATAAAAGATTAAGCCAATATTAAAACTATAACATTATTAACAAAAGGGACAAAATGGACAAATGGGATTTTAGGATACATTCTTGGAATATTAAAGGATTTAACTCTGAATATAAAAGAAGACAAATATTTCACTATCTGGAAAAACAAAATTTGGATGTAATTTGCTTACAAGAAGCTCGAATCAGGACTCAAGACTTGAGATACTTTCATAACCCAAAATTAGGTAGCTGTTACGCAGCAACGATTGACAAAAAGAAGCGGGGAGTGATAATATATGTGAATGCAAGGTATGGAGCCCATCAGGTCTTCCAGGACAGCAATGATTGATACCTAGGCATAGAAGTTACAGTTAAACAAGATAAGATATTGATAGTCGGAATCTACACGAAGGGTGAATTTTTTCCTAAAGTACACGAGAAGATACAGAAATATATGAGTGACACTGGTAATTAGAACATTGCTGTACTGGGGGACATTAATGGAGTTGTCAATCCAAAATTAGATAGATCGGTGCAGAAACTGATCCCCCGAAACAGTGGAAAATTATCTAAGAGCTTTTTTTAACATGATGGACGATTTGAACCTCTTCGATGTATGGAGGTATAAAAATGGACAATTAGAAGGGTACACTTTTTTTTCTGACAGACATAAATCAATGTCTAGAATTGATATGATGAGGGTATCTAAAGCATTATTGTTGAAGGCTACAGATATAGACATTTTTCCAAATTTATGTTCAGATCACAACCCATTGCTTCTTAAGATGAAGATTAAGGAAAGGAAAAGGACATGGAGATTAAATGATGAGATCTTTAATAAAGAGAAATACATAAATGAAGAGAAGAAGGAGTTGATTAACTATTTCAGTGAAAACATGACACCAGATTTGACGATGAGGACTATTTGGGATGCAAGTAAAGCAGTGTTGCAAGGCAACTGTATCAGATGGTCTGCAGAAATTGGGAAAGAAAGAAGAAATGCTGAGCAGCAAATATTCGACAAAATGAAAGAAGTTGATAAACGGATGAGGAAATATCCTTTTGATGAGAAAATCAGATTACAGACGAAAGTTTGCCAAACTGAACTGAATCAACTTAACTTGAAAGAAATAGAAAACAAGTACAGAGAACAAGACATAATTATTTTGAGCAAGCAAATAAACCCTCAAAACTTCTCTCCAATCTGTTGCGGAGAAGATGGACTAAGAATATTATATCAGAGATAAAGACTGGAGAAGAGAGAATTACTAAACATGAAGGAATAAAGCAGGCATTTTATAAGTATTATGAGAAACTGATGAGCAAGATTTCGAAAGTGAAAAAACAACAGGAACTGGAAGAATACTTGGATAGAACAAATAAATTAAGATTTACTGAAGATCACAGATTGATCCTGAATAAATCGGTTTCTATGATGGAAGTAATGGAAGCTATTAAGAACCTTAAGAATGATAAAGCTCCGGGCCCGGATGGCTTTACGGCAAGATATTACAAGACTCTACAACATGAGATTTCAATTCCATTGCAAAGTACTACAAATGAGATTATAAAAGAAGGAGTACCGGACACCTGGAGAGAGGCAAATGTGGTGCTAATTCCTAAAGAAGGCAGAGACTTAACAGATGTCAAAAATTATAGACCAATCTCATTTTTGAATATAGACTATAAGATTTTTGCTTCAATCCTTACAACGAGACTTAAAAAGATTTTGGTTGAGCTTATTCATGAAGATCAGAATGGTTTTATACCAAAAAGATATTTAAGAAATAATATGAGAACAGTATTGAATATAATTGAATATTACGAAAAGCATAATGAGAAGAAAATAGCCATGATATTTGTTTATGAAGAGAAGGCTTTTGATATGATCAGTTGGCCATTTTTGAAAACAGTAATGAAGCAAATGTAAGCTGGAGATAGATTTCTTTCACGGATTGAAGCAATATATAACCAACAAAGAGCTCGATTGGTTATTAACAGAGATAGAACTAAGCAGATTGAATTGAACAGAGGAACAAGACAGGGATGTCCTCTGTCCCCTTTGTTATTCATATTGACAATGGAGATATTAAATAACAACATAAGAGAAGATAATGCTATAAGAGGAATCCAAATCAAGAATTATCAATACAAACTTAAAGCATTTGCTGATGATTTGGTTCTGTTTCTTGAAGATCCTGAGAGAAGCATACAAAATCTTATTGGAATAATACAAGAATACGGAGAATTTTCAGGATTCAAGGTAAATAAAGAAAAAACAGCTTTGTTAATGAAAAACATGACAGACAAGAAGGAGAACGAATTAGCACTTGCAACTGGATTTAATAAAGTACAAAAAGCAAAATATCTAGGTGTCTGGATAGCAAAAAGGAATAATGAGCTGTTTCAAAATAACTATGAGAAAAAATGGAAAGAGATAATTAAAGACTTCGAAAGGTGGACTTCCATGAAATTGTCTATGTTGGGGAGAATAGCAACTATCAAAATGAATGTTCTTCCAAAGATGAATTTTTTGTTTCAGAATCTCCCCATAATAATAAACAGTAAACCTTTCATACAGTGGAAAAAAGACCTGACCAAATTTATATGGCAAGGGAAAAAAACAAGAATTAAATGGAATATTATGACAGATCAAATACTACAGGGAGGAATGGGAGTACTGGATTTTCAATTATATTACAAAGCTGCGGCATTCATATGGCTAAAAGACTGGATTGACTTACAAGATACAAGAATGCTTGCACTGGAGGGAGCAGACCTGAGGATGGGATGGCATGCCTATATGTTTTATGATAAAGCAAAAATTGACAAAGATTTTTCGCATCACTATATCAGAAAATCGCTTCTGAAGATATGGAATAAATATAAGAGTAAAAACATAAGGCAGCTACCCATGTGGGTATCCCCTCAAGAAGCTTTCTTTGGAAGATGGAAGGGAACAGAGAAATGGCTGAGATATGAGGATATATTAGAGAAAACAATGACAAATGCTTATAAGATCAAATCAAGAGAAAAATTGGAACAGGAAGGATTGCCATTAAGTTGGTTTCCATACAGGCAGCTAAATGAGAGATTCCAGATGGACTTGAAAACCTATGGAATAGAATCCAAAGAAAGGACAGGAGTGATTAAATGGATCTTTGACAATCCACCGCATCTGTTTGCCCATATATATCAAGAAATATTAACACAGGAGAGACAGGAGGAGACTGTGAAATCTGCAATGATTTTGTGGGCACAGAATATTGGGCATTTAATTCTAGATGAATGGGAACAGAGCTGGAAAAGGACACAAAAAATTACAATGGCTCAGAATGGCAAAGAGAACTATTTTAAAATGTTTCATAGATGGTACATGACACCTGACAAGTTAAAAAAGATTTACAATACAGGTATGGGAATGTGTTGGAAATGTCAGAAAGAGGTGGGAACAATATTTCATATGTGGTGGTCATGTCCCAAGGCAAAGAAATATTGGAGCGAAATACATAAAAAGATGTGTGAAATACTGAAGGTTCAATTTGTGAAAAAACCTGAATTTTATTTGTTAAACATGACAAATGTTCTTGAGAATACTAATATTAAGAGGCATTGGAGATTAATATTGTATATGATAATGACAGCTCAAACTGAATATACCAAATTGTGGAAGTCTCAGCAAATGCCCACAATCGAACAATGGTGGGGGACATTTATTGAGAATAGAAATGTGGATATTGTTTCACAAAGATTAAAGGGGAAATCAGACGATCAGATAAAAGCAGAATGGCAAATTGTAATGGGTAATTGCTGGGAACTGCCAAGTGAAAATGTCTGAATTATGGTTGAAATTAAAAAGGAATAACTGTAACATAACAGGAGTTGATGAGAGAAATGCAAGATTAAGCACATAAGATGAACTTGGAATTGTGAGGCATAATTTTTTATATGTGAGTAGATATCTAGAAAATGAAAACTGGATCAGAGTGGAAGAACAAAAACATTACATGTAAAAGTACAATTTGAGACGATGTTTTTTTTTAATTTGTGAAACTTAATAAAATTATTTCATAAAAAAAAATGCTCAGATGTTCAGCAGCATTTAATTGGAATTAACAAGCAACATAACAATTTTCCAAAGTTGCTAAGACTGGCATGTGTTGAATGGTAACAGGTTTTATATCTTTCAAATTCAGGAGTGTGTAGCAATGATTGGTGAAAGCCGTAAATACCACATCAACCCTCCAGAACGCAAAGTTTCCAAGGTATTCCTGATGTTTACATAATTTTCATCTTAAGAACTCAGTTCCTGTGCTCTTATTTTAGGCCCTTTTCGTATGACTTTTTTAAGCGAAACGGCCCCTTGAGCATCGCGTAAATGTGAGGAGCAGTCGACATGACGCATTCACATTTACGCAACGCTCAAGAGCCTAACACGAACCGAGCATGTATTTTTTTATTTTTTATTTTATTTTATTTTTATTTTATTTTATTTTTATTCCGGAACAATACAGGCAGGCCAGAAACAACCGACTCGCCTCTTTAGGAGACCTCAAGGCAAGTACCTTCATAAGGTATGCACGCAGCTCTCAAAAGATCCTCTGCCCCACCCTGGCAGCTTGATGATTGGACTATACAATGCTCAAGTACTCCGCGTTTGCATACTGGCTATCCTACTGACAATTTGGCTCTAAATCAATCATTCAAATTCTGACCTTTTGTCTCCAGCCCAAAATCTAGTTTTCCCCAAGTCCGACCTAGCCTGTGGTCACAATTCTCCTTATAAAAACCCTTGATTCCGAGATCTTCCTCGGATCACTTTTGGATTGCTCTTGGATCGCTCCTGGCTTCCATCCTGCCTTGCTGTCGCTTTGTCCAGTGAGCCTTCCCCTCAGCTCCACGTGCTGAGATCCATGCTCCCCATCTTCTCTGCTTACAACCGGGCTTCAGGACAGGTGAAGTATCACCCAAACCAACAGCTCCTCTAAAAACCCCTCTATCCCACTCCAACCTTTATTTCTTTAGTTATCTTGTGTGAGTGTGCCGCATACACTGTTTGATTGTGTTTTTAATAAAACATTTATTAGTTCAACTTCTGTGTGCTCCTTTACTCGGCCTGATCCCGTAGACATAGGGCTCAAGATCCTGCTAAGTTATCCTGCCTCTCGTAACGCTAAAGCAGTGCTAAGAGCAAATCTTCCCCACTTATTGTTGAGCACATTTTGGTGTCCCTCCCAGGACCCCCAGTTAACAGGGTAACAGAGTGGTGGAGAATGCAGGCAGCCCCCGTACCCCTAATTTGAGTAGGAGTCGCGAACCTTCTCAAATCAGGTTGGTATAGACTTAGGTGATGGCTGGTCAAGTTGCTAGAGCTTCTGTAGGCAGGAACACGTGTGTGTGTGTGTGTGTGTGTGAAATCTGTGTGTTTGAGCTCCAGGAGCTATTCTATCTGGGTGGAAAACTGCTCCCCTTTCCTGCTTGGTTTGTGTATGTCAGCCGCCCCGGTGTGGTCACTAGCTCTCGGCGGTGAACCATTGTCCGATAGCAAGGGGTGTGCACAAGCTGTCCTGGGAATCACATCGTTAACTTAGGGTCTATCGTGGGCTGGGATCCAAAGTGTTAGAGTGTTAGCATGCTAGGAACAATCTACACTCATCCAACAACGTAGTGGCAAGGCAGAATAGCACTTAGGGAGGAAATCCCCCCCCAGAGTCGTATACGGGAGCGTCCCAGCCTTGTTAGCAAGTGACAATGTGGGTGAGTCCCACTGATAGTTATAAAAAGCGTGGGTGCGTCCTGACTGTTTGAATCTTGGGTGTGTCCCGACTTGTGTAGGGTTTTAAGAAGTTTGTCCTGAGGTAGAGGTAGGCACCCCTCACCCAAAAAACTGTTAGGAACGGTTTTGGTTTAGGTTCCCATCCCTTTTTCCCCGCTGCTTGGTCAGGTGGCGTAGTAAATTCCATAGGGTCTGTTTCCCCCCTTCAGTTAAGCGGAGTACTCCTGAGGGTCCCTTGGGTCTAGGTGACCTCCCTGTCCCCAAACCGTTTCCTCTTCCTTTTGTCCTTAGTGCTGTCGAGGTGGAAAACCGGGCCTAGGTGTACAAAAGTGACTGTTTGGGCAGGTTGAAGATAGGTTCCCATCCCTCTTTCCTAGAGAAGTTCTGCAGAGTTCATCTTCCTAAAATCCCCAAGGGGTCTAGGTGATCCTATCCGTCCCTCCAGGTCCTGGTCCCATTGGTGTTAGTTGGATATTTGGTAAAATGGCTAAGGAAAGCAAGATGGCAGTTAAGGACCTCATGCTGGAAGAGAAGATCAAGGGAAAGTTAGAGAGATGGGTGTTGAGTAAGGGGAAATGCCCCTGGAAGAACTCTAGCTTCCAAACAGTGGATCCCTTTGCCACACTCCAGGAAATATACACCCAGGTACGTAAAACAAAGAACCCATTCGGGCCGTCTAAGGACGCATTGGCCGCATGGGGACTTTGGCTTGCGGCCAGAGATGCTAGTGGTGCCCTGGTAGAGACCAGAGAAAAGTTAGCTGCAACAGAGAAGGAGAATGCGCAGCTTCATGCCGAGGTGAAGGCATTGCGGGCTGACAAAGTAACATTCGCGTCTATTGCGCAGGCCTCCGCACAGAAGCTAAATGATGCCAACTTTCTGGCCCAGTCTTGGGAGGAACAAGCCCATGCCTTAGAGGCTGAGCTCACCCATGCCAGGTCTGCAGCCAAGTAGGGCAAGTGAAGGAGCAGCAGGAGGCTGTGAATCATGTAGCTTGCCACCAACAGATTGTGGTACTGGAGAGCCAGCTCCAAACACGCAAAGGCTTAATTTCGACTGTGTGCCTGGAGCTGGTCCTGACGTTCGCCGAGGACTTTTCTGGGGAGCAGCTGCGGGAGGATGCTCGGGCAACCCTTCCCCACAACCCCAACTGGAGTGACCCTAAGGTCCCAGTCAACCCGGTAGAAACATGGTCCATGACCAGGCGGACCACCCCCATTGGCAAAGGCAATGCAGATAGACCTGAGATGCAGGAAACTGAGGTCACAGAGACTAGGGTCCCGTGGCATGCCATGGAGGCCAAAGCTATTGCGGACCAACTGGGTCCTCTAAACTGGTCCACCGGGAGCATGTGGTTGAACACGGTGATACACTCTCACCCAACAGCCAATGGTCAGGACCTGACCCAGTTGGTTCAGCTCTGTATGTCCCCCTCCAAGTTCCCGACTCTTGAATCGGCCATGGCAGCTGGAGGCCTGGTTAGGCTTGAGACCCACGACTGGATGAGAGAGGTCATTTGGATTCTGTGGCCCGGACACAGTGTGAGCGCACTCTACGTTATGGAGCAGCAGGGTCCCTGAGAGAACCCTGAGGCTTACGTGGCACGGAAGCAGCTCCTCTCCATTCTGGCCGAAAAGGTCCCTTTAACGCCCCACGGCTATGACTTTAAGAATCTCGAGTTTAAGACAATTCTTTATGGAGGTCTTAATCACGAGACAAAAATGACTCTCGGTTTGGTGGATCCAGCCACCACCAACTGGGAAGAATTTGGAAACAACCTCCGATGGGTCTCCGACCTGCTCCGCTAGGTGGATTCTCTCAAACCTCCCACCAAGACACATAGGAAAGACCCCAGGAATTGGGAACCCATAGCCGGGGTAACGTACTAGAACTATGGGCCCCATTCCCAGCACAGGAAAATGGCTCCGAATTCCATTCCGTGAGGGAACTGGAACTTGCGCCCCAATCCTAGGCAAGACAACCAGCTCTGGCAGGCCAGGGACTCCCGAGGTTAGCCTAACTGGACGGGAAACTCCACTCCCCCACCTGCCGCCCCAAAACAGTCCCCAGACTTGAGCGCTCCCAGGGACATGTCTCGAGGCTACAATCCCATTGTCCAAACTTGCTCGGCAGACCGAGTAAAGCTCTGGGGCATGTTAAGACAGCTCGGACTGGACATGAGCCAGTTCGATGGGAGACCCACGAGCGAGCTCCTTGACGCCCTGGACAGGCAGGTCCAGCTGAGAAATAGCCAGCCTGTGAATGCAGTTACCAACGGTCCCCCTCCGGCTGGATATTACCCTGACTTAGAGCTGTCAGGATAGGGGTGCCCTCAGTCCTGGGATCTCCCCCAAAGGGTTGTGGCTCAGCTGAAGCCCAACAGATGGGGTAGATCTAGGGTGAAGGCAGCCACTAGGACTGATAGGGAAAAGACCCCTGCCACCCCTCCTGCAGACTCCAGGGCAGCGCCAAAGGTGCTACTCCCTAACCTTAGAAGACAGGGTGAGCCCACCCCTGACGCTATCCGCTTGACCGGATATGGCGGGGGGGGGACCCAACCTAAGCCCTCCAGAGAACACAAGCGCCCAGGGCACACTAGAAATAGACAGATTGCCCCTCCTCATGACACAGCCCTGAGTATGAGTCCAGCCACCTCTGAGACCATAGTGCTTTCTGAGCACCGAGAAGGATCGCACCAGGCTAAGGTTCAGGAAGAAGCCCCCACCAAATTTGACCAGGCACAAGATATTGCCAGCACATGTGAGAGCCAGGAAGAGGAGAGTGCACAGCCAGGGGAAGCAGCCCCAAGCTTCTGAAGCTCTCCATTGTCCCTGCTCTGAGCCCCGGCTAGAAATCAGCAGTTTCCCCTGGGATTTCCTTGAAGCCTTGGCCAGGAGAGTCCTTCCTCTCCATGCCATTTTTCAGGGGAATCTTAAAGGAGACTGAGGATTAAAACAGCAAGAGGTTCCTGCCCAGCCAGAGCAACGGTCAGCAACGGCCAGCAACGGCTCTCACCTGGCACTCCCTGTGGTGACACCACAACCCCCCCTTTGCGGCATTCCATCAGGGGAAATTTCAGCCAGTGTGAGACCTAAATGCCCCATGGAGGTAGAAATGGCCTCCCCCTCCATGCAGATGTTCTGGTGCCGCCTTGTCCTTAAGGGCCATGGCACCATCTTGATTGCCATGTTGGCGATTGTAAAGGGGGTCAAGCAAGTTTACGGCTCCATCTCGGTCACCATCATACCTGAAGAGACAGTTTTCCCGGAGGCACGTGGGTCCAAGACCAGCCTCCTCCTTCACTTGGAAAAAGGGGTCCCAAACCAGGAGCGGGCATGGCCACTCCTGCCGGTAACTCCTGAGACCCTTTGAAAAGAGTGGAAAGACCCGCCTGTTGATCCTGCCACTGTGGTCATCTCCGAGCTGGAAGATCCAGGCACCCAAAAGCCCAATGTGTGCTCTGTAATTTCTCAGACTTCCTTAAATGACAAGGAAGTACCCACCGTTAATTGGTCCGAGACGCTTGTCTCCATTTATGAGGCATTTGACAATGGTTAAATTGGCATTGTCTGCGGGGGACAGAGAGGAGTGGTAACTTCTCCGACTTCCCGCTCATGTGTATAGTTCCCTGGGTGGATTTGTATAGTTGGGATGTGGTGTTAGTGTTGTTGTGAATTTTTTTGAATTGAATGTCCCATTTGGTTCCAAAAGCCTATCCGAAGGTGACCATCTTTCAGACCTGCCTCGGAATCCAGCTTTCTTGAGGTAGGGAAGATGTGCACTCAGAACTGACATCTAGCTACCGGCACCATTCCTGCAGACCCCGAAGCCCCAGGTTACATCATCAGGCTTAGAGTTAGGCTCTAGGCTTGAGCGATGGGAGGGACCTCGGCAAACTGCCGAGTAAGACCTCATCCTGTCAGGGATGACTTTGGTTATTTGTCTGCCAACTGGAATCCCACCTTGTTCCGGAATGACTTTGGATATCTCAATTCGGCCTCGTTCCGGGACGACTCTGGGTGACCCAATCTCAGGACCAGCGTGTGAATGGAAACTTCATAATCCAAGTTTCTTTCGTGGTGCTGGGATGTTAGACCTTGCCACGGGGCCGGCTGATTGATGCGGGTTCTGGATCCACAGCCTCTCTCCCTTCTTGGCCTTCCTATGGCCAAAACTGCTTCATACTTGGGAGCTATTTATGTCCTCGCTCCCACCAACCCGTCGAGATCATTGTGAGCAAAATTTCCAGTTTCAGCTCGAAATCCCAGTAGGCTTTGAGCCGGCAATTTGCATTTATGGTATACATTGGCTACTAATCATGTCAGTTCTTCTGTTAAAAACTCTAATAGGTTAATCGATCGGGAGGACTGGGAAGATCCCGAGGTCATACCATCACCCCCGAGTACTGTGTGTGGGGAGTGATGAAGAAAAGTTGCCGCTCCATCTGATGGCCGGTACTTGGAGAGACCTGGTTCCTCAACGACACCTGAGACCGCGAGGGAAGGTGACCACGCAGCCTTCCGATTGTAACAACAGACTTTTGCCTGCTACCATTTACTCACCTGAGAAAACCCAATGGACTGTTCCAGGCTCCAAACTCTGCAAAGCTTCACTGTTCCTGAACTTGCAGCAAGCCAGCTAAGCTGCACCAACTTGGACATTTTGTTGTTGTTCCTGCTCTGTTGCCTGGATGGACTTATGTTTTGTTCTCTCGCTCCAGCTTCAAGACTTTTTCTGTTTCGGGGGGGGTGCAGAGACTTTTGCTCCCACCTCACCTCCCCCGGACTACAAACTCTCATCCCATCATCCACATTGAACTGTTTGCTCTTTGGATTGCCTTCATTGCCAGATCCTGCATTGGATTTACAGTATTCCACTGATTATTTCATTGATTGCATTTGCTATTTTACTACCGTTGCTCATTCTTTGACAGTTCCCTATTGACGGGACAATTAGACATTGCTTATTGTTTAATTGTTGATTGTTGTTTAATTGATATTTGTGTGCTTGTGTTTAGGTTTAGGTTTTAGTTAGGAATGTTGTTATAAGCTAGAAAACCTGTGCTTTCCCCAAAATTCCCTTTCCTGTGGAGTAATACGTCTACCCAACCTGTAAGCCCCTATTCGGCTCTAAAATGATTTTTGATTTTTAATTGGAAAATGTTCGATATTGTCCCCAACATCACCCATTTTCGGGGGGGGGGGGTTGTTACTGCCCTGGCTAGCCCAAGCTTTGGGGGATATAAAAAGATATCTATTGATATCGATAATTCGGCCTCACATACCCATTCCCTCCCACGTGCTTGCGAGGCCCCCAGACAAGCACACACACAGGCTCGGCCGATAATCGCCATAATATTCCGAAACAATACAGGCAGGCCAGAAACAGCTGACTCACCACTTTAGGAGACCTCAAGGCAAGTACCTTCATAAGGTATGCACGCAGCTCTCAAAAGATCCTCTGCCCCGCCCTGGCAGCTTGATGATTGGACTATACAATGCTCAAGTACTCCGCGTTTGCATACTGGCTATCCTACTAACAATTTGGCTCTAAATCAATCATTCAAATTCTGACCTTTCAGAGGCTTTGTCTCCAGCCCAAAATCTATCATTTTCCCCAAGTCCGACCTAGCCTGTGGTCACAATTCTCCTTATAAAAACCCTTGATCCCGAGACCTTCCTCGGATCGCTCTTGGATCGCTCTTGGATCGCTCTTGGCTTCCATCCCGCCTTGCTGTCGTTTTGTCCAGTGAGCCTTCCCCTCAGCTCCATGTGCTGAGGTCCATGCTCCCCATCTTCTCTGCTTACAACCGGGCTTCAGGACAGGTGAAGTATCACCCAAACCAACAGCTCCTCTAAAAACCCCTCTATCCCACTCCAACCTTTATTTCTTTAGTTATCTTGTGTGAGTGTGCCGCATACACTGTTTGATTGTGTTTTTAATAAAACATCATTTATTAGTTCAACTTCTGCATGCTCCTTTACTCGGCCTGACCCCGCAGACATAGGGCTCAAGATCCTGCTAAGTTACCCTGCCTCTCGTAACGCTAAAGCAGTGCTCAGAGCTAATCTTCCCCACTTATTGTTGAGCACATTTTGGTGTCCCTCACGGAACCCCCATTTAACAGGGTAACAATTGGCTATTCTTCATATCATAATACATATGTAGCAAATACAGTATGACAGGAGCCACACATCTTGACATCACCCTGCTGTGCTAATTGCATAGCTGGGATGTACAGCCATCTCAGATAGTGATTTGATGTTCATTACAAATAACAATGTATTTGACAGTACACATTATAAACAATTAGAGTGCTTGTGTATATTAGATTTCCGGTAGCAGTATATGTCCATGCATGCATATTAGTAAAATGAAGATTCACATACACATGCCAATGTATGTTACCCCAAAATGTGAACGACCCAGGAGTCCACCCAGAATGACAGTACCTTCTTGCCAAGGTGGGAAATTATTAGCTCAAAGTTAGGAGGCCTTCCAGGGGGAGGTAACTTAACATGACCTTTGACACCTTACAAAGTTTTCCCTTGCAGGAAAGAACCAGCCAGGCTAGTCTGTTGCCGGGGAAAACATCGGGTTTTGGGCTGGAGAAAAATCCTCCAAAACGTCAGTACTTTAGATGATTGAATCATGACAGAGCTGTCAATAGCGCACACAGTATGCAAATGCAGAGTGCTGGAGAGTTGCAGAGTTGCAGAGTGCTTGGAGAGTCGTCAAGCTGCCTGCTTGGGGCAGGGGATCTTTTGTAAGCTGTGTGCATACATAATGTGATCTTAAGAAGGTACTTGCCTGGAGATCTCCTAAAGCTGCAATCTGGCAATTACTGGCCTGCCTGGATTTGTTTTTGAATATTCAGCTATTTTCGGCCACGCCTGTTTACGTGCTTGTCCAGGGGCCTTGCAAGCACATGGAGAGGAATGGGTAGTGAAGGCCAAATTCTTGACATCAAACGATATCTAATATACCACAAGTTCAGACTGGAAACTACAGTAACACCTAGAAGGTGTTTTCCTGGCCTACTTCATAGAGCACATGTTCAACCAGTCTTCTCTTCTTGGCCAGCCTGGCTATACAGCCATAACAGGGTTCGTTTTATATCAAAGCCAATTAACATATTTTGCCAATTAAATCATATTTCACCAATTAAACCATATCAAGTCACAGGGGGTGTCTGGTCCAGTAACATGTAAACAGCAAGGAGTACAGTAAGACTGAGGCCAAGACAGGAAAAGAGACAGATTCCCAACCCAGGGTAACCCCTACAGCTCAATCATGCAGATTCACACTCAAACATGTTCACACAAATAAAGCCCTGGATTTTCAAAGTGAAGCTTGGCTGTGGAACTGAGTTGCAGTGGGTCATTCCTGAAGTCCAGTTCCCAAATTGCATCTTGTCTGTGGTGCACATCCCTTTGGTCCATTTTTCCAGGTGGAACTATGGAGACAGAAATACTTGGAAGAACTCAATTCTGCCAAAAGTTGCTGTTGCCCTTGGTAGTTCTGATTTATAGAACTATAGCATTATCTTTAGTTATGCTCTCTGGTAGATAGACTGCCTCATTGGAAATACTAGGTAGGCAATACAGCTCTTTAAACAATTACACATAGTATTTACACAATCTATCTGGCTAATGTGGGTCATTTCCACACTTCATTGTTATACTGCTATTATTCCACTTTCAACGTCCTGTGGAATCCTGGGGTTTGCAGTTTAGGGAGGGGCATATAGGATTCTCAGCCAGAGAGCTCTTTGGCCTCAGTAAACTACAAATCCCAGAATTCCACAGGATGTTGAAAGTGGAATAAGAGCACTATAACAGTGCAGTGCAGAAATGGCCGTGGATGTAGCAGCTCACAATCTAGCAGTCACCACATTTAGAGAATTCCAATACTTACCCCAAACAAACAAACCAATAACCCTGGTACCATTTCCCTGTAAATCAAATGGATATGTGAAGGTCCCCTGCAGCTCCGTTAAAAAGGGGTAATCTATGGTGGGATTTATTCCATCCCTGCCTTGCTTCACGTAAACTATACAGGCAGATCCCTCCTTGGACATGTAAAATTAAGGTGTCCAACTAACTGTTGCAAACCTTGTGGAGTGACTTTCCCTTAAGCTTTGCTAATTAACCCCTCCCTCACTTTCTTCAGCTGACTGTTTGAACCCTGTGAGCATACAGGATTGGATTCCCTACAATAAGCACATGGCTGACAGCTTACTCCAGGGCCCTTTCTGCACCTTACCTTTGTGCGGAGGTGGGGGGTGGCGCTCGCTCGAGAAGCCTTCAGAGGAAGGCTTTCATGTCCCTGCCGCTTGGGCTCTGCAGCAGCTTCCTGGTCGTGCGAGTCCACGCCCCGCCTCTTCCTTCTGCAGTGCAGCCTGGGAGCTGTAAGCTGCACTGAGGACAGGAAGCATGACCAGCCCAGCTCCAGAGGCTCCGCAGGGCAGGTAAGTTCGCCCCAGGCTCCTGACCGGCACCATTTTCGGCTAAAAACCAAAAATAAAAAGGTGCATATGTGCTGCGCATGAGGCTCTTGAGCATCACGTAATTAGGAATGTGTCATGCAGACCACTCCTCCCATTTGCGCGACGCTCAAGGGGCCCTTTTGCTTAAGAAATGCCATGCGAAAAGGGCCCGGATGTGGAGCCCAGTCCTGGATTTTCCCCTTAACAGTCTTGCAGAACTGCAGCCTTTAATAGGTTCAGTTTAGCATCCATTCCTTAGGGATTGGAGAGCACTCTACAGCTTGTGCAAAGGGCTTAGGCTCTGGATACTGGGAAGCATCGTCTCCTGTGAAGATGTCCATGCAGCCTCTTAGGTTTGGAATGCTTAATGACATTTTAACACTTCCCAGTTGCAAGACAATGGGCCCCTGTGTGGGGCTACAGTTTGTTTTATTGATTGCTCCTTCAGTCACTTTGGGACTCAACTAGAAGAAGTGGCTTTTGGGGAGCAGTTTGTTGCTTCTTCCATTTGAGGAGTGCACTGGGCCTTCTCTTCCTGAGTCATTCAGTGAAACTGATCAAAAACGGTGGGGGTGAGGGTGCAGTTGAGATCATACTCTGACCTGGCTTTATGCTCTGTTTGGGCCATACCAGGTTATTGTTTTAGTTTGCCAGTTTAACTTTTATGCACTTACAGGTATTGTTTTTGGACTGTTACCTTGTAGCCTCCATGGGGTTATATTGCCAACCATTCACTTCTTCAATGGGCTTTGGCCCTTAGGACATCCAGCCTGGTTGCCTCAATTAAATTTGTTTCCGTTTTCTCTGTTGGATTCTAGGTGATGTGTGGCAGGATGGCAGGTCCTGAGTTGTGCACCAGTTGTGCAATGTGGCTCTCAGCTGTAAATGAGTTAGTCAGCCACTTGGGAGTGGCTTCATAAACAAGATGTTGAATGGAATGGCCTGTTGCCATTGTTGCTTGAGGAGTGTCATGGACATCCACTTAATGTTAGCATTGCTGTTTGAAGAGGACTGTGGGCATCCACTTGATGTTTTGGTCATTTGCTGTGGTGGTAATGACCTAGGCTTGCCAATAGGTAAGGCCTTTTAGCACCATGCTCAACTCAGGATCTTACAATGCTGCCTGGCCAAGCAGCAGGGGCAGAGGGAAAGGAACCTAACTGAACCGTCCCTAATAGTTTTTTGGGTGAGGGGCACCTTTCCTCTACCTCGGGACAACTTCTCCTAAAACCGTTGCTTAGGTCGGGACTCACCACCCGCACCTATTTTCTACAAATCGGGATGCACCTGAGTTCTAATCCTGATGGGAAGCACTCGTGTTTTTACTCTAAACAGGATGCACCCATGTTACTTTTGGGGGATTTCTTCCCCAAGTGCTGTATGCCTTGCCAGGTGTGTGTATGGATGTGGACGGTTGCATAATTAAGCCAGGATGACAGAATGAAAAAGATGCGAGCCACTGCAAGACAGACATTCCTTTTCTGATACATCCCACTTAAAATCTCCAAAGTCAGAAAGGTTGCAAGTCCCCACTTTCATGGTTTGTATTCAAGATCCAGATCAAATAAGTGGTTGCTCTTTGAGAAGAGACCCCACCAGTTCCAGAGAAAGGTGGAAGCTCAGACATCTGACTTGGACTATTGATTTCCAGGAATCCTTTTTGCCCGCTGATAACTCAACTGAATCAGCTTCCAGGGTATAGTACATTAGTATTGGAACTGTGAGAAATTCCTGCTTGGGAAGAGTGGTTCTCTGGCAGTTGTTGCCCTTGTAGGTAGTTTTTTAGTTTTTAATGGTGATTTTTTTAACTCTGATTTTAGTGGACAAGCTGATGCTTTTTTTATTGTTTTTTATTGCTCTTTTTTGACTTTTTAATATTGGAATTTTTAAACATTCAACTGTAAAGCTCTGAGGTTTTAATAACTTCAAATTTTATTACTTAGGGCTTTAATTATATAAGATTCTAAGATTTTAAAGCTTTGTTTGCCTGGGCAGCTGTGATCATTTGACGATTAACCTACTTGAAGCTTTTGGAAGGTCAGCTGAATGCTAGCTGAGTGCTGGCAGAGTGGAGCCCAGGTAAATCACAGCTGGGTTGTTTACATCAGAGAAGGCACTTCTATTCACTATTATGCCTTAAGGCCGTTTTCGTCTGGATTGCGGACTGCTGATGGTACATTTACCTAAGTTAAAGAAGCTTATATACAACAGTCCTTCTCCATAGCTGTTTACATTTTTGACATTGTCTTTATTTGCCTATAATTTGGAACTCACAGTTGAAATGTTAAAGTGGTGAGCAGAGGCTTGAGGTTGTATCACTGACCTGTTGGCTGGATAAAGAGGAGGAGGAAGGGAGGATATAGAACCTTCTACCATTTACCATCTACCATTCTATGAAGGTCTGATTGATGAAGTGGAGCAGCAAGCTATGAGTTGCGAACTGTTTATTGTCCCTCTGTTTGGGGGTTCTTCAGCGTTTGGTGGAGAGGAGACTGAACTGGCAGTGAATGTTGATGATAATAAATGCTGATAACCCCTGCTTTTGAGTATGAGGAATTACCTTTGGGGAGTTCTGATGAAACTTTGATAAAGCCTGAGAAGAAAGACGAAAGAAGAGCCCAAACAGCTGCTGCCTACAACAGTCTGGATGCAGACCTGAGTTCAAGACGTGCACTCTGGGTTCTATATGCTACCCAGTCTATTTGCTTCAGGATTGTAAAATTGAACTGCACTGCCTTCTTTGTGAAAACAGTATTTTTTTAGACTCCATTTCTTTTTTTCGTGTCTTTTAGACTTTCAGATATATATTGATCATATGTTTCTATTTTTATAGTCATGTGTGTGTGTGTGTGTGTGTGTGTGTGTGTGTGTATCTGTTTAGTTATTTAATTATTTAGTCATCTAATTATTTAGTTAATTAAGTATTAATTACTTAATTCAGTTTTTTTTTAATTTCTAGTGGAAAGCCAATTAATATGACTTCCAGAAAGAGAGTTCGGGGAAGTCCTACTTATTCTTCTCCCCCTAAATTTAAGCAGCCCAAGATTGATGAGTTTTTTAAACCTGATAGGCAGCCATTAGATGTTTTTAAAAGAGGAAAGCTTAGAGCCCCAGTATTTACAAGGCAGAAAAAATATAATTAAAAGCAACCCAGTAGATGGGAGTAGGCATGATGACTTTCAGGAGATTATTTCTTCTTCTAATGATAGGATGCTTTTAGAAAAAGAATATAATCTGGTGGCAGTAACTGTAAAAAGTATTTATGGTGAATTAAGAAATATCTTAAACAAACTAGACTGCCTCACCTCCACTATAAAAAAGGAAAGTCATACATTTCCTTCAAAAATGACCACTAAGAAGCAGGATGGTATTAAAGTTACAAATACCATTCCTACAAGCCAGTTTCCTTCACTCCCTGTAGCTAAGAGCTTTCTAAAGGATATGAATCTCTCCCTTCAGGTTAATCAGGTTGCTTTAAGTATATTCTCTTATAGACAATCTATTCCTCGGTGGAATACAATGAGCTGTGCTAGGAAGCATATCAGTACTATATTACATTTACCAATTAAGGCAGTTGATCTTTCATCTATCAATTTTTCATATGCCTCTTCTCAAATGCAAAAATTTATCTGAGTATTTAGGTCAGCTGGAATACCTTCCCTCTTTATGAAGAGGAAAGTTTCTGTTTCTAGGTTGGGTGTGGTACCTACCCGAGTGTTTCTGGATATAGTGAGGAAACCTTTATTATCCTATTCAGTAGTGAATAATTCCAAGGTTTGGGGACAACATGGGGCTAAATCAACTTTTAAGTTTGGAAATTGTAGTTCAAAAGTTCCAACCTTGCTCTCTCCAAATAAAGAATTCCACTGTATGCAGCAACACCCTGTATTGACAAACTCTTTTGAGAAAGGCTGCCCGCAAGACCCATTTAATATCTCTAGGGTCAGTGAAGAAGAGCAGTTAATAGACTCTTATAAATCTTTACCCCTGACTGAAAAAAAAGCGATTATAACAAGATTGGGCGTCTTAAGAGAAAGGCTAACTGTGATGAGTAGGGAAGAATTGGATTTAGCTTCAGCTCCTATGGAACAGAATGATTTGATAATGTTTGAATCCCCCCCCCAGTAATAGAAATATCATCTCCAGTCAAGCACGTCAAACAACAGCGAATTGGTTAGAGATGAGGAAATTGGAGTCTCATGAATTAGATGAAAGGAAGACTAAAAACAAAGATACTGTATTTGCAGATATACATCAAGTACATTGTAACCCTTATTCACAAATAAATGGGTCAGTGGTGATTTCAGAGGAAACCAATGAAATCCAGGTTTTGACACAACAATGACAATCAATATATTCGACACCTGGACTTTCCTGTTTGTCCTGGAATTTAGCAGGCTGGAGGAACAAACTAGAGGATTGTGACTTGCTAGATTATATAAAGCAGTTTCAGGTCCTGCTGTTCCAAGAAACCTGGCTAAAGCATGATATTTGGCTTCCTGGATATGTGGCCTACTCAAATACCGCACATTCTTCTTCTAAAGGTGGTAGACCGAGTGGTGGCCTGGCTATATTGATATCCATTTCTCTTTCAGTTTCAATTATTCCTCTTAAAGGATTAGCTTCATGCGCCATGGCCATTTTTATTAAAAACGTACACCACTCTTATATTTTTGTTTACATCTATGTTCCCCCCCGCACCTCACCATATTATGATCCAAATTACTGGTATAAGTTAGAAGAATATCTATGCGAGTTAGAGTATGAATTCCCTTTAGTTCCAGTGGTAATTGTCGGTGACTTTAATGCACGCATAGGTTCATCTAACCAAGATATTGCTAGGGCTTTAGGAGGCCCAACTGAGTTGTGGGAAGGTTTGGAAATTCGAAAGTCTAAAGATAAGAAGATTAATGATTTTCGCTGCTTTTTTTTTACTTTACTGACAAAATTAAATCTAGCTTTAATAAATGGTTCCCATCTTGATAATTCTAAGGGAGAGTTTACTTTTATAAATAACTCTAGAGCAAGTACAGTTGACTATGTGTCAATTTCACATGAGCATCGATCCTTGTTTCTCTCTTTTACAGTTGATCCACTTACTGGTAGTGATCACCAGCCACTTAGATTTTCTTTGCAGTGGTTTAACAGTACTATTATAAATACTGCTCACCACCTTAATTCTGAACAAACCCAATTAACTTCTGATAAAAGGATCAAATGGAATCGCCTGTTGCAATCAGATTTGCAACAGAGACTTTACTCTGAGGAATTTATGAAATTAAGGAAAGATCTGATTCAAACATCCAATGTCGAGTCTGCAAATCAGCTGTATACACAATTAACAAATTCCCTCAAACCCCTTTTTATAAAAAAGGTATCCCACTCAGAAAATTGCCAAACCAAAAGCAATAATGCTTGATTTGACAAAGATTGCAGGAATCTAAAAAGGCAAATGGGAAAAGCCATCAAATTATATCGATCCACTAACTCCACTGAAATGCCCTCATATTTTTATGATCTTCGTAAAAAATATAAAAGATTAATTAGTGAGAAAAAAAGGATATATTACAGGGAACAGTGGAAGGAACTAAGCCTAGCACTCCTGCAAAAGAATCCTTCGAAATTCTGGGATACAATTGCAAAGCTTGAAAAAAGGTCATCTCCAATTTTAGAAGGAACTATTTCTAAAAACAACTGGGAAAGCTATTTTGGAAAGCTATTTAATGATCCAGACCATCTTAAGACTATTCCCCCTGACTATCCCGGCCCTAGATGGGAATATAGCTGGGAAAATATTTCTATAGATAGGGCTAAGTCATTAATACTAAGACAAAAGAAAGGTAAAGCACCTGGTGAAGACGGCTTTCCATCAGACTTTTATATTGCATTTTCAGACTGGTGGGCTCCAATTTTTGCTTCATTATTTTCCTTAATTAATAATGTAGGAGTTACACCACCTAATTGGTCATCTGCTATTGTAGTTCCAATCTACAAAAAAGCTCCTAGAAATGATCCAGGAAATTATAGGCCCATTAGTCCTTGGATGTTTCTGGGAAAATCTATGCCAGGTCTCTTTTAGACACATTGGAGGATTGGGTGGAAGGGCATGCATTGCTGGCTCCAGAACAGGCTGGCTTCCGTTCAGGCAGGTCAACTTTGGATAATTGTTTTATGTTGAAATATGTTATTGATAAATACTTGGCAGGAATTGTAAAGCATATTTTTGTAGCATTCATTGATTTGAAGGCTGCTTTTGACTCTATTTCACGGGAACGTCTTTGGGTTAAATTACAAACTATGGGTATTGATAAGAATCTTCTAAAATGTATAATATCCCTTTATTCAAATACATCCTTGAAAGTCAGAGTTGATGATACACACCTATCAGACTCGATACCTGTCTCTAAAGGAGTGAGACAAGGGTGTCTGCTTGCTCCCCTTCTTTTCAATTTGTTTATAAACAATGTAGTTGAGTTCTTAAAAGGTGACCAATTTTTCCCAGTTAAAATTGGAAATAGGAAATATTCGATCCTATTGTATGCAGATGATGCTATCCTGATTTCCTATACTCAAGTAGGCCTGCGTAGATTGTTGAATCAGTTTAGTTTATATTGTAAGAATGAACAACTTTCCATCAACCACCAAAAAACAAAAGTGATGGTATTCGGCAAATCCAAAAAAATTTATAATTGGCTACTTGACGGGAATAAATTGGAACAAGTCCTCTCCTTTAAATATCTTGGTGTGGTCTTTCACTGGACTGGTAATTGGTCTTCACAGGTTCAATCAAGTACCCTGTTAGCTGAAAGAACATTAAATGGATTATTAAGATTCAATCACACCAATGGGGGCAATATGATCCAACCCACTTTAGAACTCTATAGGCTCAGTCCTGCCTAAACTGCTGTTTGGAGCACCGCTGTGGGCTCTGGCCAATTTAGATATGTTAGAAAGAGCACAAAATAAATTTCTGCGCAGACTTGTGGCAGTTCCCATTTCCACGAAATTAGCATTGCTCCGTGCAGAGTTAGGTATAATGCCAATTAAAACAGAGGCTTTTAGATTAGCCCTCCTTTTTTGGTTGAAAATTATTTTTAAGCGGGTATCTGAGCTCCTTTTGATGTCCTTTGAAGAGCCTGGTCCAAATTCATGGATGCATAAAATGCAATTGGCTGTCATGAAGTTGGGGTTTTCTGTTCCTTTTTTTCTGACTCAAGGGTATGATAAAGCAAAATTACTTATTCTCCAAAGACTTAAGGATATAGCAATGCAATCCCAGATGACAGAGATTAAGTCCTGCCAATCTAATACATTTTTTGTTTCTTACGTTCCACTGAATTCACCCCTTCCTCATTATCTGGTTGATCTTCCAACTTATAAAATGAAGTTAACCTTTCTGCATGCTAGATTGAATGTTCTCCCACTGGCAATTCGGATGGGCAGATACAATAATGTTCCTATGAAGGACAGAGTATGTGCTTGCAACTCTGTTTCAATAGAAGATTTAATTCATGTTTTACTTGAGTGCCCTATTTATAATGATCTTAGGAGCAAGTATATTTTTCCTTTATTGAAGTCTTTTAAGGGAAATTCCTCCTTCGCGAAAGTTTGTTTTCTGCTATCTGATACTGTGAAATATGTGTCTTTCAGAACATCTAAATTTCTTGCTAGGACTTTACAATTACGTGCTATAAAGAACAAGGAGGGGTATGGAAAGTAATTCATTTATTGTTGATTATGTGTTATATGTAAATTGGCTGGATTATCTTTTCTCATTTTATCTTATTTTTTTCATTTTTGTGCAATGGCTGGCTGCTAAAATACAATAAACTTGACTTGACTTGACTTGGATGTGGACTGTACCTAACGCCCTAGCGCTTTGGATCTCAGCCCACGATAGTCCCCAAGTTAGGGAGGTGATTCCCAGGACAGTTTGTGCACAACCCTTGCTATCGAACTTGATTCACTGCCTGGAAGCTAGTGACCAAGCCAGGGCGGCTGCCACACACAAACCAAGAGAGAAAGGGGTGCAGATTTCCAACCCGATAGAATAGCACCTGGAGCTCAGACACACAGATCTCACTCACACGTGTTCCTATCACTCTAGGAATCTGACTTGGCTGTTCCCTACGTCTGTACCAGCCTGACTTGAATGGGTCACGACTTCCACTCAAATTAGGGGTACAGGGGCTGCCCACATTCTCCACCACTCTGTTACCCTGATTTCTGGGGTCCCGTGGGGCACAGAATATTGGGCATTTAATTCAATTAGAGTGCTTGAGAGTTGGATAGTCCGCTCGTCAAGCTGCCTGCTTGGGGCAGGGGATCTTTTGTAAACAGTGTGCATACATAATATGATCTTAAAAGGGTACTTCCCTGGAGGTCTCCTAAAGCAGCAGTCTGGCAATTACTGGCCTTCCTGGGCTTGTTTTTTGATATTCAGCTATTTTTGGCCATGCTTGTGTGCATGCTTGTCCAGGGACCTTGCAAGCACGTGGAGAGGAATGGGTAATGAAGGCCAAATTCTTGATATCAAACGATATCTAATATACCACAAGTTCGGACTAGAAACTACAGAAACAACCTCCGCCCCGAAAATGAGAGATTTCGGGACAATATTGAACATTTTCCAATTAAAAACTAAAATAGCTTTAGAACCGAATAGGGGTCTTAAGGCACAGCGGTAGTATTTCTCCATAGGGAAGGGAGAATTTTGGGGAAAAACAAAGGACTTTCAAGCTTCAGAATACATTCCTAATTATAACTAAGTGCATTCACACAAAAATGTACATTAGCAATAATCAATAAGAAAATCTGGCAACAGCGGCAAATGACATAATACATAAACAGATGGAGTAGAAGTAAAAGTGCACCTTCCAATGAGGCACTGCAAATCTTGAGCAAGGAGAAAATGACAGTTGTTACAATGTATTGAAGTTTGCAAACTAGCTAACAATCATGCGCTGACTACTAGCTGCTTGCATCTCGCAGATCTGGGAGCGAGAAACAGTCCATATGGAGTTTCTTCAGTGATTAAGATAGCAAAAGTCTTTTAAAATGAGTCTTTGAGTCAAAAGTCTTTTTGTCTCTGTCGGGAGGTGTCTGGGTCACCCCCCCCCCATGGTCCCACAGCTACTCCAGAGGAATCGGGCATCTCCTTGGACCGGCTCCCGAATGGAGCTGCGACTTTCTTTTTCACCCCCCCCCCGATACCCGGGGGAGATGGTCAGGTCCGGGGGAGTCTTCCTGGTTCTCCGGAGCTGTCAACCTATAGCTATTTTTGGAACAGAACTGACAACAAGGTTATCCAATGCATGGATAAAACACAAATTACCAGCTCAGTGCCCAATGGGAGTCCAAGTGAAAAAGTCTTGGCTCGCTGTGATCTGAAAGTCTGTGGGGGAGCAAGGATTTAAATAGCTCCCAAGGATAGAGCAGTATTGGCCTTAGCAGGGCCTATTCAGGTAGTGAGGCTGTGAATTCAGAACAAGCATCAATCCGCTGGCCCTGAGGCGGCCTTAAGCCATGCCAACCTGACCAAGATGCCTAGACCCCGCTGGCAGGCAAACAGCTGAAGGCTTCCCCCTAACAGGATGGGATTCCACTTGGCAGATTGCTCGCCAAGGTCCCCCCTCGCTCAAACCCAGAGCTTGGCTCCAAGTCTGATGATGTATACTGAGGGCTTGGGGTTCTGCATGTACGGTGCTGGTGGTTAGATGTAGGTTCTGAGTGCACAACTTCCCTACCTCAAGAAAACTGGACTCCGGAGCAGGCCTGAAGAATGGTCTCCAGGATAGGCTTTTGCATACGGACAAAACATCACAATCGAAACTATATAAACTAACAATAAACTATGTACAAGTCACAAGCCTCGGATCTCTTAATTCTCGGTAAAACTGGCCAGCTTGTAGCTGGAAAATTTGTTTCTTGACCCACAGCGAGGCCAATTAAGCATATGGCTAGTATGACCTGGAAGACTACCAGAATTATTAAAGGGTGCAAGGCAAAGTGGGCTATCGCTTGTCCTGTGGAGGACCAACTGAAGGTATCCCACCATGACTGTTGGGAGTCCGCTTCCAAATTCTCGGATGGTTCGACAATCATCTTGGAGGAATGGTTAACTGTCAAGGCAATCTGATGCAGGGAGTGCAATACCTCCTGTATTCTATTTGCTAGGCGGGTAAGATTCCGTAGCCATGTAGACACGGGGATCTCATCCTCGATGTGGAATCTGACTAGTTCGGACTCCACAGGCACGTATTCAGTCTCTAGGACATAATCTTTTATCTCCCGCCTGAGATAAAAGTTCTGCCCAAAACAATGCTGAACTTGTTGTGCACAGAAGCAAGGGTTGCCAGCGGTGCAGTTAATTACTGCTGTCACACCACTAGGCAATATGGTAATGTGTGGACAAGGAGTCCTTAAACAAAAGCACTCCTTATTGATCTGAGCCATTATTGTACTATTGACCAGGATTACAATATACTCAGAGGTGTTCTCATAATGGAAACTGTCTATATTTCTAAAGCACTGTACCCAATGCTGATGGAACAAACAACCGGATAAATCAAATGAATGGGAGCCATTAGACCAGTGGGGCATTTGTAGGGGTAGTAAGGTGGCATTAGCGGCTATCAGGGGTAGTCCAAGATGGGACAATGGATGTAAAATTACTGGGCCCAGAATCCTTTCATGTACGACTTCCACCTTGAGAGTTAAGTTTTCCTAACTGGCATGCCGTATTTGTGCCAAAGCGGTGGGGTGTTCTAGGGATTCCAGATATCTTTCTCGCAGCAGGCTTAGGATCTCTGGGTGTATTAAATCCATGAGGCTGACCTGGATCATTTGAGTGGCAAATGTGATTATATTGCTCTGCAGTTGCGTGCACTGGATGGCAACTGACATATTGTGAGTCGTGGTTTTTAAAGAGTGACCAAGTTTAGATGCTATATCTCTCTCTGCACCAACCCATTGCGGTAACAATTGACTGATCAAATCCATTCCTCTTGCCAGGTTGGTTAAACCCATGGCGGAGCATACTCTAATTTCTTTTGTCTTAGAGACCATCATTCCTAATTGATTTGCCAATACTTCATTGTCCATTGCATTAATTATTGTGCCGCCAGTTCCTATTCCTCCTAAGACTGTCCCTAGGACGCTTCGCTTAGGGCGAACATGTGGGTGGGAAAACGATAGCCATCGCTTTTCCCAGTGCTCCCACTGTGTCCATGCTAGTATCAAATAAGGTTGGCAGGCAGGAATGACCTTGGAAATATTTATGACTGTGCAATTTAGAACCATGGTGGTTACAATGGGTTGAGAGTTCGAGTAAGCGACTACCTCTATGTCCCCACGAATCACGGTGCTCCCCACATACATGGCCGGGAAACTATTGGAAGGAGGGGTATAAACCGGGGGTTTTGAACACCACATCTTGCCACATGAGAATTTGCAACACTTATTACCTGTCGGGGTACGGGTAATGTTACGGCACGTGAACAGAAAGGTTTTCCACTCCCATGCTGGGTAACAATTGTCATAAGAAAACCTAATCACAAACAAGGAAGCATTACGGTGCCGACTCCAGACCATCTTGACGGTCAATGGCGATGGTGCTATCGTCATTTCGGTATATACCTTAGCTTCGCTGCCAGCCACAGACATTTTTAACTCTGAGCTAAGTCTACCTTTAGGGAATACTTGTATCTGGGAGAATAGCTCAAAAGGATAACGCTTTTGAAACCATGGTAACAGATGTGTATTGTGTAGCAGGGCTTTTGCCTCCTGGTAAGGATTCCAACGGCAGATCGCCTGCACGTTGTATTGCCAATTGGTTGTGAACTGGGTCGTGTATTCGGGAGAGAGTCTGAGGGTATATTCAAACAATTCAAACAACACCAAAATCCATGCGAATGGGCCCATTCCGTCTCCCTGTAGGGAACACAGACACGGGAGTCCGTCACTACCTTATACTGACCTATATATATACAGGGGCTATCTACAGAAGCGGGGGAGTCAGAGGGGTCGCCACTCCTCTCTGTCCCATTCCAACAACGGTCGTTTACCCATTGTTGAATGCTTCATAAACTGAGACAAACGTCTGAGACAAATTAACGGCTGGCACTTCCTTATGACTCAAGGAAGTCTGAGTAATTATTGGGTGTACAGTAGGCTTTTGGGTGCCTGGATCCTCGGAGTCTGGGATTACCATAGAGGAGGGATCGACAGGCTGGCCTTTCCACTCCTTCAGTTGCGAAACGTGGAAGAACTTAAGCCAGTCTCCCTTTTTCTTAGGAATGCGGACCTGGTAGACAGCAAGGGAAATCCTTTTTACAATGGGGACAGGACCCACCCATTTGGCCGCAAGAGAGTGCTTGTCTTTATAGAAGTTCCTATAGAAGACCAGCTGTCCCTCTTCCCACTGGCAAGGGTGATGTACCCATCCTAGTCTCTTGTCCATTCTTTGTAAGTTCTTGCCTAATTGCGTCGCTACCTGCTGGTGTATCTGGCCTATGTGCTGTATCAGACTCTTCACCCATTCGTTGTTCAAAACAACGGGTTCCAAGTCTGAAGGGATGCTGGTGTCGATCCAGAAGGCTTCTGGCAACATCATTTTACGCCCGGTTATGACCATGTGTGGGGTAAAACCATGTGATGCCACTGTGCCTCTAAAGGCCATCAAGATGATAGGCAATTTGGTGTCCCAATCCTTCCCTGAGGAGCGCACAACCTTTTGGAGTGCCTCCTTCAAAGAACAGTTGGTATGTTCTATCTGTCCTGAGCTCTGCGGGTGATGCGCTATATGGAATCGTTGGCGCATGCCCAGTGCCTTGCACAATTCTTGGGTCATCTCTCCAGTGAAGTGAACTCCATGATCCGAGTCAAGCTCACGTGACACGCCCCAGCGAGCCCAGACATTATTAAACAGCAGCTGTGCAGCTGTGCTGGCTGTATAGTGTCTGCAGGGCAAAGCCTCGACCCATTTGCTAAAGGGATCAATCACTGTCAGACAGTACTTGTTCCCTCTAGGTGTGGTGGGCAAATGATCTATGAAATCAATTTGCATTCTGGTCCAGGGACCCTCAATCCGTTGGTGCTGAATGGGAGCCTTGGGTCCGGAGGGGTCAGCATTGACCATGGCACAAGACAAGCAATTATCAACCCACTGGTTTACATCTTGCTTCATCTGGGGCCACCAACTGGTTTCCCTAACTCTATCCAACGTGATCCCTCGTCCACGATGTCCCTGTTCGTGAACGAACTGAATCATGACGCCTCTAAGATCTCTGGGCACTGTCCAATGGCGCTGGCCACTGGCATCTACTGCCCAGAACACACCATCCATCTGTTCTATTTTAAAGTGGCCAGACTCGTCAGTACCATTTCTGGCCAGCTCAGAAATCTCTGGGTCTCCCTTCTGAAGGGTGCCCAAGTCAAACATGGGGGGAAGCATTAGCTGTTTAGGGTTGACATTAATGGCAGTGAAGGGAGCCCCATAGCCCTGCAAGGCAGCGTCCTTGGCAAGGGCATCTGCCCAGTTTTTCCAAATACAAGAAGCTGTGCCTTTCCTTTGATGCCCTTGGACATGAGCAACCCATGTAGGGGCAGTCCTCTCTTCAATTTGGGCAACGATATTGACCCATTTATCCAGATGGGCTTCCCATCTACGGTTTCCCATCTACGGTTTCCAGATGGGTTTCCCATCTATGGTTTTCAAATCATTTTCGAGCCAAATTGGGAGCCATACACTGACTGCTTTAGCAGTCCAATCTGAGTCAGTGTAAATGGCTAGGGGACAGTCAAGCGGTTCATGCTCTAAGATAGCCTTTAGAGCTTCTACTTCCGCCGCTTGGCTAGAGTGGGGCCTGGCTTTCCCCTGGAGGGTGAAGGAATCTGTGACTTGGATTGCTCCAAAGCCTGTCCTGGGGCTTCCGTCCGCGTGCATGGAGGAACCATCACAGAACCAACATGTAAAGCCCTGCAACTGAGCCTCTTCAAGAGAAGCTCCCCACTCAACCGGCCAATTAGTCTTAAGCATAGGTGGCAAAGGGCACTCATGCGTGGCTCCGGTCACAACTAGACCATGGGGAGCTGGGGGATCTTGAGGCTGCTTTTGGAAATCCACCCCACGTGACACCAAAGAATCAGTCCATTTGGCTATCCTTGCGTTGGATACCTGGCCCTTCTGGACTTTTCCAGACAGATTAGTCATGCCAGACTAATCTTATCTCTTTTTATGATAGAGTTACTAGCTTGATAGATGAAGGGAATGCTGTGGATGTAGCATTTCTCGATTTCAGTAAGGCCTTTGACAAAGTTCCCCATGACATTCTTGCAAAGAAGCTAGTAAAATGTGCGCTGGACAGAGCTACTCTCAAGTGCATCTGTAACTGGTTGACTGACTGTTCCCAAAGGGTGCTCACCAATGGCTGCTTTTCATCCTGGAGAGAAGTGACTAGCGGGGTGCCACAGGGTTCTGTCCTGGGCCCAGTGCTGTTCAATATTTTCATCAATGACTTGGATGAAGGCATAGAGGGCATGCTCATCAAATTTGCAGATGACACCAAATTGGGAGGGGTTGCTAATATGCCAGAGGACAGGATCAAAATTCAAAATGTCCTGGACAGATTGGAGAACTGGGCCAAAGCTAACAAAATGAAATTCAACAGAAAGAAGTGTAAGGTCCTACACTTAGGTAGAAAAAATGGAATGCAGAAATATAGGATGGGGGACACGTGGCTGGATGGCAGTATGTGTGAAAGGGATCTAGGAGTCTTAATAGACCACAAGCTGAACATGAGTCAGCAGTGTGATGCAGCAGCCAAGAAAGCCAATGCAATTCTCGGCTGCATCAATAGGAGTATGGTGTCTAGATCGAGGGAGGTACTGGTACCACTCTACTCTGCTTTGGTTAGACCTCATCTTGAATACTGTGTCCAGTTCTGGGCATCCCAATTCAAGAAGGACATGGTCAAGCTGGAGCAGGTCCAGAGGAGGGCGAGCAAAATGGTGAAGGGCCTGGAAGCCAAGCCCTATGAGGATAGACTTAGAGAGCTGGGTATGTTTAGTCTGCAGAAGAGAAGGTTAAGAGGGGACATGATAGCCATGTTTAAATATTTGAAGGGATGCCATGTAGAGGAGGGAGAGGGTTTGTTTTCTGCTGCTCCAGACCAGGACAAGGAGCAATGGATTCAAGCTGCAGGAAAGGAGATTCCACCTAAACCTCAGGAAGAACTTCCTGACAGTCAGGGCTGTCCGGCAGTGGAATATGCTGCCTCGGAGTGTAGTGGAGTCTCCTTCCTTGGAGGTTTTTAAGCAGAGGCTGGATGGCCATCTGTCGGGAGTGCTTTGAGGGTATTCCTGCATGGTAGGGGGTTGGACTGGATGGCCCGTGTGGTCTCTTCCAACTCTACATTTCTATGATCCTATGATTCTATGAATATAGTTAAGTGGTGTGTGGGGGGGTCTGGACTACCACACGGGCGCCTCCTATCATAAATTCCCAGTGTGTTAGGGCCCAGACTAACGCGAGGCATGTTTTCTCGCAAGTGGTAAATTTGGTCTCATGGGAGTTCAAATTGTGGGAGGCATAGGCTATAACCCGCTGAGTGTCATTCAATTGCTGCGATAGAACTGCTCCTATACTCCTATCCGAGGTGGCTAGTTGTATGAGGAACGATTTGGACATGTTCGGATGGGCAAGTGCTGGCGCTTTCATGAGGTCCTCTTTTAATAATAATAATAATAATAGTAATAGTAATAGTAATAGTAATAATAATAATAATAAAATTTATTTCTATCCCGCCTCTCCACATGGATCGAGGCGGTGAACAACATTAAATACATTAATACACTAAAAACATTAAAAAATATACCCAATCCTCCCCACCCACCAATCCATCTAAAGCCAACCCCCTAAAACACACAACAATCAATCAACTATTAAAAGAACAGCAAGACAATTGATGGGAGGTGATGGAAATGCTAGTCTTGGAAGCTCGGAAATCCACCGTCATTCACCATGTTTTGCCATCGGCCTTGAGTACAGGCCACAAGGGTGCGTTACAGATGGACTGCATAGGAGTGACTACGTCCCACTGGACAAGTCCTTCAATCGTCTTTCCTATGCCTTCCTCTGCCTCTGCAGGATACTTGTACTGCTTCTGTGGCGGGGGATCCTTGCCCTCAATTAGCACGCAAGCACCCTCCACCTTGCCACACTCAATTTTGTCTCTAATCCAAACCTCAGGGAAAGCTTGTATCCATGGATCATTAGCAACACACTGCATGGGGGCAGGGGCTTTAATAACAGCACAATGGTGTACCGCGGAGATCTCCAGGGGTCCTTTCTCTAACTGCCACAAAAACCCATTCCCATAGTCCACTGTAAGCTTATTTCCACGGAGGAATCCAATGCCCAAAAGGCCTTCGTCCTCCCCGCGGTTCTCACAAGCCCAAGGTTTAAAATGGAACTTGTTTATGGACATGGGGATGTTTGTCCACGCCTCAGCTTGGTGTCCCCCCCCCCATCATCTCCAGTCAATTGGACAGTCTCAGGGGTAGGCTCACCGGGTCTCACCAATTTGGGTTGCAGCACATTCTGCACTGCACCAGAATCCACGAGAAGGGTGGCAGGAGTTTTGTCCCTCTTGGTCCCAATGCCTGCCTTCACCCAGAATCTTCCCCACTTGTCTGGCTTCAGCCGAGCCACGACATTGCGAGGAAGCTTCCTGGACTGGGGTCACCCCTATTCTTGCAAATCCAGGTTGGGATAGTATCCAGCCGGAGGAGGACCGTTGGTCACGGCATTGACCGGCTGTTTACTTCCCGCCTGAAGTTGCTCGTCTAAGGCCTCCAAAAACTCTGAGATGGGCCTCTTGTTGAACTGGCTCATGTCCAGTCCGAGCCTTCTTAACACGCCCCAGATTCTTACTCGGTCTGTCGAGTAGGTCTGGGCAGTCGGATCATAGCCACCGGATGTCTCTCTGAGAGCGCTACTGTCCAGGGTTTGTTTTAGAGCTGCAGGCAGAGCGGAATTCCCTGCCTTGCTGGGCCGACTGCGGGAGTCCCTAGTCTGCCAATGCTCCTGTCTCTGTCTGTTGTCCTGTCTGGGAGGGGGACGCGAATTCCAGTTCCCCTTCGGGACAGAATTTGGAGCTGTCTTCCTAGGTTGGGAATGGGGTCCATAGTTGGAGTACGTCACCTCCTGTATGGGCTCCCAATTCCCTGCGTCTCGTCTGTGCTGCTTAGGAGGGGGCTTCAGGGATCCTGCCTCGTGGAGCAGGTCAGCGACCCACCAGAAGTTGTTCCCAAATTCATCCCAGCCTGTGGTTGCGGGGTCCACCAAGCCTAGGACCATCTTTGTCTCATGGTCCAGACCTCTGTAAAGGAGAGTCTTGAACTCTACATGTTTAAAGTTGTACCCTCCTGGAGTCAAGGGGACCTTCTCCGCTAGAATGGCCAGAAGCTGCTTCCAGGCCACGTATGCCTCTGGGTTTTCTGTCGGACCCTGCTGTTCCATGACGTACAGAACGCTAGCGCTCTGCCCTGGCCACAGAATCCTAATGACCTCCCTCATCCAGTCGTGGGCCTCAAGTCTCACTAAGCCTCGAGCCACCATGGCAGATTCCAAAGTGGGGAAGTTCTGCTGGGGACATACACAACCGGGCCAGGTGCGTTAAATCTTGGCCGCTGGCTGTAGGATGGGAGTGGATCACGGCATTAAGCCACATGATCCCAGTGAACTTATTCAGAGGACCAAGGTGGTCTGCAATGGCTTTGGCTTTGGTGGCTCTCCAGGGGACCCACGTCTCTATTTCTTGGGTCTCCCGCACCTCTGCCCTGTCTAAACCTCCTTCGCCTGAAGGAGCAATCCTCTTAGTCATGGACCTGGTTTCTACTGATTGGACTGGGACCCTGTGGTCATTCCAGTCCGGGTTGTGGGGAAGGGTGGCCAGAGCGTCTTCTGGCAGCGGCTCCCTGGGGGCATCAAGGGGAAATGAGGGGAGAAGCTCCGGGCAGACAGCTGAAATTAAAACCCTGCACATGTGGAGCTGGTTCTCCAAAGCCTCTGTCTGCTTATGGCAAGCCACGTGGCTGACAGCCTCCTGCTGTTCCTTGACTTGCCCAACCACGAATCTGGCTGCAGACCTGGCGTGGGCTAGCTCAGCTTCTAAAGCGTGAGCCTTTTCCTCCCAAGTCTGGGCCTGAAGAGTGGCAGCACTAAGTTTTTGTGAGGTGGCCTGCGCGACGGACATGAACGTTACTTTGTCCACCCGCAGGACCTCCATCTCGGCATGAAGCCGGGCAATTCCTTTATCAGACTCAGCAAGCTTGTCTCTGGTCTCTACCAGGGCACGGGACGCATCTCTGGCCGTAAGCCAAAGTCCCCATGCGGCCAACACATCCTTGGATGGCCCGAACGGGTTCTTAGACTTACGCGCCTTAGCATACATCTCACGTAGGGTAGCAAAGGGGTCTGCCGTCTGGAAGCACCCATTTCTCTAACTTTCCTTTGGACTCCTTCTCTAACATGAAGTCCTTCAGTTCCATTTTCTAAGCTTCAAACGGGACCAGGATGTGGAGGGACGGGAAGGATCACCGAGATCCCTTTGGGGAATATCAGGGAGACGAACTCAATGGAACTTCATTAGGGAAGAGGTTTGGGAACCTAACTCCAGCCTGCCCAGAAAGGGTCACTTTTGCCTGTCTACGCCCAGCCTTCCACCTCGACAGCTTAGGAGCAAAAGGACGAGGGCACGGTTCAGGGATAAGGAGAATCGCCTAGGTCCTGGGGAAAACCTTCACTGGGACTCCACCAAACAACGAAGGGGGAAAACAAACACTTAGGAACTTACTCTGTTGCCTGGCCAAGCAAAAGGGGCAAAGGGAAAGGAACCAAACTGAACCGTCCCTAACAGTTTTTTGGGTGAGGGGCGCCTTCCTCTACCTCGGGCAAACCTTCTAAAACCCTTACCTAGGTCGGGACTCATCACCCGCACCTAATTTACTAAAAATCGGGACGCACCCGAGTTCTACTTCGGACCGGAGGCACCCGTGCTTTACACTCTAAACGGGATGCGCCCGTATTTTTACTCTAAACGGGATGCACCTGTGTTACCTCTGGGGGGGGGATTCTTCCCTAAGTGCTGTTTTGCCTTGCCGTATGTGTATTGTGTGTATGGACTGTTCCTAATACCCTAGCGCTTTGGATCCCAGCCCGCGATAGTCCCCTGGTTCCCAGGACAGTTTGTGCATAACCCTAGCTATCGGACAGTGATTCACTACCCGAAGGCCAGCAGTGACCAAGCCGGGGCGGCTGCCACACACAAACCAAGAGAGAAAGGGGTGCAGATTTCCCAGCAAGATAGAATAGCTCCTGGAGCTCAAACACACAGAGTTCACTCACACGTGTTCCTACCACTTTAAGCCATTGCCTACGGCTGTACCAGCCTGATTTGAGTAGGTTCGCGACTCCCACTCAAATTAGGGGTACAGGGGTTGCCCGCATTGTCCACCACTCTGTTACCCTGATTTCTGGGGGTCCCGAGAGGGACACCTCAATGCGCTCAAAATAATGGGGAATGGGAATTAGCTAGAGCACCAGTTAGCAATGCGAGAAGCAGGGCAACGTAGCAAGATCTTTTACCCAGTGTCTATGGGGTCAGGCTGAGTCAATAATCAAACAGAAGTAAATAATAATTGTTTTCCTTTATTTATAAAGTCACAGCAGACGTATGAACTTACTCACTAGAAATTAAGAAATACTGCACAATTGCGCAGTCACGCACACAGTCCTAAGAAAATAAAGAGAGGAAAATAGATAGAGGATTTTTCAGGAGGATTTTCGGGGAAATACTACACCTGGTCCTGTAGCCCGGTAAAAGGAAAGAAGCTTGGGAGTGTAGATTCTCAGCACGTGGAGGCTGAGGGGAGGTTTGTCAAACCGAGCGGCAGCAAGTTGGGAGGCAAGTCACGAGCGATCCGATGAGACGCTCAAACTCAGGGGGTCCTAGAGGAAAATGTGCCTGTAGGCTAGTCCGTTCCCGGGGAAAACAATGAGTTTCGGGCTGGAGACAAAGCCTCCGAAAGGTCAGTACTTTAGATGATTAAATCATGACAGCGTTGTCAATAGCGCAGACAGTATGCAAACACGGAGTGCTTGAGAGTTGGATAGTCCGCTCGTCAAGCTGCCTGCTCGGGGCAGGGGATCTTTTGTAAACAGCGTGCATACATAATATGATCTTAAAAGGGTACTTGCCTGGAGGTCTCCTGAAGTGGCAGTCTGGCAATTACTGGCCTGCCTGGGCTTGTTTTTGAATATTCAGCTATTTTTGGCCGTGCCTGTGTGCGTGCTTGTCCAGGGACCTCGCAGGCACGTGGAGAGGAATGGGTAATGAAGGCCAAATTCTTGATATCAAACGATATCTAATATCCCACAAGTTCGGACTAGAAACTACAGTAACAGGAGCTTTGGAGGACATGCCTCTTTTGCTGCCAGGTGGTTGGAGATGCAGCTGCCTGCCTGCTGCTGCTGCTAAGCCAGGCCACTCTTTCTGGGTAAGGACGGCTCCAGCCTAGCCTGAACTGGGGAGCAACGCTCTCCCGCTGTGGGGCTGGGCAGAGATGGTGGCACCAAGGCCCTTTCTCACAAAGAAATCTTCTTACACACTCTTCCTTCCCCATTCTCTCTCTCCATCTGTTTCACACACTTCCCCGCTCTTTCATATAGTCTCCAGCGTGCTCTCCACAAGCATACAAGGCAGTGGGCACTCTCCTGGGCTCCTGGCCCACCCATTCGGCTCTTGTGACAGCCGGAGATTATGGAGTGCTGCCACGGCCACTGTTGTGGTTACTGTTGCTGATACCCCAGGGTTAGGATCTCTCCCCCAGAAGAGATCCATTAAATTGATCTCTCCCTCCTCCTCTTCCTGGGGTTCAGGATTTACTAGCCCAGCTGCAGTCACTGTCACTGCCAGGAGGACTCTGTTCCCTGCCAAACATCGGTCCCTCTGAGCAAGGGAGAGAGAGGGAGTCTTCTGGTTCCTTCCTCAAGATGCAACAGCAGCGGCAGGTTATGGTGGGGTGGAACAAGCCTTGGAGGGATGGGGCAGGGGAGGGAGTCTTGTGGAGAAGGGTCTTGAGGTTGCAAGAGTCTTTCCTGCCCCCATTTTGACCCTCTGTGAGGCACCATCAGGTTGCGCCTAAGAATAGTTTCAGGAAGAATAGAAAAAGGAAGGCAAGGCAGCTTTTCCCCCTCCTCCCTTGTACAAAGCACAGAGACATTGGAAGGGTATAAATCAACAGCGGTAACATCCATATTCTGCTTCCAATGAGGGTGTGTTCATCCTAGGGGAGTGGGCCCTTACAGGCCACATCTGGCACCCTTTTGATGAACAGTGGTCTAACCTCATCCTTCACATCTGGATTGTCAGTATGTGCCCTAGGTTCAGCTTGGCTCCCAAAGGTATGTGTGTATGGGATTCCAGCTCCCATCATCCCCTAGCCTGTGGCCAGGAATGGTGAACAATGCACCCAAACTTAATCAGGTCTTTGACAGCTATCTCTCTTCCTCATTTTGAGAACCTGAAGCCTTTAAACAAAAAGCCAGCAACTGTGGATGATGTGTGTTGGAGTCCCATACACACATACCTTTTCCCAGCTTTCAGGTTCTCAAAATAAGGAAGGGAAACAGGCATTAAAGAACTGATTATATTCAGAGGCATCATGCTCAGTGTTCCATCACTCAAATTACCAGCAGATGAATGCACAAACTTTCTCCACTGAAAAGAGTTGTGGTTCAGGGTGGTGGGTGAGCTGAAGTGAAGTGATCTGGAAACTGTGCAAAGGAAAGAGGAAGTTGGTTTCCAGCAACTTCACACATGCCAGTTGCTTGTGGATGTTGCAGTAAGTGATGAGAGCCGGGAGTTGCTGAGTGGGACCCAATTGCAAAGAAAGAGAGAGCGGGAGATTTCACAGTGCTCCAGTGGCAGCTTTTGGTACCACTTTAACTGCCAGGGTTATATCCTACTGAATCCTGGGATTTGCAGTACTCAGAATATTCAGCCAGAAGGATCTAGAATCTCTTGTTTTTGCTTGCCTTCAAGTCATTGCCAACTTATGGCAACCCTAAGGTGACCCTCAACCATGGGGTTTACTTGGCAAGATTTGTTCAGAGGAGTTTCTAATCTTCATCTTATTAGGGAAGGGGAGGAGTTTTTGGATAGGGCAGAGAAGTCGTACTGGAAGACCGAATGCGCGGAGGAGCTGCCAGATCAGGAAGTCAACACACTGTGCCAGGAAATGGAGGCTTGGAGGAATGTCACACGTAGGAGCAGAAGGTCCAGGAAGTAACAGAGACTCTCAACCTACACAATCGCTTCAAAGTTCTTGGCCTTACGAACGATGAGGAGCACCAGGAGTAGGGAACAGAATGTCAACGAGAAGGAATCCAACTTTGGCAACGGGAACTAGATCAACGCTCCCAGTCTCAACAGAATGCCCAGGCAGTCCTAGAAGAACATGCTCATCGAGGGACCGTGGACAAGCCTCAGAGGAGGCGAGTTCTGGTTGTTGGGGACTCCTTGCTCAGAGGAACCGAAACGGCAATTTGCAAACCACACAAGCTCAATCGCGAGGTCTGCTGTCTTCCTGGGGCCAAGATCAACCACATAACGGAGAGGCTACCCAGGCTGGTCAAGCCTACTGACCATAAGCCCCTCATTTTGGTTCATGTCGGAACCAATGACACTGCGAGGAGCAGCTTTTACCACATCGCAAAGGACTACGAGCTTATGGGGACAAAGCTTAAGGACCTTGGTGTGCAGGTGGTCATTTTGTCTCTCCTCCCTGTTCAAGGATATGGCGCACGTAGGGAAAGGGCAATAGCAGAGGTCAACAACTGGCTCCGCACATGGTGCCGCCAGCAAGGGTTTGGGTTTTTGGAACACGGCCTGAATTTCCATGAACGTGGGCTTCTGGCAAGAGATGGTCTGCACCTCATGAAACTTGGCAGGAATGTTTTTGCAAACAGTCTCTCAAGGAGGATTAAGAGGTCTTTAAACTAAGTTCCGCTGGGGAGGGAGACAATATTATTCAAGGCCAGGACTCGGCGAGTGCAGGGGGGAAAGGCCCAAATGATATTGGCCAAGTAGTACAAGCGACCAGTGGTGGGAGGAGTAGAAACTATAGTACAGGACTTGCAGGAAGGGCCCGGGGACTTAAGTGTCTCTACACTAATGCACGGAGTATGGGAAACAAGCAAGATGAACTTGAACTCCTAGTACAACAAAATAAATACGATTTGATAGGCATCACTGAGACCTGGTGGGATGAGTCTCAGGATTGGAATGTAGGAATAGAGAGGTATAGCCTATTTTGTAAAAATAGACCAAACAAGAAAGGAGGAGGAGTAGCCTTGTATGTCAAGGATGTTTTCACCTGTGAAGAGATCCATGACTTAAACCCAGAAAGCCAGGTTGAGAGCATCTGTGTAAGAATTAAGGGAGCGAGAAACAATAAGGATATTCTGGTGGGGGTTTACTACAGACCTCCAACCCAGACTGAGGACTTTGATGACGCCTTCCTCAACCAAATGACTGCACATTCAAAAGGGAGAGATACAGTAACAACAGTAGATTTCAATTACCCGGATATATGTTGGCAGTCAAACTCTGCCAAGACAGCAAGGCCCAGCAAGTTTCTTGCTTGTCTTGCAGACAATTTCATGGTCCAGAAGGTGGAAGAGGCAACAAGGGGATCAAATATTCTAGATCTGATCCTGACCAACAGGGATGACCTTCTTAAGGTCCACAGGGGTTGGATCTTTAGGGGGGAGTGACCATGCCCTATTGGAATTTGGCATTCAGTGGGAAGGAGAAGATAAGTGTATCCAGACACGCATCTTAGATTTTAAAAAAGCGGACTTATGTAAACTTGGGGAGCTGCTGGCTGGAATTCAGTGGTCAAGAATAGTGAAAGGGAAAGGAATTCAGGAGGCATGGGAGTTCCTTAAAAGGGAGATACTGAAGACACAGTCTAAAACTGTGCCGATAAGGAGGAAAAATGGAAGGCATCTGAAGAAACCAGAATGGTTGATTAAAGAACTCTCAGCGGAGCTAAGTGTTAAGAGAAACGTGTACAGGAAATGGAAGAGGGGGGAAACCACCAAAGAAGAATTTAAGCAAGTAGCTAGGAGATGTAGGGAGGAGGTCAGAAAGGCTAAAGCACAGAACGAATTTAGGCTGGCCAGAGACATCAAAAACAATAAAAAGGGCTTTTTTAAATATGTCCGTAGCAAAAGGAAAAGGAAGGAGACGATAGGGTTGCTGCACAGAGAAGATGGCGAATTCCTAACAGGGGGAAGAGAAAAGGCAGAACTACTTAACACCTTCTTTGCTTCAGTTTTTTCCCAGAAGGATACAAGCACTCAACCTGGCGGTTGGGGAGCAGGGGAGGAAGCAGGGGAAATGCGGCACATAATAGTGTTACCCTGTGTACTGGGCGTCCCGGGAGGGACACCAAAATGTGCTCAACTAAAGGTGGGGAAGATTAGCTCAGAGCACTGCTTAGCGTTACGAGAGGCAGGGTAACGTAGCGAGATCTTGAACCCTATGTCTACGGAGTCGGGCCGAGTCAAGGAGCACGCAAAAGTTGTAACAATAAACCATGTTTTATTAAACACAAGCAAAACAGTGTATGCGACACATTCACACAAGATACCTAAAGGAAATAAAGGTTGGAGTGGTATAGAGGGATTTTTAGAGGAGTTGCTGGTTTGGGTGATACTTCACCTGTCCTGAAGCCCAGGAAAAATAGAGAGCGAGGCTGGGGTGCGATGTAGCTCAACACGTGGAGCTGAGGGGAGGCTCACCAAGCAAAGTGGCAGCCAGGCGGGATGAAATTCGGGAGCGATCCGAGGAAGGTCTCGGAATCAAGGGTTTTTATAAGGAGAATGTGACTGCAGGCTATGCCGTACTTGGGGAAAACAATAGATTTGGAGTTGGAGACAAAGCCTCCGAAAGGTCAGAATCTGAATGATTGAGTTATCGCAGAGGTTCTCAATAGAGTAGCCAGTATGCAAACGCAGAGCACTTGGGCATTGCACAGTTGACCCATCAAGCTGCCAGCGCAGGGCAGAGGCTCCCCTGTAAGTTGGGTGCATACCTAACTAGAGCACCCGCCTGGAGGTCCCCTAAAGCAGCGAGTCAGCTATTCCTGGCCTGCCTGTATTGTTGTTTGAACATTACGGCAATTAACGGCCGAGCTTGTTTACGTGCTTGTCCGGTGGCCTCGCAAGCACGCGGAGGGGAACAGAGAAGTGAAGCTGAATTGTGATATCAAAAGGATATCTTTTAATATCCCCAAAGCTCGGACTAGCCAGGACTAGCTGGGCGATGTTGGGGACAATATCGGACATTTTCCAATCAAAAAGCAAAATCAATTTAGAGCCAAATAGGGGCTTGCATGTTGGTAGCCGTATCACTCCTCAGGAAAGGGAATTTCGGAAAGAGCAAAGGATTTCTATCTTACAAAGACAGTCCTAACTAAAACCTAAGCCTAAACACACACACACCAATTTCAATAACGCAGTAACAAACAATTAACCAATAAACAATGTCCAATGTCCCATCAATAGGGAACTGTCGAAAAATGAACAATGTTAGTAAATAACAAATGCAATATGAAGCAATCAATGAAATAATGGAACACTGTAAATCCAATGCATAGGCTGGCAATGAAGGCAATCCAATGAGCAATCAGTTCAATGTGGAATGAAAGTTCGTAGTCCGGGGAAGGTGAGGTGCGAGCACAAATCTTGGCATCCCCCCCCCTTGCAACAGGAAAAGTCTTTTAGCTGGAGCGGGCGAGCAAAGCATAAGTCCATCCAGGCAACGGAGCAGGAACAACAACAAAATGTCCAAGTCGGTGCAGCCTGGCTCGCTGCAAGTTCAGGAGCAATGAGTCTTTGCAGAGTTTGGAGCCTGGAATAGTCCATAGGTTTCCTTGGGTCAGCAAACGGTAGTAGGAATGACAAGAAGTCCATCTTTGCAATCGGAAGGCTGAGTGGTCACTTTCCCTCACAGTCATGGGTGTTGTGGAAGAACCAGGAATCTCCAAGCCTTGGTCATCAGATGGAGCGGCAACTTTCTTTGTCAACCCTCCCCTCCCACGGTACTCAGGGGTGATGGTACGACCTCGGGATCTTCCCAGTCTTCTGGATTAGTTGACCTATTATAACCTTAACAGAAAAACTGACATGAACATTATCCAATGTATTCCATAAATGCAAATGGCCGGCTCAAAGCCTACTGGGAATGAGATGTGTTTGACGATGGAGCTAAGGCAGGCAACTGGTGGACACTGGATGGGATCAGATCCTAAAGCCATAGCAGGAGAGGTGATGTTAAGGCCACTGCAGATCATGGTCACCCTAGGCTGGTGACACGTCTGCCAGAGCTTGGGGAGTCGAGTTCCTAACCGTAGTTCACTCTGAGTGCGACCGTGCCTGCAAAGTTCAGGGGTCAGGTGGACCAACCTGAGGTCGGGTTGGCAAATTTTGCTCCATCCAGTATTTCACTGGATGAGCGGTGGGTCGTACGCACCTGTATAAGTTGCAGGGGTACACACATGCTCAGACTGAACCAAGTTAGGCTCTGACCCCCCCCTTTTTTTTTTGCTCTGCCTGGCAGCGGGGCTCCCAACACTCGTAAAAGGACAGAATGAACCAAATCAGAGACAAGCGAATGTACGCTTGCTCGTTGCCAGAGCGGACGCTGACTCCCTCGGTGATTGGTCCGGCTGGGTGGACACACATATGCAAATGTCCCACTGACATATGCAAATGAGACACAATGCACCGGGGCCGGGCGTCAGGCCAATTGTGTGGGTCTCCAGCCCTTATGGGGCATCAGAGAGTGGTTCTAAATTGGTGAAAACAAAACTTAATGGAGTAACAAGCAAAATAGCGGCGCCGATTGTTCTCACCCTAACAGTCAGAGCACACGAAAGAAGAGGGGAGGAGGCCTAATTTGGGATGAGGGGCATATCTGGGCAGTAGACCGGGAGTCCAGAGTCAGACTTGGTTCTCCTGAGAGCGTCGTGAGGCCCCCTTTGTCTTGCCATAACCTCACCAGGACGCCATTGCACAAGGCAGTCCCTCGGAGTGAGAGAATGCCGGCGTTCAGAGTGAGAGACGGTCGGCACTCCGGTCCAACTCATTTCCCTTCCTCAGAGTATCAGGGCTGACTCTGTAGACCCGACCTACCTCAGAGGACAAGAGGATCTTGGGACAGCCACCCCAAGAATCCATCTCCTCCAAAAACAAAAACCCTCCTCCCTTAAAGAGGTTAAAAGACAGACTTAAACCTACTAACTATATTATCGACAAATAACTATTTACAAACGGTGGAACCTCTTCCCTTAATAAAAACGGATGGCTTGCAACACGAGGATCTGTTTCTTTATCCAAAATACCAAACCAACAAGACTGACTACCAAAATGAACTGAAACACCACCAAGAGCGAAATGTGCTATAGCCTGGCCCGTGGAGGACCAACTAAAGACATCCCACCAGGATTGTTTAGCGTCGGATTTCAAATCCTCTGAAGTGCTGACTATTATTTGGGCAGAATGGTTAACAGTCAGGGCAATCTGATGGAGGGAGTGCGATACCTCCTTTACTCGTTGAGACAAACGGGTAAGATTCCTTAGCCATAGGGATGTAGGGATCTTGGTTTCAAGGTGGAATCCGACTAACTCGGATTCTGTGGGTGCATAGGCACTTTCCAACACATGATCTCGTATCTCCCGCTGGAGATAGAAGTTCTGGCCAAAACAGTCCTGGACCATTTGTGAACAAAAACAGGGGTTCCCAGGGGTGCGGTTTACTCTTACCGTCGCACCACTAGGCAGTACTATCAAATTGGTACAACGCGTCCTTAAACAGAAGCGTTCACGGTTAATCTGGGCCATGACTGTGGTATTTACCAGTATTACCAAATATTCGGAGGTATTGCTGTGGCTGAGACCATTAAGGTTGTGGAAACACTGAATCCAATGGCGGTTGAATAGGCAGCCAGCGAAATCAAAAGGGTGTGTACCGTTGGACCAATGGTACATCCGTGGGGGCAGCAAAGTGGCATTGGCGGCTATGAGGGGGAGTCCTAAATGGGATACTGGATGTAGAATTACCGGATCCAGAATCCGTTCATGGGCAACATCCACCGTGGGAGTTAGGCTCTTCCACGTGGCGTGCCGTATTTGCACCAAAGTGGCAGGGTGTTCCAGCGATTCCGGATATTGCTCTCAGAGTAGGCTCAGGATCTCGGGGTGCATTAACCCCATGAGGCTGGCTTGCATCACCTGAGCGGCAAAGGTGATCACGGTGCTCTGCAGTTGCGTGCACTGTATCACTATTGACAAATCATGGGTCGTGATCTGTAGAACACGGCCAAGGTCGGATATTATGTCTCGCTCGACGCCAACCCACTGTGGGAGCAATTGACTAATTAGATCTACTCCTCTCGCTACGTTGGTTAGGCCAGCAGCCGAGGATATCCCCATGTCTCTAGTTTTGGTGCCAATTATGCCTAATTTGTTTGTGAGGATCTCGTTGTCTATTGCATTGATGAATGCACTGCCAGTCCCAATTCCGCCTAAAGCGGTTCCTAAGACACTTCGGTTAGGGTGAGTGTGTGGGTGGGAGAAAGCCATCGTTTCTCCCAGTGTTCCCACTGTGTCCGTGCTAGTTTTAGGTATGGCTGGCAAGTTGAAATTACTCTGGAGATATTGACAACCGTGAAATGTAGTATCATTTTAGTTATTATGGGTTGAACATTCGAGTAAGCGACCATTTCTATATCCTTACGAACTACAGAACTACCCACATACATAGCCGGGTGACGTTCAGGAGGAGGAGGGGTGTGGATATCGGAATCGGGACACCACATCTTCCCGCAGGAGAACTTACAACCTGTCGGGGTCAAGGTGACATTTTGGCAATGAAACATGTAGGTTTTCCATACCCATGTAGGGCGGCAGTCTTCAAAAGTGAAGCTAAGCACTAGTAGGGCTGCATAGCGGTGGTCGCCCCGGACCACTCTGGCGGTCATGGAAGCGGCTGCAGTGGCCATGCTGGGGTTGAGTTTAACCTCTTCGCCGGCAACGGCCATCCTTAACACTGCACTCAGTCTATTTCTAGAGTGGATATGGAAATTCGTGGACAGTGCAAAGGGGTACCTTTTCTGGAACCAGGGGAGCAGTGGCGTCCCTGTCAACAAGGCTTCTACTTCTGGATAGGGGTTCCAATAGCACACTGCCTGTAAACTGAACTGCCAATCTGTGTAAACTTGGCTGTATTTGGGCGAGGTTCCAAGGGCGTATCCAATCACGAAAAACAAAACTGCAATCCTCATGAACGGTCCCATTCCGTCTCCCTGTAGGGAACACAGATGAGAGCTCCGTTACTACAAAAGCTACTATCCTAAAAGGTCTATTTGCAAGGGAAGGGGGGAAGGAGAGGGGAGCTGGAGCAACCACCTCTTCATGGGGTTGTCATCCCATGAAGGGAAGCAAAGCCCATCCGCCACGCTAACAAAAGGGCGTCCCCATCTGGGGGTTTCCCTTTCCAATCCTTCTTTCGGGTCTCTGGAACTACGGGCAGGAGCGGCAACGCCTGCTCCTGGTTTGGTACCCACACTCTCAATTCAGTATGGAGGCTGGTCCTGGACCCACGTGCCTCCAAAGAACCTTTATCGCTAGTCCAAACAGTAACTGCAATGGAGCCGTAGCTAGCCGTGGCCCCTTTTACAATCACTAGAGTCACAATCAGGATGGTGCCATGGCCCTTGAGGACAAGGCGGCACCAGAGCGTCTGCACGGAGGGTGAGGTGGTAGCCAAATTCCCCCCTGGGTGGGAACATACATGTTGCTCATTTGTTATCGGGATAGGGGCAGGAGCTTCAATGGCGGCACAGCGGTGCACGGCCAAAATCTCTACTGGTCCCTGATCTAGCTGCCATAGAAACCCGTTTGCGTAATCAACTGTGATCTTGTTTCCTCGGAGAAAGCCGATGCCCAAAAGGCCGTCGTCTCCTCCCCGGTTCTCGCATGCCCACAACTGAAAACGAAACGTCTCTATAGACATTGGGATGCCTGTCCATGTCCTAGCTTGGTGACCCCCCCCCACCATATCCAGAAAGCTGGACATGCTCGGGCATGGGTTCACTGTACCTCACAAGTTTGGGGTGCAGCACGTTTACTGCTGCACCAGAGTCTACAAGAAGGGTGGCAGGAGTCTTATCCCTCTCGGTCCCAATGCCTGCCTTCACCCAGAACCTTCCCCACTTGTCTGGCTTCAACCTAGCCACAACATTGCGGGGAAGCTTCCTGGACCGAGGGCACCCCTATGCCTGCAGATCCAGGTTAGGGTAGTATCCAGCCGGAGGTGGGCCGTCGGTCACGGCCTGGACCGGCTGTTTACTTCCCACCTGAAGCTGCTTATCTAGAGCCTCCAAAAGCTCCGATGTTGGCCGCTTTTCGAACTGGCTCAGGTCCAGCCCGAACCTTCTGAGCATGCCCCAGACCCTTACTCTGTCTGAGGAGTACATCTGGGCCGTGGGATCATACCCACCAGATGTCTCCCGGGGAGAGCCCGAGTCAGAGGGCTGTTTGGGGGCAGTGGGCTGCTGTGGGGGACTTCCTGCCTTGCCGGGCTGGCTGCGGAAATCCTGTCCCTACCACTGCCTGTTATCCTGTTTGGGTGGCGGTCGCAAGTTCCAATTCCCTCGCAGAATGGAATTCGGAGCCGTTTTCCTATACTGGGAATGGGGCCCATAGTTCGAGTAAGTAACCTCGGCTATAGGTTCCCAATGCCCGGGGTCCTTCCTATGCGTCTTGCGGGGAGGTCTTAGGGATCCTGCCTCGCGGAACAGGTCAGAGACCCGCCAGAGATTGTTCCCGAACTCTTCCCAGTTGGTGGTGGCCGGATCTACCAAACCTAAAGCCATCTTGGTCACGTGGTTAAGACCTCCGTACAAGAGCGTCTTAAACTCGAGGCCTTTAAAGTTGTAACCACGGGCCGTAAAGGGGACCTTCTCGGCCAGGATGGCGAGGACCTGCTTCCGTGCCACGTAAGCCTCAGGGTTCTCACGAGGACCCTGCTGCTCCATGACATAGAGCACACCTGCATTCTGTCCAGGCCACAAAATCCTCACTACCTCTCTCATCCAGTCGTGGGCCTCGAGCCTAAACAAGCCTTGAGCTGCCACGGCTGATTCAAGAGTCGGGAGCTCGGAGGGGGACATACAAAGCTAAGCCAGCTGGGTCAGGTCCTGACCATTGGCTGTCGGGTGAGAATGTATCACCGCGTTCAACCACATGATCCCGGTGGTTCTGTTCAATGGACCCAACTGGTCTGCAATAGCTTTGGCCTCAGTAGCACGCCAGGGGACCCTAGTCTTGGTGACCTGCATCTCCTGTCTTTTGTGCCTCTCTGAACTGCCTTCTCCAAGGGCGGTGGTCTGTCTCATCATGGACCGTGTCTCTACCGGGTGGACTGGAACCTTAGGGTCACTCCAGTCGAGATTGTGGAGAACGGTTGCCTGAGCATCCTCTGGCAGTGCCTCCCCAGAAAAGTCCTCCGCAAATGTTGGGAGCAGCTCCGGGCACACAGCCGAAATTAGGGCTTTGCGCGTTTGGAGCTGGCTCTCCAGCGCAGCTATCTGTTTCTGGCAAGCTACGTGGCTAACAGCCTCCTGCTGTTCTCTCACTTGCCCCACCATGAACTTGGCTGCAGACCGGGCATGATCCAGCTCGGCCTCTAAGGTGTGGGCTTTCTCCTCCCAAGTTTGCGCCACTACCTGGATGTTGCTAAGCTTCTGTGCTGACGCCTGTACTATGGATGCAAAAGTCACCTTGTCCGCGCGCAGCTTTTCGACCTCGGCTTGAAGCTGGGCATTCTCCTTTTCTACGCTCGCTAATTTCTCTCTGGTCTCTACCAGGGCACTACTAGCATCTCTGGCCGTAAGCCAAAGTCCCCAAGCGGCCAAAGCGTCCTTAGACGGCCCAAATGGGTTCTTAGATTTAAGTGCCAGGGTGTACGCTTCACAGAGTGTGGCAAAGGGATCGACCATCTGGAAGATGGTTTCCTTCCAGGGGCATTTCCCCTTACTCAACACCCATCTCTCTAATTTACCTCTGACCTCTTCCTCCAACATTAGGTCCTTGATGGTGACCTAACTACTCTCCGCCATTTTCCGCACAAACCACAACTATCTCTAACACTACCTACAAGCTACAAACTACAAACCACAAACAGGACCAGGAACTGGAGTGACGGGAAGGATCACCTAGATCCCTGGGGGACTGAAGGGAAATGAACTCTGTGGAACTTCTCTAGGAAAGAGGGATGGGAACCTATCTCCAGCCTGCCCAAACAAAGTCACTTCTGTACACCTAGGCCCAGTTTTCCACATCAACAGCACTAGGGACAAAAGGACGAGGTAACGGTTTGGAGACAGGTAGGTCACCTAGACCCAGGGAACCCTGAGGAGTACTCTACCTACCTGAAGGGGAGAAACGAACACTACGGAACTTACTACGCCGCCTGGCCAAGCAGCGGGGGAAAAGGGATGGGAACCTAAACCAAAACCATTCCTAACAGTCTTTCGGGTGAGGGGCACCTACCTCTACCTCGGGACAAACTTCTTAAACCCCTACACAAGTCGGGACGCACCCGAGATTCAAACAGCCGGGACGCACCCATGCTTTAACAACTGCAGCGGGACGCACCTGCACTCTTAAAGCTACACAACAACAACTGATGGCACACACCCGTACTCTCTGGGGGGGGATTTCTTCCCTAAGTGCTGTTTTGCCTTGCCACTATGGTGTTGGATGAGTGTAGACTGTTTCTACCATGCTAACACTCTAACACTTCAGATCCCAGCCCACGATAGACCCCAAGTTAGGGATGTGATTCCCAGGACAGCTTGTGCACACCCCTTGCTATCGGTCTTGACTCACTGTCCGGTGGCCTCACAAGCACTCAGAGGGGAACAGAGAAGTGAAGCCGAATTGTGATATCAAAAGGATATCTTTTAATATCCCGAAAGCTTGGACTAGCCAGGGCAGTAACAATAGGTAGAGAGGTGGTACAGGAATACCTGGCCACACTGGATGAATTCAAGTCTCCAGGGCCAGATGAATTGCATCCAAGCATATTAAAAGAACTGGCAGAGGTCATTTCGGAACCGCTTGCTATAATCTTTGAAAAATCTTGGAGGACGGGAGAAGTTCCAGCACACTGGAAGAGGGCAAATGTTGTCCCCATCTTCAAGAAGGGAAAAAAGTAATTTTCTCCCAGTCAGCCTGATATCAGTACCCGGAAAGATTCTGGAGCAGATCATTGAGCAGTCAGTTTCTAATCACTTAGAAAGCAAGGCGGTAATCACGAGAAGTCAACATGGATTTCTCAAAAATAAGTCATGCCAGACTAATCTCATCTTTTTTTATGATAGAGTTACAAGCTTGATAGATGAAGGGAATCCCGTGGATGTAGCATTTCTCGATTTCAGTAAGACCTTTGACAAAGTTCCCCATGACATTCTTGCAAAGAAGCTAGTAAAATGTGGGCTGGGCAGGGCTACTGTTAGGTGGATTTGTAATTGGTTGACTGACCGAACCCAAAGGGTGCTCACCAATGGCTGTTTTTCATCCTGGAGAGAAGTGACTAGCGGGATGCCACAGGGTTCTGTCCTGGGCCCAGTGCTGTTCAATATTTTTATCAATGACTTGGATGAAGGAATAGAGGGCATGCTCATCAAATTTGCAGATGACACCAAATTGGGAGGGGTTGCTAACATGCCAGAGGACAGGATCAAAATTCAAAATGACCTGGACAGATTGGAGAGCTGGGCCAAAGCTAACAAAATGAAATTCAACAGAGAGAAGTGTAAGGTCCTACACTTAGGTAGAAAAAATGGAATACAGAAATATAGGATGGGGGACACGTGGCTGGATGGCAGTACGTGTGAAAGGGATCTAGGAATCTTAATAGACCACAAGCTGAACATGAGTCAGCAGTGTAATGCGGCAGCCAAGAAAGCCCATGCAACTCTCGGCTGCATCAATAGGAGTATGGTGTCTAGATTGAGGGAGGTACTGGTACCACTCTACTCTGCTTTGGTTAGACCTCATCTTGAATACTGTGTCCAGTTCTGGGCACCCCAATTCAAGAAGGACATGGTCAAGCTGGAGCAGGTCCAGAGGAGGGTGACCAAAATGGTGAGAGGCCTGGAAGACATGCCCTATGAGGATAGACTTAGAGAGCTGGGTATGTTCAGTCTGCAGAAGAGAAGGTTAAGAGGGGACATGATAACCATGTCTAAATATTTGAAGGAATGCCATGTAGAGGAAGGAGAGGGTTTGTTTTCTGCTGCTCCAGAGACCAGGACAAGGAGCAATGGATTCAGGCTGCAGGAAAGGAGATTCCACTTGAACCTCAGGAACAACTTCCTGACGGTCACGGCTGTCCGGCAGTGGAATATGCTGCCTCGGAGTGTGGTGGAGTCTCCTTCTTTGGAGGTTTTTAAGCAGAGGCTGGATGGCCATCTGTCGGGAGTGCTTTGAGGGTATTCCTGCATGGCAGGGCGTTGGACTCGATGGCCCATGTGGTCTCTTCCAACTCTACATTTCTATGATTCTATGATTCTATGATTCTATGAGAGAAGTCCTGGAAACCATTAAGCTCTATGTGGAACAGCTTAGGAAGCTGGGTATGTTTAATATGGAGAGGAGAAAGTTAAAAAGTAACTGTCAGGAGAATAGTGGATGATGGGAGCTACACAAAAACTTCGGTAGCACTTCCCTCCAGCAGTGAGCTCAGGCAAAATAGCTTACCAGAGTCAAGTGTTTGAAAAATCACCATATAGTAGAGTTTACTCACACAGCTAAGAAGCAGCCCAGCATAGTATAAACATTAGCAGCAAAGCCCTGAAGCCAGGAAAAATACTCCCACACAATATTATCTTCCAACAGAAGGCCTTTACTCTCGAGTTACAATACATACAGTATATACAAGGCTACAATGGAGTTTCAGCATTCAACAGCATGAGAAGATAGCCTCCAGCCACTCCTTCAGACATCAAGAGGGGGGCACCGTTGGCTAGAACACACCCCCTTATATACAGACATTTCTGATGTAACTCTAGCAAACCTTGCTAGATGTATGATGCAACCTTCCTGCCCTGGTTACACAACCAATGACTCATGCAGGTATTACATGGGATTGCATCATCCACTGTCTTTCCCAGGTGCAAACCTCAATGTACATCATGTATATTTTATTTGGACTTAGGTTCTGTCCAACCTTTCCTCACAGTAACATGATAGCCATGTTTCAAAATTTGAAAGGATGTCATATGGAAGGTGGGGGAAGCTTGCTTTCTGATGCTCCTGAGACTAGGGCCCTTTTTGCAACTTACCTTTTCCCAGTGCTTGGCTGCTCGGCTCGTGCATGAAGGCTTGGGAGGAACGCTGTTGCGTCCCTCCTGCTTCGGCTCCGCAGCTGTTTCCTCATCGTGCGACTGCCCCACCCCTTCCATTTGCAGTGCAGCCTGGGACCTGCCAGGCTGCGCTGAGGAGAGGACACGTGACCGGCCAGGCTCCAGAGGCACCGCACGCCAGGTAAGTGCGCAAGGGGCCCCGGAGCGATGCACGACTGCACAGCATTTTCGGCTTTGAGCCGAAAATGAAAAAATGTGTGCGCGGTCGGCGTCGGGCCCTTGAGCGTCGTGCAAATGTGAGTGCGTCGTATGGACCGCTCCTCACATTTACTCGATGCTCAAGAGGCCCTTTTGCTTCAGAAATGCCATGCGAAAAGGGCCTAGAACACAGAGTAATGGCTTCAAACTACAGGAAAATATATTTCATGTAAACATTAGGAAGAACTTCCTGGCAGTGAGCAGAGTTTGACAGTAGGATATGCTGCCGTGAAGTGTGGTGGTGTCTCCTTCTTTGGAGGTTTTTAAACAGAGACTGGGTGGCCATCTGTCGAAGGGAGTGCTTTGATTGTGTCTTTCTGCACGGCAAAATGGGGTTAGACTGGATGGACCTTATAGTCTCTATGATTCTAGGTTTTCTACTGCTTTCTTCTGAGGCTGAGAGAGTATGATATGCCCAAGTTCACCCAGTGGTGTTTCCATGACTGATTGGGGATTTGAACTCTGGTCTTCCAGAGTCCTGGTTCAGCACTGAAACTATTACCACACTGTTTTTTCCCCCTTCATTCCTGAATGGTTGCAACTGCAAGGCTTAGAAACTGGAGGCTCATACTTCCCGGGAACTGTCATCAGCAGGCACAGAAGTGTAGGGTGTAGGGCAGGAAACCGCCCCTTCGGAGAGCTTTGGGTTTCTTCCTCCTGCAAATCCTGTCGCAGGGGAAGGGAGACGTTGCCATGGGTGCTGTGGTAGGTAGGGACGAACAAAGGAAGCCAAGATAACAGGTTTTACTTGGAGATGGATGAGGGTGAAGGTAAAAAGGCCACTGAGAGCAATGCGAGTTCTCTGCATATCTATAGGGAATAATGGAAGGTGCGGATATCAGTTCACACATCTGGGCTCAGTTTGCAATCTGAGGTAGCTGCAAATAAAACAAAGAATTTGGGGGCAGAATGGTATGGGTCACAGGACTCAAAAAAGAAGGAAATGGGTCCCGTTCTTTATTTTACTATTTTAAATCTTCTTTATTTTACTATTTTAAATGTTTCATTTTTATCGTCTGCAAGATAATTGTACTGTATTTTGAACTATAACTTAATAAGTCTGTGGGGGGGGGATGTGTGTGTGGGTGTACTAACCACCTTGGTGGGGAGGTATGACAGACAGCAGCAGTCAAGGATTCGTTGTGACAATTAGACTTTCAAAGAGCTCCCGTTGCTCCTAAGGGGCATTGTTGTAATTTCTTCAAGTACATTCTTTATAATTTGAGAAAGATTCAAAGCATTTACTGATAGTTTTCTGCATTGTATTAGAATGAACTAGAAAAAAGTTATAGGACTTTCTCAGCTGTTCATTTTACTTCAAAAATCAACATGGTGTCTTCATTTATTTCCCTATAAGTCCTTTTGGCTATTTGTAGTATTTTTTGTATTAAGGGGGCAGCAAACTCAGGGAACGCCCCTGGGTGGCAAAAGCTCTTGCTACACCGCTGCATAATGAAAGGGGGAAAATGAAAAAAAATTAATACCCCCAAAGTTTTAGCCAGGAAGTTCTGGATGAAAGTACTGGAATTTTTAAAACTCTGCCTATTTTTCCTGTTTTTCAAGCCTATATGTCATAATTCCTTTCTTTTGGTTTATCTTTCCCTCCTATAAGATACAAATTACAAAGTATCATGCCTAGGATCCTAACCTTACAAGAAGCATGAAGAAAAAGATAAGCAGAAGTTCAATTCAGCATCTCCTTAAATTTTCAAGCAGTACAACATGCTTCTTTATAGCCATTAGGATTTTTGATGTCAATATGTGGGTAAATCCACAGTTTTAGCCAGGAAGTTCTGGCTCTGGAATTTTTTTTTAAAAAAATGCTCTGCCTATTTTTCCTGTTTTTCAAGAATATATGTCATAGTTCCTTTCTTTTGACTTATCTTTCTATTGCATAGGACATAAATTTCTAAGCATCCTACTTGTCTTTAGAAGGAGCAGGAGGAAGAAGATAAGTAGAAATTTTCAAACAGTACAAGATGTTTCCTTATTGCTATTAGGATTTTTAATGTCAATATTTGAGTAAATCCATAATTTTAGCCAGGAAGTTCAGGTTCTGGATTTTTTTTTTTTAACTCTGCCTATATTTCTGTTTTTTAAAACCACAAAAAGGATTTAATGGATCCTCTTCTCTATCAAAAGGAAGGCAGGTGTTCTTCTTATCAGCCAGCAAATCAGCCCAAATATTGCAAAGCTACTTAATTTTACTAAAATTTATTCCTAGTCAAGATCTGAAAAAAGTAAATAAATGACAAAGCAACAGCAGATTTGTTTTATTCAACACTCTTTATTTACAGAACAATAGAATCATAGAATCATAGAGTTGGAAGAGACCACAGGGGCCATCGAGTCCAACCCCCTCCTATGCTGGAACACACATCAAAACACTCCCAACAGATGGCCGTCCAGCCTCTGCTTAAAAACCTCCAAGGAAGGAGACTCCACCACACTCTGAGGCAGTGTATTCCACTGCTGGACAGCTTTGACCATCAGGAAGTTCTTCCTGAGGTTCAAGTGGAATCTCCTTTCCTGCAGCTTGAATCCATTGCTCCTTGTCCTAGTCTCTGGAGCAGCAGAAAACAAGCCCACTCCCTCCTCGACATGACGTCCCTTCAAATATTTAAACATGGCTATCATGTCCCCTCTTAACCTTCTCTTCTGCAGACTAAACATACTCAGCTTCCTAAGCTGCTCCTCATAGGGCATGGCTTCCAGACCCTTCACCATTTTGATCGCCCTCCTCTGGACATGTTCCAGCTTGTCAATTGAATTCTTCAACTGAGGTGCCCAGAACTGGACACACTATTCCAAAGGAGATCTAACCAATGCAGAATAGAGTGGTACCATTACCTCCCTTGATGTAGACACCATACTTCTGTTGATGCAAGCAAGAATCGTGTTGGCTCTCTTGGCTACCGCATCACGCTGTTGACTCATGTTCAGCTTGTGGTCCACCAGGACTCCTAGATCCCTTTCACACATACTGTTTTCCAGCCAAGTGTCCCCCATCCTATAGTTGTGCATTCCATTTTTTCTTCATAAGTGTAGGACCTTACATTTTTCTCTGTTGAAATTCATTTTGTTAGCTTTGGCCCAGCTCTCCAATCTGTCAAGATCATTTTGAATTTTGATCCTGTCCTCTGGGGTATTAACAACCCTTCCCAATTTGGTGTCATCTGCAAATTTGATCAGCATGCCCTCTACTCTTTCATCCAAGTCATTGATGAAGATGTTGAACAGCACTGGGCCCAGGACAGAACCCTGTGGCATCCCACTAGTCACTTCTCTCCAGGATGAAAAGCAGCCATTGGTGAGCACCCTTTGCGTTTGGTCAGTCAACCAATTATAAATCCAGCTAACAGTAGCCCTGCCCAGCCCACATTTTACTAGCTTCTTTGCAAGAATGTCATGGGGAACTTTGTCAAAGGCCTTTCTGAAATCAAGATATGCTATGTCTACAGCATTCTCTTCATCTATCAAGCTTGTAACTCTATCATAAACAGAGATAAGATTAGTCTGGTATGACTTATTTCTGAGAAATCCATGTTGACTTTTAGTGATTACCGCCTTGCTTTCTAAGTAATTACAAACTGACTGTTTAAGGATCTGCTCTAGGATCTTTCCTGGTATTGATGTCAGACTGACCGGGCGATAATTATTTGGGTCCTCGTTTTTCTTCTTCTTGAAGATGGGGATGACATTTGGCCTCCTCCAGTCTGCTGGGACTTCTCCTGTTCTCCAAGAATTCTCAAAGATTATTGTGAGCGGTTCCGAAACGACTTCATCCAGTTCCTTTAATATCCTTGGATGTAATTCATCTGGGCCTGGAGACTTGAATTCATCTAGTTTAGCCAGGTATTCCTGTACTACTTCTCTACCTATTCTGTGCTACATTTTCCCCCCTTCCTCACCTGTTTCCCACCCCCCAGGTTGAGTACTTCTATCCTTTTGGGAGAAAACTGAGGCAAAGAAGGTTCTAACAGAAGTTGTAATCCTTATTTAAGACAATAGTGGGTTTTGTTTTTACTGAACAATTATTTACAGATGTTACAAAACATTTATAAGGTCACTTCTTAGAAAGAACTTGGGCATAATCTAAATATTCTTCTTGAATGAGCTTCAGAGAATTATTTAGAAATTGGTAGGATTTTTCAATCCTCATTACTGTAATTAGGGTGCATAAAACCTGATTCACAATTTCTTGTTTTAGCTCCAGAATATTTAACCCATATGCTACCATGATGATTTCTTGAAGTACATTTCTGAAGCATATTTTACGGCACATTTTCTCAAATGTTTAGATTGTTTTTTATTCCAGACTTGGCATGGGTGTGATTATGGTGACTATTGAACCTCAGATTTTTCTTGACAAGCATAGCATTTTTCTCTAGATATTCATCGAGAACTTTTTGTGTAATCACATGAAGGATGAATCTTGTTGAAGATTTCACTGCTCTCCATTTTTTCTTTGATGAAATTGATGCTACTTCCAGGTCCAAGATCCTTTGCATTCTGACATATGCAGGTTGTGTGGTCTCCAGCGCTACAGAATCCTAAAATTTAAAGAAAATAAGTTTAAAATTTGTTCTATACAATATGACTCCACTCCCTGGACATTTGTTTCAGCAACTTGTACATCACCACAGCTTGTTCCAGGTTCCTACAAATTAAGAACACTGATTATTCAAAAGATATTCAATGTGAAATATGAGGGAGCTGCTGCCACCATTTGTAATAGCTGTGGTATGTTTGAGTTCTTGCCAGAAGAGATGAGTGGCTATACCTGCAGCAAGTGCAAATTGATGGCACTCTTGGAGAAGAAGGTCCAGCAACTTGAGGCCCATGTATCTACTCTTCAATATCTTAGGGAGCATAAGGTTTTCTTAGATAGAACAGAGCAAACCGTCCTGATAGAGGAACAAACATGATGTTTCTGAGCAGGTGGTCAGTTCCCAAACACAGGAGATTGGCACTTGGAGGAATGTGACACATAGAAGTAGAAGGACCAGCAGAAGTAGAAGTGAGTTTTGAGCTCCAGAATCGATCTGAAGCTCTTTCTCTTATCAGAGATGATGAGGAACAACAAAAAGAGCAGAAGTGTCAGTCCTCAGAGAATAGGAAGGTGTCTTTGGAAAATTCAGCACATGGAATGGCCCCTGCCAGTCCGCAGAAGAGACAGGTGGTGGTGGTAGGGGACTCCCTGCTGAGGGGAACAGAAGCAGTGGTTTATAAGCCTAACAAGATGACACTAGAGATCATGCCTGGGGCAAAAATCAGTGATATCACAGAGAAGCTGACAAGACTTGTGAAGCCCACTGACTGCTACCCCCTTTTTTTTGGTCCATGTGGGAAACAATGAGGATCTGGGTAAGAAGCTGAAGGAACTTGAAGCACAGGTTGTGATTTCATCTATCTTCCCAGTTAGAGGACACCAACCAGGAAAGGAGAAAACAATAGTGAAGGTGAGCAACTGGCTCCACAGATGGTGTGACTGGGAATGATTTAGCTTCTTGGATCATGATCTGGAGTTTCAGAAAGATGGACTACTTGCAAGTAATTTGTTACATCTCACGGCAGTTGGCAGGAACATTTTTGCTAAAAAGTTCACAAACCTGAACTTATGAATCTGATAAAACCTGATCAGGAGGAGTTATGTGGAGGAGGGTGACAGTATTCTTGAGGGCAGGAGTATACTGTTTCTATCATCAAGTGATAGAAACAGTAATCCGAATGTTATTGAAGGAACTGAGCAAATAGTGCAGGAGCCTGAGCATAGGAGGAGAAAAACCTTAAATAAGCAGCTAGTGGGAATGACCCATGATCTTAGATGTCTCTATGCACAGATGCACAGATGCACAGGTCATGGGAAATAAACAAGTTGAACTTGAACTCTTAATGCAGTAAAGCAAATATAATATGCATAACTGAAACCTGGTGGGATGAGATTCATGATTGGAATGTAGTAACAGAGGGGTACAATTTATTTCAGAGAAATAGACCAAACAGGAAGGGAGTAGTAGTAGTACTATATGTCCAGAATGTTTACAGCTGTGAAGAGATCCATGACTTAAATCATTGAAGCCAGACTGAGAGCATCTGGGTAAAAATTAAGAGGGAGAGAAAAAACAGGGACGTCATTTGAAGGGTCTACTACAGACTTCCAAACCAGACTGAGGACTTAGATCAGACTTTCCTAAAACAGATGGTCACACATTCAGAAAAAAGAGAGATAGCAGTAATGGGAGATTTCTATTATCCTGATATTTGTTGGAAGTCAGATTCTGCCAAGAATATTGGCTTCTGTATCAGTTACACAGTGGAAAGGAGAAGCTGAGCAGAGTCAGACTTGCATTCTAGACTTTAAGAAAGCTGATTTCAGTAAACTTAGGGAAATATTATGTGCCATCCCATGGTCAGGTGTCCTAAAAGAGAAAGGACTTTATGATGGATGAGAGTTTCTTAAAAGTGAGATATTGAAGGACAGTTTCAAACAATTCCACTGAAGAGGAAAAATGGGAGATGTCTATAGAAACCAGGATGGATGTCTAAGGGACTTTCAAGTGAACTAATGTCTAAAAGGGCTATATACAAGAAATGGAAAAGGGGAGAAAATCACCAAAGAAGAATTCAAAGAAATAACCAGCATATGTAGGGAAAAAGAAAAGCTAAAGTGCAGAATGAGCTCAGGCTTGCTAGAGAGGTTAAAAACAATAAAAAGGGCTTTTTTTGGTTATGTCTGTAGCAAAAGGCGGAGGAAATGAAAGGACTGCTACGAGGAGAAGATGAAGAAATGGTAACAGAGGACTGGGAAAAAGCAGGACTACTGAACACCTTCTCTGTCTCAGTCTTCCCCGAAAAGGAAAATAATATTCTTCCCAGGGGAAATGAAGCAGATGATTTGGTAGGGGAAATGCAGCACAACGTAGGTAAAGAGGTAGTACAGGAATATCTGGCTACTCTTTTTTTTTTGAAATATTTTTATTGATAGTTTAATTTCAAAAATAACCACCACAGACACTTCCAAGTTTGAATCTTCCAGTTGAATCTGCTTATTTCTGTTACATACAAACATAATTTCCATTTTACAGAGATAAGAGCTATTACATTATTTCTTTTTTTCATTTCTTATACGTTTATTTCTTTACCCAATCCAATACTCTTTTCCCTTCTCTTTCAAAGTTCTGGATAGGTTTATTCTTCAAAGAAGATGCTAATTTTTCTATCTCTACCATATCCAGAACTTTTAACTTCCACTCTTCTATATCAATATATTTCTTTTCTTTCCAGTATTGTGCATATGTCAACCTTGCCACAGTTATTAAATATAATAGTATCTTCTGGTGACTTCTTATCTCCCTTTGTTGCCCTAGTATATTTAACAAATAAGACTCTGGTATCTTTTCAAAATTCAGCTTACAAATTCATTGAATTTCATCATGTACCTCCTTCCAAAATTTTTTTGCTATCTTACATGTCCACCATATATGAAAAAAAGACCCCGTCTTTTCATCACATTTCCAACACTATACATTCCCGGTTTTGGTTATTTTTTGTAATCTTTCTGGTGTCATATACCATCTGTGGAGCATTTTATAAAAATTTTCTCTTAGATTTAAGTTTAATGTAAATTTTATATCCATTTTCCATGTTCTTTCTCAGGTTTCTAATTCAATTGAATGTCCCAAATTCTGTGCCCATCTAACCATTGTATCTTTAACTACTTCTGCTTCCATTTCTCTTTTCAACAATAATTTATAAAATTTGGAAATTCTTTTCTTTTGGTTTCCTTTCATCCATAAATCAAGCTCATTCTCTGTTCTCTCAAATCCATATAATTTTTGGTCCATTCTAAATCTTTCTCTGAGTTTCTCTGGGAACCAGTTTAACTCATATCCTTCAGCCTTTAGTTCTTCTGCTGTACACATTCTTGATTTATCCCCCTCCCATTTCAGTAACTCTTGATATGTTAGTAGGTTTCCTTGTTTTGTTGGAGCAATTTTGTAAGCTTCTTGTGGTGAAGTCCACACTGGTAGTTTTGTATAAAATTTTTGCTTTATTTGTAGCCAAACCTTCAACAATGTCTTCCGGATACAATGATTTTTAAACTCTTTGTTCACTGCTAATCTATCATAGCATAAGTATCCATGCCATCCGAGTCTATTATTTATTTCTTCCAATTCTTTAATAGATGTATTTTTTAATTGAATCCAGTCTTTAATCCAGTCTAAACAACATGCATAGTAATAAATTTTTAATGATGGTAGATCAAATCCTCCTCTCTCTTTTGCATCTTGAAGTGTTTTAAATCTAATTCTTGGTTTTTTCCCTTGCCAAATAAATTTTTTATTTGTAAATCCTTTTCCCATTCTTTAAATATCTTCTCTTTTCCTATTATTGGTAAGTTCTGGAAGAGGAACATGAGCTTTGGTAATAAAGACATTTTAAAAGCATTTATCCTTCCCAGTAGAGATAATTTTAAGTCTTTCCATTTTTCCATATCACATTCAATCTCTTTCCATGTCTTCGAATAATTATTATCAAATAATTCTTGGTTCTTTTTCATTATAATAATTCCTAAATATTTTGTTTTCTTGGTTAAATGATATCCAGATCTTCTCTTCAAATCAGCTTGCTCTTTTTTAGTCATATTTAGTGTCATCATCATTGTTTTTTTTCTGTATCTTGTAACCTGATCTTAATCCATATCTTTGTAGAGTTTCCATCAACACCTGAATTGATTCTTGTGGGTCCTCCAAAAATATGATTACATCATCTGCGAATGCTTTTAAGTTCAGTTCCTTTTTCCTTATTTTCAAGCCTCTTATCTGTGAATCTTCATTTATCAACAAAACATCTAAAACAACTATAAATAATAGTGGTCACAGCAGGCACCCTTGCCGTATCCCCTTGTTTACTGCAAAGCTTGCCATGGTGTCTCCATTTATAATTAACCTTGCCGATTGGTCTTGATAAATCATCTCAATCCATTTACAAAAATCTTCTCCCAGGTCATATTCTTTCAAAACCCATTGCATAAAGTCCCAGGCAACGTTATCAAATGCCTTTTCAGCATCCAGAAAAATGAGTGCTGCTTTCTTCCCCGCATTTTTATCATAATATTCAATCACATCTAAAACTGTTCTGACATTATTATTCATATATCTACGCAGGAGAAAATCTGTTTAATCTTCCCAAATCTTATCCTGTAATATATGCCTCAATCATTTTGCCAACACTGTTGCAAATATTTTATAATCTGTATTCAACAAGGAGATTGGTCCGTAGTTTTTAACTGCTCTTTTGTTTTTGCCCTCTCTGGGTATAAGTACAATGTTAGAATCTCCCCAAGATTCCAGTTTACCTTGTTTCTCTATTTCCTTCAAAGTTGCCTGAAGTGACTGAATCAATTCTTTTGTAAACCTTTTATAATATAACACAGTAAATCCATCCAGTCCTGGTGCCTTATCCACTTTCAGATCCTTTATAGCCTCTTCAAATTCAGTAAGTGTTATCAGTTCATGTATTTCCATCGATATTTTGGTGATCTTAACCTTTTGAAGAAATTCAGACAGATTTTTCTCATTTGGATGGAGAGGTTTTGTTTCGTAAAATAACTTTGCAAAGTATTCTTCAAATTTCTGCTTAATCTTATCATGTTGAGTTATCAGCTTCTTCCCGTTTTTCAATTCAACAATTATATTCATCTCTCTCCTTATCTTAAGTTTATATGCTAGCCACTTCCCAATTTTATTTGCTTGTTCAAATTGAGTCAATTTCATTTGTTTCATCTTCTTTTCTATTTCCTCAATTGTAATCATCGCTATCTCTTTTTGTATTTTCTTAATCTCCAATTGTAATGATTTCTTCGATGGGTTTTCCCTGAATTCCTTTTCTTTCTCTTCGAGTTTGGTCATCAGCCCTTGGTGTTTTTCTCACTTTTTTTTGTTCTGCATTTGTTGTTGTTGTATAAAAAAACTGGTATATCCTTAAAAAATTTAATTTTGTTCTCATCCACAATTAATTTTTCTTTGTAGTTTTGTTCCATGATCAAGTCCTATGTCTTTTCCCTGGTAAAATATACCACTATATCTCTGGGCAAATCCCTCCATTTTGTCACTGCCGATTCAATCCTGAAGGCCATATCTATTTCAAGTTCAAATCTTGCTCTTCTTTGGCCTATATATGGTGCTAAAATATCTGTTACTCTTTGGTTTAAATTTTCCTCTTTCTGTTCAGGGAGTCCCCTCAATTTCAGACTTCTGCTTCACTGACATATTTCCAAGCGCATTACGGTTTCTTTATCTTTTTGCTGTTCTTTCTTCATCTGTTCCACCTGATTTTCCAATTTTTGGCTTTTTTTCTCAAATATCTTCCACTTTTTGATCCATTGTTGATAAGTCTGTTGTAAGTTTTTGCAAGATCTGATTCAGGTTTTCTACTTCCTTTTTCAAATCTTGTTTTATTTCTGTCCCCGTCATTCTTATCTCTGTCCTCATTGCCTTTAATTCTTCTGTCATATCTTTTCTCATTTTTTGGAATTCTTCAAGTAGCCTGTTCATCTCCATCATTTTAGAGCCTGTGGATCTTCTCCTTTCCAAAACTTGTGTTTGGATTTGTGTCTGTGTTGCCTTCTTTTGACCTGTAGCCGTATCTTAACTCACTGTTCTTTTTCTACATAACCCTTATTTAGTCTCTACTCAAAATTACATCCAGAACTATTATTTTTAAAAGTATACTTTTCAGTATGAGATCCACAAGATATAATTCTACTAATTCAAAATCTTAAATTTCTATCAGTCTATTTCAGTTATTATTTATCTTTTACTACAATAAGAGAAAGTTTAAAGTTAGCTTTACTATTCTATTATTTTTGAAATATATCCAACAGTTAACTCATTATAGATTTCAATTCATATTTCAATTCATTTCAGTTCATATTAATAAACATTTCATGTCCATTTTTTTCTTTCTTACTGTCCAACCAAATTTCATCAGAGTTCAAATCTGTTTCTTTTATGTTCACCTTTTAATTTCTTCACCTCTCTTCTTGAGGCTAATCCATTTTCAAAGGTCAGGAACCAGTCTAAAGCTTAATTCCTCACTCAGTCCAAAAATTATAAGGTCTTCGCTTTATCTTCTCAAATATAAGTCAATCAAAAGTTCATTATTTAGTAAGGTAGAGAAGTTCAATCTTGTACCATACACCCTTTGAAGTTCATAATTCTATTTAAAATTCATTTGTCCATATTTCTGCTGTCAATTCAGTTGACTTCAGTTCATTCTTCATTTCAAACCCCTTTCAGTTCATTTGTTCTTGAACCTCTATTTCAAAACTGTTCTAAAATTTTTCCCTGGTTATCTCTTGCCTCTTCACCTCTCTTGTTGAGGCTAATCCTTTACGGACCCTTTAAAGTATTTCAATTTTATTTCAGATTAAAAAAAGACCATTCAGCAGACATTCCTTTCCATGAGCAAAATCAATAAAAAGAAACCTCCTGTCCTCCCAAAACAGACACCATCTCTGCCATCTTTCCCCCTTCAGTCTTTTAATCTTTGCCTTTAATCCCTCCGCTTCTCCCTTTCTCAGTCAGTAAAAGTAAAAGTTTAGCAGTTGATAAGTCCTGAGAGCCAAAAGTCTTAAAAAGAAACAATTCCAATCAACTATCTTTCTTAAAAGTCCCTTTAATGCTCTTGCTCAAGAAGGAGGGGGAGCTCGGTCAGGCATTTCCAAGGGAAGGGAAAGTCACTTCTCCGCTCACCAAGTCCAAACTGTGTCCTCACTTATTATTCAGATCTATGAGTCTCCACCACGACAGGCTGCTCTGACAGATAGTCAAATTTCAGGTTAATTTTAATTTCTTTACAGCCGCTCGTTATTTCAACTGGATTGCTTGATCGTGTCCATCTTCTTTAAAAAAGGTTCTTGCTGGCACTCGGCAGTTAAATAACCAGATGCGAATCCATGACATTCGGCTCCGTCCTCCATCCTTCCCACGCTGGTTCCTCCTCTCCTTCGCCACTGGCGCTGGGATGTTTTGGGACTTGTGAGCTGCTCTGCTTCCCCTACTTACTAAGGGGGAGTTATTTGGGGAGACCCCAAGGGTCCCCGGGAGATGTTTTCCCTGTGGATTTGCAGCAGGTAGTCCTGAGCCTGCGGTTCAGGCTACCAGTTGTGCTGACATCTTGGCCGGAAGTCACACTGAATACCTGGCTACTCTTAATGAGTTCAGGTCAGCCAGACCAGATGAACTACATACAAGGATATTAAAAGAACTGGCAGAAGTCATTTCAAAATCACTGGCAATAATACTTGAGAGTTCCTGGAGAGCAGGAGAAGTCCCAGCTGACTGGAGGAGGACAAATGTTGCCCCTATCTTTAAAAAGAGGAAAAAAGAGGACTCAAACAATTACTGCCCAGTCAACCTGACAGCAATACCAAGAAAGATTCTACAGTAGATCATTAACGATAGTCTGTAAGCACTTAGAAAGGAATGCCGTGATCACTAAAAGTCAACATGGGATTCTCAAAAACAAGTCATGGTAGACTAATCTGATCTCTTTTAAAAATATTTTTATTAAATAAATAAATAAAAAAGAAGTGTATAACATTTACATCAACACTGAGAATAGAAATATAGCAATTGTACAAGAAAAGTTGGCAAAAGGAAACAGAAAAGAGGAGGAGAGAGCAGAGGGCGAGCTGGGTCTGTGAAGACATCCTTGACCAGGTGTTGTTTACGGGCTTGTGGGGCTGTGCTTGCTTGTTTACCTGTTTGTTTGCTTGTTTTTGTTAGGTCTCCTTGTGCTGACCGTGTGCTCTCCCTGAGCACACAGTCTGACTAATGAGGGGGAGGAGCCAGCTGGGGGGAGGAGTCTTATTAGGAGCTCCCAAAGGCTCGCGCAGTTGAAGCCCTCTTCTTCAACCCTTCCAATTCATCCCTTGGCGATCAGCAGAGGAGACACACTTGATTCAGTTGAATTTTAGAAAGAAAGCCCTGTTATTCTTTCTAGACCTACTCCCTGTACTACTGTCTGTACAATCAAGGATGGAAGGTGAGGGAGCTGCCACGGTCACCTGCAGCACTTGTGGGATGTTCCTTTTCTTGCCACAAGATGTTGTCGGGTACACCTGCACCAAGTGAAAGCTGGTGACCTTCTTGGAGGAGAAGGCTCACCAGCTGGAGGCATGAGTTTCTAATCTTCGTCTTATTGGGGAAGGTGAGGAGTTTTTGGATAAGGCAAAGAAGACCTTCCTGAAGACCGAATGCGCGGGGGAGCTGCCAGATCAGGAAGTCAGCACACTGGGCCAAGAAACGGATGCTTGGAGGAATGTCACACGGAGGAGTAGGAGGACCAGGAAGGAAACAGAGACTCTCAACCTACGCAATCACTTCAAAGTTCTTGACCTTACGAACGATGAGGAGCACCAGGAGGAGGGAACAGAATGTCAACAGGAAGGAATCCAACTTCGGCAACAGGAACTAGATCAACACTCCCAGCCTCAACAGAGTGCCCAGGCAGTCCTAGAAGAAAGTGCTTGTTGAGGAGCCCCGGACAAGCCTCAGAGGAGGTGAGTTCTGTTTGTTGGTGACTCCTTGCTCAGAGGAACTGAACCGGCAATTTGCAAACCCAACAAGTTCAATCAAGAAGTCTGCTGTCTTCCTGGGGCCAAGATCAACCACATAACGGAGAGGCTAAGCAGGCTGGTCAAGCCCACTGATCATAAGCCCCTCATTGTGGTTTATGTCGGAACCAATGACACTGCGAGGCACAGCTTTTACCATATCGCAAAGGACTACGAGCTTATGGGGACAAAGCTTAAGGACTTTGGTGTGCAGGTGGTCATTTCATCTCTCCTCGCTGTTCAAGGATATGGTGCACAAAGGGAAAGGGCAATAGCAGAGGTCAACAACTGGCTCCGCACATGGTGCCGCCGCAAGGGTTTGGGTTTTTGGAACACGGCCTGAATTTCCATGAACGTGGGCTTCTGGCAAGAGATGGCCTGCACCTCATGAAACTTGGCAGGAATGTTTTTGCAAACAGTCTTGCATGGAGGATTAAGAGGTCTTTAAACTAAGTTCTGCTGGGGAGGGAGACAATATTATTCAGGGCAAAGACTCGGCGAGTGCAGGGGGGGAAGGCCCAAATTATATTGACCAAGTAGTACAAGCGTCCAATGGTGGGAGGAGTAGAAACTATAGTACAGGACTTGCAGGAAGGGCCCGGGGATTTAAGTGTCTCTACACTAATGCACAGAGTATGGGAAACAAGCAAGATGAACTTGAACTCCTAGTACAACAAAATAAATACGATTTGATAGGCATCACTGAGACCTGGTGGGATGAGTCTCAGGATTGGAATGTAGGAATAGAGAGGTATAGCCTATTTTGTAAAAATAGACCAAACAAGAAAGGAGGAGGAGTAGCCTTGTATGTCAAGGATGTTTTCACCTGTGAAGAGATCCGTGACTTAAACCCAGAAAGCCAGGTCTAGAGCATCTGGGTAAAAATTAAGGGAGCGAGAAACAATAAGGATATTCTGATGGGGGTTTACTACAGACCTTCAACCCAGACTGAGGACTTTGATGACGCCTTCCTCAACCAAATGACCACGTATTCAAAAAGGAGAAATGCGGTAATAATAGGAGATTTCAATTACCCGGATATATGTTGGCAGTCAAACTCTGCCAAGACAGCAAGGTCCAGCAAGTTTCTTGCTTGTCTTGCAGACAGTTTCATGGTCCAGAAGGTGGAAGAGGCGACAAAGGGATCAAATGTTCTCGATCTGATCCTGACCAATAGGGATGAACTTGGTAATGAGGTAGAAGTGGTTAGATCTTTGGGGGGAGTGACCATGCCCTATTGGAATTTGGCATTCAGTGGGAAGGAGAAGATAAGTGTATCCAGACACTCATCTTAGATTTTAAAAAAGTGGACTTATGTAAACTTAAGGAACTGCTGTCTGAAATTCTGTGGTCAAGAATAGTGAAAGAGAAAGGAGTTCAGGAGGCATGGGAGTTCCTTAAAAAGGGAGATACTGAAGGCACAGTCTAAACCTGTACCAATAAGGAAGAAAAAAGGAAGGCATCTGAAGAAACTAGAACGGTTGACTAAAGAACTCTCAGCTGAGCTAAGCGTTAAGAGAAACATGTACAGGAAATGGAAGAAGGGGGAAACCACCAAAGAAGAATTTAAGCAAGTAGCCGGGAGATGTAGGGAGAAGGTCAGAAAGGCTAAAGCAGAGAATGAACTTAGGCTGGCCAGAGACATCAAAAACAATAAAAAGGGCTTTTTTAAATATGTCCATAGCAAAAGGAAAAAGAAAGAGGCGATAGGGTCGCTGCGCAGAGAAGATGCCAAATTCCTAGCAGGGGGAAGAGGAAAGGGAGAACTACTTAACACCTTCTTTGTCCGAGTTTTTTCCCAGAAGGATACAAGCACTCAACCTGGCAGTTTGGCAGCAGGTGAGGAAGCAGGGGAAATGAGGCACATAATAGGTAGAGAGGTGGTACAAGAACACCTGGCCACACTGGATGAATTCAAGTCTCCAGGGCCAGATGAATTGCATCCTAGGATATTAAAAGAACTGGCAGAGGTCATTTCGGAACCGCTTGCTATAATCTTTGAGAAATCTTGGAGGACAGGAGAAGTTCCAGCAGACTGGAAGAGGGCAAATGTTGTCCCCATCTTCAAGAAGGGAAAAAAAGAGGACCCAAATAATTATCGCCCAGTCAGCCTGACATCAGTACCCGGAAAGATCCTGGAACAGATCATTAAGCAGTCAGTTTCTAATCACTTAGAAAGCAATGCGGTAATCACGAGAAGTCAACATGGATTTCTCAAAAACAAGTCATGCCAGACTAATCTTATCTCTTTTTATGATAGAGTTACTAGCTTGATAGATGAAGGGAATGCTGTGGATGTAGCATATCTCGATTTCAGTAAGGCCTTTGACAAAGTCCCCCATGACATTCTTGCAAAGAAGCTAGTAAAATGTGGGCTGGACAGGGCTACTGTCAGGTGGATCTGTAACTGGTTGACTGACCATTCCCAAAGGGTGCTCACCAATGGCTTTTTTTCATCCTGGAGAGAAGTGACTAGCGGGATGCCACAGGGTTCTGTCCTGGGCCCAGTGCTGTTCAAGATCTTCACCAATGACTTGGATGAAGGCATAGAGGGCATGCTCATCAAATTTGCAGATGACACCAAATTGGGAGGGGTTGCTAATACGCCAGAGGACAGGATCAAAATTCAAAATGACCTGGACAGATTGGAGAGCTGGGCCAAAGCTAACAAAATGAAATTCAACAGAGAGAAGTGTAAGGTCCTACACTTAGGTAGAAAAAATGGAATACAGAAATATAGGATGGGGGACACGTGGTTGGATGGCAGTACGTGTGAAAGGGATCTAGGAGTCCTAATAGACCACAAGCTAAACATGAGTCAGCAGTGTGATGCGGCAGCCAAGAAAACCAATGCAATTCTCGGCTGCATCAATAGGAGTATGGTGTCTAGATCGAGGGAGGTACTGGTACCATTCTACTCTGCTTTGGTTAGACCTCATCTTGAATACTGTGTCCAGTTCTGGGCACCCCAATTCAAGAAGGACATGGTCAAGCTGGAGCAGGTCCAGAGGAGGGCGACCAAAATGGTGAAGGGCCTGGAAGCCAAGCCCTATGAGGATAGACTTAGAGAGCTGGGTATGTTCAGTCTGCAGTAGAGAAGGTTAAGAGGGGACATGTTAGCTATGTTTAAATATTTGAAGGGATGCCACGTAGAGGAGGGAGAGGGCTTGTTTTCTGCTGCTCCAGAGACCAGGACGAGGAGCAATGAATTCAAGCTGCAGGAAAGGAGATTCCACCTGAACCTCAGGAAGAACTTCCTGACAGTCAGAGCTGTCCGGCAGTAGAATATGCTGCCTCAGAGTGTAGTGGAGTCTCCTTCCTTGGAGGTTTTTAAGCAGAGGCTGGATGGCCATCTGTCGGGAGTGCTTTGAGGGTATTCCTGCATGGTAGGGGGTTGGACTGGATGGCCCGTGTGGTCTCTTCCAACTCTACATTTCTATGATTCTATGATTTCTAAGAATAACAATACAGCATATTTAATTTTTTAACTCTTTAATATTAAACTAATATAATGTAATGAAACCTCGGGTAACTACCCTTTAATAAGAATATAAATTTGTAAATCTTGGAACAAAATGGTTCTTACCCTTTATCCAACCAATAAAAATTGTGAAATGTTTATCAATTGGTTGTTTTTAGACTCATTTGTATCTTCTTCAAATTTTTCCATCCACTAATTTACTTCCTTTTCTAAGATTGTGGGTGATATAATATCCCTTCTTGTCCCTCCAGTTAATATCTATATCTGTCTATGTCTATATCTATATCTATATCTATAGATCTATAGAGATATTTGTATTTCTGCGTGTGTGTGTGTGTGTGTGTGTGTGTTGTATGTACATTTTTCCAGAAGTCGGGAGATGGATTTTATAGCACCTAGCACAAAATCCTCCCAGTAACCGCTGCGCTCTGAACATAAGTGTCCCAGAGGCAAGCATTAAACACACAGCACAGTATCAAAACAGCAACAAGCGTAAGCAGCAGAGTGTAACATATAGCATCAGCACTGAGCCCACTCTACCCACTGGTTAGTAACTCTAGCACACAGCGTTGTCATCCAAAAATACTTGGAGGCTTTTATTCTTCAAGTTCCAATATATACATATCTGTACAATCAGGATATGCAGATCCTCACTCATAGGTTCAGCATCACATCAGGCAGAGGTTCGCTCAGACAGAGTTCTGGTGTCATAGAATCAGCACGAGTCAGAGAAAGAACCAGTCTGAGCTCCCCTATTTTTATACACACCTGCTGATAGCTAGTGACAATGGCTGATGCAACCCCTTGCCGGGATTTCATATTACCGTGACTCAGCCTTACTGTCCCCTAGGAATTACATCATGACTTGCCAAGTCATTCCCCAGGTGTATTCCCACATGCTCATCAAAAGTATTTTTAACTGGGGCAAATATCACAGCATTTCTATCCAACATTTCCTACCATAACCAAGTCAAGATACTAAATATATGCTTTTTTTTGCTCATTGAGTATGCTCAAAATATGAAAATTTAAACCTTCTGAGAATAAGAAAGTATTTATAGCTTTTTTTTTTCAATTGACCTTTATTAGGCATATTATAACATAGACATATACCCATCAATAAAACATCAAGGATCCTTGCTTGACAGTTTAAACCATAAATTTGCAACCTCAACCAGGAAATTAGCCATTAATCTAGTAACCTGCGGGTTTCAGTCATCCAATAAGTATTCTACAGATAGCCTATCTAGGTAGATATTCATTTCTAATAGTCTCCTTAACAGCTTTTCCCTTGGATTTGAATACAATGGACAGCTCAATATAACTTGAGAGAGATCATCAGGAGCTTGTGCACAATGGCACGTACGCTTTAAGAAAGGGATCTGTAAATATCTGCCCTTGGTCACATTCGAAGGATGTACATTCAGCCTTGCAAGTAGAAAGGCCCTTCTTGCCACCAGCAACGTAAGAGTTTGAAAATAATCTGAGATTCTACCCGGCTGGGGAGACACACCAAGCATCAGCGGGGAACAGACCCTAGGGGGTGATGGATATGAAAGGTGATATTCCTCTCCAAGAGGCAGGCCCTAACAGTTTTGAAGCACTCCATTTAGGTTAGTAAAAGGAGAGAATCTAATCTTAGGCCCAGGGACATTACTTTGTTTTCATACAGTGAAGCCCATCTAGTATAATAGGCATCGGATAGTAGAAAGCATAGGAGGCCAGATCTATTAGGCCTAAAATGGATCTTAAACCAAAATTTAAAGGTCATCAGCCAGGCACTAATTTCAAGAGAGTTCAGGCCCAATTCAGCATAAAGTGTCAGTGGTAAACACATAGGGGAACAGATAGTATTCTCCTAAAAAAATGTGCCTGCACTCTTTCAATCTCTTTATTAAAGACTGGAATCCAGGTAAGTATACTATAAAGTAGTAAAGGTCTTAATTTGGCTTTATAGATTTTTAAGGCCGCCAAAATATCCTGGTTCCCATTTTTATAATAAAAAGATTATATAGCAGCCAGGGATCTTTTCCCTGCCTGAATTACCTTATCCCTCTGTTTACGCTAATGTCCATTAAAGTGGAAAAGTACGCCAAGGTATATGTAACTCTTGACCTGCTCAATTGTCTGGTTGCCAAATTTCCACGTCCTTGGTTCCAATCGCTTGCAAAATACCAGTATTTTAGATTTATCATAGTTTACCTGCAGATGATATTTGTCACAGTATTCAAAAAATCTTTTCAACGCTCTTGTCAAGCCCACCTGGGATAATGAAAGTAACACTGTGTCATCAGCATATTGTAGGACAAAAAGTGGTCGATTACCCAACGAAGGTGGTGAGAGTCTATTGAAGTCATAAAAGCAGGTAAGTCCACCACAAATAAGTTAAACAGAAGGGGAGCCAACACACATCCCTGTCTGACCCCTACATCAGAACGAATAGGGTCTGTTAATAGACCAGTTTCAGAGAATTTCATTCTGCACTGGTTATTTGAGTGAAGTTGGCATAGTAGATACAACAAACGAGGATCTACATTAAGCTTACCAAGCTTATCCCATAGCAGCAGCAGATGAATTGAATCAAAAGCGGCCTTCAAGTCAATGAATCCCGCATACAATTTGCCCTTAGGGCGCGACAGGTATTTCTTCATCAAGAAAGAAAGCACTGTTATATGATCCACAGTGGACATATGCCTTCTGAAACCCACCTGCTCTGGACCAATCAGAGCTTGGGAGTTCATCCAACTCAGTAACTTCATGTCCAAATAGCTAGCACATAATTTACCTACCACTGATAGGAGGCTTATTGGATGATAATTGCCAGGGTCCTTCCTATCCCCTTTTTTAAAGATAGGGATTATGATAGAGTCTTTCCAGGTGGTTGGGATCTTACCGGAGTTGTTACCTAGCGTAAATAGATTAGCTAATGCCTTTGTCCATTGCTCAGGGCAAAATTTCAAAATCTCTGCTGGGAAGCCATCATATCCCGGAGATTTACCAGATTTTAGTTTAAGAATCAACTGGCATATCTCCACAGCTGAAACTGTACTCCATAAGTTAGGAGGGTTTTTAATAAGATCAACCTCTGGTGTTTGGGCACTCATTTTCTCAGAAAAATAGGAGACCCAAGTCGAGGACAATATCATAGATGGAACCAGAGAGTTCTCCTTATATATATGATTCCTAACGGCCGCCCAGAAGGATTTCACGTCTTTGGATTTCAGAGCTTTATCCAGAGACAACCACTTGCATTGAAAAAATAGCTTCCTTTTATCCTCAACCCATTTAAAGTATTCTTTACGGGCTTCATAATAGGGCTCCAAATTAGCCCCTGGACTGGCCAAAGACTGATGAAATATTTGTCTTAAGTTCCATTTCCAGGTGAGACAACTCTTATCAAACCAAGTTCCTCTACCTTTTGTGCGATTAGGAAGATAAGAAGCCTTATTTTGAAAGATAGTCATAATGTTTAAATATGCCAACAGAGCGTCATCTACCTTAGAGCTGGTGGTTAGGGCGTTAAAACAATTTAAAACTGACATATCCTTAAGACTATTACTAATAAATTCTTCCATTTTGGGGTCCCAGTGGATGTGCTTCACTCTCTCATAGCTATGGCCGGCCATATCATTTTGACAAGGTAGTGAAGCTGACACAGATAAATTTAGGGAGACAAGTAAAAGTAGGTGATTGCTTTCAGTCTACAGCAGATATCAAAATGGGCAATTAAGCTCAACAACTCAGGACTGATTATTACATAGTCAATGGTGCTTCTCCCAATTGGTGGGATATAAGTAAAACCATCGGTATTTGGGAACCCCTCAGAACCGTTTAATATTAAAAAAGAGTTACTAATACAAAAATTAGCCAGCATTGACCCATTCTCATTAACTTTGGCATCGATACCGACCTGGGGAAGGTTTAAAGGGTAAGGAGGTGAGTCCAGCTCATTCATAAGGTGATCACAAAGAAAATCATTAGAAGGCCCAATTCTTGCATTAAAATCCCCCATAAGAATGATCCTTGGAGAACCATTTCTGATGGCAATATCATCAACATAACTAGACAATTGGTCCCAATTGGTGGACAGATTAGGGTCATTTGATGTAGGAGGAATATAAATGTTAAGCAAAGCTATCTTGTCATTATCTAATTGCAGGGAAATAGCCTGCACTATTGGTATACAAGGCAGGAACACTGTATATTTAAAACAACTCGATGGCTTCAGGAGTATAGACAGTTCCCCCCCCCATTTCTACCCCCGTTAGAAGATCTAGAAGCAGGTACACACAAGGAAACATATCCAGGCAATTGGATATCATACAGATGCCATGTTTCTTGGAAACATAAAACATGGAACCGTCCAATATAGTCAATAAAGTCCATATCTGAACTTTTCCTCAGCCAACCAGCTATGTTCCATGAGAAGAATGAGAATTCTATATTACCCCCTTCTAGTCACTGCTCCGGATATGATAAGATTGCAGAGAGGGGGGTTTCTTCAGTCTGAATACATCCATTTATAATAGAGCTAGGGGGGCCAGCAGTCGGAGAAGAAAAGGGTGGATTTGTTGTCATCTGGGATTGAATTATCCTCTGGAATTTATTAGTTGTATCCTCCAGCTAAGCAGGTACCAATATCTGGTTAGCAACTGAGATGTCCTGAAGCCCCCGCAGAGTATTCTCCTCCATGGACTCGAATGCCAGTACCACACCAGGGTCTAACGAAGGGTCCATCATCAGTAACTCCTCTGGTGGGGTGTGAGCAGGATACGAATTCTGTACGGTTAGTTCTGCCAGTTCCCTGGCCCAGGATTTCCCCTGTACCCAATCAACCATCCCTTCCCCAATTCTTGATCTCACCTTGCTCTCATAGTCCTGTAGGAGTAGGAGGTCATCAGTTATAGGTTTTGCCCTTGGGGCAGAATAGGTGTTGGATGCTGGTAGGCTGTACTAGCCTGAGCAAGGTTGGTCGAAAGTGATGATCTATCGGTAGTAGCATCGACCTTCTCCCCCCCATCCTTCGTTAGTCCAAAAGACTGAACTAGATTTTCCAGAGGTTGTTTCCTTTTAGAGGAGACTAATTCTAAAAGCCCTCCTGTATCATCCAGTGGTTGTCTAAATGACTCAGACTCGAAGGTGGCCGGTATTAGGTATTGATTGTTATGGATGTTTTCTAATGCTTGCTTTAAGCTATTCCATTCTTCTTTAAGCTGGTTAAATTCATCTGCCATATTGGGCCAACTCCGCATTGACGATAAATGGTGGTGTTACTGCCCTGGCTAGCCTGAGCTTGTGGGATATCAGATATCTCTTGATATCAATAATTTGGCCTCACGTACCCATTCCCCTCCACGTGCTTGCGAGGCCTCCGGACAAGCACGCACACTGGCTTGGCCGATAATCACCATAATATTACAACACAATACAGACAGGCCAGAAAAAACCGACTCGCTGCTTTAGGAGACCTCAAGGCAAGTACCTCAATTAGGTATGCACACAACTTTCAAAAGATGCTCTGCCCCGCCCTGGCAGCTTGATGATCTGACTATACAACGCTCAAGTACTCCGCGTTTGCATACTGGCTACCCTACTGACAATTTGGCTATAACTCAATCATTCAAATTCTGACCTTTTGGAGGCTTTGTCTCCAGCCCCAAACTCATTGTTTTCCCCAAGTCCGACCTAGCCTGCGGTCACAATTCTCCTTATAAAAACCCCTGACTTTGAGCGCTTCCTTGGATCGCTCTTGGCTTCCATCCCGCCTTGCTGTCGCTTTGTCCAGCGAGCCTTCCCCTCAGCTCCACATGCTGAGATCCACGCTCCCCAGCTTCTCCGCTTCCAACGAGGCTTCAGGACAGGTGAAGTATCACCCAAACCAACAACTCCTCTAAAAAAATCCCTCTATTCTGCTCCAATATTTATTTGTTTAGTTATCTTGTGTGAGTGTGCCGCATACATTGTTTGGTTGTGTTTTTAATAAAATATCATTTATTATTTCAACTTCTGCGTGCTCCTTGACTCGGCCTGACCCCATAAACATAGGGTTCAAGATCTCGCTACGGTACCCTGCCTCTCGTATTGTTAGGCAGTGCTCTTGACTAATTTCCCCAACTTATACAATTGAGAGCGCATTTAGGTGTCCCTCCCGGGACCTCCAGGAATCAGGATAACAGTGGTCCCAGCCTGCTCCTCCCAGTTTCCCTTCCTTACAGGCCACCAACGTGTTAATCATATTGTTCTTAAAAACTCTAGAACAGTGGATGTCATAGTTTTTTGCCAGAATATTCCTTATAGCAAATAACGATGCAGGGCCTGAAGGTGAATCAAAGACCAATATCAGTCTTTGATAATGTCGCAGATCAGGAAGAAACTGGAAGGGCTTTAGCATGATCTTTCTAGGTTCACACCTCAACAATCTACTTAGGGAAACTTTGATGTTATAAAAATTTCACCATTTACCTTTATTAATAGTATTTTTCCCAATAGCAATCATCACTTGTGATGTTTGTAGTATCAGAGCCGATGAATTTTCAGTGGGTTTAGGATAGACATATTGGAAGGCAGCCTCCCTGTCTGTCCTATGTTTAGAATTTTTAGAGTGAGTAGAGGCTTTTCTCTCAGAGGATTGTTCAACAAGCGCCTCTATTCTATTACTAGTAAGGGTACAGTTTGTTAGAAGTAGTTTAAAAGTCCTGGAGATTAATAACGCCTCTCTTGCCAGAAGCTCTTTCCAAGGACATTTGGCTGGCTGTCCCTCAGAGCAACCGCCGTTACTTAAAGGAGAAACCAAGACTCTCACATTCTCCACATTCTGCATATGGTCATTATCTGTCATTAATTGTTCCTCATGCAGGGATTCCAATGCCACATATCTATTATTTAGCTCGAAATCAGCCTGCAGAGCAGAAGCAGCTTCCTTGTTAGCAAAAAGAGAGTCTATTTTGGTCTGCTTAGAGTGTTTGCTACCCGAGTCAGTGTTTGCCTTGGACCATCGGCGTTTTCATAACTTCATACCCACACTAATTAACTCAGCTAAGATAGTAAGATAGTAAGTTACATTTAACTTAAATATTTAAAACTTCTGACTTAAAGGTTACAGCTGGCTAGGCCTACCACAATAAAACAAAAAACGAAGAGAACAACTCACAGATAGCAGCGTTTGCTGCAACCGGACGCCATCTTTATTTCCATAGCCTTTATAATTTAATCAGACACTCTAACTGTGGCTAATTTGCCCCAGTTTTTTTCCCATAGGTGAGTTATCATATTCCATGTACTGTGAAATTGCTTCTTAGAGCTATATGATAACAGTTCTGTTAATTTATCCAGTTCTGCAACTTCATAGAGTTTCAACAGCCAATCCTCAATTAGAGGTACCATGGAGTTTTTCCATTTTTGTGCAAGAGTTAGCTTGGCCATTGTAATCATATATAATAAAGCCCTCTTATGAAGTTTCCTTAGTTGTTGAAGTTCCTGGGAACTGTCTATCATATTAAGGAGGTGAATCTTTGGGCATAAAAAGAATTGCATTTATTTTCATGTGAACTTTCTTCCAAAATCTTTTGATTGGAGAACATGTCCACCAGGCATGGAAGAATGTTCCAATATATTCTCATTTCCAACAGGTGGGAACTTTGTTAGTCATCATTATAGCTATTTGGATTGGAGCCAAGTACCGCCTGTACAATAATTTGTAATAGTTTTCTCTGACAGGCTTGATATATTTCATTGCATTGTTCCACAAGTGCTCCCAGTGTTCTAATTCAATAGAACATCCCAAATCTTGTGCCCATTTGATTATGTTTGCTTTACAACTTCTTTCTCTTGGTCAACTTTTAATAGTAATTTGTACATCTTTCCTGTTTTATGATCTATGGTGTCTGAGTATTTTGTCAAATTCTGCAACTTCTGTTTTAATGCCATTGAGCTTTTTGTCAATTTTGTATCTTTCCATTAGTCATCTCTGCAATAGCCATAATCATAAATCCTTCTTCTATTAGTTCCTCTTTTGATTTTGGATTGCTTGAGTCTCCTTTTATTTTTAGCAAGTCACAGTAAGTTCTATCTTGGCATTCTCACCTGTAGAATGCTTCATGAACAGATGTCCATAAAGGGATTTTTGGATAGAGCAATGTCTTAGTAGGGATTTTCTAATAAAATGGTTGATGAACTCCTTATTGATTTTTGCTTTGCCATACATGATATAAACATGCCAACCAAAAGGCTGATCCGCTTCTTCTATCTGTAATATCCTTTTGTTTTTTAATGTAATCCATTTAATTACCCAATCAAGATAACTTGCATGGTAGTACAATTTCAAGTCAGGGAAGCTCATCCCACCTCTTTCTTTGGTGTCTTTTAACATTTTAAAACTTATTCTAGGTTTCTTTCCTTCCCAAATAAATCATCTCAAATCCTTGTCCCATTCTTGGAGTGGTTTATCATTTATTATGGTGGGAAGATTTTGAGACAAGAAGTTCAGTTTAGATAGAGTAGTTATTTTCAGCTGCTATACTACATGACATAGAAAGCTCTAATTTCACCCATCTCTGAAGATCATTTTTTTTATCTCTTGCCAAATTTTTTACAGTTATTATCAAATAGATCAGTATTATTCTTTGTAATTTGGATGCCCAAATATCCTACATTTTGGTAAGGGTAAAATTTGTTATTGGTTCAAGTTCTTCCTTTTCAGATCTCAATGAATTTTTCATCATAAGCTGCATTTTATATTGATTGACTTTAAAACCTGAAAATTCTCCAAATTCTTTCAAAATCTCTAGTAGTCTTGCTACGCTTTGGGTTGGGTTTTCCAATCACTAAATTGTCAGCAAAAGCTTATATGTTTCAGATTTTATCTGGACACCTTTTATTGATTGGTCGGATCTGATTTTTTTATTCAGTATCTCAATTTCCATTTAAAATAGTAAAGGAGATAATGGACATACCTGTTTTCTTCCTTTGTTTATTTTAATTGTTTTTTCTCCATTAGCTAATATTTATGCCTCTTGATTTGTGCAGATTAGTTGGATCCAAGTTAAAAATCAATTTCCTAAATCTATCTTCTTACATACCTCAAACATAAGTAACCAATTAACATTGTCAAAGGCTTTCCCTACATCTGGAAATATCATTGCTAATTTCTTCTCATTGTGAATATGGAAATGTTCTATAATATTAAGTAGTGTGTGGATGTTGTTCTTCAGATATCTTTTAGCAAGGAAGCCATTTTTGATCCAAGATTGCAAAACATTTTTTAGTCTTTCAGTCAGTATGGAGGTAAATACTTTGTAGTCATTATTCAAGAGTGAAATTTTGTAGTTTGTTGTTCTTGATTCATGCATATCTTTGCCTTCTTTTGGGATTAGTGTTAAATTTGCTTCCCCCCATATTGCGGATATCTTAGTGGGTACTTTATCATTGATTACTTTTTGAAGTGGTGTAATCTGGGCCCGGGGCTTTTCCTACTTTCGTTGTCTTAATTGTGTTAATTATCTCCATTTTAGTAATTGTTTTATTTAGGTCATTCCTTTGTTCTTCAGTCACTTTCTGTACGTTTATTCTTTCCAAGTCATTGTTGATTTTATTACTGTTCACTGGTAAATCTTTAAAAAAATTCATATAATGTTGGGTGAATACTTTTTTAATTATGTTTTGATTTTGGTGAGAGGTTTTCCCCTCTCTGATCTCTAAGATTGCTTATTTTGCTTTTCCTTTTTTAAACTGTAGGAGAGCCATTTGCCTGGTTCATCAGCATTTTCAAAATATCTCTTTTTCATGAATTTCAATTTTTTATCCATCTCTTGGACCATCTTTATCTCTAGCTGTTTTTTGTAATGCTTTTATTTCATAAAGAAGTTTTGGGGGTTTTTTTGGTTCTGCTGAACTTCTTTTTTCTTTATATCAGCTAACATCTCTTTTTATTTCTTCTCTTCCATTTTAACTGGATTTTCTGTTGGGCAAAAAAGCCCTTCATCATAGCTTTCCCAGCTTCCCATACAACATCATTTGAGGTCTCTTTCCCTAACTTAGTGAGAAAAATTTCTTTAGTTCTTCTTTTGCCCTCAAAATTATATCTTCTTTAATAGTAGATAATCTTTTAATCTCCATGAGTAGTCTATCTTCCTGTTTTCAAGAGTCAGAAGAATTACATTATGATCAGATATTATCTTGACATTTTTAGTCAGTGTCTTAGATGGAAGGAACATATCTATACAGGACCACATATTACGTACTGAGTAGAAAGTGAATTCCTTCTCAGTCCCATATAGATGTCTCCAGGTGTCTATGAGGGAAAGAGTGTTCAACATCTCAAAAAAGGGATTTCAGAATCTTCCTCTATTCCTCTTAATTGTATTTTGTGTTGATCTGTCTATATCTGGGTTTGTTACCCCATTCCAGTCTACTATTAGAATTAGTTGTTGATAGTCACGTTCAAGGATCTTCTGAAGTAACTTTTCTTAGAATATACTCTTGTTTTCGAGAGGATTGTATACACCAACAATCAGTATCTTTGACTCTAGAATCTCAATCTCAATTCCGTGGTATTTTCCATTAATGTCTTTAAATATTTCTTTTGCTCTATGTTTCTTGCGAACATAAATTGTAACTCCATTTTTCTTCTTGTCAATTGTTGCGGTGAAAACTTGTCCTAGTTTATGGTTTTGAAGATATTTAAGGTCTTTTGTTGTTATGCATGCCTCCTGTAAGCACATTATATCCATATTTCTGTAAGTAATGAAACATCTTCTTTTAGCTGGTGAGTTGATTCCCTTAACATTCCAGGATATGATTTTTGCTCCTGTGATTTATTTATTTTGAAATTCTCATGGATCTTCAGTTTCTTCTGTTTCTTCTTCCTGTTCCATTTCTGGATCCTCCTTATCTTCTTCCTCCTGCTTCTGGTCATTTTCACCTCCTGAATGGTGATCTTGTGATGGTACAGTTTTATCTTCATCCTTATCTGCTGATTCCAACAATGGATCTTTTTCACTTTGATTCGATTTTACTTCTTCTATTTTTTGGTTCTTCTTTTTACTTCTTCAAGAAATCCTTCACTTTCATTACTGAATTTAATACATGTCATTTTTGATGGTATGTGACTATGATTCCTTCAATTCTTCTTCAATTGTATGTAATAACTTTCTTTTTTAGAACTTGGGTCAGGAATCCATAGTCCTTTCTCTTTTTCAGCACATGTGAAGGAACATCTTTAAAGAGTTTGACTTTCCTTCAACCAAGAGATTGTTAATGTAACTTTGTTGTGTGAACAAATTCTTCACATCGTCCCTAACAAAACAGATGACAATATCTCATGGGACATTTCTTTTCTTGGCAATAAGGGAGTTAATTCTAAAGATTTTATCTATTTCAGAATCTAATTGGTTTGTAGTCCATCTGATAAATTCCACTAATGCTGGTATTAAGTGCAAATACAGATTTTCTTTAAAATTCTAACCTAGAACTCTTATTTTTATATATTTATCTCTATGTTTTAATTCTGTTCAAGTGTTTCTGACCTGTTCTTGTTCAATTGATTGCTCTACAACTAAAGATTTCTTTTCAAGCTTGGTTGTTCTCTCTTGGCTATCATCTACTCTTTTTGTTTAGTTGTTTCAAGCCTGTTGTTATAGATTCTAGTTTGGAGCCAAAATTTTCAACCTCTTTTCTCACTTCCTTAAATTCTGTTGATAGGTTTCTCATTTCTGTCTTCATCTCTGTTCTTAATTTTTTAATTTCCTCTATTAATGATGAATTAACATCTGAAGGTTTTTGAAGTTCTAAAGAGGGCCTTCTTTGAAGTTGAAATTGTAGTTGCAGTTGTGATTGAACAATGGGTTTCCTTGTTTGCTCAAAATTTTTGATATAGTTTCTCTCTTCTTTCTCTCCTTCTTCTTACCTTTTGTCCTCTCAGAGCTTTACAATTTTAAGTTTTTAAAATCTTCTCTGAGTTTTGTCAGTCTGATTTGTATTGAATCAATAGTCTTTCTAATGAATAAATATATCCAATATAAATAATAATGAATAATGAAAATGCCATAGCACCAGAAAAGCAAAGAAGTGAAATCATTTTGGAAACTTTGAATGACAATGCTACTATACTAGTGACCATTACAACTGAGAGATCTTAGGGAACTGGGACAGGAAGATTTCAAAGCTTAGATGGATACATCAATGATATGACGAAGGATATACAATCAATTAAGGTTAATGGTCTATACACAGTCATCCCTGAAGCTCTAATAATGCTCAAATCCCAAGATCCTTTGAAGTTGAGGTAAAGCTATAGAGTCCAGAGGATTATCCATCATATCATCTTAACAGGAGGAAAAATAGGAAGATATCCAATCGAGAACAAAAGCCTCCACACAAGACATTACAAAGAAGAGCAAAAACATCAAGAAACCAATGAAAGAGGGCAGGGCAATGCCAAGAATTCTATAAGCTGTGGAAAAAGAACTCAAAGGCATCAAAGAACCAAAAGAAATCTACCAAACCATGCCTGGAATGGAATCATATTGACTCCCATCAGGCTTTATATACTTGTGACAGCAGTGGAGAATTGGATAACCAAGACTCCTGGGGAAAAACTTTTATGACAAATTTATATCATAATGGAAAGAAAACTTCTCAGTGTGAGTTCTCCCAACTATTAATTTCCCATGGTTCTTTAGAAAACAAGACCTGGATTCTAACCTTAGCTAAACAAAAATTGGTTATTAGTAATTACCCCAAACCCTAGAGTATATTATCTCAATTTGAGAGAAAGAAGCAAGCATAGCAAATGGGTAGCAAATTGGATTCTTGTACTAGTAGAAATTGATCATGTAGAGTGTTTTATAACAACATTCAAGCTTGAGCTGTCATAACTTTTTTGAGCAAGTACTAGACAAAAAGGTATACTTTCTTAGGGACAAACTTTCAAATAGGGGTATGATTATCTCCTGTTTCTTTGAAAATAATGCATCCCCAATCCTGCTAATTAAATATTCTCCATGTTTAACTTCTTCTAGTTAGATAAATCACAATAAGCCAACTAAACTTGTTGATTGAGCAGAGCTTGGGACAGGTACAAGTCAGACCAGCCAAGAGAAACAATCATAGAATCATAGAGTGGGGAGAGACCACAGGGGCCATCCAGTCCAACCCTCTGCCATGCACTCCCAACAGATGGCCATCCAGCCTCTGTTTAAATATTCCACTGCCAAACAGCTCTGACCATCAGGATCTCTTTTCCCGTAGCTTGAATCTATTGCTCCTAGTCTCTTGAGCAGTGTAAAACAAGCCTGTTCCCCCTTCAATATGATATCCTTTCAAATATTTAAACATGGCTATCATGTTCTCTCTTAACCTTCTCTTCTGCAGACTAAACATACCCAGCTCCCTAAGACGCTCTTCATAAGGCATGGCTTCCAGACCATTCACCATTTTGGTCGCTCTCCTCTGGTCACGCTCCAGCTTGTCAATATCCTTCTTGAATTCAGGTGCCCAGAACTGGACACAGTATTCCAGATGAGGTCTGGCAGAATGAGCAGAAGAAAGTGGTACTATTACTTGTCTCAATCTAGACACCATATTCCTATTGATGCAACCAAGAATCACATTGCCTTTCTTGACTTCCACATCACACTGTTAACTCATGTTTAGCTTGTGGTCTACTAAGACTCCTAGATCCCTTCCACATGTATTGTTGTCCAGACAGGTGTCTCCCATCCTCTATTTGTGCAATTCATTTTTTTTTTTTTTTGCCCAAGTATAGGTCCTTACATTTCTCTCTGTTGAAATTCATTTTGTTAACTTTTGCCCAACTCTCCAATCTGTTAAGGTCATTTTGAAGTTTGATCCTGTCCTCTGGGCAACCCCTTCCAATTTTGTATCATCTGCAAATTTAATCAGCATGCCCTCTGTTCCTTCATCCAAGTCACTGATAAAGATGTTGAATAGCGTTGGGCCCAGGACAGAGCCCTGTGGCACCCCACTAGTCACTTCTCTCCAAAGTGAAGCCATTGCTGAGTACCTTTTGGATTCGGTCAGTCAACCAATTTGAAATGGTGGTCAATCCTCAAACTCAGGAAGTAGACATTTGGAGGAATGTGACACATAGAAGGACAAGGAATCTTTCTGTGAGTTTGGAGATACAAAATAGATTTGAAGCTCTCTCTCTCTTATCAGTAAGGAAAAGAGAGAAGAGGAGGAGCAACAGTGTCAGTCCTCAGTGAACATGCAGAGGATCTTGGAAGATTTAACACATGGATTGACCCCTGCCAATCCCCAAAAGAGACATGTGGTGGTGGTAGGGGACTCCTTGATGAAAGAGATACTGTCAGGAACTGAATTCACACACACAAATGTAACAGTGCTAATACACTATTTATTAGGAGTGTGATGCATTGTACAAGACTTCAGTGAGCGAACTGAAAGCAATTAGCAAAATCCAAACATTAGAAGCAAATAGTTTCCCTTTCCACCCACAAGGGACCTAGGAGTGCCGGTTTCGGCTGGTAGTGCTTATCAGTGCTGCATTCCTAGCTTTGTTTACTTAACGGTCTCTGATTCCCATACCTTGTTACAAGCAAGCAGTTAATTAACTCCTACTACATGTCCCATACTGAAATATGGAGGGCTACCCAACATCCTGCCCATCCCGAAAGAAAAAAAAAGGAATAAACAGGTGGCATAGCATGAATAATAGGGAAAAGGGAAAGGTAGGGGGAATTGGAAAAGAAAGGGAAAAATGGGAATACAACAAACAATTGAAAATGCAAATTGCAGTAGGTGTATTGTAGAATTCCGGGAGTCAGGAACAGCAGATCAAGTAGGATGTTTAATTTGGGAAGAGGAATTCGAATGAGCTGGTTTCAGTAAGCTGGAATGAAAAACAGGGTGAACAAGTTTGTAAGTGTCAGGTAAAGAAAGTTCAAAGGTGACATCATGAATGGCACGTTTGATTGGAAAAGGACCAAGGTATTTGGGAAAAAGTTTTTTGGAGGGGTTAGTGGAGGAAATGTTTTTGGAGGAAAGGCAAACAAGATCCCTGAGCTTGTATGCAGGGTTGGGTTGTCGCTTTCGGTCAGCAAAGCATTTCTGAGAAGCTTTTGAGGCTTTGAGGGAGTCACGTACAGAGGTCCAAGTAGAATTTGTAATCCAAGAGTTAAGTGAAGTAGGCTGAGTGTTGGGAAGGGTGGCAGGCAATGAAGGAAAGGCTTTTGGGGTGGTACCTAAGACAACTTCAAATGGAGTTTTGCCTGTAGAGGAATGCAATGTAGAGTTGTAAGCGAATTCGGCAAAGGGGAGGAGAAGTGCCCAATTATTTTGGTTGGAATTTATGAAGCAGTGTAAATATTGTTCAAAGGTTTGGTTGGTGCTTTCAGTTTGGCCATCAGTTTGTGGATGATAGGAGCTGCTGAGTTTTTGGGAAACTCCCAGAGTTTTTAGGAGTGATGTCCAGAATTTGGAAGTGAAGATAGATTCTCTGTCAGAAGTGATTGTGGAGGGAAGTCCATGGAGTCTCCAGATGTTGGTGATGAAGAGGTCGGCTAATTTTTCGGTGGTTGGCATTTTCTTCAGGGGAATGAAGTGAGATTGTTTGGAAAAATGATCAGTGGCAACCCAAACAGTGTGGAAAATATGTAAGTTTGGTAGGTTTACAATAAAGTCTCATGGAATAACATCCCAAGGTGAGGATGGAACAGGAAGTGGTTGTAGTAGTCCATGTGGTTTAGAAGAAGAGGATCTGCAGGTGTTGCAAATTGAGCAGTTTTTTATATATTCTTGAACTTGTTTTGTAAGATCTGGCCAGTGGAAAAGCTTTCTGATGGAATGCAGAGTTTTCAGAAACCCGAAGTGACCAGCAGGTTTGGAATCATGGTATTTGTGCAAAATTTCAAGATGACAGGGGGGTGGGACATATATTTTGGTTCCTATGAAAGCTAAATCATCAAACCAGGTGATTGAGTCTTTGTGTGATTTTAGCCAATTGTCAGTTTGGTAAACAGATTTGAGGGAGTGCTGGAAGGCAGAATCAAGTAGTCTAGAGGCTGTTTTACATGCTTTTTGTTGTGCATGGGTAGTAACCTGTAATCCAAAATTGTCTGGAGAAAATAGAGGTTTTTCTGTGGATACAGAAGGAGAGAAGCAAGGCTCATAGCAGGGTAGTCTTGAGAGAGGATCTGCCAAAGCGTTACTTTTACCAGGTTTGAATACAATCTTGAACCTGAAGCGCTGGAAAAATTCAGCCCAACGTGCTTGTTTAGGGGTAAGTTTTTTGGCGTTTTTAAGTGTTTCAAGATTTCAATGGTCAGTCCAGACTTGAAATGGAATGTTAGAGCCCTCAAGGAGATGTCTCCATGAGGACAGTGCAAAATGGATGACCATGGCTTCCTTTTCCCAAACTGGCCAGTTGTGTTGTGTCTCAGAGAATTTTTTGGAAATAAATGCTCATGGTTTTAGGTGGTTGTCTGTGTCGTGTTGCAGGAGAACAGCACTCATGGTGAAGTCAGAGGCATCGGTTTGAATTATGAATTCTTTGGCAAAGTCAGGGAACAAGAGAAGAGGTTCAGAGATGAATTTTTGAGAGTGTCGAATTCTGTCTGGCATTTTTCAGTCCATATGATGCAGTTGCATCTGCTAGATTTGGTGTCTGTTGTCTATTTTAAGAGATCAGTGAGAGGGAGGGCAATAGTTGCAAATCCTTCTATGAAGTTACAGTAGAAGTTTGCAAAGCTAAGGAATTGCTGGAGCTGTTTCCTAGTTTTAGGGGCTGGTCAGTTTAGTATGATTTCAATTTTGGCAGGGTCCATGTTCAGGGTATTTTGGCAAATATGTGTTACCCTGTGTACTGGGGGTCCCGGGAGGGACACCAAAATGTGCTAAACTAAAGGTGGGGAAAATTAGCTCAGAGCACTGCTTAGGGTTACGAGAGGCAGGGTAACATAGCGAGATCTTGAACCCTATGTCTACGGGGTCGGGTCGAGTCAAGGAGAACACAGAAGTTGAAATAACAAATGATGTTTATTAAATACAAGCAAAACAGTGTATGCGACACACTCATACAAGATAACTAAAGAAAATAAATGTCGGAGTGGTATGGAGGGATTTTTAAAGGAATTACTGGTTTGGGTGATACTTCACCTGTCCTGAAGCCCAGGAAAAATAGAGAGCGAAGCTGGGGTGCGATGTAGCTCAACACGTGGAGCTGAGGGGAGGCTCGCCAAGCAAAGCGGCAACAAGGCAGGATGAAACTCAGGAGCGTTCCGAGGAAGGTTTTGGAATCAAGGGTTTTTATAAGGAGAATTGTGACTGCAGGCTATGCCGTACTTGGGGAAAACAATAGATTTGGAGTTGGAGACAAAGCCTCCGAAAGGTCAGAATCTGAATGATTGAGTTATCGTAGCAGTTCTCAATAGAGTAGCTAGTATGCAAACGCAGAGTACTTGGGTATTGTATAGTTAACCCATCAAGCTGCCATTGCGGGGCAGAGGCTCTTTTGTAAGTGGCCTGCATACTTAATTAGAGTACTTGCCTGGAGGTCTCCTAAAGCAGTGAGTCAGCTATTTCTGGCCTGCCTGTATTGTAGTTTGAATATTACGGCTACTAACTGCCGAGCTTGTTTACGTGCTTGTCCGGTGGCCTCGCAAGCACATGGAGATGAAGAGAGAAGTGAAGCCGAATTGTGATATCAAGAGGATATCTTTTAATATCACCAAAGCTCGGACTAGCCAGGGCAATAACATATGGTACCCTAAATAATCAAAAGTCTGAGTGTGAAACTCACACTTTGAGAGTTTAACAACAAGTTCATTGTCTATGAGTCTTTGCCGCACAGTACGTATGAGCTTGGTGTGCTGTTCAAGAGTTTCTGAATAGATTAAAATGTCATCTAGGTAAACAACAACACCTTCGTAGTGCAGATCTTGTAATACAGAATTGAGAAACATTTGGAAAGCAGCGGGACCAGCTTGTAATCCAAATGGGAGAACAGTCCATTGGTAGTTTCCTAGTGGGGTTGAGAAGGTAGTCAACCACTCACTGTCAGGATCCATGTGTATTCTGTGGAAAGCCTCCTTGAGGTCTAATTTTTTATAGAATTTGCTTTTTATCAATTGATTTAAGGCATCTTTAGTTAAAGGAATTGGGTAAAGGTTAGGTAGAACTGCCTGATTAATTAAATTGTAGTTTACGATAAGCCTCAGTTCTCCTCCGTCTTTTTTATTGCGAAAAAATATGGGACTGGTGGTTGGAGCGGATGAAGGTTTTATAAATCCACGTTGTAAATTCTTGTTCAGGAATTTTTTTAAAGCATCAGGTTCTTGGTTGTTCATTGGATATATTTTTGGTTTGGGAATTTTGGCCCATTCTATTAATCTGAGTTTGCAGTCTATGAGGAGGCAATTTGTCTGCTTCATGGTCCTCAAAAGCTTTTTGCAAGTCTCGGCACTCTAAAAAAATTTTCTGCAGCTCCTCGGGCCTCAAAGTGATTTCCGAGTTGGGGGAGGTTTCTTCGGGCGTCTGGTTTATATCATGGGTATGCTTGAGTAAGCCTTCTGTTCAGTCAATTTGGGGGTTGCGTTGTTTTAACCAGTCATACCCAAGCACTACTTGAAACCCAATTTTGCTAGGCACTAAGAATTGTATTTTCCCCTAATAGTTTCCCACTTGAACAGGGATGGGTTTGGACCTTTCCCTTACAGGGCTCCCTGCCATGGGTGAGACATCCATTTGAGATAACTTTATGGCTCTTTTTAGGGGTTCAAACTTTACACCGAGTTCTTTCGCCAATGCAGGATTTAATAGACTGGTTGTACAGCCTGAGTCAGCTAAGGTCCGGCAGATTCGTAATTTGCCATCATGTCCCTGTAAAGTTACTGTTACATATACATGGCTGATTTTGGTGATACTTACATTAGCAGACTCTGCGGTGTCGCAGTCATCGCTGTCTGAGTCAGATGTGGGCAGTGGGCTGTCCTCACCATTGCAAGTTCCAGCAGCAGTACCTCCGGTAGGGCATTTGGTTGTCGCCTTCGGGGTGTCGGCTTTACGGGACGGAGGCCTGGTGGTGGGGGTGCCCGACTTTCCTTCAGTGAATTTCTTTGATCCCTGGCATTTGCTGGTGATGTGGCCTTTCTTCCCACATTGGAAACAGGTTCCTTCTTTGAGTCATTTTTTGTTTTCCTCGCTGCTCAGGAAAGTGGTTTTTCGCAGTCCCAAGTTGCAGTCACCAAATTCTTGTGCTTACCTTTACCGGGTAAGCTGGACACTCTCCATGATGCTTTCCACTTCTCCAGCTAGTTTCATCCATCCCAGGAGGCTGGCAGGGTCCCTTTGGGTCAGGCACCGATCAAGGATGATAGGGTTCAATTCATCTCGAAAAAATTGCTTGAGAATATCATCTAGTGGCTAACTTCCTGAATTCTTGTGTGTATTCTCCAATGGTTCCTTCTCATTGACTCAATTTCTTCAGTTGGTATCCTGCTTTTTCTTGAAAGAATGGATCCTCAAAAAAAAGATGCATGAACAGCTGTTTCCTCGGCTCGTGAGTAAAACAAGCCAGGGACCCAATCTGCTGCTTCTCTTTTGAGGTGCTGGCTCAGGTGTCTAATTCTGGCAGGGTCATCAGGGAAACTGTTCCCGTAGTCAATCGTGTAATTAGAGGCCATGTTGAGAAAATATGACAGTTTGGCGCCATCGCTATCGTAGGTGGTCTTCATCTCCTGAAAGGGTCGGGGCCCAACTTGCTGTGCCGGTATTCAGGGAGGTGCAGGTGTCGGTGCAACTGGAGCAGCCACCACTGAGGGAGCTTGGGGAGGCTCTCGTCCAACCTGAGGCACCAGAACTCTCCAGTCATGCAGCTGAGCTCTCAGTTTGGAAATTTCTTCTCTCTGCTTTTCCACTTCTTCTTCTCTAGCAAGAAGTTGTTCCATTAGGTTGGTCTCAGCAACTGATGTATCCCATCTTGTAGCCCGACGTCTGTGACATTGAGCAGTTTCTGGTCCGTCTCCCCAGGCCGAAGTCTGGCCACCAGTTGGGGTTGCTGGAGGGATCGAAGGTCGTGTCTTGAGTTTTGCATCAGGAGCCTGGCTAGGGACTGTCTCTTCTCTTTCAGTGATTTCCTCACCTGGAGCATCAATGGCTTCCTTGTCTTCAGGGTCTTCTTCACTTATTTGATACATGTTGTTAATTTTGGAAGAGTTCGCTCACTCTGTCAGGAACCAAACTCACACACACAAATGTAACAGTGCTAATACACTATTTATTAGGAGTGTGATGCATTGTACAGGACTTCAGTGAGTGAACTGAAAGCAATTAGCAAAATCCAAACATTAGAAGCAAATAGTTTCCCTTTCCACCCACAAGAGGAGAACCAAGAGGCCAGCCAAGATGGCGTCAGAGGCAGACACGTAGTAAGAGAGTTCCCTTGCAAGTTTGTTGTTTAACTCCTAGAAACTCTTTTAGAAACCTTCTAAGGTTCTAAATTCTTTTTGGAATTGCTGATGATCAAGGAGTAAACCATGGAATTGAAACAAGAGCTCATAATCTTATCTGCTTTGGATAAACCACGAAGTCTGCCAAGGACAGAAAGACTTCAAGTAAGTTTGTTTTGAGAGAACTGAAAGTGAGGGGAAGCTAATTACAGCGGAGTTTATCATTAACTTTAATATTAACATAGTTTTGGCAGACTGCTGGGATTTGGTAATTTGTGGAGACCTAATTACCCTACTTCTGTGCTATATTAACAATGGTGTATACAAGAATGGCACATAGGAATATGCTGGAACCTCCTCCTCTTGAAAGTATCCCTCTGGCTGGACGTAAACGGAAAGAACAGACAAAGATAACTCAGTACTTCTCCCCAGACGTGGAGGAGGGGAGAAAGAATCAGCTATTAAAAAACAATATTTTAGCTTCAAACACCCAGGCTGATTTGTCTTCTTCTAAGCAAAAGCAATTACATAAATCTAAGAGGAATATAAAGGAAGGTTCTCCTCCCTTGAACCTGGCAGTAGAAATTGCTCTTGCCGAGACCAAGCTATTAAATGAACGTCCCCTAACTGGTGAGGCCCATAGAAAGCAGAGAAAAGTAAGGCCAGAACAAGCCTTTGGGCTAGGGCCAGGTGAACATATGGAAGGGGCAAGCTTGGAAAACCCACATAGTAACAATGAACTGTATACTGGAGACATCATGTAGATTGAAGAATGGCTTTGCTCCCTATCCAAAGACATACAGTTTATTAAATCCTTCCTAAATGATTGTACTGAGTTTTTGACTTTATTTGTGAAGGTCTATAAAATATTGAATATAGACAAGCAAGTCGATAAGGTTTTAAATGCCGATAAGCAGCAACCAATTAAACCAGGCAATTCTTGTCTACTTGCTAAATCAAATAAGAACCATCCAAGGAAAAAAATGATTAAGAAGGCTACAAATAATCTTAAAAAAAGTAAAAATATAAAGAATGTTAAACAATGGAAGTATGCCTCTAAGATGAACTTTAAGAAGCTTTTCGATCTGCTAGATAAGGAGACAAAACTAGAGACAAAGCCACCAGAAGAAATAAGTATAAAACCAAATGACAACAGCAGGGTCATTAACCCAGCAACTTGCCCAAACTTATTAACACCTCAGCCTGTAAGTCAATTACATAAATCTTTTGCTGATCCAAAGGAAATATGAGGAGGAAAGGCCAGCCAGGTAGATCAGTTTCGGACTTTGGGCCCTCTAGACCTCTGGTCAGTGATGGCACTCCAAGAAAAAGAAGCAAAGAAGAGAAATATCAAGGACACTAGATGGAAACTTGTGTTATCCCGTCAAATTTTTTTTTTCAGAATTACCCTAAACCAACAGGGCTTTTATCTCAGTATGAACGTAAAGCTCACTTTCTAAAGTTATTGAGACAGTTCTCCATTAACTTTTGCAGTATTAAGGATATAAATCAAATAGAATATCTATTTTTCAACTATGTATGTGCTCGTGCAGTGGTCACATTTAATGATTGTAAAACGGCCAGCTGGATACTGAAAAATAAGGATGAGCTAGAGCACTCTGGCCTAATTGTGACCAGACTGTTTGAAAATCAAGCACCTCCTCTGCACTTAAAAGGAGGTATTTTTAGTCATCATGTTCGACAAATAAAACCCTGTGAAAACCTGATTGATTTAACTAGTGAAGGTCCGGACATTATAAAACCCAGTCCAGATGATATTGGGGGGGGGGAGAATCTCAGCTGAGACAAAGTTTAAAATGTGTCCCCCCCCCAAGCTAGAGTCTGTATGCTGTGATGAGGAAATAGGTCTCTTGGACTCATTTTCTGCTCTCCCTTACGAGGAACAAAATAATATCTTAAAACGATTAGACAATTTGAGAATAAAGTTATTAACCAAACAGGCCTCAAATATACACCAACTAACTATGGTAGAAGAGCTTATAAAAGCAGAGATGCTACATCCAAGTGAGGGCTGTACTACCTGGACCAATATTTCTGTGCGGAATGACTCGAGATCAACTGTTCTAAAGACAAAACCCTCCTCATGGACGGATATGCGATTCCTAGAGAACCATGAATTAGGACAAACAACAGAACGTGCTGATCCTGTAAAGCAACCATGGAAGACAACTGTGCCAATAATTTCAAATGTTAGTAGACCTGCCCACCAACTGGATCAGATTGAAAGCTTGGATAAGGAGTTCTATCTAACTGGCCTACTACGTCAAGAAACATCCTCATTTCCTACAAGATCTCACACTCAATCTGTGTGTGACAATATACCTGCCTGACAACAAAAGAGTCAGAGTAAGATCTCCCTTCTATCTTGGAATGCGGCAGGTTGGACCAGTGACCCAAATTTTATTGCCTTCCTATCTCGCTTTGATATTCTTTTGATACAGGAAACTTGGGTTACGGGAGAGATACTATTAAATGGGTTTCATTCTTTCTCCCTAAGGGCAGCTGCAGGGTCTAAGTATGGTAGAGTCATAGGAGGACTGGGACTTCTGATCTCCACAATACTACGAGTTTCTATAATATCACCCCCCTCATTTAAGTCGCATGCTATGGCTGTTAAAATTCAATTTAAATCCATCAACCTATTGATTATTAATGTTCATATGTCTCCACTGAGACAGAAGAACCAAATTAAAGTGCTGTGGGCAGAACTCGAATCATACATGGGGGATCTTTCTACTAAGTATCCTGATGCATCTGTGATATTGGGAGGTGACCTGAACGCCAGATTGGGCCGTGACAATGGCACCTTATATACACAGTTTAATCTCCCACCTCCATATTTCAAAGAAGGCGCAGCCCTAATGACACACTGCTCGAAGGACCAGAAAGCCAACTATGCGGGTCTGTGTCTGGCATTAATGATTTTCAGACTAAATCTCCATATATTAAACGGTGCTATGGATAAAGATTACCCAGCTAGTTTTACTTACTTCTCTGGAACCAGAATGAGTGCAATTGATTATATTATTGCTTCTATAGAGCTTCTTGTATATATGAAGGACTTAGAAGTCATTCCAAGGTTTGACAGTGATCACCTCCTAATGACTCTGCAGCTAATCAACTTTGCATATGAGTCTCATGCTGAAGATGTTCACCAAACTGATATTATTCTTGACAAAAGAACATACCGTAGACCTAGATGGTGCCCATAGCTAAATCAGTTGATAACTGATTTTTTATCTACCCAACACTTCCAGTGTCTCCAATTTGCGATTCTTTCCGCGGAGCTCCTGAAGCCACTTTTTAATAACTATAATACATTGATCTAGGATTTAAGTCAGTTACTTTTATACCATGGCAGCACACAACCAAGATTACATAGATCTTATTCCAAACCGTGGTTTGATAAGGACTGTGTTAAAGCAAAACATTAAATTATTGCTATCTATCAGCTACATCTGCTTAGTACGTCACCATTCATTACATTAGAACTGCTTCAGAAAAAGAGACAATATAAACAATTATTGGCATACAAAAAGAAAGAAGCTATGAAGACCAGTTGGTCTTGTCTTATTCAAGCCATTAAATCTAATGATTCATCTCTCTTCTGGCATATTATATCAGGTATGCAAAGCAGAGCTTTAAACAGGATAGAATATTCAATCACTCCCAATACTTGGGAAATGTATTTCCAAGATTTGTATTCAGATCCCTGTATGGGAAAAGAAGAACGTATCCAATCGATTAAGACTTTCCCACCATGGCCCCCCGTGACAGTTTCTGAAATAAAAAGCCTTGCAGCTCAACTAAGAACTGGTAAAGCTCCAGGAGAGGATTTGATTCCACCAGAAGTCATTAAAAATAACCTAGAGTTCTGGGCTCCTCTCCTAGCTTCTCTTTTTACTTGTATTGACTTCTATGGACGTATTCCTCCTGACTGGGGATCAGCAGTCATTGTGCCCATTTTTTAAAAAGGGACAAAGGACAACCCAGCAAATTATAGACCAATTAGCCTGCTTAATATAATTAGGAAGCTATATGTAAGGCATCTATATAGGAAACTTCTGGACTGGCTGGAACAAGAGAACATTCTAGCAGATGAACAAGCTGGCTTTAGGGAAAGCCGGTCGATGATTGATCAATGTTTAAATTTCTAAAGTATGATTTGTACTTGTTCCTGGGAGACAAGGACCATGCAATGGATGTTGGGGATGATAGGAGTTTCAGCCCCATGGAAACGCAGCGGAAAAACCAGAGGTCAGCGAGCCAACAGCAGCAGTCTTTTCACAGTAAGGATACTCACACACGGAGGAGTTTCTTCCAAAACAGGAGGCACTTTATCTTGCAGCAAAGGTTCGTTATATACAAAACATAGGACAAAAGCTTGCACCAGGCACCAGGTTTGGTCAACAGACAAATACATACTGGCGTTGCTTTGTTATATACATATCTACAACCAATCAGGTAGAGGTTTGCACACCTCCCTCTACCATCTGCACACGACCCCAGTTTCTTATGCAACCTTGCAATTACCCACAGCTGGGGCATGATGCAACATCTTTGCAGTGGGCTGATCATTTTCCCAGGGTTCCCTGCCTGGAATCCCTGACAATGGAAGTGTGATGTGCTATGAAGTGATGATGGAGTTAAGTTTCTAGGCCTTTCAGTCCTCTGTCTAAGAGTTTTATGTGTTTATCTTGCCTCTGCATTGCCTGGTAACATCGGAATGAGTGGGGCAGCTTGACCCAGACAGCATGATAAGAAAACACCTGGCTTGTCTCTCGGTTGTGAGAAAGTTGTAATGTTTGGGTTTAAGCGGACACACAGAAGTGTATAATTGCAGGAGAGATTCTCTCGCTGTTTCTTCCCTTTCTACTCCCCCCTCTCCTCCAGATAGTTTGCATTTTACAGCCTCTCTGTGAGTCATGCCAGAACACAGAGAGTAGTGTAATGGATTTTTTCCTGCCTTTCTGATACCTATATGCTATTTAAGCTATTTGCAATAAAATAGTACAATAGTTTTTGCAACTATGTTTTTTGGCCTGGGACTCTATTCATTTGACTCTGCTGGTTTTTTGTGTCTGCCTGGCCTGAAGCCCTGAAATTATGTGACTGCCCTTTTTGTGTGGGTCATGCTTCTTCCTTCATGCACCTGGAGTACAGCGTTACTCCTGGAAATTCCAATAGATGGGATATGAACAATTGGGAAAACACTGGACTTCAAAGATTGTTTTACTATCTGGCCTGACACTAGAGATGGGCAAAGGGGAAACTGTGTATCAACCAAGATCAAAGAGGCATGGGATGTTGGGCTGGACTGTTAAGCTAGACAGGAAGAAAGATCCATAAAAAAGAACAGATGGCAAGGTAGAAATGTATACAACAAAAACAGGACTGGGTCAGATCAAGGTGGCTAATTAATTAGTTAGACATGGGAATTCAACCAATCAATGTGATACACACTGAATAATTATCAACTAGGTCTGTACATATTTTGTTAAGAGAACACGCTCCTCAGTTTCAGTGACTTAGGTAATATTTGGTTTCAATTCGTACTTCCATATAAAAGAACGTTTCTGTCCACGTGTGTTTCCGTGTTCTCAGTGCTCAAAAATGGAGATGGTTTAGAGATAAACACAACAGATACAGTAGTAACCGAAAATTTCAACTGATACTGTTGGACCTGAGTATCAAATTTCTCACTTGCCTTGCCGACCATTTCATAGTCGAAAAGGTGGAGGAACGGACAAGTTGGGGGGCGGCGGCTATTTTAGATTAGATCCTAACCAACAATGATGACCTGATTAATAGGGTGGAGGTGACAGTGTTAACCTGATTTCTGGGGTCCCAAAGGGGACACCTACATGTGCTTCAATAAATGGGGAATGGGAATTAGCCAGAGCACACGCAATAGCACCACAAGAGGCAGGGTAACCTAGTGAGATCTTTTCAACCCAATGTTTACGAGGTCAGGTTCAGCCAAAAACCACACCAAATTGCTAATGTAATTATTTTTATTTAAAAATCAGTCCTTGTGCACATTTGCACTTACGCACTCATTCACTCAGAGGTAAATAGAAACAAAAGAGAGGAAAATTGATAGTGGATTTTGGAGAGGTATTTTCGGGATACACTGCACCTGGTTCTGAAGACTGAAGTTGGAGTTGAGAGGAGAAACTCAGCACGTGGAGGGCTGAGGGGATTACCAGATGGAGAGACATGGAGTAGAGAGGAAACCAGATCGATCCGAGGAACCACTTGAAAACCAGGTCTTTTTATGGGGGAAAATGTACCTGGAGGACTAATCCTTTCCCAAGAAGAACAATGGGTTGAGGAGCTAAGACAAAGCTCTCAAATGTCCAAGTCCTCTGCATAAGTGGGAGAACAAAGCTCCAAAATGTCAAAAGTTATTAGCATGATTGGTTTCTGCCGGCTTGTCAAAAGCTGTGGCTATATGCAGATTGCCCTCGCTTGACGGGCTGTTTCTCAGGATTGCTAGTCCTGTCAAGCGGGCTTCTCAGGGCAGAGGACTCTCTATATGTTTGATGGTTTGCATGTCTGGAGGGCTCCTGGGGCTACATGACAGATCGTTTACTGGTTAGACTGAGTTTTTCCTGATTGTGGCCGTTCAGCCATACCTGCCTGCATGCTCATCTGGGGGACCCTCTCAAGCATGTGGAGATGGTTTTAATATTTGATACTAATAAATTGTAGATCCCAGGAGAGGGCTAATTACCACAGTAACAGCAGGATCCTTAGGTGGGAGTCACCATGTTCTCCTGGAGTTTATTATACAGCAAAAGAGGAAGCCAAGTATAGTCAGATACACAGTCTAGACTCTAAGAAAGCTGATTACAGTAAACTTAGAGAAATATGGGGTGGAATCTCAAGGTCAGGAATACTAAAACAGAAGGGAGTTCATGATGGATGGGAGTTTTTTAAAAGTGAGATATTGAAGGCACAAGTTCAAATAATGAGGAGGAAAAGTAGAAGGCTCTAAAGAATCTGGGATGTGTTACCCAGATTTCTGGGGTCCCTTGGAGGACAACTCAATGTGCTCCATGTGATGGGGAATGGAAACTAGCCAGAACACAAGCAATAGCAATGCAAGAGGCAGGGTAGCCTAGCAGGGTCTTTTACCCAGCTTTTAGAGGGTCAGGCCAAGCCAAAAACCAAACAAAAATGTCTAATAAATGATTTTATTGAAGGAAAGTCTCACGCAGCAACGCAATCACTCAAACACTCACTCAAGACCTATTAAGAAGCAAAAGAGAGGAAACTGCATAGGGGAATATTGAAGGGGTGTAGTTGGAGTGATACTGCACCTTTGTCCTGAAGCCCTTAGTGTGGGAAAAACAGCAGAGAAGTGGGGTTCAGCATGGAGAGAGCTAAGGGGATCACTCAATGGATGGAGCAATGGTCTGCTGGGATGACAGGGGGTGACCCAAAGAACTGCTTAAAAACTGGGACTATTTATAGGGGATGAGGTACCTGGAGGGATAATCTTTCCAGGGGAGAACAATGGGTGTTGCGGTGGGCACAAAGCTCCACACTGGTAATTTCCTTTGCGTGATGGGATTGCAAAGTATTGTCAAAGTCTCAGGATCTTCGGCTGTGTTTTGTGGTATGACTTCTGGTCCTCACCTGATGGAATATTTGCTCAACTCGGGGCAGACACACTAATCCCCTCAAGTCGGCATCTCAGGGCCTGAGGACCCTTTGTTTATTGTGGGTTTACACATTTTGAGGTCTCCTGGGGCTACATGACTGGGGATTTTTCTGGCCTGATCTGGTTTTTGATCTTTGACCATTGACGCCTATGGTCCCATCTGGGGTAACCTCTCAGGCACATTGAATCATATTTTAATATCAAAATTGTAGACCCCGGGACAGGGTTTACCAGTGAGATAACAGTTGGATGTCTAAAGAACTTTCAAATGGAGCTCAGATTTAAAAGAAACATGTACAAGAAATTGAAAAAGGGGGAAATCATCAAAGAGGAATTCAAACAAATATACCCAGTTTAGGGAGAAGGTCAGAAAAGCTAAAGTGCAGAATGAACTCAGGCTTGCTATAGACAGGTTAAAAACAAGAAGGGCTCTTGGGTTATGTCCATATGAAAAAGAAAAACAAGGAAATGGTCGAACCTCTGTGTGGAGAAGGTGGTGAAATACTAACAGGAGACAGAGAAAAGGCAGAACTTCTGAACACCTTCTTTGCCTGACTCTTCCCCCAGAAAGAAAGCAATGCTCTACCTGGGGAAAATGGAGCAGATAATGTGGTAGGGGAAATGCAGCACAGAATAGGTAAAGAGGTAGATGCAGTCCCCCTTTGCTTCATCGCAATTAGAGTGAGAGAACTGTTAAGACCTTTTATGAACTATTGTGATGAAAATCAGTTAATCAATTATAATAAATCCAAAATTACAATATTTTCTAAAAATCACTCCATGGTCAACTGGGTAATAGAGGGCAATAACACTGAACATTTTAAGTTCTTTGGCATTTTCTTCAAAGCTTCTGGCTCTTGGGAATTACATTGGACTGCAGCTATTCAGTCCCCAATTAATATCAGTAAAGCGAGAATATATTTTTTATACCAAAGGAGGTCAGTTTATACCTGCTGCATGTAGGGTATATCAGGTTAAGTTCTACCTCAATTGTTGTTTGGCATTCCACTGTAGATTTTAGGTTTCTCTTAACTACTAGAACATAATCTATCAACTTTTCTTAGGAAACTGTTTGGAGTATCAACCTGTGTTCTGTCACTGATATTATATATGGAAGATGGTTATTCATCTTTAGAATGTAATGCATGGAGATGGGCACTAGGGTATTGGTTGAGACTCCTTTTTGCAGGTCCAGAGATGGGTTATATCAGCCTTATGTAGAAAGACACATGCAGAACCAAATCAAAGCTGCTGATGAAAAATTTCAGAGACTAGGCCTCTCAAACAGCTTCCTTCTTATACTTAATTTGTCCACAGCAAAGACAATCCTCACATAGCAGATTAAAGATATTGATACTCAATACTCCTTCTCCACTGCACATACCACTTGCTCCCCTATTAATCTAGGATTGTTGTTTACACCAAATATGGTTGCAAACTATTTAGAAATTTTAACTATCCCAAAATATTGCTGGCTGTTCAGAAAAGCTAGATTTAATGTTATCCCATCTGCCAAATTGGAGGGTTGTTTCCAACAAATTGAATATATGAGTGTGTGTGCACTTATGGAGCAGGATTAGTAGAATACCTATCACATATTCTTTTCCCATGTACCTTTTACAAGGATGACAGGGCAAGTCTAATAACATCATTACTAAGTAAGTTTCCAGGAAGACCCCTGAGGTGGGACTTGAGATACATGCTAAGAGATACTAAAAAAAGTTATAGAAGAGGTTGGAAAATTTCTCTTATTTTCTATCAAAATTGATAGGGCTATATTACAATTGATGATACAATTGGGAGTAGATGAGGACCAATAATATAAGATTCCCAGATAAGGGACATTTTTGTAGAATAGAAGGAAGATTGCATTGATTATGCTGTGCTATTAAAATGATGCTAATAATTTTTAATATAATATAATACATTGCATACTGTGTATATTTTTATTGTAATCTCATTGTATATTTATATGCTATTTTTAGTATTGTTGTGTTTAACTGTTTATTGCTTCATGGTCTTTGGCTGGTATAGAGGCATTAAAAAGGACTGGAGTTGGATTAGATTAATCTATAAATCTGCATTCTCTTATATCAGCCTAACTGGCCTTCCTTCTCTCCTCCCAACATTTGAAGCACATTTTGCAAGAATCCAAAAATGGGCCTTCTTGATGGTTGCTCATAAACCCTGAACTCTTTCTGAAAGGAGACCCTTGTAGTGACTCTGCTCTCAGGCCATTTCCTTCCTAGCCTGTTATAGCGCTATTATTCCACTTTCAACATCTTATGGAATCCTGGGCTTTGCAGTTTAGGAAGGGGCATCTTTGGCCTCAGTAAACTACAAGCCCCATAATTCCACAGGATGTTGGAAGTGGAGTAATAGCACTGTAATAGTGTAGTGTGGAAATGGCCTCAGATATAGATACTGATTTTCAAACAACACTTTAGCCTCATAAAATTATTTGTTGAAGATATTATGAATATGTTATAGTGGGTTTAGGTAGTTGTTCTAGCAATTTATTTTTTAATTTTGCTGATAATGTTTTACCTGCTATATTTTTAAATTTTTGATTATTTCTTTTCTGTCTTACATAGAATTTTGTTGCCTTTTGCCTTCTTGAGCATCATTTTTGTGGAAAGACAGGATATGAATTTAGCAAATAAATAAAATTAGCCCTGGTAGCTTCTTCTGAGATAAGACATACTGGTGAATGTGGTTTGCTTCTGTTTGGAATGCAAACCAACATGGACTGCCATTCTATGAGACTACAAATATTTTGTAATTGGCAATCTATTAACTATGATAGGCTATTAACATCTGATTAGGGCACAGGCCTTTGTTACAGAAGTCTAGTTTCGTAGATAGATTGTGGCACACTCAGAGTTTGGAAGGAAAAGACAGGTGGGTACCAACAAGTTGTGGACATTGTTTTTGCTTTTTCCTGGGCAGATGCCGTTACAGCCCTGTGCACACACCCAGAATGATATGGTTCAATTGGCAGATATTATTTAATTGACAACTACATTAATTGGCATCAATATAAAAATGGAACCTGAAGTGATTGGAACGTCAAGCTGGACAGAGGAAAATTACTGACTGTAAACACTGAGAAAGCAAGGCAGGTCAGCCCACATCCCCTTTAGATGTGGCCGAAGTTATTGGCAGGCACATTACCCAGCAACTCCAGAGACAATAGGCTTAAACTGAAGCTGGGACTTTTCTGTACAGACTAGGGAAGTTCTCACCAAACTGTGATTATTTCAATCCTGTTCCCTCATACCTGGATGCTTCTCTGCTTTGTCTCCCAAACCTCTCTACAATACAGGGCAATTACAACAGCAATTACCCCTTTGTCACTTAGAGACCATTAACACTTGCCAGACCCTATCGCCTGTGTTGCAACTCCCATTGTCCACTCAGCTGGGACAATTATTCATACTCATACTGTTACCTCACTGGTAAATCCTGTCCCAGGGTCTACAATTTTGATATTAAAATACGATTCAATGTTCCTGAGAGGTCATCCGGATCAGCACGTAGGCAGCAATGGTCGAACTATTGAAAACCGGGTCAGCCCAGTACAATGCCCTGTCACATAACCCCAGGTGACCTCAAACTGTGCAAGCCCACAGTAGACAAAGGGTCCTCAGCCACTAAGGAGCCAACTCAAGGGGATTAGTGTGTTTTCCCCCAAGTTGAGCACTAATAGCAATAAAATCCTATCAGGTAAGGACCATTTACATAAATTCACACCACAACCCAAAGTAACTGGAGATCCTGAAACTTTGGCAACACCTTGTGATCTCATCATGCAAAAGGAGTTGCCATTGTGGAGCTTCTTTTCTGTTACAACACCCTTTGTTCTCCCGAGGAGAGGATTTGCCCTCAAGGTATTTTTCCTCCTACAAATAGTCCCAGTTTTTGAGCGTTTCTTTGGATCACTCCCGGTCATACGAGCAGACCGTTTCTCCATCCGTAAAGTAATCCCCTCAGCCCACAGCTCTACTTCTTCACTGTTTTTCTCAGACCAAGGACTTCAGGAAAAGGTGCAGTATTACCCCAGCTACAATCCTTTCAATATTTCCCCTATCCAGTTTCATCTCTTTTGCTTATCAATAGGTCTTGAGTGAGTGTGTAAGTGATTGCATTGGTGCGTGAGACTTTCATTCAATAAAATCATTTATTAGACATTTTCATTTGGTTTTTGGCTTGGCCTGACCCTGTAAAAACTAGGTAAAAAGACTCCGCTAGGTTACCCTGCTTCCTCATCACTATTGCTCTTGCTCTGGCTAGCTTCCATTCCCTATCACGTGGAGCACATTAAGGCGTCCTCTACAGGACCCCAGAAATCAGGGTAACAATACCTGCAGAGTAGTTTTTGGGTATAAAAATCCTTAGTTTTGAGCGGTTCAGAGAAGTCTCTCACCTTGCTGAGCGCCATGCTGTCACCCAGATTTACTATTTAGACAATAGTGGAAAGTTTTCACTCCCCTTTGGGAATTCAGATGGGGGGAATTTTCAACAGCAAGTTGTTACTGGAGTAGATAACCCTATCCTGGGGTCTACAATTTAATATTAAAAATATCTCCACGTGCTTGAGAGGTTCCCCAAACGAGCACTTAGGCAGGCACGGTCAAACGGCCGAAATCAGGAAACACCTGGTCAGGCCAGTATATTCTGAGTCACGTTGCCCCAGAAGACCCCCAGCCAGGTAAAAACTTAAAATACAAAAAGAGCCCTCAGCTCCGAAGAGCCTGCTTGAAGGGATTAGCTCTTCTAACAAACAGCCCGTCAAGTTAGGATGATTTGCATACCGCCACGGCTTTTGACAACACTGGCAAATCTAATCAGGCAAGGAACTTTGACATTTTGGAGCTTTGTTCTTCCAATCATGCAAAAGACGTGGACAGTTTGGAGCTTTGTTCTAGCTCCTCCACTGATCGTTCTCTCCGGGATAGGATTAGCCCTCCAGGTACCTTTTACTCTATAAATACCCCCAGTTTTTGAGCGTTTCCTCAGATCGCTCTGGATCGCTCTCAGCTTGCCGTCACTCAGTCCAGCTATCCCCTCAGCTTCCTCCGTACTAAGTCTCTTCTCTTTCTCTGTTGCTGTCTCGGACCTCCGGACTTCAGGACCAGGTGCAGTATTCCCCAGCTGTAACCCTCCAAAAGTCCCCTATCCAATTTCCTCTTTTCTTTCTAAATAGGTCTTGTGTGAGTCAGTGCATAAGTGTGAATGTGTGCAAGTCTTTATTTTTAAATAAAATCATTTATTTAGCAATTTGGTGTGGTTTTTGGCTTGTCCTGACCATGTAAAAATGGGTTAAAAGATCTCACTAGGTTGCTCTGCCTCTCATATTGCTATTGCTGGTGCTCTGGCTAGTTGTCATTCCCCATTAATTGGAGCACTTTGAGGTGTCCCCCAAGGGACCCCAGAAATCAGGGTAACAAAGTTTTATGAGTAAGTCTAGAATCTTATTTAGTCATTCTACTTGTATCTAGTTAATAACTAAAGAATTATTTTGCTGTAAAGATTTCAGTAAGCTTACTTACATTTCAGGAGAAGATACTTATTAGGAAACAGCACTATTTGGGAAGGGATTCATATATGTATATGTGTGTGTGTGTGCACGTGTGTGCGTGATCTCTCTCTGTATATATGTGGTTAATTAAGCTTTCTATTATTCTTTTGGTTTTAGATGATGTTCTTTATATATTTTCTTTTGTCTCTGATCTTTTAATAAAGTTACTTATACTATATGTCAATATTATCATATTGATATTGTGACATGTCAGTGTAATAGAATTTTATTATCCAAGATAACTTTTTATAAAAATAATAATTTTTTAAAAAATGAAACAAACATTCCTGCTTGTGTCTCACTGTTGCACCATGGGTCTGCTGGTAGCCCCTCTTGTGTACAGAACCTCTGTAAGTTTATAAAATAATAAAAACCTGTTCTGTTATTATGTGCTATTCTGCCTGTTTTGTTACATGTTCAATGATCTAAAGCAATTTTGTACTGTATATGCAATGCTGTATTTATATATACAATAGAGCAATAAACATATGGCATAACAGAACAGGCAGAATAGTACATAACAGAAGAGGTTTGGAAACCTACCACGTGACCTTGGATGCATCACATACTCTCAGCCCCAGAAAACACTGTGATAGGTTGCCTTAGAGTTGCCATTAGTCAGAAATGAGTTGAAGGCACACAACATCAACAGCAATGCTGTATTTATCTTGTATTTTCTGTAACTTTGCTTTCCATGATACAGTGATGCACATTTCCAAGCAGATGTTAGGGAAGATTGTTAAGTGTCAGTGGCCAGCTGTAAATATTCCCCATGAAAGATCTGAGAATGGAATGTACTAAGCTCTTTGCCAACAGACAAATGGAGTCTTTGTTAGCATCATATGCATGTCGACTTATGCCAAACCCATGAATTTTATAGGGTTTTCTTGGGCAAGGAATATTCAGGTGTGATTTTGCCAGTACTTTCTTCTGAAATGTAGCCTACAGCACCTACCATGGTAACCAAAGTTTAACACCATTGTTGGACACTTTTTGCATTTGCTTTGCACATTGGAGCTGGGAAAAGATATGAAGGTTGAGAAACAAACTGGGGAGTTAACTTTTCTTTGTTACTAATCTCACTTCTCATTGTTATTGGGGAGAGGGAGATGGGTGATGTGTGAGCACTCTGATTTTGTTTGCTTCTGGTCTGTATACCTCTTGAGACTCCTTCCTCCATTTTCCTCAGCCTGGAAGAGAATACACCCTGACTCAGGTGACCTGTATGTCTAATAGAATTTGTGTGCGTGGAGGGGCAATTCCACCATTGGACCCCAGCAGCAAAAATGGTAGAATGCTTCTCTGCTGTGTGCCATCTGCTGCATCATGAAAGCTTATCATGAAAGCTTATGCTATAGCAGTAACATTTGTTAGTTTATGGTACTTAAAGAACCCTGAAAGATGCCTCATACTACTCTCATTTCCAGATCAAGAGCATTACTCCTCCAGGTAGATGCTTTATTCCACCTCCCATCTCCATGACCTCTAGTACAATTTGAGACTTAAAGCCATAGACCTCTTCTGTGGACAGTGGCAAAAGCTTACTCAAAATGTAACCCAAATGTCAGGTTGCTGGATTGTGAGAAGGATTTTCCTTTTATTCCTCTCCAAAAGGAATTAGTTTCCTCTTAGGAGCTAACCTCTCTGAGATCTTTTGATCTTTTAAGGTAGGATAGAAATAGTTTAAAAAATAAAAAAAATTAAAAAACTGTACATATATTTTAAAAGCAAGTTTTGGCTGGAATCCTGGTGGTCCATTAATTAAAGTGACATAGGCAGTGATAGCAGGAAGAAAAGAGCGGTGTGTGTAGCAACGATGGTCAACCCTGGGAAAAGAGTAGCCACAAGTGTAGTGCACCAACAGGAGTCCAGCCTATATATGCTAAATTATGCTTATCATTTCAACATGGCATTCATTTTTGCTTTTTGCCAGTGCTGTGTCTTTTTACTTCTGTCTCTTGAAGTAAATTTGATAGAGGTAGCTGACTTTTCTTCCAATCATGAATTTGGAAAATGAATTTTATCATTTCTTATGGTTCGTCTTTCTACTTTGATACAGACATTCTCTGATTACATATTTACATAGGTTGCTAAAAATGTATTCCAGTCTCTAAAGGGATGTCATGTAGAAGATGAAGTGAGCTTGTTTTCTGCTGCTACAGGGATTAAAACACAAACCAAAGCATTCAAATTATAAGAAAAAAGATTCCACCTGAACATTAGAAAGAATTTGATGGTAAGAATTCAGTTGTGGAATAGACTTACTCAAAGGGTGATAGACTCTCCTTTGGAGGTCTTTAAACAGACATTGGATGTCCATCTCTCAGAACTGTTTTAGTTGTGCATTTCTGTATGGGAGGATGTTGGACTATACTGTCCTATGCTTCCTTCCAGCAATGATCCTATGATTTCATGTAATACTGAAAATGAAGAGCTTGAAGTTCTCCCCATCTCTGTATTCTCTGCATAGCACTGTATCTGTCTGTAGCTCAGAATATTTACAAGGACATGATCATATATGTGATGCTTTATGTCAGATATATGGTACAATTAAGTCCCTGAGTTTCTCAGATGTGACTATTTATTCCCATAGGTATATGTGCAGGTGAGGTGTTAAACTCCACTCTGACAAGTTTCCATATAGTTTTTACAGAACTTATGGGGCTGTATTTTAGTTACATACATAGGGATAATTCATATGGACTTATACATGAATAAGGAGCACAGGCTAGCACAAGAAGGTATATGTGGCTATATGCTATGTGGATTTGACCCAGATATTTGCACCACCACAGAAAAATAAATGTGTACATGGAAAATTATATAAGCAACCTGAAGCCTTCACATTAACTGTTTGAATAAATTTAGACACAGCTGTCTATAACTACACATCCTAATTATGCATGGGGAGTGAGACTCTGGGATTGTGAAAGAGGAGCTGCAATTTCAGGTCTTGGTCTTTTTTCTCTTCCTTCTTTTCTACCTTTAGAGGTTCTGCATAAGAACTGTTGGTGTTGCAGAAGTCTCAAGCAGATTTTCAGAAACAAAAGTCAGAAACAAAAGTCATCTCCTAATTAAAACAAATGGAAAAAGATCTGACATCTTTTGTAGTTCCTCTTTCTTGCTCATCACTGCAATTGAGATTTTTTCCTTTCTTAGCTAAACTAGTTGCGACTGTGGAGATGCACACTGAGCATTTCTTTTGCTTTGATGAGTGCCACTTCAGCAGAAACTGTCATGTGAGGGCTCACCCCTACACCCTCCCAGCTGTCATCAACAGAAAAGACGGATCTAGATGTTGGAACAGTGATATAGAGGTTAGTGGCATCCACATGATACGTCTGAGGTGGGTGGCAACCCCCACTGGTCTTCTGTCCAATGATGAAGGCTCTACCCAGTCTCTTCATGATATATACAAATTCCTCAGCAGCACCAGCAGTCATAGAGCTAGTGAGAATGATCAAGCCTTTATTAAAGCCGTATCTTGTACCTTCAAGAGACAAGATAAAATGCAATAAGTCAGAAGGTTTTCTTTCATCCTAGAGTCAGAAAATAGACCTCCAAGATTAGAGATGCCCAAACTCCAGCCATCCGAAAAACAATGACCCTTAATCACCAATTTCCATACAGTGAGACAGACTGAGATTCAGTCATACATATAAGTAGATCCATTGAATTTGATAAGATACGTTAGTGACCACTTTATATCACATTGATACAATGTTCACATTTGGTGGGAATAAGGGAGAGGGCCTTCTCAATGAGTGCTCCAAGACTTTAGAACTCCCTCCCTAGAGAAGCCAGGATGGTCCCATCCTTGCTTTCCTTCCAAAGGGACATTAAAACATTTTTGTTTTATAAATACATTTATAAATTTATAAATTTTATGAATTGACAAGATTTGGGCTTTTGAATGCTGTGTAGTTCCGTTTTTAAGGCTGGTATAGTTTTTTTAAATGATTTAATATTTTTAATGTGTATCTCTATAAATTTCAGAAATTGTTTGTTTTTAAATTTTATATTTTTTATGAATGTTTTAATTTATATTGTTTTAATGTTGTTAATCACCTTGAGTCTCACTGTCAGGAAAAAGGGCAGGATATTAATTAGTTAATTAATTAGGGTCAACCCTAAATATGAGTAAATTGGAATTTAATCTGATGTCTTAATTTTAGAAGTGCACAATATAGTTTCTTTCTTTTTCTTTTTAATAGTAATCCTGTGAGGCCCAGTGCCTATTTCTTCCATCCTGGTGACAGGAAATGAATGCTAAAAAGCTATATACAATGGCTGGGATGAACCCTGCCTTTTGAATTACCTGACATTAGAACATTTTGTCCAATATTTATATAGTAAATCTGGGAGAGGATTAATCTTGGAGAGGATTTAGCAGAAAAAGTGGTTGTTCTGAAGAACTCTACAGTTAATTCACCTTATACTTTTACAGTGCAATCTTATATATGTGCATTCAGAAGTCCTACTGAGTTAGTTAGTTAGTTAAGTTATTATTAAACCATTTCTATCTTGCCCTTTATCACAGGATCTCAAGGTGGCATATACAATTTAAAATATCTACAGACTAAAAACATAAATATATGTGAACAAGATAAAGATGTATTAAGCATAATAACAGTTAAAACCATTTAAAAATTACAATTTTAAACCATGTTCTTGAAATATATTCGTGTCCAGAAGATTTAATAAAAAGAAAGAAATCAATATTTGCAGCAGTTGGGCCTTTAAGAGGATTGCATTAAATATTAAGGGGGGCACAGCTAAGAAGGCCCTCTCCCATGTCCTCCCACTTCATATTGCCTCCACTCATGCAACACAGAGGAGGACCCCTCCTGCAGACCTCATTTCCCAGACAAGTATATACAGGAAGAGAGAAAGGAGTACAGAAAGCACTTCTTCTAGTATTGAGGTCTCAAATCATTTAAGTGTCTGAATGTCATCATGAGCACCTTAAATTCAGACTTGAAGGACACATTGGCAAATTGAGCTGGATTTGATTACACACTTACACATTGTGGTTATCACATGATTCTTCACATTCTATCACATTATCTCTAACAAATGATGTTCTAATATGCTAGTTGTAGTCTACCATTATAGCTATAGAAAAATATACTGATGGCCATAATACCACAATATAACTATTATTACCTGTAAGCTCTGAATGGGTCCAAATGTCACTGGTGGTATCTTTTGGTCTGTTGTATACTTTATCCAGAAGAACTGGGTGTCCTTCATCAAAGAAATAGGAGCACAGAGCTGCTACAGAGAATGTAGGGCCTCCTATATTGTATCTATTCAGAGAATGAGGAAGCAGGAAATAACCAGATCATATTATATTCAAACTAGGAGGAAGGCAAACTGGTTACCACGTTTATATGCTATTCGAGAGTGTGCTGAGGATGCAGTGATCAACTGATTAATTCCTATGTTCAGTGAAAGGGCAAAGCTTTGGGGGAGGGATGCTTGAGGGCACACAGAGGGCCTACACAGACTTAGAGAACCACTATTGGCAGAGAGGACATTAGAAGATAATAACCCTGATTCTTGTATTCTCTGCCCTGAAAACAAAAGCTTCAAAATGGATTGTGCATATGTTCAGATCACTTCACCACATTTTAGATAGAACATCTGGCTATGCTCATGTTTAAAATGTAGATCTGCTGATTAATAGAATCATACAATCTTAGCATTGGAAAGAGTCACAAGGACCATCTTGCCCAGCACCAGCCATGCAGGAATACAGCGTTCCTGAAAGATGCCTATCCAACCTCTGTTTAAGATCTCCAAAGGAGAGTATACGATACCCTGAAGCAATCTATTCCAATGTTAAACAGTTCTTACAATAAAGAAGTTCTTTCTGATGTTTAGATGGAATCCCTTTTCTTGAAATTTAATTCTATTGGTTCATGGAGCTCCAGAATACAAGCTCACTCCATCTGCTACATGACACCCCTTAATATATTTAAAGATAGCTGTCATGTCACCTCTCACTCTTCTCCAGGGTAAACATACCCAGCTTCCTAAGTCATTTCTTCTAAAGCTTGGTTCCAGATCACCTTGGTCTCCATTCTCTAGAAATGTTCCAGCAGTTGTTTAGCCCACGACACAATGAAATGGCTGAGGCACAGCAGTGTCCTGAAATAAATTCTCAGTATCCTCACAGCAACACCTGTTCACTGTGAGTGTATAGCTCTGAAGTGGGGAATATCTAGCCTTCTAGGTGTTGTACAGCAGGTTCCACCAGATCTAGTCAGTCTAGCTAATGACAGGAGATAGTGGATATTGCAGTCCAACAACATCTGAAGGGGCAAATTCCTCTTGTCTCTCCCTTAGCTAAACGGAAAAGCAAGAGTAAGAAGATCCAGTGCAGGGGCAGAAGATGTGTGACCATTATGTGACCTTAGCACCATTTTGTGGCTCCCAGCACCCACATTTTTTTTAAAAAGATTTGCATTTGTTTTTTGCCCCTAAATGTCCTCAAATTGCCTCCTAGGCAATTTAACCATATTCCTCCCAAGCTCAGGAGAAGGCTTTGGAAAAACAACAGGAAGTCATCCAAAAGTCTTTCGTGATCAATTCTTGTTAAAAGAAACCATCTTCTGACTAAAAGGAAGAAAATCTGGAAAAATTTCCCCTATACTCCTAAAGGTCAGTGGGCACCAAAAATTATTTGGGAGTGGTGCCATTGTGGCAGAGGTTATGCAGTCTTCCAAGGTCCTCAAGAGCTAATGTGCCCCCGACCCTTGATAGTTACCCACCCACAATTCCAGTGAATATGTCAGCAAGAAAATGCATAAAACAACAAAACCTTATAAAGGCTGCATCTTTATGGCTAGCTGTTAGATAGGGAGAAAGAAAATTGGGGCACTGAAGGTACTACTTGGAAAACAAGGCACAAATTCTTGTAATGGACATCAAATTATGGCCAACATGGAAGTGGCTAATTTGTATTTCTCATGAGTTGGTAGGAGGGAAGTAATGAGGCCTTACCCATAAGGCCTTACCCAACATGTACAATACAGGAACAAAGTCTCACCATAATCACATCTTAATGAATAAGTAGGAGGTAGGGAGCAAGGAATGAGACTGAGAAGATACAAAGGTAGTAATCAAAGAAATCCATAGGTGGGGACTATTACCATGCTGTACAGTCCCACTATATGATATGATTGGCAATGAACATTATTTAATTGACATGAAATATAAACCATACAGACTTCCAGCTTTGCCAATGGTGGGGTGAGATGAAACCTCTTTGCAGTCTGACTGATTTCTCATGATGTGCAACAGGAATCAGTCCGGGGATTCCAGGGCAGCAAAAACTCCCTGTCATTAGAAGGGAAACAAATTTGGGGCTCCTGAGGTCCACTGCCTTCTTCAGACTCCAGCACTTGTGGCTGAAGCAGAAGAAAAGGAGATCAGAGCAGCCATTGTCACATGATAGTAGCATGGTCCAGCAAAACCTCGCTGCCAAACTTTTAAAAGACTGGGCTGACATTACCATCTAATAGAAGGTCTTCAGAAATTAATTATATTAAACTATCAATTATCAGATCCTTTAACACCCGTAATTGCACTAAGCACTGTCCTTCGAAATTCTAACAGATGATCCAGGAACCATGCCAGTTAACAATGGGATGTTACAGAAATCCATAGGACCCCTGTGATAGAAGTGCCAAAAGGGTTCTGGTTACCATGAAAGTAGTTAAATGTAGTAATGTAGAATAGAAAAAATAAATAAGAATAGAAGAAATAGAATAGAAGAAATAATAAAAAGTTGTAGAGATTAAAAAATTGTGATGATGATAAGATATCAATTGAATTTAAATACCTGATCAGAAGCTACAGTATCATGGTGATGAGGCAATCAGCAGAAAGAGACTGATAGACAGCAACACATGGAATAGACAGGGGCTTGGTTATTTAACAAGCCTCAAAACATTTGTTCAAACTGGATATCATTTACAGTTTGCCCTTTGATGGAATGACAGACCTAATAAATGCTTTAGTTCACTTTGATGGGTCATTTTTGAAGGGGAGAGAGCAATGACTTTTAAGGGAAGAAGGGTTTGTGGGGAAGGACCTGTTGTTTACTTGTTGATTAGGGACAGTAATGGTGAATGTGAGAGAGGGGATGATGAAGATGAAATGAAATGAAGTGAAAGATTGCTCCAGTATAAACAGTGCTACCTCGCCTGGTTTTGGTGTGGAGAATTACCTGCCTTGTGAACAGAATCCAACAGGAAAGGGAGGATGACAAAGATGAAGATGGACTGAGAGATTGTATTAGCACACTACCCCGACTGGCCACCATGTGAAGAACTGTACATCTCATGAATGGAATATGACAGGAGAGAGAGAAGAAGTGAGAGAAGACGAGAAGATGAATAGGAACTGAGAGACTGCCCCAGTACAGTCATGCTGTCTTGACTGGCACTGCTGTGAAGAACCACCTGTCTTGTGAATGGATTACAACAGGAAGGATCATTTAAACTTTTCAGATAGTATTTGTTGAAGAAGGCTAGTAAGAATTGCTATCTAAATATAAATATTAATTGACCTTATAATTATTTTATTCAACTTTGGTAATATAAATTTTGGGAAACTATATTGAGTATTACAGTATTGTTAGGTATAATTTATGGTAATTTGTTAAGTTACTTATATATTTATCTATTTCTATTTATTTCTGTTTTCACGTTTACGTATATATAATTATCAATATAAAGAAGTATCAATTTTTATATAGTTTGTTGAATACATGGATTGGTAAAATATCTTTATTAAGGTATTTTATACTGTTTCATTTATAAATATTTGATGAATTGAGTTATAACTATTTAACTAATTGAATCAATAGAGACCTAGAAGAAACTTTAGGAATTTACAAGAACTGAATATTTTATAGAGATTTATCTAAGGGTATATTATTGTTGAACACATTTACTTATTATACTTGTTATATTTATTATAAATTTTGAAATATGAATTGATAATTAATTAGAAAAATACTAGAATTATTGACTGAATTATAGATTAGATCTATTGATTGGAATAATTGATTATTGATTAGAATTATTACATAGTTTCTCTCTTATCTCTTAGAAGTTGTTAATTTATATGATATTACTGGAATTAATTGTTATACTGTTACATTCTTGTACTGAGTATTATTACAATCTCCTATTGATGATAGGGAAGCATTTGTTAATATAGCAGACCTCTAACCATCCTACATTACTGAGGCTTATTGATAGAAACAAGAACAGCTGTTCAGATGACTAAACAAGAAGATCATTGAATGAGTTTGCAGCTAAGCCAGATCAAAATATGCTACTGGAAGAAATCAGGATGATGAAATTGGAAATGAAGCAAGAAATGAAAGATTTAAAAACAGAAATTAAACAAGATTTTAAAACAGACTTGAAAGATGTTAGGAAATCAATAGAAAAATTAACAGAAGATTTGAAGAGAACAGTCTAGAGAGTTGAAAATATGGAAAAGAAAATTTAAAAGATCGAAGATAAAATGGAAAATTTCTCATCAGTACAGGAGAGAGATTTGGATGAAAAAGCCCTGCTAGAACTTAAAATGTGAGAAAGTTGTCTGAAAATAAGAGGTTTAAAAGAACAGAAAAATGAAAATCTGTATGAGAACTCTTATCCTAGCTTTCTCAGGCTTTTGGGGAGTGCCAAGACAACAATTTGAATGGGAGGTTGATAATATCTTCAAAATTAGCTCCTCAGTGATCAAAGGAAGAAACTACCACAGAGATGTGGCGGTAGGCTTTGTGTGTAAAAAAAAATTCAGCAGTATCCGGAAAAAAATTTAAATTGGGAGATGAAAAAATTGGTTGTATAATGATATACCCACAAGAATTCTCCTTAAAAAAAGAGACTATAACTTTCTGACTTCTTTATTATGAAAGAAAGGAATCCTATACAGATGGAGGAGACTGGAAGGAGTGTCCTTCTGCTTTAGAAATAAGTTATTTTATATAAACTCAGTACAAGACGCAAAAGTGTTTTTGAAAAAATATGAGGAAAGCTTCCAAGGTAACTACTGAGAATATAAAACGAAAAGAAAAGAAGGGAAAAAACTTGAGCAGTGGACCTGAGGAGAAAGAAAGGGCCTTGGGTCACCCACTGGAAAAGAAGGAGGAGAAGGAGGAGGAGAAGTAGGAGAAGCAGAAGACACAGAAAAAGAGTTAGAAGCAGAGAAAGAGAGAAGATCTTTAGAAGAGAAGGAAAACCAGAAAGATAGACTCAAACTGGACAAAGCATAAGATACTGAACTAGGACCAAGGAACATAAGCAAAAGGAAATGGACTTGAAAATATTCTCTTGGAACATAAAAGGAATTAGTATCCCTCCAAAAAAGGAGGAAAATTTTTTATTACCTTGAGAAGGAAAAAAAATGACATAAATCTGTCTTCAGGAAGTAAGAATTTTAAAAGAGAGAGAAAGTAAAACTGATTCAGAGTAAGAAACTGGGGAAAGATTTTGTGGCACTGACAAAGAAAAGGAAGGGGTTTTTGATTTATGTCAATGATCAAATTGAGACACGCACTTCTGGTTTGGCTCGGGGCAAGCTAAGAAGGCAGAGAGACAGCTCTGGTGATCTCCTGCTGGTATTGTAGTGGCAGACTGTGGATTGTTCTATTCTGAATCTGCTGAGAGATGCCCAGGACCTAGGAGCACCTGAAGAATCCCTGGCAACTCTGCAAGAATACTCCAGTTTGGTTGCCTCCTGGTATAAGACAGCGATCACTGAGGGTAGCAGCTTGGGACATGGAGCTGCCATACTGGTAAGTGGGAGGGGGAATTCCCCATTCCTCACACTGCGAATAACCCATCAAGCCTCTTGAAACAGGAGAAAGAGTGGTGGTGTGAGTATAAAATCAAGATTTCTTTGATTGCCAGAAGTTCTCCTTAAGAATAGTATTTTCTTGTTTTTCTTTTTCTGTTTTTTTCTTATTATTTTTGGTACTTAAGGAGAGTGCTGTGAGTTATTAGACAAACCTCCCCATCAGAACGTTATTTTGAGCTCTTGCCTAGCTTCTGACGGGGGAGTTAAGAGAAAAAGGAAAAAAGAAAGACTTTGGCTGCTATCTATATATTTTGTTTTGAGGCTTTGTTGTTTTGATGTTCTGTTCTTTTGACAATTGGATTTTTGGATTTTTGGGCTCTGACTATATTATATAGTAATATACACCAATATATTTTATAGAGATTTCTTTTGCTGCAAGGTAAGAGACTCCACTGGAAAAAAAAGCAGCCACAATATCCTGGTTATCAACAGTACAGCACCATGACCTTGAAAACACTGAGATACAAAGCAGTTGGATTTTTATATCTGATTCCTCACTCTCCCTGCTTTTTGCCTTTTTACCCTCCCCACCTTGATTTTTGATTTTGATCCTTTGACTTTGATCCTTCTTTTTTTCTTTTTGATATTTTTCCTTTTGCTTGTTATTTGTTTATTATAAACTTTTTGTCTCTTTTTTCCTTACTTTTTTTTTCCTTTTTTTTAAACTTTGGTTTTTGAAATGGGGAGGTATGTGTGTGTATATATATATACTTGCTTTATTTTTTTTCCTTTTTCCCTCCCTCCACCTTTTTTGTGATTTGAGCCACCCCTGCCTCCTGCTGTTGATTGATTTCTGATTTGGATTTTTTTTTTTTTGGTGATATTTTGATAGTTGTTTATTATAAATATTTTCTACTTTTTTAGTTTTTGACTTTTGGCTTCTGTATTTTGGATTTTTTTCCTCTCGTCTTTTCTTCGTTTTTTTATTTAATTTTTTCTTGACTTAATTTTTAGTTTTGGTTTTTTCCTCTCTCCAAAAAGACTATGAAGACCCTTTAGTGGACATTGATATATATATATATTTGCTGTTTTTGCTTCTCTGGTAAGATTGTTTTTTTGTTTCTCCCTTTTTTATTTCTCTTCTTGTTTTGCTATCTCTCCCCTCTTGTTGGAAGAGGGGAAGAGAATAGTTGATTTTGGAAGGAAAGAGAAAGTTAAATGGGAGAGAGGAAGAAGAAAGAAGAAGATTTGTGAAGATTTGAAGAATTAAGGAAGAAGCATTTGAAGGTGAGAGCTGAAAAGGGAGAAGAAGTAAGACTGGAAAGTATGGCCTAGGAAGGAGTGAAGAAGAAGGATTAAAGAAGGAGGAGCAGAAAGAAAGGAAAAGAAAGTGAGAAGGAGAAGAGAGAAAAGGAAAGTGAGAAGAAGGTTTGTGGAAGTAGAAGAAGGTTTGAGCAAGTAGGTGTAAGGTTGGAAGAAAGAAGAAAGAAGGAGGAGAGGAGAGAGAGAAGGAGAAGGGAGAAGAGTGAAATAGGGAGATAAATGGGGAAGAAGAACATAAGGAACAGAAGGAAGAAAGGAAGGAAAGAAGAGAGAAGGAATGGCAGGAGTGAAGACAAGACTCAAATCTCATGAACTTAAGATCCATGAACATCAACTGACTCAAGATAGAAGAGGATCAACAGAAGAAGGAGTGCCCTTCTATACGAAAACATTTATGGAAGAAATGAGAGACTTCAGAAAAGAAACAGGTCTTCTCTTGGAAGATATGAATACAAAGTTCAATGCTATAAAGGACTCCTCCAACAATTGAAAAAATGTAAAAGAAAACAAGGAAGAGATTCAACAGCTGAAAAGAGAGTCTCAAGATATGAATGAAGAACTAAAATGAAGGTTAGATCAAATGGCATTCGTGGAACAAAGGAAGAAAGAGTCATGATTGAGATTGGGAGGTGTTGTGGAGTTGCCGAATAAAAATATAAGAAAGAAAATGATTGAAGAGCTGGCAAAGAATTTAGGTTGTACAGAAGATTTTTTGGAATTGGAACTGGACAGGGTTTATAGAGTGAGCTGTTCAGTGGCAAAGAAAAGGAACCTTCTGTTACTGCCCTGGCTAGCCTGAGTTTGTGGGATATAAAGATATCTCTTGATATCAATAATTCGGCCGCACAGACCCATTCCCCTTCACATGCTTGCGAGGCCCCTGGACAAGCACGCATACAGGCTCGGACGATAATCGCCGTAATATTCCAACACAATACAGGCAGGCCAGAAATAGCCGACTTGCAGCTTTAGGAGACCTCAAGGCAAGTACCTCAATTAGGTATGCACGCAACTTTCAAAAGATCCTCTGCCCCACGCTGGCAGCTTGATGATCTGACTATACAACACTCAAGTACTCCACGTTTGCATACTGGCTATCCTATTGACAATTTGGCTATAATTCAATCATTCAAATTCTGACCTTTTGGAGGCTTTGTCTCCAGCCCTGTATCCATTGTTTTCCCCAAGTCCGAACTAGCCTGCGGTCACAATTCTCCTTATGAAAACCCCTGACTTTGAGCTCTTCCTTGGATCACTCTTGGCTTCCATCCCGCCTTGCTGTCGCTTTGTCCAGCGAGCCTTCCCCTCAACTCCACGTGCTGAGATCCATGCTCCCCAGCTTCTCCACTTCTAACAGGGCTTCAGGACAGGTGAAGTATCACCCAAACCAACAACTCCTCTAAAAATCCCTCTATCCCACTCCAACCTTTATTTCCTTAGTTATCTGTCTGAGTGTGCTGCATACACTGTTTGATTGTGTTTTAATAAAACAACATTTATTATTTCAACTTCTGTGTGCTCCTTGACTTGGCCTGACCCCGTAAACATAGGGTTCAAGATCTCACTACGTTACCCTGCCTCTCGTATTGCTAGGCAGTGCTCTTGACTAATTTCCCCAACTTATATAATTGAGAGCGCATTTAGGTGTCCCTCCCTGGACCCCCAGGAATCAGGGTAACACTTCCAAGAGACCTAATAGTTCAATGGTTAAGAAAAACTATTAAGGGATCAGATTTTGGAAACACACTACAACAATAATATCAAAATAGTCGGGAAATCAATTGTAATTTTGAAAGAAATTCCAACATGTATATTGAGAAAAAGGAAAGACTGTATGGTCCTAGCTGATGTCCTGATGAAAGAAGGAATACCTTTCAGCTGGGATAAACTCGAGGGAGTGAACTTTTCTTTTAGAAACGAAAGATATAAAATAAATATTATTGATAGGGCTAAGGAGTCCTTGAAGAGAAATGAGAAACAACTGTTTTGAAGACAGGAAAATGAACCCTTGATTTTAAGTGAGGATGATACATATCAAGGAAAAGAGAAGACCCAAGGAAAGGAGAAGACTCAAAAGAAGGAACAGAAGAAAAGGAAGTGAAGAGAAGAGGCGCCAGACAGAACTGAGTCTGCTGGATCTTGACTTTCCAGACAAGGAGTAGGGAAGGCAGACAAGAAAGTAAATAGAACTAAGAGAAAAGGAAGAAGGAGAGGGGGAGAGTGAAGGGAGAAAGAGGGAGGGGGAGCAGGAAAAGGGTGGAAAGGTAAGTAATGCATAAATAATTGGTAAGTAATCTTTAAGTAAGTAATTTGTAATTATTAAGTAAGTAAATTTTGATTAGTGATTAGTAAATAAGTGATTAGTAAATAAGTAACTTGCAATAATTGAATAAGTAATTTGTAAGTAATTTATAACAATTCATAATAATTTGTAAGTAATAGTAGTATAGTAAGTGACAGTAAGTAATACACTTATAGTAGATATTTTGTAGTTTTGAATAAACCAACTTTAAATTTATAGTAAGAAATTAATCACTAATAAATTGCAAGTAATTATTAGATTGTAATTAATTGGTGACAAATAAGGAATTTAAATTTAAATATTAACTGGAATTTTTCAATATTGAAGTCTGGAATTTTGATATTTAAATTTTGAATTTTGAATTTGAATTTGATATTTTATAAATTATAAATTTGGATATTCTGAGTCCTGGAATTTGAAAATGTTAACCAGTAAAGTGTGGTTAAAAGATGGAATGCTTTACATGGAATGTGAAGGAAATTAATGTATTAAAAAAACAAAAGTTAATATTTCATTATCTTCAAAAACAAAATGTAGATATAATATGCCTTCAGGAAATAAGAATAAAAGATAAATATGTGAATTTATTGGCTCAGAAAAATTTAGGAGAGGAGTTTGCATCAGTAGGATGGAAAAAGAAAAATAGAGTCGTTCAGTATGTCAAATCATATTTAGACCTACATATGGTATTCATGGATAGAAAGGGCAGATATTTAGGTGTAGAAGTTAAAATAGATAACAAGAAAATTCTAGCGGTAGGGATCTGTGCTCTGGTGACAGAAAAAGGTACATTCTATAGGTACATTCTATAATGGTACATTCTAGAATGTAATTCTTAATTACACTAAAAAGTACACTATTCTGAAATTTTCAGAGATGCAAAGAGAAAAAATTAAATAAAGAAATATCAATAGAAGAAGAGAGTTAATTGAACACTTAAATAAAGGCAAATCCGCCAACCCTGATGGATTGACAGCACTATATTATAAAGTAGTTTGCATTGAATTAGAAGGACTCCTTTGTAGGGTTATGAATAATATTTTGAAGTCTCAAAGAATCCCTGATAGTTGGAAAGAAACTAACATCACTTTATTACCTAAGGAAGATAGGGACCCCTTCAAAATTATAGACCAATTTCTATGTTGAACAAGGATTATAAGATATTTGCATGTATTTTAGCAAACAGATTGAAGGTTTGCTTACAAGATTATATACATGAAGACCAAAATGGTTTCTTGCCAAACCGTCAAATTAGGTATGATATAAGAACAGTGTTAGATATAATAGAATATTTGGATTGTCATGCTGAAAAAGCCTTTGATAATGTAAATTGGAAATTTACATTATCATCTCAAAAGGCTAAAATAGTAATAAATAGAAGCTCAACAAATGAAATTAATATTGAAAGAGGGATGAGATAAGGCTGCCCGCTATCCCCTTTACTCTTTATTTTGGCAATAGAATGCCTGAATAGAACTATAAGGAGTAATAATGAGATAAAAGGGATAAAGACAAGGAAAGCAGAATTTAAATTAAAAGTTTTTGCTGATGATATAGTTTTTATATTAAGTTATCTAATTAATAGTATAGGACCACTGTTGTTAGATATAGAAGAATTTGGTAGAGTGTCTGGTCTTAAAATTAATGTAGATAAAACAAAAATATTAACTAAAACTATGAATAAGGAAGAGGAAAGAGAATTATATAATAAATCAGACTTTGAAATAGTTAAAAGAATTATATACTTAGGTATAGTTTTAATGGAGAAAATCAACAATTATATGAGAATAATTATGTTAAGGTGTGTTAGGAGATAAAAAAGGATCTTAGGAAATGGCAAAACCTTCATCTCTCTTTATTTGGAAGAATATCAGTATATAAAATGATGATCTTACCCAAGATGATGTATCTCTTTCAAACAATCTCGATTATATTTTCAAGTGTACCCTTTTCAAATTGGCATAAAGAAATCTCCAAGTTTTTATGGGCAGGAAGGAAGCCTAGAATAAAATGGAAAATGATGACGGATGCAAAGGAAAGAGGAGGACTAGGTGTTCCTGATCTTAGGATTTGCTTTGAGGCTTCATGGTTAGTGTGGCTTACAGACTGGATTATATTGAAGAACAAGAAATTATTAGAATTGGAGGGCCATGAGTTGGAATTTGCGTGGCATGCCTAATTATGGTATGGAAAAATTGAAGCAAATGCAGGATTTAAAAATCATATTATAAGAAGAACAATTTTTAAAATTTGGGAAAGATATAAGAAGAGATTTGGGAATAAAATACCAAGGTGGTTGTCTCCAAAGGAAGCGTTCTATAGGAGAGAAATGCGGAGTTTAGACTGTTGGATAAGACATAAAGAAATAATAAAAGGTGAGGGTGATAAACGGATTATTAAGGACAGGCACAATTTGGAGCAGGAGGGGTATAAGATTCAATGGTTAACATATTATCAGTTAAAAAAGAGATTTAAAGAAGATAGCAAGAAATATGGATTTGAGAGTGTCAAAAATGAATTTGAAATGTTAATATGCCCAGAAGAAACTCGTCTAATTTCTAAAATGTATAAGCTACTATTAAGAATGAACACAGAAGAGGAACAAATAAAGGAATGCATGATCTATTGGGCCCAACAACTAGGGTATAATATAGAATTAGAACAGTGAGAAGATGTCTGGGGAAAAGGCTTGATATTTACCCACTGTAACGATCTTAAAGAAAATTTTTTAAAGATGATGTATAAATGGTATCTAACCCCCAGTAAACTAGCTAAGATGTATAAAGGGATAAGTAAGAGATGTTAGAAATGCGAAACTCATGAAGGCTCCTTCTTCCACATATGGTGGCAATGTAAAAAAGTAAAAAAATATTGGATAAGGATTTGTAATTATATATAAAGAATACTAAAAGTAAAAATGATATTGAAATCAGAACTACTCTTATTAAATATGATAAATAAAGAGGATCCTGTGGAAAGACAACACAGAAAACCATTTATATGGTAACGGCAGCCAGAATAATTTACGCAAAATGCTGGAAAAGAAAAAATCCCAAAAGTAAATGAATGGTTAGATAAACTTATAGAATTGGCAGAAATGGACAAACTCACTGTTTTACTAAAAGGAAATTCATTGGAACTATACGTAAAAACTTCATGGACTATGCAAGCAGTATTGGAGGAGATTTGATAACTATCGGTTTTGATATGTAAAGCCAGATAAATTTAAATTGGTAAAGAGAATACATGAGAATGTGTAGGTCAAAAAGGAGGGAATAACTGATAAATAGAACCAGCAATTAAAGCTAATCGTGAAGTCACCTTTGTGTTAATTGTTTGTTAGGGGAAAAAAGGACTTTGTTTGCATTTTTTCTTTTCTTAAGTTACTTTCTGTGTTTCCTTATCTTTCAAACTTACCTCTTTTCATTTTTATATATCTGTAGTTTTGTATTTGCATTTGTTTTTGTGTTCTACCCACAAGTATTGTATATTGTATTTCACAATTTTATGTTACTGTGTGTCAATTTCTAATTAATAAAGATTATTTTTTTAAAAAAATATTAAAAAATAATCAAATTAAGGCACAAGAGATCTTCAGAGATGCAAATGTTCACTGTGTAAGTGTCAAAATCAGATGGAAGAACCAAAGAATTCCACTTTGGGGAGTTTATGGTCTACATAATGGGAAAGACAAATGTTATAGAGACTTGGAATCTAAAATACTGGACGATGACTGTGATGAATTAATTTTACTTGGGGACTGAAATGTAGTGACAGATCAATCAGAAATGTGACAAGATTATTAAAAAAAAATCAAGGGAAAGTCTCCATATCATTTGTTGAGAATTAATAGATGTATGGCAACACTTATATGGTCATATAAGGTATGGAGGAATTTAAGAGGAATTTACTTTTCACTTAGGAATTTACTTTTTACAGAGACAGACATTCTTCATTATCAAGATTGGATATATTTCTGATCTCAAACACAGTATTTAAAATTATAAATAAAATGGAAGTGCTTCCTAAGAATATATCAGACCATAATGCCATACCCTTAGGTTTAAAGAGGGGGAATAGAAACTTCAACTGGCACCTGAATGAAAGACTTCTACTAGATGAAAATATAGCTACTAAAAATAAAGAGACTTTACAAGCATATTTTATTGTAAACCAATATAGAAATGGCATGGAATGCTGGGAAAGTGGTGATCCGGGGTTTCTTTATACAACAAAATGCCATAATAAATAGAAAAAGGAAAAAAAAAGTAAAAAAAATCAACAATCAAATAAAGATCAAAGAGGAATTAAAAGAAAAACCTTCATGTAAAGCTATACAAAAAGAGATAATTGCATTACAAAAGCAACTTGAGATAAATCTGATGGCAGAAATCAGCAAGCAGTTAATATATTTGAAACAAAAATTATTTTGAATGGTCTAACAAACCAGGAAAATGGTTGGCTTTAAGAGTAAAGAAGAAGGAACTATGATTACAAAAATTAAGAGTACAGAAAAAATTTACATTGACTTTGGGAAAATTGAAAAAATTGTGTTTATTTTTTAAATTTGTACAGGGGTAAAAGAGTAAAAGCTGAAGCTATTCATGAGTACAGAAAGGATTTAAGAATTAAGGAATTAGTGGAAGAACAAAGATCTAAACTAAATCACCCGATAAATGTAGCAGAAACTGTGGAAGTGATTTGACTGAGGCCATTTCCGCACGGGGCGAGGGAATCGCCCCGTGCCGGTACTTACCGGACTTCTTGGCTCCACTCTTGGGTCCAGGCTGGTCCGAAGCAGTGCATGGCTGCCGCTCTGCACTGCTCCAGGGACGAAAATGGCAGCTTCTGGTTGGTCGAGGCTCTCCACCAACCGCTGAAGCTCGCCAGCCTAAAGCCCGGCCCCAGCAGATCGTAGGCTCGCACTGGTGCAAGCCTGCAAATCTGCACCGGAGCGCGGGCACGGAGTGGAGCACTCCATGCTTTTGAAAGGCCTGTTTCAAGCAGTCTTTCAAAAGCACGCTGGATGACCACTTCGGATCATTCCGAAGCAGGCTGAGGTGCGGAACTACACTAAGTAGGTCTGACCTAGTCCGCTCCCAGGTGCAGACGTCCTCCCTGGAGGACGCTCTGCACCGTTTCTTTAAACCCGTGCAGAAATGACCTGAATAAAAAGGGGAAAGCTCCAGGTCCCGATGGCATGCCAAGAATATATTACAAGATCTGAGAAGACCAGCTAATTTTGCCTTTCCAAACTACCATGAATGCAGTTCTTGAAGGGAAAGTCCTCAGGTCTTGGAGCAAAGCATTCATAACTTTAATACCAAAAGGAGATCATGACCCTACATCAGTTAAGAATGATAGACCAATTTCACTACTGACCCTAGACTATAAAATATTTATGTTGATTATGGTCAGTAGATTGAAAAATAGTTTAAAGCATTTGATTCAAGAATCATAGAAATGTAGAGTTGGAAGAGACCACACGGGCCATCCAGTCCAACCCCCTGCCATGCAGGAACACCCTCAAAGTACTCCCGACAGATGGCCATCCACCTCTGCTTAAAAACCTCCAAAGAAGGAGACTCCACCACAATCTGAGGCAGCATATTCCACTGCCGGACAGCCTTGACTGTCAGGAAGTTCTTCCTGAGGTTCAGGTGGAATCTCCTTTCCTGCAGCTTGAAGCCATTGCTCCTTGTCCTGGTCTCTGGAGGGGCAGAAAACAAGCCTTCTTCCTCCTCTACATGGTATCCCTTCAAATATTTAAACATAGTTATCATGTCCCCTCTTAACCTTCTCTTCTGCAGACTGAACATACCCAGCTCTCTAAGTCTATCCTCATAGCGCTTGGTTTCCAGGCCCTTCACCATTTTGGTCGCCCTCCTCTGGACCTGCTCCAGCTTGATCATGTCCTTCTTGAATTGAGGTGCCCAGAACTGGACACAGTATTCAAGATGAGGTCTAACCAAAGCAGAGTAGAATGGTACCAGTACCTCCCTCAATCTAGACACCATACTCCTATTGATGCAGCCGAGAATTGCATGGGCTTTCTTGGCTGCTGCATCACACTGCTGATTCCTGTTCAGCTTGTGGTCTATTAAGACTCCTAGATCCCTTTCACACGTACTGCCATCCAACCACGTGTCCCCCATCCTATATTTCTGTATTCCATTTTTTCTACCTAAGTGTAGGACCTTATACTTCTTTCTGTTGAATTTCGTTTTGTTAGCTTTGGCCCAGCTCTCCAATCTGTCCAGGTCATTTTAAATTTTGATCCTGTCCTCTGGGGTATTAGCAACCCCTCCCAATTTGGTGTCATCTGCAAATTTGATGAGCATGCCCTCTATTCCTTCACCCAAGTCGCTGATGAAGATCTTGAACAGCACTGGGCCCAGGACAGAACCCTGTGGCACCCCGCTAGTCACTTCTCTCCAGGATGAAAAGCAGCCATTGGTGAGCACCCTTTGGGAATGGTCAGTCAACCAGTTACAGATCCACCTGACAGTAGCCCTGTCCAGCCCACATTTTACTAGCTTCTTTGCAAGAATGTCATGGGGAACTTTGTCAAAGGCCTTACTGAAATCGAGATATGCTACATCCACAGCATTCCCTTCATCTATCAAGCTAGTAACTCTATCATAAAAAGAGATAAGCTTAGTCTGGCATGACTTATTTTTGAGAAATCCATGTTGACTTCTCGTGATTACCGCATTGCTTTCTAAGTGATTAGAAACTGACTGCTTAATGATCTGCTCCAGGATCTTTACGGGTACTGACGTCAGGCTGACTGGGCGATAATTATTTGGGTCCTCTTTTTTTCCCTTCTTGAAGATGGGGACAACATTTGCCCTCTTCCAGTCTGCTGGAACTTCTCCTGTCCTCCAAGATTTCTCAAAGATTATAGCAAGCGGTTCCGAAATGACTTTTGCCAGTTCTTTTAATATCCTAGGATGCAATTCATCTGGCCCTGGAGACTTGAATTCATCCAGTGTGGCCAGGTGTTCTTGTACCACCTCTCTACCTATTATGTGCCTCATTTCCCCTGCTTCCTCCCCTGCTCCCCAACCACCGGGTTGAGTGCTTGTATCCTTCTGGGAAAAAACTGAGACAAAGAAGGTGTTAGGTAGTTCTGCCTTTTCTCTTCCCCCTGCTAGGAATTCGCCATCTTCTCTGCACAGCGACCCTATTGCCTCTTTCTTTTTCCTTTTGCTGCGGACATATTTAAAAAAGCCCTTTTTATTGTGTTTAATGTCTCTGGCCAGCATAAGTTCGTTCTGTGCTTTAGCGTTTCTGACCTCCTCCCTGCATTTCCTGGCTACTTGCTTAAATTCTTCTTTGGTGGTTTCCCCCCTCTTCCATTTCCTGTACACATTTCTCTTAACGCTTAGCTCCGCTGAGAGTTCTTTACTCAACCATTTTGGTTTCTTCAGATGCCTTCCATTTTTCCTCCTTATCGGTACAGTTTTAGACTGTGCCTTCAGTATCTCCCTTTTAAGGAACTCCCGTGCCTCCTGAACTCCTTTCTCTTTCACTATTCCTGACCACGGAATTTCAGCCAGCAGCTCCTTAAGTTTACAGAAGTCCGCTTTTTTAAAATCTAAGATGATTGTCTGGCTACACTTATCTTCTCCTTCCCACTGAATGCCAAATTCCAATAGGGCATGGTCACTCCCCCCTAAAGATCCAACCACTTCTACCTCATTAACAAGGTCATCCCTATTGGTCAGGATAAGATCTAGATTATTTGATCCCCTTGTCGCCTCTTCCACCTTCTGGACCATGAAATTGTCTGCAAGACAAGCAAGAAACTTGCTGGACCTTGCTGTCTTGGCAAAGTTTGACTGCCAACATATATCTGGGTAATTGAAATCTCCCATTATTACTGTATCTCTCCTTTTTGAATGTGCGGTCATTTGGTTGAGGAAGGTGTCATCAAGGTCCTCAGTCTGGGCTGGAGGTCTGTAGTAAAACCCCACTAGAATATCCCTATTGTTTCCCCCTCCCTTAATTTTTACCCAGATGCTCTCAACCTGGCTTTCTGGGTTTAAGTCATGGATCTCTTCACAGGTGAAAACATCCTTGACATACAAGGCTACTCCTCCTCCTTTCTTGTTTGGTCTATTTCTACAAAATAGGCTATACCCCTCTATTCCTACATTCCAATCCTGAGACTCATCCCACCAGGTCTCAGTGATGCCTATCAAATCATATTTCTTTTGTTGTACTAGGAGTTCAAGTTCATCTTGCTTGTTTCCCATACTCTGCGCGTTAGTGTAGAGTCACTTAAATCCCCGGGCCCTTCCTGCAAATCCTGTACTATAGTTTCTACTCCTCCCACCATTGGACGCTTGTACTACTTGGTCAATATAATTTGGGCCTTTTCCCCCTGCACTCGCCATGTCTTTGCCCTGAATAATATTGTCTCCCTCCCCAGCGGAACTTAGTTTAAAGACCTCTTAATCCTCCATGCAAGACTGTTTGCAAAAACATTCTTGCCAAGTTTCATGAGGTGCAGCCCATCCCTTGCCAGAAGCCCACGTTCATGGAAATTCAGGCCGTGTTCCAAAAACCCAAACTGTTGCTGGCGGCACCATGTGCGGAGCCAGTTGTTGACCTCTGCTATTGCCCTTTCCCTTTGTGCACCATATCCTTGAACAGGGAGGAGAGATGAAATGACCACCTGCGCACCAAGGTCCTTAAGCTTTGTCCCCATAAGCTCGTAGTCCTTTGCGATGTGGTAAAAGCTGCGCCTCGCAGTGTCATTGGTTCCGACATGAACCAAAATGAGGGGCTTATGGTCAGTGGGCTTGACCAGCCTGGAAGAAGAACAAGTTGGCATTTGGCCAAATAGATATCTCAAAGAAAATATGAGATACATTTTAAATACCATTTAATATTTTGAATACCAACCTGGGAAGAAACTTGCACTCTTATTTTTGAACACTGAAAAGCCTTTGATAGTCTCAGCTGGGATTTTATGTTGGAAATTTTATCAAGAATGAACATTGGCAATCAATTTATGAGTGGTTTAAAAGCTGTATACTGAAATCAGACATTAATGGAGAGAGAACAGAAAAAATAGAGATTACTATCAGGATGAAACAAGGATGCCCACTTTTCCCCTTATTATTTCTAACAGCAACTGAGACATTGATAACCAACACAAAATTGAATAACATTATAAGAGGGGTTAAATTAAGAGGTCAAGAGTTTAAGAGCAGAGCTTTTGTGGGCAACATTGTTGTACTGTTGGAGGATCCAGCAGAAGTTATTGAACAACTGAAAAAAATACTAACGAAATTTGGGGAAATATCCAATTTGAATGTAAATGAAGAGAAAATTAACATTAATGAAAAAATATGACTAACGAAGAAGATATATTTACTGTAAACACAAAAGTGAAATTTCTAGGAATTTATTTAATGAAGAAGAAGTTAGACCTATTTAAACAGAATTAAGAAAAGATCTGGAAAGAGATCAAAAAGGATTTACAAAATTGGAGTAACTGAAATCCTTTTTGGATAGAATTCCATCAGTTAAAATGTCTGTCCCGCTGTAATTAATGTTCTTGTTCCAAACCATCCCTATTTTCACTAACAACTCTGTCTTCCAAAATTGGCAAAGTGATATATCTCAGTTCATCTGAGATGCGAAGAAGTCAAGAATAAAATTTAAAAATTTTTACAATGCAAAAGAAAAGGGTAGTTTAGAACTTCCTAATTTAAAATTCTATTTTCATGCATGCTCTCTAGAGTGGTATAAAGAATTAGCTAAATTGAATAATAATGGACTATTGATGTTGGAACGTGAAGATCTTGCATTTGGCTGGCATGCATATTTAGGTATAATAATATAATAAGGATAAAATTCATAGAAATTTCAATAACTATTTCAAGTTTCGTTAAAAACTTGGATAAAATATAAAAAAAGACTGTATCCTAAAACACTGCAATGGGGGTAACCACATGAAGCATTAGGACTTGATGAGATTTCAAGGCAATATACCAGTAATCAAGACTCAAGAGGAACTTACAAACAATTGTATAGCCTGTCATTAGCTACTATATAGACAATTTAGAGAAAAATGGAAAATAGAGTGGTTTGAATGGTTTCTAGACAAAGGAATCAGATTTTGATGAATTGATATTTGGTAATCATCTCAAAAATCTACATAGCTCTATTGAAGTAGGAAACAGAAATGGAAATTGTAAAGGAACCCATGATACAATGGGCTTGAAATACAGGCCACCCAATAGAGCTTGAAAATTGGGAAAAAACTTGGAATAAAAGATTAAAATATACAGCTAATTAGAATATTAAAGAAAATATTTATAAAATGTATTTGAGGTGGCATTGATCTCCCTATAAGCTTGCAAAGATGTATAAAACATGTAATGATAAATGCTTGAAATGTGGAAAGGAGTAAAATTCATTTTACCACACTTGGTGGAATTGCTGCAAGGCTAAAAAATATTGGAAGACAAGACATCTCCAGATAGAGAAAATATTGAATCTAAATTTTTAGAGGAAACCAGAAATGTACTTGCTGGGTATGCCAGATGAAAGCTTGGAGAGAAAGTATGTGGAATAGTTATTTTATAAGACAGCTGCGGCAGGAATCAATGATGCAAAACAGACCCTCTGAAAGAAGATGAGTGGCTAATAAAAGTTTATGTTATGGCACTAATGGACAAATTAACGAGTTTAATAAGAGGGAATTCTTTGGATGAATATGTTAAAAATTGGGACCAGGTAATTACCCGTTTAAGATGCAGATGGGGGAATCTAGCAATAATAAGTTTTACAGATTGATGGGATGGAAGACAGAACCTTATTACTGATTAGCTTTTGTATGTATATATTTATGTATAAATACTGATGTAATATCTAGAATACAAATTAAGCACCTAACTACCTGAAAAATAGAATCATGATGAATATATCATTTAAAGTGAGAGATCTCCTGTAGGGTATAAAATGAAAATATGCATAGTTGAAGCCTGGAGGGAAGTTACTGAAAAGAATATGTGTAGAAGGAATGAGCATAGTTAGACTATGTAATCAGATGGTTGACTGCTAGAATATTTGTTTGTTATGTTGTAAATTTTATTAGTTTTGTCAATAAAAAAGAGATGAAATATAGATTATATACTGTTATGAATAGAAGTCATGCTGGCAAAGAGGACTGGCTACACTTGTGCAAAAGTAGGTCAGATGGGACCTCAGGGCATGGGATCCATTCAAGTTCTATTCAGTTCAAGGGATCAGTTCAAGCGATTGAGTTTAAGAGATCAGTCAGGAAGCTCCAGTCCTGATGAGCTTGTGATAATCCCTTCAGTGACTAAACTTTCAAGTACAACAGCACACAAAATTGTCTCTCCAATAGTCATTGACAATTTTGTACTGGGTGTGTGTGTGTGTGTGTGTGTGTGTGTGTGTGTGTCCAGTGTTCAATGCCCTTCTCTTCCTGTCTTTCTTTCTCTCTCTTCCCTTTTTGGAAGCCCAGACTTTGGTTAGATTTCACCCACAACCCAGCAACTAGCTGACAAAATTGTGGAAGTAAGATAGCTTCTCACCCTTATCCTCCTTCCTGTATGTTTCGTTCTCCATTACCCCATGTGTCCTATCCTCCAAATCAATTGTAGGTGTACAGCACTATGCTGGAAACATGAAACTCCATGGCTTTGCCAAAGAAGTTCCATTGGGGGGGAGGGTGTCACCATGTTGTACACCCCCACTTCATGATATGATTGGCAATCAGCATTATTTAATTGGCACAAAATATAATTCATACACTGTAGTGGCCGAAAAGCCATGGTGGTAAAGAGGACTGGCTACACACATGCAAAAGTAGACCAGATGGGACCTTGGGCGTGGCCAGGTAGTATCTGTCAGGAAGCTTCAGTGCTGATGAGTGTGACGAACCTGATGGGAGGGGGTCTTGACAACAGAGCTTCCTTGGCAACTGAGAGTGTTTAAGCTGATTGGCTGGTGAAATGGAACTTTGAATAGCCCAGGGGAGGGGTTGGTAGAGAGAGGAAAAATAACGGATTTTAACTGTCTAGAGGGTGTTTGAAGGGAGTGTGATTTGTGGTGTGTTTGGGGGAAGGTTGGAGATTTGAAGAGCTCTGTGGGAGAGAGAACTGAGAGATTTGGGTGTATGAAAGACAGTAAATGAATTGAAAGAGAGAGAGAGAAGAATGGTGTGCTGTTTATAAACATTTAGATACAAGACACATTTAAAGCAACAGTGTTACAATAAATGTTTGAAGTTCTGTGTTCCTTAAAACAGTGTCACAGAATCTCATTCTGAATCCTGGAATATACACTCTACCAATAATATCATCTTGACCTTAGTACCAACAGTACCACAGTCTTGGAAAATATAAATCACTGCTGATCCTTACATCTGGGAGAAGGGCAGATTTAGGGAAGGCAGTAGAGGGGGAGAGTCCTTAAAGGAAGAAGCCAAGGGGGCGGGGGACAAGAGTGAGGAAGTGACTGCGTTCTCAGAGAGGGAGAACTGAGGCAGACCCATTTGTCCTGGCCCTGGCTTGATTCAGAGATATCCCTGGCTGTTCAGTTCTGATTACAAAGAGATGTCAGGCTGGGCAGGCCTTGAGTGCAAGGCTTGGGTGCACCTTTCACACTCAGCACTGATGGGTGGTGGGTTCTTTCTGCTCATTACAATGAGCTTCCAATAATCCCCTCAACGACTCAGTCTTCCAACACAATAGCACACAAAGTTGTCTCAATAGAGCAAGTGATGATCAGCAACCTGTTCACTCTTCTTGCTGAAATTCTCCTTTGTTTCCTCATCTACTCAGACACTAAGAAGCTATCACTATTCCCATTAATGCTTTGTCACCTAATACTACGACCACTAGCTAGCTTTGTTTGCTCTGCCAGAGAGCCATTAACACCTTCCTCTTCAGGGCAGAAAAAGGGTATTTAAACCCTGGCTCTGAGCCTGGCAATTTGTAGTACTTCGGACGTAGTACAGTGAAGGTAGGTCACCACTTTGCTGCTCAGATTACCATTCTTTTACTACTCTTGGACCCCGAGTCTGAACCACATAGCTTCTCGTCTCTTGTCCTCAGGATAGGTAAATATTGCTCACTCTGCCTCAATTACTTGCTACCCAATTTTTCATTTCTTTCCTTCAATTAGCTTTGTGTGGTTGTGAGACCGGCTGAATCTTGCATGTGTTTGGATTTTCCCCCAATTAAACATTGTTTGAATCTCCAACTGGTGTTGCTGCATTAGTACCAGTATACAAAGGTGGAAAGAACCTGTAAGGTTACCTCCCCTCTCACAGACCTCTCTTTTTGACCTATAATCCCCCACCATTCCAAAGATGCACTGGCACCATGGGTGGACCTCTGAGTCACCCATCTTTTGGTATAACAGGGATCCACTAGCAGATTTTGGGCAACTGTTGAAAACAGAATGGAAGACCAACAATGAACTATCCATATAAGGAAGAAATGCAAAAGGAACACAGCTGGGCCAGTTCCTTGGGCAAGTTGTCTTACTAAATTTAAGGATCTTGGGCCTTCCTGCCCACTTCTTTTCAATATTTATTCAACTCACCAATAGCTATAAAAATAAAGTTTGGCCAAGTTATAATACAAAGACTACTGTCTGCTTCATTCTTTGTACTCAGATTAGCTGAAGTGAGAAACAGAGAAGAGGAGGTTAAAATTTTCTCTTATTCCAAAGCTGATTTTTTAAAAAAACAGACAGAGCACAAACCAGTGGTTTGAGAAGCCACCCTAAAAATACAATATTGCTACTTTTTCTGACACTTGAAATAAAAAAGAAGTGCATCCAGTCTTACAGTCATTGTTACATATAGGAAAGCCCTACCTAAACATATACCATTTCCACACTGCACCCTTTTCCGTTGTCATTCTGGCACCATCCCGGTAGTGCCTTTGCCAAGATGGGAGAGTGTCCCCAACACAACACACTCCTTCCTTCCATTGTGCAGCTGGCCTCTTTCCATAGATCACACTTCCTCCCGTTCTGCATGGCTACTAGCGATGGGAGCATGATGCAATTGCAGGTCATTAATTGATTTTTCCATTAATGGTATATCCTGCAATCATGATGGGTGGGGACTCATTGGCAGCGGGACCATGATGATGTCATGTGAAAGCACTACTCGCAGACCGCTGCCAACACATCCCCATTGGGGAACAGTGATACCAGGTGGAAAAGACCATAAACTTTTCAAATAACCTCTAATTACATAAATTCCATTTTAAAAATGTCATTACTTTCATACTATCCGTGATAAATTTCTTTAAGTCCCACAGTCCAGTACTTACCTCATATCTATTATTAATGCATCAGTGTGGACAATTTTCTTCCAAACATGTTCCACTAGCAATTCAGAGACTTGGGACAAAAGCTCACAGTCTCCAAACATATCAAACCGCAGGTATCCAATATTGTTTTCAAACACATTGGTATGGAAAGAAAACTTAATGAGGTCTTCAAACATTTCTGGTGAAGGAATCTGAAACAGTTTGAAGAAAACAGCAATAGAATTCAAAGGGAAACATGATAAAAGAGAGAATAACATCTTGGGAATACAATCCAAAGTATGTTATGATTACTGGTCTTAATGAAACAAAGCTGGCATGGTAACAATAGTGTTGGATCATCAACTAGGGAATACTTGGGTTTACATCCCACTCGCTCATTAAGTGGGATGACACTGTTGGATGACCTTGAACCAATCACCTTTTCCCCACTATCTTGGGAGAATGATATGGGAACAGGGAGATCAACAGATAAAAATAGAGCATGCTAAAGTTTCTCTCTGCCTAGTGCCAGTTGTATTCTGTATCTTCTGGTCATTTCATTCTAGAGAGGATATAGACCAGTTGGAGCAGGTTCAGAGAAGTGCAAATAGGATGATAAGACGTATGGAGGGGAAAAAAAATTAAGATGGAGGGAATCAGGCATGTTCAGCTTGATGAAGAGAACACTGAGGGGTGACCTGATTTAATTCTTTAAATATCTAAAGGGCTGTCACAAATAGGAGCACATAGTGTTCTCTGCTGCCTCACAGGACAGAACAGGTCTAATGAAGGGTAGATTTCAATTGAACATTAGAAGAAATTTGTTCACAGTAAGATGATCGGGCTATGGAACCAATCATCTGGGTCCTCTTGCTCTGGACATCTTCAAAAAGAGGCTGGATAGCTACCTGTGGGGGATGTTTTAGCATGAAATCCTGTGCTGAGCAGGGAGTTGGACTCAATGGTCTATGGAGCCCCTTCCAACTTCATGACTGTATGATTTTATGTGTATTTTAACATTTAAAAAGTGAGTTTTAAAATTTTAAACCAGAACTTTGTAAACATTTCTTTCACAATAAGCATAGGTTAAGGGGGGAAACGCCTGCCTGGAAAGAAAATCAGAATTTAATACAGTTGACCCTCCACATTCACTAGGGTTAGGGGCTCAGGACTCTCACAAAAGAGGAAGATTCGCAAATATAAAAATGTGTGTTTATATCTGCTGGGAGGGGGTGTGAGGCATGGTGGGGAGAGCAGAAACCCAGGGTCCAAACCAGCTAAGGAAAAAGAAAGGGGTGGGTCAGCATGGTGGTCCTGTACTTCCTCTCTCTCACACATCCCCTTCCTTGGGTGTGGGGAGGGCATCAGGAGAGGGTTTGTGATGCTGAGAAATTGGGCTGTGAGCCATCCTTGGCTGGCCAGGCAGCAGCTGGTGGAGGAGGACCAGGGGTGGGTTTTTAAAGGACTGCAAGCCAGAACAGAGACCCCAAGAGGGAAGGCTCCCCTGGAAAAGAAGCTCTTGAATTTGGGAGGCAGGGGTTGGAAAAACTTGCAAATAATCAAATCCATGAAAATAAAACTGCAAATGTGGAGGGCTGACTGTACAAACATTTCAAAGTCTGCTGTAATTAAACTGCCTTGAAACCATTTATCAAATATATTATGGTTGCAATTATTTACACATTTATCTGGGACTTAATGTCATTGAACTCCACGGAACCTATTTTTGAGCAAACATGCTTGGTGTTAAAATGTAATTTTAAAATGATATTTCTGCATAGAAGAATGAACTGTAGCATAAATAGGACGCAAAGACTTTTAAAAAAATGGTCAAAAAACTTGTTTTCCAAGTGTTGAGAAACCCTGAGAAGAATCCTGCACCTACATAATATATTTCAAAACTGTTAAGTTGATTAAACCAATGATTTAAAATGATGTCTTTTGTTAATGAGTTAAATCATAATTTAAATAATTCCAATGAGGAGCAGAAGGAGGAAAAGAGAACGTCTCTTATCCACATTCCCAGTACTGCATAATCATCCACAGGACAAGCTGATTCTTTTCAGTTTCCAGACAGATCTGCAGATTGCACAATAGTTCAGGTAAATAGGAGCTTAGTCCTGTTTTCAAAGGCTCAGTTCCCAGTTTGGAGGGGGAAATGAATGTGTAAAATACTAAGAAAAATGTTTGGTAAGAGGGCTTATGATCATCACATGTGGGGAGGACCACAGATGGGAGACTGAAAAGAGAAAGCAGGTGGCAACTGATTAGGAATAGCAGGAAACAGTGGATTATGGTTGCAACCAGTCAGTTGAAAGGATTTGAAGAACAGAGAATATATTCAACTGCGCAATTATAGCATTTTGATGTTACTTTAACAGTCATAACTCCATACTATCAAATCATGGGATTTATAATTTTCTGAGGTTCTTACAATTTACTGCCAGACACCTCTAATGTAGTACTATAAGGGAGGGTAGATTTTGTTTCTGGCATTCAGAGATCAGATGTGTGCAGGAGCAAAAGACTACCAACTTTCACATAGGGCTATTCTGCATGAATTATGTTTCATCCTGAATGAGCCCTAGGTTTGCTGAGAAAAAGAAGAGCAATAAAAACCAATAAACTTGGATTCCTAATTTTGAAGAGACAAATATTGAAAACTCCAAATTGTATCTAGTGTTGTTAAGAAGTTCTCATTCATTTCTGTTGACCATTGTGTCAGTACAGAATGGGGACACACCAACTGTTTCTTCTCAGTATCATTTCTTTCATATTCGGACTTTCAGACAGCATTCACTATGAAGACCTGGAAGCTACAGGAGACGGGGCTGCAAGAATAGTGATGTAGTAAGCAAAACTTAACAGTTATGATTTGGGAGAGTGCTGAGCAATGGATGCAACATGAGGGGCACATTCCTAATCAAGTAGTGAACATAGTAGCCATTTCACATTGCCTACAACCCACGATAGGAGAATTCCTTTCAGTCCAAGAGTCCTAAATTCATTTTGAGAGAACTTCTTATGAGGCTGCATTCTAATGACTGGCGACTTCAAATGGCTGAGGCAAAAATATACAGATATTTTAATTTAAGCCCTTACTAACAGGAACTGAGCTCTATAAAAGGAATTTCAATCTTTTAAAGTTTTTAGGGGGAGGAAAATCCATATAAAAGAAGGCACACAACAAAATGTAAAAGAAGATGTGACTATTTGGGAAGCCCAGAGGGCTGGCTTCAGCCTTTGGGTCCGAGATTCCCGAGGCCTACTTTAAAGTAATCAAAAGGGAGGGAAACTTCATTAATATTCAGCAAACCTGTTCATTAGTTAAAACTGTGCAAGTGATTTTTAAAAATCACATTTACCCCAGAGGTAAATGCTCTTATTCAATTTACATATATAATTAATTTCTCCTAAAGAAAAAAAAAGTATGCCGTAAACACACTGGTTTACTGTGATATTGTGATTCTGTCAATAACTCTACCATGCCTTTTTTTATTTTTAAAAGGAAATTGTCCCTTTTATTTTATTTTACTTTTATTTGGGGTATGATGTGGCTCCCTATCTTCTCTGTTAGGTTTTGGCTCTGCTATAGCCAAAAAAAAAAAAAAAAAAAGTCTAAAACCCAAAGGGACCTACATAGGCTCCTGTAAGTTCCTTAAAGTACCCTTTAGCTGCCACAGGCAAATAGTTGCTGAAAAGAAGATTCAAGGGGGTGGGGACTTACATAGGGTTCTTATCTTGATGGAGAGCACAATCTGAATCAGGACCCTATGTTGTTGCTTTTCTTTCAAAATAGGAGTGACCAACTTAAACACTTTTAAATATTGTGCTCAATGAGATGTTTAGCTTGGCCTTTACAGGAGTCCTAGACCTAAACCCTGTTGTTAGTTCCACTAGAATAGACCCAATAAATCAATGGGTGATAGGTATTGATTTACCAAGTTCCCATTGATCCAGTGGGTGGACTGTAGTTGAGACTAACCACTGGATTTAGTCTCTGAAAGCTGCAAGAGCAAGAGAGAAATAAGGAAAGGTCCAATTTCATTGAGGGGTCTGACTTTCTCCATGCCTGTGATGTGGCCTTTTATGAAATGTTTTCTGTCTTTTCCTGCAGAGCTTCTGCAAGATGAGGGCCAATCTCCCAACAGTCTGTCTTTTTTAGAGTCTACCTTTAACAGACATAATGACAGTAAATTTAGCAGATGCTGTTTTCTGACATGAGAGATAATACAGTAATGTAGAGAGTATTGTGTCAGTTAGACTTCTTGGCTGTAAAGGAAGACATATCAATCTTCTCCCTCTCTCTCTCTTTTTTTAATTTGATGGTATTTTTTCATCACATCTCTCTCCAACCCCACAGCTTATAGGAGCTGCTTTATATCACACTGAAATGCCTAGCTCAGCATCATTTACTATACTAACAATGGCTTTGAAGGTTTCAGACCTAGGAGTCTCTCCCAGCTACACTTGAAGATGCTAGAGATTGAACGTGGGCTAGAAACATGCCCCAGAAGATCAAATTAGACATTAATACTGTTCATGTTAAAAAGTAAACAGCAGCTTCCCAGGGATGGAGAGAGAGTTTAAACCTTTCTTCCTAGTGTAGGTCCACTGAAAACTACCACCCTGGATTTTCTGTTCAGAGCAGAATATACAGCTTTCCTTCCAGTATAAATAGTAACTTCATAGCTATATGGAGATGGAAAGGTTTTCATTTTCCTGCTATGGTTGTTCTGCTTCTTGGCTCCTCTGCAACTATTTAGATTTTTTAAAAAAAAGGATTTTAAAATTAGCAAAAGCAAACTCCCTCTCAACAAATCTTGCCAAGAAAACCTCGTGATAGGTAAACTTTAGGGTTACCGTAAGTCATAAATGACTTTAAAGCACACAACATTAACACAGCACATTAACTGTGCTGTGAACACAGCAATTTTTGGCTGAAAAAAGTCTATTCCTACTAGATGTGCAGGAACTGAGACTATGCATACTTGATTTTTTTTTTCTGGTTTGAAATTCTGATCAAGTGCAGTGGAATTAACCTTATTTCTCTATTCTTATTTCACAAGGCTTACTGACAATAAACAGCAAGTCTGATTAGTAGTAACTTACCTGCATGGGTACAATCCCTGGGATTTGGTCCCTTGAATACTCAGGAATATGGGTTATCTTCAGATGCCTATCTCCAGAAAGAGCTTTTAGATCTGCTGCTATTTTTTCAGCAAGTTCTATTTCACTGTTGATCTTTCTGTAAGTCTCTTTGTTGGCATGATCAGCAAGTTTGGCTGCCACTGTAGCCCCAATATCAGCAAAGGCATAGTTGTCAGCCACCAGTTTGCCCACTGTCTGCAGGACACTGGGCAGTTTGGTGCGCAAGGCAATAATATTCTGGGCTGAGGCCAGGGCCTCTATAGCCTGGGTAGTAACATGTGGCTGTACCCCAGATAAACTCCACACTTTACCAGAGACTGGACTGAGCACAATCTGGCTGGGAATGGAAGCATACAGTGGACTACTGCCTATGTGGTAAATACCTGCAGAGAGTGATCCACCAACAGTGGGCTCCCCAACTACTGTAGCACGGAGGAGGTCTTTCAAAGAGCGAGTAAATGCTTCAGCAGCTGATCCACTCACATGGCTAATTAGGATATAAACATCCTTAGATGAGCCATAACGTTTGCCAGATACCTCGGGCAAAGTCCACACCTCAGTACTATGAAAGGTGCTACGGTCAAAGACTGTATAAAGGTGCTGCTGGGGCTCAGCATCAAAGAAGTAGGAGCAAAAGATGGGCACTGCAGTAGAGTAACTGCCCGTATTGTAGCGCATGTCAACAATCATAGCATCAGTTTCTACTAGTTTGTCCCAAACCATGTGAAGTAGTTGTGGCCCAATGGTCTTCACTGCCTCTGCTTCAGCCATCATGTCAAAGCGCAGATATCCCACATTGCCTGCCAACACATCCACCTTGAAGAGAGCTTCAATTATAAAACTCAGCTCCTCAGGGCTGAGTGTTTTGTTGGGAGAATGCTCCTCTGGGGAAGGCTCAACATGACTGTGAAAGATGTGCAGCTGGTGATCCCCAGAGGTTTCCTGAAGGTCATTGGTCAGCTGAGAAGCAAGGGTCTCAAAATCCACTGCTGTGCGATACCCACCTTGGGCCAACTTGGAATTTAGCATGCCACTGACTCGTCTTGCAATTTCAGGTATGGCATAGTGAGCCTCAAGCAATTGTCCAACTCTTTCAATAAGTGCTCGCATGCCCTTATGGAACTCCAACACTTCTCCTGCCTTCTCCAGAGCCTCATCAGCTAGTACAATGGAATCAGGTACTACCCCACCTCCAAGCCACCACTCTCCATTGTTGTCAGTGAAAGTGATGACTGGCACATTAATAAAGAGGTCACAACCCACTCCCTCTTCTAGCTCTAAGATGCAGAAGGTGCGCGAGTGAGATAAGCTACCTGCAGTAATCTCACCAACCAGGGTAGCACGGCCAAGGGACTGCATTAGGTATGCAAATTCTTCAGCTGCTGTAGCTGTGTGGTGGCTAGTGAGCAGGTAGACACCACGCTGTGCTCCATAGGGCTTGCCCAACATTTCAGCATTGCTGTTATAAACCTGGGTCTGGTTTGTACGCCTGTCATATATGCTAAAAAAATGCACAGGGCCAGCAGAGGGGTCTTGGAAGTAAGAGAGCAATATTGGCACAGCATTTGATGATGGGCCACCAAGGTTGTAGCGCAGGTCCATGATCAAATTATCAGTTGCTTGCAGTGGTTCCCAGACTTGCTGGAGAAGGTATGGTCCTAGCTTTACCAGTACTGTAGCATCAGCAAACTCATCAAAGCGCATGTAACCTACGTTGCCAGGTAGTACAGACACCTTGAATACCGTAGCCACTAGAGCTCTCATGAGCTGTTCATTGTTAGGCAAGTCAGTTGCCGTGGCAATCTGCTCATCAGCTTGTGCAGTTATAACTTCACCTGAGGCTGGGACCCGTAAGAAGAGGCGTGGATCTTCAGATATGGTCTGTAGTTCAGTATTGAGTTTGGACGCCAAGTCTTTTATGGATAAGATAGAAGAATAGTCAAAAGTGGAGAGGTGTTGCAGCAGTGTGGGGACTTGTTCTAACATGGAGTAGTTGCTCTTTACAATATCCATCAAATAGCTCATACTGCTAGGAATAGCTTTGCGTAGTAAAATAATGTCCAGGGCTTTATCCAGAGCTTGCTCTGCTGAGATGACTACACATGGCATCACCCCACTGATTTCCCAGTTTTGTCCACTGCCACTTAAGGGGCTCACAGAACATGATACAGGAACTGTCATATAGAATTGGGAATTGCCAAGCTGCATTTTCTGGATGTCTAAAGAGCTTCCTGCTGATCTCTCTCCCACTATTATGGCCCTATGCATTTGTTTGAGGATGTAGGCCACATCCTCTGCTACACCAGTGGTGTGTTGGCTTATAAGCAAAATTACATCCTTGTCTTTACTGTACCTCTCACCAAGGACCTTTGGCAAGGTCAAGATTTCCATGGTAGTATTAGAGGGCCGATTGTACACAGTATCCACATGCAGCACCTTGTCCCCATTGTACAAGTAAGAAATAATGAATGGAATGCCTGAAACTTGCCCTCCAGTAGTGTATCGCAGATCTAGTACCAGAGCTGATGTCCCCATCAAGGTCTTCCATACCTTTTCTACCAGGAAAGAACCAATCTGCTGCACAATTTCCTGGCCAATTATGTAGTCAATCCTTAGGTAGCCCACATTGTCATCCAGCACTTCATACTTCACTGTGTATTGGATAAGACTTAACAGTTGCTCTGGTGTTAGAGAAGTCTCCATTCCTCGCTTGGGAACAGCAGGAGTTGTGGGCTCATAAGAGATCACAAGGCGTGGGTCATTCAGAGCTCCTTGCACTCCAGCTGTCAGAACAGTTGCTAAAAGTTTCGGATCTGAGATGTTCAAGATCTCTCCATTCTTGATGGCTTGTTCAATGGCTTCTTGCATTCCCACCAAGTTTTCAGGAAAGCAGTAATTATCCAGTAGAATCTTAGCCATATCCAGCACCAGTGTGGACTGTAACACACAGTCAGTATGGATAGTGTAACACACTATGGCTATTGACAGCAGTAAACATTTTCTCATCATTTTTATTCAACTAAGAAAGTGCACTCTGAAATGCACCATGAGAAAAATCTGAAGCACTTGCAGACTGAGAGGAGCTTAACTTCCTGCTGACCTCGCTGGTCTCTCAGTGCTGAGTATTAAATCTGAGAACAGAATATCCCTTTTATCTAACATTAACTCTTAATCTTGCTGAAACTCTTTAATCTCATTTAACTGGAGAGCATCATCTAGAGTCCAGATAAAGTACAGCTCCATGCTGGTTGCAACAACCATCTTACAAAACCTTCTTAAAGGACCTCAGTAAACCCAATAATTCATAAGCCATTTTGTTTTGCTGAAAAGACTATAGGTCACTGCTTTCTGAGTAAGATTAGAAACTGGATAATATTTTGCTTCATGTTACATGGTTGGGCTAAATAAGTTGGAACTAGCACAGGCCTCAGTTCCATATTTGTGCAAACGAACAGCTTTATTAGTTTTATTTATTTAAACTATATTCCACCTTGCTCCTTATGCAGAATCCAAGGTGGAATACTAACATATAGAAAAGGGTACAGTTTAAAGATTTATTCATACAAAAATTAAAAATTAAACGATAGTTCAGTTTAAAAACACAAGCTTAAACTAATAGTCAATTAAAACATCATAAAAAGGATTTTTAAAACAGGTTAAAAGTTTAAAACAGAAAAAAAAACACCACACCATTAAAAGCTTTTTTGCCACATACCTACTAAACCAAAGGTCTATTGGGTAAAAAGATAATCACCTAATGGAGAAAGCAACAAAAAGAGGGGGCCAACAGAACCTTCTGTGAGAGTGAATTAGAGAAAGCCACTGAAAAGGCTTTCTCCTGTGTCCTCATGAAAAATGCCTATGATGGTGGTGAGACTGAGATAAAGTCTTCCCCTGAACATCTTAAAAGTCAGGCAGGTTTATATAGGGAGATACAATCTTTCAGATAGTATGGAACCAAGCTGTATATGGTTTTAAAGGTCATAATTAGCACTTTGAATTCTGTCTGGAAAAGGACTGGTAGCTGTATCAACAAGGAGGTTATATGTTTCCTGTAACAGTCCTGGAGAACAGACTGGCCACAGTATTTTGGAACTCCTGTAGTTTCTCAACAGTTTCCAAAGGAATAGCACGTAGAATGCATTACAGTAATCCAATCAAGATGTAATTAAGGCATGTGCTGCTGTAACCAAATCTGATGTCTCAAGAAATGGACACAGCTGGTGCACTAGTTTTAGTTAGGCAAATGCACTCCTAGCTACCACTGAAACCTGGGCATCCAGGCTCAATTCTGAGTCTAGAAGTATATTCAGGCTGCGAATCTGAGGGCCTTCCCGCACTACACTGTTATAGTGATATCATCCCACTTTCAACATCCTGTGGAATTCTGGTAGTTTACTGAGGCCAAAGAGCTCTCTGGCTGAGAATTCTAAATGCCCCTCCCTAAACTGCAAACCCCAGGATTCCATAGGATGTTGAAAGTGGAAAAATAGCACTATAACAATGTAGTGTGGAAAAGCCCTGAGATTTCAGGTGGAGTGTAACCTCATCCACCACAGACTGAGTCCCTGTTCCCTGACCTGCCTTCTAATGGACCAGCAACACCTCTGTGTTGTCTGGAGTAAGCTTCAGTTAGTTTGCCCTCATCATTACTGACAACAGACACTGGATTAGCACTGAAACAACTTTCCTGGATTTACACAGAAAGGAGATAGAGTTGGGTTTCATCAACATACTGGTGAAATTGAGCTCCAAAACTACGGATGACCTCTCCCAGTGGTGTCATGTCAAACAGCATGTTAAACCAAACTGAATCCTGGATCCCCCACAGGCCAATGGGGAGGGGTAGAACAGGAATTCCCCCAGCACCACCTTCTGAGCTCATCCCTCCGAGAAGGACTGGAACCACTGTAGAACAGCACTCATCCTAGAGAGGTGACCCAGAAGGATACCGTGAAAATTGTATTGAAAACCACTTAGAATTCCAGCAGAACCAACAAGGAACACATTCCCCATGTCCAGTTACCTGCATAGTGTTACCCTGTTCGCTGGAGGTCCCAGGAAGGACACCAAATTGCTATCAAAATTACGCAAGTTGGGGAAATTAGTTCAGAGCACAAGTTGGCAAAAACGAGAGGCAGGTTCTTGCAACCCAGTGTCTACAGGGTGAGGCCAAGTCGAGAAGCAGACCAGTTTGAAAATAATGAATAGTCTTTATTAAATACAGGCACACAATGTAAGTAACACAAACACACAGATAACTAAGGAAAATAAAGGTGTGAGTAAGATAGCGGGATTTTTAGAGGGATAGTTGGTTCGGGTGATACGAAACCTGTCCTGAAATCGGGAGGAAAATGGAGAGCGAGGCTGGGGTTCAATGTATCTCAGCACATGGAGCTGAGGGGAAGCTCGCCAAGCAAAGTGGCAGCAAGGCGGTCTGGAGCTCGGGAGCGATCCGAGGAAGGTCTCGGAATCAAGGGTTTTTATAAGGAGAATTGTGACTGCAGGCTAGGTCGGACTTTGGGAAAACAATAGATTTGGAGTTGGAGACAAAGCCTCCGAAAGGTCAGAATTTGAATGATTGAATTAGAGCTGAATTTATCAATAGGGTAGCCGGTATGCAAACACGGAATACTTGAGCATTGTATAGCTCGATCATCAAGCTGCCAGCGCGGGGCAGAGGATCTTTTGAGAGTTGCTCGCATACCTAATAGAGGTACTTGCCTTGAGGTCTCCTAAAGCAGCGAGTCGGCAGTTTTCTGGCCTGCCTGTATTGTCTAGGAATATTACGGCGATAATCGGCCAAGCCTGTATGCGTGCTTGTCCCGGGGCCTCGCAAGCACGTGGAAGGGATACGTGAAGCCAAATTTTGTGATATCCAAACATATCTTTTTATATTATATCCCCAAAGCTCGGGCTAGCCAGGGCAGTAAGAGTAGGTCATCCACTAAGGCAGCCAAAGCTATCTCAGTCCTCGACCTGAAGACAGATTTGTTTTTGGTTGTTGTGTGCCTTCAAGCAGTTTTTGTTTTACAGCAACTCTCAGGCAAACTTATCACAGGGTTTTCTGGGACTTAGGCTATTTCCGCATTAGACTCTTATAGCGCTATTATTCCACTTTCAAGATCCTATGGAATCCTGGGGTTTGCAGTTTAGGGAGGGGCCTTTCAAAAGCCCCTCCCTAAACTGCAAACTCCAGGATTCCATAGGATGTTGAAAGTGGAATAATAGCACTATAACAGTCTAGTGCAGAAATGACCTGAGTGTGTGTGACACGCTCAAGGTCACTCAGTAGGTTTCTATGGCCAAACAGGGAATTAGACCCTGGTCTCTAGGATCATAGTCCAACACTCAAACCACTACATTACACTGGCTCTCTAAATACAGATTACACATTACGAAAGATGGAAAAAAATACTATTGTGGAGTATACAAATGCAGAAAAGAAAATAAGAATAAATAAAATAGGGGTCACATGGAAAGAAATATTTCCAGTTTTGTATGACGCCTGGTCACCATATAACCTGGAGTGATTACTTGCTGGAGCATGACAGGCTGTACCATCCCATTTCATCTTTTCTGGGGCTCCACCTGGCCACAGTACATTGCCAGAGCTTCTGTTTTGGGTGAATAGAAGAAAAAAAATTCTGTTCATTTTTCAACCCACTTGAGGTAATTTTGGAGGACCAATAAGCAAAATTCTACAGTCTCACAAAGGGTTTTCAAGGGTTTTTTAAATTAATATTTGGCTGAGAAATCACTTCAGATTGTCAGGGCATTTTGGACATTGATGGCCTTCCCAAGGGACACCTCAAACTGCTACATACAGCCTGCAGGTTATGCAGTCCCTACACTTGCCATAGTCTGATGTGTAAGTATCCCCATATTGTAGGATAATGCTATTGACTCTTCCAGGCTTGTATGTCACAAAGTTCTTAGATTAAAATAAGTATATACCCATGAAATGGACAGTGCACACCTATGAACATGTCCTAATAAAAGGTATATTCAGAATACAGAGAGATCAGACAATTCAGTGACAACTGCTCTGTACTAGCAGTCCTATCAAATGCCTTAAACAAAAGTTTCAAACCTCAAATTCAAATGATCATCAAGTAATTTTTCTGGCACACCCTTTGTATTAAGCTTTTGAATACCTGTATTCATAGATGAGGGGAAAATATTGAAGACATCAGAGTCAAAAAGCAAAGAGTTTCATGCTGGGTGAACCAACAGATCCTATTTTACAAACAAATGAAGAGGCCTTAGAGATCAATCTGAGCTACATTTTTATAATCGAGCACTTTCTTTTCCATGACTACTTTTGTCCTTCCCATTTTTCAGTGAGCTTGCAGTCAATTTGCATTTGGTGAATTGGATTTTTTTCAACAATGAACACATGTCACTCTCTATATTTTTTTTCTTTATAGTAATAACACTAGTACTGTGTGTTTCATCAATGTTTGCATCAGCACAGCGTGTGTATATCCATTCACTAGAGCGTAGCTAAACCCAAGGTGACTTTAATCTTCATAATTTGTAATCAATTAGGATTTACTTGTAATACCACCACAGGACATATGGCCACTGCTTCCAGGCAAAAGAAATTAATCTCAGAGACTGAAATAGAATGTGTGTGTGTACACACACGTGCACACAGACAAATCTGTTTTACTCCTTAGACGTCTTCTGTATCTGAGATGCTATTATGCTTATAAGAGATTAGTACAGTTCTGGCAGTGTTATCATCTCTACTCATTTCAAAACTGCCAGTTAATTCAATTGGATGAGAACACAGATTCAATAAAGATAAACAAATAGAGCATAGGTGGGCCCTGGGATCACATGAGGCCCCAAAACCTGTTTTTGTGACTGACCTTTTTTCTAGTTGTAAAAAGAGGGTCATTTTTTGTCAAAAGTCTCCAAGACCAGCAAATTTATCTTTTAAATAGGTTATAAGCCTGTCCTGCAGTATTTAACATTTTTTCAAAAAAGCTCTTCAAAACCAGCAGTGGGCTTCTGACCACCTCCAGGTCTTTCTGCTGTTGTTGCTAGCATTTTAGGCAGCTTGTGTGGCATCCCAAGAGTCTGGGGCAGAAAAATTATTCCCAGGCATGCTGCTGTTGCCCACCCATTTCAGAGTTATGATGAAACAAATGTTCATACTAAATCTAAAATCTGTTTTGTCAGTTGCACCTCAGTTCATCCACCGCAAACAACTGGCCTGAAAAGCCAATTAAAATTCATTCAAATTTATCTCTCTCCTTTTCTCCTTCTGCAGTCCTTTGCATTATAAATTTCAGGACTTATGTGTCCACTTAATTATTTCTGCACCACCTAGCATCTAATTATTTCAGGCATTCTAGCACCATAAAATTCAATGCCTCTTGTTTACCCAACAAGCATGGTACAGTGGTTTGAGTGTTGGACCAGATAGTAGTAGATCATGGTAGTTGAATCCTGTTTAGCCATGGAAACTTACCAGGTGACCTTGGCACATTACACTTTCTCAGCCTCAGAGGAAGGCAAGGCCCTCTCTGAACAAATCTTGCCAAGAAAACCATGGTAGGATTACCTTGTTGTTGTTGTTGTTGTTGTCATCATGTGCCTTCTGTTTCCAACTTAAGGAGACTCTAAGGCAAACCTAGTACAGGGTTTTCTAGGGCTGACAGTGTGTAGCACACCTAAGGTCACCTGGTGAGTTTCCATGGCCAAGCGGGGAATCAAACCCTGGTTTCCATGATTATAATCCAGTGGTTCAAACCACTAGTTTGCCTCAGGGTCGCCATAAGTCAGAAAGAACTCAAAGATACATAAGAAGTGCTTGTTGCAGAAGAAAATTACGCAAACAGCTGTGGATGTGTGCATTCCCTCTTGAATATCTCTGAGTGGACATGAGTGGCCAGGTAGTCGGATGTGAGAAGAATTCTAGCTTCCTTTAGTCAAACTGGAAACAACACATGAAGTCTTTTTCTTTTTTTAAACTGGCTTGCACTCTGGAACCTACTGCCTGTGTGATTGAGATTGGTCTCCACCTCTCTCTCCCTACAGCAGGGGTGGTCAAAGTCCAGACCACAGGCTGCATGAAGGCCACACAGTCATGTGTGTGCTCCCCATGACCCCTAGGAATTAAAAAAAAAAGGCAAAAAAAATGGATCCAAATTGCCATACAACACTACATGACAATACATAACACTTCATATCTGCAGCTACATAGCAAAGAAATTTTTTAAAAAAACACACGGCAATCCTAACACTATATCAATTCTAAACAAAACAAAACAAAAGCAAAAGATACAATACAGCAATTACACTTAAAATAAAATTGGTTTCCAACTTCCCTAAAACAGACTATAGATCACAAATAATGTAAATACTTCCATAAGTCAAATATCAAATGAAAAAACAAACTTCCATTGCTATTTTTCTAATATAGCAAATATCAAAACATACGGTTAGTACACAATTCTCTTTGTCTTGCAAAAATTGTATTAACAGATCCCAGCGATTTACAAAAGTCTCTATTATTTTTTTTCTTACCAAAGATGTTAATTTGTCCATCGGCTAAATCAATTAACTTGACCAGCCAGTCTTCGTTTGTTGGAATTTCATTACTCTTCCATTTCTGCTCATAAAAGTAGTCTTGCTGCAGTTGTAATATACTGTAGAATTTTGCCATATTTTTTGTCCAATAAGTCCTCCATCAAACATCTAACAAATACAATTCTGGTGCCATCTAGAGATTTAATTTCAAGATATTTTTCCACTATTTGTCTAACCTGCGGTCCACGAACCCTTGGGGGTCTGTGATGTCCTCACAGGAGTTCTGGTTCTGCAAAGGCTTGAAGAAATGTTCTGAGCCTTCACAGATCAAATAGAAAGCACCAGCACCGGCTCAAAACTGCCCACTGTTTTGCTCCTGCCCCCCAACACCTCCCCACTAATAGGCAAATAATGACCACTGCAGACTAGCCATGCCAGGTTCAACCATGTGCATGCACATACCGCAGCAAGCTTCACTACGTGCATACACACATACATACATATACCCCTCCTTGCACCAGCTAGCTACTGAGAAAAACTCACTGCTTAGCCCTTTGGTTAGCACATACCAAGTGGTTCATAGAGGGGGCGGGGGGATAAGAGAAAACAAACAAGGAAAGCACATATGTATTTTTTGCACACAGTATAGAAAACCTTCCAAATACAGTCTACCCTCTAATTCCTCTACCTCTAGCTCCACTGCACGTAGGGTTCCAGGAAACTCATCAACAGCAATCATCCTTTTTCCAACAATAGGGATTTACTCTGCTTCCTCCTCCTGTTGTTATGCTTTTTTAGGCCCATGAACCAAACAAGTGAATTTGTAGTAAAGGGAGGAAAACGAATGAGTGAGGGTTGAAGAACCACAGCTTCAAATCTGTATTCTTGTAAAGCTCCTACAGGAGCCCTCAGCGGTTACTTCTAGTGTATCTTGCACAAAGGACTGCAGCACTGATAGCGGAATGCTAACTAGTTAGTTCACCTGAATCTTTGCAAAATAACATGGCTGTTTTCTGCAGCATCTCCAGAACCACATCTTGGAGACAAAGCAGCAAAAGGCAAGACTTTATTGCCCTGGAACTGTAGAGCACTCTGTCATTTTGAATACGGAAACTAATCTACTTTTGTGAATACACTTATCACTTAAGTATAATCTTGTTTTGAGGCATTATTATCATTACTACTACTACTACTACTACTACTACTACTACTACTACTATTAAAACCACTGTAGGAATCTTTCTGGTAAAAATGTTGTAATAGGAGTGTGTATTTCTCCTTTTCTCCAAAGCTGAAGACCTTTAATGAGCAGCTATTTGATGCACTTTAAAGTTTTAAATCTTGAGTTAAGTTGTTACCCTGTTTACTGGGGGTCCCGTGAGGGACACCAAAATGTGCTGAACAATAGGTGGGGAAGATTAGTTCTGGGCACTGCTTTAGTGTTACGAGAGGCAGGGTAACTTAGCAGGATCTTGAGCCCTATGTCTACCAGGTCAGGCCGAGTCAAGGAGCACACAGAAGTTGAAATAATAAACACGGTTTTATTAAAAACACAATCAAACTGTGTATGCGGCACACTCACACAAGATAACTAAAGAAATAAAGGTTGGAGTGGGATAGAGGGGTTTTTAGAGGAGTTGTTGGTTTGGGTGATACTTCACCTGTCCTAAAGCCTGGTTGGAAGTGGAGAAGATGGGGAGCATGGATCTCAGCACGTGGAGCTGAGGGCAAGGCTCTCTGGACAAAGAGACAGCAAGACGGGATGGAAGCCTAGAGCCATCCAAGGAAATGCTCAAAGTCAGGGGTTTGTATAAGGAGAATTGTGACCGCAGGCTAGTTCGGACTTTGGGAAAACAATGGATTTGGAGCTGGAGACAAAGCCTCCGAAAGGTCAGAATTTGAATGATTGAGTTACAACCAAATTGTCAATAGGATAGCCAGTATGCAAACGTGGAGTACTTGAGTGTTGTATAGTCCGATCATAAAGCTGCCAGCGTGGGGCAGAGGATCTTTTGAAAGCTGTGTGCATACCTAATGAAAGTACTTGCCTTGAGGTCTCCTAAAGCTGCGAGTCGGCTATTTCTGGCCTGCCTGTATTGTTTTGGAATATTATGGCGATTATCGGCCGAGCCTGTGTGTGTGCTTGTCTGGGGGCCTCGCAAGCCTGTGGAAGGGAATGGGTATGTGAGGCCGAATTGTTGATATCAATAGATATTTTTTTATATCCCCCAAAGCTCGGGCTAGCCAGGGCAGCAACAATCCCCCCAAAAAACGGGCGATGTTGGGGACAATATCGAGCATTTTCCAATTAAAAATCAAAAATCATTTTAGAGCCGAATAGGGGCTTGCAGGTTGGGTAGCCATATTACTCCACAGGAAAGGGATTTTTGGGGAAAAGCAAAGGGTTTCTAGCTTATAACAACATTCCTAACTAAAACCTAAACCTAAACACACATACACAAATGTCAATTAAACAACAATCAACAAACAAGAAGCAATGTCAAACTGTCCCGTCAATTGGGAACTGTTGAAGAATGAGCAATGGTTGTACAATAGCAAATGCAAGGAATGAAATAATCAATGGAATACTGTAAATCTAATGCAGGGTCTGGCAATGAAGGCAATCCAAGGAGCAATCAGTTCAATGCGGATGATGGAATGAGAGTTTGTAGTCCGGGGGAGGTGAGGTGCGAGTAAAAGTCTCTGCACCCCCCCTTGCAGCGGGACAAGTCTTGTATCTGGAGTGAGCGAACAAAACATAAGTCCATCCAGGCAACAGAGCAGGAACAGCAACAAAATGTCCAAGTGGGTGCAGCTTAACTGGCTTGCTGCAAGTTCAGGAACAGTGAAGCTTTGCAGAGTTTGGAGCCTGGAACAGTCCATTGGGCTTTCTCGGGTGAGTAAATGGTAGCAGGAAAAGTTCGTCGTTGCAATCGGAAGGCTGCATGGTCACCTTCCCTCACGGTTTCATGTGTCGTCGAGGAACCAGGAATCTCCAAGCACAGGCCATCAGATGGAGCGGCAACTTTTCTTCTTCACCCCCCCACACACGGTACTCGGGGGTGATGGTACGACCTCGGGATCTTCCCGGTCCTTTGGATCAATTAACTTATTAGAGTTTTTAACAGAAGAACTGACATGATTAGTAGCCAATGTATACCATAAATGCAAATCGCCAGCTCAAAGCCTATTGGGAGTTCGAGCTGAAACTGGAAATTTTGCTCACAATGATCTGGAAGGGTCTGTGGGAGTGAGGATTCAAATAGCTCCCAAGTATGAAGAAGGTTTGGCCACAGGAAGGCCGAGAAGGGAGAGAAGCTGTGGATCCAGAAAGCGCATCAATCAGCCGGCCTCGCGGCAAGGTCTAACATCCCAGCACCATGAAGGGAACTTGGATTATGAAGTTCCCATTCGCGCGCTGGTCCTGAGACTGGGTCACCCAGAGTCGTCCCAGAACGAGGCCGGATCTAGACATCCAGAACCATTCCAAAACGAGACAGGATTCCAGTTGGCAGACAAATAACCAAAGTCATCCCTGACTTGGCAGTTCGCCAAGGTCCCCCCCATAGCTCAAGCCTAGAGCCTGACTCCAAGCCTGATGATGTAACCCAAGGGCTTCGGGGTCTACAGGAACGGTGCCGGTAGCTAGATGTAGGTTCTGAGTGCACAACTTCCCTACCTCAAGAAAGCTGATTCCGAGGCAGGTCTGAAAGATGGTCACCTTCGGATAGGCTTTTGGAACCAAACGGGATATTCAATTAAAAAACAATTCACAACAACACTAACACCACATCCCAACTATACAAATACACCCAAGGAACTATATACATGAGCAGGAAGTCGGAGAGGTTGCCACTTCTCTCCATCCCGCACAGACAATGCCGATTTAACCATTGTCAAACACCTCATAAATGGAGACAAGCGTCTCGGACCAATTAACGGTTGGTACTTCCTTGTCATTTAAGAAAGTCTGAGAAATTACAGAGCACACATTGGGCTTTTGGGCGCCTGGATCTTCCCGCTTGGGGATGACCACAGAGGCGGGATCAACCGGCTGACCCTTCCATTCCTTTTGCAAGGTCTCCGGAATTACTGGCAGGAGTGTCGGAGCCAGCTCCTGGTTAAGGACCCCTTTCTCCAAGTCAAGCAGGAGGCTGGTCTTGGACCTGTATGCCTTCTTGAAAACTGCCTCTCCAGGTATGATGGTGACCAAGATGGAGCCGTAAACTAGCTTGGCCCCGCTCATGATCACCAGTGTAACAATGAATTGGGTGCCTTGAAGCGTGAAGACACGCTGGCACCAAAGCAGCCATGCGGAGGGGAGGGCAGTAGCCATGTCTGCCTCCATGTGGCATTTAGGTCTCATACTGGCCGAAATCTCCCCTGATGGAACACTGCAAAGGGGGAGTTGTGGTGTCACCACAGGGAGTGCCAAGGCGAGAGCCGTTGCTGACCTTTGCTCTGGCTGGGCAGGAACCTCTTGCTGTTTAAATCCCCAGTCTCCTTTGAGATTCCCCTGAAAGATGGCATGGAGTGGGAGAACTCTCCGGGCCACGGCCTCAAGGAAATCTAGGGGGAAACTGCTGGGTTCCAGCCCGGGGCTCAGAGCAGGGACAATGGAGAACTTCGTAAACTTGGGGCTGGCTTCCCCTGGCTGTGCACTCTCCTCTTCCTGGCTCTCACACGTGCTGGCAATATCTTGTGCCTGGCCAAATTTGGTGGGGGCTTCCTCATCTCCCAATTGAAAGAGTGGTGCTTCCTCCTGAACCTTAGCCTGGTGCGATCCTTCTAGGTGCTCTGAAAGCACTACTGTCTCAGAGATGGTTGGACTCGCACTCGGGGCTGTGTCATGAGGAGGTGCAATTTACCTTGTTTTATTGCGCACTGAGTGCTTGTGTCTTCGAAAGGACTTAGATTGGGTTCCCACCCCGCCATATCCGGTCAAGCGGATAGCGTCAGGGGTGGGCTCACCCTGTCTTCTCAGGTTAGGGAGCAGCACCTTTAGCACTGCTCCAGAGTCTGCAGGAGGGGTGGCAGGGGTCTTTTCCCTATCGGTCCTAGTGGCTGCCTTCACCCTAGATCTACCCCATCTGTTGGGCTTCAGCTGAGCCACAATCCTCTGGGGGAGATCCCAGGACTGAGGGCACCCCTATCCTGACAGCTCTAAGTCAGGGTAATATCCAACTGGAGGGAGACCGTTGGTCACTGCATTCACAGGCTGGCTATTTCCCAGTGGTAGATGCCTGTCTAGCACATCCAGGAGCTTGGACATGGGTCTCCCATCGAACTGGCTCATGTCCAGTCCGAGCTGTCTTAACATGCCCCAGAACTTTATTCGGTCTGCCGAGCAAGTTTGGGCAATGGAATTGTAGCCTCCAGACGTCTCCCTGGGAGCGCTCAAGTCTGGGGACTGTTTTGGGACAGCAGGTGGAGGCGCGGAATTCCCTGCCCTGTTAGGCGGACCTCAGGAGTCCCTAGCCTGCCAGCTCCGGTTGTCTTTGGGGCGCGAGTTCCAGTTCCCTTTTGGGACGGAGTTCGGCGCCGTCTCACAGTGTTGGGAATGGGGCCCATAGTTCGAGTATGTCACCTCGGCTATGGGTTCCCATTTCCCAGGGTCCTTTAGGTCTTGCTTGGTGGGAGGTTTAAGGGATCCTGCCTCATGGAGCAGGTCGGAGACCCGCCGAAGATTGTTCCCAAACTCTTCCCAGTTGGTGGTGGCTGGATCCACCAAACCGAGAGTCATTTTTGTCTCATGATTAAGACCTCCATACAGAAGCAACTTGAACTTGAGACTGTTAAAGTCATAGCTGTGGGGCGTTAAAGGGACCTTTTCAGCCAGAATGGTGAGGAGCTGCTTCCGTGCCATGTAAGCCTCAGGGTTCTCACGAGGACCCTGCTGCTCCATGACGTAGAGCACACTCGCACTCTGTCCGGGCCACAGAATCTGAATGACCTCTCTCATTCAGTCGTGGGCCTCAAGCCTAACCAGGCCTCGAGCCGCCACTGCTGATTCAAGAGTTGGGAGCTCGGAGGGGGACATAGAAAGCCGAGCCAACTGGGTTAGGTCCTGGCCATTGGCTGTCGCGTGACAGTGTATCACCGCGTTCAACCACATGATCCCAGTGGACCGGTTTAGAGGACCCAGTTGGTCCGCAATGGCTTTGGCCTCCATGGCTCGCCAAGGGACCTAGTCTCTGTGACCTGAGTTTCCTGCATTGCCTTTGCCAATGGGGGTGGTCCGCCTGGTCATGGACTGTGTCTCTACCAGGTTGACTGGGACCTTAGGGTCACTCCAGTTGGTATTGTGGGGAAGGGTTGCCCGAGCATCCTCCGGCAGCGGCTCCCCAGAAAAATCCTCCACGAAAGTTGGGAGCAGCTCCGGGCACACAGTCGAAATTAAGGCTTTGCGAGTTTGGAGCTGGTTCTCCAGCACCGCAATCTGTTGGTGGCAAGCTACATGACTCACAGCCTCCTGCTGCTCCTTCACTTGCCCTACCATAAACTTGGCCGCAGACCTGGCATGGGTGAGCTCAGCCTCCAAGGCATGGGCTCGTTGCTCCCAAGTCTGAGCCAGCAAGGTGGCATCATTTCAGCTTCTTTGCAGAGGCCTACGCAATGGATGCGAACGTTACCTTGTCCGCGCGCAGTGCTCACTCTCAGCCTGAAGCCGGGCTACCTCCTTTTCTACTTGCGCTAGCTTCTCTCTGGTCTCAACCAGGGCTTTTGAGGCATCTCTGGCAGTCAGCCAAAGTCCCCAGGCTGCCAAAGCATCCTTTGACGGCCCAAATGGGTTCTTCGACTGGCATACCTGAGCGTACACCTCCCTTAGTGTGGCAAAGGGGTCTGTTGTCTGGAAGCTGGACTCCTTCCAGGGACATTTTCCTTTGCCTACTACCCACTTCTCTAGTTTCCCTCAGACCTCTGTCTCTAGCATGAGGTCCTTAACTGCAACCTTGCTCTCAGCCATTCCTAACCTCTGAACTTCCCAACCAAAAACGGGACCAGGAACTGGAGCGACGGGTAGGATCACCTAGATCCCTGGAGGATTTAGGGTGACAAAAGCTCAGGAACTCTGCGAGGTAAGAGGGATGGGAACCTATCTCCAGCCTGCCCAAACAAAGTCACTTTTGTACACCTAGGCCCGGTTTTCCACCTCGACAGCACTAGAGACAAAAGGACGAGGAAACGGTTTGGGGACGGGGAGGTCACCTAGACCCAAGGGACCCTCAGGAGTACTCCGCCTGTCTGAAGGGGGGAAACGAACCCTATGGAACTTACTATGCTGCCTGGCCAAGCAGCGGAGGGAAAGGGTTAGGAACTTAAGCCAAAACCATTCCTAACAGCTTTTTGGGTGAGGGGGCCCTTCCTCTACCTTGAGATAAACTTCTTGAAACCCTACACAAGTCAGGACGCACTCGAAATTCAAACAGCTGGGATGCACCCGTGCTTTCAAGACTATCAACAGGATGCATCTGCACTCTAACTCACTAAACGGGACGCACCCGTGTTCTATTCTGGGGGGGGGGGATTTCTTCCCTAAGTGCTATTGTCTGCCTTGCTATGGTGTTGGATGTATGTGGACTGTTCCTAATGTGCTAACACTCTAACACTTTGGATCCCAGCCCACGATAGACCCCAAGTTAAGGATGTGATTCCCAGGACAGCTTGTGCACACCCCCTGCTATCGGTCAATGATTCACTGCCCAAGGGCCAGCAGTGACCACTCCGGGGAGGCTGACATACACAAACCAAGCAAGAAAGGGGGACAGATTCCCAACGCGATAGAGTAGCTCCTAGAGCTGAAGCACAGATTTCACACACACGCACATGTGTTCCTGCCTAACAGAATCTCTTGCGACTTGACTGGCCATCACCTAAGTCAGTACCAGCCTGATTTGAGAAGGTTCGAGACTCCTACTCAAATTAGGGGTACAGGGGTTGCCCGCATTCTCCACCACTCTGTTACTCTGTTTACTGGGGGTCCCATGGGGGACACCAAAATGTGCTCAACAATAGTTGGGGAAGATTAGCTCTGAGCACTGCTTTAGCATTACGAGAGGCAGGGTAACTTAGCAGGATTTTGAACCCTATGTCTACAAGGTCAGGCTGAGTCAAGGAGCACACAGAAGTTGAAATAATAAACACGGTTTTATTAAAAGCACAATCAAACTGTGTATGCAGCACACTCACACAAGATAACTAAAGAAACAAAGGTTGGAGTGGGATAGAGGTTTTTTTTTTATTTTTTTTAATATAATTTTATTAAATTTCACAAATATAAAAAAAGGATTATTTGACTTGTACTTGTTACATGAATTTTCTTCTGTTCTTCCATGCTGTTCTGGTCAACATTTCCCACAGCTTAGTCCACTTGTTACATTAGTGCATCACAATAAATTGATTATCTCATCTGTTCGAACACACATTTCCTTCTCCTAACAACCATAATATAGTCGTTCTGGCTAGACAGTTCCCAACCATCACTCTCTTCTGCTTAACTCAAATCGTCCTGTTCCAAAATATTTCCATATCACTCTCTTGAAGCTTCTGTTTTCTCCTTATATATATATCTTTTTTTTTCTCTTGAACTCTCCATTACCTACAGCCCAAAATCTTAAAATTTTTAATTATTTCTGTCATTGTGTATCTGGCAGTCTGAGCAATTATTACTGCAACAGTCCCCCATCTTCTTATCCTAAATTCCATTGTACTAAAATGTCTTGTTTCTCCTTAAGTACTTTTTAAACCCCTTCTCCCATTCAGCAATATCACAATGTTCATATTCATGAAATATATCGATATACTATCAATTGCAAGATTAATTAACAATGTCAAAATAAAAATCCATTTGTGTAATTCAGAAGCCTGTGCAATCGTCATCTTCCCGTTCCCCTCTCTCATCTGGTGCTCTGCAGCCCGGATATTCATTTGCAAATTCTCTGTACTCTTAAAGTCGCTTATATTCCAAGCTGCACCGCGCCCAAGAGAGAGGGTATTTTACTCCACTTATCAAATCAGAATCCTGTGACTATGTCCTCTCCTTTCCCCCCCTCCCTTCCTGGATGTTGCGGTCCGGAGTCTATTTCTGAATTTTTACTGTATTCTCCTAATTGCTTAAGTTCCGAGCCGCTCCGTCCAGGAGAGTGAGGATCTTTACTTGACTAACTTCCATCACAATCTCCCCATTCCCCCCTCCCATCTTGGACTTCACCACCCAAAATTCATTTCTGAAGATTATCTGTAATTTCTTTGTCTCTTAAATTCCAAGCAGCTCAGTCCATGGGAGGAAGGGTCTTCCAATCAAGTCTCTTCCATCACAGGTTTCACAGTCTCAACCGTTGACATCACATTGTTTATATTACTGACAATATATCACTTATAGTAATCTTATTTGACATTGCTGAAATACATTGCCCCTTCTCAAATCCAGAACGCTGTGCCTTTATCCGTTTTATATTCTCTCCTCCCCTCTTGAAGCTGCCCGGAATTCATTTCAGAAGATTCATTGCATTTTTATTGTCACTTAAGTTCCAGGCTGCTCCATCCGTGGGAATGAGGATGTTTTGGGTTAGATGACCTTCAGCACAGTCTCATAGTCTCAACAATCCAAGAGAATCAAGAAACAAGAATCACTCCACAGGAACAAAAAAAAAGGGAGACGTGCAGCTCAATAGCTTTCAATCCCGAAATATTCCTCCAAAATCCAAAATCCAAACCCCAATCCATGAATCAAATTCCAGATCTTCTCAGTCCAGCCAAAATATTGAAGTATTATACTGTAGAAAATTTAATGTCCAAATGGAGATTATAACTCATTTGTAATCCACCAGTCCAAATGATCAATTATACGCCATCTTATACTTTAAGTCCCAATTATGATTCTTAAGTCTTTCTTTTTTCTTTAAAAAATGTTAACTTCAGTCCTCGTGAGTAAGCAGCACACCCAGCTAGCCTTTTCTTAAAATTCCAGCTGCCCCTTTAAGAAAAACTCCCAGCCATAACGAACTCACTCAGGCTCAGGGTCCCCTCCATTCTTTCGCTTCTGCCCACTGTTGCATGCCAGCACTGCTGCGATATTGACAGAATCGCGACCAGAACAGGTTAAATGACTCTTATTAAATTCTTACATGTTGTTTGATGTCTTCTTTTAAAAGTTGAAGGTGGCGCTTGTGCCGCTCAGGCGGCGATCCCACTGTCTCTGTCTTGGTCCTTAGACCCCTCTGGCACTTTCTGCTCTCCCAGCCGGGCAGAGCAAACGCCAGTTTTGGGGTCCCCGTCGGACCCGTTCCGCACCCCTCATACCGGAGGGGTGTTCTGCCACCTCTATGATGGCAAAAGAGGCGGCTGGAGTCCAACGGGTGGCTGCTCGGAGCTGCACCATTGCGCAGCTTCAATCCGAGCTGCCACTCGCGCCGTCCATGCAACCTGAAGCGGACAGAGGGGTTTTTAGAGGAGTTGCTGGTTTGGGTGATACCTCATCTGTCTTGAAGCCCGGTTGGAAGTGGAGAAGATGCGGAGCGTGGATCTCAGCACGTGGAGCTGAGGGCAAGGCTCGCTGGACGAAGCGACAGCAAGGCGGGATGGAAGCCAAGAGAGATCCAAAGAAGCGCCCAAAGTCAGGGGTTTTTATAAGGAGAATTGTGACTGCAGGCTAGTTCGGACTTTGGGAAAACAATGGATTTGGAGCTGGAGACAAAGCCTCCGAAAGGTCAGAACTTGAATGATTGAATTATAGCCAAATTGTCAATAGGATAGCCAGTACGCAAACGTGGAGTACTTGAGTGTTGTATAGTCAGATCATCAAGCTACCAGCACGGGGCAGAGGATCTTTTGAAAGCTGCATGCATACCTAATTGAGGTACTTGCCTTGAGGTCTCCTGAAGCTGTGAGTTGGGTATTTCTGGCCTGCCTGTATTGTTTTGGAATATTACAGCGATTATCGGCCGAGCCTGTGTGCGTGCTTGTCCGGGGGCCTCGCAAACATGTGGAAGGGAATGGGTATGTGAGACCGAATTGTTGATATCAATAGATATCTTTTTATATCCCCAAAGCTCGGGCTAGCCAGGGCAGTAACAAAGTCCTGGGGGGCCACAGCAACAAAAGATATTTAAAGTGGGGGCTGGTGAAGAAAAGGTTAAGAACTACTCGTCTTTATAAAAACCATTAGAAATTGAGGTGTTGCTGTGTTAACTTGTCTTTTGATTTAATTCTACGTTTATCTGGTTCAATTTCCAATAGATCTTGAAAAGTCAACCTTTTTTTCTTTTGCAGTGTTCTTGAGACATTATCCGCAAGGGGTTTTTGGACAGAGATTCAGTTTATATCTATTCCATATTCTCAGTAGGGCCCTTCTCACATAATGATTATAGAAAGCAGCAAACATCTTTTAATTTCAGCAGTCTGTTGAGTTAGACATCTCTCATAAATGCCTTGCTGCATTCCATACTATTCCAATATCAGATTGTTGTTATTATGTACCTTCAAGTAATTTCTGATTTATGGCAACCCTAAGGTGAACCTATCATGGGTTTTCTGGGGGCTGAGATTACGTGACACATCCAAGGTCACTCAGAACATTTCCATGGCAAAGTAGAGAATCAAACTCTGGTCTTCATAGTTGTAATCCAATGCTTAAGCCACTATACCACACTGGCTCTTCAATATTAGCACCTTTATCTAAATTGTCTTTAAGAAAAATACTCAGGTGGTGGGTTTTTGTTTTGTTTTTTGGCAATGTTTTATAATATTTTGTTCTTGAAGTAAAGCATCCCTGAATCTTCAACAACCTCTTGATCTTCTAAGAGTTACAGGATTGTGATCTGAAAAAGTTGTAGGTAAAGTATCCATTTACTTTATATCATTGGCCAAAGTTTTTGAGATCAAAGACATATTGATTCATGAAAATGACTTGTGTCTTTCTGAGAAGAGAGCATTATCATTGGCATTACCAGAAAAAAAGCAAATAACATCAGAGAACAGATCACATAAAATGATTGCAATGCTGCTGGATATGAAGAAGGAAGAGAGGGAGAATCAGATTGAGATTGATCAGATTGAGTGTACTGGATCTTTTCACATGTATCCGGATTGAGGAATTTACCCAGGAGATGTCATAAGATGTCATTTCTGCAAAAGCAGATCAGTTACCATATTTAAATCTCCATGCATTAACCCTTCTGTTCAATCTGATTTCCTATTTTCATCACCTGTGATGTCATTTGAGATTTTAGTCTGAAGTTCCTCAGTGAATTTCTGTACCATCTCTCAGTTGTAATAGTTAAATCTACATATCATCTTCTCTCTAGAATTTCTCCCAATTTTCCAGGTCTACATCTTGTTTCCATGTTATATTACTTTATGCATTCAGTCTGAGGCCATTTCTAGACTACACTGTTATAGTGCTACTCTTCCACTTTCAATATCCTGTGGAATTTTTTTGGCTGAGAATTCTAAACGCCCCTCCCTAAACTACAAACCCCAGAATTCCACAGTATGTTGACAGTGGAATAATAGCACTATAACAGTGTAACACAGAAATGGCCAGAGTCTTTAACATTCCTAATCCACTTTCAAAAAAAAAAACACAAAAAAAACCTCAGTTCTATCTTTCACTCCAACAGCAGGTGGCACTCTTGGTTCATTTACTTCATTCAAGAGCTTAATTCACTCCCATAACTATTAATGTAGTTTTCCTTCTATTCCTTGCTAACACCAGATGGCATCATTTGCTCCATTTTTTCTATGGTAGTTTATTTTAAACAGGTTTCTTCATTCAGCCAGCTGCAGCCTGACTGTTTACATTACCTCCAAGGTCAGTCTTGGATTTATCTCTGTATCAGGTGAAGAAAAACTTTTTCTCATAAATCTTTCTATATTTATTTATCTCAGGATACTTTAAAATCTCTACAACAATATACAAGTCTGAAGGCTCTAATTAAAAAGTATCCATTAAAATGTTCTTAGGTAGATTCAAACTCTCCCTGGGGCTATGCTACACAAATGCACTGAAGTTTTGTGGAGATCGGTGTTGCCTTGACTTATGGGTATGCAACACTGAGAAAAACCAGTTTTGCAGACTAAAGAAAAGATTGAGACTTGGTTGCCTTGGCCAATTCACCCTCAATTTTAGGAGCTGGCAGTTCATCCAATATGCCAAACCAGCAAGGCAAAAAATTAACAAAATTAACAAAATTCTGCTTCCAGAAACTGGACTCTGACTCAGAGTCCGAAACAGGGGACATGCCAGAGGCTGAAACAGGGGGCATGCCAGGACTTGCTGTACAGAAAGAGGTTACATTGCCACAAACAGACCAGGGGGTAATGCCAGCTCCAGCTGTCCTGCTCCTTCCAACACAGAAGATAACTTATCAGTACCTACCTTTGCTGAGTGCAGAAAACAAAGAGAAAGCCCACACTGATCCCAGAGAGTATATAACTAGGCCAACAATTAACCAGGCACCAACTATGTTAGGTTTCTGACCTCTATAGCTGCTGCCCTTCTCTTCCAGGAGTTGTCAGAGCTTATCTGATCTTCCACTCTTCTGAATATCTTGCTAAGCTCCATGCCTGACTCTGGATTACCCCGACTGACTTCGGACTTGCTTTGCCTTATTATTCTGTTAGACTTTTTTTTTCCAAATATTTTTATTTAAATTTCAAAAAAAATATAAAGTGGAGACATTTCTTCTAAATATTCCCCTCCCCCTCCCATCTCCCATAACAAATTTTCTTCTCCAGTTTTTCCCAGCTGAATCAAACAAAAAATACAATATAGTATGATGTCCAGTCCACTATGCTACGTAGAATCTTAGGCATAATGATCGTAAATTGTCATTTGACCAGTCAATACATTTTTACCATTTTTACCATATTATATCATTGTAATCATTATCTTTACAGTTGAAGCCACTCTTTTGTTTCTCTCCATTCTCTGTCAAATTGTTGAATAGATTTATTCTTTAATGCATTTGTCAATTTCTCCATCTCCATCATATCCATACCCCTTAATTTCCATTCATTTAAATTTATTTCAATATCTTGTTCCAATATTGAGCATAAGTTAATCTAGCTGCTGTGACTAAATATAACAATTTTTTTATGCTTTCTAATTTCTGCCTTTGGTTTTATTATATTCAGTAAATATAATTCCGGTATCATTTCAAAATTCAATTTAAATATTTTTTGAATTTCATCATGTATTTCCAGAATTTCTTCGCCTTTTAACAACTCCACCACATATGATAAAATGTTCCCTCTTTTTCTCTGCACTTACGGCATTTCAAATTACCACTCTTAGTAATTTTTTGTATTCTCTCTGGTGCCATATACCATCTGTGCAACATTTTGTAATAATTTTCTGTTAAACTTTATTTATGACCTTGTACTTACTGTCTAAAAGTAAGTAATGAGCCAGGAGCTATTCACTTTGTTTTTGTTTGAGTTATCAGCTGAGCCATTCTGACTGAGATGGGACACAACATTTGAAATGCTAGAATGACATCCAGTTGTTCAAGGTTGGAACCATGTAGCCTTTGTTGCTATAGGGGGAAGAATTTTGAAATCTACAGCTACAACTACAACTAACATGAACTATATACACAAAAAAGGGGGAAGCTCTATTAGACTGTGTCTCTTCAAGGTGGCTGCCATCCCATGAAGGGAGTCAGGGCAGTTGCCTTGCTTCTTGGCTGCTCCACAGAAAAGGGGGGTTGCCCAGGCTGGGGGCTTGTCCTTCCAGTCTTTTGGAGCTGCCTGCCAGTGTGTTTTAGAAGTAAAGGCATGAGTGATCAGGTCTACTCAGTGCTCAGTACTATTGTTGCCACGAGGTAAGGCTGATATCTGTCCTAAATGCCTCCTGAAGTAGCGTCTTTCTTTGTAGGATGATGACCAAGGCAGAGCTGTGGACTGTCTTGGCTCCTCTCAAGATCACCAGAGTAAAAATATATTGATGGCCACAGAACATGAATGCAACCTAGCACCAGTATAGCTCTGTGGAGAGAAAGGCAGTAGCCACGTCCACCTCGCTGTACTGTTTGGTGTCTGTAGCTATGGCCATGGAGTTTTTCACTGATGGAAAGCACGTAGAGGGAGTGAGTACTGTCATGTCCAGGTGCTCCATTGTCAGTACTTGTGCCAGATTGTGTTGTTCCAATTCTGTAAAGGCATTCTGAAGTCTGGATACCCAGTCCCATGGGAAATTCCATTAAAAAAGGGCTTGGAGAGGGTGGACTCTCTCTGCCAAGGACTCCAGAAAGGCCCTGGAGAAGCTGTGAGTGCCTAGAAAGGCTCTCTGAAAGGGAACAACAGTGAGTTCTGGAAGCTTGGGATTAGCTTCCACTTGCTGCATGTCCTCCTCTCTCTGGCTCTCACACACACTGGTAGCATTCTGTCTCTGGTCACTGCTGATGGGGGTTTCTTCCTGAACCTTAACTTGGTGTGAGCCATCTTCATGCTCTGAAAGCACCATGGTCTTGGAATTTGGCTTTGCACTCATGGCTAGGTCAGGGTGAAGGAAAATTTGATTTTATCTGGTGTCCACTGGGAGCTTAGCAGGGGATTTTGCTTGTGAGGTCCAGATTCCCAATTTGACCATCTGTCTTCTCTGGATGCTGGGCTTCATGCACGCCACAACTCTTCAGGGAAGCACTTTAGACCTCAGACATCCCTAATATGTGAAGCCCATGTTACTGTGTGTGTTGAGTGGTGAGATGGTGTCCACAGGCTGTGCAGTAGTAACAGAGCTGCCTTGCAGCTTCAGAAGCATCTTGATCAACTCAGTTGTTCGATGCATGTGAAACTTCAGACATGTTGGGTTCTGCCTTCTTTAGCAGCTCCCATATGTGACTTTGTTCCTGTCCATACACTGGCCTCTGAGGATCATAGCCTTCTGACTGCTCATGAGGGTTTGAGGCATGATTCCATTGGTCCAGACCTTGCTGTTGCCTGGGGTTTGAAGAGGAGCTGCCTCAGCCATGGCCACTGCCAAGAATGGAGTTACTGCACTGGTCTCTCCAGTTCCAACTACTGGCACCACGGCTGGAGAGTTCCTCCTTTCCTACCAGCTACCACAAGAAGCTGGGCCTCCAGCTCTGTTGTACTGGGGTGGGGGCATGATATGTTACTGACTGAACAGGTTCCCAAGACCTGGGTTCTGTGTTCATCCGGGGGACCTTGGGGTTCCTAGTGGCATCTGACTTCCTGAGGAGATCTGCCACCCTACGTGTTTAATCTGATAAGGTGGCCCATGTGAGTGTGGCAATATCTACAGGACCCAGAGCCATTTTGTTTGGGAATTCAAACCTCCATAAAGGAGTGTTTGAATCCTATAATGCTGAAATCATGAGTTCCCTGCTCCACAGTAAACTAGATCTTTTCAGCCAGGATAGTGAGCCACTTTTTCCTGGCTACATAGGCCTCTGATTGTGCCTCGGAGCCTGGTGCTCCGCTACATACAGTGTATTGACCATCTGACCTGACCAAAGGATCTGGACAATCTCCCTCATCCAAGGGTGCTTCTTCAGCTTGACCAGATCATGAGTGGCCACTGCCAACTCTACGGTTGGCAGATCTGATGGGGACATGTAGAGCCTAGCCAGTTGTGTGAGATCCTGTTCATTTGCTGTGGGATAGGAGTGAGCCGCATGATGCACATGATGCCTGTTGAGGGGTCCTAATTGTTCTGAGATGGCCTTCTCTGTAACTGCCCAGAGGATCCTTTCTTCTACCTCCTGGGTCTCTGCCACTGTGCTGAGTGCACTGCCCTTTCTGGTGGTGACAAACCTAGTCTTAATTGGGTTGAGGAGGGCTGACTTTTCCCAATTTGGGTAGTAAGGAGAATGGGGAAATGCATCCTCTGCTAGGGACTCTTCTAGAGTGTGCACAGGAAATGAGGGTAGAATCTCAGGACAGACCAGCAATTACAGCCTCCCTGGTGGCTAGTTTTTGGCTTGGTTCATCAATCATGCAATTGCAACCCTCAAGGCTTACGTTCATATGCTGAACCTTTGCCTGGTTGGCCAAATACTGAGCAGCACGCTGCACCTTAGCATGCTTTTCCTCAAGCATGGTCACTCTGTCCTGGAGTGCCTGAATTTGCAATGAGGCACTTTCTAGTTTGGATTTGGTTTCCTGAGCTGCAGATGAAAATGCCAATTTGTCTGCCAGCAGAGTGCTGTTTTGCACCCAAAGTGAGTCTAATTCCTTGGCCTGCCCCTCAGCTGTTTTACTGAGTTCCTGGATGGTATGAGTGCTTTGCTTGAGGTCATCCAGAAACCCCAAGCTACCACTGTATCTTTGGAGTGGCCAGAAAGTGATCTCTCCTTACACTGTACCCAGTAAGCATCGCACAGGGTGCTAAAAGGATCTGAGGTTTTGAAGGATCCCTCCTTCCAGGGGTTGCTTCTTTTCCCATTTTTCAAATTTATCCAATTCGCTTTGTTCCTTGAACAAGGTGCCAAATTGGATTGCCAATTAGAAATTCAACAGTTACTAAGATGTGAGAGTGCATTCCTAGCATGCTCCAAATGCGCATACAAATGCCTTTTTGTCTTTTCTAATTGACTTGAGGACACCCACATGTTTCCTTCGAGCTCTACCAGCAAGGACACACCCTTGAAACTGGGGGTAGAGGAGCCGGCACTCAGGAACAGAAAGGCCACTGAGGTCCTTTGGGGGAATTCCCTTTTATCTGCCACACACAGAACAACTAAGAAGGAAGACAAACACTAAGGAAACTCAACACTGTTTGACTGAACAATGGGGAGCAAGGCATTAAGGACCTAACTGAGTCCTGCCTTTATTACAGCTACTTTTTGGGACCAAGGGATACCTTCGAGTTTGGATGAAGCGCTTAAACCCAGAGCCAGTTGCTACCACACACACAGTGCACACTGCCCAACTATCAATCACCCTACACGTGATGCACAGACCACAAGTCTCACAGGGAGCTATCCTGGCTGAGCTACCAAATTTCAAAGAGATCAAAACTTCTCGCCTGCTCTAACAATTATAAAGGCACACAGACCTACAAAATGGCACACAGACCAGACAGAATGGGTTCAGAGGATCTAACCTTACTTTCCTCCACAACCTAAGTGCTTCAAATTGGTGTGTGTGTTCCTAAAGTGTCTTGCCCTAACTATCTGGATCCCATACCACTAGACCCAAGTTAGGGAGCTATTCCCAGGGCAGCCCCATACAACACTCTTGCATTCTACCATGGCTTACAGAAAACTCACATGATGAGATAAGTGCGGCTGCCAGGCACAGATCAAGATAGAAAAGGGAGAGAGATTATCAACCCAACAGTAGCCTTTTGGCTCAAAGGCACAAGATTCACAATCACACATGTTCCTAGCAGATTTGGCTGAGATTTCTACAGTTCCCTATGTCTGTTTCCTGCACCATGTGGATTGATTCATGGGGCAGAAAAACAGAGTGTTGCTTCTGTTACTCCACCAATCCTGTTATCCCAAAATGTGGGTGACTCAGGGGTCCACCCATGATGCCAGTACCTCCATGTGACAGAGAGGAATTAGTAAGTTCAAAATTAGGAAGCCTGAGAGAAGGGTGTAACTTGACAAGCTTTTTCCACCAATTTTTACAGAGTCATGCAGGAAAGAATCAATGAGAGATTTAAAAGTAAACTAAAAATGTGTTTTATTGAGGTGAATTCACTCTCACACACACACACGATACAAACAGTTGCATAGTGACACAAGAGCTAACCGAAGGATAAAGGGGAGAAAAATTGTGGATGGTGAGGCTGAGATTTTTGGGTTATAATTACCATTTGAGAAGAGTGCTGAAGAAGCAGTGGAGTGGCTTAGACTTGTGTACTTAAGGGTATTACACAATCAGAAATCAGAGGAACAGCATGGCCACCAGCAAGCAAATACTGCAGCTGACAGCTCATAACCAAGGATTTATATACCCTATTTCCCTCCCTGAAGTAGTGTGAATTAATTGCTTTCTGGAAGAATAAATAAAAGGAGTCTAGAATGGACTGATTGTTTCAATGTCTTGGTTCGGTAAGATGACTGAAAAGGATTTAGTAGGAAATGCACCCAGCACAGGTGTTTGCCTGCTGCATCAGGGCTTGACAATTGTTTCATTAAGAGGATTAGCTTAGAGGCATTAAGTTGGGCTTTCCTGGTTAATTCTCCATGAACATATGACCTCTGTTACCCTGATTTCTGGGGGTCCTGGGAGGGACACCTAAATGCACTCTCAATTATATAAGTTAGGAAAAATAGCCAAGAGCACAGCCTAGAAATGCGAGAGGCAGGGTAACGTAACGAGATCTTGAACCCTATGTTTATGGGGTCAGGCTGAGTCAAGGAGCACACAGAAGTTGAAATAATAAATGTGGTTTTATTAAAAATATAATCAAACAGTGTATGCAGCACACCCACACAGATACCTAAAGAAATAAAGGTGGGAGTGGGATAGAGGGATTTTGAGAGGAGTTGTTGGCTTGGGTGATACTTCACCTGTCCTGAAGCCTCGTTGGAAGCGGAGAAGCTGGGGAGCATGGATCTCAGCACGTGGAGCTGAGGGGAAGGCTCGCTGGACAAAGCGACAGCAAGGCGGGATGGAAGCCAAGAGAGATCCAAGGAAGCGCTCAAAATCAGGGGTTTTTATAAGGAGAATTGTGACTGCAGGCTAGTTCAGACTAGGGGAAAACAATGAGTTTGGGGCTGGAGACAAAGCCTCCGAAAGGTCAGAATTTGAATGATTGAATTATAGCCAAATTATCAATAGGATAGCCAGTATGCAAACACGGAGTGCTTGAGCGTTGTATAGTTAGATCGAATGGGGCGTCAAAGAGACCTTTTTGGCCAGAATGGAGAGGAGTTGCTTCCATGCCACCTAAGCCTCAGGGTTCTCACGAGGACCCTGCTGCTCCATGACATAGAGCACGCTCGCACTCTGTCCGTGCCACAAAATCCTAACGACCTCCCTCATCCAGTCGTGGGCCTGGAGCCTAACCAGGCCTCGAGCCGCCACGGCCGATTCGAGAGTCGGGAGCTCGGAGGGGGACATACAAAGCCGAGCAAGCTGGGTCAGGTCTTGGCCGTTAGCCGTGGGATGGGAATGTATGACTGTATTCAGCCACATTATTCCCGTGGACCGATTCAATGAACCCAGCCGCTCCGCTATCGCTTTTGCCTCAGTGGCTCACCAAGGGACCCTAGTCTTGGTGACTTGCGTCTCCTGGGTCTCTGCCCTTTCTGAACCGCCTTCACCAAGGGTCATGGACCGGGTCTATACGAGTTTGACTGGGACCTTAGGGTCACTCCAGTCCAGATTGTGGGGAAGGGTTGCCCGAGCATCCTCTGGCAACGGCTCCCCAGCAAAGTCCTCAGCGAACATTGGGAGCAGCTCTGGGCACACAGCTGAGATTAGGGCTTTGCATGTTTGGAGCTAGCTCTCCAGTGCCGCAATCTGCTGGTGGCAAGCTACATGGCTCACAGCCTCCTGCTGCTCCTTCACCTGCCCTACCATAAACTTGGCTGCAGGCCTGGCTTGGGTAAGCTCAGCCTCTAAGGTGTGGGCTCGTTCCTCTCAAGTCTGAGCCAACAAGGTGGCATCATTCAGCTTTTGTGCGGAGGCCTGCGCAACGGACGAGAACGTTACTTTGTCTGCGCACAGTGCCTCCATCTAGGTGTGAAGCCGGGTATTCTCTTTCTCTATCTGTGCTAGCTTTTCTTTGGTCTCAACAAGGGCTTTTGAGGCATCTCTGGCAGTCAACCAAAGTCCCCAGGCTGCCAAAGCATCCTTTGACGGCCCAAATGGGTTCTTGGACTGGTGTGCCTGAGCGTACGCCTCCCTTAATGTGGCAAAGGGATCTGTCTTCTGGAAGCTAGACTCCTTTCAGGGGCATTTCCCTTTGCCTAACACCCACTTTTCTAACTTCCCTCAGACCTCCCTCTCTAACATGAGGTCTTTATCTGCAACCTTGCTGCTCTCAGCCATTTCTAACTACCGAGTTTCCTAACCAAAAAGTGGGACCAGGAACTGGAGTGACGGGTAGGATCACCTAGACCCCTGGGGGATTATAGGGAGACGAACTCTGAGGAGATTCGCTAGGAAAGAGGGATGGGAACCTATCTCCGGCCTGCCCAAGCAAAGTCACTTTTGTACACCTAAGCCCGGCCTTCCACCTCGACAGCTTAGGGACAAAAGGACGAGGAAATGGTTTGGGGACGGGGAGGTCACCTAGACCCAAGGGACCCTCAGGAGTACTCCACCTGTCTGAAGGGGGGAAACGAACATGCTGGAACTTACTACATCGCCTGGCCAAGCAGCGGGGGAAAAGGGATGGGAACCTCAACCAAAACTGTTCCTAACAGTTTTTCGGGTGAGGGGCCCCTTCCTGTACCTCGGGACAAACTTCTTAAAACCTTAAGTAAGTCGGGACAGACCCGAAATTTAAACAGCCAGGACACACCCGTGCTTTCCCAACTATCAACGGGACGCACCCACACTCTAACTCACTAACAAGGACGGGACGCACCCGTGTTCTACTCTGAGGGGGGGATTTCTTCCCTAAGTGCTTTTGCCTTGCCGCTATGGTGTTGGATGTGTGTGGACTGTTCCTAACCTATCTCTAAATGCTTCGGATCCCAGCCCACGATAGACCCCAAGTTAGGGAGGTACTTCCCAGGACAGCTTGTGCACACCCCTTGCTATCGGACAATGATTCACTGCCCAAGGGCCAGCAGTGACCATGCCGGGGCAGCTGACATACACAAACCAAGGAAGAAAGGGAGACAGATTCCCGACGCAGATTGAGTAGCTCCTGGAGCTCAAGCACACAGATTTCACACACAAGCACGTGTTCCTGTCTAACAAAAGCTCTAGCGACTTGACCGGCCACCACCTAAGTCTGTACCAACCTGATTTGAGAAGGTTTGCAACTCCCACTCAAATTAGGGGTACAGGGGCTGCCCGTGTTACTCCACCACTCTGTTACCCTGATTTCTGGGGGTCCCAGGAGGGACACCTACATGCGCTCTCAATTATATAAGTTGGGGAAATTAGCCAAGAGCGCAGCCTAGAAATGAGAGAGGCAGGGTAACGTAGCAAGATCTTGAACTCTATGTTTACGGGGTCAGGCCAAGTCAAGGAGCACACAGAAGTTGAAATAATAAATGTTGTTTTATTAAAAATACACTCAAACAGTGTATGCAGCACACCCATACAGATACCTAAAGAAATAAAGGTGGGAGTGGGATAGAGGGATTTTGAGAGGAGTTGTTGGCTTGGGTAATACTTCATCTGTCCTGAAGCCCGGCTGGAAGCGGAGAAGCTGGGGAGCGTGGATCTCAGCACGTGGAGCTGAGGGGAAGGCTCGCTGGACAAAGCGGCAGCAAGGCGGGATGGAAGCCAAGAGCGATCCAAGGAAGCGCTCAAAATCAGGGGTTTTTATAAGGAGAATTGTGACCGCAGGCTAGTTCGGACTTGGGGAAAAACTTTCGACAAACGGCCCACCTCAGAACTGATTGAGGCCCTGGAGAAGCAGCACCAGGTGGGCGGTAAACAGCAGGTCCAGGCCGTGACCAACGCCCCCACCCGGCTGGATACTACCCTAACCTGGATCTGCAAGAATAGGGGTGCGCTCAGTCCAGGAAGCTTCCCCACAATGTTGTGGCTAGGTTGAAGCCAGACAAGTGGGGAAGGTTCTGGGTGAAGGCAGGCATTGGGACCGAGAGGGATAAGACTCCTGCCACCCTTCTTGTAGACTCGGGTGCATCAGTTAACGTGCTGCACCCCAAATAGTCAGACACGGTGAACCTACGCCCAAACATGTCCAGTTATCTGGATATGGTGGGGGAGGTCACCAAGCTCAAGATTGGACAGGCATACCAATGTCCATAGACACGTTCCGTTTCCAATTGTGGGTGTGCGAGAACCGGGAAGAGGACGACGGCCTTTTGGGCATCGGCTTTCTCCGGGGAAAGAAGCTCACGATTGATTACGCGAACGGGTTTCTATGGCAACTAGATCAGGGACCAGTGGAGATTTCAGCTGTACACAGTTGTGCTGCCATTAAAGCTCCTGCCCCTGTGCATTGTGTGACCAGCGACCCATGGGTGAAGGCTTTCCCAGAGGTCTGGATAAAAGACAAAATTGAGTGTGGGACTGTAAAAGGAGCCTGTGTCTTGATTGAAGGCCAGGATCCCCCGCCTCAGAAACAATACAAATATCCAGCAGAAGCTGAGGAAGGCATAGGGAAAACTATTGAGAGACTCGTCAAGTGGGACGTAGTCACCCCTATGCAGTCCATCGGCAATGTGCCCTTACGGCCAGTGGTGAAATCTGATGGCAAAACGTGGAGAATGACTGTAGATTTTAGAGCTTTGAACTCTGTCACCCCTCCCGTGGTGCCAGTCGTGGCTAAATATAATGAGATCCTGTCCGCCTTTGCGGCAGGAGCCAAATATTACAGTGTTTTGGACTTGGAGAATGCATTTCATTCGATCCCTTTGCACAAGGCATGTTGGTACAAATTTGCCTTCATGTTCCGGGGGCAGCAGTACGTGTTTAACCGCATGCCCCAGGGCTTCCATTCCAGCCCGAGCATTTGCCATGCCCACGTGGTCAAAGTGTGGAACAAGCTGCAGACAGCTTCAAGGTCCCATGTCTTGTCCTACGTGGATGATATCCTGATTCATTCTAATTCAGAGGAAAACACTGGGGAAATCACCCATGAGGTGTTAGGGATCCTCCGTGACACTGGCTTCAAGGCCAACCGGGAAAAAGCCCAATTGGTGTCCACTGAGGTGAAGTACCTAGGGTTTTGTCTAGGCACCAAAGTTCGCACTCAGAGGTGAACAGCAGTTGGAAATATGGCTCTCCAAGCTCTGACAGACCTGCCACAACCTTAGGGTGACCATGGTCTGCAGTGGCCTTAACATCGCTCTTCCTGGTTTGGCCTGAAGCTCTGGCACCACCCATTGTCCACTGCTTGCCCCCGGAAACCTAAACTTCAGCCAGATTTCACCCCATTAGGCTTTGAGCTGGTAATTTGCATTTATTTTATACATTGGCTACTAATCGTGTCAGTTCTCTTTTTAAAACTCTAATAGGTTGATTGATCTGGAGGAAGATCCCAAAGTCGTACCATCACCCCCGAGTACCGTGGGGGGGGTGACGAAGAAGGTTGCTGCTCCATCTGATGGCCTGTGCTTGGAGATTCCTGGTTCCTCGACGACACCTGAGACTGTGAGGGAAGGTGACCACACAGCCTTCCAACTGCAAAGATGGACTTTTGCCATTCCTGCAACCATTCGCTGACCCGAGAAAACCCAATGAACTGTTCCAAGCTCCAAACTCTGCAAAGCCTCACTGTTTTTGAACTTACAGCAAGCCAGTTAAGCTGCACCAACTTGCACATTTTGTTGCAGTTCCTGCTCTGCTGCCCGGATGGACTTATGTTTTGCTCACTCGCTCCAGCTACAAGACTTTTCCTGTTTCAAGAGACTTTTGCTTGCACCTCACCTCCCCCGGACTACAAACTCTCATCCCATCATCCACATTGAACTGATTGCTCCTTGGATTGCCTTCATTGCCAGACCCTGCATTAGATTTACAGTATTCCATTGATTATTTCCTTTTACATTTGCTATTTACAACCATTGCTCATTCTTTGACAGTTCCCTATTTACGGGACAGTTTGACATTGATTATTGTTTAATTGACATCTGTGTGCATGTGTTTAGGTTTAGGTTTTAGTTAGGAATGTTGTTATAAGATAGAAACCCTTTGCTTTCCCTTTTCCTGTGGAGTAATACTACCACCAAACCTGTAAGCCCCTATTCGGCTCTAAAAGGATTTTTGATTTTTAATTGAAAAATGTTCGATATTGTCCCCAACATCCCCCATTTTCGGGGGGGGGATTGTTACCGCCATTGCTAGCCCGAGCTTGGGGGATGTTAAAAGATATCTTTTGATATCAATAATTTGGCCTTCTGGCCCCCCCCACGTGCTTGCGAGGCCCCCGGACAAGCAAGCATACAGGCTCGGCCGATAATCGCCGTAATATTCCAACACAATACAGGCAGGCCAGAAATAGCCGACTTGCAGCTTCAGGAGACCTCAAGGTAAGCACCTCCATTATGTATGCACGCAACTTTCAAAAGATCCTCTGTCCCGCACTGGCAGCTTGATGATCGAACTATACAATGCTCAAGAACTCCGTGTTTGCATACTGGCTATCCTATTGACAATTTGGCTATAATTCAATCATTCAGATTCTGACCTTTCGGAGGCTTTGTCTCCAGCTCCAAACTCATTGTTTTCCCCTAGTCCGAACTAGCCTGTGGTCACAATTCTCCTTATAAAAACCCCTGATTTTGAGCGCTTCCTTGGATCACTCTTGGCTTCCATCCCGCCTTGCTGCCGCTTTGTCCAGCGAGCCTTCCCCTCAGCTCCATGTGCTGAGATCCACGCTCCCCAGCTTCTCCGCTTCCAACTGGGCTTCAGGACAGATGAAGTATTACCCAAACCAACAACTCCTCCCAAAATCCCTCTATCCCACTCCAACCTTTATTTCTTTAGGTATCTGTATGGGTGTGCTGCATACACTGTTTGATTGTATTTTTAATAAAACAGTTATTATTTCAACTTCTGTGTGCTCCTTGACTCGGTCTGACCCCATAAACATAGGGTTCAAGATCTTGTTACGTTACCCTGCCTCTCTCATTTCTAGGCAGTGCTCTTGACTAATTTCCCCAACTTATATAATTGAGAGTGTATTTAGGTGTCCCTCCTGGGACCCCCAGAAATCAGGGTAACACCTGGCAATGATTAACTATCCTCTGTCTTCATTCACTCTCAAGTAACATGAAAGCACAGTGGGGAGATACAATGTACTCCATTTAGAAAGCTGGGGGGAGGGATGTCTTTCTATATTTGGGGATAGCCAGAAGTGATATGAAAAAGTCAAAATGGTTACACATGGTATGAAAAAATAAAAATGAATACACAATTTAAAAATCATACGGTAAGAAGGGTCTTATTTGTAATTTGGGGAAAGTACAAAGATAATTTCAGCTTTAAAATTCCAGGCTGGGTATTCCCTCAAGAAGCTTTTTATAGAAGGGAATTAAGATATACTAAAAAATAAGGTATGTCAATTTATTGGAAAATAAACAGGGAAATTTGACAATAAAAGAATTCCAGAAATTGGAAGAGGAAGGTTTAAAAACCCAATGGTTGTCATATTATCAATTAAGAGAAAGATTTAGAGAGGACAAAACCAAATACGACTTTGAAAGTTAAGAATCAGAGATAGAGAAAATTTTATGTAAAGAAAAAGGTCATTTGATTGCAAAAATATATAAATTAATATTGTATTATGTGAATGAGGATGAACTGGTTAAACAAAAGTATGATAAAATGGGCAAAAAATGTGGATTATTCTTTATAACTGGAACAGTGGGAAAGAGTTTGGAGAACTGGATGGAAATTTACAAGTTGTTATGATTACAAAGAAAATCTGCTTAAAATGGTGTATAGATGGTACCTAACCCCATCTAAACTAGCGAAAATATATAAAAAGGTCAGTAATATGTGTTGGAAATGTTTTTATCATTTATGGTGGACATGTAGAAAGGCTAGGAGATATTGGTTACAAGTGAATGGAGAAATACAGAAAATCTTGAAATCAAAACTTACATTCAGGCCAGAATTATATCTTTTGAATAGCAGATATTGGTTAGGAGTGAATGGAGAAATATGGAAAATCTTGAAATCAAAACTTGTGTTTAGGCCAGAATTATATCTTTTGCATATGTTAGATTACGAGGATAAGGTAGAAAAGGAAAATAAAACACTGTTATATGATAACAGCAGCAAGAATAACATTTGCAAAATATTGGCACCAAAAATACTCTCCTTTAATACAAGAATGTTTAGGAAAAGTGATGGAAGTGGCCAAAATAGATAAGTTATCAGGATGGTTGAGGGGGAAATCTAAGCAATCTTATCTTAAAATTTGGAAACCTTATATATGTCATATGAAGAATAGATTGGGTGATAAATTTCAATGGGGATTTGAGATTTAGAAGAACAAAAACTCTAACATTAGAGAGTTAAATATATACAAAGCAAATTCCTTTTTTTCAAAGTGAGGGGATATTATATGGTCGGACCAAGGTCCCAAGGTGTGGGAAGTCAGAGGGTGGGAGGATTAGAGAATAGGTAGCCACAATGTCCTTTTTCTTGTCATCCCTTTTCAATAGATATCTTTTCACTCACTTTTTTAGTGTTTCGCTATGTAGACCTTTCTTTTTCACTCCTTTTCAAGTCCTTTCTAACTCTTGGACTTCTTTCTTATTATTAATATTCTTCGTTATTTGTTTCTAGGTACTTTATCTTCTTTTCTTCTTCTTCTATCTTTTAAGCTTTTCGGTGTTTTGTTTTGCTTGTTTGTTCATTTGGCTTTGTAAAGGAATGCTTATTTCTTTTCTTGTTTCCTTTTTTTGTTATGGTTGATGTATCCCTTTTTTAAACTCAATAAACATATTATATCAATATATTAGGGGATAGCAAGCAGCCAAGTTCCCCCCACATAAAGGAACTAGATGCCAGAGCAATTCACCCTCACACTGACTTTCTGCTTGCTGGACACAACCAATGCCTGAACAGCAAGTTTCTGTGGGATGAATGCTATGTGAAGATGTCTGTCTGCAAATCTTTGCTCTCCTGTCCTTTGTTACCAGTGTTTTTCATTTACTGATTTCCTTGTGGTCCTTTTCCACCCTGAAATATTCCTTTCCATAGGATGGGCAGAAAGTCAGTGCTTCTCCTTCAGGAAGTCTTCATCTTAGGGAGCGAATGGCTCTGTATCTTATTCAAATATGTCCCATGAAGATAGAAACATGCAGGATAAGAGAACTGAAGAAGTGGCACTGGCTTTTATGCAAATAAAGCTGTTGAGAAATGTGAAGCTTTGGGACTTCTGATAGAATATTTGGTCCTAGCCTCCTGGATCAATGCTTCCTGTCATGCCCCTACTCTGTTTTGTCCTGATGCATCTGGAGTCCTCCTCACTATCACCATTATGGTAAAGGATAGACCAAAGACTTGGAGGGTAGTGAAAAAGAGACAAAAGAATCCATAACTGCTTTCCCTCTCAAGTTAGTAGCAGAATTCAAAAATCATGAATAATCTTGGGGTTGCATTCTAACATTTGTGTAGAGCATTTCAGATATTAAAGTGCTTCATGTACATTATTTTGGTAATATTTACCATAGACCCTGTATGATAGGTTATTACTAGGCCATACACCTGCATGCTTTGATATGGTCTAATTGGCAAAATATAGTAATTGGCAAAAAATATAATTTGACAGAAAGGCCACGTGGAAAGGGACACTGGCTAGGAATAAGTCAGAGATGATCCCAGCACAGCCAGGTCATAAAGCTTGACTTAATGTCTCTGAGCTAATCCTTAACTCACACCGCTTGAGGGAGGGAAATAGCATATGTGAATATATGAACTCTTGGTCTTGAGAAGTCAGATGCAGTCAGATGAAGTGCTGGATCTCATTATTTTGATTATTTTGAATCCCGATCTGGTCTGCCCTTACACACAAGTCTAAGCCACATTTCAACTTCTTCACTACTTTTCTGGACTGGTAATTATAATCCCAAACCCTCAGCCTCTCTATCCATAATTTCCTCCCTTTATCTTTCAGTTAGCTCTTGTGTGAATGGGTGACTGTGTGTATCTTGTTTGCATGCATGAGTGCACTCCCCTCAATAAAGCACATTTTTAGCTTACTTTTGAATCTCTGGCTAGTTCTTTTCCTGCGTGAGCTCATAAACATTGATAGAAAGGTCTTGCTAAGTTGTCCCCCTCTTATTAACCTCCTGATTTTGAGTGAATTCATTCCCCACTTTTTCAAGGAGGTATTGACATTGTGGGGTGGCCCTTGTGGCACCTACAGTTTGGAGTAGCAAGGTTGGTATTATTATTTCCATAATTTAGACACATATTCACAAAGGTTGGAAGGGATTACAGAGGCTATCTAATCCAATCCCCTGCTGTGCAGGACGACACAGCTAAAGCACTCCCAAGAGGTGCCTACCCAAACTATACTTTAAATCCTGGCTGAGCTTCTCTCAGCTTTGTCCACCTAGATTCTCTGTACAGCATCAGGCAAGGCAGGGAGGCAGACTTGTACTGATCTTTCTTGATTCCATCTCCATCACCAGGTGCTCCATCTCACAGCCAACTGGATTTGAGTATTTGTGTTGAAACTGTGTAGCTGGGATAGAACAGGGATTCTGTTGGTGCATCCGCTCCCCACACTTCATATTTGGTGCACAACCCACCCCAGCTGAATTGATCAGGGGGAGGGGCTTCAACATCCATGTAGAAACAACTCTGTCAGGATCAGTTCAGGATTTCATGTCCTCCATAGGTCTGTTCTAGGTAATATCTGGTGCCACCTACGTTGCTGGCCACACTCTGGATTTAGTTTTCTGTCCAGGCAGGATGATAGTGATCTGGGTGTGGGGGAACATTCCATATTTCCATTGTCAGGGACAGATCACTACCTAGAGTGGTTTAGACTCTGTAGGGGTGAGGGGTAGATTAAAATGCTCTATCCTAGTGGGCTTATGGATCTGGATAGTTTCCTAGTTGCTCCTATTGCCTTATTGGGTGATTTTGTCAAAGCCAAGGCTGAGCTCCTGAATGGAGACGTGACCAGGGCCATGAGACACAATTACTCCTAAATGTTCCATCCCATGGAGTATAGCCAAATAAGCCCCCTTGTTTATTAGTATAATGTCTGGTTATATCCTAACTCAATAAGTAGTCTTCCTGGACAGATCTAGAAAGATTTTATTACAGATTAGGTTCAGAACACAGACAATGTCTTTGCCAGAACTGAGGATACAGTCCAAATTTCACTTTTTAAAGCCCCTCTTGCCCCTCCCAACTCCTCCCAGTTCGCATTCCATTCTCACAACCCAGACCATACCAGTCCGATAGAATGACCTTATTTTCTATGCTCCAGCCAGGCTCCCCCCTTATTACCCAAACATTGAAGGAAACACAGCATCAAAGAGAATACAGCAAAATTGCTACAGTATAGTTAATCTAGGCATGGCTAACTTGGCAGAGATGGTGGTGACCTCTGACAATTTGGTGACTGACAGAGGTTAAATGAATTGCATGATGACTAAAGCAATGATGGTAGAAGACTTGGAACAGCTCCAACTGAACATGCAGTAGAGTTTATTGGAAAACCTATGCATGGTGGTGGTGGTGGTGGTGGTGGTGGTGGTGGTGGTGGTGGTGGTAGTGGAGACTATACTGCATCTGCAGCATCTGCATGACGTTGTTCTGTGGAACTGTTTTGAGAGTTCAGAGGCTTTTAAACTCAGCCTCAACAGAAGCATCACATAGACCACTCAGCAGCTCACTGTGAAAAATTTGCTTGATACCTTATTGATAAAATAATTCACATCCACACCAGCTTGCACTATGGTTGACACAGGTCCAAGGGATGCAATCTTGGTTCTTACTACTCCCATGTTACTGGATACATTTCAGTTTGTCCAGCCTGAGAATGTAGGCAGGCTCCTTGGAGATGTGAGAGCCAACACATTTGAAGTGAACCTATTACCTTCCGGGCTCTTGTTACTGCGGTAGATAACCCTATCCCGGGGTCTACAATTTAATATCAAAAATATCTCCATGTGCTTGAGAGGTCCCCCAAACGAGCACGTAGGCAGGCACGATCGAATGGCCAAAATCAGGAAAAACCTGGTCAGGTCAGTATATTTACAGTCCCGTAGCCCCAGAAGACCTCCATCCAGGTAAAATATAAAAATACACAAAGGGTCCTCAGCTCTGAGGAGCCAGCTTGAAGGGATTAATGCTTCTGACAAATGGCCCATCAAGCGAGAACGATTTGCATATAGCCACGGCTTTTGACAACCCCAGCAAATCTAATCATGCAAGGAACTTTGACATATTGGAGCTTTGTTCTTCCAATCATGCAAAGGATATGGACAGTTTGGAGCTTTGTTCTAGCTCCTCCACGGATTGTACTCTCCGGGATAGGATTAGCCCTCCAGGTGCCTTTTCCCCCATAAATAGACCCAGTTTTTGAGCATTTCCTCGGATCGCTCCGGATTGCTCTCGGCTTGCTGTCACTCCATCCAGCTATCTCCCCAGCTAACTCCATGCTGAGTCTCTTCTCTTTCTCCACTGCTGTCTTCCATCTCCTGACTTCAGGACCAGGTGCAGTATTCCCCAGCTGTGACCCTCCAGAAGTCCCCTATCCAATTTCCTCTCTTTTCTTTCTAAATAGGTCTTGTGTGAGTGAATGTGTAAGTGCAAACCTGCGCAAGTCTTTATTTTTAATAAAATCATTTAATTAGACAATTTTGCTTGGTTTTTGGCTCGGCCTGACCCCGTAAACATTGGGTGAAAGATCTCGCTAGGTTACCCTGCCTCTCGTATTGCTATTGCTTGTGCTCTGGCTAGTTTCCATTCCCCATCAAGTGGAGCACATTGAGGTGTCCCCCAATGGACCCCAGAAATCAGGGTAACACTCTTAAAAGGAGGCAGATGGGGATTGGCCAAGTGAATAAGTAGAGTACTGCAGCAAGGCAGCTTTCCTTTGAGCCTAAAAGAGACTGTGGTGAGGCTGTTGTGGAAAAACCCCTCTCTGAACCCTACCACAATGAAGAATTGCCAGCCAGTTTCCAAAATCCCCTTCTTGGGCAAGGTTCTAAAGTGTGTGATAGCCTCCTAGCTCCAGGGGTTCCTGAACAGACAGATTATCTAGATCAATTTCAATCTTGCTTCAGACTTGGCTATAGGACAGAGACAGCATAGGTCACCACGTTAGATTACCTATCACAGGAACTAGACAGGGTGAGGGTGCTCCTGTTGTTTCTGCTGGACCTCTCAGTTGTTTTTTTATACTACTGACCATTATATGGGACTTGGAGGTACTGCTCTACAGTAGTTCTAGTCCTTCTTGGAGGGATGATCTCAGAAGGTGCTGCTGGGAGATGCCTGTTTGACAACTTGGGCTTTGGCCTGTGAGGTCCCTTCTTGTCCTTCCTTCTGTTTAATATCAAACTGAATTCACATGAAGAGGTCATCCAGAGTTTTGGGTTCAACATCACCCATAGGAGTTGACCTACAATTCTGTCTCAAACCAGTGTCTGTTGTCAGTTGTCAGTTGGACTAGATAATAGCAAACTAATTGAAGCTTAATCCAGACAAGACAAAGGTGCTCCTGGCTAGTTGAAAGACATGTCAGGGAACAGGGATTCAGCCTACACACACACACACACACACACACACACACAAAAATCTCAAGATTGTAATTTAGGCATATTCCTTGACTCAGGTTTTGGCAGCAATGTTACCATGCTGTTACAGCCCTACTCAATGATAGGATTGGGAATGAACATGATTTATTAGGCATAAAATATAAATAATACATTGTTATGACTGAAAAGCCATGCTGCCAAAGATGACTGGCTGAACACATGCAAAAGTAGGTCAGATAGGACCTCAAGGTATGGCCAAGTCATAGCTCAAGGGATCAGCTGGGAAGCTCCAGTGTTAACAACTCAACCTTCAAACACAATAGCACATGAAAACTGTTTCAATAGAGCAACTGATTGTCATTAACATTTTCCCTCTTCCTGCCAAAATTCTCCTTGGTTTCCTCATCTGCCCAGATATTAAGAAGATATCACAATTCTCATCAATGCTTTGTCACCTAATGCTAAGTCCATTAGCCCTCTCCAGCACCCACTGTTTGCTCTGCCAGAGAGCCATTAACACCTTCTCCATCGGGCAGAAACAAGGTACTTAAACCCTGGTTGTGAGCCAGACAACTCGTAGTTTACTGCCATCACTCTGCTACCCAGATTCCCATTCTTGTCTTACCCTCAGACCCCTAATATGAGCTACATAGCTTCATTTCTTCTCTTCAGGATAGGTAACTATCACAAATATCACTTTGCTGCTACTCTTCAGGATAGGCAAATATCACTTTCTTTGCCCCAACTTCTTTTCCTTCCTTTCCTTCATCCAGGCTTGTATGGTTGTGAGACTCCTTGAATCTCATGTGTGGGTGTGTGCAATTTTCTCCCATAAAACATTCTTTGAACCACCAACTGGTGTCTCTGAATTAGTACCAGTATACAAAAGGTGGAAAGAACCTGTAAGGTTGTCCCCCTTGCAGGCCTCCCTTTTGAGCTAATAATTCCTCACTGTTCCACGGAAGCACTGGCACTGTGGGTGGACCTCTGAGTCACCCACCTTTTTGAGTAACAAGATTGGTGGAATAATGAAGGCAACACCTTCCACCTCTGACTCGTGAAGTCAACACACAGAGCTCAGGAAAGGGCAGATATAGAGAAACCTGTAGGGATTCCAGTTGGGACATGTGTGAGTGTGAATCTGTGCAACTTATGGACTTATCTTTAGAAAACCCTTTTTACTGTTTTTAATCTCTCTGGCAAGCCTAAGTTCATTCTGTACTTTAGCTTTTCTGACCTTCCCCCTACATATCCTGGCTATTTGTTTGAATTCCTCTTTGGTGATTTCCTCATTCTTCCATTTCTTGTAAGTGTTTCTTTTAACATTTAGCTCAGTTGAGAGTTCTTTAGTCAACCATTCTGGTTTCTTTAGACACCTCCCATTTCTCCTCTGTATTGGCACAGTTTTAAATTGTGCCTTCAGTATCTCACTTTTAAGAAACTCCCATCCATCATGAACTCCCTTTTTCAGTATTTTTGACCACCAAATTTCAGCCAGTAATTCTCTAAGTTTACAGAAATCAGCTTTCTTATAGAATGCATGTCTGGTACACTTGGCTTCCCCTTCCCACTGAATAACAAATTCCAATAGAGCATGATCACTCCCACCTAAGGATCCCACCACTTTCATCCCATTAACAAGGTCATCACTGTTGGTTATGGTCAGATCTAAAACAGTTGATCCCCTTGTTCCCTCTTCCACCTTCTGGACAATGAAATTGTCTGCAAGGCAAATGAGGAATTTGTTGGACCTTATGCTCTTGGCAGAGTCTGACTGCCAATATATATCAGGATAATTGAAATCTCCCATTACTACTCCATCTCTCCTTTTTTTGAATGTGTGGTCATCTGCTCCAGGAAGGCATCATGCAAATCTTCAGGCGGGCTTGGGGGTCTGTAGTAGACCCCCATAATAACTTCCCTATTGTTTCTCACCCTTTTAATTCTTAGCCAGATGCTTCCTGGATTTAAGTCATGGAACTCTTCACAGGTGTAAACATCCTTGACATATTAAGTTACTCCTCCTCCTCCTTTCTTGTTTGGTCTGCTTCTCCAAAATAGATTATACTCTAATAACTACATTCCAATTATGAGACTCATCCCACCAGGTTTCAGTGATACCTACTGCTGACCAACCCACGAAATGAAGAGATCACACACAGGGTTTGGGTTGAACTAGGGCAATTTATTAATATGTGCCTAATTACCATTAACTAGAACTTGAATTTGGGTTTGACCTTTGTGACGTGAGAAAAAGTGGGGGGTTGACAGAATGGGATTTGCTAAGGCATGGGGTCACCGCCTGACCTCTCCTCAGGCTCCCTTGGGTGAGGTCCTGAAGCAAACCCATGAAGGTGGATTCTGACTTCAGGTGACACTTTTTCTGGAAGGCAAACCCCTCTACTGAACCCCCCTGGTCTCTCAACCCCTGGAGTGAGGGCCAACTGTGGGCCTGCCCCACGGACAACTCTATCATTGTCCTCTCCCCATGTCTGGTGACAAGATGAGAGGGCTCCAGAGGCTTATCTTACACCAAAAGGTGTCATAGATATTCACCCATGCCTTCCGACTACCCACCTGCCAGTGTGACCTAATTGAACAGCCTATGTAAGACACTACTCTAAGTAGCCAATTGCCCATCTCCCTTGGCATAGTGTAGGGTAGGCGAAACCACCCCGAGGGGGGAAAACTTCCTACCTGGCCCCAAAGTGACCAGCAAGTTTACACTGAAACCAAAGGGTGAGAGGGTGGGTCACCACAACCACAAAGAGGCTGAAGAGAGGATGGAGTGGTCCTAAAAGGGACTCTCTGACTTCTCCTTCCCAGTCTATTGTGCAACCCCCAGTCACACAGCAATTCTGCAGTCTCGCCTCAAGGGAGGTCAGCAAAAGCATCTCCCCCCCATGTGCAGTAGCACAGGTGGGGAGAAACAAGTTGCTGACCAACCCATGAAATTAAGACACCACACGCAGGGCTTGGGTTGAACTAGGGCAATTTATTAATGTATGCCTAATTAACATGAACTTGAACTCGAACTTGGGCTTGAACTTAGTTACATAAGAAAAAGGGAGGTCGACAGAATGGGATTTGCTAAGGGATTATCACCCAACCTCTCCCCAGCCTCCCTTGGGCAAGGTACTGGGTCCTGAAGGAAATCCAGTCGCTGGGTTCTGACTTTGGCTGATACTTTTTCTGGAAGGCAAGCTGCCCTGCCAAGCCGTCCTTGTGTCTCAACCCCCGAAGTGAGGGCCAACTGTGAGCCTGCCCCAAGGACAATTCTATCATCGTCCTCTCCCCATGTCTGGCAACAAGAAGAGAGGGCTCCAAGGGCTTATCCTACACCAAAGCATGCCATAGGTACTCACCAAAGCCTTCTGACTCCCCCACCTGCATGGATAAGGGTAAGTGTCTGCTTAGTTCTTATTCCTTCCAACCCACAGCCAGGATGTTTGGGAGCCCCTGTTGTAGATCTCAGAGAAAGATTTCATTGCCCTCAGGTGACAAATGTACTCCATCTGACCTGTAAAGATGAGGATTATGCCATGGTGTGGAACATAATAGCCCAAGCCCTGTCTCAAAGCTTTGTGAATTTCCCTGTTCACTTATTGCCAAGCGATCTCCAGGGGTTGCGGGTCCCCTCTCCCAGCCCACACTTTCTTTAGAATCATTGTAGACCAGGCAATGTGAACTCCAGGCCACTTGTTAATAATGAGCCACATATCATGAATAGCTTGTATGATCAGGGCTTTTCCTTTTAATAGTCCAAGGACATTACTACCTAGGTGAATGAGCAGCACATCAGGCAGAGGCCCCAGGCACTCCTCGAACAACATGCCAGCGAAGGCCTCTCTTGCCAAGCCACTTGAGTGAGGTGTGATCACTCAGGCCAAGATGCAGGCCAAAATAACTGCAGCTAGCCTGCTACTCCACCCAGTAGATGAAGCTGTGGCCATAGATCAGCACTTGCCTTCTTCCTGGCAGTAAAATACAATCTGAAACAGAAACAGCAAATATTAGAAATGGTTTAAAGGGCTGACACAATGACAGTAGGCTCAGGACTACAATCTCCCAATCCTCTGGATGCCCCTGGCATTCATGCCCATCATGGCTGCAGTGGATGTTGCACCTATACAGAAGGAATGTGTGCCAAACTTCATACCCTGCAAATCCAAGGAGGCCAGAGTCTTGGATGTGATGGTCCAAAACTGGTACTTCATCAACAGGGATATATCAACATGACAAAACAAAGACCCAGGATCCATCCCCCACCCACTTAAGTAGGCCTTTCTAGCCCTGATGAGGCACGAAGCCATGTCTGCCCATGTCTGTGGCATGAGCACCATGCACTGCCTGGCTTGGTCAGTTTTAGACCCCCCGGATTGTTATGTGCACATGCCATTCTCCTAGGGCGAGGCCCCTGAGCTCCAACACCCTACTCAATTTCTCTCCCCTGCTCTGGACCACCAGCTCACTCACCTTCAAGGTGCCAAAAAAGGCAGTGAGGGCAGCTGCATGGGATAAGGACACTTCATAAGGGGAAGAGCAAATGATTTTCCAGGTGTAACCCAGACCCCTCAAAATGGCTGGTGAGAGTGGATGCCTGCCGTCCTGGGCCACACCTTTCTGCCTGGCCCACCCTTCTATTGTCTTGTGACTCCTGAAGTCACTTGTGCGATCAGGGAAACCTTGTGTCTTGGACCTACCAAAAAGCCAGGGCTGACATGCTAGACCTTATGGATTGAGGGGAGAGACCTGCCTGTTTGAGTGACACACAAAGCTGTAATATGTCTCAATGGGAAGTGGCCAGACATCACGAAGCCCCTTTGAATCCCTCAACGTTGCAAATTATCTTGCAGCCTTAATGTAGCTTCTCTCGATGGTAGGTGTCAGAGATATACTAATGACCCGTGCTACCTCACCCCTCCAAGCTTCCACAAGTCAAAAGGCATTGGCTCCAGCAGGGCTGCAGTGTCTAGTGCGAGTTCTTTGAACCTCTCCATCTTTATGCAAGAAAGAGCATCAGCCAAATAATTATCAATGCCAGCCACATGAACCACTGTCAAAACTATATTAAACTAGAGATAATGCAGCGTGAAAGCCCAGACCAAGTACATAACGAACCACAATGTAGAAGAAAGAAAGTTAATTACCCTGACCGTGGCCATATTATCACAACAAAGATTCTGCCTGGCCCACCCATCTATTGTCTTGCCAATTCCGGAGCTCAAATGTGAATGGCCACTAATATGGGAAAAAACTCCAAAAATGTAAGATCTGCTGTAATCAGCCCAGCTCTAAGGCCACCTCTGTGCACACCACCTGCCCCTAAAGAATACCCCAAAGCCAATGGATCCGGATGCATCAGAGGAAATCTGAAGTGCCTCTCTTACTCTGATCTCGTCCCACCAAAATGAAGTACTATTAAAATGAGACAGGAATTCCTGCCACACCCCCAAATCCTGTCTAATCTCCTGCGTGATCCTAATCCTGTGATGAGACCTGGTAATGCCACTCATGGCATCACACATGTGCTGAAGAAAAACCCTACCAGGCATGACCACCTGACATGCAAAATGGCTCCTGGAATTCCTTAAGTTGGCTTTGTGCCACCCGATGAAGGAAGCTACCCTGAACCTACGATCTTGGACCTTAGCTGATCGGAATCGACATGCTTAGTTAACTGTATCTAACTTGATGCCCAGGAATGTGAGTTGTTGAAATGGGCCCTTTAAGCCAGTTTTACATTTGATGGTCCATTCCAGGAAGAAACTAAACATTTCAAAACCAGAGCAGGACATCCCATCGGGAGGGCACGATCCATATAAAGTTTGCCCGCAAAGGAGAAGCCTAAAAGTTCAAAGTTGCTCGGATGCCCAGGCAGTAAACAGAAGTCCGACTTGATTTCACACTTAGACAGCTCAGTGCCCATGCCATACCTCTACACTACTTGTACAGCCACATCAAAGTAAGTGTATCTAACTGAACACAGTTCAGCAGGGATGGCATCATTAACAGAGTTGCCCTTGGGATAAGACAAATGATATATAAACCTAAATTTGCCAGGCATCTTCTGTGAACAACTCCCATGGGGAAACTCACAAAGTAAGGGTTGGGGTGGACAAGGGAGCCTAAAACCCTGCCCTCTACAACCTCTTTCTTTCTTTCTTTTTCCCCTGACCATATGTTCCATACCTTTCACAGATTTAAGTCCATGAAGGGCCGCCTAGGCCCTAAACCTGGTATCCTAAACCCTACTGTGAAGCTCTCTCTCAGATATTGTGCTGCAACATGATCCAGGTAGAAGCAGAGCCAGGTCAGCAACCTGTCAACTTTAATTGGACTGGGATCCTTTTGGAAGGGGAGGCGTTCCTCATTCCTCACTTGCTGCCTGTGTCCCTGGAGCCTCACCCTCACCCTCTCCCTTTAGGACAGTTGCAAAATAAGTGTGAGCCCCAGCATATAGAATCATAGAATCATAGAAATGTAGAGTTGGAAGAGACCACACGGGCCATCCAGTCCAACCCCCTGCCATGCAGGAACACCCTCAAAGCACTCCCGACAGATGGCCATCCAGCCTCTGCTTTAAAACCCCCAAGGAAGGTTGCAGACATGCTTGTATTTGCAAGGGTGACGAGCGCAAACCCTTGTGACCCAAACTCCCAAAGCAAAAGGTTTTGATGCTGCTCCTGGGAGCCTGGGGCATGGGGAAGCCTCCTGGACTTGCTATTCTGTACCAGGCAGCCACTGTTGGATCTCTCATTGAAAATAAGGCTAAGGGGAGTCATCACTTGCATCCACAACTAGGGATGAATGATGTCCCAAAGCATATTGGGATACTTGGCTGCCCTCATCCTGAAGGATTCATCATAATGCAGCCAAGCATGCCCTGCAAAGTTTGCATAGGGCCTATAGATTGTGTTCAAATAAGCAATCAGGAAGTGAGCCTTTGTGGGTTGGGCCTTGGCTACCATACCCATATAAATGAGAAAGCCTTCCAGCCAATTGGCCCAGTTTCTGTTGATTCTACACATCTTTATTCTCTCCTTTTCCTTGACATCTATGTCCTCCTTATCTTTTTTTATCCAGCTCCCAATATAAGAAAAAAAACATGTCTATGTACTCCCCTTTCAGTATCTTCTCAGTAGTGATGGGTGCCAAGTGCTCACCCAGTGCCACTGACTGTTCACCTAAGGTATTATCAAAGCCTGGATCCCTGCTGGGCTCTTCCAAGCCAAAAATCCCCACTTGAGTTGAACCAGGATCAGACTTGGATCTCTATGTTGCATGTGATGGAGACTGAGTGGGTGAACCCCCCCCCCAAGGGTAATAATGTGGATAAAGAAAAGAGCCAAAGGGGCTGAATGCAGGTGGAGTCCATGAGGTCCCACTCTCAAAATCTGGAGACTCACCTACTGTTGCTGCCACTGAAGCAATTTCTCCCAAGGGAATGGGCTCCAGCAAAGTGTGTTGTGAAGAAGAAGCATGATCTTGCCCCACTGATGAAGACTCACTCCAATACTCACCCAACCTGCCCCTCTCAATGGCATCTAGCTGCAAGAAAATCTCTTTAACCACACTGATAGGCATGGGCACCACCTTCTCCCTTTTTCCTTTCTTTTGCACATTGGGCCAGTTGCCACTCTCAAGGGTCTGAAGCTTGGAAAAGACAGAAGCTGTAATATTTGCAGCCTCCTCATCCTCAGATGATGAGGTAACAGACATGGGAGGGGTAGAAGGTGTAACTGGCAGGGCCTTCTTGGTGGGTTGCTTGCCCTTAGCTGCCGAGGAACCCCTCTTGGGGGCCATAGCAGCTGCTACCCTCACTAGTGAGCCCTGGTTGATGATGATGACGACGACGACGACGACGACGACGACGACGACGATTGTTGTCACTTCCTTCCTCGTGTGTGTGTGTGTGTGTATAAATATAAATATAAATATAAACACAAATATAAATATAAATATAACAACAGGCGTGTAACCAGGGAGCCTAAGTAATCAGTGGCAGATCCTCCTGATGGCTCACCCCAGCCCAACAGGAAGCTGTAGGTACCCACAGAGAGCTGGGCACCCATCCACACACGTTCAAAAAAACAGGAGAAAGGTCACCCCTGTTCTCAGCTGAATAGAAACCTGGACCACTGCCCAGAGGCTGCGGGAACCACTGTGTGACTGCTGCAGCTGCCACCATTGGAATACCCCCACAACTGCCACTGCTACCGAGAAGAGCCACCATGAAGGCCGCCACCACTGTTGCTGTGGGAACACCCCCCCAACCATCACAGCTGCCAAGAGGAGCCCCCACAAAGGCCCCTGCCATGGTGGAACCCCCCCACAGCTGCTTCCACTGTGGCCATGAGAAGCACCCATGACTGTCACCACCACCACAAGAACATCTCCCCACAACCACCTCCACTACTTAGAGGAGTCCACACAAAGGCTGCCGCTGCCATGGGAACCCCCCAACAGCCACCACCACTGCAAGAAGCACTTGTGAGCAGTGCCTCTGCCACTGCAGTAGCCCCCCCCATGGCCACTGATGCCAAGAGAAGCCCCCATGAACAGCGCAGCCACCACCCCTGCAGGAGCCCCAGCTGACCGTCACCCCAGCCGCAGATTGCAGGAGGCAATGGAGCCCAGGCCCGGGCCTAGCTATGTGGTAGGCCTGCTCACAACATTGTCACAGCAACAAAGAGTCTGAGGAGGGGCAGCACAGCCCTAAAAGGGACTCGCTGACTCCGCCCCCTTCCCAGCCCACTGTGCAACCCCCAGTCACACAGTGATTGCATGGGCTTCCCTCATGGGAGGCCAGCAAAGGCATCTCCCCCCATGCGCAGTAGCACAGACAGGGGAAATGAGTTATATCATAGTTATTTGTTGTGTTAAGAGTTCTGGTTCTTAACACTACAATAATGCACAGCCCATGTTCTGTGCATTAGTGTAGAGACATTTAATACCATGTGTCCTTCCCACAACCCTTTACTAAAGTTGCTTTTCCTCCCACTGTTGGTCTCTAATACTTCTTGGCCTGCCCCTTCTACGGTATTTGGGCTGTTTTCCCCTGCACTTGCTGAATTCCTGCCCTGAATAATACTGTCTCCCTCCTTGCTAGAACTCAGGTCCTTTCAACAGTACATTGTTATAGCACTATTATTCCACTTTCAACATCCTGTGGAATTCTGGGGTTTGTAGTTTACTGAGGCCAAATTGTTCTCTGGCTAAGAATTCTAAATACCCCTCTCTAAACTAAAAACCCCAGGACTCCATAGGATGTTGAAAGTGGAATAATAGCACTATAACAGTGTAGTGCAGAAAGGCCTTCAGTTTAAAGTCCTCCTGATGAGATTTATGAAATTCTTAGCAAAAAAAAAATCCTGCCAATAGCTGTGAGGTGCACTCTATCCCCTGCCAGAAGACTATCTTTGTGAATATGCAGACCAAGAAGCCAAATCGTTCCTGGCTGTACCCTCTGCGGAGCCAGTTGTCAGCTCTGCTACTCTTCTTTCCCTTCATAGGCCATGTCCTTCAAGAGGGAGAAGAGATGAAATTACAACCTGTGCATCAAGGTCCTTCAGCTTCCTATCCATAAACTTATAATCCTTTGTTATATCCTGAAAGCTGTGCCTTGCAGTGTCATTGGCTCCCACTTGAATCAAAAGGAAGGGGTAATGGTCAGTGGGCTTAACCAGTCTTGTCAGCCTCTCTGTTACATCATGAATTTTGGCCCAAGGGGGACAGTGCACCTCCAGTGCACCTAAAGATTCATCTCCAAAGCAGTAAGCTGTTCTGTGGGGGGAAAAAATAGGAATATTTAATGTGTAGTGGTTTGAGTGTTGGCCTACAACTCTAGTTCAAACCCCTGCTTGGCCATGGAAACCCACTGGATGACCTTGGTCAAGTCACACACTCTCTATTTTAAATATCCCCTACCCTTGCTA